>JAQSUU010000108.1:37227500-38477500 GCA_038087645.1 Saccharum hybrid cultivar R570 | reverse complement strand
GCCTCGCTGCACGCGCACTTCGAGGCCGTCGCCGCCGAGACGGTCGGCGCGAGCGCCGTCCGGGGCGCCATGGAGCCGTGCATGGGGAGCGAGGACTTCGCGTCCTTCTCGGAGGCCGTCCCCGCCTCGCACTTCTACTTCGTCGGGATCAGGAACGAGGCGATCGGGGCCGTGCACGCCGCGCACTCGCCGCACTTTTTCATCGACGACGACGCGCTCCCGTACGGCGCCGCGATGCACGCCAACCTCGCCATCGGGTACCTGCGCAACCACGCGGCGGCCAACGGGCCCGCTGGCCCCCACGACGAGCTGTAGCTGTACTGCAGCCTTTTGCGAGCGTCCTCGGTGGCGGCGGGCGGCGGCTTCGCGCTCATGGCGCGTGCCCACCGAAGCTCGACGAGCTCAAGAAGGCCAGGTTGCAGTTAGCGCCTGCGATTGTCGAGCAGTCACGTCGGGATCCGATCGATTTGTGGTTCCAGGGGGGGAGCTGTAGGAATGGACTGATCTTGCTGGCCAACGCGCGGGGCGTAAAGCTGGTCAGTCTCACGTTGTGATTCTTGTTGGGAGCTGAGATGCTGTACAGTACAGTACAGTACAGGCGCTCCTGTCCGAGGCTCCGAGCTCTCTTCCCCGAATACTTTGGGAAGTGAAAGGTTCTCCACTCTCCAGTGGATTCCAATGTTGCACATCCACCATAGTTTCGGTAATGCTAGAATCATACGTCCGTCCGCGGCTTCGCGCCCGATGCCTGTTAGTGGACTCGACGTTTCAAAGGCTACGTATCCTATTCGTTCCTATCCGCTTCCTTCGCTCCACTCCGGTCACCGTAGATTAAAAAAAAACTCACGGTGATACTACGCTCCGCTACCACGCTCCACCTAGGGCCGTAGAAGAGGAGGTGCGGCGGGTGCGACGCCCTAGGGCCTAGCTTACTAAGGGGGCCAGACCAAGGTACAGTATATGTATCCCTATGGTGCCACAAGCCACAAGCCACAAGCTTCGAGTGACGATGTCTATGATCTTAGAACTTGGAGAAATCTTGATAATAAGGGACAAGATATCTTAATTGAGAAAGACCCTGTGAGAGAACTGAATCTGCAGTTCCCTTTAGATGCTAATGACGGACGTTTTTCATATACTTACTATACTAAGAAGTTAAGCAATGGTGAGGAAATTGATAGAAAATGGTTGGTTTACTCCAAGCATGTCGACAAGTTTATTGTTTTTGCTGCAAATTATTCAAATCAAAGCAAAAGTCTCTTTTCATCAAGAAAATGGTGAGGAAAGATTGAATGACTTAGCTAAGTGTTGCATTGAGAATGATATCTTGGACACTATTGATCTTGATACCATCCTTAACAATTTTGCATCAAGAGTTCTAAAGAAGTCTCTTTTCATAATGGGAGTTTGATTTTATTTGGGATTTTGATGTAATCAAATTAGTGTCATTTTCTTGTTCTTCTAGTCATTGTATCCTGATATTGTCATTGCTCATCAATTAACTCCTCTGTGTATATATATACCTTTATACAATTGCATATATATTAGAGCAACTCCAACAGAAGAGCTATCCATGCTGTGTAATCTATATTTGACTATTTTGGAAAAAAAAAAAGAGTCCAACAGTTATTGTATCTGGCTTTCTAAAATAGCAAGTCATGTATCCCGGAATTCTCGCATGCTAGATATAGCTTGTATGTGTCGCTAGCCATTCGACTCACCCTATTGGAAAGATTGTTGGAGTTTTCTGTTTTTTTTGCTAGGATTTCTATTTTAGAGGTCGGCTAAATCATGAGTTTATTCATCTATTTTTACCAACTCTGTTGGAGTTGCTCTTAGCACATATATAATTAAACATATATGTAACCATAAGGGCCCATTGTCAAGTTTGCCCTAAGGCCTTTGAAAACATAAAACCGGCCCTGGCTCCACCACGCCTCCCGCATGCCTTCCTCTCCACCGTGTCTCTTGCCGGCCTTCCTCTCCACTGTCGCCGCGCTCGCACCGCCTCAGCGTGCTCTCCCCGGACCGCACAGCCGCTGTCGCCTCGCCGTGCATGGTCGCACCCACCTGACTGTTGTTGTCAGCGTCACCACGGGCACCGCTCACCGGGGGCACCGCGTGCGCCCCAATCGCCGAGGGCAGTGCCGCTGCTCACCAGGGGCCACGCAGCCGCCCGCCTGCTATCATCCTCCTTCTCCACCGCGACCGCACAACCGGATCCCGCGGTGCTGTGCTCCGCCCGCCCGGCTACCAACTTTTGCTAAAAGCGCATGTTGTAAGTATATGTTGCAAGTGTTTCAGATGTTTCAGAGGTATGTTGCAAGTGTTTCATATGGATGTTACAAAAGTGGACCATAATGTTGCAATGGTTGTACACGTATGTTGCAAAGGGCTGTTACCAGGGGTGAAGCCCAGTTGTGGGTTGTGGGTGCCCAGGCACCCCCCAAAATCCCAGAAATTCTCAGTGAATAAGAAGATTTGGCCCAGTAGGCACCCCCCACAGCCCAATACGAGGCACCCCCACCAGGCCTAAGCCCACAGCGCCACTTCCTTCAGGCTTGGAGAGTGGAGTCGAAGCATCGCACACGCGCATGCAGCGGACTCGCGGTTCCTCCGCGCGACGACTGCACGAGGACAGAGGAGAGTGAGCGACGCATCGCCTGCCCAGCTGCCTTCCCTCGCCAATACGAGACGATCAGACGAAGCCGCTGCCGCACGCTCGCACCAGCGCTCCGCTGCAGACGCCGTGCGGCGCCGCGCGCCCCTGCTGCCGTTCTGTCGCCGCCGTCCGGCCGTGGCGCATGTCTCAGGCTCCCAGCGACGCCACGAAGCCGTCCGCCTTGCTCCGCAACCAGTAGTCCAGTACGCCCTCCGCCTCCGAGGCGCTCGTCCTGGCGCTCCACGAAGGCACGAAGCCATCCGCCTCGCTGAGTCGCTGACCGGTGGCTGCCCGGCACCTGCACCTGCTACTTCGCCGCCGTCCACCGAGTGAGTATTTATTCAATTATTCTCAAGTTTGAGTTCATCCTCAATGAAATTATTTCGAACTACATTTTTATTATGCAAATAAATGAATATTAGGTAACCGTGGAGAGGTATTTCAAACGGAAAGCCGTGGTTCGTCGTTTCATGAACATGGAAGGAAAAAAGCGTAAATATGATCTCTAAAAGGTAATAAAAATATAATGCATCTACTTTCAATGTATAATTCTTCATTTTCTTTGCTAAATAATTGACCTATTTATTCTCTTTTCTTTATGTTGGATCACATATTTTGTTCGTCGTTTTAGCATTATTTCAATCACTACACTACAGTGATGAATGTACGTCTTTATTTTGTTATAAACGGTGAGTGTTATTACCATTGCCCTACCAGTTTACTTATGTTTTGACTAAAATCACATTGCCATTACTGCATGTTGATTTTTTATGTTAAAAATTGTGAGTTAGTTATGCTATATGTTTGAACATCATATGTGTCACTATATTTATGATAAAGTTGTGCACCCCCCACCCGTTTGCTCTAGCTTCGCCACTGGCTGTTACTAATGTTTCATATGTGTTTTCGGATGTATGTCACAAGTGTTTATTTGGATGGTGCATATGTTTCACACAAATGTTGCATGTGTTTTATCTGGGTATTGTTTCTGTTTGCAAAGATTTTCAATTGTTTACAGGTGTTTTTTAAGTGCTTCAGAAGCATAATTCAAATGTTTCAGTTGTTTCAGACATATTCCCACTGGTCCTCAGAGAATCAATTCTTAGAGTAAGAATTTGTCACAAATAAATCGATTCCTGGAGATGACATGGTCCACCAGCCCGTTTACTGCTACTCGTATTCCCATCCTAATTAGGCCCTGTTTAGTTCCCAAAATTTTGTAAAATTTTTTAAGATTTCTCATCACATCAAATCTTTGGACGCATGCATGAAGCATTAAATATAAATAAAAAATAAAACTAATTACACAGTTTAGACGAAATTCACGAGACGAATCTTTTAAGCCTAATTATACCATGATTGAACACTAATTGCCAAATAACAACGAAAGTGCTACAATACCATTTTCCAACAAATTTCACGAACTAAACAAGGCCTTACTGCGGCATCCACTCCTGCATGCATCCCGTCCCGCCTCACATGCATCCCCTCGCATGCATATGTTGGGATTGTCATTAAATGCTACACCAGAGAGACGTAGAAACCGAACAGACATTTACCACTAAACATGCAATAGTAAATGTGGAACTTAGATTAATTAAGGGTAGTGCGGTCTTTTCTGTAACAGAACCGACCAAATTATAAGAACGTAAGTACAAAAACAATCACAGAAGTGATTAAATTCCTGTACTTAAGCTCCCATAATCCCGATAGTCTGAAAATCTCGAATGATTTCAAACAACTTTCGACATACAAACCAAGATCGTTGTGATTCAACACAACACATCATTCGTTACAAGATTTCACAAGTGGCATGCGGATTACATCCATCGGAGTTCAAACAAAATATTACAAACCAAGTTTGTTTCGCGAAAGCAACATAGTTTCGTACATAACTTCATAGTTTCAAATACAATACCAGGTAGTAGTCATGTCCAACCAAAAGCATCTCAGGTAAGGTAACTAACAGAGATCGTGCCTGATGATCTAATCCTAATCTCCGGCAGGGAGGAGATAGTATTTGCAACACCCGGAGTAGAACAAGTCATCTGCAATAGGTGGAAAATAAACCCTGAGTACGAAAATGTACTCAGCTAGACTTACCCGTCAAAACCAGAAAATAAAGGACACCAAGGATCGTGCAAGGCTTATAAGGTGGGCTAGCTTGACACAGTTGCATAAAAGAGCTTACTAATATAAATGACCAATTAAACTCAACAACAAGTTCATCATCATTTACCTGTCCACTAGATTAGCACCTGTACTAGAGCACCCACTTATTAGGAGCAAACAATATTAACCATAGCAGGTATAATAAGGTTATCAATATCATATCACCATTCGTGAACCATAGTTATTTAGTGCATCTACTTTGGAGATAAGTCCGTCAAGTTCTCGCTAACCGGTGAGAGACGGCGACTCGAATCGAATTATAACTCAGCTGAGGGGGTATTCCTAACTCTCACTCTGACATACTTTGTAAGGGTGGCCGTGGGTCACCTTTGGTACAACTCAGGATGATCAGGACTTTTAAATCACCTGCCCTTCGACTCACGCCTACGGCTCCCTTTCGAGGCGTACTTTATACTTGCCGGTCTCTAGACCCGGCCAACTAAGAGAGGCATGCGTTCAACATGAACAGAAAAAGCTCCAAGAATCGGTCCTTAATCGACACAGACGGAGTCACTGCAAACCGGCAAGCCTCCGCCCGGTCTTTATTTCAAATTAAGACAGGTTCTTTTCCACGATAGCAAATATAGCCAACCGTGCCATATGTACATTCCTATAGCTCACAGGTAACAGGAAATCACTTGACTTCTACCGTATTAAAGCAGGGCTAGGCAACTACTTGAGCCTGAGCTACTTAGGATTCAGGGTATCAATATCTGGACAAGGATTGGATAACCAATGCAGCAAGTGTTTTCATCCAACACCTAAACTTAATGCAACAATATATATAACATAATACTTTAATTGCATTTAGAAATTAGGAGGCTTATAATGCTCTGGGGATTGCCTTTCACGAAGTTACAAGGCGTGTGGTCCGGAGACTCCACCACCTCTCCTTCTGCTGCTTCTTCGGGGGCATGCACCTCCTGCTCCGAGGTTTGCTCCTCCGGGTTTTTCTCGAATTTCAGAAGCGTGACTCCCTCCGGAACACCTATTGCATGCATATGCACAAGATAAATATCATAGATGCATAAGGAATGATATGATGCTCATGATGAATGGATAACATTAAGTAAGTACTTTAACCAAAACATCACCGAACACTCGTTTACCGAGGAAGAATAGCTCTATTCAAATCATTTTAAAACATGTATCTAACTTAACTCGAAGAACAAGATCAACTTACCTAACTTGCATAACCTAAGATAAAGATGTTCATCTTTAGTTAAAGGCCTAACACCTAGGAACATTACCAACATGCTTAGGAATAGTAAAGGCATACTAAATCAAAAGTTAAGGTTTCATAAGCAAAAGAGAAGTTTATTAAATCAGTCACAACAGGAGTTCTACAAATCCAATTGACTTGCAAGAGGACAATCTATAAAGCTTATGAAATTATCTACAATTCATTTATAAACATCAAAGCATGATTCTTAAGTTAACCAAGTTTAATTAGAGTAAAAACAGAATCTGTTCTAAGCAAACAGAGAGCGATTAAAGCTGAGAGTCAACTTTAAACAGCAATAACTACTAAACCATATGACCAATTGTCACCAAAATTTAACAGAAACTAGATCATGAAATTCACAGCAACTTTGCTATAGACCCCAAGACATGAAAACATCATTTTCATAGAGTAATTAGCAATACCTCTAAATCTGTCCGGAAATGGCAGATTCGCTAAATTAAATGTTTAATGATGTAACAAAAGCATATTTGAGTTAAACCAAGTTTACCAACCCATTTATCATATCAAAAGAATATCAGAAAGTATGGTGCCAACATCTAAATTATTTCTTTAATGCTAATTATTAATTTATTTAGATAAAAGGAAGATTAAAGCAACATATAGTAAAGTTGCATAGAAAAATCTACAAAAATTACAGTGGCTACCTCATTCTTCACCTAGACTATCATAAAAATTTCAAAGCAATTGGATAAGCATAACTTGCTATATCCAAAATAACAATTGGTATGTCTATTTCTAGCATAAATAGGAAACCCTATTGAAAAGTATCAAACAATAGATTTCATATTTTTTTTCTAGCATCTTCCTAGCATAATAACAACATTCACCAAATTTCATCCCCATTGGACTTACAGATAAAATATGAAAATTAGCTCAAGTTACAACCATGCCAACTAGTTAAATATATAACTCCATCATACAGTGTCCAAATTAGGTGAAATTTAAACCACAAGCTATTCATAGCATAGAAATCACACCATAAAATTTTCATGCCATTTGGAGCTACACAATAAGAGATACAATTTTCTCCATTTAGAGCATGATTAAAAGGCATAATTAATAACTCAGATTTTCACAATAGAACATACCATATTTCATATTTTCTAAATAAACTAGACTTTACTAGAAACACCACAAAATTGAAACCACACCATTTAGATCTACCAAACTCAAGTTACACATTTTCAAAGTTGCACTCAAAATCTGGAAAAAGAATAAAAACAAAACGAATTTGGAACCCTAAACGGACTCCCATCCAGCTACTGGGCCGGCCTGTGACCCTGCGTGGCCCGCTAACTCGGTGCACGCGCTCACGCCTACGTGGCCCAGTCGAACGGCGCGGCCCGCTCGGCCTGCTTGGCCCGCGGTCGGATCCCGCCCGGCCTTCCAGCCGCTGACACTCGGGGCCCACAGGCTAGGTAGACAGAGACAGGGGAGGGCGGCCGACAGTGGAGCTCACCGTTGGTGAGCCGGAGGTCAAAACCGAGACCACCCTCGTGCTCCCTACGTGATTCCGTACCAAGTGAGGTACTTTGGTGATCCTAGGAGTAGCCAAGGATGCCCATTGCCGGCCATGGCGGACGGCGGGGCTCCGGTGGCGGTGCGCCGGTGACGGCGAGCCCCCAGCTCCTCGACTGAGCTCGGTATGTGCATCACAATATCACAACGGAGCTAAAGGAGAAGACAAGGGAGGATGGGAAGGACCCTAGCTAACCCGACGACGGCGGCCTCGAACTCCGGTGAGGTCCCGCACATGGCGGCCGCGGTGAAATCGGTGAATGTGGCCTCACCTTCGGTCGACAAGCTCAATGGATGGGAGGACGAGGTAGAGGGGGTGGCAGCAGAGCTTTGTGCGGTTGGATTTGGGCAAAGGCACGACGGCGGCGGCCCATGAGCGCGGCGAGCTCACGGCGGCGGCGATGGCGCGTTTCTCCGCTTTGGCTTGCACAGAGGGGATGAGAAGAAGAGAATGAGAGAGAGGGCCAGCTCGCGACGTCATGGCGGTCATGTAGGCTGCCGTGGTCCGGCCGGTGGGTCCGCGCCGGTGTACGGCTTGCCAAGTGGCGAGCAGGGCCTGAACCCGGTCAGCCACTGCACCTCCCCTTCCTCTTCATTTAGAGCAAAGGAACCGACTGAAACCGCATCCTTCTCGACCCTCTAGCTCTTAATCCAGTCGGATTTAGCGAGAAGCGTAATTAGCAAAGTGGTAGAGCTACATGTGTACTACAAGATTGTCAATTGGAGCTGGAGCTGATTCGGTCTAGATGGAAAGATACAAGGTCTCAAAGAGGGGCTCATGAAACTGAACTTCAGGTTAACACTTAGAAAAAATTCTAAGTGTGGAATCCAGTCCTAAAACAGCCTTGTGGGCCCTGTTTGAGCATATTCTAGTCATTTTCATGAGATGGCCATACTGAGACTTTTGTTCCTTGATAAATTTGCTACAACTTTGGTAAAGGGTGCACAACCATGCAAGACCTCTAGACTAGACTTTTTAAATAGTCAAACCAAGGCACTCTATAGGTCATCTCAAGGTCAAACTCCACCTAGAGGGCAAATTAGTCATTTTGGTCAACATGAATAGTGTTCCACTAATTACCCTAAGTGTAGTTAAGGTGTATTAGACCATAATTAACCACTCTACACAATTGTTACACCAACTTCTAAGTACCACATGTGATGAAACAAACAGAACAATCAAATTACCCAATTGTTGCAAAACCATGTTTCACATGTTTCATGACTTTGTTGCACGTATAAGCTTGTCATGTTACACTACAATGTTGCCATGTTTCAAGGTATGAGAACTCATGTTGCATCTACATGTTGTACTAACCATAATTCACAAGCAATCATGTATGAAACAAACACAATTTAGAATGTTGCATATACATGTTTCAAGTGACAATTGCATGATGAGATGGATGATGCACATGTTTATGAAATGAATATACAATTTGTGGGAGCCAAACACCTGTGGTGTTACATTTTCTCTCCCATACTAATATGCCTGAAAATTTCTAGGAATTGATTCTTTAGGAAAAGAGGGAGTATGTTGCAAGTGTTTTATCTGAATGTTGCATATTTTGCAGTGGCTACACACATATGTTGTAAGCATATGTTTCAAATGTTTCATCCCGTATGTTGTAGCAAGTCCTCCGTGTTGTAAGTGTTTCATGAGGCGCAGCCGGTCCCCCGGCGCAGCCGGTCCCCACGAGGCGGGAGAGCGCCGGGGGCCGCACCAGGGCGAGTAGACGCAGGCACGCAGCATGGCGCAGACGAGCATCGACAGGGCGCGGGAAAGCAACAGCATGGCGAGCAGGGCACAACGAGCAGCAGGGCGGGCATGCATGCTCCGATGCGCGTCCGTGTGCGGGCGCAACCAGAGGGAGCACGTGGGAGACAACCACCCAACGTGGGACCCGTACCAGAGGCAGGGTCGCTGGAGCGTTGCCGTTTTCTGCCGATTTGTTTTAGCCGCTGGCGGGCCCACCTGACAGCCTAGGGAAGTGCGCTCCCTTGGCTATTTGGCTACATGTCCGCTAGTGTGCAAGGGCGAGTGTGCCACGTGGGCCGCACGGGCGAGCACGCGCTGAGCTGAGCGGCGGACGCGCGCTTCTGTCCGGATGTCCAGGCGCTAGTAAACCCTTTTATGGCTTAAGCAATGGAAGTGCACGGTTGGCTTTACTAATCATACCTTCTTTAGTACGTATAGTTCAGAGAAGAAACATTACATGGCAACTTCAGAGAAAAGAAATCAACGGGCAGTAAATCATTAGTAATCTCTACAACTAAAAAAATTCATAAAGGAATCCTTCACAGGGCGTGCGATCGCTCGCCCGCTCGCACGTTTCCCCGGCGCGCTCGCTCCCTCCGCGCAAGATAGACCCGAACACAGATATTTCCCTCCAAATGCCATTAGATGTGGACTCGGCCTCAAAGCTCCTTAGAAAACGCCACTCGGCCTGGACGCCCGCTCGCACCAATCACGCTCCATCTCTAAAATCACGCTTCCTCGCGGGCACGCGCATGCTACCGCCTCCTCTCCCACGCTGCCTCCACCTCTCCCACACCGCCACTCGCCCATGCCTCATCCCTGCCTTGAAGCCGTCGAGCTTGCCGTTGCCTCCAGCGCCGTCGTCCTTGCCCCGCGGTCATCAATCCCCGATCCGCTCGCCGAGAAGACCGTTCCGCCGCCTCACCGAGAAGGAGGACCCGCGCCGTTGACCTCGTTGTCTGCGCCCACGGTGTCATCCTCGCCCCGCCCAGCCACACCCCGATCCGCCGACGCCGACGACTCCTCTCCCCTCCCCTGCGTGGACCCCTGAGCGCATCAGCTTTGCCGCCGTGGCGGCGGACGGCCTCAATGTCATACCACCACATCCACAAGATCCAGGCTGTACCGTGGGAGACGGCCGGTCCACGCGCCTCGGCCCGCGAGTGCCGCCATTGCTGCGTCCCAGTGGTCCTTCACATGCTCGCGGGTGCTCCGACTCGCCATGGCTGCCTCCTGGCTCAGCTGAGTCGCTTTGATGTGCAGCAGCACGAGTGTTGAGAATATTCCTATATTCCTAATGATCAATTAAGAAGATGCTTAGTAACTGCTAATTGCAGTTCCCGTTCTCCGTTTTCTCTGCGATCATGGGAGCGAGGCCTGAACGTGGGAGCGGGCTCTCCCGCCCGCTCACCCCTGGAACCGCCCAATGGACATGTACATATAAATACTTTTACTGTTCATCAATAAAGGACGACATCATTCGCACTATCCATTTTCTACTGTTCCAAAATACGCTCAACACGTTATCAGCGTTCTACCGCTGAGCGAGAAGGCCTGGAGCAGTTCGTGATCCTAGAGGCGAGTTCGTGACCTTGGTGGGTTCGTGATCCAGGTGACGTCGAGTTCATCGGAAAGGAAAGCGAAAGATCAAGGTATACCACCATGCCTCCGATGCCGTACGTTCCTTCGGCGCAACTTGTTCTTCGCCTCGTCTTCATGGTCTACTACCAAGCCTGTCGGAACGGCGTCCCGTTCGACTCCGACGGCAACCGCGACTCGCTTCTGCGGGCACTGCGGAATCTCCTGGGTGAGACCCGTGGTGCTGGTGGAGGAGGTGATGCCGCGCAGGGTTCTCGCCGTCGCCGGCGACGTGGTCGGCGTGCTTCCGTTCCCCTGGCGGTACCGCCTCAACCGTCGGTGGTTGTGCCCGCGTCCTGGAGTCCCGGTCAGGGGGTGGCGCCATACCATCCCCCGTGGCCAGACATGGCGGGGTCCTCCAACTGGGTACCGGTGGCGTTCGCCGCCATGCCACCGGCCGCCGGTCCTTCGTCTCCGTCGACACCTCCACCGAGTGCGGCGCCGGCGGCATCAACTCCACCGGCAATGGGGTCGGCTAATGCAGCCGGGACCCCACCACCGATTGGACCTGCTGCGGCCGCAACTCCGTCGCCGTCGACTCCTCGGCCCCTTGCGACCATTGCGGCGCGTCGGGCCGCACCACCTCTTCGCCTCTTCGCCAGGGATGCCGGCGAGATCCTCGATCCGGCCCTGGCTGCTCCGTTTCCACCGCCTCCGTCCACTCCTCCGGCTGTCAACATCGCCAACACGGCAAGTAGTCCGACCCTCCGGCGTACCTGGGTCTCGGTGCCACACGGCCCGTCTGCGCGCGCGCAGGCGAGTCCTCGCGCGAACGGCCGCGTCCCGGCGCTCGAGAACGGGCACGCCAGCCCACGCGAGAGGGGTGGTGGTGGCGCTTCCTCATCGGAGGGACGCGCCCCTCCCTCCGCTTGAAGCTGTGACCGGAGGAGGAAGGGGAAGCTGAAGGCTGCCGGCTCGGTCGATGCGCCTGAGTTGGGGCGGCGGCTTGGCCCCTTCCTCGATCTGCGCCGGTGCTCATCACCAGGTGTAGAGGACACGGCGGCGGTGGGGTACCAGGTGGTGATGGAGCGGACGCCGAAGTGGATCGAGCGGCGGCGGTGTGACTACATCAGCGGCAGGAGTTTTTCTACTAGAAGCGGTGGCGTTGGATGCGAGGTTGTGGTGCGTCTGTGCGAGTAGCACCACTTGCTTCTTATTTGTTCGTAGAATCCACCACTTGTTTTCTGGTAGAAGATGGTAGAAGACACCAGCAGGCTGGCCTACATGCTGCTTTTGCAGGCATACGTGTACTGCATGGGCCGACTAACTAGCTTTGCTTGTTGCCAATAGTTATCTATTTCATTTACTGCTGTATTTAGTTTGTTAACTATATTGTTAATTGTTAATCTCGCAATACTGTTCATCAGTGTATTAGTCTAAAATACTGTACTGTTTTTAGACCCCTGATGTATCCATGTACTTGTACAAATGTGTTTATCTACATTGTACTTATGCAATTTCGGATTCTAATATAGAGTGCTAGTATGTTCGTGTTATTTTATGAGCACTTACATACTTATTCCGTTATTGCGATAATTTTGTCACATACTCCATCATTAGTACTGTTATTATTTTCAGTAATTTTTATTACTGTTGAACTGCTGCAATTAATTTATTTGCATAACTTAATTATTTTGGGATGACTACCTATAAAATGTTTCCCAAAGTAAAGGATTAAGACTAAGGAAATTGATGGCTTACATTATTATAGTGATTACCATGATTTAATCATTAATTTGAATTATATATGGTGTAGTAGAGTTCTTAGCATTGGCTGCGTTTAATCCAAGATTGGGTTATTCGGCCTAGAGACCGTGCTAAGGCAGCAAATTATTTGCCTACTATTAAGATCTACTCTATGTCTTATGGCATTTGAGATTATCTAACCATATATACAAATTAATGAGAGTTATATTTGAGGTTTACATGATCATTTGTCTACCTAGATTTGTCTTAAACCATGATGAGCTATGTCATTTAAATTAATTTGTATTTTATTACAACATTTATTTACCATTATGATTATAATTTACCATGAGTAAGTTTATTAAATCAAATGGTCCTACTTTGTAGGCTATGGCCATGACTAAGGAGTTCGATGAACTTGCCTTAGATGGTCACAATTACCCTACTTGGGCATCGGATATCAAAATTAACTTTGCATCCCGTGGACTTTTGGCACACATAAATGAACCTGTTGATGGGGTAGTGCTAGATGAACAAAAGAAGTACGGGGCCTTAATGTTATTAAGGTTCTATATTCATAAGGATCTCAAACAAGAGTACCTTATGGAGGAGAATCCTCGTGCATTGTGGCTTGCTCTTAAAGAGCGTTATGAGCAGCAAAAGGAACTCATATGGCCTGAGGCTAGTCATGAGTGGAACCATTTGCGTTTGCAGGACTTTAAGTCCATTGCTGATTATAATCATGCTGTTCATAAGATTTGCTCTAAGTTGAAATTCTGTGAGAAAGAGCCAACGGATGCTGATAAGATAGAGAAAACTCTATCTACCATGCTTCCCGCTGACCGAGTCTTACAGCAGCAATATCGGGCTAGTAACTACACTGCGTATTCTCAACTTATTCATACATTAACTCAGGCTGAGAAACATGATGAGCTTCTTATGAAGAATCACCATAAGCGTCCAGTTGGGGCAACACCTCTGCCTGAAGTCCATAATGTACAGAATAATGTTAAGAATAAAAAGTTCAAGGGATCTACTTCTGGTGGTCCTAAGAACAAGCCTAATAAGAGCAAATTCAACAAAAAACAAAAGTCAAATGCTAATAACAAGCAAAAGGGTGAGGCTAAGTCCAAGAATGACAATAAATGTCATAGGTGTGGGACTTACTCACACTTTGCTAAGGATTGCCGTACTCCTAAGCACTTGGTTGCACTTTACCAAAAGTCCTTAAAGGAAGCAAAGCAAGGAAAAGCAAATAAACCAAAATATGAAGCACATTTCAATCTTGCTTCTAAGGCTACAAAGGAAGTGGGTTGTTCAAGTAAGGCTCTTGTGGAAGTAAAGAACAACGATGCTCAACAAGTTGAGAACCTTCCAGGAAAGGATGACATGATCGTGGAGTTTGCTTCCAATGACATGTTTGGAGATTTTGCCTAAAAATCTCGATCCATGGTTGATATCTAATTATTGTGTTAGGGATTCAAGTATGTTGTAATAAATTAAGTTGTGCAAACTCTATGTGACTTGAGTTGTGCAAACTTGTTAGTGATGGGAATATTGTGAACGCATATGTATTGTAATGTCAGACTCATATGTTGGTATTGTAATACAGTTAAGTTGTGTATGTATTTCTATATGTTCAATAAGAATTTTTAATTGCATTCTTATTTTACTATAGATGTCTTTCGAAGTCAATCCAATGAAGGAATTATGTCTTATAGATAGTGGAACCACAAACACTATTCTTAGGGAGATAAAATATTTCCAGACTCTTAAGAAAAGAGAAGGAAATATTATGACTATTTCAGGTCGTGATACTTTAATAGTTGGTTCCGGCAAGGCAACTATTATTCTCCCTATGGGTACGCAATTAACGATAGAGGATGCTTTATTGTTTCCAGAATCGACTCGTACTCTTTTAAGCTATAAAGATATCCGTAAGAATGATCTTCATGTGGAAACATATGTAGATAATAAAGAAGAATTCATTCTCTTTACCAAACTTACTGGATGTGGCAAACAAGTTTGTGAGAAAATTCCCTCCCTCCAATCAGGATTGTACTATACATACATAAAACCCATATCTCATGTTACATATAAGGTAATTTTTCAAAATGTTAATTCATTCCAAACATGGCATGATAGATTAGGTCATCCTGGAATTGGAATGATGAGAAAAATTATATGCAATTCAATTGGTCATAATTTGCATAAAGCAAAGTTCCCTCAATCTTCGGATTTTGTATGCACCGCGTGTGCTACTGGAAAATTGATTTTGAGGCCTTCACCTCTTAAAATCAAAGCTGAACCACTAAAATTCCTTGAAAGAATTCAAGGGGATATTTGTGGACCGATTCAGCCTACATGTGGACCATTCAGATATTTTATGGTGTTGATAGATGCATCTACTAGATGGTCTCATACGTGTCTTTTATCGACACGAAACCATGCTTTCGCTAAAATAATGTCTCAACTAATACAGTTGAAAGCACATTATCCTGAACATAGAATTCAATCGATTCGAATGGACAATGCTGCTGAGTTTTCATCACATGCCTTCAATGATTATTGTATGGCATTGGGAATTCGGGTCCAGCATTCAGTACCTTATGTCCACACTCAAAATGGTTTGGCTGAATCATTGATAAAGAGAATTAAACTCATTGCTAGACCAATGTTGATGAATTGCAAATTGCCTACTTCGTGTTGGGGTCATGCAGTACTACACGCTGCAGAATTGATCCAACTACGACCAACTGCATATCATGATAATTCCCCCTTATAATTAGTGCGTGGAAATCCTCCAAGTATTTCCCATTTGCGTAAGTTTGGGTGCGCTATATATGTACCCATCTCACCACCACAGCGGACAGCTATGGGGCCACACAGAAAACTGGGGATCTATGTGGGATTTAAATCTCCGTCGATCATTAAGTATATAGAACCTCTCACCGGGGATCTATTTACGGCCCGGTTCGCTGATTGTATTTTTAATGAGGATCATTTCCCGGCATTAGGGGGAGAATTGTACCAAAAAGATGAATGCCGAGAAATTAATTGGAATGCGGAAGGCATTTCATTTAATGATCCACGCACTATGGAAACTGAACTTCAGGTTCAAAGACTTATTGATTTGCAAAATATTGCAAACAATCTGCCAGATGCGTTTACTAACTACAAAGGTGTTGTTAAATCTTTCTATCCTGCAAGGAATGTGCCAGAAAGAGTGGAGGTACCAAATAAAACCACTCAAATTGTCCCTCTTGGAAGCAAGAGGGGAAGAGGCAATTCCAAGGTGCAAGATAAGAAACAAAAGAAAGTAGTAAACAAAGATCAACTTTCCGTTGATGTACACCTAGTGAATAATCAATATCTTTTGGAAAGATTTGATTTGATACCCAGCCCTCTCTTATGCATAAATACAGAGCCTGGGACATCGGAAGACCCTGAATCAATTGTTTTGGGAAATCATGATGATCTAAGGGTAGATGAAATTGCCATCAATTATATAGAGACCGGAGAGTCCTATGATCGTAAAGCTACAATTGTCGACATTTACTTCTCTGAACAAATTGCTGAGATCCTCCAAAATGATCCAGATCCAAAATCCATGGTAGAGTGCAAAAAGCGCTCGGACTGGAATAAGTGGAAGGATGCAATAGAAGCAGAGATAGCCTCGCTTTCAAAAAGGGAAGTGTTTTCGGCCGTATTGCCAACACCTCCTGGTGTCCATCCTGTTGGATACAAATGGGTTTTCGTCCGGAAACGGAATGAAAATAATGAAGTGGTGAGATATAAAGCAAGGCTAGTAGCACAGGGCTTCACGCAAAGGCCCGGCGTTGATTTCAATGAAACTTATTCTCCAGTAATGAGTGGCATAACATTCCGATATTTAATATCCTTGGCAGTACAAAATCGTCTATCTATGCAGTTGATGGACGTGGTGACCGCATATTTGTATGGGTCATTGGATTCTGAGATATACATGAAAGTTCCTGATGGAATCAGTATACCATATCCTGAAGCTAATCGCAACATGTTTTGTGTTAAGTTGCAGAAGTCATTATATGGCTTGAAACAATCAGGCCGAATGTGGTACAATCGGTTAAGTGAATTCCTTACACATAAGGGATACACAAATAATGATGACTGCCCATGTGTCTTCATCAAGAAATCCCAAACGGGTTTTTGTATAGTGTCTGTATACGTTGATGATATTAATATCATTGGTAATGAGCATGACATTAATGAAGCACGTCATCATTTGAAGGCGGAGTTTGAAATGAAAGATTTGGGTCAAACCAAATTTTGCTTAGGCTTGCAACTTGAGCATTTTTCATCTGGGATTTTTGTATACCAAGCTGCCTATATCCAGAAAATGTTGGAGAAATTCAATATGGATAAAGCGTACTCATGTAAGACCCCCATGGTTGTTAGATCTTTGGATGTAGAGAAAGATCCTTTCAGACCAAGGGAGGAAGGTGAAAAGATTTTAGGACCTGAGGTTCCTTATCTTAGTGCTGTTGGAGCACTTATGTACCTTGCTAATAGTACCCGGCCGGATATTGCTTTTGCAGTCAATTTATTAGCAAGACATAGTGCAGCACCCACCAAGCGTCATTGGGTTGGGGTTAAGACCATTTTAGGTATCTTAACGGCACAAGAGATCTTGGATTATTTTACAGGAAGAATCAAGATCAAAATTTATTGGGGTATACGGATGCTGGCTATTTATCAGATCCCCATAATGCCAAATCCCAAACTGGTTTTGTATTTTTAAATGGTGGAACAGCTATTTCTTGGAAATCATCTAAGCAGACTTTAGTGTCTACATCCACCAACCATTCTGAGATTATTGCATTATATGAAGCATCACGTGAGTGTGTATGGCTTCGCAGAATGGTAGACCACATATTGAAATCATGTGGAATTGGTGTACTTGATACACCGACAATTATCTTTGAGGATAATGCTGCTTGTGTTGTGCAAATGGAGTCAGGTTATATCAAGAATAATATAACAAAGCATATTACTCCCAAATTATTTTATCCCCATGAGTTGCAAAAGAATGGGGAAATTGAGATTCTGCAAACTAAGTCATGTGACAATCTTGCTGATTTATTCACTAAGTCTCTACCATATTCTATGTTTCACAAATATGTTGAAGGAATTGGTATGATAAGACTTAGAGATTTGCAGAAATCCGGGGGAGTATCTCTTGATAAATGATCCATTTTCATGTCATATTGCACCCTTTTCTTTGTATGAGTTTTACTTTTAAAGGTTTCTCATATGAAGTTTTTAACGAGGCAATATCAGCATTATTTATGTCATATCATCTGATTTTCCCACTGGGGTTTTATAGGAGATGATATACTAAGACATTGTTAACTGATTATCATGGTGTTTCTCCTTTATTTTTCCCATTGGGTTTTTGAGGAGTTTTATCCTGATATATCAATGCATTCCTAAGTTTTTTCCCACAGGGTTTTTCGAAGGATTATTGATGGTGTAAATTATGATGAACATTAAAGTCTCCAGAAGTTAATTGATCAGGGGGAGTGTTGAGAATATTCCTATATTCCTAATGATCAATTAAGAAGATGCTTAGTAACTGCTAATTGCAGTTCCCGTTCTCCGTTTTCTCTGCGATCATGGGAGCGAGGCCTGAACGTGGGAGCGGGCTCTCCCGCCCGCTCACCCCTGGAACCGCCCAATGGACATGTACATATAAATACTTTTACTGTTCATCAATAAAGGACGACATCATTCGCACTATCCATTTTCTACTGTTCCAAAATACGCTCAACAACGAGCACGGGCACAGCTGGGAGGCCGTGCCGACTGTAGGATGAGGGCGGACGTGGCTAGGGCCGCCCTGGGTTCTGCCTCCATTGCTGCCTCCTCCTCACTTCCCTCTGCCGGTTGTTGTTGCGTGCTGGGCAGTTTCGGGCAGGTGCATCCGCTGGTTGCTGCGGCGCGTAGGGCGATTTTAGGCCGCCTCGCTGCCCTTTCTGACGCCTCTCCTGCAGCAGGGCTCCTCTCTTCCAGGCTGCAAAGGAGACTCACAAGCTCTCTTCTCTCCCTCATATTTGCACTACTCCTCAGACACTAATTCAAGTTTGATAATTACTGCTCTAATTTGATCGCTTGTCAACTGGTATACTTGGCAATGGTGCAGGCCTCAGAGTTGATAACATCGTACCTTTGGGTGGTACAGCCCTCCAGCAGCTCCATCTCTTGTTCAATTGCTTATATTGGTCATTGGTTCCCTATGTTTCAATGTGATAGTAGATTCAGACAATCTAGCTTCAAGTCAAGATATGAAGAAACAAAAACCTTGTCAATCAGTATAGAATTACATCCTTTCTCTTTCAGTTCAGGTTCAGGGACACATGACATGTAAGCAGACATTGTGGACTAACCTTTGCTGTGGTCTGGGTGTGGATTGATTCTAAAAAAAAGCATACCACCAACGAGACACCTTCCTTCAATGGTGTGGTCCGAAACCAGCAACATGGTCTAGACAGCAGTGCCTCCACCGCTTGTATGGTGGAAGGAGGCGGGCAGACATCACAGATGTGTTGCTGCAATTCTATTCTAGGTATGAATGAGGAAATCCCGTCTCTGTTCATTAGATGATGTGATTGATTTGTTCTCAATCCCATGTTAATCTATTGAGTGTATATTCTAATCTGACTCCTAGCAAATCAATTGTTTGCAAGTTGAAAAAACCGTATGCTATCTAATTTCTATTGCATAGGAAACGATGGCCCATGGTGATGGAGGCCGAATGATCCTAAACACAGAACAATGATGAGGTGTTGCGACAGAGGTGATGGAGGCTGAATTATCAGCTTGTCAGGTAATTGATGTTATAGGTAATTGCTCTGGATTTGAGATTTTGTGACGATGTTAAAGGCAATTGATCCAAATTTGTGTCATTTGCTCTTCAGAAAATCTACTTGGTAGTACTATGACAGTATCAATGTTTTTCTAGATGAGTTAACTGTGCAGAGGGGAATGACCAATTGACCAGCTTGCAGAAGAAATTAGATAGGTGCATGGAGATGTAGATAGAGACTGTTGTAACCGATGGTCCTTTGGATTTTTTTGACAAGTGTTTTGTTGGCTACAAACATTAATTGGTCATTCTATTACAGAGGAAGTTTTGTAATTGAGACTGCAGAATTATTGTTTATGTAGTTTTCTTAGAGTATGAAAAGAGTCAAATTGCATATCTTATCTTCAGTTTGAGTCAGTTTGCATACCAAAGAATGAAAGAGATCTGGTCAAAATTATTAGTTTGCAAAATCATTATTGTATTGTATCAGCCAACTTGCTTACTGGAGTATTCTTGGTTCTATTTCTGAACATATTTAAGCATTATAGTATCATCCCTCTTTGATATCTGCAACATGGGATATACTAGCTGTTACTAACCTTAAGTCTTGAGGTTGAAAGCCATTCATCATGAGAAAACAGCTTGAGCTGAAGTCTGAACACCTTGCTCCAAACAAAACCTGACTGCAGTAAAGAGGACAATTGTGCTTGTCTACCAGCTGTTACTTCTTTTCATGTGATGGATCTGGTCATTTAAATTATCCTCCTTTATGATCATGTTGCTTTTGACTTGAACGCTGTGCCCCCCTTGCCCTTTTCATGTGATGCATTTTGGCTATATTCAACAATGTTCAGGTGTATGCTGAATGTCTAAGTAGGAACCATAAAGACGTTGAATAGTTCATACAATTGGGAACCATGTTTCCTTGTCGGCGCCAGTTAATGAATCTGTTGGGAGAGGTTCAGTTGATGGCCTCATGGGAGCTAGGCAGCTTCTGATGCTTCTCTGATGCAGAAGAGAATCCACAGATTGCATGGGCATATCATGTAAAACTCATATAGACACTTATTATCCCAACCGTATGCTCAAAAATATAGGTGAGACTGCCCGAGAAATCTCATAATACGTCTAACAGCAACACACACGCACATCATCCATGTACCCACAGTCCCACACACGCGTGCTCGGTTGCTCCTACGGGACTCAAACCTGGGCGGGAGCCCTCCACGAGACCACGACAGGAGGCGCTGTGAGCGCATTTGCTTGCCATGCTCTACTGCTACATGTGGGTGACCATGCCCATCTCTCCCTCCTCACACACTCTTTCCCAGCGTTCCTGTGCTTTCTTTTTGTATGCGCTATTTAGTCAAGCTATTTGCTCACCATCGTTTATGACTAATAAAGCCAGCAAACTAATTGTCATCGTGTTATATCTAACTTGTTGCGAACATCATGCTCGACTATTGTTTTTAGGTAAACAGTACAACACATATTTTGTGACATTAATATTTTGTGACATTATTATTTTTTTCCGTTACAACGCACGGGTATTTACCTAGTAATACATAACGATTGCAAGGGACGTGACTCTGATTATCAAACAAGTGAAACTGCACGCTATTAATTCCACAGGGGGCATAACAAACCAAATAATTACTGTAGCAGATAAACTGGCGATATATATAGAATAATATCTGAATCGGTAAAGAACTAAAGATACATCATACATGGGATGCACAAGAAAGCCAGGCAGCCAGCTAACATAGGACGAAAACTGCTAGTACATACAAGGCAGGAATGGGTCGGGGAGGCAAGTGACCATGCGACAACTCGCCGTGTTCTGCTGGAACTCAGTGGCGCAGGCTGCCGAAGAGGAGCGCCACGACGGGGCAGAGGACGGCTGCGACGACCGACGACGAGACGGCGGCGGCACCGGACGTGGGGCTCGGCGCGGGCTCGTCAGCGGCCATCGCGACCCCCGCGAGGGCGGACGCGGCGAGCGTGGCGACGACGACGGCGCGGAAGGCCTTGGATGCCATTTCGTTACGGTAAAAGTTGCAGGATTGTAGCACCGTGCACAGTAGAAAGCAAGATGACGAGGCTTGGATTGTTGTTGTTGTTGTGTGTTCGAGAGATGAACGGCTCCTGCTATTTATAGCTACCACGTTCCAATGCCTGCCTCCTCCGAGAGACAGCTCACGATCAATGGATGGCTGGTAGGCCGTAGGCCGGCCCTTGCGAGCCTGGCCTATAGCTGCAGTGTTCATCGATGACATGAGAGTTGTTTGTAGTATGTGCAGGTGCATGCACTGCGCGTCACTATTTCTACAGTGTTTGCTGATGCATTGGCTGCTGCCACAGTACAGCAATACCGAGCCTGCAGGGCGATGGGCAACTTCGGATGCAGGCGCGGTGAACTAGAGTACTGAGTGACTAGGAGTATTTGGTACTCAACGGTAATTTGCTTCTCGGGCTGTGTTTAGTTACCTAAAAAAAAGCACTATGTAAAAAAAAGATTATCCGTCACATCAAACTTGCGATACATGTATGGAATACTAAATGTAGATGAAATCAAAAACTAATTGTACAGCTTGGTTGTACTTTGCGAGACGAACGTTTTGAACCTAATTAGTCAACGGTTGGACACATTTACCAAATAAAACCAAAACGTGCTATAGTACACTTTTCACCCTTTTCAGGGCAACTAAACACAGCCTTGGACTCCCGTTAATTTTGCAATGGTTGGTTCAAGGTTCTGAACTTTTTGATTTGAGAAATCAGGGCAGACAGCGGAAAGGCGGTCGAGTGGACCGCGCGCGCCACATGCGGTCTCGCCAAAGCGTTCCCCAATGAGTGCACCTCGCATCTCACGGCGGGCGTCCTTGCGCTCCAGGTTCCGTTCCAGTGTTTCTTCTGATGATCAGATCATCCCCATAGCCGCGCACGAAGACGACAGATCGGTGAAGCGCGGCGTTGCTGTCATGTTTTGTGGCTGTAATCGCCGTACTTGTCCCTTGGCCGAATGCCAACTTGCGTTTCAGATAACACTCAGCGTGCCGATGCTACCGACCGAGATGATTTTGAGCTGAACTGAAAGCCAAATTAACACCAAGCGATCCTTGATGGGGACAGTAGAATTTGCCTCCTGAACTCCATTTTCTTTTCCTCTGGCGTTGGCTTCACTTCTAGTGGTTCGGGCTAAGTAGTAAGACCAAGACTGACAATATTGTCCACACTCCACAGGTAACGAAATGGGATGTATGTATACAGACCTAGGAACAACCAAACAAAGATTAGACATCTTTTGCGCCATAAGGTGTGTATCTAATCAAGCAGAACTCATGAGTGACTTAACCACTCTATATAAGAATCTTGTACATCGCAGCACAGCTGCACAGGGGCCCAGCGAAGAAGATTGTCCTGGCAAAGTGTAGAATCGGCCTCTTGACAGCGCAAATGGGATGGTGATCATCGGGTGACTAATCATGGAGCAGTTAGATCGTCGTCAGTTAAGCAGTCCTTCAACTAGAAGCTGGTGCGTTAGGTAGTAAGATGTGTGTCAGCTCACACATAACATAACTGTCACTGGAAAACATATTTACTTAACCCACGGTTGGCATGATTACAACCAGTGGTGCAGCAAAATAATAGGCCAAGTTTGGCACTCAGGATGAGCCAATCCCACTAGTGCACATATGGGTAGCAGTCCCGGTCTAGTCCCGGTTTCCCATTCCGGGCCGTCAAACGGGGATTGAATGGGGACCTTTTAGTCCCGGTTGTATTTAGTCGCGGTCCACTCATTGTAGCGGTTGCGCAAACCGCCCCTGAAAACCTATTTTACCCTTCTCTAAAAATGTTTTCTGCAGTAGTGGTTGTGGGTAACTATCTTGTGTACTGTCTTCATTCCATATCAGAAGACTCTTTGTCATTTCTAGATACATAGTTTCGCCATGCATTTATATATGTATACACCATATCTAGATATATAAAAAAATATACTCTTGAAAAAAAAACATCTTATAATTTAAAATAGAGAGAGTAGTATAATTATTGTTGGAATTATTTCTTTTTGGTTAATTACTTATTAAATGCTAAAGGTTCGTTAGTTCGTGTAGACATGCAGTGCTGGATGTGCAGCATAGGCTATATCCTCTAGCCTGGAGGTACTATTCTTGATCTATCTCATTGCTATATAATATATGTTTTAGAAAATATAAATATATTTTAGCATGTATACATATTTTTACAATTTTCTTTATAAACAAGGTTTATTTTAGAGTTTAGAACAGGGTCTCAGATTTTGCCGGCACGGCCCTGGCAGCAGCTAGCGTACTAGCCGTACACATCAGGATTAATTTACATCTGGTGAACAATGCATGCACGAGGAACTGAAATTGCAACACAAGAATGTTTATTATCAGAGCCCAAGTCTTTGAATGAATTTATTACTACAACAAACAAACGCGTGAGGGAAGACAACATAATCAAAGGGAGACTATATTCCCCAATATAGTGGCATGCATGGCGAGTGTACTGCACCCTTCCATGATACACAAGTGTCAAGCTATATATCCCAGCTAGGAAGGAACCAACAGTCAACGATCAAGGGAAGACAACACTACATTAGATCAGTAAAAGGGGAGATTCTCTGATCCGATGGCATGCGTGACCATCGCCGCTAGTAGTGTCACGGTTCACACAACCAGCTAAGCAGGATTTTTTTTAACACTTTTTCTAAACAAAATCTAAATTTGACACCGAAAACTTTTTATTTTTAAAACTAACACTTTTGGCCGTGCCTAAGCTGATGGCGCGGCAAATCAACACTGCCGCGCCATGCATGCTGGCGCGGCAGCGCTATCATCGTGGCACGGTCTGGCCCTACCGCCGACATTCCTAGGTGGATCAGGAACAAAGCAAGATATCACCCCGCAACTCAGCCTTACTAGTCCTATATTTGGGGAGTGGACTATAGAGGACTCAACGAAGCTATAATAGTCACCTTCCCGATCTACCACATGGCCCGGAACATAAGGAGCACTCGCAGATAGATATTGCCTAAGCACCACGCTTACACAACTTCTACCACCCACCCCTTGATCATCAGAATGAGTGCTATACGAACAAGGGTATAAACACAAAACTACTCCAACTATACTAAACATATAATCAACATAGGCAATGAATATTATAATTATGAATCTAGAATTATACCAAGTCCTATCAAGTATTCGACTCATACACAAACTAGAACAAGAACTAGAGGGTCAACACAAACTAGACAAGAACACGATGAATTAGACGACCTAGAACGACGAACTAGACAAAAATATGATGAACTATAAGATAAACAAGATGAACTAGAAGAACAAGTAGACGAACTAGAAGATGAACACAATAAACTAGAAGACAAATAGCACAAATAGATTAATAATGTTGAATACAAGAGAGAAGTACAAGACTGTATCTAGCCTCCTCGCGACTAGATCCGAAATCCAAGCGTTGCTTGCCTCCTCTAATTCATATTCTTATGTTCTAGCTATGCCCTAGCTGGTGGAGCTCTAGGTTATCCTTTCAAGGGACTACCCTGAACTGAACAATGATGGATGATTATGAGATAATGTATTGATTGATTGCCTCAGGGGGTCTGCCTCTGCTTATATAGCCCGGTGGGATGATCCGCAGCCCTTGGATCAAACCGACATGAAACAATGGTCGAGATACGTTGTAGAGATCGGTTAGAGGCCGCCACACGAAGGGGACCCACCTGGTAGGGGAGCCAGGCCGGCCGGCCTGACATGTGGGGCCGGCCGGCCCCACCTGGCAGCCGCCGGGCCTCCGCTTCGTTCCCGTGCCTTCTGGTGTCTTCTACGTCCTTCTAGTGCCACTTTCCGATTCATTCACGTAAAGAGTCGTGTCTTGAGTGGATTCCTTCCTTCCTAGCTTCTGAATAAATCTCTGGAAAAGATTATTTTGCAAAGCTATGGAATCTTGTCGGTTTAGTCCCTGGTCTTGTGATAATGATGGTTCTAGGGTCTTCTAGAGTCTTCCGAGTCGTATTTATCGAGGACTTTCTCTCCGGTGCTCCAAATATGGCAAATGATATGTCCGTCTCGATTATCTTGACGAGCTCTCCGCAATGGTGTGCTTAGATTCTTCACTTGAGATACTTTTATATGACAAAATATTAAATATCCTGCAAGACAAGTGAGAACAACACAACTCGTGGAACTCATTAGAATAAACCCCTATAACCCTACTTCACATATTATTTCAAACCTTTTTCTGAAGTAGTTGACGGTTAAAAATTAGAGTTAATTAACGTCAACAATATACATGATCTTAGATCGGCATCACGGTCTGCTGATAGCTGCGAAAGAGCATGTAGATGGACGCCCTCCTCTCGAGCATCGGTGGTGCATGAGGCGCTTTGCTGCCAACATATGGAGGAGGCAAAAGAAAGAGGAGGTAGTTGTAAGGTCCTAGATGGCTAGAGGGGGGTGAATAGCCTATAAAAAAATCTACACAAACCACTAAGCAAACTTGTTAGAATAACAAACGGCGTAAATCGAGTTTTGCTTAGCCTACGGTTGTGATGCAAGCCTCCTATCCACAAGTCTAGTAGATTATGATCTCTAGTTCACACAAGGGCTATGTCACTAAACTTACACTAGAGAGCAAGCTAACAACTACTAGCAAAGGCTACCACTAGAGCTACACAAGATAAACTAGTAAAAGTATATGCAAGAGAGAGGATTGTGAATCTTATACCGACGGTGGAGTGAAGATGTTGCCAATCACCAAGATGATATACAATCAATCAATATTGACAACAACACAATATGAAGACCAATCACCGGGAGACAAGAGACACAATATTTTTGTTCACCCGGTGTTCACTTGTGCACCGACAAGCTACGTCACCGGTTGTGTCGACCAACACTTAGATGGTTCCTCGGTGTGACCCTCAAGTCACTTGCCCCTCAAGGCACGCCCCGCAAGGCACCGCAAGACACCACTCTCAAGTGAGGTAACTCAATGACACGCGCAATGTAATAGAGTCGCTTTTGGCGCTCCGCCGAGGAAAGCACAAGAACCTCTTACAATCAACCGGAGGTGGCCAAGAACAATCACCTTCTCTTGCCAACGCCTCCAACAATCTCCAAGCCGGCTAGGAGCGGTACTCTCCAAGAGTAACAAGAAATCCACCGGCTAAACCACCCACAAGTGCCACTAGATGCCCTCAAGCTATGCAATGCACTTTGGGATTACTCAATCTCACTTTTGATTTGCAATCAAGCAAGAGAGATGAGTAGGAGTGAGAAGCTCTAGCTCAAAGGATGCAAAAGAGTGTTAGAAATCACGAGAGACCTCCCCAAGGGCCGGCCAACAAGTATTTATAAGCATCCCAAATGAATAGAGCCGTTGTACCCCTTCACTGGGTCTTTTCGGGACGACCGGACGCGCCGGTCGTAACTGACCGGACGCGCCCAACCGCGTCCGATCCTCCAACGGTCACTGCGCCAATGGTCAAACCAATCGATCGGACGCGCCGATCGCACAGTACCGCGCGCCTGCGAAGCATCGACCGGACGCGCTCCAGGCAACGACCGGACGCGACAGTGCCAGCGTCCGGTTGGAGTCCAGTAAGCTCCCTCAACGACCGGACGCGTCCGATCGCGTGTGACCGAACGCGCCGCGCGTCCGATCAGCTCTTGGCCACGCTCTGCACCTCTGGGTGCCTGACCGGACGCGCCGGTCCCGCGAGTGACCGGACGCGCCGGTTGCAAACCCTAACACCCGCGCGCCTGACTGCTGCGTTGAACTGACCGGACGCGTCCGGTCATACCGTGACCGCGTCCGGTGCAGCGTCCGGTCACCTCTGTGACCTCCGTTCGCCTCCGTTTCTTTTCCGACTTTCGGCGTAGTGGAAAATAGGCATTTCAACTCCTCGAAAATGCCTAAAACCCGCGCTCGCAAGCTCGGCGGGAGGGAGAGAGAGACCCAAACCCTCTCTACCGCTCAAACTCCAACGCCTTCGCAAATGTGCCAACACCAACAAGTGATCACCACCTTGTGCACGTGTGTTAGCATTTTCCATAATCATTTTCGAAGGTTTTCCTGTTAGCTCACTAGGCCCTACATGCAATGCACTTTATGAAATCACCTAGTGGCACCCATGCGTCGAATAACCGATAAGACTTCCCCTCTTAATAGTTCGGCTATCGATCCTAAACCACTCACACCCTCTATGGTGTCTTGAGTGCAAAACAAAATGGCCTTATGGTTATACCTTTGCCTTGAGCCCATTTTGTTTTTCCAAAAGATATGATCCACTTCATATCATCACATGACCGTCTCGATCCATCGACCTTGACTTCACTTGCTCTTCACCGTTGCATCGGTCCGTCGGCGCCAAGTCTTGCTCATGCTTCACCATCGCATGGTCCTTCGCTTCGAAGCCTCGACTTGCCCTTCACCTTCACAACCGGTCCATCGAGCCAAGCATCATCTCGGTCTTCATCATCTTGGTCACATGAGTCAATGTCATGTCTCATATTCAATGACCACCTTTATCTAAATCATCCACTTAGATACAAAGGTTAGTCCTAGGTTTCATCAATTAGCCAAAACCAAACTAGGGACTTTCAATCTCTCCCTTTTTGGTAATTGATGACAACCCTCACAAAGATGATTTTGATAATAAAAGTTTTGAACTTGTCATACTTGTCCAATCATTTTGCTCATAAGTAAGGTTTGGACAATTATCACAAGCTCGGTTTTGGTAGCATTAGCTCTCCCTACATATGTGCATAGAGTTTGGATTGAAAGCTTTGCACATATGCATGGATAGAAGTGTTGAGAGAGTAATTCTACCAAAATGATGGTAAGGTGTAAGAAATGGACCTTTGAAGCGTGATACCAATCGGAGTTGCCTTTTACACCATCCTTAGCATCATGAAGTAACTAGACATCCATCACAACTTAAGAACCCCGTGAGATCAACATTATAGTAAAGGTTCTTGGACCACTTGTAAAGTTTAAGGCACGTCTAGATACCACATGTAAACTATTCCTATGCATGCTAGTAGATCATTTCATCATTCAAGTTCTATACTAGCATTGCACCACACAAGCATGTATATTGAATTTAAATACATGTGCAATGAGCAAGTCATATGAGAATGCACAAACAAATGCAACAACTTTGTTTATGAGCTTGCTCCCCCTACTTGTGTGCATCAAAATTTTAGTTACCCCTTTATCATGTTGAATCATAGTTACCCCTTTATCATGTTGAATCATCTTTTTCTCTCCCCCTTTGTCAACAACTTACCCAAAAAATGGGATCAAATTGTGGAGAGAAAAACAATGTTTGATGGAGTAGGTTAAAATTTATCAAATTTGGTTCAACCTAGAACACTTGCCAAAGATATTTAATTCGATTTGAACCAAAGACAAGCTTCTTCACACCTCATAATAAGGGTTATCTTGCCTATGTTGAATTAAACACTTATAGCAAATCTTCTAGATTCAACACTAGGTTTGCAAACTCACAAACATGTCATATGCCACCACTAGATCAAAAACACGCATAGAAGCAATAGTGGTAACATATATCCATCAAATTCATTTGATTTATCATGAATGCTCATGCATACCACTTATTATGTCTACATGCTCTAGCAAGTCCTTAGCATAGGATGAATGACATGTCAATCAACTTTACCTTGCAATATCGAAGGAGAGGCATGTCAATAAGTGGGTGGAGTGCATTCAACTCATGTTTGAGAAATCAAGAATGTTCAACTCATTCCTTACCTTGCAAAACCTCTTTTCATCAAGTGGCTTGGTGAGAATATCGGCAAGTTGATCATCGGTGCCAACACTTTCAATGGCAATATCTCCCTTTTGTTGATGATCTCTAATGAAATGATGTCTTATGTCAATATGCTTTGTTCTTCCATGTTGAACCGGGTTTTGTGTCATCTTGATTGCACTTTCATTATCACATAGCAATGGCACATTCTTGAAGTTGAGGCCATAATCCTTCAAAGTTGATTTCATCCATAGCAATTGTGCACAACAACTCCCCGCACTCACATATTCGGCTTCGGCGGTAGAGATTGCCACACTATTTTGTTTTTTTGAGGACCATGACACAAGTGATCTTCCAAGTAATTGACATGTGCCACTTGTGCTCTTTCTATTGATCTTGCAACCCCCATAGTCGGAGTCCGAATATCCAATCAATTCAAACTTTGACCCCTTAGGATACCATAGTCCAACATCTCTTGTTTGCTTTAAGTACCTCAATATTCTCTTTGCGGCCGTGAGATGACTCTCTCTAGGTGAGGCTTGATATCTAGCACACATACAAACGCTAAACATGACATCCGGCCTTGATGCGGTGACATAGAGTAGACTTCCAATCAAAGACCGATATTCCTTTTGATTCACCATTTTGCCATCAAGATCACTATCCAAATTGCCATTTGTACCCATTGGAGTTGAAATTGGCTTTGCATCTTGCATTCCAAACTTCTTCAACATGTCCCTTATGTATTTCCCTTGACTCACAAATGTCCCATTCTTCAATTGCTTGACTTGGAGACTAAGGAAGTAGCTAAGTTCACCAATCATAGACATTTCAAACTCTTTGGCCATCATAGCACCAAATTCTTCACAATAAGCTTGATCGGTTGATCCAAAGATGATGTCATCAACATATATTTGCACTATGAATAGATCATTCCCAATCTTCTTGGTGAATAGAGTTGTATCAACCTTGCCCATCTTGAATCCCTTAGAGAGAAGGAAATCCATTAGCCTCTCATACCATGCTCTAGGTGCTTGCTTTAAGCCATATAAAGCCTTCTTCAACTTGTACACATGGTTGGGTTTCTTGTCATCTTCAAATCCGGGAGGTTGCTCAACAAAGACTAACTCATTGATGATTCCATTGAGAAATGCACTTTTGACATCCATTTGATATAGTTTGATGTTGTGTGCACAAGCATAAGCCAATAGAATCCTTATTGCCTCCAATCTTGCCACGGGAGCATATGTTTCATCATAGTCAAGACCTTCTACTTGAGTGTAACCTTGAGCAACTAGTCTTGCTTTGTTTCTCACCACAATGCCATCTTGATCTTGCTTGTTTTTGAACACCCACTTGGTTCCAATCACATTGTAGTCATTTGGCCTTTCTACCAATTCCCAAACATCATTTCTTGTGAAATTGTTAAGCTCTTCTTGCATAGCCATGATCCAATCGGCATCCCTCAAAGCTTCCTCTATTTTCTTTGGTTCTATGGTTGACACAAATGATGCATGCTCACAAAACATAGCCAATCTTGATCTTGTTTGCACACCACTTCTAATATCACCAATAACACTATTAATGGGGTGATCTCTTGCAACATGTTGTGGTTGGAGTACTTGCACTTGATTGCTTGAGCTTGGTTGATTACTTGATGTATCTCGATGAGATGAACTTGCACCATGATCTTGCACTTGAGAGTCACTAGCTAGCTTGAATGGAGAATTGAGCACTTGATATTTATCATCATCTTGAATATCAATTACTTGCTTTGCTCTAATGTCCCCAATGTCCATGTTCTTCATTGCTTCCACCAATTGAGTTCCACCAACATCATCTAGATTCTCTTCTTCATCTTGTGACCCATTGGTTTCATCAAATTGCACATCATGGACTTCTTCTAGAATGCCACTTGAATTGTTCCAAACTCTATAAGCTTTGCTTGTAGTTGAATAACCGAGTAGGAACCCCTCATCACATCTCTTGTCAAACTTTCCCAATCTAGTGCCCTTCTTCAAGATATAACATTTGCAACCAAACACTCTAAAATAAGAAATATTTGGCTTTCTTCCATGAAGTAGCTCATATGGGGTCTTCTCTAGCAATGGATGACAATATAGTCTATTGATGTAGTAGCAAGCGGTATTGATTGCTTCATCCCAAAATGATTGACTCACATTGTACTCATGAAGCATTGATCTAGCCATATCAAGCAATGTTCTATTCTTTCTCTCAACTAGGCCATTTGATTGTGGAGTGTACTTGACCGAGAATTGATGTCCAATGCCATAGTGATCACAAAAGTTCTTCAATTCTTGTATTCTTGAACTCACTTCCATTGTCACTTCTCACTTTCTTGATTCTAATCTCAAACTCATTGTGAACTCTAGTGAGAAAGGTCTTGAAGATGTCAAACACTTCACTTTTGTCACTAAGAAAGAATACCCATGTGAATCTTGTGAAGTCATCCACTATGACAAAACCATACTTATTACCACCTATGCTTGAGTATGTTGTTGGGCCAAATAGATCCATGTGCATCAAATCAAATGCTTTGCATGTGCTCATTGTACTCTTCTTTGGATGTGAGCTTCCAACTTGCTTCCCGGCTTGACATGCACTACAAAGCTTATTCTTCTCAAATTCAACATCTTTCAAACCATTGACAAGATTGTGAGTTGTAAGCTTCTTCAATTGTTTCATGCCAACATGACCAAGCCTTCTATGCCAAAGCCAACCCATGCTTGATTTGGAGATTAAGCAAGTTGTCAAAGAAGTTTCTCTAGCATTGAAGTCAACTAGGCAGAGATTCTCATATCTAAAACCCTTGAATGCCACATTTGAACCATCCACACTAATAACTTCCACATCATCAACCCCAAAGATACATTTGTAGCCTAGATCACATATTTGTGCCATGGATAAGAGATTGAAATCCAAGCTTTCAACTAGCAACACATTTGAGATACTCATGTCATTTGATATTGCAATCTTGCCCAAGCCAATAACCTTGCCTTTCTTATTATTGCCAAATGTGATAGAATCAACACCACTATGATTGTCATTGATTGAGTCAAACATTCTTGATGTACCGGTCATGTGTTGAGTGCACCCACTATCAATAATCCAATGCCTTCCTCCGGCTTTATAATTGACCTACAAGCAAATCAATGAAGCTTAGGTACCCATTTTTGCTTAGGTCCTTGTAGGTTAGTAACTAAGCTCTTTGGTACCCAAATAGCCTTCTTCTTTGGGCCAACAATGGGTGTACCAATAAACTTAGCTTTCACACCCTTCACACCTTTGGTAAGTACATAGCAAGAATCAAAAGGTATAGCATTAACAAGGTTCTTGCTTTGGTTCTTTTTATTGCAATTATGCTCTAGGTGCCCAACTTGCTTGCATCTATTGCAAAACCGACCATTGCCCTTCACAAAGCTAGGCTTTGGAGTTGCAAAGGCCGACTTGCCTTTCTTGGGGGTGTAGCCCAATCCCTCTTTGTTAAGAGAGAACCTTTGGCTACCCAAGCACTTAAGCAAGCGGGCCTCACCACCATAGGCCTTGCCTAGGGCGTGAGTGAGCTCATCCACCTCTCTTGAGAGTCTTATTCTCAACCATTAGTGAGGCATCACAAGTGAAACCATCACTAGTAGAGGAGGTAGAGTCGGTGGTGGTGGATGAAGAGCTACAAGAAGGGTTAGCAATTGACGTGATGATAGGTTCATAAGAGGATTCATCAATTATATCACATGTAACACCTATATCACATGATACAACAACCTCCTTCTTTGCTTGTTGCTCAAGTAGCAATGAGTGAGCCTTTTCAAGCTTGGAATGAGCCTTACCAAGATCCTCATGGTCCTCCACTAGACTCTCATGAGTGGTCTTAAGCTCACTAAGGACTTTCTCAAGTATTGCTACTTTCATTGAAAGCTTCTTACACTCCTTGTCCTTGGCAATAGCTATGTCTCTAGTTTGTTGCATCAAGTCATATAGTTGTTCTTTAGTTGGTTCATCATCATCATTTTCATTATCATTATCACTATCATGAACATATTCCATTTCACTTTCATCATCACTCTCATCATATAATACCTTAGTTTCTTTGGCCATGAAGCATGAAGAGGATGAACCAAATAGTGATGGCTTCTTGTTGATAGCAATGGAAGCAAAAGCCTTGTTGGATGATTCTTCTTCTTCTTCTTCTTCTTCTTCATCACTTTCCCAAGTGATCACATAGGCACCATTCTTGCCTTTCTTGAATGTCATCTTGGCCTCTCTCTTCTTCTTCTCAAACTTGTCCTTCTTGTTCTTCTTCTTATCATAAGGACATTCCGCTTGAAGGTGCTCGGTGCTATCACAATTGAAGCACTTCCTTTGTGACTCCTTGCTCTTGAAGTTATCATTCCTTTTCTTGAAGCCTCTTCTTTTGATAAACATTTTGCCAATATTCTTGACAACTAGAGCAAGTGCATCATCATCAATTTCCAATTCTTCATCTTCTTTGTTGTCATCTTCTTCTTGAATCGAAGCTTTGCCCTTTGAGGAGGTGGCCTTGAATGCCACGATCTTCTTCTTCTTTTCTTCCTCCTTCTCATCAACATCTTGATCATACTTGTCAAAGGTCAATACCTCTCCAAGCAAATCATTGGGCTTCATTGTTTCAAGCCCATCTCTTTGTAGCATCATGATCAACATTTTGAATCTTCTTGGTAAGCTCAACAAAAACTTGTGGCAAAAATCTTGGTCTTGTGTCTTGTGCCCTAAGCTCTTGAGATTATTCACAATGACTTGCAAACTATGAAACATCTCTAAGATTGTTTCTTCTTCTTTCATCTTGAAGTTCTCAAACTCACTCTTGAGCCCATATAGCTTGGCACTCTTCACAACCTTAGTGCCCTCATATGTTTCACTTAACCTTGTCCACACTTCATTTGCCAATTCCAAATCCTTGATGCCCTCAAATACTTTTGTATCAATATTATTGTAAAGTGTATTGAGAGCCATTCTATTGCATGTTCTATTTGCTCTATCTTCATCGGTGAGATGATCGGGATCAATGATAGCAAAATCATTCTCGGTGACTTGCAATACTCTCTCATGAATAGAACCAAGGTACATTGTCATTTTTCTCTTCCAATGAGCAAAAGAACTAACACCATCAAAGAACGGTGGCTTGCCCCCAACAAGATTGAACACAATTTGAGCCATTTTTCACACCGAAGGATATTAAGCCTTGATTAAAACGGTGACCACGGCTCCGATACCACTTTTAAGGTCCTAGATGGCTAGAGGGGGGGGTGAATAGCCTATAAAAAATCTACACAAACCACTAAGCAAACTTGTTAGAATAACAAACGGCGTAAATCGAGTTTTGCTTAGCCTACGGTTGTGATGCAAGCCTCCTATCCACAAGTCTAGTAGATTATGATCTCTAGTTCACACAAGGGCTATGTCACTAAACTTACACTAGAGAGCAAGCTAACAACTACTAGCAAAGGCTACCACTAGAGCTACACAAGATAAACTAGTAAAAGTATATGCAAGAGAGAGGATTGTGAATCTTATACCGACGGTGGAGTGAAGATGTTGCCAATCACCAAGATGATATACAATCAATCAATATTGACAACAACACAATATGAAGACCAATCACCGGGAGACAAGAGACACAATATTTTTGTTCACCCGGTGTTCACTTGTGCACCGACAAGCTACGTCACCGGTTGTGTCGACCAACACTTAGATGGTTCCTCGGTGTGACCCTCAAGTCACTTGCCCCTCAAGGCACGCCCCGCAAGGCACCGCAAGACACCACTCTCAAGTGAGGTAACTCAATGACACGCGCAATGTAATAGAGTCGCTTTTGGCGCTCCGCCGAGGAAAGCACAAGAACCTCTTACAATCAACCGGAGGTGGCCAAGAACAATCACCTTCTCTTGCCAACGCCTCCAACAATCTCCAAGCCGGCTAGGAGCGGTACTCTCCAAGAGTAACAAGAAATCCACCGGCTAAACCACCCACAAGTGCCACTAGATGCCCTCAAGCTATGCAATGCACTTTGGGATCACTCAATCTCACTTTTGATTTGCAATCAAGCAAGAGAGATGAGTAGGAGTGAGAAGCTCTAGCTCAAAGGATGCAAAAGAGTGTTAGAAATCACGAGAGACCTCCCCAAGGGCCGGCCAACAAGTATTTATAAGCATCCCAAACGAATAGAGCCGTTGTACCCCTTCACTGGGTCTTTTCGGGACGACCGGACGCGCCGGTCGTAACTGACCGGACGCGCCCAACCGCGTCCGATCCTCCAACGGTCACTGCGCCAACGGTCAAACCAATCGATCGGACGCGCCGCTCAACTGGCCGGACGCGCCGATCGCACAGTACCGCGCGCCTGCGAAGCATCGACCGGACGCGCTCCAGGCAACGACCGGACGCGACAGTGCTTGCGTCCGGTTGGAGTCCAGTAAGCTCCCTCAACGACCGGACGCGTCCGATCGCGTGTGACCGAACGCGCCGCACGTCCGATCAGCTCTTGGCCACGCTCTGCACCTCTGGGTGCCTGACCGGACGCGCCGGTCCCTCGAGTGACCGGACGCGCCGGTTGCAAACCCTAACACCCGCGCGCCTGACTGCTGCGTTGAACTGACCGGACACGTCCGGTCATACCGTGACCGCGTCCGGTGTAGCGTCCGGTCACCTCTGTGACCTCCGTTCGCCTCCGTTTCTTTTCCGACTTTCGGCGTAGTGGAAAATAGGCATTTCAACTCCTCGAAAACGCCTGAAACCCGCGCTCGCAAGCTCGGTGGGAGGGAGAGAGAGACCCAAACCCTCTCTACCGCTCAAACTCCAACGCCTTCGCAAATGTGCCAACACCAACAAGTGATCACCACCTTGTGCACGTGTGTTAGCATTTTCCATAATCATTTTCGAAGGTTTTCCAGTTAGCTCACTAGGCCCTACATGCAATGCACTTCATGAATTCACCTAGTGGCACCCGTGCGTCGAATAACCGATAAGACTTCCCCTCTTAATAGTTCGGCTATCGATCCTAAACCACTCACACCCTCTATGGTGTCTTGAGTGCAAAACAAAATGGCCTTATGGTTATACCTTTGCCTTGAGCCCATTTTGTTTTTCCAAAAGATATGATCCACTTCATATCATCACATGACCGTCTCGATCCATCGACCTTGACTTCACTTGCTCTTCACCGTTGCATCGGTCCGTCGGCGCCAAGTCTTGCTCATGCTTCACCATCGCATGGTCCTTCGCTTCGAAGCCTCGACTTGCCCTTCACCTTCACAACCGGTCCATCGAGCCAAGCATCATCTCGGTCTTCATCATCTTGGTCACATGAGTCAATGTCATGTCTCATATTCAATGACCACCTTTATCTAAATCATCCACTTAGATACAAAGGTTAGTCCTAGGTTTCATCAATTAGCCAAAACCAAACTAGGGACTTTCAGTAGTGCATAAGTTGAAGTCACTATGTGGGTGTCAAACGAAGGAAAAGTTTGAAGAGACACTTGCGGAGTTACAGAAGGTCCTCAATGCTAGGGCAAAGAGGTGGCTTGAGGATCAGATGGCTCAAAGGGACAAGTGAGCTCTTGCATTCGATGCTGGAGGTCTTCATTACGGCGTGATAACTACTAATTCTTCAGAATCGTTCAACAAGGTGTTTAAGGGTATCCGTGCAGTTCCCGTGTCAGGTATTATGGAGTACTCGTTCAGGAAGTGCAATGAACACTTTATCAATTGGTGGAACATAGCAAAGGCGTCCAAAGAGAAACGGGGTAGAGCCGGTAGAAAACACTTGGATCTTCGGAGACGCTAGCTTCCAACCAAGTAGGAGAGGCCTTTGGGGCATCGAGGTTACTGTACAATATCAGGTCAGCTAGAGGAACGAACTCGGGGGGCGAGAAGTACGGTGGTAGGAATTATAGGGTGGACCTTGAGAAAGCGGAATGCTCTTGTAACATTCCACAACTCCCCCAGGTCCCTTGCTCGCATGTCATTACTACTTGCAGATGCAGGGGTCTAGACCACGAAACTAAAAAGTTCATGTCTCCTTTTTACCTAATGTCAAACACTCTCAATGTGTGGGAGTCGAGCTTCGAGCCTTACCTAGATCTGACACAATGACCCGAGTACTACGGGTTGGATTATGTTCCCGACCCGGACCTTCTGAAGACAAAGATGGGTAGAAGGAAGAAAAAGCGGCTCCGAGGACTTATGGATGCATCAAACGGGTATGGTGAAGATATGTATGGTTTTGGCGACTTTGATGAGGCACCGGTCCAGGTTCGTTGCTCGAAATGCCACAAAACTAGTCACACAAGCGCCACACATAAGAAGCGTAACAAGTCAAGCAAATTAGAAACACGGAACGAGAGTCATAGTGGTTTGAAACATATAAAGGTACATAGGTTATAATAGGTCTTGCTTATATCATTCATGCATATGTTCCTTGTTTTTTTTAGCTTATAACATGTTTTATTCATATATTGTAGATTGTAACATTGTCTTTATTTTATATTTTGTATATTCTAATATTGCCAGAAAACCCATTTGTTTGTTGTTTTTGTAGCATGTACCATGTTTTATTTACTTTTTCCATATTCTAACGTTGTCCCATCGTTTTCACAATTGTAGCATGGCACACCCGCACTTCCCCCTTCTTGAGAAGTACTACGACAAGGACCACCGAGCGCACTTGATGGTCGACAGCGATGATGTAAGTGATTTCCACACATTATTTCCTTTTCAAGTATAATGTCTTACAAGGACCAGCAATGGGGCAGATTTCATATTTGTGTAGTCACGTTGTTTTTTTGCAGGCCTTGGGCCCGCTGCGTCCTCGTACTCACCAACCGCTCGAGTGGGACGAGCGCTACGCCCCCTACCTCGCAAGAGCAGGAGCCAATTTTCTAGGCTTGGCTAGAGCTATCAATGCTAGCCTCCCAGACATGGATGGTCCCCTCCTCACCACCTTCATCGACAGGTGGTGTCCAAAGACCCATACCTTCCACCTACCCTCTAGAGAGATGTTCGTGCTGATGCAAGACGTTGGCTACATTTTGGACCTTCACTTGGATGGTCCGGCAGTGACAGGCACGGTAGAGCCACAGAACTGGAAGGATATGGTGGAGCAGTTTATCGGCCACCGGCCACCTGACCCTGAAGAAGGGAAGAAGGAGAAGACGACTTTGGGTGTGAGCTCAGCTTAGTTGCGGCAATGCTTCAACATGTGCCCTCTCCATGCACTAGATGACATCGTTGAGAGGTACGCTCATGTCTGGCCATGACACATGGTGGCACAGTTCCTGTTTCCAGACGCTTCTGGGAACACCGTCTCGTGGATGGTCCTACCCAGCTACGTGAGCCATGGGAGAACATCGGGCAATACAGTTGGGGGTCAGCCACTCTTGCTTGGTTGTATCGGTAGCTATGTGAGGGATATAGGAGGTGAAAAGATCAAGATGCCTAAGAGGGGGGGGGGGGGTGAATTGGGTTTTTCTAAAATTTATTGCAAGAATAAAATCCTACTAAGCCATAATCCACCCCTAGTGCCTACAAGCGTTCCTAGTGATTCTAGCGATAAAAGTTTTGCACCCTAAGTTACAATCCTAGTCTAGCATGGCAATTCTAGGAATGTAAAACAAGCAACGAAAGTAATGCGGAAAAGTAAATTGCTTGAATGCAAAGGGTTAGGAACACGGCGATGTTTTCCCGAGGTATCGGAGAGTTGCCACTCCCCACTAGTCCTCGTTGGAGCACTCGCGCAAGGGTGTAGCTCCCCCTTGATCCGCGCAAGGATCAAATGCTCTCTACGGGCTGATTTTTTGATACTCCGTCGTGGTGAATCGCCCATAACCACTCACAAGATGAGTTGGGTCATCCACAAGCTCCGCTGGATGATCACCAAGCTCCCAATCACCACCAAGCCGTCTAGGTGATGGCGATCACCAAGAGTAACAAGCAAGAACTCTCACTTGACCACAACAAGCCTAATGAGAAGGTGGATGCACACTTGCTACTCCCTAGTCACTAATGCGGATCCTTAAACTTGATATCTCAAATCTCAATCCTCACTAGAGCTCTTGCACTCCCTTGCATTTGAAGAGTGTTTCTCAGCTGAACAAATGAGCAAGAGACATAACATGGACGAGTAGGAGAAGTATTTATACCCCCTAACTCAATCCCAACCGTTATGTGCCAACTCAGCAGAAATCGTGTTGACCGGACGCTCCGGTCGGGGTGACCGGACGCGTCCGATCAGTGGCCAACGGCTACTTTAAATCAAAACTGTTGAGTGACCGGACACGCTCTAGAGTCCGATCGGTGATAACCGGATGCGTCCGATCGACGAAGTCCTTCTCTGGAAATGGACCGGACGCACTGTAGATGTGTCCGGTCAGTTCCTTAGTCGCGTCCGATTGCAACACCTTCGCTCCCTGTCTCTGGTTAACACGATCTGCACGTCTGGTCCATGGGAGGACCACGTTCGGTCGATGGTGTTGTGCCTGCTACTGCTGCCAGTACTGACCGGACGCGTCCGGTCAAGACAGGGCCGCATCCGGTCAGATGAGATGTACCCTATTTGACTCCGAATCACGTCGCGACTTGAACGAAACTTATTCCATTTGATCTTTGGGCTGCACCTGAGCTACCTAGTGCTAAGTTTGACAAGTGTGCACCACACCTAAACAAAAGACTCACTTAGGTCAAGCTACCCGCTCATGCCCCCCTTTATAGTACGGTCAAAAGGAGAAAACAAAGTCCTAAACTACTCTAAATGCCTCTTCAACACCAAACGGCGCTTAGAACTAGTTTGTCCTTAACCTTGTCGTTAATCCTTTGAAAACCGAAATGATTTCCATCAACAGGGGCATGAAAACCATAGTGCCCAAACAATCACTATTATCGTGCCCTAACTTACCAAAGTTTCTGCAAAACACACGTTAGTCACAGTAATTTTACCTTATCATCAGTCATCGAAACCCACTCTAGGGGCCTAGATGCTTTCAATCTCCCCCTTTTTGGTGATTGATGACAATACCTCGAGTATGAAGATTAAGAGTTAAGGTTTTCGAACATGCTTGGTTCACATAAGCAAAAAGCAATAGGAACTGAAGAAAAGAATTGCTTAGTGTGTTCCAAGCCAAGATAATGTACTCATAAGATAAGACAAGCGAGATTAGTACATGATAATATAGCCCGTATGAAATCGGAGTAGAACGCGGAAGCAAGGCATACGAGCAAAGCACCAACATGTCACAAGAGTAACTCAAAAACACATATCATACAATGCAAGTGCAAAGAAGTAAACATGATGCAAGAAAGTAGCACACAAAGAACCAAAACCCTCTCGCAGCTCCCCCTGAATCTACATACTCTCTCTCCCCCCCTTTGGCATCAAGAGCCCAAAACTACGGGTCTATAGGTGGAATAGAAGCAGTCGAGTCGGGTGCAGTGAAACGCGGAGTGAGTAAAAACCGAGAAGTGTCCTCCTCTGACTCTGAGCTGTCTCGCTGACCCTCTGTAGGTGCTCGTGGAGGTGAAGCAGTCTGGGTCTGCTCAGTAGGCGGGTCGGCCGGCTGTAACTCGGTAGCAATAGCTGTAGAAGTAGTAGCCACAAGAGCCGTGGTCTCTGTCACCTGAGCCTGAAGGGTACCGGTCGTCGGAGGATCAGTTGACGCGACTGACGAAGGAACTGTCTCTGTAGTCCCTGTCCCCATCACTGGAGGAGCCACTGCCTCTGAAACTGACACCTCTTTAGTAGTTAGGACTATGGACTGAGAGGGTGTCAGCTGACCGGTCAACTCACTGTAACACGCACTCAAGTCTGTAGAAAGTGGAGTGCCAGTCAGAAGGTGAGGCCTGTGCTGGACTAGTGGGTTGAACCCGTTCTGAATAGGAGTGTAGCTGGGGGACTGAAATGACTTAGGCACCTGCTACTGAGGAGAGGTAAACTGCAAGCTCGACTGTGGTCCCTGACTCTGAAGCCCACCTGGCTGTAAAGCTAGAGTCAGTAGGGACGGAGGTGGAGGGACCCCAACAGTGACTAGGTGTCTCAAGAGCTCAAGGTACTGCTGCTAGGTAGCTGCCTGCTGCCTCTGGATCTCTAGCTGCTGTCTCTGAAACTCGTTCTGGCGAGCCTGAATCTGTGCAAATGCAGTTGCATTATCCTAAGCTTGTCTCTATAACTGGAGCTCGTGCCTCTCCTGAGCCTGGGTCAGCCTCTCAAGAATAGCCACCATGGCCGGGTCTGAGCGGGAGGCTGAAGCAGAACCACCGGCCTCGTGGTCGTGAGGACGAGGAGAGCGGTACCGATGGAGTGGCTGGTAGTCGTCGTCAGTGCTATCGGTGGCGTCGTCCTCGTCTGGACCGGTTGGCTGAGCATCCAAGTCTGCAAGCTCTGCCTCTACAAGTCCCTCAACGGTCTAGTCCTGCTCAGCTGCAATCTTAGGAACCTCTGCTCTCTGGCGCTAACCCTGTCTGGGTGCCTCCTCTCGGGTGATCATGGCCCACAGCTGTCATATATCGTACTCTGGAAAGGCTGTGGTAGTGTCGGAGATCTCTGCTCGGATCTCAGCTGGAAGGTCACAAGCACACCTAATCAGAAACCAAATCCAATGAGCATAGGGCAGCTGACGGTGACCCTTGAAGCCCTCTGCAAGTGTGTCCTCTATCTCACAAAGCATTAGATCCCAAATATCAAACGGAGTCTGAGATACAAGATGGTGAACTACCCAAAGTTGCATACGTGTCAATCCCTCGCGGTAGCCCAACCTTGGAAGTAGTGTCCTCCTCATAATAGCATCAAGAACTCTGACAATAGGAGTCATGACAGCTGGTGTGCGTCTGGACCCCTCACCAAATGACTCACGAAAACACGGTCTGACTAGGTTTGTGGGTGGCACAGTGCCACCATGAGGGCGTCTCGATGGTGGTGTCTGACCAAAGCAAAGCTGCTGGATCCTGATCTCTGAAGTCGGGATCATCAGTATCTCCCGAACCCTGGTACTGTAAAGTATGCTGTCACGGCCTCTGAATGCAAAGTGAATAAACTGATGAGCAGGGTCTATCCATAGAGAAGAGTAGAACTCTCTAACCCACGTGCCGCAGTAAGCCCTAGTCTGACCCAGAAGATCTGATAGCCCTGGCAGAAAGGAGAGATGGGGACGGAGCTGCTCGCTAATAACTAGAACAAGAGCCTCTAGTTGACAAACTCTTTGTGGTCTAAAAGCAATCCCACTGTCAACGTAAGCTCTATAAAAATCCTCCTGAAGGGGTGTGTAGAAACCCTCTGAAGCTCTCGAGTCCCTCTGAGGTGGGAACAACCGAGTAACCTCGATGAAACGAAGACTCTGAACCTATCGAGCTGTGGCTCCCCTTAAGTCAAACTGCTCAACAGGGGGCTGACCACAAGCTCTGGGAGGTGGACGACCTCCACGTCTCTGACCCTCTGGCCTGGGAGTCACCTGAGCACACGTTCATTCTGAGCGATGATGCGGTGGAGTCTGCAGTGTCTGCTCCTGTGACTCCTCTGCCTGCTCTGCAGGCTGCTCCTCTGTCTCCTCGGTGGCCTCTGTACCAAGCTGTCATCCCTCAAGATGAAAACGACGCTCGCCAATCTGGATACCACTGCCTCTGCCTCCTCGCTCAGCTCGATCAGCGGCATCAGCTACTGCCTGTGCTACCTCTGCCTCTGTAAGCGATCTCTTCCTCTTCTTAGCGGAAGTCTTCTTGCGCTTGCCTCGAGCTACCTCGGTTAGGCGGGGAGGACTGTCGTCCCCGTCACTCGGAGCTCCACCAACATTCTTGTAGCGGGCCATGCTGACAATACCTGTGGCTAGGAAATACGGATACTGAAATATCAATTGCCAAGCAGACGCTCCCCCTAAATCAATCCATGACTGACAAGAACAGATAAGAACCACTATCAATCAGAAAGATGATGTACTGTCACTGAAGAGATGATGAGCTGATTCTCAAGAGGCTTGGCCTCAATCCGTACACGTGGGCTTGGCCCCGAGTTCAACTGCCACTGAATAAGTTGCCTATAGTCTCACAACCCAAATGACACGACTCACTGCAGAGATGGAATAGATAGGGATATTTGTAAGCAACATATTTTAACTAACAGATGAGTAATATCCTTATGAAAGCAAGCAGAAAAGGTAAGAAAGGAACAGAGCATGGCTTGCTACCTTAGATGAGCGAGATTCATGTGAAGAGGTAAGAGAGCTTGACGTGCGGGGGCACCACAGGAACAAAAAGCGATCACTGCAACGCCGAATCAGGAAACAAACCACAAGGTGAGTCACATAACTCTGAGAGGTGTCTTAGGCAAAGCATCAAACAGATGCAGTGCAGGGAAGGTGTTCAACCAATGGAAAAGGCCATGGAGAAAAGCTCATCGGAAAGCAATCCCACGGGAGACCCTGAGCAGGAGAAGAGGAACGAACGCCGTGCGCCAGGAGGGGACCGAGCTCGAGGAGAGGCACCGGCGGCGAAGGTGGCCTAACGGGGTGCAAGCGCTGGGGGGAGGCAAGGGCATCCGGCAGCTGGTGAAGCAAAGGCGAGGCGCGGTAGGAAAACACAGTGAGGAGGAACGGTGGACGGCCGAAGATGCTAGAGAGGACGGCGGCGCTTAGTTAGGGTTAGGGCAGTGGAGCGGCGGCGGACGGAGAGAAGATCACGAGGATGAAGAAGGAATGAAGGGTGGCCCCCATAGATCAGTCAGAGAAAAAGAATAGATCTGCTTTTCAAAGTATTGACCGGACGCGCCTCTCGGTCGATCGAACGCGCTGAAGAGGCGTCCGGTCAGAGTCCAGAAAGATTCCTGAGATAACCGGACGCGTCCGCCGGATGGGAATCAGACGCTCTGCCGAGTCCGGCCAGACGTTCCAGAGAGGTTGTCAAGCTCAAAAACGACTGGACGCGTCCGATTTAGCATGACCTGACGCTAACGGAGTCCGATCAGTACATGGTGCCGATTTCCTAGAATCCAGCAACTTGTGTTGACTGGACGCACCGGTGGTACGCGGAACCGGACGGTTCGACCAGGGGCACAACGTCCGGTTGCACGTCCGGTTGCGCGTCCGATCAACATTCTTCAGCTTTTCTTCCTCTGACCTTCGACGCAACTTCGCCCAACCAAGTTCCAACTCAAATAAGTGGCAAATAAACACCAATTGGAACTGGTATGAGAACACTTCTCTCAAGCCCTCAATTTTTCAAGTAATTTGCCACAGGCTAGTATTACTTTTTAAGAAAAAAATAAACAATAAACACCCGAGGAGCAACGTATGGCCATGCAATGGAGTTTGTAAACCCTTGGGAGCGTCAAATGCTCTCTCCATTCATGGACGAACACAGCGGTTGCTCAAAGCGAAACCGAAAAGAAATGACAAAGCAACACTCATGCAAATGCAATGTAAGACAAGAAGATAAAGCTAGTTGCTTGTCAAGTTTGATCCACGGTTAGGCTTCTTCACTCCTCCCAATGAGGGTTATCATAACCGTGTTAGACAATCCCTAGATGCATTACAGAAATTTAAGCATGACATATATTACAATGCAATGCAAGGAACAACACAAGCTCATTTCTTAAAGTTACTCGAGTCAAGCACATTGAGTTCACTTCTTAACCTACAAAAGGTAGCTTCATCCAAAGGTTTAATGAAGATATCCGCCAATTGATCCTCACTCCTTACACCTTAGAAAGTGATGACGGATATCAATGTGCTTGGTGCGTGAGTGTTGAACCGGATTATTAGCAATTTTAACGGCACTTTTATTATCACAAAAAAGTGGCACCTTATCAAGAACAACACCATAGTCTAGAAGGGTTTGCTTCATATATAAGATTTGTGTACAACAAGCCCCCGCGGCAATGTATTCTGCCTCGGTGGTGGACAAAGCCACACTATTTTGCTTCTTAGATGACCAAGATACAAGAGACCTCCCAAGCAAATGGCACCCTCCGGATGTGCTTTTTCTATCAATTTTGCAACCGCCATAATCCAAATCGGAATAGCCAACTAGTTGGAATCTAGCTCCTTTGGGATACCAAAGACCAATGCTTGGGGTGTGCTTAAGATATCTTAGGATTCTTTTTATGACACTTAAGTGAGGTTCTTTAGGGCATGCTTGAAAATGAGCACACATGCACACACTAAACATAATATCGGGCCTAGATGCGGTAAGGTACAACAAGCTACCAATCATAGAACCGTAGAGAGTTTGATCAACCGGTTTACCTCCCTTATCTAGGTCGAGATGTCCATTTAATGGCATTAGGGTCTTTATTGGCTTACAATCATCCATCTTGAACCTCTTTAGAAGATCCTTGGTATACTTCTCTTGAGAGATGAAAATCCCTTCTCTCATTTGCTTGACTTGAAAACCAAGAAAAAATATAAGTTCACCAATTATAGACATCTCGAACTCCCTTGACATCAATTCACCAAACTCTTTACAATAATCTTCATTTGTTGAACCAAAGATGATATCATCAACATAAACTTGACAAATGAAGATCTCTTCATTAAGCTTCTTGGTGAAAAGTGTGGTGTTGACCTTCCCAATGGTAAAGCCCTTCACAATTAGGAAATCTCGAAGGCGCTCATACCACGCTCTAGGGGCTTGCTTGAGCCCATATAGCGCCTTGGACAACCTATAAACATGATTAGGATATCTAGGGTCTTCAAACCCGGGAGGTTGATCAACATAGACTAGTTCATTTATGAAGCCATTTAAGAATGCACTTTTAACATCCATTTGATATAATTTCATTTCATGATGCGATGCATATGCAAGGAGGATACGAATGGCTTCAAGTCTTGCAATGGGTGCAAAGGTCTCTCCAAAATCAAGGCCTTCAACTTGAGAGAACCCCTTTGCAACTAGTCTTGCCTTGTTCCTCACCACTATGCCTTGGTCATCTTGTTTGTTGCGAAATACTCACTTGGTTCCAATGACTCTTGCACCTTTTGGACGCTCTTCAAGTGTCCAAACTTGATTGCGGGTGAAGTTATTCAATTCTTTGTGCATGGCATTCACCCAATCTGGATCTTGAAGAGCTTCATCTACATCCTTAGGCTCAAGACAAGAGACAAAAGAGTGATGTTCAACAAATGAAGCAAGTTTTTGAAATCGAGTCATTACACCCTTTGTTGGACTCCCTATGATGAGATCTTGTGGATGTGCTTGATGTAGTGGTGAGTGTCTTCTATCAACCACTTGAGGAGTAGGTTGGGGAGCATCAACTTCTTGTGCTTGTGCCACGACTTGTTCATGAGAGACATGAGTATCTTCATTTTCTACTCTCTTATCTTTATCATCATCTTGTGGCACATTCGATAAAGAAGGTTGATTGATCACTAGAACATCATCATCATCATCTTTAGGCTTGATGTCTCCCACGGGCATGTTCTTCATGGCCTCCCTCAATGGTTCATCACCTACATCATCACAATTCTCAATTGCTCCTTAGGAGCCGTTAGATTCATCGAATTCCACATCATATGTTTCTTCAACCAAACCGGTGGCATGGTTAAATACTCTATATGCTTTGGATTTTGATGAGTAACCAATAAGAAAACTAATGTCACAACGTCTTTGAAACTTCCCTAGGTGTTGTCGCTTCTTATAGATGTAGCATTTGCAACCAAACACTCGAAAGAATGAGACGTCCGGCTTCTTCCTATTGAGCAACTCATAGGGGGTCTTACCAAGAAACTTTTGTAGGAAGAGGCGATTTGATGCATAGCATGCGGTGTTGATTGCCTCGGCCCACAACTTTTTCGGTGTGTTGTATTCATATAGCATTGTTCTTGCAAGAGTGATCAAAGTACTGTTCTTTCTCTCAACTACACCATTTTGTTGAGGAGTGTAGGTTGATGAAACCTCATGCTTGATCCCAATCTCATCACAATAAGCTTCAATGTTTGTGTTGTCAAATTCTTTGCCATTGTCACTTCTTATATTCTTGATCTTGACTTCAAATTTATTTTGAGCTCTCTTAGCAAACTTCTTGAAACAAGCGACCACTTCGGATTTGTCATGAAGAAAGAATGTCCAAGTGTATCTTGAATAGTCATCAACAATCATAAGACTATAAAGATTTTCACCTAAACTCTTGTAAGTTGTTGGGCCAAATAAATCCATGTGGAGAAGATCTAGCACTCTTGATGTTGACATGTAAGCTTATGTTGGATGAGTATTTGCAACTTGTTTACCAGCTTGACATGCACTACAAGGTTTGTCCTTCTCAAACTTGACATCTTTCAAGCCTCTCACTAATTCTTTCTTTAATAGCTTATTGAGTGTGTTCATTCCAACATGAGCAAGCCTCCTATGCCAAAGCCACCCAAGTGAAGTCTTGGTGAACAAGTATGTCATCAAATTTGCATCTTCGGAGGTGAAATCAATAAGATAGAGGTTGTTGTACCTAAAATCCTTGAAAATCACTTGCTTGTCATCTATCTTTGATACAACCACTTCATTTGGAGTGAATAAACATTGGTAGCCAAGATCACATAGTTGCCCAATGGATAGTAAGTTGAAACTCAAAGAAGCAACATAGAGCACATTTGAAAGAGAGTGATCATTTGATATTACAATCTTGCCTAGACCCTTGACTTTGATTTTTGAATTGTCCCCAAATGTGATCTTCTCTTGACATTTCCCATTTTCTTCAAGTGAGGTGAACATACGAGGATCACCGGTCATATGTTGAGTGCAACCACTATCAATAACTCAATGAGTTCCACCGGTCTTGTAGTTCACCTACGCACAAGAGATCAAGCTTTTTGTTTAGGGACCCAAACTTGAGAGGGACCCTTGACCTTCTCAACTAGTGACTTGGCAACCCAAATTTTCTTAGGCCTATTCTTGTTTGGGGGACCCAAGAACATGGCTTTCATCTTTCCACTAGAATCTTTTCTTAACATGTAGTGAGCATTGAAAGCAAAGGGTCTAGCATGCTTGGGCAAGGGTTATGGTGGTGGAGTTTCACACTCATGAGCAAAATGGCCCTCTTGTCCACACTCAACACATCTCTTCGGCTTAGGCTTTCGCTTGTTTTGTTCCTTTTGTTGAGCCTTGATCTTCTTCTCTTGATTTTCCAAGTAGCCAATACCATTTCTATCCATCTTCATGACTGTGTTCATAAGTAGCTCACTTTGCAAGTGTTGGCCTCTTGTGAACTTGCTCAAACCAACCTTGAGGTGCTCTCTTTCTTTCTTAAGCTTCTTGTTTTCTTCAATGAACAACTCATTTGGTACTTGCTTTTCTTGTGCCATGAACGCCTTGAGCTTGTTGTTCTCTTTCTTGAGTTCTTCTATCTCATCAACTAGCTCTTGATCATGATCAAGGTTCTCAATAACAACGGTGTTGGTGGTTGTGGCCTTCTCAAGATCTTGCTTTAGCTTCTCAATTTCACTCTTGAGCTTGACATAATCATCAAAGGAATTTGTCTCAACCACTTTCTTGCCTTTGCTACTAGAATCTTACTCAATGCTCTCATCAATCAAGTCATCACATGATGTAGCTATATCAATCTTGACAACTTGGTTAGTAGCAACATGTGTCTCAAGAGAAAGCTCATTAGCAGCAACAAGACTATCATAATTAACCCTTAATGAAGTATAGTCATCTTTTAGCAAGTTGTACCTAGTGTTGAGCTCATCATGCTTCTTCTCAAGTTTATCATGTTCATCTTTAAGCTCTTTGTTGGAAGTTTTGAGCTCCTTGAGAGTAGAAGACACAATTTTATTTTGATCTCTAAGCTCATCACTAGTCTTTTGTGCAATCTTAAGTTTAGATGAAAGTGATTCATTTTTATTTTGAAGCTCATCATTTTTATTTCTTGTCTTTCTTATGACTTTAGAGTATTTGTTGAGCAATTTTACAAGTTCATCGTAAGAAGGTGCATCAAATTCATCATCACTATCGCTATTATCATCATCATCACTGTCATTATTTTGTACCTTTCGTTCACCCTTAGCCATGAGGCATAGGTGAGTAGTGGATGATGATGGTGAGAATGGCGGTGAGGGTGGCGGTGAAGATGTTGATGAAGATAATGATGACCCAATCACAAATGCGGTGACCTTCTCTTTCTCGTCGTCTCTCTCATCACCGGAGGACTCACATGATGACTCAATATCGGTGAGTCAATCACCAAGAATGTAAGCTTTGCCTCCCTTCTTCTTCTTGTGATATTCTTTCTTCTTACCATCCTTCTTCTTGTATGGCTTGTTTTTCTTCTTATCATCGTCCTCATCACTAGATTCATCTTTCTTGCCCTTGTTCTTATTCTTGTATTTGTCTTTGTCTTTTGGAGGCTTAGGGCATTGATGAGCTAGATGATCAAGTTTACCACAATTGTAGCAATCCATTTTGGATATGGGCTTTCTTTTGCTACTTGTGAAGAACTTCTTGCCATCAAACTTGATGTCACTCTTGTTGAGCTTCTTTAGCATCTTGGTGGTTTTCTTCACCATGAGAGCAAGTGATGCATCATCAATGTCACTTTCACTTGAGCTTTCTTGAGCAATCATGGCTTGGCTCTTCTTCTTCTTCTTGTCATGGCTAGCTTTGAAGGCCAAGTCCTTCTTCTTGGAAGATGATGAGCCCTCTTCCAGAGTGATGTGCATGTACATCTCATGAGCATTGATCTTTCCCAATATTTGTGTCGGTATTGCGGTGGAGAGATCGCTTTGGTGAAGCACGGTGACAATATGACCATACTTCTCAACAGGAAGAACACTCAAGATGCTCCTTGCAACATCCGATGGACTCATTTGAGTAAGCCCAAGAGCATTGAGATCCTCTACAAGAACATTCAAGCGAGTGTACATGTCATTAGCACTTTCTTTGGGAAGCATTTCAAAAGAATTAATCTTCTTTAAAGCAATATGATAGCATTCCTCACGCTCACTCTTAGTTCCCTCATGGAGAGCACAAAGGTTTTCCCACAATTCATGAGCGTCTTTTGCATTACGCACACGATTGAAGATGTCCTTGCCAAGGCCCCGGTAGAGTGTATTTTTTGCCTTTGCATTCCACCGGTCGTACTTCTCCTCGTCACCAACGGGGTTAGCAGGATCCTTGACTTTAGGAAGCCCTTCGGTAGCGGCTCTAAGACACCCGACATCTATGGCTTCGAGGTACGCCTCCATGCAGAATTTCCAATATGGAAAATCATCTCCCTCAAAGATAGGAGGTGGTCCTTCCCCATTAGACATCTTGCTCTAGGCGGTTAAGCCTAATTTAAGAGCAACTCGGCTCCGATATCAATTAAAAGGATCAAGATGCCCAAGAGGGGGTGAATTGGGCTTTTCTAAAATTTATTGCAAGAATAAAATCCTACTAAGCCATAATCCACCCCTAGTACCTACAAGCGTTCGTAGTGATTCTAGCGATAAAAGTTTTGCACCATAAGTTCCAATCCTAGTCTAGTATGGCAATTCTAGGAATGTAAAACAAGCAACGAAAGTAATGCGGAAAAGTAAATTGCTTGAATGTAAAGGGTTAGTAACACGGCGATGTTTTTCCGAGGTATCGGAGAGTCGTCACTCCCCACTAGTCCTCGTTGGAGCACCCGCGCAAGGGTGTAGCTCCCTCTTGATCGGCGCAAGGATCAAGTGCTCTCTACGGGCTGATTTTTTGACACTCCGTCGTGGTGAATCGCCCACAACCACTCACAAGATGAGTTGGGTCATTCACAAGCTCCGCCGGATGATCACCAAGCTCCCAATCACCACCAAGCCGTCTAGGTGATGGCGATCACCAAGAGTCACAAGCAAGAACTCTCACTTGACCACAACAAGCCTAATGAGAAGGTGGATGCACACTTGCTACTTCCTAGTCACTAATGAGGATCCTTAAACTTGATATCTCAAATCTCAATCCTCACTAGAGCTCTTGCACTCCCTTGCACTTGAAGAGTGTTTTTCAGCTGAACAAATGAGCAAGAGACATAACATGGATGAGTAGGAGAAGTATTTATACCCCCCAACTCAATCCCAACCGTTATGTGCCAACTCAGTAGAAATCGTGTTGACCGGACGCTCCGATCGGGGTGACCGGACGCGTCCGATCAGTGGCCAACGACTACTTCAAATCAAAACTGCTGAGTGACGGGACGCGCTCTAGAGTCCGATCGGTGATAACCGAACGCGTCCGATCGACGAAGTCCTTCTCTGGAAATGGACCGGACACACTGTAGACGCATCCGGTCAGTTCCTTAGTCGCGTCCGATTGCAACACCTTCGCTCCCTGTCTCTGGTTAACACGATCTGCGCGTCCGGTCCATGGGAGGACCGCGTCCGGTCGATGGTGTTGTGCCTGCTACTGCTGCCAGTACTGACCGGACGCGTCCGATCAAGACAGGGCCGCGTCCGGTCAGATGAGATGTACCCCATTTGACTCCGAATCGCGTCGCGACTTGAACCAAACTTATTCCATTTGATCTTTGGGCTGCACCTGAGCTACCTAGTGCTAAGTTTGACAAGTGTGCACCACACCTAAACAAAAGACTCACTTAGGTCAAGCTACCCGCTCATGCCCCCCTTTATAGTACGGCCAAAAGGAGAAAACAAAGTCCTAAACTACTCTAAATGCCTCTTCAACACCAAACGACACTTAGAACTAGTTTGTCCTTAACCTTGTCGTCAATCCTTTGAAAACCGAAATGATTTCCATCGATAGGGGCATGAAAACCATAGTGCCCAAACAATCACCATTACCGTGCCCTAACTTACCAAAGTTTCTGCAAAACACACGTTAGTCATAGTAATTTTACCTTGTCATCAATCATCGAAACCCACTCTAGAGGCCTAGATGCTTTCAGGAGGGTCAACCCAAATTCCAACATAGGTGGCTGCACGTACTTGCTTCAGATTTGGATTTGGGAGCGCATTCCTATGGGACGGGTGCATAGAGGCAGAGTTGTGGTAAGTACCTTCCATTTAATTGCTATATGTGTTTCATTTCATGCATGCACTACGTCAAATGCTTACAATTGTTTTGTTTTTTGGGCTTGGACACATGGTGACTGTCGTCCCCCCGTCTGCTACCTTTGGAGCGGAATTATGTCAGTTCGGGGTCAGCCGCAATGGCGCTACGTTCAATACTCCAATGATTTGGATGTTTTAACTCCGAATCAGGTTCATTCCACCACTAAGGCTTCCATTCTTTTTGTTCATAAAGTATCAATAAGTGAAAGTCCCTAGTTTGGTTTTGGCTAATTGATGAAACCTAGGACTAACCTTTGTATCTAAGTGGATGATTTAGATAAAGGTGGTCATTGAATATGAGACATGACATTGACTCATGTGATCAAGATGATGAAGACCAAGATGATGCTTGGCTCGATGGACCGGTTGTGAAGGTGAAGGGCAAGTCGAGGCTTCGAAGCGAAGGACCATGCGATGGTGAAGCTTGAGCAAGACTTGGCGCCGACGGACCGATGCAACGGTGAAGAGCAAGTGAAGTCAAGGTCGATGGATCGAGACGGTCATGTGATGATATGAAGTGGATCATATATTTTGGAAAAACAAAATGGGCTCAAGGCAAAGGTATAACCATAAGGCCATTTTGTTTTGCACTCAATACACCATAAAGGGTGTGAGTGGTTTAGGATCGATAGCCGAACTATTAAGAGGGGAAGTCTTATCGGTTATTCGACGCACGGGTGCCACTAGGTGAATTCATGAAGTGCATTGCATGTAGGGCCTAGTGAGCTAACTGGAAAACCTTCGAAAATGATTATGAAAATGCTAACACACGCGCACAAGGTGGTGATCACTTGTTGGTGTTGGCACATTTACGAAGGCGTTGGAGTTTGAGCGGTAGAGAGGGTTTGGGTCCTTCTCTCCCTCCCGCCGAGCTTGCGAGCGCGGGATTCAGGCGTTTTCAAGGAGTTGAAATGCCTATTTTCCACTACGCCGGAAGTCGGAAAAGAAACGGAGGCGAACGGAGGTCACAGAGGTGACCGGACGCTGCACCGGACACGGTCACGGTTTGACCGGACGCGTCTGGTCAGTTCAACGCAGCAGTCAGGCGCGCGGGTGTTAGGGTTTGCAACCGGCGCGTCCGGTCACTCGCGGGACCGGCGCGTCCGGTCAGGCGCCCAGAGGGAACTGAAGTTCGTAAAGCTGATCGGATGCGCGGTGCGTCCGGTCACACGCGATCGGACGCGTCCGGTCGTTGAGGGAGCTTACTGGACTCCAACCGGACGCTGGCACTGTCGCGTCCGGTCGTTGCCTGGAGCGCGTCTGGTCGATGCTTCGCAGGCACGCGGTACTGTGCGATCGGCGCGTCCGGTCGTTTGGTTTGACCGTTGGGGCAGTGACCGTTGGAGGATCGGACGCGGTTGAGCGCGTCCGGTCAGTTTCGATCGGCGCGTCCGGTCGTCCCGAAAAGGACCCAGTGAAGGGGTACAGCGGCTCTATTCATTTGGGATGCTTATAAATACTTGTTGGCCGGCCCTTGGGGAGGTCACTCGTGATTTCTAACGCTCTTGTGCATCCTTTGAGCTAGAGCTTCTCCTCCCACTCATCTCTCTTGCTTGATTGCAAATCAAAAGTGAGATTGAGTGATCCCAAAGTGCATTGCATAGCTTGAGGGCATCTAGTGGCACTTGTGGGTGGTTTAGCCGGTGGATTTCTTGTTACTCTTGGAGAGTGCCGCTCCTAGCCGGCTTGGAGATTGTTGGAGGCGTTGGCAAGAGAAGGTGATTGTTCTTGGCCACCTCCGGTTGATTGTAAGAGGTTCTTGTGCTTTCCTCGGCGGAGCGCCAAAAGCGACTCTATTACATTGCGCGTGTCATTGAGTTACCTCACTTGAGAGTGGTGTCTTGCGGTGCCTTGCGGGGTGTGCCTTGAGGGGCAAGCGACTTGAGGGTCACACCGAGGAACCATCTAAGTGTTGGTCGACACAACCGGTGACGTAGCTTGTCAGTGCACAAGTGAACACCGGGTGAACAAAAATATTGTGTCTCTTGTCTCCCGGTGATTGGTCTTCATATTGTGTTGTTGTCAATATTGATTGATTGTATATCATCTTGGTGATTGGCAACATCTTCACTCCACCGTCGGTATAAGATTCACAATCCTCTCTCTTGCATATACTTTTACTAGATTATCTTGTGTAGCTCTAGTGGTAGCCTTTCCTAGTAGTTAGCTTGCTCTCTAGTGTAAGTTTAGTGACATAGCCCTTGTGTGAACTAGAGATCATAATCTACTAGACTTGTGGATAGGAGGCTTGCATCACAACCGTAGGCTAAGCAAAACTCGCTTTACGCCGTTTGTTATTCTAACAAGTTTGCTTAGTGGTTTGTGTAGATTTTTTATAGGCTATTCACCCCCCCCTCTAGCCATCTAGGACCTTACAACAAGGCGATGTACTAATAACACAAGTTACAGGTTGAATGGGATCCATATGACAGGCAAGATGTACGGGAGTTGAACATGGCCCCATATGTTCAGGTTGAGAAGGTGATGTGGCGATCCAATGTATCGATGATCTTCTACTATGTGGTCGAGCACCAATTTCCCGAAAGAGTGATGAAGCAGTTTGGTAGGAATCAAAATTTCCCTCTACAGCACGAGTCGACAACCCATCAGTTGCATGAGTAAGCTCGACTTTGCATGTATCATCACTCACCATTGCATGCATCATACAAGGCCTCAAAATGTAACATGTGTCTTCCTTGCAGGATATCAAGGAGGAAAAGGTTCGGTGGCAACGACTAGCTTGTGAAGCATCAAAAGTACATGCAAGAGTGGGAAGCTAGAGAGAGGGTGGAACCGACTAATGGGGCTCACTGTGTGAGCAGCGACTACCGTGAGTACCTGGCGTGGCTTCATAGGTCCACAAGAATCAATGTGCACCCACCGGTCTCAAGCATTCCAATTGATGAACAAGGGAGTGATGACGAGGACCCGTATGATGTGATGACAAGGACAAGCATGCAGCCGCAGAGAGCACCACTTGAGAACTACATGGTAAGCGTTTCAATTGAACTATGCGTTCATGCAGCTAAACTTGGAAACTACGTCGGGGTGATGAATATGCATGTACTCTATGCAACTCAGCTAGCTCACCTTTCCAATGAGGCCAGAGTTTACCTTGGACATGCAGCAAGGGTCTAGAATTCGTACCTTGAAGAATTTACCAAGGTAATACCCCTATGCCTATGTATTTCAACTATACCTCGAACGATATGTAACCACTTCTCATTTGACATGAACATAGTTGCAGAAGGTGTTGACGTCCTGTCGACGGATGGCTCGCAAGTTGAGTTGCATACGAGCTGAAGATGTACAAGTGCCAGCTCCCGCATCCCAAGGACGACAAACCCGTACAAGCCAAAGGGTAGCGATTGACAGACCGAAGAGCTCCCGTGCAAGATGTAGGGATGACGAAGATGACGAAGATGGAGATTATGGTGACATCAATGATCCAACGTATGACCAAGACGAGCTCATGGGTTCCCAACTTGCTGATGCTCCTCAGGGTACACAAACTCAGGTGCATGCTCTGAAATTGAACCATCCAAGTTTTGAGTAATAAAATAATAAGATTGGGTGCCTCACCTCGAGATACATTCGAAAGGTCATGTGAGAACTAAGAAGCTGCAGGCAGGATTGTATGTTCCCATGAATACAAATGCAGCCCAACATAAATAAACACCACTATCATTGTGTGTATGTGTAGTCTAAAAGTGACCCATGCTAGATTGGTAATCCATCATCAAACATAGGAACCATATGTACTCTAAAAGTGAAAAGGACTACATGTTTTCTACCTTGTTCTTTACCAATAGGAGAATGTCTAAATAGGTACTCCATCTGAAATTATCGCATAAACAGAAGCTAGCTGCATGTTTCAGTGAAAACAAATAGGGAAAAAAGAGAGGGAAGACAACACTATGTCTGATTAAGAATTTAAGAAGCTGAGATCACAATGGAAAATATTTAAAAAAAACATGCTACCATTATAGATACCTATGTCTGATTAATCTCTATGAAAAAAGATTGTGCGCATGAATTTGTAGGTGCACATGAATTTGAATTATTATACTCACAATGCAAAGTGCAGACCTTCCCTTGCTTCATCATGTTACTTGTTTCACATCTCTGTTCTATATGTTTTATGTAGAGTTCGTCCCAACACCCGCGACGAGGTCAAGGACGAAACGTGCGAGGATGTGTCCGTGACCACTCCGACATCGGCACTCCTAATCTCCAACCGACAAATCCAGGCTGCCTGCGTCGTCCTTGAGAGCCCTTCACGCCTAACTAATCCATATCAAGCATGCTTTTGTGAACTATGTCCTCTTTTGTTGGACTTTGTCGATGACTTGTGAACTATGTGCACTTCGTCGTTGGCTTGTGAACTATGTGCACTTTGTTATCGTCGTGTATGTTGGTCATTTGTCAAGTTGTCACCCATCTTGGGCATCTATGAATATGCTATGTATCTCAATTGTATTTCTGTGTGAACCAGTGTGGAAGAAATGGGGAAAAACCCAGGCCTGTCTGTCGTGCCAGCAAGGGTGGCGCGACAACCAAATCGAAACACTGTGCAAATGGCTGTCGCGCCACCCACACAGGTGCGACAAGCTTGTCGCACCACCCGCGCCGGCGTGACAAGGACTCAGCAAGCAGGCTAGACGTTTCTGGTTTCCATGGCTGGCTGGCGTGACAGTGTCACGCCAGCGGAGGTGGCGCAACAGGGCCACGCCTATCACGCTGGCGCGACACTGTAACGCCATCTCCGCTGGCGTGACACTGTCACGCTAGCCAGCCATGGAAACCAGAAACGTCTAGCTTGCTTGCTGACTCCTTGTCACACCGGCGTGGGTGGCGCAACAAGCTTGTCGCGCTAGTGTGGGTGGCGCGACAGACTTGTCACGCCACTTTGACCGGCGTGACAGTCCTGGAAATGCCTACTCTTTTCTTAAGTCAAGTGGGATTAGATTTGCTCTGGGATAACAATTTATGTAAAGCAAGGGGCAAAGCTTGTACGATAGCTAGCTTGCGCATTAGCTTCAAGTGTGTAGCTTCATGAATTTTTTTCCAAACATATGTCCTTAAATTTGTATTTTCTTCATTTATTTCCAAACATCAAATTTCTTGGCCGTTTCCTCCAAGTCACGCTATTTTTGTGAAACCATTTCGTAAGTATTGACATTGTATTTTTGTCATGCTTTACAAACATTGTTCACATACACCATAAGGAGTCATATCATAACGAGTTCACACGATAAGGAGTTCGAAGCATTGTTCGAAGGTCATCATCATCATCATCATCACTTACATAAGTGTTCCATCTAGCATATACAAGCACTACTATTAACACTAGTCTTCCATCTACCATGAACAAGTACTACCAAATGGCAACCTTAGGCCATTTGCAAAATATGTACGGATCTTGTTGCCTTTGCACAAAATAAGCAGCGTTATCGTACCAGTCCTCCATCTACCATATACAATGCCTACGTAATGCCACCACTACACCTTGTAGGCATCAGTTGAGAGGAAACACTAATCATCGTCATCGTCATCATCGTGGTCATCGTCATCGTCATCATCATGCTCATCGTCATCGTCATCCTCTATGGGTGCCAGGATATGGCCGTCGTTCGGTGCATCATTGGGGAGTACAAGAAGGAAACAATGTCTCATTGCCAACAATTATAAGAAGATGCACAAGTTGAAACAAATTTCGAAATCAATTGCTCACATAAGCGACGGATATGCTTGTGGGAAAATGCCATCTCCCTCGCGTCCTCGGCCTACTTAAAGTCGTAGGCCTCCTTGTTTTGTCGCCAGAAGCTCATCAACTTGTCCTCGCTATTGTAATAATTCTGGGGTCGACCGGTCACTCGAGGAAAGTCCTCTAAAATCCTATTACGGGTCTTCCATGATGGCATGTCTACCCCGTACCTCATCTTCACCTCCATCTGCTTCTCCCGCATCCAACGCTTCCTGTCTTTTTTGAGAAGCGAATGTATCTTCAGCATCTCCACTAACTCTCCACGACTAGTGAAGTCCTCCCAATTGCATGTCGTCCCCACCTAAGAAACATAAAGCAATGAGCAAACAAACCGGTGGCCTATGTTCATGTACTAACTTCACCGGTTCAGTGAACTCACCCATAACTCAGATGACCCTCCATAAGCATTGCCATAGTAGTATTTGTATCCTAGCTCAGATGGAACAACTCCTTTGCGAGCCTTGATGCCACACTTGCACTTACAGTGGGGCATCTTTGCCCATGGCCATGGATTAATGCCTGCTTCAAACTCCGTAAATTCATACTCAGAAGGCCAGTGCGATTTGGGTCCATAGTTGTACTCGTCAAAGTCACAAGATGGGAACCCTCTCTGCAAAAAACACATGTTCCAAGTGTAACATTGTATCTGCAAAACGCATACAAGCTTACAAATAGATTGCTTGCATGACAACTCACATAATCTGGCAATCCACAGCGATAGAAGACAGTGAATGCTCCACGTTGGGTGGGAGTAGTTAGTCGCGTCGACACTCCACAATGGCATTTAGGAGGATTGGCTAGACAGCGCAAAGCAGCGTCAACCTTCTCTGCTTCTGTCATTTTTGGAGGGTTCGGTAGCGGCGGAACCCAACGAATAAATTCCGAATATGGAACGCTCTTCCAGGGGTCATAAGGAAACAACATAATGGACAGCTCAAACATTTCATCACTGTCGATCCACTGATAGAAGTTGCATCCCTCTAGGTAGGCATCAAGTGTCGGGGGACGTCGCTTAAGTTAGCAACAGTAGAAAGCACGCCCAGCTGTCGCGGGATGCCTTGACTGCTTCACAAATGTCGGTAACCCACAATAACACAACATTGTTAGCTCTGCTGGTAGGAAAGGACCAATACCACCATGATCCTTTGGATGGTACACGAATTGATTGTCATTTCGAACTGCCATCGAACCTATTACAAAGTAGTTCAACAAAGCAAAGATATGAACCAATAGTATGACACATTTCAACAACAATTTCCATCTCAATTAACTCTATAATCATGTAAACCCATGAAGCCAAACCCTAAAACAAACTTATTGAACGTAAATGATGTCTATACATACATAGTCCAACTCATCTATACATCTAATCACCACAAAAAAACTTCAAATCGCACACTTCGAACAAAGTTTAGTATGAACAGTGCAACCTATACTGCTGTCTAAACCCTAATGCACTACTAACCAAAACCAACCACAAAAATCATAAAAGTTCAACAAGTACAATATCAACCATATTATATTAGACGTGATTAGCCAAAGCAACTTTCATTCAACCAAACGAAAGCCAATATTGCACACAGCAGTGTAAACCAGAGCAGTATATAAACACCAATTAAACACAAAAAAAACAACAGAGGTGAGGGGTGAGGGAGTCATACCTCATGCACACGAGGGTTAAAACCTAAAATGCAAATGCAAACTTGATCAAAGGAGAGGATGGGAGGAAGATAAGAGAGAGAAAACAGTGCATTAGGGTTACCTTGAGCTTGCAGTGAACTCAGGTGCCCGCTGAGTGAAAGGGACAAAGAAGACATGAAGGAAAAACGAGCTGGGCCGCGGCCTTTATATGGGCTTGTTGCGCCAGCCCGCCTGACGCGGCAGGCCTGTCGCGCCGAAGTCGGTGGCGCGATAGGGTGGGCCCCACGCTCCGTCACGCCAGCTCCGGTCAACGATGCGTGCCACCGTGGCGGCCCTTGTCGCGCCAGTGCATGTGGCGCGACAGAGTGCTACAGTCGCGCCAGGCGCGCTAGCGCGATGAAAAGGGTCAGATTTGCAAATATTATTTTTGGGATTAGTATTAAAATATTGTTTAAAAGGGGATTAAAAATAAAAAAAAATCCCCGCGCGCATGATTTTTAATTTCTTCTATAAACAATGCAAAAAGTTTCACAGCCATATGCATGAATCTCTCTCTCCCAGGGAGGGACTAATATATTATGAATTTTGCTACATTTCTGTCGATACAATGTACAGCGGAAAGGCGGTCGAGTGGAAAGCATATTTACTTAAGCCACGGTTGGCATGATTACACAACCAGTGGTGCAGCAAAATAATGGGCCAAGTTTGGCGCTGAGGATGAGCCAATCCGTGACTCAGGAGTAAGGAGTAAGGACACAGGAATATGTGATTATGTTCTCGAATCTCGACCTGCTCCTCAGTCCTGTTCCTCAGTTGCTGCATGCCTGGCATATCACGACAATTATATATGGAACGGAATGTTCAAAGTTTATCCTACATTTCAAGATCGAGTGAAAAGCACAAATATCCAAAGTAAAGCACAAAGGAGACAAGGAATTGTTTCACCGAAGTTTGGATTCCCACTTGAACCCTACGTCTCCGCCGAGGAAGCCGTGAGTGACCACTTGCGGTCAAACTCTAGCCGGATTTCTTTCAGCCACTTTCCTCAATCCACTGGCATGATCTCTTCCCCTGCGGAGACGAGATTGGGGCCTTCACAAACTTCCCATGGCTCACCACAAGCATGGAAGCTCATCGGACGACGCTTAGCCATCTAGAAGGCTTTACCTTCAAGAGTAATAGACGCTTCACGAATGAATGATAAAAACCACATGTGCTCCAGGATTTGGTTGCTCATTCTTGTGCTCACAAACTCCAAATTTCTCACCCTCTCAGCCCAACTCATAAGACCTCACTTGAATTCTCACAAAGGGGGAGTGGGGAGAGCTAGAGAGGCTTCTTCTTCGGATATGAGCATGGGAAGGCAACAACAGTCCCTCCAAATGCGGAGGGGTATAAATACTCCACACTCAGCTATTATCTGTCAAAGGTTGAAACTTTCAAGGAAATAGTCGGAACTTCCAAGGTTGAAAACAACTAGCCGTTACACTGTTTTTGTGAGCAAGTGGGAACTTCCGACCATGGGTCAGATCTTCCGATATTGGCATATTGCTAAGTCTGAACATTTGGCAAATCTAACGTTGAGGGTGTGAGGGCTCGTGCTGTATTGCCTTTCCTATTGTCTCTGTAGACTTGTACAACATCCTACTAGATTTTCCTACCTTTTAATATAGCCGATGGCTCTTCTACCTGTTGTTTCATAAACAAAAGACTTTTTTTCTCTCGAATACGCAAAAGATTTGCGTATCATTGCATTAAGAAGAAGAGTACAAAAATACAAACGACGCGTTTATGACAAGCGCCACCGGAGGTCTTACGGCCGTAGGCCGGACCGTCCTAGCAAATAAAAGTGAGATTCGATATTACATAAAGGACAACAACCATGGAAAGAGCGGCGCTACGCACTATGAAGCGGCGCCGTGAGAGTCCACTCCGACGTCCGAGATGAGTGTTCCGCCGGTCCAATGTATGGCTGCCGGGAAATACCCGTCCAAAGCATCAATCTGGCTTGACGTCAAGTTCCCAGTGAGAATAGCCTCGCGTAAACTCTTGACTTTAGCATGGGATTTTTAAGAGACGACGTAGTTAAAGTTCACCATCAGACAATCATTGGGTCGCACTGCACCTTTGACACGTCGACAAGGACCTAAAATTTCTGATTTTTTTGAATTGAAATATCTGATTATTGCTTACGAATGAGTTAGACCAGCATCAAACGTTCAGACGCAAAAGGATTTGCAACCGATAAAGTACAGGTATATATACACCAATCATATGATGCACCCCAACCTTATACGCCACAGGTCCGCAGCCATCCGCTCGATCGGTATAAGGGTATCGTATTCGCCAGTTGCAGGCTAGCTCTCGTTAGTTTATCATGTAACACGTACGATCATAATGTTCTTAAGCTGTCAGTCTGTCACCTTCATCTGCATCATCAGAAGACGTCTAGTTTCAGGTCGATCGTTTCGTGTGATTAACATGTACGCTAGGCATCATTATTATGCTGGAACAGATACTTCGGGGCATCCAATTCCCTCACCACTTGCACATAGTATTATCTGCATTTCAGTTCTGGTGTTTTCTGGACATGTAGTATATATCAGTGCTGGTAGAAGTGCACTACGTTGTGCCTACATCTCTCTCTGCACACACTCTACTCTGAAGAATCCAGTTTCCGGTTGACAAGATATCAATCATGGTAATGTGCATCTGTCCTTCATTCAGCATGAACTGTCTTTTTTTTCCTTGGCGTGCATCTTTAGATATAGCACCTCACCACTTGCGTCGTCCACGGAAAACGAGCACATACGTACGGTGATTGCTTGGAGCACCTGACATTTCTGAACAACATGTGTGCTTTCCGTTTTCTCAGCAACCGGGCGGTCACCACCAGAGGATGGTCGCGTCGAGCAAGGTCATCAGGGTCGGGCCGTGGGGAGGCCGCGGCGGGAGCCCGTGGGACGACGGCCCGCACCGGGGCGTCCGGAGCATCACCGTCACGTACAGCCGCTCCCTGGAGTCGATCAGGGTGGAGTACGTCGGCAGCAACGGCCGCCCAGTCCACGGCGAGAAGCACGGCGGCGGGACGGACCGCAGCCACTCCATGAAGGTAGCTAGAGGAACCGTACGTACGAGAGATCGAACTGCTGCAGATCGATGTGGTAACTTTTGCATTGGCGTGCGTGCAGATCGACGTGGACTTCCCGTACGAGTTCCTGACGGGCGTCAGCGGCTGCTACCGCGCGGCGCACGGCGGGTCTGCGCCGCCGGTGGTGCGGTCGCGGTGACGTTCGCAACGAGCCGGGGCACGGTGCACGGGCCGTTCGGGGACGCGGACGCGGACGGGGTGCCCTTCTCGTACCCGATGGAGGGGGGCGTGGTGGTCGGGTTCACGGGCCGGAGCGGCTGGCACCTCGACGCCCTGGGCCTCTACGTGGCGGCGCTGCGGCCCGAGACGCTCCGCGACGTGGTCCAGGAGCGCGGCCTCGTGGCGTACCGGTCCTTCGTCTACGGGGATGCCGGCGGGCCGGCGCGCCATCATCACAACAGGAGGCCGTTCGAGTGGTGCTACAAATAACTGCATGCGGCTAAGAGTAGCTAGTCGAACGGCATACTGAAGTGTTCGTTCTTCAATTTAGCCGGAGAGGGAGCGAGTCGCTTTCTTACGGTGTTTGATCGCAGCCTATTAAAAAGACAGTAACGAGTCACGTTGGTTGCTGAGAGTGCAGCCCAGTGAAGATAGAACGAAAGTTTTGCCGCCCTGCACAGGGAACCGCTTACGTAAAAGAGAAGCGAAATAGATGCAGGTGACGTCAAAAAGCGCTGGCTGTTTCGTCTCGATGACTGATGACGGACAAAGCAGCAGCCTGATAACGACGAGAGACCGGGTGCCGCCAAATGAAACGTACGCCACGCAACCGGCAGGGCGGCAGGCCGAACCAAAAGCGCCCATTGCGCACCACCGCCAGCCGCACGCCCGCACGCGCACGGGCGCCACGGCAGCCTCGCCCCGTCCCCGTGCCGATGAAAACCACCGACCGCCCCTTGCGAAAAACTCTTCCTGCTCTACAACTACAATCTACATACACGTGCCCACACGTCATGGGCCTTCATGTATATTTCCGTGTGCCACGTGGTCCCAAGTACCCACGGCTTTCAAATCACACGCCTCGTCCCCTCCGCCTCCTCTACATGGCCGGAAGAACCAACTCCCGGCGTTGCTCAGCGAGCCCGCCTCTCCGATGTGCACCCCTGGATTCCGCGCCTCCCCTCAGCCTAGCCCGCCAGAGGCCTCCCCGGCGCTGGCGGCCAGCACCACCCCCTCCCCCGACCCCTCTAGCCTGCCTGTCTCCCCAGGCCAGGAGGTCGCACCCATGACGGGGACGCAGTTGTGGGAGGACGAGGTCGTTGTCGAGGACATCTTGGATGGCGACCATGAAGACGATGACGATGACGACGATGCTGCTCCTGCCCCCGCGTCCTGCGCCAACCGTGGCGTGCACGTGACATGGGCGCCGCCGCCGTCGATCGCGTCGCCATCGTCGTTGCGGCCAACAAGCGGCCCATCTCCGAGGTCTTCCCTCTCCCTCTTCGCACCACCATTCCTTCTGGGGCGCGGCTCGGAAGGTCGCTTCAAGTTTCGTCGCTGGGCTGAGGACTCCCTCTCCGACGAGGAATGCCCCCCCCCCGTGAAGTGTTCGCCAACGACTGCCTCCTTCCTCGACGTCGTCTGCCCAGTCGCCGTACCTAGAGGCCGCTCGCCGAGCTGTCGAGGTGATGCCCTTGCCCGTGCCTGCGACCAGCTCCGCCTCACGTTCGGTCGTCGTCACCAAGAAGAGGCGGTGCCGTCGTCGTCGAACCAGGACTAGGGGCGCTGACGGTCCTACGGCGCCCCCGCACCCAGCTGCTAGGGTGCCCGTGCACCTGCGGCTCGGCCCACAGCCAGTCGTGCGTGTGCCTGTGCACCAGTGACTCGGCCAGCGCCACCAGGCGTTGCGCCTGACGGCCGCCATCGTCGGTTCATGTCGAATGCCAGGCGACCTCCGACACCGCCGCGTGCCCAACCTCCTATTGGGCTACCTCGGCACCACGTTCCCTGAGCGGCTGCGCCTGTCGACGCCGATGGCTTCACGCTTGTTCAAAGCCGTCGGCGTGGGTGCCGCCATGCCCCGCCTCACCCTCATCGCCAGCGGCCAGTGCCGCCTTCGCTCGTTGGTCTCTGCTTCAACTGTCTGGCGGGGGACCACGTCGCCGCCCAGTGCACCTCCCTGTCACGCTGCCTCTACTGCCTCAGCACGAAGCACCAGGCGAGGAACTGCAAGCGTTGTCGTCTGCCCCGGCGCCTTTCCTCGAACCGTGTGCGGGAGCGTACACACCCACGTCAATCCTGTCCCAGTCGCCAGGGCATCGACAATGGCGGCGGTGGCCAGGTTGCTCTTGGCGCGCCTGAACCACGCCGGAACCAAAGTTCCCAGCTGGCGGCTCCTATCATTGTCGAACAGATTCTTTGCCCGACAACTTCGACGTCGGCGGTTGCGGGTGGCGGCGCACAGCCTTCCTCGCCCGCGCCACACGATGGCTCGGACGGAGCCGCGCAGGGGGACTGTGGGGGGCGCCAATGCCGCCCGTCGTCGTCGCCGGCGACGCCGGTGCAAGCCGCCGAGGGAGATCAACATCACCGTGACTCCTGACTACGCCGACAACGCCGCCACCTCTACTGACCCGCTCACGCTAGTGCTGTGTGAGAGTGTGGGGCCTCCCGTTTGGGTCGATGAAAGTCCCTAGTTTGGTTTTGGCTAATTGATGAAACCTAGGACTAACCTTTGTATCTAAGTGGATGATTTAGATAAAGGTGGTCATTGAATATGAGACATGACATTGACTCATGTGACCAAGATGATGAAGACCGAGATGATGCTTGGCTCGATGGACCGGTTGTGAAGGTGAAGGGCAAGTCGAGGCTTCGAAGCGAAGGACCATGCGATGGTGAAGCTTGAGCAAGACTTGGCGCCGACGGACCGATGCAACGGTGAAGAGCAAGTGAAGTCAAGGTCGATGGATCGAGACGGTCATGTGATGATATGAAGTGGATCATATCTTTTGGAAAAACAAAATAGGCTTAAGGCAAAGGTATAACCATAGGGCCATTTTGTTTTGCACTCAAGACACCATAGAGAGTGTGAGTGGTTTAGGATCGATAGCCGAACTATTAAGAGGGGAAGTCTTATCGGTTATTCGACGCACGGGTGCCACTAGGTGAATTCATGAAGTGCATTGCATGTAGGGCCTAGTGAGCTAATTGGAAAACCTTCGAAATTGTTTATGGAAATTGCTAACACACGTGCACAAGGTGGTGATCACTTGTTGGTGTTGGCACATTTACGAAGGCGTTGGAGTTTGAGCGGTAGAGAGGGTTTGGATCCTTCTCTCCCTCCCGCCGAGCTTGCGAGCGCGGGATTCAGGCGTTTTCGTGGTGTTGAAATGCCTATTTTCCACTACGCCGGAAGTCGGAAAAGAAACGGAGGCGAACGGAGGTCACAGAGGTGACCGGACGCTGCACCGGACGCGGTCTCGGTATGACCGGACGCGTCCGGTCAGTACAACGCAGCAGTCAGGCGCGCGGGTGTTAGGGTTTGCAACCGACGCGTCCGGTCACTCGCGGGACCGGCGCGTCCGGTCAGGCGCCCAGAGGGAACTGAAGTTCGCAAGGTCGATCGGACGCGCGGTGCGTCCAGTCACACGCGATCGGACGCGTCCGGTCGTTGAGGGAGCTTACTGGACTCCAACCGGACGCTGGCACTGTCGCGTCCGGTCGTTGCCTGGAGCGCGTCCTGTCGTTGCTTCGCAGGCGCGCGGTACTGTGCGACCGGCGCGTCCGGTCAGTTGAGCGGCGCGTCCGGTCGTTTGGTTTGACCGTTGGCGCAGTGACCGTTGGAGGATCGGACGCGGTTGAGCGCGTCCGGTCAGTTACGACCGGCGCGTCCGGTCGTCCCGAAAAGTGCCCAGTGAAGGGGTACAATGGCTCTATTCATTTGGGATGCTTATAAATACTTGTTGGCCGGCCCTTGGGGAGGGAACTCGTGATTTCTAACATTCTTGTGCATCCTTTGAGCTAGAGCTTCTCCTCCCACTCATCTCTCTTGCTTGATTGCAAATCAAAAGTGAGATTGAGTGATCCCAAAGTGCATTGCATAGCTTGAGGGCATCTAGTGGCACTTGTGGGTGGTTTAGCCGGTGGATTTCTTGTTACTCTTAAAGAGTACCGCTCCTAGCCGGCTTGGAGATTGTTGGAGGCGTTGGCAAGAGAAGGTGATTGTTCTTGGCCACCTCCGGTTGATTGTAAGAGGTTCTTGTGCTTTCCTCGGCGGAGCGCCAAAAGCAACTCTAGTGGATTGCGCGTGTCATTGAGTTACCTCACTTGAGAGTGGTGTCTTGCGGTGCCTTGCGGGGCGTGCCTTGAGGGGCAAGTGACTTGAGGGTCACACCGAGGAACCATCTAAGTGTCACAACCGGTGACGTAGCTTGTCGGTGCACAAGTGAACACCGGGTGAACAAAAATATTGTGTCTCTTGTCTCCCGGTGATTGGTCTTCATATTGAGTTGTTGTCAATATTGATTGATTGTATATCATCTTGGTGATTGGCAACATCTTCACTCCACCGTCGGTATAAGATTCACAATCCTCTCTCTTGCATATATTTTTACTAGATTATCTTGTGTAGCTCTAGCGGTAGCCTTTGCTAGTAGTTGTTAGCTTGCTCTCTAGTGTAAGTTTAGTGACATAGCCCTTGTGTGAACTAGAGATCATAATCTACTAGACTTGTGGATAGGAGGCTTGCAACACAACCGTAGGCTAAGCAAAACTCGCTTTACGCCGTTTGTTATTCTAACAAGTTTGCTTAGTGGTTCTTGTAGAATTTTTTATAGGCTATTCACCCCCCCTCTAGCCATCTAGGACCTTACAGTCGACCCGATGCCCGATGAGCTTGCTGCCTCCCTTGTCGCGAGTCAGCCAGCAGGTGCTCCAGTGCTGTGCCTGTCTACCCCTCTAGAGGAGGTCCAGGCTGCGCTGGCAGACACACGTTCGCCACCGCCTATGGTCCAGCTCAGCTTCGATGCTGAGGCGCTGGGGTGGATGGTGAGGACGCCGCAGTTGCGACCACTGACAACATCGATGCCGGGACGTATGTGGCTCAGGTCGTGTCGGAGGCGGCCTTGGCGGTGGATCTGTGCCTTTCAGGCCCGGACGTATGTGGCTCGGGCCAAACCTCCCCAAGGCCATCACCCCTGGAGACGGAGCTGGCTAGGGGGTCCCCACCCCCGGCCCAGGATCCGCCCATGCCGGCTGTTGATGGCGGAATGCCTCACGCAACGGCCACATTGTCGATTCAGGAGAGTTTGGAGGAGCGGCTCTGTCTTCCTTTGCAGACGCCCCTCATCCGTGGGCCACCGAGGTTGCGCAGGCCTCGAACGCCGGTCCACGTTACGTCGTTGCGGCGCAGTGAGCGCATTGCTGCCCAGCCGCGCGAGGCATACTCCACCAAACGGGCTCATCGTGTTTTCATGCAGAAACTGGGAATGGAGGCACCATCACCCAATGTCGACTCTGAGACGGTGCGTAAGTACAAGGCGACCTTCCGGGCGCCGCTATTAGACTCCACCCGTGAGGCGCTGTAGCTTCTTCTTGGTGGAGAGTTCAACCCAATGGCCATGAACAAGGACATGATCGGGGTGGACGACGAAGCCAACTAGCCCCTCGCCACCAGCACTTCTGTCACTCTAGTTTTCATGTAATTATAACCACGTGCGAGTGTAGTGAGGGTGAAGGGTGTGGGTTTCGGTAATCTTTGGATTACCGTAACTTGAGCTTGTCTGTAACAAAACTCTTTTATTCTGCTTAATGAAATACGTGCTGAAGCACGATCTTGAAAAAAACATTTTTTCTTTTTTGATTTGATTTAAAAAAAACTCATGCTCTACAAAATGGCCCGTGCGATTTCCACGAATAATTTTTCCCCACCGCGATTCAAGTTGCAGAATCTTTGGCAATTTGTTACAAAGATCGAGTTTCCTCCCGAAGGTGGACAACAAAAACCAAGAAAAAGCTTCCGCTGCTTAGCGTGCCAATGGGAATACCCCCCTTCCCAGTATGGCATGGCATCAATTAGGTATCACAATGCGCATGCACAAGACCAAAAATATGTCCAAGAGTTACCTAGAATATTCTGGACCGGCTGTCATCTGTGATAAAAGGGGCTAAGGCTTCATCATTAGTCCCGATGACGTGTCAAATAGTCTCGTCACAACAATCAGAGAAAACTAGAGTTATTAGGATCGGACCAGAGATTGAACCGGAGAGATCATCAGTTCACTGGTTCACTGGTCCAACCGTTTAGAACCGGTTAAACCGCCGGTTCAATTGTTTTGGACCGGTTAAGTCGAACCGGTCACAAATACATTGAACCGGTATATATATGTATGCTATAATTAATAATTGATAAATGGTAAACAACACAATTTAATTATTCATGCATATGCAAATACATATACAGAATAACATGTTCTTAAATTCAAAACATACAAGCTCCACAAGTTTAGTACTCTGTAGTTGTTTTATAAGATATATAAAGACACATGAAAAGATAATACATGGAGCACTTACAAATTGGTGCAAAAAGGGCTTGAATAGTAATTCAAATATTCACCATTGCAAACCAATCTTAAATGCTAAAATAAAGTGCACTATTGCGAAGAGTTCATTGAGATAATCAAAAGGGATATATTATTTGCCTAATTTAGAGCTGGTACGACAAAGATATAAATTTTTGAAATTTAAAACTTAAAAGGCGCTGACGTCAACGCAGCCAAAATTCGAACATAGCTCGCCATGTACGTCAACTGTGCAAGCGTGAACCACCACCGACGGTAGGCAGGGGCCTGGCGGGGCCTACCCACAGCAGATGCATGCAGACACGCCACCCACAAACCAATCACGAGCATGCTGCAGTGCTGCACGCAGACAACCAGCAGAAACCGTCCGGTTCGCGTGGAATCGCCCGGTTCACCGGTTCCTTAAAAAACAGGCTGGTTCAACCGGTTTTTAGCAGTTCGATTGCACAGATGGTCTTTTAAGTGAACTGGACTGGTTTAGGCTCTGGTTTGGTCTTTTAGTGGTCCGACCACCGGTTCGGTCCGGTTCAAATAACTATGGAGAAAACATGATCTATTACGCCTTTGTTATCATCAACCAACACAGGCATCAGAGTTGTTAATGTACCTTCCTTTGGTGTGGACCCCAAGTTTGTTTCTGAGAAGGCGCAGCCGCGCAGGCTTTACAAAAGATAGTGAAAGCCCAAGTTTGGTTTTGGTAATTAATGACACCAAGTTGCTAATGCCATTGTGTCAAGTGGTTTGAATTAGGCATAAGCAACACACGTGATGAAGGAGCAAATGACATAGAGAGATGGCCACAAGACCACATGTTTTGGTGCATGAAATGATGAACAAGATCATAATGGAATGCACATAAAATGATGGACATGATGATCAAGTGGAAGAGAAGGATCTAAGAGCGCAAGCCAAATGTATAACCATAGGGTTTTCCTTTTGCCGGTCTAAGATGAGTAGAAAAGTGATTGACCGGGTTTAGGATACATAGCCGACTATCAAGAGGGGCAATCACGGTTAGCTCGGGAATCAAGTGCCACTAGATCAATGTCTTGAGCATATGCATTAGGATCTAGTAGAGAGCTAACATAACGCCTTGAAAAATGTTTGTGAAATGCTAAGACACATGCACATGGTGGTATACACTTGGTGGTGTTAGCACATTTGCGAAGGCGGTGGAGTTTGAGCGGTAGAGAGGGGTTTAGGATTCAGTGCTTTTTTGGGAAGTGAAACGCCTATTTTCTACTGCGCCGGAGGCGGAGAAACGGAGGCGTAAGTCCGGTGTGTTTCTCACTGAAAAACAGTGACCGGGCGCTAGACCGAACGCGGTCCAGGGTGGACCTGCGCGTCCGGTCAGCTCAAGTCGAGGGCAGAGGCGCAGTGCGCCTAGGGTTTGTGACCGGACGCTGGTCTGGCCTGACCAACGCGTCCGGTCAGTTCACCTGGCCGCAGAGGAAAGGCGCGCGATCAGCGCGTCCGAGGGTCCCCGGGACCGGAGCGTCCGGTCGGGCACCCAGAGGAGCAGAGCGTGGTGTAGAGCTGATCGGACGCGCGACGCGTCCGGTCACATGCGATCGGACGCATCCGGTCGCGGTGGGAGCTCTCTGGACTCCGACTGGACGCCGGGTGCAGCGCGTCCGGTCATTTGGTGAAGCGCGTTCGGTCGTGGCAACGTCTCTCTCTGACGCGCACTGTTGCTGCTTGTCCTGTGGTGACCAGACGCGTCCGGTCAACCTGACCGGTGCGTCCGGTCATCACGTTTTCACTGCGACATCTTGTAACGGCTAGTTGCTTATCCCTTCGCTTTAAATAGATGGTGGCCGGGTTTGGGGGGGCAACTCTTGCACATTTGAGACCTTGAGACATCCTTTGAGCTAGAGAACAACCCCTCTACTCATCTTTTTGCTTGGTTGCACATCTTGAGTGAGATTGAGTGAGATTCAAGTGCATTACTTGAGAGTTGCATTCTAGAGGCACTTGATCTTCGAGTTGCTGCAGATTTCTTGTTACTCTTCCGTGTTTCCCGATGCGGTAGACGGCTTGGAGCAGCGGAGGTGATTGAGCTCGCAATTGGAGATTGTTGGAGCCCTCACCAAGTGTTGTAAGGGGTTCTTGATCCTTCCCTGCGGGAGTTCGCGAATTGGATACTCTAGTGGAGCTCGTGGCTTCGAGAATCCCCATCTTGTGTGCGGTTGTGTGGCGCCCGCCGAGGGCTCGACTCTTGATAGTCGATTAGCTCGCGAATTGACAAGTGGGTGTATCGCCACAACGGGGAGTAGCTTGCCGGGAAGCAAGTGAACCTCGGGATAAATTCTTGTGTCGTTCTCTTCCCGAGGATTTCTCTTGTGTGATTGATTGATTGGTACTTCTCATCTCTACACGACGGTATAATCACTCGAAGCTCTTCTCTTGCGTTACCTTTTGTATCTAGCTTCTAGTTGTTGTTGTGTTTAGTGGATAGCCTTGTACTAAACTTATGTAAGTGGCTTGCTTAATTAGTTAGAGCTAGTGCATTTTGCTTCGCCACCTTTTGTACTAACACGTGTGGTTAAGTAATTCTTGTAGAAGTTTTAATTAGGCTATTCACCCCCCCTCTAGCCTATTTGGACCTTTCAGATAGCCAAGGCTCTGCTTGATGAGCTTGAGAGATTATTTATGCCCGTTTCTCATCGTGATTTTGTGGTGGAAAAAGCCCTTGAGCTGGAGAATGTAGCACATGACTTGATAACAAAGTCTTTTAAAGCTGCTTCAACTGCTAAGGCCTAGTCAAGTTTTGGTGGCTTCAACAAGATTTGGGTCTTCCACTAGGCCTCCCTCTGAATATAGGCAAGCGACTCGGAAGAATCCACCTGCTGTGGTAGATTCTCCCTGTGAGGCTACAACAAAATCTAGTTGTTCCACCATGGCTCTCTATCCATGTTTTACCACCGATAGCCTGTCACAGGGGTACCCGGGACAGTTGTTCAGGTTTCGGCGGGTGTGGAACTCAACGGTGAACGCAAAAGACAGTCGATTTATACTGGTTCGGGCCCTCGATGTGATCGAGTAATAGCCTTTACATCCAATCTGCGTTAGCCTTTTGTGTTGGATTGATTGATATATTGTGTCGTTCTGTTACAAGGGTGCCTACAGCCTCTCTTTATATCGGTAGAGAAGGTCGTAATGTGGTTACAATCCTAGTCGGATCCAAAGAAAGTGTCCTGATCTAATTACAGAAGGTACTTTCCATAGGAGTCCGGCTAGTCTGGCCTATTCTACTCGGAATCGGCTTCGCTTCTCTTCATGCCTCTTCTCGTCCGGTTTGCGGGCCAGGCCCGGGCCCTCTGCCAATAATCACGCCGATACGGATCCCTGTGGCTCCTGCATTGACACTCCCTCTGAAGATAGGCTAGAAGCTCAGATGACTCTAGCTGCTGCATTAGGTTATGCCAGTGATGGTGGATATGCATTATCTACATCTGTCTAGAAAGTTGTTTGTCACTTTACAAGTTTTACCAGTATCTGAATCATACATTCTCGGTTTCATAGTTTCCTGTAAGTTGCATGGTGTTTCTAATCTGTTTGTTGGATTTCCAAATCATATGTGTTTGAAGTTTAACAGTTTCCTGTAAGTTGCATGGTGTTTCTTGTGTGTTTATTGGTGGTTTTATTATATGTTTGTCAGTTAATTATTTATTTATTGGGTGCTTCCACACCATAATATATAGGTACAAGTACAATTGTTGCTTGATTTGGCTCTTTCGATTCCGGTTGATTATACAGTGATCTGCACATAATTTCTTTATTTGATTTGTAATCCTGTAATATGTATGGATATGTTCTGGTTGCCTCATAGCTTGAAGTATCACATTGTTGGTTTAGGCCAACAAAATGAGGGTGAGGGAGTGAAGGAGTAAGATGGGAGAGAGCCAACGAAGCAGTTGGCCCTAAAAAGGTCCCTCTCCACCTCCCCATCTCCCCTTTTATAGGGGAGGTGGGAGAGGAGATTCCCTTTATGCCCCCTAGTGGGGATCTGTATTTACAGATATGTCACTGTGGGCTATAAATGGACCACTGTGGGGTTTGTATTTATAAAAATGTCACCAAAAATTACAAGTAGCCGCACAAATATTGTTTTGTGACCTCTAGTATATGTAATCGGGCCCTGAATGTGATACTGGGGTTCCCCAACATATGATGTACCCCCCAACATACATATTTGGGACTAATACGTTGCCCGAATGGCAATGACATTGCCTATCTGATGAATAGGTCCCAATATTTAGCACCATTTTGCTCACTTTGTCAGCTAATTGGAAAGATCTTTGAATCTAGTTTTTTAATAAATTTATTTGGAGATACAAATGTTGCACATATTTTCTATGAATTGAGTCAAACTTGTGGCACGAAAACCGAAAACGACAGATAAACCGAGACAGAGGGAGTACATGATAAACACGTATGATCATATCGTCATACTGATCGACAAATGGGGTTGTTCTCGCAATTCTCACCTGCTGCAAAGGGCATGGACACAAAACACAAGGATTTAGAGGACTTGACTTGCTCCTTGACGTCGAAGTCCGTCACCGACGTGTGGGCCCGATAGGGGCTTCGACTGCTGAGCATCCCAGTCCCAGCCCCATCGCCGCCCCCATTCCCGCATCGCCACCCCCATGCGACATTGAAAGTGTTCGTGTTAAGTAATTAGGTAATTTCCAGATTAAAACCAGAATATAAATAATATAAAACAAATGAACTAGATCAAGCATGTATATCATGGTAGCATGACATATCAACATATTGGATAGTATGAATGATAAGATTAGATCACGAGGATTATACCTACCGACTGTAGCTGTAGTCGTTGGTGATGCAGATGGCGGTGATCATGGAACGAGGTCGACGTCGAAGTTGTTGATGTTGAAGTCGTCGTCGAAGTCGTCAATGAGAGGTGGAGGGAGTGATCGACGCAGTTGATGATGAATACACCGAGACGTAGCGCCGCCCGACTTGGATGGAAGACGACCCATTGTGAAAGTTAGGAGCAGTCGCACGGATAGCGCTTCCTAAAAACCTTATTCGCCTTCTCCCGGTGCAAGATCACAAAGACGAGGGTTTCGGAGACCTGCTCGTCCGGTCGCTGATGCACGCAAGCGATCGGACTGGAGTAGCTACGGCGGCAGCGCAACAGCTAGAATAGGCAAAAACTCTAGCTCAATTAGATGCGTTTTGGCGTGGCCGGTAGGTTGTTTATATAGTCTTGTCCAACCGATCTCATGTCACAATTACGATCTAAGTCGTTTTAGGACTCTTAATTTGTAACCGTTTAGAACTCTGTAACTTGAAGGCCAAGAAACCAAAAACTAAAACTGCAAAAGAAGACCGAGCTCCCACAAGGTGAGGAGCCGGATTTCGGCGGACTATTCATGCAGGTGCCGCGCGCCCTTCGCCCCGCCCGGCGAGGCGAGGCGAGGCGAGCGAGCGCGCGCGTGTGGGCTTCTCTTTCTCCTCCTCACACTAGACTTAAGGAAGTGGAGAGGACTTCCATATTTAAGTATGACTACCTCCACTTCAACAAGTAAGGTGGTAATAAAGAGTTCCCACATCCCCCCTTGCTCACATGAATGGGCCTTTGAGATTTATTAGGAATTTCACAATTGGTTATTGGGCTAAGTCCATATAAATTCTAACAATCCCCTACCAGATCTCAAATACCCATTTAGAAATTTGCCTGTTCTCGCTACTATTTGATATACCAGTGTTTCGGCAGAGACTGTGAAGTTGAACTTCCGCCTAGAACCTCAAGCTACACTCATCCATAACTTGAACAATGGATTACGCCTTGAATTGCAAGTTTTGTGCTAATGAGCTTTACTCAAAGCCAAACTAGTACTTGGCTGCCAGTAGCCTTATTCCGTGGGTGGAGCATATACATCGTACTCCTTGGCCTCTTCATGAGCTTACTAGAGACCACTCAAGTCTCATAGACTGTGACGTTATACGGTCAAACTCATATAGGTATGTTCTTTCAAGAATGCTCAGTAGGATAGCATCTTCGCTTGTTAAAGCCAATAGAACATATTAAGGCATTAGCCAACCTACCATACAGTGTCTCAACGCTTTGATAGTATTGCATCTTCACATAGAGAGGGTTATAATTATACTCTCCTCAGTTTGCCAATAGTTTATTTTTTCCAGTTCCTTAGTCACGGGATCTCCGATCAAAAAGGTTGGGTTACTACTACTGCAAACTCACATGGGTCTCATACCCATCTCCCTTGATGTGATTTTTATCACATTTCGTGATAGCCCTTTTATAAAGGGATCTGCTAGGTTTTTGTCTATTTGTATATAAGCCACAGTTATTACTCCGGAGTTTCTCAACTTCCTGACAGACTTCAAACGTCTTTTAACGTGTCTTGTTGACTTCGTATTATCCTTAGCACTATTCACTTTAGTGATCACTATTTGATTATCACAGTTCATAAGAATAGCCGGTATTGGTTTTCAACCATCGGCAAGTCAGACAATAGCTCACGCAGCCACTCTGCCTCTGCAGAAGCTGTATTCAAAGCAGTAAGTTTTGCTTTCATGGTTGATTTAGTCAAAATAGTCTGTTTACAAGACCTCCATGACACTACGCCACCTCCAAGAATAAAAACATACCCACTAGTGGCGTAGATTTTATCAATATCAGAAATTCAGTTCACATCACTATATCCCTCTAGCACAGCTGGGTGCCCAGAATAGTGAATCCCAAAACTCATAGTACCTTTGAGATAACGCAAGACCCTTTCAAGTGCATGCCAATGATCATTACCCGAGTTGGACATGTACCTACTCAACTTGCACACGGTAAAAGAGATATCTGGTCTGGTTGCGCTAGCTAGATACATGAGTGGATCAATTATCTGAGAATATCCCAATTGATCTCTAGCAATCTTCTTATTCTTTCTCAATGTCACACTAGGATCATAAGGTGTTGGAGAAGGCTTGCTATCCACAAAGCCAAACTGGCTCAAGACCTTCTCAACATAGTGAGATTGTGACAAGATAATCTCACTATCTTCCTTAATCAGCTTAATGTTTAGAATTACATCAGCTTCTCCTAGATCTTTCATGTCAAAAATCTTTGACAAAAAAGACTTGACCTCATTAATAATATCAATGTTTGTTCTAAAGATTAGAATATCATCAACATATAAACATAATAATAACAGATTGACCCCCACCATGTCGATAATACACACACCTATCAGCCTCATTAACAGCAAAGTCTTACCAGTTAAAGTAGTGTCAAACTTCTCATGCCATTGTTTAGGTGCTTGTTTCAAGCCATACAAAGACTTCAGTAACTTACACACCTTCTGCTCTTCACCTTTTACTACAAACCCATCAGGCTGATCCATATAAATCTTCTCATACAACTCCCCATTAAGGAAAGTTGTCTTCACGTCCACTTGATGAACAAGAAGACCATACGAGACAGCAAGAGAAAGTAGCACTCGAATAGTGGTCATTCTAGCAACAGGTGAATAAGTATCAAAGAAATCCTCGCCTTCCTTCTGGGTATAACCCTTAGCCACAAGTTGAGCCTTGTACTTGTCAATAGTACCATCAGACCTAAGCTTCTTCTTGAACACGCACTTACATCCAATTAGTTTACAACCAAAAGGTAGCTCAGGTAGCTCCCAAGTTCCATTAAAAAGAATTGAGTCCATCTCACTCCGAACGGCTTCTTTCCAATCGTTTGCATCTGGAGATGCATATGCCTCTGTAATAGAGGTAGGAGTATCGTTCACAAGATACACAATAAAATTATCACCAAAGGATTTTGCAATCCTTCGTCTCTTGTTCCTTACAGGAACTTCATTGTCATTCTCCTCAAGGACTTTTTCAGGTGGTTGCTCAAATGACTCAACAGGAGACTCAATAGGTATAGTAAAATCAGAAGTCATCTCAGAGGAAAATCTAGCATTGCTACACATATCTTTCATAGGGAATATATTTTCAAAAAATGTAGCATCACGAGATTCAAAAATTGTATCCACATGCATATCAGGAACTTCAGATTTTATTACTAAAAATCTATACGCAATGTTGTGGTGAGCATATCCTAGAAAGACACAATCCACAGTCTTCGGTCCAAGCTTACGCTTCTTAGAAATTGAAACATTGACTTTCGCCAAACATCCCCACGTGCGCAAGTATGAAAGTGATGGTTTCCTTCCAACCCAATTCTCATATGGAGTTGTCTCTTTATTTTTGTTTGGAATTCTATTCAGGACATGACTCGCAGTTAATAAAGCTTCCCCCTACCATGCCTTAGATAGACCAGCAGTGTCTAACATGGCGTTCACCAAGTCAGTCAGCGTGCGGTTTTTCCTCTCGGCAATCCCGTTTGATTCGGGCGAATACGGAGTTGTCCTCTCATGAATAATACCATGTTCCGCACAGAACTCATCAAATAATATAGGAAAATATTCACCACCACGATCTGACCTTAGATGTTTAATTTTTCTCTCTAGTTGATTTTTAACTTCAGCCTTATATATTTTAAAGTAGTCTAGCGTTTTATCTTTAATTTTCAGCAAGTAAACATAGCAAAATCTAGTTGCATCATCAATTAAAGTCATGAAATATCTCTTTTCACCTTTTGTCAACACACAATTCATCTCGCAAAGATCAGAATGTATGAGTTCTGGAGGTGCAAAGTTTCTCTCCTCCGCTGCCTTGTGAGACTTTCGAGGTTGCTTAGATTGCACACAACTATAGCACTTAGAACCTTTGGCAATAGTAAAATCTGGAATTAAACTCAAACTAGATAAACGTGACATAAACCAAAGTTCACATGACATAAACGAGAATGCCAAACACTCGAACTATCATTAATTGTGCCACAAATATGATTCACTAACTTATTACAAAAATCTACCAAAGATAAGCGGAACAAGCCTCTGCAATCATAGCCTTTACCAATAAATTATCCATGCTTAGACATAACTACTTTATTGGACTCTAACACTACCTTAAATCCATCTCTCAAAAGAAGGGAGACGCTAGCAAGGTTTTTACGAATAGTAGTGACATGCTGCACGTTCTTCGGCTGCACGATCTTTCCCGAAGTAAACTTTAGATCTATCGTGCCAACACCACAAACAGAAACATGTGACCCATTCCCCATCAGGACGGATGAACCTTGGATCCCCTGGTAAGAAGAAAACAAAGAGATATCAGCACACACGTGAATATTAGCACTTGTATCAATCCACCAACTTAGAAATTGAAACACTGAAAGTATAGTAGGAAAATTACCATACCCGTCATCAGCATTGCTAGCAGTCACAAGGTTGACTTTCTTTTTCTCTTTCTTGTCCGCTCGCTCCGGACAATCTTTAGCAAAATGACCTAGCTCTCCACAAGCGAAGCAAGGTAGCTCTACTTTCTCTTTCTTCTTCTTCTTGAAGGCAGTATTTTGTTTGGCATTGAAAGCAGGTTGCTTAGCCTTTCCCTTGTTCTTGCCATGATTTCTCTGGATGAAGTGGGCGCTAGCTTTTTTTCTCGTTCCCCTTCTCAACGTTGTCTTTAACCCGATCTTTCTCCTCAACATCAAGAGATGCTATCAGGTTTTCAACTGATATTTTCTGTCTCTTGTGTTTGAGACTTATGGCGAAATTCCTTCATGAAGAAGGCAATTTAGTAATAATGCACCCAGCCATAAACTCATCGGGTAAGACACATTTAAGGAGTTCAAGTTCCTTAGTCAGACGCTGAATCTCATGAGCTTGCTCGACTACTAATTTGTTAGCAACCATCTTGTAGTCGTTAAAGCTCTTCATGGTATACAACTCTTTGCTTGCATCTGAAGCACTATAGGTAGCATTCAGATGATCCCACATAGCCTTTGCGTCTCTTATGTGCATCATGAATCAAACAGATGATCTAAAAGTACATTACACGCAGCTTCCATAAAGATGTCACTTGCTTCCTGTGATTTTCTCATATATTTATCAGAGATATTTCCCTCAGGCAAGCCATCTTTGACCCAGAAAACTTTCATGGTAGTAAACCAATCGTGACCTTGACAGACCACCTCTTAAAATGCGCACCAGAAAACTTTTCCGATCTCAGCGCGTCAACAAAACTAGCCATAGATAATTTTGAAAACGGCCTATAATAAGATTTTTGGACTGTTAAGTAATTAGACAATTTTCAGATTAAAACCAGAATATAAATCATGTAAAACAGATGAACTAGATCAAGCATGTATAACATATTAGCATGACAGATCAGCATATTGAATAGTATGAACGACAAGATTAGATCACGAGGATTATACCTGCCGACTGTAGCTGTAGTTGTTGGTGATGCTGATGGTGGTGATGATGAAAGGAGGTCGACGTCGAAGTTGTTGATGTTGAAGTCGTCGTCGAAGTAGTCAATGAGAGGTGGAGGGAGAGCTCGACGCAGTTGACGACGAATACGCTGAGACGTAGCGCCACCTGACTTGGATGGAAGACGACCCGTTGTGAAAGTTGCGAGCAGTCGCACGGATAGCGCTTCCCAAAAACCCTATTCGCCTTCTCTCAGTGCAGGATTGCAAAGACGAGGGTTCCGGAGACCTGCTCGTCCGGTCGCTGGTGCACGCAAGCGATCAGACTGAAGTAGCTACGGCGGCAGCGTAACAGCGAGAATAGGCAAAAACTCTAGTTCAATTAGATACGTTTTGGCGTGGCCGGTAGGTTGCTTATATAGTCCTGTCCAACCGACCTCATGTCACGATCACGATCTAAGTCGTTTTAGAACTCTTAATTTGTAACCGTTTAGGACTCTGCAACTTGAAGGTCAAGAAACCAAAAACTAAAATTGCAAAAGGAAATCGCGCTCCCGCAAGGCGAGGAGCCGGATTTCGGCGGACCATTCATGCAGGTGCCGCAAGCCCCGCCCCGCCCGGCGAGGCGAGCGAGCGCGCGCGTGTGGGCTTCTCTTTCTCCTCCTCACACTAGACATGAGGAAGTGGAGAGGACTTTCATATTTAAGTATGGTTACCTCTACTTCGACGAGTAAGATGGTACCAAAGAGTTCCCACATCCCCTTACTCACATGAATAGACTTTTGAGATTTATTAGAAATTTCACAATTGGTTATTAGATCAAGCCCATGTAAATTTCAACAGTTCGTTCCTCAATTGAGCCGAAGAGGGAGCGGGTGGCTTTCCTTACGGTGCTTGATCGCAACCTATTAATTAATTAATTAAAAAGGACAGTAACAAGTCACGTTGCTGAGGCTGGGCTCTAGACCAACCGGCTAGAGCAGCCAGATTGCATTCCAGAGATCCTGGGTTCGACTCCCAGCAGGAGCAGATTTACATAACTTGAACAAGTATTTCCGTTCAAAAATGAATAGGAATGGAGAATCTCCCTAATTCGAAAAAAAAGTCACGTTGCTGAGAGCCTGAGAGTGCAGCCCAGTGAAGATAGAACGAAAGTTTTGCCGCACTGCACAGGGAACCGCTCACTGGCGCATGTAAAAGAGAAGCGAAAAAGAGACAGTTGGAGCCTTTTTTTTTTTTTGATACTCAGTTGGAGCCTCTTGATGACGAGGACAGAGCACCAGCAGCCTGATAACGACGAGGAGAAGCCGCGAGGGCGAGACCAGCGCGTCCCCTTCGGCCGGCGGCCCTCGGTGCCGCCAAATGAAACGGACGCCACGCAACCGGCAGGCCGAACCGAAAAGCACCCATTGCGCCCCACCGCCAGCCGCACGGGCGCACGGCTGCCTCACCCGGCCCCCGTGCCGACGAAAACCACCGACCGCCCCTTGCGAAAACTCATCCTGGATCGCCTTCGCTCATAGCTCTACATATACGTGCCCACACTTCATTGGCCTTCATCTCATTCCGTATATTCCCGTGTGCCACACATGGTCCCAACCCACACGCCTCGTCCCCTCCGCCTCCTCCACAATCTTTTTTTTTTCCTCTTTGATTTGATTTGATGAAAAACTCCTGCTCTACAAAATGGCACGCACGATTTTTTTGTCAAAAAAAATGGCACGCACGATTTCCACGAATATTTTCCCCCACTGCGTTTCAAGTTGCACCCCCTAGTCGCCGCTTAATTACGCCCGCAACCTCACAGACAGGCAGTTACGACGCCAACTAATCAGCCGATTAATTAAATATTAGATTAGAAATCAAATCAAATCGAGTGAACCGCGGACACCGGCCCTCCTAATCCGTTACTCCCCGCTCTCTCTCTCTCCTCCGCCTCGGCCTCGGCCTCCGCCTCCGGGCCTCCGCCATTCCCAAAGCACGCACCGCTTTCCTTTTAGGGCTTGTTTAGTTACCCAAAAAGAGCCAAAAATTTTTGTATAGTAACTGTCACATCGAATCTTTGGACGCATGCATGGAGTACTAAATGTAGATAAAAAAAATAACTAATTGCACAGTTTGTCTGTAAATGTCGAGATGAATCTTTTGAGCCTAGTTAGTCCATGATTGGACAAATTTTACCAAATAACAACGAAAAGTGCTACAGGTACTTTTCCCCAGAAATTTTCGCATCTAAACACGCCTTGTTTACTCTTCTTCCGCAAATCCGCATCCTCCTCGCATCGCATTCCCCCTTTCCGCCCATGCGGATCCGCCTCCTCGCATCCACCGTCGTCGCCCGCCTCCCCCGCGCCCGAATCTGATCCGGGCGTCCCGAGTTAGGGATGAGGGCAGAAGGGGAGGAGGGGGCTGTGGAGGAGGCCACGGGCTTCGAGGTGGGCATCGTGGTGCCCAAGCTCTCCCGCGCCGCCGCGGCGGGGGCCGCCGAGGACTGCGTGGCGCGGCTCGTGCGAGAGCTCGAGGGCGCCGGCCTGCTCGTCGAGCGCGTCCGCGGCGTCCCCGCTGAGTTCATCAAGGTCTGTCATCTGTGACCCGGTGCCGCTGCTATTTTTTTTCTTTTCCTTTTAATTCAGTTTCAGCGGAGGCGGAGGCGATAAAGAAGAGCGCGAGCCCTCTAGTATCTGCCTCGCTCGGAAATTATGCAACGCATGCTGCTTGTTATTTTTTTTTTCAGTTCTATAATGCTTGTGGGCCTGCTGTTTGAATTTAGCTGGCTGCACCAATGGGGACCCTGGGGAGAGCTGCTGCTGAGATGCAGATGAAGAAGCTAACCTACATCGGTAATTGGACTACTATATGTACGAAGTATATGATTGGCCGTGGGTGATGTGTTTCATGCTGCTGTTAATTTGCGTCTCAGGAATGGAGCTTCAGTTTGAATGGGACCAGGTCGCAGCATTCGTTAGGCAGCCAGATGGTTCCCTGTTCAGCTGGAGAGAACGCTATTGCTGCTTCCGCTACTTGATATATGGCATTGTAAGTTCACGACTGTCGTCACGTATAGCTATTGATGTGATTGAAATAGATTGTAGTTATGACCACTGATTTATCACATATGGTTCTACAATGTAGCTGTGGATGCATTTCTAATGTTTGCTTCTGTGGTCTGCATTGTAAGACTACCAGTGACATGTGTACTTTGTTTTCGTGCTGATCCATATTTTGTCAGATCAATGCATTCCTGTTCATTGTTTGTTTGCGCGATATTATGTGTGAGAAGTGAAGTATATAACTAATTCACCAAGTGTTTGGCTCTTTTCTAATGATAGCAAGTTGGAATTGATTATTGCAGGTGAACAAGACAAACTCTGAAATAGTTCTTAAATTTGATGATAAGGAGTTCCATTGGAAGCAAAGTGAGTCCTTATTAACAAGGCTGGAAGCTGAAGGAGTTGTAAAGCTAGTATTCCCTTTGCATGGTACACTAATCTTAATTCTATTTATGCTCATATTTCTGAAACTATTATTGTATGCCAGCTAAAAATTTTGTTGCAGATGAAATTAAAAGGAAGCAACTCCTGAGAAATTGGGCGCTTAATTGGCTTGAATTCACATGGCAACCTATCGATGAGATTTACTCCTACTTTGGAACAAAGGTAGAATGTCCAATGCAGCCTATACATACTATATTCAATTTATGTTCCATTCTGTCTAAAGCAAGTCAATAATTCTTCTACCTTCTACTTGATTAAAACTCCACTTTGAACTGCAGATTGCAACATACTTTGCGTTCCTAGGAATGTATGCGCGATGGCTTTTCTTCCCAGCTGTTTTTGGATTGGCAACTCAACTCATAGATTTTGGGTATGCATTTCACTTGTGATGGCCTCTGTTGGAAAATTTAGTAACAAAATTAATATTTTTTTTCTGTCTGTTCTTACTTCTACATTTCTTCTCTCCACGTTGAATTCAGATCATTGCAGTGGTTGGTTCTTCCTGGTTTCTTTATCTTTGTTATTTCTTGGGCTGTCCTCTTTCTGCAATTTTGGAAACGGAAGAATTCAGCACTTCTTGCAAGGTTATACATGATTCATATTGATCTACCAATAACTCATATTGATCTGGAAATATCAGGATCATTTCCTCACAACCGTTTCATTACCTCTATGACGCCCTCCAACAGATGGGGTATTAATTGTTCACTATCTGAATACAAAAATCTGGGCAACGAACTCAGCTTCTTGAGTGATTCTCTTACTGTTGAGGAAAAGGAGTTTGGTGATGTGTCTGCGGGGAAAAGAAAGTTACAAAGGAACGAATGGTTTGGTGTCCTCCTTAGAATAAGGAACAATGCTATCATTGTGCTGGCTATCATTTGTCTTCAGCTGCCATTTGAGTTGGCCTATGCTCATCTATATGAAATTACAGAAACTGAGGTTATGAGGTGAGTAGATATGGTTACTGAAAAACTGTGCAATTGACTTGCTAGCTAGCTTTTCTACCGTAGTACTTAATATCAGTTTCCCTTGTTTTTCCATTTCTGGTTGTCATTAAAATCTGCACTGTATTGTTCTGATCAATTTTATATTATACAGGTATTTGTTGACTGCAGTATATCTTGTTGCAATTCAATATTACACCAGAATTGGTGGCAAGGTGTCTGTCAATTTGATAAAGTATGAAAACAACCAAGGAGAAGAGTCTAGTTCCGCTAGTTTAGTTTATAAGGTAAATACCATGAAGTGAAAGATGATTTTTTTTCTTTATTTTTGGCTTCTTGCCTTATTTCCTTTTCTTCAAATGCAGGTCTTTGGCCTTTACTTTATGCAGTCGTATATTGGGTTATTTTACCATGCTTCTTTGTATCGTGATATACTGGCCCTCCGGCAAGTCCTCATCCAGCGCCTCATTGTGTCCCAGGCATGTCTGCAGCATAATTGTTTTACCGTGGAATATTTTTGTACCATAGTCCTATTGACGATATGTTTTCCCTTTTTCAGGTATTAGAAAATGTGATTGAGAATTCCATTCCTTACCTCAAGTACAGTTACAAAAAGTACATAGCTGTTCAGTAAGTTTCACATGAACCCTTGTCCTTATACTTCTTATTCACAGAGCAATAGAGTAATATATACAAGAATTCTCTCCCATCTTGTAGCAAGAAAAAGCATGAGAAAGAATCACCAGTGGGTAGGTCAGTCCGGTTATCAACAAGAGTGGAGAAAGAGTATTTAAAACCCTCTTACACTGCAAGCATTGGAGCAGAACTTGAAGATGGTTTATTTGATGGTAAGTATTTGTCCTTTTCAGTTCTTTTGGTAGTCAGTTTGGATGTGGTTCATATATATCACTTGTGCTGCGTTTCAGTCATAGCATTTGCAGTTTGAAAAGGAAAAGCAAATGATGGTGTTTGTGCTTATATTATTGAATCCATTACAGACTTTCTGGAGCTGACTCTTCAGTTTGGAATGATCATGATGTTTGCCTGTGCATTTCCATTGATTTTCTGCTTTGCAGCTCTGGTATGTGATCTCTATCACAAAATCACTATGTTGTTTAGCCTCTCTGTGCTTGTTGCTTTGATGTAACTCTGTTAATGTTGTTGTGAAATCCTTTGACTACAGAACAATGTTACTGAAATCAGAGCAGATGCATTGAAGTTGTTAGTCATGTTGAAAAGACCTGTCCCCCGTGCTGCAGCTACAATTGGAGCATGGTTGAACATATTCCAGGTACTAGCTGAACTTTTGAATTTCACTACTCGTGGGTTGTGGGAATATGCATGCCCTGTTCACTCTGAATTTTGTTTTCAGTTCTTGGTTGTGATGGCAATATGCACCAACTGCTTGCTTCTCGTTTGTCTTTATGACGAGGAGGGGAAGTGGAGGATTGAGCCAGGACTAGCAGCAATCCTCATAATGGAGCACGCTCTCCTCTTAATCAAGTTTGGTTTCTCACACTTCGTGCCTGAGGTGATTTTCTGTATTTTCTGCTTCTGTTCAGTTGCACTGATTTCTTTATAACTGAAGCGCCCTTGTGCGGTTTCTTGGTTTTTTTTTTTTTTTTTTTTTTTTTTTGTCAATTAGGAGCCTGCGTGGGTAAAAGCAAATCGTGTACGATATGTAGCTCAGGCACAAAACGTCTGCTCCAAACAACTTTTGAGGAGCATTTCAAAATTTGACAGAAAACTGGATTGAGAAACATCATGTACAGTTTAGAAGTTATCGCTGGTTTTGTAGTTTAGGTAGAGCGGTTTTGTATAGTACAAAGTTGTACAAATCTAGCGGTGTAATATCTTGATTCATCTAACAGGTGTAATATCTTGATTCATCTAACTGTTTAGTGTAGATATTAGCTTATCGCCACCTATCTTATCCAGTAATATCTTGATTCATCTAACTGTTTTTTTTCCCCCTTTCATTTTAATGATCCGTTGATTTGAACGGAAACTCAGACATGGACACATGGTGCGCCATGTAATGTGCTGTGGGTGATTTCGGAAAGTAAGATAGCACCCTAGCCGACAGATATTATTTACTGGAGAATATACACTGCTCTTTATTACAATCACAACGATGGCATTTGCTAAATTTTATCGCTTTTGACAGAACTGAGGTAAGATCTACTGTAGTATGCATACAGTATCAGCCTAAGTCGCCCTTTGAAACGAACGAACGAATGAAGGAGATAAATGAATTTTGCTCTTGCTTAAGTCCACCATATCAGCGGAGTTGGGATTACTCGAATTGCTGCCTGCGAAAGTTATCTGCAGTAGACTCTAGATGCTCAGTTGGTGGGCCCATCATCGCCTGCGCCGTGGTGCTCCGACGAGCCGTCGTCGCGCTTCTCCGCCCAGGCGCCCAAGCTGAGCTGGCGCACCAGCGCCGCCACCTTCTTGGCCCATCGCCGGATGTCGTCCTTGACCTTGTCAGGCTCGACGTCCACGAGCGGACCAGCGCCCAGCCCGGAAAGGAGGCGCTCGAAGCGGGCGGTACCGCTGGACGGTGGCTTCGGCTGGCTGCCGCCGCCGCCACCGCCGTCCTTGGCCGTCTTCTCGCCGACCGGCATGTGTGGTACCACCGGTTTCTCGGTGCATCATGAGTTGGAGTTCGGTTTTGTACCAGCCCAGCGAGATGTTAGTGTCCCGCACGTCTGGTAAGGGTGAGTTTCGGTCCATGGTTTTTGTTCCTTCCAAGATGCTGCAAGGTGTCGCTTCCAAGCCATCGATTTTTCAGCAGCTGATAAAGATTTCGCGAAGATTCGCAAATTCCTGTGCACGCAATATAAACAGTTCACTAGTCTAAAATTAATTTATTCAAGCTGTTGGATGATGGTTTCTGCGGCTGATAAGCTAGTTGAAGCTGTTTTATTGTAAGAGAAAAACACTGTACCAAAAATGATAACATCATCAGCTCATAGAGAGAAAAAACAGCTCCTTCCCACAGTGCGTGGAACCGATGAAGTAAAAAAAAAAACAAGAGGTGTGAAGAGAAAAGCAGCTCAGAGAGAGAAAAACGGCATCATCAGCTCCTAATTCAATTTAAGAAGAGAGATTTGCTAAGGTGTGAAGAAGCCGGCCAAAGCTGTCACCAAATCACATGATTAAGCAGTACTTGTATAATTAAGAGGCAAATTCAAGCAGCGGACCTCGAATTTCCAAAGTCCCGTGATTAAGCAGTAGTTGTACAACTTGCTTTGATGTTTTTTTTAGACCAACTATAAGGCAGAACATTTTTCAAAACTCAGGCCTGGTTTAGTTCCTCCTCGAAATTTTACACACTATCACATCGGATATTTAGACACATGCATAGAGTATTAAATGTAAACTAAAAAATAACTAATTGCACAGATCGCGTGTATTTTGCAAGATAAATTTTTAAGCCTAATTAGTCCGTAATTAGACCTTGATGCGCTACAGTAAACATGTGCTAATGACAGATTAATTAGTTTTAATAAATTTGTCTCACAATTTACAGGCAAGTTCTGTAATTAGTTTTTTATTAGTATCCGAACACCCCTTCCGACATCCCATAAAACATCCGATGTGACACCCAAAACTTTACACCCCTAGAACTAAGAGGCCTCACATAAGAGAATGTAAACAAGAATGTTTCCAAGAGAACCTCAGAGGGCAGCAGCACAGATAACCAAAGGCCATACGTACTAATAAAATATTTTTCATAGGCTCAATAATGTGTCATCGGTACAATTGTACAAAAGTGGAGTCAACTATGAAAACCTGTAGCAGTTTTAGATAAGCACATTTCCTCATACTCCAAATCTTGGAAGCTGTATAAACGCCACCCATCCACAATGTTTTTGATAACACAAAACGAGTCATTGACCATTGTTGTCTTAGTTTGCTTGCCTGTTCTTCTTGACACCAGACTTGGCAACCTGCAGGCTGCGGTACACTGCGCTCAGCCTTGCAAGAGCTGGCTTGGTAAGATCAGGCCTGTAGTAGTTGGCACCGACCTGTACAAACAAGTAAAACCACGACAGTTAAACTGATGATGCCGACTTGCTCAAATAAGAACCACATTTCAAGTCAGACAGCATGCCTCTCGTTTGGAAAGGGTTACAAGTGCTAAAAAGCAAGCAGCAATTAACTTCAACTTAAGGGTGCAAACAAATGCTTCCAACAAGCTCAGAAGCCAAGCGTAACAAGTACATCACATTGAAGGTCAAACCTTTTATTGAATGATGAACCTTCTTATATGTTAAGGTACATCACAGCAACTGTAAATACGAATCACAAGGGCAAGCACACAGTAAGTCAGCTGGCCCACGAAGCAGCATATAGGTCATTTTACGTGGATTGCCAGACCTAACCAGAGATTATTCTCACGTGCTACTAACCATCCACAGTTTTTATAAACAGGCACATACTTGATCTTTTGTAAAAAACTGGTATTAGAACCATATCGTTAGAAACAGCTACAAATGTGAACCAAGAGCAATAAGTTAACAGTATGAAAATAATGTCAAGAAGACTATGTTATAATAAAAAACAAACTCTATTCACATTCAGAAGCTAAGTTGCAGACAGGTTAATGTACCTTAAAGATTAAGGCTCATCACAGCAATTTTATAACTAGTTATTTACAGATATTTATAAAATAAAATCATCTATATATATGAGGGGTACAAAGTTCTAACCAGATCATATTCAACTAGAACTACATCAGAGGACACAAATTACATAAAGATTGAACAGGGGATGGGGTTGTTCTATACCTGGTTCTTGACAGCCTTGGCCATCTTGCGGAACTCCTTGCGCATGACAGACTTGTGGTGGAGGCTGGCAGGCTTGTTCTGCTTCTTTGTTTTGGTTGTCGAGAGGACCACCGCAATCTCCTTGCCACTGGCTGGCTGCACTGTCACGGTCTTCTTGTTGGCAAGGCCTAAAATGTAACCAATCAGTGCCACCGATGGCATAAAAAAGTCAAATGAACAGGCTGGTAAGCAAACACTAACCAGAGTGCTTGTAGGAGTGAACATTGTAGAGATTGTTGGGCTCCTTGCTGAACTGAACCTTGGCATTGCCATTGCCAAACTGTTTGATCAGGAAGGAGTTATTCTTCCTCACGATCTCCCAGACCAGGGAATCTGGAACCGTCGCCATTTATGCTTACCTAAACCAGGAATCCAACACACAAAATGATACACCGGGAAAACAGGGAAAACTAACTGATAAACATCGGAATCACTATCTCACTAACAATTTCAGTACAGCATAGATCTATCAGACTAAAGAAAGATCAGAACATAGAATGGCACAGCATAATAATCCAGAAGATGTCTGTTCCACAAATTAATTTCTACAGAATTATTATATATTTAGTTGACCAATCTAGTGGCCTGAAAACTGTATGCAGTAGCAATTCTACGAGTAACAAATGCTATGATCAACAAACCCCCAGAATTTATAGCACTGAGGCGAATAAGGCACAGGTAACAAATGAAACTGGGGGCAAATCGAGCACTAGTGGAGTTCAAAGGAAGGCCCTCCAACATTTCAGGCGATGGAATATAGGAGATGTGAAGTTCAAATAGATCGATTTACGCGCACTAAAGAAGTCAGCCTATATTAGTAATTAACAGAGACCAGTTCATGTGAGAAAGTTGACGCGAGAAGGGAATATTTCTTCTCACCGTGGATTGGAGCGACACACCACGCTGGGAGTGACACACCTATGATTTTGCTTCTTTCCGGTGCTCGCCTCGGGTGCTGGTGGAAGGTAATATCGATGCGGCGGCGTGTGCTTAAGAAGCTCACGCTATATAGTGTGTAGCGGTGCTCATAAACCCTAGGCCGGAGAGTGGGCCGAGTTGCTTTGTTTTGGTGGACCTCCAGTTTGATCTGCGCCTCTGAGAAGACCTTTTTTTTTTTTAATTTTTTTCTTTCTTTTTTGCGCTCCCTCCCCTCGACTATTTCCTTTCGTTCATATTTTTAAATTTTTCTTTAGATTATTTTGTGTGAATTTGCGTTACTCGTTCTTATTTTGATGTCACTGACATTTGTTTTAATTTTCTTTAGATTGTTTTGTGTGAATTTGCGTCACTTGTATGACGGTTAGATCTCCAGAGGACGCAAATCATCCGGTACTGCTTCCTGTGTTGCCAAATTGCTTACCGATCACAATTACTCACCACTTGCATTAAGTTCACAAGAAGGCCAACATCAGGACAACTGAAATTTTAAGCCACATTTTAGTCCCAAACTCCCAAGGAAAATTTATAAAAAATATAGCCCTTAATGCAAAGATTATGCCACCTCGCTTCACATGAATAGACTACAGACGAGGCTGCAGAAAGCATGAACAACCTCTTACAAAAATCATGCATAGCATGAGTGTACCAGATCCAGTTACAATGGGATGAAATGAAAGAACCCCGGAAGTTCTATACATACGGGACATGCCATGCTTATTAACAATCACTAGCAGGCAATTTAAGTCTTTACAATATGATTCTATTGAATGTATGAGGGTACAAGAGAACAAAAGAATTGTAGGCTCAAACTAGCGCAGCACCATGATATCCAGAAAACATTCTGTGTTGCTATACTGTACAGATCTCAACTCAACCACTATAAGACGTATCATTGTCTATCGTATGTATGACTTAATTCAACTGAAACTCCAAGCTCTATATATGTCGTGTAAACCTAAGGCCGGTTTGTTCGAAGAGACCTAAAATGCGCGGCAAAAGAATCATAGTCTGTTGGAAGCTTGGGATGAACATGTGCAGGGGGTGTTTTCGGGGTGCTCTCTTTTGGAGTTCCAGCTGAGGTTTCTGTGTCCCCCTCATTTCCTCGAACAAAGTTTCTTCTCATTTCAGCTTCTTGTGGCTTCCCTCTAGCCATCGGAGATTCAATCTGCTCAGCTTTAGGCGAAGAGCGCTGTACTGCAACCCTGGGGTACACACTTGCATCCCTCCTTTCAGTCCTTTGTTCAGTACTTGAGCTGTTGAATCCTTGATGGACTTGTGTCTTACTTGGCACGCTCTCAGTTTCGTCATCATATTGAGCTCCAGTTTGGATGCGACTATCTCTCTTCGTGTCTGATGTTACCTCCCGTGTCCTGCGTGGTTGTATCAGCACTCCAGACCGCTTCGACTGAGGAGTCTGTTGTTGCTCTAGTTCTTCTTCACTGTCATCTGTATCGAAGTAATTTCTAGCCATTGTTGATCTCACTCCTCGGCGTGCTCCAATACCTGGCTTTTCATGATAAAGCACTTGACTCGAATTGGCATGTTCAGAACTCTTAGTTGTTGGAAGACTTGTATTACTAGGTAGCTCAGATAACTTCTCAGTGTCAGCTAAACCAGAGGACTTTCTTGCTATGGTTGATCTTGCTTCCCAGTGCGTTCCAACACTTTGATTCCTTTCGTAAAGTTCCCTGTCGTAGTTTTTACCTGAATTAGTCCTGGCTGAAAACGAGCTTTTGGGTCTACTTCTGTTCTGTTGGAATGTAGTGCTCTCTTCAGAATCAACTGACTCTTCAGTGCTGGAAGAAACCTTAGGCAAGGACTGCCTAGGCAGAATGCTCTCCCTGGGAACTTTGTTGTATGGTGGGGGTTGCCTGGGTTTGTTTCTTAGTCCAGGTGTTAATCTACCAAAGTTAAGGCCGATGTCACCTTCCTTATCATCAGAAGTTGCTGAAGTACGTATGGAAAAAGGCAACGACTGCTGCTTATTTGCTCCTGCCGAGGATGAACCTTTAAATTTATCTAAATCTGTCTCTTCTTCCGAAAGATCAGAATCACTGCTTTGCACACGGTTCAAGTTCCTCACTGCCTGTGCTCCTGAATCATATATGGGTGAACCATCAGGTCCACCACCTTTGTTCAGGCCAGACGAAGCAGATCCTCCTGAATGGGACCTTAAAGACACTGCATGCTTGGTTGTGGCTATTTCCTCATCAGAGTTACCACCATCTGAATCAAAAGCAGGAGGTGAAGGATTATCACTTCTGTTTCTTCCTAAACTATCAGATAGTTGTGTTTCTGTCCTGGAAAATAGGGCCGACGTTTTCTGGTTGGATGGAGATTCACTTCTATGCTGTTCACTCCAATCTGCAGTTGAGAATCCCATATGATCTCTGGGGCCAGGTAGTTGTTCAGTATGCTTTGAGGAGAATGTGTCCAACAAAATCTCTTCTTCAACATCAGAATCATATTGATCAAAAACAACGGTTGAAGAATTGCCTTGAGCTTTGTCATTCTGCTTATCCCAAGCAGTGGTGCTGCTGCCATGGGCAAATGTATCATGTGAAGAATTAAAGTTACCATAGTAGTCATCTGTGCTCTCTTGATCAAAGCTAGGTCTCCTGATCTCCACATCCTTGAAATTGCGCCCAACAGGTCCAGTATCTTGCAAGTTTTCTCCAGGAAAATCAAACGGATGAACTTCAGATCTTCCAATGTCACTTTCTCTCTTGTATAAATCATCAAAACGTGGGTCAGGTGAATGAGCACGAGGTGATTCAGTTGGCATTTCATAAACATATGGATGGCTTTCTGGACTGTAGGAGTGGAACTGTTGATATGGGGCCTTATCTGTTGATATACTCTGACTATCAACATGGGTTGTTTCTGTTCCTCCAAAATTGTTTCTTGAGTTACTTGGCATCACCCTTGGATCATTAACACCTGAACTCCAGTCATGGGAACTCTTCTCATCCTTCACTATATGTTCAGCATGTTGCTTCCTCGGTGTGCTTTCGCTACTGTATGCGGCTGAATCATATGCTCCAGCGCCTTTATCTCCAGAATAGTTTCCACGACTAGCAAGTTCAGCAGCAGCTCTAGCAGCAATGCTAGCCATCTCTGCAGACTCTGCTGCTGCCTGTGCAGCAGATGTTGCATCCTTGAATTCCACATTCCAATTGGCACCAGTCACTGAAGGTTTTCTTTCCCTATGCTGATTGATCTCTTCATTCCTGGATGCTGTGTCTGAAAGAGAAAATCGAAGATTTCAATGGGAATGAGAAAATCGAAGATTTCAATGGGAATGTGAAAACTGGCAGACATTCAAACAATGCAATCCTTCTGTACCTGGGACCGTTGCGCTGTATTGAGGGTAAGGTGGACCTCCTGGATTTCCATGTGAGATATTGTTAGAACCAGGAGTCTGTGCTGAAGAGTAAGCAGATGGCCCATGTTGGGAGATAGGAGGTACTGAAGCACTGGAACTATTATGAATGTTTTCTTCCGAAAAAGTATTAGAACTGGCACTGCCATATGCTGTTCTATTTGCTGGCACATGTGCAGGCGAAGGTCCCACTGGCACATGGGAAGTGGCTGAGTCCACAGCTGTCGCACTTGCACCTGAATATGTAGGCTGTGGTGTTGACATGCTAGAAGTAGATGATCCCATAGTTGAAATGTTTCCTCCAGAATATGTTGCAGAACCATACTAACGAATAATATAATGAATCATTAGGGCCACAATGTTCAACTAAGGGCAGAAAAGTGAAACCACTCTAAATCATTTACTTACCAGAGGATTTTCATTTGCCTGTTGTAGTTTCTCCTCGAATGCTTTTGGCTCCCATTTAATGTTGTGCTCCTCTGCTATCGAGCTCAAGGTTTTGATTTTGGTCTGTATATCAGGTGCTCCTGCTGACAGCTTCTCAATTACCTGTATCAAGCATAATTGTATTAACTGTTAAGACCAAAAGCAGCAAAATGCATTCCTTTTGTAGCCAAAGGAAACAAGCAACCTCTTTCATAAAATTTAAACTTCTAAAGGCACTCTAGATTACCAGACGATTTACGCCACTGTCAGGTCGCACTTCAAGGGCTGCTGCTTCAAACTCTTTTCCATACTTGCTTTTGAAATGCTTCCGAACATCTGCTAGTTCTGTGACATCCGAACACCGCATTGATGCAAATATAACACTGGCTACTGCCTCCTTCAGATCAATTGGGCAAGTCCTAAATTTCAGGTAAATAAAACACATCAGAACATATTTAGTTGTGCAGAAAAAACATCCTACATAATGATGCGCTGCTAGGAAAATTGTCATAAGGAAAAATAAACAAGTCTAATGAACTAATGAAATCATTCCGGAATAAAATGGAAGTTACATTACCACCTAATGTAGTGTGCTTCTATAACCTCAGATCAAGAAACAACATTATACAACTAAAATCGCGGAACAGCAAATATAGGTTTGTGCTAGAAAGTGATTCTCTATTGATTGTGGCTAACCCTAGAAGGGTAGCAATATAGGTACCATACATGGGCCACATGGGCCTAGCCTCATGGGCCTAATACAATCACACTCCAACACCCCCCCGCAGTCTGAACTACCGGCGCAGCGGAGTTCAAGACTGAACAAGAAGAAAACAAGTAAGAGCACAACACACACAGGACCCCCCCCCAGCCACAACTAGCCACTGGAGACGTTGAGGCTGGAGCGAAACTCGGAGAAGGTCGAGGAAGGGAGGCCTTTGGTGAAGATGTCTGCAAACTGGGAGGTGGTCGGGACGTGAAGAACCCGGACGTCGCCGATGGCCACCCGGTCGCGGACGAAGTGTAGATCGATCTCCACATGCTTGGTCCTCTGGTGCTGCACGGGGTTGGTGGAGAGGTAGACCGCGCTGACGTTGTCGCAGTAGACGAGCGTGCTCCTGGCGAGTGGGCGGTGAAGCTCAGCCAGGAGCTGGCGGAGCCAGGCGGCCTCGGCCACGCCGTTGGCCACGGCACGGTACTCCGCCTCGGCACTGGAGCGTGAAACCACCGGCTGGCGCTTGGACGACCAAGAGACCAGGTTGCCGCCGAGGAAGACAGCGTAGCCGGAGGTGGACCTGCGGGTGTCCGGGCATCCCGCCCAGTCAGCGTCGGTGTAGACAACCAGCTCGGCAGTGGAAGATCGGCCGAGGAGCAGCCCGTAGCCAAGTGTGCCACGGAGGTACCGGAGAAGCCGCTTCATAGCAGCCAGGTGAGGCTCCCGCGGAGCATGCATGTAGAGGCAGAGCTGCTGGACGGCATAAGTGATGTCCGGCCGTGTGAAAGTGAGGTACTGAAGCGCGCCAGCAAGACTCCGGTAGGCGGTGGAGTCCGCAGGCCCAAGCATCGGACCCCCAGCCTCTGACAGCTTGCCCTGGGTGTCCACCGGTGTAGAGCAGGACTGGCAGACGGTCATCCCTGCTCGCTCCAGAATATCACAAGTGAACTGCCGCTGGTGGAGGAACAGGCCTGAAGGTCGGGGCTCGACAGTGACGCCGAGGAAGTGGTGGAGCACCCCAAGATCCTTCATAGCAAATTCCTTCTGGAGTGAGGCAATGATGCGGTGGAGCAGAGACTCGCTGGAGGCAGTGAGAACAATGTCATCCACATAGAGGAGCAGGTAAGCAGTCTCACCCCCATAGTGGTATATGAACAGGGAGGTGTCAGACTTGGCCTCCGTGAACCCAAGAGTCTGCAGGAAGGTAGCGAATCGAGAGTACCAAGCCCGGGGTGCCTGCTTGAGCCCGTAGAGAGATTTGTTGAGCCGGCAGACGAAGTCAGGACGAGAAGAATCCACGAAACCTGCCGGCTGGCTGCAGTAGACCGTCTCAGTCAGAGTGCCATGAAGGAAGGCATTCTTGACATCCAGCTGATGCACAGGCCAGGAGCGCTCGAGAGCCAGGGAGAGGACGGTGCGGACTGTAGCTGGCTTCACCACGGGACTGAACGTCTTAGCATAGTCAATGCCGGGCCGCTGAGTGAAGCCGCGTAGGACCCAGCGAGCCTTGTAGCGCTCCAAGGAACCATCAGCCCGCCTCTTGTGCGTCCAGATCCACTTGCCGGTGACAATGTTGGAGCCCGGCGGACGAGGCACTAGGTCCCACGTCTGGTTGGCAAGGAGGGCCGCGTACTCCTCGTCCATCGCGCGGCGCCAGTGAGGATCCGCCAAGACCGCGCGGACGGAAGAGGGTACCGGAGAGATCTCCGGCTCGCAGGCGGCGGCGGTGAGGGCCTGCGGGCGAGACGCCTGCCTCGTCACCATCGGATGAGTGTGACGAGGGTCCCGGTGAAGAAGAGGCGGGTGGTACACCGGCGGGTCGGCGCGAGAGCGTGGCGATGCCGGCATAGCATGCACCGGTGACGACGGCGCTGGGGACGAGAGCGGCGGAGGCGGCTCACGCCGGCGCTCGTAGACGATGCCGAAACGTCCGGGAGGAGGTGAGGGCGGACGCGGCTCCCGCCGGCGCTGGTAGACGAGTCCGAAGCGCCCTGGAGGAGGTGGGGTCGGTGTGCTCGGTCCCGCGATCGGAACGGCACCATCGGGCACAACGGGAGGCAGCGAAACCACAGGGAGCGAGGGTGGAAGCTCCGGGGCTGCCTCGACTGTGTCAGGCACCGGAAGGTCCTGGGGCGGCGAGGCGGGACCACCAGGAGAGTGCGCCGGAGCAGTACCTGCAGGGTAGAGGGAGAAGGGTGGCGGAATCGCCGGGTCAGTGGGGAAGAAGGAAGCCTCCGCAGGGTCAGCGGGAGGTGTGGATGGAGAGGTGGTGGAGTAAGGGAATGCCGACTCATCAAACACGACATGGCGAGAGATGAGGACACGGCGAGAGGTAAGGTCAAAGCATCGGTAACCCTTGTGATCCGGAGAGTATCCGAGAAAGACACAGAGGGTCGACCGGGGAGCCAGCTTATGGGGAGCGGTGGCGGCGGTGTTAGGGTAACACGCACACCCAAAGACTCGAAGGTGGTCGTACCGAGGTGGGGTACCGAATAGAGCGTGGTGAGGCGTGGGAGCTGGGCATGCAGTAGAAGGAAGGCGGTTAAGGAGATAGGTGGAGGTGTGCAGACACTCAACCCAGAAGCGAGCGGGTAGAGATGCCTGTAGCAGAAGAGTGCGCATGATGTCATTGGTTGTGCGGATCATGCGCTCTGCCTTGCCGTTTTGAGAGGAGGTATACGGACAAGACATGCGCAGGTGGACACCGGAAGAAAGGAAGAAGGCACGTGAGGTTGAGTTATCGAACTCACGACCATTGTCGCACTGGACAGCCTTGATGGTGAGGCCGAACTGAGTGGATACCCAAGCAAAGAAGTGGCTGAGAGTGGGGAACGCCTCGGACTTGGCCCGCAGGGGAAAAGTCCAGGAATAATGGGAGAAATCATCGACCACCACCAAGTAGTACTTATATCCAGACATGCTGAGAACAGGAGAAGTCCACAGGTCGCAATGAATAAGATCAAATGCACGAGGGGCATGTGAGGATGAGGACTGAAAGGGAAGGCGAACGTGACGGCCCAGCTGGCACGCATGACACAAGTGATCATCGTGAGCCTGAGAGCACCGAATGTCGGAACTACGACTGAGCTGCATCAGGGCATCCCGGCCAGGATGGCCGAGGCGACGGTGCCAAGTGGTGGAGGAAGGAGTGGCGGCGAAAGCGGCTGAGGAAGGCGAAGAAGGTGAAACAGACGCCGAGAACCGAAGGGTGTAGAGAGGCCCAGTGCTGTTACACCGGAGCAGAGGAGCCCGGGAGGCCAAATCCCGCACGGTGAGGCCAGAGGGGTCAAACTCAACTGAACAAGAGTTATCAGTGGTGAAACGGCGAATAGAGAGGAGGTTGTGAACCATCCCGGGAGCCACAAGAACATCAGGGATATGAAAGGAGCCGTGGGAACTGGCAGTGCCCACGGAGGAGACAGGAATGCAGGTGCCATTGGCGACCATGATGGAAGAGGGACAGGAAGGGTGGGGAGGATGGAGAGAAGAAAGAAGACTCGCATCGGGCGTGGTGTGGAAAGTGGCGCCCGAGTCTGCGATCCAATCAGGACTAACTGGTGGAGGGCTGGCGGTGGTGCTGAAGGAGGAGGCCAAGGTAGCCAGAACCCAACCGACAAGCCCTGGAGAGTCACCGGAATGTGTAGCCCACGGGGATTTGGGGTGAAACCCCGCAGTGAGCAGTGCCGCCGATGGGCGAAGCTCACCCCGTGAAGGCACCGACGGGAGGAGCTGCTCCGTCGCGGCCGCAAGAGCGCCCGACGCCAGTAGGAGGGCGGAGGCAGCGTCGATGTTGGTGTTGATGCCGCGCTGGGGTGCGGCAGTGGCAACAGCCACCGCGGCAGGCGCACCGGGGCTGATCCGCGCCCCCACCGGCGGCGTCACAGCATGACGTCTGGCGGCCTCGGGAGAACACCGGCCGCCGTACGTCGGAGGCAGGGCCGTAGGTGCGGGCGGGCTGCTGGCCTCCAGGGACTCAGCTCCCGCGCCACGGAGGGCAGCCAGGGACGCCGGAAGAGGTGCCGCCCCGGTACCTGGAGCTGGAACGCCGGCAGGAAGAAGACCTGCGGCATCCAGTCCGGCGCCGGGAAGGTAGACGGCGTCGGCGGGCTGCGCAGTGAGGGCAGCAGCAGCAGCACCCCCTGCAGTAGGAGCGGCAGCAGGTGCCGTAGTAGCGGCAGCAGGGGCCCCCATCCGGCCCGCAGGCGCAGCAACTCTTGGAAGAAGGCCGGCGGGGAGGGCAGCGACGCGCGGACCTGGGGATGGGGCGGAGCCACTGAGCGACCAGAGAGGGAGGGCCGCGGTGCCGGGGGAGGGGGAGGAGGGCTGCGCCGCGCCATAGACGGCGTCGGCGGGCTGCGCAGTGAGGGCAGCAGTAGCAGCATCCCCTGCAGGAGGAGCGGCAGCAGGTGCCGTAGTAGCGGCAGCAGGGGCGGAGCCACTGAGCGACCAGAGAGGGAGGGCCGCGGTGCCTGGGGAGGGGGAGGAGGTCTGCACGGCGCCAAGGGGAAGGGGCTGCAGGGGATGCGGCTGCACGGCGCCAATGGGCTGCGGCTGCACCTGCTGGGGGAGAGGAGAGGAGCCACCGGCGGCCAGCAGGGGAGGGGAAAGGGCAGCGGCAGCCTGGGCGGCGCCCAGATCAGGGGCGGCGCCGCCAGGTGGATGAGCAGGAGGTCCCCTGGAGGCGGCTGGAGATGGTGCAGCAAGGACCTGCGCCCATGTGGAAGAGGATGAGAGGGAAGGGAAGTGGCTGTAGAAGGAGGGGTGGGGAGGTGGAGCGCCGGCCATGGCCTCCTGGCCGGCGGCGGCAGCCACCAGGAGGAGCGGCGGCTGGGCAGAGGAGGGAGGAAAGAAAAACTAACCCTAGGCTCCGATACCATGCTAGAAAGTGATTCTCTATTGATTGTGGCTAACCCTAGAAGGGTAGCAATATAGGTACCATACATGGGCCACATGGGCCTAGCCTCATGGGCCTAATACAATCACACTCCAACAGTTTGCATAATAGAAAGAAAAGTTTTCCTTACTTCTGTGAGTCAATAATGGACAGACGTGCTACTATAAGTTCACAGTATACTTCAATCAAGTCATATGCTTGCATGAACTTCTCTTCCCTTATGACATGTTCAACCTGTGGGAGAGATAAAACAGAGCCAGTAAGAAATAATGAGCTCCGTGCTGACATAGTACTATTAAGACGCATTACAACTGTTGTCTGCGCACATTTCATTCTAACTCAAAACAATCTAGTCATGTTCTATGGCTTGTAAGTTGGAACCACCAGAGTTTGCCTACCAGGACAGTAGTACCAGAAGAAAGTTGTGTACAACTATAAATAATTTTGCACAGACGTTTGCAGAAACAGGCATGCCAGAGAAAGATGGGACAAGTATAATCAGCTGATATTGGTTCTACATCGACCAGGAAAGAAAATCACACACTTATATCTGCGAGAATCCAATGCCTCATGGAATGTCAGCGTTGAACACAGCAACACAAAAAAAACTCGATATTCAGATGCATAAGCTCTCTCCCACACAATAACCACCTGTGGACAAACTCAGGCTCCAGTGTACGTGCCGGCATCTCAAGGAAAGCAAACAACAACAACAACAACATAGCCTTTTGTCCCAAGCAAGTTAAGGTAGGCTAGAGATGAAACCCATAAGAGACGAGAAACAGGGAGACACATAAAGGGCACAAGACAGATAGAGGTCACGGTTCAAGCACGTTGATTGCCAATCTCCAAACGCTCCTGTCCATAGCTAAATCTCAAGGAAAGCATAACACAGAATATAACCAACACTAAAATGTTATTCCCTCCGTCTCAAACTATAAGTCACTCCAACTTTCTTGAAGAGTCAAAGCATTTCAAGTTTGACCAAAATTATAGAGAGAATTACAAAGATTTATGACATCAAATAGGTATACTGTAAAAATATAATGGGTTAATGAAGAATCTAATGATACTTATTTGGTATCATAAATGTTATTATTTTATTATATAAATTTGGTCAAACTTCAGATGTTTTGACTCTCCAAGAAAGTTGGAATGTTTTACAATTTGGGACGGAGGGAGTATCAAACAAGTCCCAATTGTCGAAAGTTATTGCAGTTTACAATGTAGCAAGATGGCTACATGTCCAGCAATCACAAACCACAAACCACGGCCTCTCTAGGAGTCGGAGCATGCACATCCATCCCAAATTGCAGCCAATTTTTGTCCATTTGCACACATATAAACAAACACCTAGCCTGCAACGGGCAACTAAGTTGTACTCAGCTCGAGGCTAGAATGCTACAGCTTCAGAAGTCAAGTCCACGCGACACACAGGCATTATCCAACTCTACAATTATGAGGTCAACTGTGCTATCACGAGTGTGAGCCAGGGAGGCGCATCGAGTCAACTCCAACCAATGGGCGGGGCGGGGCGGGGTGAAATGGCGCATGAGATGAACACCATTAGGGAGGGAGCCAAGCGACGGGGAGAAGGCACGTACCCTGATGCGCGCGGTCATGTCCTGGTTGGCCTCGAGCAGCTGCCCGACCTCGCGGCGCATCTGGCGTATCTGCACCTCCTTGCGATTCCGCAGCAGCTTGATCCGGGCCATCGCCATCCGCAACGACGTCTTGCTGGGAAATCATTGGTAGAGCAAAAAAACAAACACAGCAGCAGACGTTAGGTTGCCCATCCTCCGGCACCCCGGGAGCAGCAGAAATCGATCTCTACTGACCACTTGTCGGGCTTGAAGCCCTTGTGCAGGACGCCGGAGAGCTTCCCCTTGCTCTTGTGCATCTCCGCCTCCGCCGCGCGGCACGAACCTGTGTCCTCCGGCTCGATTCGAATCCAACCAAATCCGTGTGAGACAGGCGCGCCACCAAGTACCTGCCAACCTCCCTCCACCTATGGGGGCGCTTCCCTTTTGTCGCTGCGGTAGATTGGAATATGGAAAGACTCGGGCTCTCACGCGGGGCGAGGGGGGGGCGCTACCGCTGCCGCCTGCCGCCAAGGGGAACCGAACAGGGGGAAGGAAGGAGGAGGGGACTTTTTTGCCGAGGGAAGCAATCGTACTCATGTCGCTTTTTCGTTGCAAGGGGTGGATTCCGTGCGGGCGCTGCAGGGCAGCGGGAGCGGAGGCCTTCCGCGCCGCTTCGCTTCCGCGTTGTCGATTGGGGCGCTGGCACGGTGGTGGATTGACCTTGACCGGCCGGCCGTGGCCTGGCACGAAGCGCTCGCCGCTTGGGACGTGACGCTTCGGTACAAACACGGCTTGGCGTGATTGCATTTGCGTTGACAGACACCGGCCATGTAACCTTCCAACCATCTGTTGTGAGTTGATTGTGACCTAATTTTCCTGGTTGGGAGTTGGGAACTTACACTCCATGCCTTTGTTTTGAGGATGGAAAAAGCGTGTCATGCGTTCGGCATTTTCTGCGTTCCCAAGTGTATGTGACGTATGGGACTTGTGCTTGTGGATTCAGAATTTTACGTTTGTTGATCAGTAAGAAAACGATGTGTAAGCCGCGTTTGCAAGCAGGGACACGATTAAGGCTTCGAGATTCGCTATTCCTCTAGATGTGCAGGGACTTGTGCTTGGGAATTGGGATTCGTTCTCGTAACTTGCAGAAACTAAACTGACTTCTATTGAACTTTCTTCGTTTCAAAGGAGGTTTTTTATCCAAAGTTGCCATTCTGAAGCCAACGTCCCGAATAGGTAGAGTGTGTTTCAGCAACACGGCCGCATCGCATGCCCTAATCAGGATGGCCGCATTGCTCCATTAAAGGTCAATCGGGAGAGAGAACGACACGCTGCTAAATAGTATAACGTACACGGTGCCTTGCCAACTAGACAGAACACCAATCCATCACGTGGACATGTAACAGAATCCAACAAACTTAGCCCGTAAGCCATTAAGGTTGCCAACTTGACAAATGATGATGGTACCGGTGGAAATGGAACCACAAAATTTATAAAAGACAACGACATCTTCCGGTGCGTGCCTTTTATAGGCGATGAAAACCAAAGAAGGCATCGTTTTACCTTTTTTTTTTTTTGAGTGAGACATCTTTTTACTATTTGGGAAGAAAAGCTGGGTGGAGTCCAGCGTAACAAAGGCCCAAAAAGACGATACAAAAACCGAATAAACTAAAATGGATGGGCCGGCCCAAGATTGACAGCCGTACGACCCAACTGTCACCCGTAGCCGGTTCAGTCCTCTCCAGAGTCTTCTTCCTCCTTCGCTCGCTACTGTAGCGACGAAAAAGGAGTTCCTTCGATCCGGCTCATCCTTCCCGGTTCCCTGCGCCTCCGGTGGCCTTCTCGGCCCTAGAGGTGTGGGGAACCGGGCAGTTGAGCAGGAGACTGTAGAGTTGTTCTTCTCGCTTCTTCCACAGCTACAGCTGAGCAGAGGCGACGAAGAGGCGATCTACGTCCGACATCGATTTCCTTCGTTCCTCTTCCTCTCCGGTGGCTGGTTTGGCGCTGGAAAGGATGATGAATGGGGATTGTGGTGGCCGTTGTACATATACTTATCTAGTAGTATAGGTCGTTCGGATCTAGGCAGCGTTCGTTTGGTGGAGGCGGCGCTGCGACTGTGGAATAAGGGTCTCCAGCTCCTCCTCCACTGCGCTGGTGAGTCTTCTGGTGCCAGTGATGAGCTGTTGAGGTACGAGCACCCTGGATCTAGAGCTTTGGTGCTTGCTCCAGATCTCGTTGGGTTCTTTTGTCCCTTCGTTGTCTTCTTCGTTGATGCTCGCTTCTTCGGCGATGGCCTCGGAAGGTATGTTTACCAACTTGAAGTGAAATCGGGTTGGTCTTCAGTTCCCACCTGTTTTGGTGGTTCAGTTCCCCTTCAGGGTGACCTGTCGTCCGACGAGTTGGGGTTTCGGTCGTTCTTTAAGGCGTCAGATTCCTCGTTGCCTGGCGATGCGATTCTTCGGTCGGGTCGTTCAACGTTCATAGTGCATGTCAGATACGATATGCTGCTTAAGACGGCAACAAAAAACTGTGTTTCTTCGCTAGGGAGGAGGTCGGCTTCAAGCTCTACGCTCCGGCCGGCGGCGGCGAGGAAGACCGGGAGGAGGTTACAAGGACTAGATTGTATTTTTCTTTTCTTTCCAGGGTGTCCTTGTAACAAATGTGCTGTAATCACCGAAGTTTATGAATGAAATATAAACCCGGTTTCTAAAAAAAAAAAAAAAACTGTCACCCGTAGCCCACGAATCCGCTCGTCCTCCCCAAAACCTCTCGTTGGCGTCGCAGAGTCGAAGTGCGGCCAGGACTCTCCCCAACTCCGGCGAAGGGAGCAGGAGCGTTGGCGTCAGTTGGGCGGCGTCGGCATGGACGAGGCAACGAAGAAGAAGGTGGAGGCTACGGTGCTGGAGATCCTCCGGGGCTCCGATATGGAGTCCGTAACGGAGTATAAGGTACGCAAAGCAGCCGCCGACCGCCTCGGCATCGACCTCTCCATCCCCGACCGCAAGCTCTTCGTCCGCGGCGTCGTTGAGGGATACCTACGCTCACTCTCCTCCCAGGAGGAGGCGGAGGCGGAGGCGGAGGCGGAGGCGGCGGAGGAGCAGGGCGGCGCTGGCGGGGAGAGCAAGGACAAGGAACAGGAGGAGGAGGAAGAGGAGGAAGATGAGGAGGAGGAGGAAGGTAAGGGCGGCGGGAAGAGAGAGTACGACGACCAAGGAGACCTTATCCTGTGCCGCGTGAGTTCCTTCTCCCGTACCTCCTCTCTCGCGCTTGTTCCATCGATCCAGATGTTATGCTAGGGTTTTGATGTGGATTTGTGTGTGCAGCTGTCGAGCAAGAGGAGGGTGACTCTGTCGGAGTTCAAGGGCAGGTCGCTGGTGTCCATCCGCGAGTTCTACGTGAAGGACGGCAAGGAGATGCCCTCCGCCAAAGGTGAGTCCAACATGGATTATCATTTGCTACAAACACTTATGTAGTCAGACACAAAAGAAATGTCAAAGCATTATTGATACATGAAGTCCAATGTCGAATAGCTTCATGATCACATTCCATCTATCAGGGCTAATAAACAGTAAAAGGGGTCATAATTACATTCCATGTATCAGGCCTAACTAAAGATAAAACCAAAGCACTTTTATCCATCATGCTCTAACAATCAATCCCTTTAGCCTTCTAAACAAGGGTATACATTGTTTTGCCCGTTAGTTGCCCTCCGGTGCCACCCAATGCAGCTCCTGAGCTCCCATAGGGTATCGAGACCTCCAAGCCAATCTTGTCACTAATAACAGAACGTGAAAATAAACCTGATGAACCAGCAGATTAAAACATCTCTATGCACTTGGTTAAATTCACCAACAAAATTGGCTGCAGCCTTTATTAAGTCTGAAGCTGAATTCCCATTGATACAATTTCTCAGAACAATAATATTAAAAAAGGAGTACAAGAAAGGTTGGCATAGCACCTCCATGGACTCTTCCCCATTCCAGTCACCTTTGAAGTGAGTTTACAATCTAACATTGTTAGTCATGGGGTGTGTGATGCTTCATTCCAAGACCTCAGAACAGAAGAAGTTTCAGTTCACTTTTTTTGTCCAACCACAAACACAGTATCTAAGTTTAGAAGAATTGAGATACTTATATTTGCCATTTATGTATTGTCTTTAGTCTTTATTGATAAATGTCCTTCAAGGAGTACACCTGTTATCTTCAAAATGTAGATGCAAGATTTACCTTCTGGGACAGTGTGGCACAAATGGGAAGTAGGATCGCGTCTGCCTTTCCTGCTGCTGAAAAGAAGGGTTGGACACAGATTCAGTAGAGTAGTAACATTCAGACTTAACTGGACCAGATTCAGACTTAGCCCATATTCGACAGGTCCCTTCAACCTGAAATCATTGGGTTTAGCTACAAATGATGAGCGAAAGCAGAGTAATTAAATAACACGTCAATAAAAACAAACTGGTCCACCCCTCAATATTATATGGAGTGATAGTTTTAGCATAAGTCAGGTTCAAAGCAATACTCCATGGTACCCCTTTTTTTTTTGAACCAACGGGGGGGAGAGATTCCCCACCAAACTTTCATTTTCAAAGCTCCACTATTGTGGAGAGGTCTGAAGTATTACAGCAGAGAAGAAAAGAGCGCCAGTTGTTCAGGTTGGTTACATCGAAATCATCCCTGAAGCGTTTGCGCCAAATTACAAGATCATCACAAACTTTAGAAATAATAGAACGACTAGAAGGGCACTCATTCCTGAAGATCTCCCCATTTCTGGCGTCCCATAGGCGCCATAAGAGAGTTTGTAGGATGAAGGGCCACAGCTTGGCATCAAGGTTTGGAGGAACATCAGCATTCCAAGCATCAACGTCAGAGAGAGAAGCCACGTTGCTCAGGTTTAGCCGGCTCCAAACACCAGAACTGATGGGGCACCCAAAGAAAACATGGCGGCAATCTTCCAAAACCCCGGTGCAGCGTTGACATTGGTCATCATCCAGAACGTGCTTTGCGTGCAGGTTGGATCGAGTGCTAAGTCGGTCCTTGAAGTAGAGCCAGGAGAAAATTTTCACCTTGTTCGGGACACGCGAGCTCCAAATACGTTGCCCATGTATGTCAGGCGGGCCTTGGTTGCTGTCCAGAGCGGAGTAGGCGCTTCTTGTGGTGAATGGTTTGCCGGTAAGCTTCATGACCCTCTGATCCGGAGCATCTTGAAGAGTAATACCCTGTAAACACATAAGAAGGGAGGCTAGCTGGGCACTAGCAGCATTAGTTAGCCGTGGTTGTAAGCACAAATCAAAACCCGTCTGGAAAACATCCTGCACCGATATGTTAGGCCTAGTAGTGTGAGAGAAGAGGGCAGCGTGGGAAAGATTGAGGGGTCCATCAGGTAACCAGTCGTCAAACCAGAAAGAGGTAGAGGCTCCATTACGAACAGTGACGGTAGTGATGGAACGATAGGCAGAGAGTTCATCGTTAATAATTCTCCAGAGATAGCTGTTGGATCCAGCAGCCGGCGTTTCAAAAATGGTAGTATCCCGCGTGATCCAGTCCTTCCATGAGGCGTCCTCGTTAGAGAAAAGTTTGTCAATGAACTTCATGAGTAAGCATCGATTTTGCAGCTCGAGGTCCTTGACCCCAAGCCCACCCTGAGTTTTACTAGCACGGACGTTATCCCAGGCGACCAAGCACTTAGAACCGTGACAAACATCTTCACCAGTCCAGAAGAAGGCCCGACGACGGCGATCAATGGCCTTGATCACGGTTTTTGGAATAGACATAGCTGACATGGCATGGAGCGGTATGGCGCTGAGAACGGCGGTAGACAGGACAAGCCGGCCGGCCCTGTTGAGGAGGGAAGCCCTCCAACCAGAAAGATATTTGTCACAGGAGGAGATGAGAGGGAGGGAGTCAGACACGCTGAGCTTGTGAGGGGAGAGGGGCAGCCCAAGGTAGGTCTGCGGGAAGGAAGAGACAGAGGTGCCAAAGCAAGTTGCGAGATCTTGAGCAATATCAGCAGGGACCCCAACGGGGAGGAAGGTGGTTTTGTGGTAATTGATAGACAGGCCAGTGGCCTCCTCTAAGTCATGCAAGACACGCTTAGTATGGAGCACCGCCTCCATGGAACACTGGAGGAAGATGAGGGTATCATCAGCGTATTGAAGGACAGGGCAGGGAGTATTTGGTATAAGAGGGTGAGTAAGAAGGGTGTTGAGAGAAGGATGTTGGAGAAGGCGACGAAGGACGTCAGCAACAATGATGATGGTACCCTCAATTCATCATATTTATGTTTGGATCTGGTGTGATTACAGTATGGCTGAGAAATCAACACTCTTGCACATTAAGTTTCCTCTAATCCGGCCCTCTTTAGCTTTCATCCTGCTGCAAATTGATTTAATAGGCCTTCTAGAAGGCTGTGTGGCCTGAGCATTTCAAGAAAAGATAATTAAAGATTAGTTAAAATCATCCTGATATCATAGGTTTTATGCATGCAAAATAATATTTTATACATCTGCAACTAAGAGATTCATCAAAAATTAGGATCATGTTTACACCAGCCACCATCACTGCCACGCCATCACAATTCTCGTAGTCTTCACCTATCAATTTCTTTTGGTAGTTTTACATGTCCGAAATGTATCAACTCCATTTATTCTTTCTAGGCTGCAGTCTAGAGTAAGGAGAAGATGATAAACATATACAAGCTAACTTATATAAGCATATGAAGATACACCCCCATTTAAATACAGAGGTGCACACAATGTGTTGAAATTCAACCCTGATGTGAGGAACATTTGACTGGTAGACAGAATTTCTAGCGATTTCACAGTTCACATCAGCTCAGCTTCCGAAGGGCTCTACTCCATTAGGTAGCAGGCATTTCTACCTGCAACTGTAGCTGGTTGAGCATCTTAGCTCCTTGAGGTAGTAGGCATCATCGGAGCACTTAACCATGAGCACGCCATGTCGCAACAGAGAAGGAGCAGGAGCCACCCAGCGCCGACGTTGACGCTACACAACCATCTGCACCCAGTGACAGCCCAGCCCACTGTTGCCATCATGCCTATCCTCACCGTACCTCAAACCATCATTAACACAGGCATACATTTTACAAATCATGTGACTCCGCCAGCCTGCATCCCTATACTCAAAATCATGGTTTTACTAAAAATCAAAAGATAGTAGGTGGATAAAGGAAGGTGTTCTAGAAGGGCTTTGTCTCTGTCCAAGGGCACTGCTGTAGGGTCGCCGCTGCCGTGCAAGGTGCAAGGCAAAGAGACAGGGCAAACGGTTGTCAAGGTCAGAAATACAGCAAGCGGGATGTCCTGGTGGGATTGGGGACTGGCAAGAATAGAAGATCACATCCACCTCCGCCTCCACGGCAACCAGTCCTCCCCCTCCGCAGCCACCTTGTCACTTAGCTCCACCCTGGTGTCATCCCCTCCCTACTCCCCCTCACCTCTCCACCAACCTGGCCTGTATCTATGCCTAGAGGTTTGGGAATCTTGAGCGGCGGGTGGCAGGCGGCGGCGTACCCCATGGGGCCAGAGTCGCGGGCGCGGCTGCAGGGTGGAGGCGCGGGTGGGTGCTGCCGTCACTGAGTCAGGCGCAGTAGGCGGCGCGGCGGAGGCACGAGCGGGCGCGACCGTCACGGAGGCGGGTGCAGCAGGAGGCAGGGATGGATCCGTGGAGGGCTGGAGGCGCGTGCAGACGGTAAGGCAGGAGCGACAGAGCGAGGAAGGGGATTCACGGACAAAGGAGGGACTCAAGGGCCCACCTGTGGGCGCCAATTGACGTGGGTGACAGACGAAGAGTGATAGGAAGCACTACAAATGTTTTAAGCAGGAGAGAATTTAGAATTGAATAGTGATATCGACATGAGGTTGTTTTTTCAGGGTTGTCTGTGTTGTCATTTACCTGTAGCTATTATGTATCCATATTTTCATGAACGTTGAGTTTTTTTTTTTGGAGAAACATTGCAAATACAACAATTAGCTTTTCAATCTGTCACTGCGTAGGGTAACCTTTCATTTCTTTGTTTTATGTTGTGGTGTGCTTGTTTTCGTGTGTCATTGTTTATCCCTTTTCTTCTCTTTACTAACATTTTTCCTGGTGCAGGTGTTAGTATGACGATGGAGCAGTGGGAAGCATTTTGCAATGCTGTACCTGCAATAGAGGATGCCATCAAAAAGCTTGAAGATTCAGACTGAGAACTTGTTTTAGGAGCCTCTTCTTTTGCCTGTATCAAATCAAAAGACCTATTTCTGACCCTTAACGAGGGCCATATGTGGCTTGCAAGAGCTCCAAGTTCTGTATAAGGTTTCACTTGTACCATGTGTAGGATGTAGACGACTGTATACAGTCCGGAATATTGCACTAACAAGTAATCCACCATTATGGTGGCCTGGAGTTCCCATGCTATGTGATAATCGGGGATGTGTTCATGAAGTTTTTCTCCAGGTGTTTTTTCCCCATCTATATGTGTGTGCTGCCGTTAATGGAAGAGAACAGCTAGCGTCCATCCGATGAGATTGGCCCGCAACAGAAAAACGATTCGAACGAGCGAGTCCATCCCCGCTTAATGAAATGGAGCGCGCGCGTCACTCACGGTGACCCGTCCCTGCCACACCGCCATCCTCCACGGCGCTCCGTCCCCCGCTGCGCCCCGTTCACGTTCGTGCCCGTCTCTGCCACGCCCTATCTCTGAGTATGTCGTGCACGCATATACAATATTTAGATCTACTTTTAAAACATTCAGATGCAACACTTGCAACATACAAAAAAAAAAGATAGATGAAACACTTGAAACATGCGTCTGAAACACTTGCAAAATACCTGAAAACACTTGGAAACTATTGCAAAACACACGCAAACATACACATACGGCACACGCAACATATGTGTGAAACATATGTAACATCATGAAACATTGAGAACAGAAGCTTGCAACATACCTCTGAAACACTTGCAACATATGCAACATCCCGATCTGCTTTTGCAACGTCCACACGAAACACTTGCAACATCCAGATGACACATCTGAAAACTTGAAACATACGCTTACAATATGCACTTTCAGCACAATATCACCTTGTTGCTTGGACGAATGGCCGCTCGTCGTGGCGGAGCTCGACGCTGGCGCGGAGGTCGATGGCAGCGCTTGGAGCTTTGCCGGTGCAACAGCTGTGTGGCCCTCTTGCAATTCGTCAATGCTGCTCGTGGTCTAGGCTCGCGCCCATGGGCGGTAACGAGATCCTAACATATGGGTATGTTAAGTCTCGGGATCAATGTTTCCCGACCGAAGAGACCCCTTGACCAACCCCTCCAGGATCGCCCCGGGGGCTCAGGGGCTATACCCATCGGGTACGCTCGCGTCTTCAGACCAAGAAACCCGGCCAAGCCTGAGCACGCCACGGCCTCTGCTCAAGGCTCGGGGGCTCGCCGAGCCTCAGGCTCCCGACCGACGGGAAACCTGAGCTTGATCCTTGGCTCGTGCCCGACCTACGATGCCAGCCAAGGCCCGGACACTAGAAGACACGCCCCGAGCCATCGAGGCTCGGGGGCTCCCCGACACTGCACTTTGGGCGCGGCGCTGTCGGCTGCTTCCCCGACAGGGTCATGCGCGGAGCATGACATAAGAAGACAAGAGCCTCCTCGGCCTCCGGGGGCTCGGGGGCTTCCGGGCTCGTGTGTCAGCCCCTCAAGCCGACCTCCCTCGCCACCAAGAAGACGCCAGAAGGTGCGCCTGGTGATGCCGGTCTAAGCCGACACAGCCTGACACTCAGTGTGTCAGAACAGGCTAGCCGGACGACGCCTAGGGCTTCTTCGGCTCCACAACACCGCATGGTCCACAGAGCACCGCTGCAAGACCTTATTGGACTCCGGCGCATGTAGACCATAGGCTCAAACCCCAAACCGCCATGTACCCGACCTATCTCGATATATAAGGGATAATGTTGGATCCTAGAGGGGGAGGATGATCCAAGATAGATCATTCCATTCCTCACCGATCCGCTCCTGCTCGGCACCAAGAGCAGAGCAACCCAGAGAGCGGCACCGAGAGCTCCTCCACCACACCCGTCGTGTTCCTCCTCTCTAACGAGGGGAAGGCTCCACCGGCAGCAAGGCAATCTCAGGATTAGCACCGAGCTAACCCCCTACCAAATCTCTCTCTACCTCCTGTACACTCTGTTGTAACCCCACGATTTTTTGTGCTCTTGAGTATAAGGATCATCAGTTGTTGGACGTAGGGCATCGATCGGCCCGAACCAGGATAAACCGTTGCGTCCTCTCTGTGATTTTTGTGTTCTTGAGTCCACCCGGGCCACCGGAAACACGTACTCTGACACCGACTCGAACAACAATGCTTGTCGCGGTTCCGACCCCACGACAGGCGGTGGCCCTATTGCTGCTACTTTAGCGCCGTCCGCTCGCGAGGATGGGGGCGCGGCATGGCCGGCCATGGGGTGCGGCATAGTGGGGGGGAAGGGCACGACGCGAATGGGGGCAGGGGCGCAGTTGGGGAAGGGGTTACGGCGGGACGGCCGGAAGCCAAACCGCGACGGTGAGGATTTTTTTAGAGGCCGGTCCGTTGCGGACTGGGAGCCGCATCCGCACGGGACGGACGCTCGTGGCTGAGCACTCCCGTCAATGGAAAGACATAAACAGTACTGAGGTTTTGTTCTTCAACATTTATGATCATGCAAACTCTAATTGCCCTCCGTAGGCATTCAGGCTCTCCATTGTACATCGAAAATTTGTAAACGGGTTCGATGCAGAGAGCTGGACGTGATCTACTGTATATAGGCCGCTGTAGCAGGGCTGTCTGAATTACAAACAAGTTCGGTAGTGTTCCATGTCAGCACATGGGCCGGCTTTTTAGTTTTGCTCTCTGGTGTGGCAAGAGTGACAACAACACAAGCCACCGTCCAGAAAAGCCACCTTCCTGTTCGTGTTGCATGTGTTACATTACATGTCTCTGTCACGTTGAGTCATAGGTGTAGCTAAGGGCACGTACAACGGTTGTGTTGAGGCCGTCTGCATACATCCACCGAGGCAAAAACAGCAGAGTTATCACGAAGAGAGAGTGTTGTCGTCGCCTCACGAGACGACGGCCGTGGCTCGGGCTCCCAGAGCGAACACGGGTGTGGTTCGATCACGTGCGGCAAGCGGCCGATGCTGCTACGACGTATGACAAGCTGGCGTGGTCCCTTTTGCTTCCTTGTGGATGTGAACGGCAGTGAAGCTTCCTTGTGTAGTCTGGATTATGCTTTATTGATTATGAAAAAAATTATTCTTTACTATATTATATATAAATATATTTATGTTTGGTATTTATTTATTAACGAGCAACACAGTAGTATACATGAACATATCTACGTTTGATCATGGCTACATACAAGCATTAAAGAATTAACACACGGTTAAACAGACAACCCATTGTACGCGCTGTCTATTGAGCCGTCTCTATTTGTTGTGACATCATCATACAGACAGCTTGGGTTGTACATGCCCTAACAGAACCTCTCGTGGATTGAAATTAATATCCAACCGATTATCTTACCTGTAACCTCTCTCGTCACTACAAGAGCTTCATGTCATATTTGGTCAGCAATGGCAGTGTCCAGCTAGTTTTCCCAGGGTCGTACTACAAGTTTTTTCAGCACTAAGCAATCTTGTTCTTTTTCAAACAAAAAAAAGGCGATTTAGCATTTAGCAAGATGCGTGAGTAGACGTGCGAACAACTATGAACATTTTGGCAATGCCACTGTGCCAGGGAGCTCGCTGCTGCCTGCTGGAAGCTGCTGCCGTCCCGGACGGACCCTTGGGTTCCAGGCGAAACGCATATCAGTCTAGGGCCTCTACTCTCTAGGCTGGAATCATCTTTACCTTTTGATTTGAACTGCTTCCTTGACCACAAGAGCTTATCAGAGGAAACAAACAAAAGGCCATCAATTAGTTGCGTACGAATTACAGGGAATCGCGGTGTGAGCTTGCGCTAGCCAAGGACTGAAGCACAGTGTGCTTTGGTCCCTAATTCGCCTTAGGGCATTTCATTGCACTATTGCTTCACGAGAGATCCCTGTAATATTTTAGCTTTTTCCTCTTTCTGGAAAGGAAAAAAAATAGTGAATATATAGATAGCTTCATGTCACACCCGGTCCAATTTGGAATTTGGCCAATGTGAATGTTATGAGATATTGTGGAGAGTTTAGTCCCACCTTGGTTATTTAGAATGGGATAAACCAACATATAAGGCTTCTAGAGTCCATCTCACCATCCCCGGGTTAATCCTTTTACGCGAAGCGAGGACGAAAGCGTAAGTGGGATGGTGGTAGGTGTGGTTCATTCAGCGTGCAGAGTGGATCTTGAGCCGTTTGGACTCTGGGGCGTTACAAAATGGTATCAGAGCCGACCTTCGTAGCCACGGGCGCGTGCGGGCCAGGGGCTGGACATGGGGTTCATTGCGCGTGTAGGCTCTGCGGAGTGCACGGCGTGGCACATGTGCCGGCACTGGGCGTACGGTCGCGTGTGCTAAGAGGGAACGTTCCTGGTTATCGTTTGCCTGATTGTGGGTATGTTGGGCCCGACGAGGACGTCGGGTTCTTTAAGGGGGGGTGTATGTCACACCCGGCCCAATTTGGAATTTGGCCTATAGTGGCCCATGTGAATGTTATGAGATATTGTGGAGAGTTTAGTCCCACCTTGGTTATTTAGAGTGGGATAGACCAACATATAAGGCTTCTAGAGTCCATCTCACCATCCCCGGGTTAATCCTTTTACGCGAAGCGAGGACGAAAGCGTAAGTGGGATGGTGGTAGGTGTGGTTCATTCAGCGTGCAGAGTGGATCTGAGCCGTTTGGACTCTGGGGCGTTACACTTCATGATTTCTACGGGAGCATCATTGTTTCATGTGAAATTTTGCAGGATTCTTGGTAAGCTATCCTAGTTTACTCCCCGTCAAATTAAAAGAGGGTGTACAGAACATTCGAGATATTGAGCCTATGACCTTATAGGCCGCACGACACGGGTGGCATTTTTTTTGCCTTGATTTGAACTGCCTCCTTGGCCACAATAGATCGTCGAATGAAAGAAACGACATCAATCAATTACTTGCTTACGCATCAGCCATCAGTATAGCAGCCATCTTGATGTCAAGTTACGCTAGCAAAGTACTGAAAATACCGGGCTTTGGGGGGTTCGTTTTTCATTAAAAAAAACTGTCTAGCGAACAACGGGTTGTTTTATCTCCTTTCAACAACCAGATTTTTCACACGCACTTACGCTGTCTTATAGCTATATTTACACCACTTTATTACTATATTTACAATGATTTCTTCAGTGTAATTTATTAGACAGAGTGATGTAATTTGGGAATAATATAAATATATGCCAAATTCTATAAAAAATTATAAACTATTTCTATGGATTTCAGACATCAGAGAAATATATGTCAAACTGTTCACAAATTAATGAATTATTCACAAATTTCAAAAAAATACAAATTGTTCCAAATTATTCTGGGACCCACCCTACCACCATTATCCCTTCCCTTCCGAATAGGCCTGACGGGGACGCCACCCGCGCCTTCCCTTCCCTTCCCGGACAGGCCCAACGGAGACGCCGCCAGCGTCGGGGACGCCCACCGGTGACGTCCGCGCCCGCCCGCGCCCGTGCCAGGGCGGCGGTGGCAGCGGCTTGGGCCCGCCGGGGACGCCTGCACCTGTGCTGGGGCGGCGGCGGCGGCCTAGGCCTGCCGGGGACGTCCGCGCCCGCGCTGGGGCGGCGGCGGTGGCCTGGGGGTGGTGGCAGAGGGAGCGGAGAGCATAGGAGCAGAAATCGGTTGTTGAAGGCTCCAAAAACAACCGGTTGTTGGGTAGCAATTCTGAAAAAAAAAATCACACAAAATGTTCCTATACCTGCACGAGCTGGTAAATAAATTACACTACCAATACGTAAGCTTTTGGCAGGTGCTGCTGGAACATGAACCTCTCAACTGTGAGCCAATCGATCAGAAGCAACAGACTCTCCTGCAACTGCAAGAGACAATGACAGACTAAAGTCCTAACGACGGCATCTTTCCATCCAGTCTAGTATATTAGTAGCACACCCGTGCCTAACGTCGCCACACAAGTTGCACGTTGCTGATCATGACAATATATATAAAATTAAACCACCGCCTGTCATGTCAAGGAATAACAAACATCTCCCATGGGCGTGCCTGCAAGCAGCAAAGAGCATTATGATAAGGTTTGAAAACTTAAACATAACCCCACTTTACTAGACACGTGATATTTACGCGCCTTTTCTACAAATTCTAGATACTGCTATGACATAACTTCACCGAGATCCTCTCAGCAAGCTCAGAGAAACGACAAGAGGATGTGTTGAGATGACAAGGCGAAGAGTATGACGGGAGGTGGCATGGGGATCCGAAATGCTTCAATGATTTTTCATGGGCATTCCGAGACATTGGTGTTTGGCTTGGACAGCTCTCATATGTGTACCCCTTATATAAATGTTTACAGTGGTTTTCTTTTTTTATGCCATAGTAAAATCCAGTTGTAGCTTAACTAAATTCTACACTACTATTTTTAAATATACTATTCCATCCATATTGGAGACTTTATGTATTTTTTCATATATCTTTTTGACAAATCTAGATCCTTACAACCTGGACTTGTAGTATAAGTGTAGTACTTTTTAGGCAATGAGAGTGAAAGAGATGATCTTTTTAACTTAGTAATACATTGACCTTTTATTTATATGCCTTTTACAACATATGAAGATTGAATTACTACTTGTTGTTAATTTTAATTTTGAATTTAAGTATGTACTAATTATAATTTATGTGGTCTATTTATTTGTTTTTCCTTTAAATTCATTTGGAGATTAAACTAATAGCCTTTTGTTGTTTTTATTCGAAATTTGCCTTTATTAATTGTGTCTTGCATGGACTCTTTATTTCTGTATTTTATGAAAAGTAAATCGACCGGCAACATTATCATTGATATTTGGCAGGAAGCTTGTTAACTGTGATGACTTTGAAGATGCCAACAACAAGGCTGCCGTTCATAGAGTCGATTTCATTAGTAGAAGGCCAATGTGTTGTCAGATGTCACTATCTGCAAGGGAAAAGCTACTCATAGCAACTCCCACAGGCGTCCAACTTGATGGATCAAGGGCTGGCGGTGCTAAATTTATGGCCTCTGTTGTACTCAACGATTCAACTGTCGACGTTGTTTCATCGATTCACATGCATTTCATTCTGCTTCTAAAATATTGGATGGCAAATTCAACATGAGTATTGTACTCCGCCTTCTTTGTTCATTTGGGCTCTGTTTGTGTAGGCATCGACTGCGTCAACAACAGCTACTAGGGAAAAGTGTGATGGAAGAATCTAGATAAACTATTTTATCCTTTTTAATTTAGTTTTTTATATGTAATTTAGAGATGTACCGTATCTTTTAAAAAATGCTGCAGTATATATGGTATGGACGTGTGGTTGCTCCTAATCTTAGCTGGCAGCAGTCCACGGCTCTCGTTATTTGCATCGCGATTGCAACTTGCAAGTATTCCTGCTGATCTGCAGCACCCTGCACTTCAGTCTTCAGTTACGGCTGGGAGCCTGCTGTTGAACAGGACGAGTACGACAAGTTTCAACGCTCTCTAGAAGCTGTGATGAGTGATGAGTGCGTTGTGCCACTGGTGGTCAACTATGGCGTTGTTAGCTGTCCTAAAATAAAAAAAGAACTATGACGTCAGCAGACATTTTACGTACCATTCCATGTGTCCAGATGTACTAGATGGATAAAGGGTTTCTTGAGGAAAGGCCGTGTTTAGATGCCCAAAAGAGGCAAATTTTTTGCATAGTAACTATCACATCGAATCTTTGGACGTATGTATGGAGCATTAAATGTAGGTAAAAAAATAACTAATTGTACAGTTTGTCTGTAAATGTCGAGACGAGCCTAGTTAGTCCATAGTTAGACACATTTTGCCAAATAACAACGAAAAGTGCTACAAGAACTTTTTCCCAAAAATTTTCACATCTAAGGGTGTGTTTAGTTGACCCTGTAAAATTTTTGGAAGCACAGTAACTCTTTCGTTTGTATTTGGCAATTAGTGTCCAATCATAGACTAATTAGGTTCTAAAGATTCGTCTCGTGATTTACAACCAAACTGTGTAATTAGTTATTTTTTTTTACCTATATTTAATGCTCCATACATGCGTCCAAAGATTCGATGTGACGAGGAATCTTGTAAAATTTTTGGAATTTTGAAGGAACTAAACACCGCCTAAACACGCCCAAAGTCGCACGCACGCATTGCATATGCAGAAATGGATGGGTGCAGAAGAAGCCCAGCAGAGCAAATCGAGATGCATTGCATGCATGCGTGTCAAGTGCCGTCTGAATGCCTGCTCTGTTGCACGTACGGGGACGCAGATTATTGGCAAACAGCGCATTCGCGATGTGCACGTGGGCGATCTTTAGGTGGTGAAATGACCTCATTTTGCTATTGCCACCTGTATCTAGGAGTAGGCATGATATATTATTGGCCATCAAAAGCAATCATGCGTGTGTTTTGGTCGCTGGCCCTGATCCCATGCATGCATCACTTGTCTAGCTCATCCTCTTCACCATCCTTAAGTTATCACGGGTGTACTATGAAGAATTGTGATTAAAGGTCTGTATACGGTGGTTGCGTGAGCGTGAGCGATCAAAGTAGTACAACGAAAACAACGTCTCGTTGCAAAAACTAGAATTGACGGAAAACGGAGTAATTTTCAATTGTATTTTTTTTCTTCCATTTTTTCCTTTTCAGGATCTAGACTAGATTCTGTGCAGCGAGCACAAGCAAGACCATCCACAGTCAACCTACTATGTACTAGCTTTGGACTGCAGAGTCCCCGTGCAATGCAAGATGACGCCATCACCATGCAAGGCATTTCCGGACAGACAGCAGAGCAGAGCAAGTAGTTGGGTCGCCCTGGCATGCATCTAGCGTTAAGCTGGCCAGGCCAGGCGGCCAGCGTTGTCGCCACATGCGCACGACCGGTGCGTTTAACCTGTACAGTACTCCGTAGGACTGTATATATAGCTAGAAAGAACAAAGAAGAGTGATAACGTGCACGAGTTCGATCGGCCCCCGGCCGTACAGCGAGCGAGTGAGGACTGAGGAGGGACCACCCGCCTAACTCCTCACGTGTCCCGTCCTGGCGCCATCGTCGCACATGCCAACGTGACGTGCGCTGAAAATTCGGACGGACTCACGGACCCATCCATGTAACTCCGGCGTATGAACGAGGAGAGATGGAAACGGATGACATAGGAGGATATATTTATCATATTTTCTACTCCCTCCTTTCAATTAATTTGGCATTATTTATATGAACTGAAATTAACATAATCAGCAATTAAATTAATATCATTAGTTATATAAGATCATTAATTTTGTTGTCTATATATCCTCATTAATACTACAAGTCATTACATTTAAATAGTTTCGTTGGTACATATTAGTAATATATTACAGAATCAATTTAGTCACATGAATATTTTTTAGATAGTTTCATCGAGTACTAATTAAATTCTTCACAGATAAAGATGACATATATATTTTCGATACGGATCTGATATCGAATAGGAAAAATAGAAAACGACTTTAGAAACATCCATTTAGTATTTATATTAAAAAATAATACGAATAAGACATTCATATGAAAGTTTTAACGGATACCGATTCTGATAAATCAAATTTTTAGGCGTCTATTTCCATCCCTGTCAATGAGCTGGGCCCTGTTCTACTGTACCAGCGTACCAAGCTATGTACTGTTGGCGGAGGCGCGTTCCTTTTTCCTCCGGTACAGTGTACCGTGCACATGGCCTTGGTTCCGTGGTTCGCAGCACCATGCATGCTGCAACGCACGGTCATGACCTAAGATTCAACAGTCGCCGACTGCAATTGCACAGGACCATGAATGTTGCGGCGGCCGTGCTGCGATTGTCGAATCGCTTAGCCTGTGGGCATGCAACTTGCAGAGTATAGTGCACGTGCAACGCGACGTACGTTGTCTCACGCTCCTTGGGCGCCGCCGTCTGTTTTCCAGTTTTTCTTCTCCAAATTGGCCGGTTTCTCTGAGAGAGAATGAATACTGAACAGTAGGTACTGTACAGCTAACATAGAAACCGCAGTACTGTACGATGGTGTACGGGGCCAATAACCGATGCTTCTTAATCAACGAAACCACCGCACAAAAGTACCGTGAGCCGAGGCAATCCAATGCGTTACAGTTCCTTTTTTTTTGTTCAATTTCTGAGGCGGTCGAGACTCCCGTGATTTGCTCGATTTGCATTTCCCGGCTCCTGTAGCGCCAGCACACGAGCCGAAGCGACACCTGTGCTGCGCTCGCCGGTGAGAACAATTTTAGTATAACTGAGTTCGGATAAAGCCGGACACGCGTCGGCCGCCGGAGAATTCCGAGAGAGGAGCGAAGTCTTTCGATTGCGCGACAGCGGTTCGACACATCGTACTAGTACGACAGGCACGCGAACAGGAACAGCCCCCCTTGAAAGGTTGTTTGCTGGCACGTCGCATCTGTTGGACGGATCCATCGTGTCCAGACGGCGGCGCCTTAAGTTTCGGCCTTGTTTGGATGCCAAAAATTGGGAGCCAAAGTTTGCATAGTAAACATCACGTCACACTGTAGTAATTTTGTTTTGATTTGGTAATAATTGTCCAAATCTTGATTAATTAGGCTCTAAATGTTCGTCTCGCAAAGTACAACAAAACTGTGCAATTAGTTTTTTATTTCATCTACATTTAGTACTCCATATATGTGCCGATATTTTGATGTGATAGGGAATCTTCTTTTTACATAGTGAAATTTGGGATGAATTCTGGAATCTAAACAAGACCTTCGTTCGTCCGGCTGACGCCTGATCGGCAGATCCCACCCTGGCTGACGCCGGCGCCGCCCCCGGCCCCAGTCCCAGCCACTCACGTCATGTCGCCCCTGCCCATCAGCCGTCCGGACGAGCGAGCGAGCGCGGGGAGGGCCCCGACAGACAGGGCGTCGCGCGCCTGTCCGGCGTCCATTCGCGCGGCGTCGCTTTACACGAAAGTCCCGCTCGGAAGCTGCGCCGCGACACGTCCCGCCAAAGCAAAGCGTGGGTCACGGCCAGCGTCCCGCGTCCGCTCGGGCCGGACCGCCGGGGGCGGACGGGACGCGGCACGCGGGGCTCTGGGCTTTGGCCTCGCGGCGAACAACGACCACCAGGCGGTCAGACGGCGCTGGAGCCAACGGTTCGTCAAAGTAAACAACACATGTGAGCTGAGGTGCCTGGAACTCCGCGGTTGCTTTGCTTTGCTTCCCACAAGGTAGGACTGGACATTCCAAGGAACATTCATACAGTGACACACACTCATTCTTGCACACCAAATCAAATGGAGTAGATTTGATCTCCAGAAACGAGTTACGACAAGTTAAGTGAAAACAACACTGCTAGTATCAGTAAGCCACTAGGAGGAGGTTGGGCAGACAGCGTCTAAGAATGAAACTATCTATACGTAGGAGTAGCTAGGAACAATACAAACTGTGCCTTAGTACATGTACGCATCTCATCTAGCAGTGAATAAAAAATCCAAATGTAAAACTAGGAAACGAGCACTAAATTTAATCTTGGCCATTGCATTTTCTGTGGCTTTACTACGTGGCCGGCATGCAGTCACGAGGAAAAAAACTTGCACTAACGACTGGCAGTTGCACGCACTCGGCGAGCACGGTTACGACTTACATTACAGCTACTACTACACACAGATAGTCACGGGGAGGGGGTGGCGCTGGTCATCCCCCGTGACATCGCCGCGAGCACCGTCTCCGCGGTGAGCTGCTCGGGCCCCGCCGACCGCAGCACGAGCGTGTGCGTCACGGCGTCGTCCGCCACCGCCACGTCCGACGCCGCCACGCTCAGCTGGGCGTCCCTGATGGCGTGGAACACCCTGGAGACCGGGTGCGCGTACAGGGGCGTCGTCACGCGCAGCACCACCTCGTCCTCGTCCTGCATTGCCTTCACCTCCACGGCCGGGCTCTCCGCGCGCGCCGCCGAGCAGGCGCCTCCACCGCCGCCGCCGCGGCGGAGCCGGTCCTCCAGCTCCTGGATGTACGCGATGGCGTCGCTGAGCAACGACGCCTTGTCCATCTTGGAGATCTTGGGGACCACGGCGCGCAGCGCGTAGAACCGCTGGTTCAGCTTCTCCCGCCGCTGCCGCTCCGCCTCCACGTGGTTCAGTGGCTCCTCCCGCCCGTTCGCCGGCTTCCGCCCGCGCTTCCGCGGCCTCCGCTCCTCGCCACCACCGGCCTGCTGCTCGGGCTTTCCAGGCTTGGTGAAGTCTATGCTCCTGGGCGGCTCCGGAGCCTTGGGTCTCGCCGCGGCGGCTTCCTTGGACGCCGTGGCTTGGGCGCCCAGCTGTGGAGCCCAATTGTCGCCGCTGCGCGGGGTTCGGCCGCTGGGAGAGAGGTCCTTGCCGAAGATTCTCATGCATTCCTCGCGTGCCGGGGGCGTAACAGCGAGGGCGGTCTGGATTGCGCGCACTGTCTCGGGAGTCTCGCGAACGGGCACGACGGAGCCCAGCTCGAGGACGCCGCCCTTGCACGGGAGGAAGACGACGGTGCGGAGCCCCGCGGACTGGGCGAGCGACGCCCGGACGTACCACCCGGGCGCGGCCGGCTCGCCGCCGGCGCCGGGTCCGCGCGGGTGCGGGTCGACGGTGGCCCACGCGTGGCGGCCGGACGCGAGCGCGTGGCCCGGCCCGCCGGCGCCCTCCGGGAAGGAGAAGTACATGGACGCCAGGAAGTACATCTCGGCGGCGGTGACCCGGTCGAGGCGGAGCGCGTAGTCGGCTCCCTCGTCGTCCCCGCCGCCGTAGAGCGCGTGCAGCCGCAGCAGCGCGCGCTTACGCGCCACGCTCCGCTCCGCGTCGTCGTGCGGGGCCGGGGCGCCGGCGCCGGCGTCGCGGCAGTGGCCGTCGCCCCAGCCGAGCACGGCGCGGGACTCCTGCCAGAAGATGCCGTACGTCCACGCCCCGCCCCGCTCGACGAGGTCCTGCAGGCGCGCCTGCAGCTCGGGCGCCGACGCCGCGGGCCCGTCCAGGTGCGGCGGCGTGGTGGCCAGGTGGTGCGCCGCGTCCCGCCCCAGCACCGCCGCGAACAGCGCGGCGTCCGTCTCCGACCACGCCATAATGCCTTGCTTCGCGCCCACTGCTTGCTACGCTGTGCCGTGGTCAGACAGTTTAGTCCGGCTCGGCGGCTCCTCTGTGGTCTGTGCTCACCGAGAAAACGCGTGCGTGAGCGTGAGCGTGACTTGGCCTGACACGGTTCTTACTTGGGTTCTGCAGCTCGCGGTTTTTATACGCGGAGCTGAGGACGGGACGGGACGGCAGATCACGGGAGCTGGTCGCGAATGACTTTGGTGGCGCTGCGCTACTCGCGACTCGCGAGCGTAGCGGAGCAGGCAAGTGGTGGTGAGCGTGATACTGCGAGACGCGAGCGAGGCCTCGTAATAAAAGGAGGCTGGTACGTACGGAAGTGGGCGTGGGCCAGGGGGTGGGTTCGCTGCACCGGGACCCGGGAAAGGATCGGGACAGTCTTTGGAGCGACGCGTTGCCGCCGCATGTGAATCATGCTGGCCCTTGCTGTTGGCTGCAATTTGCAGAGAGGGAAAGGGCGAAAGGCCGATGGGGGGAGGAATTGAACGGGATGGAGTGGCTGGCGTCAGAAGTTGGAGAAGGCGTGTGCGTGGGCGCAGCCGCAGCGCGCGTGCCACAGTACTCGCGATCCTATTCAAGTCAGCAGTTGGTTGTTGTTCACTTCGTGGGCCGCGGTGATTACTGCCGAGTGCGTGCTAGTAGCAGCATGCGCAAGCATACTCCTACGGCAAGATGCCTTTGGACATGGCCATCTACTGCTCCCTGAGAACTGAGCCTCGTATTCGTGCCTAATAAAATCTATTACGGCTAGTTAGTTGTGCGAGGTACAAACGGCATGGCCTGGACTGGAGCTAGACAGAGAGAGCACGCGGACAGCATGGAAACCGAATCGACCAAACAATGCTTTGAAAGGACCCTCGAACCGTTTTTATTCCAGAGACTAGAGAGAATGCCAACGACAGGAGTCCATCCTGGCGCCTAAACGGTTTCGTAGCTTCCCGTGTATGTCCCTCCCGATGAAACTCGACCAACCCACCATTACAGTTCAGATTGAAGCAAAGCCGTAATAGTAGTTCCAGATTCGAATTGCATTGCAGCCTCTCAAGTAAGCGAGTTATAACAAGGTTTAATTTGCGTTAGTGGCCCACCATGCTTGCCCGGTTGACAGGGGGCTCGCTCGACCCATGGACCACACACTTCTGATGCTGCTGGGTGCTGGCATGCGGCATCATTTGTTTTGCTGAGCACAGCCGGGTGACGCCCAGTCGCCCACGTACTCTACGTGCATGCTGCTCTGTCTTGACACACGTACGCCTGCAACGAACGAGCCAGAGCCGAGAGAGCTCAGGGGGCCGCATGGCATGGCCGGCGCGGCACGCTTGGGCGGGTCAGGCAGCTGGCAGGCATCATCGCTGCCGCCGTTCTGGGAACGAGAAGTCCAAGCCTCAAGCGCCCCCGCGTACGGCGACTCGTGCACGTCCTCGATCGGCGTCCGCGGTCCGCCAAGAGGATACTACGATCGGGCAGACCTGACCTGACCTGATGATGGTAAACCCATGCATGTGTCTTGCTTTCGCACGCAGCTTTTGCACGCGCGAGGGCGCGCGCTGGGGTTCGATTCAATTCAACCTTTAATTTGCGACTGGGGTGTGTTTAGTTGTGGGTGAAAATGCTGAAAAATGTACTGTAGCATGTTTTGGTTTTATTTGATAAATAGTGTTCAATCATGGACTACTTTGGTTTGAAAGATTCATCTCGCGATTTTCTATCTAACTGTGAAATTAGTTATTTTTTATTTATATTTAATGCTCCATACATGTGTCTAAACATTCGATATAATGGTAAACTTTGAAACAAATTTTACATCTAAACACAGCCTGGATCTTCACCCGGCGGACTGCGGTAGGTACTCGGTAGCCAGGTCCGGCCTCCTCGCTCAGATCTGAGCTCAGATCCGAGGCCTTGAATCTTTGATCATGGCTTGCTCCGAGAGATTGTCCTCGTCTCCAGTGATCCGTACGTACCAAGATTATTTCTGTACCTATATAGGTCATATATACGTGTATGGGATAACATCGGTCGGGACGACTACTCTCGCTTTTCTCGTGGAATCTGTCAAGAAATCAGATTAATTAGCCTGTCCTAAACGTGATATACGTATTTTAACCATTCGTTTAATTAGCGTGTAGTTTCTTTCTTGATGTTGACAAGAAAAAAAAAATCGTTTGGGACTATCCTCATGAGACAGCAGTAGGCACCTGCTGCGGATTTACAACACCATATACGCATCGCTGTAGATAATCATATCATCTACCATGAAAAAGAAAAGTCCCGTTACTTCACTTGTTCACAATCCTTTTTAAGCATCAATTCTATGAGTTTTTTTACCATCATGTTGAAATCTAATTGTTTGTATGCACTAACCTTTCCCTTTTTATAACACATTCCTCTCAAACTTGATACTTCTCAACCACTGGCTTACTAAAGTCGCCCTAATAAATATTCAAATGGGTTGTCTATCACGGGCTTCGTATTCATGGCCTGGTATGAGCGTAGTGATTTCACTGGGCCAGACACGTCCGCGTTGGTGCTCATGAGCCGCACCGTGTTTGTCTACGAGCTCGATGCTCGGCCTAGGCATGGCACGCCAGCCTATTTTCTAGGTCATGCTAGCCGAAAAGGTGCTGTCCGGTGGTAGGACTTCGGGCCCAAGACAAGCTAAGATTGGAGAAGACGAGAGGGAGGCACTAGATCTCGCGGAGAACCGGAATGAAAGTGGAGAAGCTTGTGCGGGGTCAATGAAGGTGGCATAGTTCTCCCTGCCCACCCCATGGTCATGGATTTAGGGGCTATGGTTGGGCCTAGCCATCATAATAATCCATGGTAAGGAGATGTGTTGGTCGCCATAATTGTGGTGGAGAAGACTGAGGCGACGAATGATCTTCAAAGCTCAACCATATGCTCAATTTTCTAAGCTTGATCATAGGGAGGAGAGGGCGTAAAGACATTTTCTCCAAGACCAAACCACATGTTAGGTGGTGGCGGAATTGACTAGAGAGGGAGGCAAGGCATGGCGACAGTGTGTTGAATGGGTCATAAACAGTGAAAGGAAAGAGAAGAGAGTGAAGCCAGGCACATCATTTGATAACTGTGTAGTCATACCGGTCATGCTTAAAGGGGGTTGTGGGCTTGTGGTGAGCCAGTGTTTGGTCGAGATTGGGGCAACCAAAACTTAAATAAACTATTTCAACCCAATAAGTTTTCTCATAATGTTTTATTCTATAAAACAATGAATTTGATTCTCTTTTGTGAAATTATTTTTAGAGATTAGTACTTGTAACAAGTTGTAAAATAATTAATTTGACTTGTTCAAGTTGTCTACAATTTTTAGTTCTCCAAAACAAATCCTATTTATTAAGAGCCTTAGTTACTAGGGATTGCGTTGTGTGTTTGCTTTAAGCCCTGGGGTGTATAAGTGTGTTTGCTTGAGACCTATGAGCAATGTATTAAGCAAATAAACCAATCTTTGTAGTTCTGCTTGAAACGGTTTTCAGGCAACAAACTAACCAAGTGACATATTAAATTTAATTTAGAGTATTTTGACAACTTTGTTGTCTCTGAAAAGTTCTAAGTTCTTGCTCATGTCATGACCCCAGTATTGTGGCAAACTAGATTTACCTATCCCATGCCAAGCTTGGCCATGACTTCGGAGCTTGAGGCTCGTATCGTATGCCATTGTTAACGAGGTAGTGTAATTTTGTCTCGCGTGCCATGCCATGATCTGATTCTGTGATTTTCACTCTAGTTCCCCCCTAGAGCCATCAGAGCCCGAGGCGCTTACCATGGCAACTTTTTTTTTCGCGATCAGGAAATATAGCCCGTTTTTTTACCATGACAACTTGGCAATGGCAAGGTGCATGCACGCGCGCCTCGTCCCCGCACCCATGGTACCGCGGTCCGGCAGGTCCCCAGGAGCAGGAAGCCCGGAGGCGCAATACAATACCACATGTGCCTTTGCGGTTGGAGACGTTGGACACGTGAGGCGTTCGGGGGCATTTTGGTGCACTGCATCCAGTCACGAAACGATGCAAACCGGAGGCGGATGGACGTACATGAGTGAGCAGAAGCAGAACCCCCGGCCCGCGCGCCTGCTACGTGCCAGGCCTCCAGAAACCGGAGGGAGTCAGCGACGGCGATAGCAGCGGGCGCAATCGTTCCTATTCGACCCGACAGCGCCGCGTGCGCAGTCGCAGTCGTCCCTATTCGGTGCACTGAGACCAACAATACCCGCGGCCGTCCGGCCCTGACCGGTGACCGGAGGCCTTTGTACACGCGCGCACGCGGGCGTTGGAGGCGCACACCGGCCGGCGGCCAACAGCCAGTGGGACGTACTACAGCTGCTTCGCTGTTACAAGCATTTGGGCTAGCTCTCTCCGCCAGTGGCGGATGTGGGATGCGGGATAAGGGGGGGCTAAAACAATAGAGATGTTGATTTGCACGAAGATTTAACGGTGAAATCAAGTTTTTGCTACAGTAATTAGCATTGAAATCAAGAAATTAGGGGGGGCTGGAGCCCCCCCAGCCCCCCCTTTGGATCCGCCCCTGCTCTCCGCCATGTACTCGTATACTTCAGTGAAGGTTGATTTGAGCTGTTTTCGAAGGAAAAGGCGCGATGCTTTTTCTTTCCCTGTCAAGGCCTCTCGTGTTCATGACGTATACATCCTGTGAGCTTTGTGACGTGTGCCGTGAAGTGTGACGAAGGCAACTTTAGCAGGGAAATGTGTACTGCCCATGTACATGTACGTACTGTGGTGGGATTATCAGCCATACGCGTGCGGTACATCTCACAGAGCCTTGTCCAGTCGATTTTCTGTCTAATTCCACACACGTCATCATTCATTCATCGAATCATCCATGCATGTTTGGTGTTGCTGTGCGCGAGCAGGTTCTTCAGTGCCATTCGATTATAGCCAACGCTTTTATCCGTGCTCGTTTCTCTTCTTCCACCAGCCGAACCTGCATTATGCCTGTCGAGCACGTGAAATTTGTGGCCTGAAGACTCGTATAGCCTCAGGATATTCACTGAACCTGTTTGTGGATGCATGGATCTATGACAATCTTTGCCGAGGAGAGAAGGACGCTGAAAAGATCCGTGTCCGTACATGGCCACATGCATGGATCTATGAACATATTGTGACGGAAGAGATGAAATCCGTCGTGTAAATTACGCTATAAAAAGAGAACGAGCTTTATACATTTTTTTAGAATAATAATTTCTCTGGTTATAATAAGGGGCAAGAAAATAAGAGTCAGAAATTTCGATCAAAAGAACCAAGTGCAATGCAATGAGTACAAAGCTGACTAGCTAGCTTTTATATAGTAATATTATTACAGATATATATAGAAGTCAAAGCCCAACACTCAGGATTGCAGAATCCTTTCCTTCTCAAGCGTCGTCCCGAGGTCAGGTACATGTCACACAACCTTCTTTAGTCCATCTCTATCGCCTATCGGCATCAAATGGTCGATTCGTTCGTCGCACGATCATCCACATTTGCTGCTGCTGCTGCTGGTGAGCAGGCACTTGCACTCAGGGTCTCAGGCAGGCTCCTCCCATTAGCCAACGTGCTCAATTTCATCCGCCAGACGAATCTGGAATATTTCTTGGTGCGCACGTGACATATGTGCCGTGAAAACTCGCAGTATTATTGCTAGTCCACGTGAGACTGCTGGGCCTGTTTACATTGATGTCCAGGCAAAGTTGCCTCAGCCATGTCAGGCGTTAGATTTCCTAGCGCTGGCTAGGGACAGGGAGTCGTCGAAACAACCCTATACCCCCGCGTGGATGGATCATGCCTGCACGTATGACAGATCTATATACGTCTCACTTTTCTTTTAGTCCGCATCAATCCACATGTGTTGAGGGTAAATTAGAGTGAAACTTTAACTAAATTTCATCCCAACACACGTGGATTGAGGTGAATTCGACAACATCCAAACAAGACCTTAAGAATATCTATGGACATCTTCCTAAACGAAATTAGGTGGAGGTAAAAATTCAGGAATCTAAATTACACTGGGAAAGGATAAAATGGGGGAGGTTCATATCCAAAATTGTTCTTTTTTTTTGGACAAGCAAAAAGTTCACTGTTTCTTTTTTGAAAAATGAAGCCCACGAATCTAGAAGCTGATTGACTATGAATAGATGCCGCAGTCCAAGCCAATGCTCAACGTTTTCAAGGACCACAGAATCCATGATTGATCAGACTGGTGGTCCGTATAAAAAGCTCACAAGGAACAATAGGACCAACATCAACAAAATAATTTTCAACAATTCAAACTTCAAAGCTGGACTGGACAAAACCAGCTCGCTCAAACATCTGGCTCCTATAAGGTTATCACCCTACCGACAGTTATCTCTATGTGACTTAGCCAGATAAAACAAAACAATACTCAGACTGCACTGCAACTAAGGCTCATCATTTTAATTACCACTGTGTGCTGAAAAAATCTTTTGGCTGCGGTCATTATTTTAACTAGGTGTAGGTGAATTATGTTTGTTAAAATAATGCTAGCCATGCTATAGGCTTCTTCGCAGGCATGGAATTGCACAGAACAAAAATAATTCCTAGGAAGATCTTTAATGACACATAACAGGCATGACAAAATTGGGAAATAGACAGCATTACACAACTTGATCTCAGTGTAAAAATGGTGACCCTAAGCCATTATTTTGGTACATCAACATAAAACACTTCATTTTCAATGTGACAAATTGAATATGTTACGGACAAAGTTGCATACATCAGTTAGAGCTGGTTGGGGGAACTTGTTTGGCAGTCCCAAAAGAATCCAAGATGGGCCTGACAACGGCTGGAAGAAAAAGATCTGAAATTAAGGGGGAAAGATAAAAACAATCATAAGCCCCGGAATACATCAGTTTGGTAAATGACTTGTGCACAACAAATACCAACCTTGTAAATAACTTCATTTTAGGGGGGCGGGAGATAAACCAGATATAACTTCATTTTTTATGGAATAAAATAACTCTAAAATCACCGAACATGCTTACTGTAACTCATGCATAACAAATGTCAATCTTTTAAAGCCAAATGACAATATCTTTGGACCATACCCAAGTGATCAAGAATACACTCCCACAGTTCTACCAATACTGTAGCCAAACATTAATTAATTGAACATTTAATACTTTTATATACACTTGCCCTGAGAGTTGAGATTTTGTATGCAGTCTTGTCACAAAGCAAATAAACATAATAGAAACTTCTCATGATGTTCAATGGAAAAGCAGTAGGAGCCAGAGGCCAGGCACTGTAGAAAGCAGGAAATTCTATGTCCTAGAATGAGGGTATTCAGGAAGAACCAGTTGTTCCAGCTAGATACCGTCAAGACTTCCTGACTATTGCATGGAATCAGATTCATGTTACAAGTATTTTTCCTTTCCAATATTTTTCTATCATATCAGAGGTTCTCTCATTCCTTTTTTTGAGCATAATGATGCAAATCGGGCCTTAATGAGTTCTAATATGCAGCACCAAGCAGTTCTATTTTCTTGGTCTGCGAAGACAGCAGAGTAAGACCTCTAAGCAAAAACAAGTTGCATTTCAGATAATTTCACTCGAACAAAGGTACCTTTGATTAAATATCTTCGAATAAATTAAGTGTAGTCATATGATCAAATATTAAGAAAAATGCATGCTACACTGGCTAATTAGCATAGCAGGATAGAACCCCCATGGGGTTGGGGGGGGGGGGTGCGGGGGGGGGGGGGGGGGGGGGGGGGGGGGGGGGAGCATCAGCATGAAAGATAAAGATGTCTGCTGACTTCAAGCATGACCATGTGGATAACGACAAGTTTAAAGTAATTCTGAATAGTTAATTGCCAATTTGCCATAGCCTTCAAAGTGTTTTTTTTTATTACTGACTTTTACTAAAAGTTTTCAGGACAGATAAAGAAAGAGCAAGCATTAACTCAATGAAGAAAGCAAAGAAGTATGACTGGTATATGAAAAATTTCCATCAGAAAGAAAATTTTTGAGAACATGTCAATAGAATTGATGAAGAAAGAAATTTGCCACTTTGCACTTAGAAACTAAACAACTATTATTAGATGCAACATTGATACACATCAGTTCTTCCCAAATTGCATTCAGGTCCTAATGCACAAAACAACATACTACACCGTCACCAGCAACAGCGTATGTACTTTGGATAGGTCAACTAACACACCTAAAGCTACTGGACAACCACTTCTAGAGTGTTTCCAGTTGAGGCAGCAAAAGATCATAATATGTTCATCTGAAAAATGAACCATCTTAAAGAATTGATTAAGAACACATAATCAACTGTGGTACCCTACAGTTATGGACTGTATATTATATAATCATGGTACCAGCATAAAATACAGCTAGTACATCTATCTAAATCCATAAAGAAGAACGTGCTTCAAAACCCCACTAATCACAAGTCATGCTGGAACACCTACCATACCCAGAGTCACAGAACAAACATTGTGATCTAACGAACCTGAAGAACGCAACTATGTTCGGCTCTTCTATTTTCAAGTTCAAAGTGAAATTTGTTCGTTATCAGTATTGTATGACCCGAACCCACGATGCGAGGCTTCCCCGCTTGATGCTACTCGGTAAATCTAGAAGCTTCCGCATACGCACAACAAACTAAGGAACATCCTGACGCGCATCCATTTCTGATATACACAAACCGAGCCAACAAAAAGCATCTAACCGAAACAGATTTGAGTGGCAGAAGAATAAAACCGCAACCTGCATCCGGCACACACACATAAGGCTACAGAGCAGTGGATCAGGGATTCGTGCTGAAGGGTGACTGCGGAAGTGGGAAGAGAGTACCGAAGCCGGCGATGAGGCAGGAGGCGGCGACAATCGGCTCCTGCGCCACAAAGATCCTGAGCTTCCCCATCACGCCCATCGCTGCTGCTGCGGTTGCTCCACTTCTTCGCCGAAATGGGGATGGGAATGGGGATCGGCCGTGCGCGGTGCGCCTGTGCCTTCCTTCCGTCGACTCGGCGCGAGCCCTTTAGATTTTTTTTCTCAGTGTCCGGCCCATGGTCCCTGCGCCACACCGTCGTGGGCCGACTCAAGGGAAACTCTCGCGGTCTGGTCACTTTTGGCCCAGCGGACCCGCAGCCAACGCCAAAACCGCTCGGGAACCAGATGAGGTAGGCGTGGCCGTGTGGGACCGTGACAAACTCGGCTACCTCTACCTCTCCTGCAAAATGGCTATGGCACTGGCTTCCTTCGTCGCCGCTCCGCACCACCACGGCAGCCATCTGGCCGCCGGCTTCCCCTTCTCCGCGCGAGCAGGCAGGAGCGTCGGCCGCAGCGGCGCCACCATCACCATGAGGGCCCAGGTGGACGCACAACCGGAGCTAACTTCCTCCGTCTCTCTTTGTTTCTCCTCCCACTCCTCCCCCAATTCACACACACTTGCCCTTGTTTTGTTTTGTTCCAAAATTGTCTCGCAGAAGAAGAAGAGCAATAGTGACTCTGGGAGCAGTAGCGGAGGTGGGGACGGGCGGGCCAGCAGCGGGCGGCGAGTGTGGCGTCGTCGGAAACTGGTATGTGCATCAACCAAACAATGCTTGGAATTTCGTACTTATCTCACTCGGCATGGTAGCCAATTAGCACGCTAGAAGGAGAAGTTTGCTATCAAATTTTGGAAGCAGTAGAAGATTATGTAATCAATTCAAGATTTGAGGGCGGCATTCCCTGTTGCAGTATAGAAATGTATTTTTTCGTTCGCTGTTAAGGATGTGAACAGTTGTGTTTAGCAGTTCAGGAGGCCTGAAAAGCATCATCGGTGTTGTAGTTCCAAGATCATCAGTACTATTGCACTAGCTGTTCCGAGTGACAATTCCCACTTCTCTTTTGGGTTAACATTGTAGCCTTATTCACACTTGGTTCATTTAAGTGAACAAACAGGCACAAATATGGCACGCCACAGTTGTTTATACAAACAATAGAATGCAAATTGCAATGAATTTCTGTAACATTCACGTCTGTCTTTGGTTATGCGCGTGGGACGATCTATTATCACCCTTTTGAATTCATAACGTTTACTGACCTTCATCTATGCATCACACTTAACTATATATCATACTTGCAGCAGGGCCGTCCCGGGAAAATTAGAGGCCCTGTACGATACTAAGAAATGAGGCCTATTAGCCTAGAAAAAAAAACTAAATATACGATATTATAAAGCATGCAGTATGTTGCAATAAAATATATATCAAGATTCAAGAATGATACCTATATTACATAATCTTTACTTGAATAACATCATTCTTTTAGTGTTCTTTGAAATGAAGTCTTCAATAATATGCTCATAAGATAAAAAAAACAACTACTTATTATTTAGAGATCGATCAACTACTTATTATTGTTCGCGGCTACCAGTGAATGAATTGAAAAATAAATATGAATGATTTATATTACCTTCAGGGCCTTAGCGCCTGCCGCCTCGCTCTCGCTGTTGCGGTTGCAGCTAGATCGTCACGGCTCACGCCCTGTCACTCGCGAAACGCTGCCGGCGGCCGGTACGGCGTCAGGCGATGGCGGCGACACGAGACGAGACGTCGAGAGGTAGTACGTGAGACCTAAGATTTGCGATCTGATTCAGTTGGGGAATTGGGATCGGCAACATTGCCAACTGAACAGCGGCCGGGCAACAAGTCATTGTTTATTGGGCTTTGGTCAATTGTTGTACACGTCGCTTTGCTAATGGGCCAAAGGCCAAAGCTACTGCTGTACGTTCTTATTTACCAAGCAATACATATATACGTATATATACTCTATATATATTTGGAGGCCCCTGAAAAGTGGAGGCCCTGTACCGTCGCACACGTTGCACGTGCCAAGGGACGGCCCTGCTTGCAGACCAAAGAAGATGACATGTTGCGTTACAAGTTGGATCGTATCCCTTTCTTAGAAGAGAAAGTGAGAAAAGTAAGGGAGAATGGAAGATCATATGCCTGGACATTAATCAGCTAATGTTATCTCAAGAGAATAGATTTGCGTTCACCATGGAGGTGGCTGAAGAAGCTAATGCCTATCTTGAGAAGAACAGGCATGAATATGGGTTGAAGAAGCCTATACTGCATGTTCTCAGTGACCGCATGAATGAAGCTGGGTTTTCTCGGCCTGAGGGTTACCTTTATCCTTATCCTATCAAGCCTGGTCCTTATTTCATTAAAGAGGAAGGAAACTGAGTAAAATCACGTGCTACTTCGTAAGTGCATTTGACAATTTACTACCAGTCGTTTCTTTTTTGTACAGTTTTTCCTTTTGCTTTTTCAGTCTGCCTGTTTCATCAGCTGTACCTATGAGATGAGTGTGGTGGCAATCGACATGCAAGAGGGCCTGTTTAGTCAAATTTGAAGAAAAATGGATGAACACACAAGTATCATGCTACATTTATCACCTCACAAAATGGCTCATAGATGATGCACTGCCTCAAGTATGCTTTAGCAATTAGCAGTACACATTTTTGGGTGCCAAAAAAAAGTACACATAGGTGCCATTTATATGAGCTAGTCTCAACTTCATCCCGCTAGACTGTTTATCGGATAGACGGATCCAAGTATCTATATGGCTCATTGTTCCAATTGGATACATAAAGACACACAACAGGGTTCCAAATATTTGTATCGTAGGTTAGCTGTAGCAAGGGAATAATCTCCCTCATATAACCTCATTCGTGTAGTAGCATCTTCACACAATTATATGCAGATTGTATAATAAGGAGCTTAGTGGTCTAGCCATTCCTGCCCCCAATCCCAGGCTTTCTGCGTGGATCATGCCTAGAGTTTGCCCCTCCGTAATCATAATCCTGAACCTCTGTAAGAATCTTTCTGCTATGCCCCTGTATTCAGAGGATAAAAGCATACGTTGATTAAGCCAATGAGCAAAGAAACCCATAAACATAAAAATTCTGATATTTGTTGACATGATTTTAGGGTTCAACAGGCCTCATCATTATTGTCAGTTTATAAGATATTGCTATATGATTCTTTCAAGCATTACTTTCTATAGTGAAGATGACAAGATTTTTGCTGATTCCATATCTCAAATTTAAACAATAACAGAGGAGGACAGTCGACAGACCTTTGTCAACCTTGCAGTAACAGCATTATCATTTTCGATAACTATAGTTTGACCTGCATTAAGACAAAGAACATGTTCAGGTATGGTATTGATGGTCTAGCAATTATTATAAAGCAAGAGCGAACCCCATACCTGCAGATACATTGAAGAGAAGAATTAAAATGATGACGCCGAGTGCAAAAGTGTCTTTAGGCATATTTTCTTCTACTGGTATGTTATTGCCTTAGGAGGATTCATGGGGACGAGATATCACACTTCTGCCCCTTTTATACATGGATGCTGGCTGAGACAGCTAAAAATGAAATAAGTTGTAACATTAGGTATGGCCTACCAGTAATGATTCCGCTACAGGGTTATGATGAAACACATGATCCCACAGCACAAGGTCAACTACATTTGGCACTTGGCAGAAGCTACTTTAGAAGTTGTACTGCCTTTCTAGTAACTAAGGCCAAAGTAAAGTAAAACCTATCATGTTTTAGTTGATGCGTTTTCTATGTCTTCTGTATTCTACTTTTCTGATCTGTACCAGATTATGAAATGATACCTTAGTCTTGTAATGCTACATAGCATCGGGTATGCTTGTAGTTCTTTGGTCATGAATGCATGATTAGATTAACTTCTATGGATCTCTATTATTTTATGAGCATTAAAGCATTTTCTGTGATGAACTAATGATGATGATGATGATGCAATGATGGTTACATGACAGGCCTCTATACTAGTAATTGTTGTGGCAGGACTCTGCATCTTATCAGGATCACATTTAGCTATAATTTTTCAGTAGTTCAAAACTTGAAATACTATTATACAGTCAGCACATCCGTTTTAACAAGTCAAAATTATATCAAATAACCAAAAAGAAGATCTGCTATCAGTATAAAATTGGAGCATCCATTTAAGAGTCAAAATGTATCAGATAACCAAAATGTTGCTGTACTAGTATAATAACAGAGCATCTGAGTGACAATATATCAAATAACCAAAAGTGTATACAGTGCACCCACTATTGTATGGTAAATGGCTAAATGCATAGCAAAAGGATCTGGAATAGTAAGTGGGGTGAGCGCACACTGACTGCTATGCCACAGTGTGTAAGAGGATAGTGGAGTGAGGGAACATAATGGAAATGGACGGAACTGCAAGTGCAAGTGCAATAGTACCCCCCAATAATGCCCTTCCACCTTAATAAAAAAGGCCTGTCCATCAAAGAAAAAAATTACTGGTTAATTTTGGTTGTGGGGGGTCCTGTTTGAGATCTTCCCTATCATGTGCTGCTTATAGGATTGACATATGCGCATACATATTCTGTGGATTTGTCTTGTTGCGTGTCTAGGTTGTCTTTCTGCTATGTATCATATGCACCTTTTTATGGGAGATTTTATGACCTAACCATGCACATATCCACTGTGCAAATTAGGAAGCTTACGACCAAGATGCAGGTTTGTTGTTGGCCGCTCATTATGTCATCCTAGGCAGCGAGCACCTCTATGAAGTTGACCATCTATTTGTTCACTTGTGAGATTTTGTGAGTAAAATGCAAGCAACAGGAAACCAATTTCAGAGTTGCCACTTTACTATAGACTAGCCGCTAGTTGTTCACAGCCCAAGTGTGGCTGGATTTTAGAAATTGGAAACCCCACTACCTTGTTGTCATGCTGTGTGACACCACGTACAAAGGTCGTCTTGAACAACATGACTGCACATGCAAAAAGGATATATTGTGACCTGAAAATGTCAGGATCATACCATATCCTCATTGGTGTTACATATGTTGCATAGGTGGCCGTGCAAGTATTTGACTTAGACTGACGAAGACTTTTGTACCTGATGGCAGCTCTTTACTTATAGGAAAATAAGAAACTCCAAACAGAGTTGGAGGGATGTGGCGCATGAGCTAATGATTGCACATTCTTGTTGACTCCAGGCAAAAGCATGGTGATAATTGTGTTTGCTTAGTGCTTAGTTGTCCAAAGTTGTTTCATACAGGAGGTGTCCCATTGTTCTTAACCACTCCATAGCATTAATAAGATTAGAATAGTCAAAAGAACTATCAATTGTTACTTATTTGTTCTTAAATTTAGAATCCTCCTTTTGGCCATTGAGGCAACTCCATTTCTTATATGCTTGTCGCACAACATGTTTTGGGCAAAGCAACATGTGTGTTTCTGAAGTTCAAAGCAATCTCCTGCCCTTGGTGTAAACTTTGGAATAGAGTAAGAGTATCATGTTTGGAATGTCCTAACTAAAAGTCCTTTTAGTTTTAGATGCATACATTTTTTTTAGAATTCCTGTGGAAGGGTACTTTCTGGACAGGTGTATTCCACCTGAATGCTGTATCTGAACCTTTTGTGTCTTTGCTTAATGCTAAGACTGGGGCAGAGCCCTACAACAACAACAACATAGCCTGTCAGTCCCAAGCAAGTTGGGGTAGGCTAGAGTTGAAACCCACCGAGCCCTAAAACTCTAAAAAAAAAAATCCTGTGAAAGGCAAATTTCTAGTCCATGCAGCTCAGGCTGCACAAGGCAGATATGTTGGTAGCTTTTGTTGCCTTCAGGCAGCTCCCTGATGGTGATTGACTTTCTATCTCCTGTATTGCTGATAGGGAGATAGCAGGATATTCGTGTGTCACTGTTAATGCTGTCTTTGTGGTATTCTATTATGGGATTTCTTACAAGAAATCACTGGGTCCAGTGGAGCAAAGCTAACATCACTAATGCACGACGCCATGCTTATGGCTTCTAATTTGACATCATTACATTTATGCATGTGCAGGATTATAAAGCACAAACTGGGAGCGTCTTTTCAGAAGGAAGTGGTCCTGTGTACACTATACACTCTACAGTTGGGAGGAATCAAGAATTCTCTGAAATATATTGTGTAATCAAATGCTCGGAAAACTTGAAATCAAGGTGCTTAGATGTCAGAAGTGTTGCAATAACATCTTAGTATTAATGCAAAGCGAAGACAACGAAGCCTTTCTGTCTGGGTGATTGCATTTGTTGCTTCAGTGAATCAGTGCTAACAGGAGACCATATTGCTTATGCAAGCATTAAAATGACGGTCTGCAGTTACCAGTGAGAACCATGTGAAAGCTGGGCCAGTAGCCATCCCTCATTAGGAGTTTTTGATAAACCTTACGGGCCATTTGGTCTCTGTTATTGTTCCCATTTGGTAGGAATCTATGCAGTGAAGGTTTGCTTCTCCTTTATGAAACAAGCATATCCTGAACTCTTTTTTTTTTAGGCCTCTCATCTAAGTACAGCTGTAGTATCTATTGGCGGGCACGTCATTTGACCATTGTGAGCATATCCTGAACTCTTTTTTTTTTAGGCCTCTCATCTAGGTACAACTGTAGTATCTATTGGCGGGCACGTCATTGGACCATTGTGACACATCTGTGCGAGAGGCTACCTGCAAAATAAACGGGGAAAAACCCTGGTGAGACACGCTAGGAGCGATCCCAGGGATCGAACCTGCGTGGGCTGACCGAACACCCTCGGTCGGAGCCACCCGAGCTGAGCTCGGTCCTGAACTCAACTTTTGATATGCCCGATCAAATAAAGGGTGCACTCCTGTTCTGTCATGGAAAAGTTTGGAAGCATGCTTGCATGGTTCTGCGCCGCCTTCGACACGACGCACCTAGGTGGGCGGGCGCTGGCGTCTTGAGAGGAGCAGGTCCGTCGCCGATGAAGTGGCGAAGCTGAAGAAGACTTGAGTTCCTCGAGTTCCCCTATGAAACAGGTGCGGCATTGTTTTCACTTGGTCTCGGTTCTAGAGTCTGGCAGGTCAACGTTTCCTCCCCACACCCGTATTCTCTCTTCTGCTAGCATAGCCCTGCACAAAATGTTCCAGAATATGGGAACGAGAGCAGAAAAAGAATATGGAAACAATAGCAGAAAAAAATGTTTCAGAAAAATGGGAACAGGAGCAGAAAAGAAGAAGACGAAGAGGTAGCTACGAGTTCCTCTTTCTGCCATTTGGTTCTGCTCAGAATCATAGTCTGTAATACCGTTCCAATCAACACGCGCACCCAAATCCCCTGCAGCAGATACAAAATCAGCAAATTGCCTTTGAGGAAGGAAGGCCATCAAATACGTACGCAGCAACATCACATCTTCGGGCTTGTCTTGCTGTTGCATTGAGCTTCCGCTTGAACCCAAACACAGCTACGAGGGCCAGGCCGACGAGGTTGTAGCTGCCGATGTTGACAAACGCGACTCAACACGTCCGGACGGACGCCTTCCTTCACTCGCTCCGGCACACGCCGCTCCCGCTCGTCTCGTCCCCGCGGCCCGATGCTTGCTGCACCATTTCCTTCATCCGTCACCGTGCTCATCCGCCCACCCCACTCTACCTCACCGCCGCCAGTCCTCCACAGCGCCGCGCCCTATCTCCTGCGGCCTCCTCCGCGCTGCCTCCTCCACGCCGCATTCCTCATCGGGCCTAGTCTGCCTCGCCCGCCTCCACCGTGCTGTCTCCTCGCCGCGACCGCCTTCACTGAGCTGGCGAGCCGTGACCGTCTCCACCGAGCCTACACGACGGATGCTCCAGCAAGCAGGCGAGGGGGATGAGATTCGTGTGACGCCGCGCTCGTCGGCGAGATGCCCGTGCCGCTGCCGCACAACGAGCTCCATGCACCGCCGTCGATCTCCACGCCGGCGTGCCTCCATTCGTCCAAGCAAAGCCCATGTTGCAAGAGTATGTTTCAAGTGTTTCAGATGTTTCATCGGCTGTTGCAAGTGTTTCATCTTAATGTTGCAAAAGTATATCGGAATGTTGCACATGTTACATGTTCCACACATTTCATCTCGTTTTCCATACATATGCAAGTGTTTCATCTGGATGTTACATATGTTTTCACAAATATGTTGCAAGTGTTTTATCTGGACGTTGCGTATGTTTGCAAATGGTTTTCAAGTGTTTTCAGCTGTTTTTTGCAAGTGTTTCATAAGCATGTTTCGAGTGTTTTCAGTTGTTTCGTATTTATGTTGTAAGTGTTTCATCTGGATGTTTCAAAATTAGATCTGTCGTTGCAGCTAGTGCTTCAGATGCTTGTTTCATGTGTTTCATCCGCCTTCACACGTATGTTGCAAGTGTTGCATCTAGATGTTTCAAAAGTAGATCAGGTGTAGCATCTCTGTCCTCACTTTTCTGCTGCCTCACCTTCGCCTGGGTGTCTTCTCCTCCCGGCTTCGGCTGGGCATCCGCCTCCCCCTATCCCTCTTCTGGATGTTGGCGTAGTCACTTGCTGTAGCTGCTGGCTACGTGTATGCACGTGAGAACCAGATGGGGCGCGAGCGGGGACTCCCCACGTGCAGTCGGGCAGTGCGGGCCCTGCATAGGCGGGCGCGGGATGCAGGTGCGTGGGGAAGACCAGTGGCGGAGACAAGGAGGGGCTGAGGGGGCCAGGCACCCCCAACATTTCATGCCCCCCAATTAATACACCTCCTTAATTAGCCACTTAATGCTCCAATTAGTCAGTTAATGATGTTATTTGTATTCAAAATTTCTTCTCTAATAGCATTTTATATAATTAAAATTTGGCTTTTTATTATTATTTTCATCTCTTTTGTTTCTTTTATCTATTATTTTTCTATCAAACATCTAGTCCATCCTCACGGTACACTCTCTGATTAGTTTGTTAAATGTAATTAGTGATTTCTTATTTGTTCTCCTTCTAAATTGAACTCTAATAGCATTTATATTTTAGAGTTAATCTTCCTGTTATCTTTATTATCTTCTTTGTTCATGTTTTTATTTGTGAGTTTTTTGTGGTCTAAGAATTAGATTGATCGGGTGAACGCTAAATACCTAGGGCTAACTAATTTTATTCATTTTTCTCTGAAATATTCAGTGTTCTTTTGTTTATTTTTTTATATTTCTTTTATATCATAACACAATCATTTATTTGGTTGTTATGTATACTCTGTAGTGGCTAAACACCGCTTAGCGAACCCATAAAGCCACTCGGGCTCATCAGCGAAGTGCAAAGAGATTTTTTATTTGTATAAAAGAGTAACACTATAATTTTTTAGACAAATATTTCTGCATAATAAGAATCATTTGGGCATGTAAAAATTTCTAGTTCTACTACTGTATATATTTTGGCCGTTGTATGTATCTCCTCTCATGGTCGTTGGTTATCGGGTTGTCGGTTTAAACGCCCCCCCTCCCCCAATGTCCAAATCCTGGCTCCGCCCTTGGGGTAGACGGAGTGCAGGCGCAGGTGTCCGTCCGGACGTTAGCAATGCCGTTCCTAGTTGCATCGTCATTGCTTTCTCTGAAAAAAGAGACGTGGGATGCAGATTCTAGTCATATATCAACATGTGCTACTGGTTATTATATAATTGAGAGAAAAATCTTTCTTCCGGACTCGGGCTTGCGCAGAGACAGAAGAGTATCCGTTGCGTTTTGATTCACCACCGAGATCACGTGTCCTAGACTGGTACGTACAGTACAGGTCTCCACGGTTTCTTAGGATTCGTTCTCCCGGACCCGGCACTCTGGCGTGGGCAAGCAAAACACAGGAGGGATCGATCCGTGCCGCCATGTCGATGTAGCGAGAGCAGAAGAAGCCTAGCCCGACAAGGCAAGCACCACGGCGCGTGCGCGCGCAACGAAACGGCTGGACGTGTCGAACCCACAGCCACATCTAGGCCCAGTTTAGAAAATTTTGCAAAATTTTTCAACTCCTCGTCCCATCAAATCTTTAGACATATACATGAAACATTAAATATAGATAAAAAATAAAACTAATTACACAGTTTAGCCGTAATTCACGAGACGAATCTTTTAAGCCTAATTAGTCTATGATTAAACAATAATTACCAAATAACAACGAAAATGCTACCGTAGCATTTTGCAAAAATTTTCACCATGTAAAAACAGCCCTAGTAGCCGACCCCGTCAGTCCGTCACGAGGGGAGCTGGCGAGCTGGGTGGGCGGCGAGGCCGCGGATGACGGGACCGGGATCTCGCCTCTCGCGTGCACCGACGACCCTCGAGGAGCGAGCCCCTTCCGCCGCGTCACCCTTCTCTTCTACTACTCCGTCCCATAAAAAGAGTCGCCGTGGGAAGCGTGCTGGTCAAACTTTCTCAACTTTGACTACGTTTATAGAAAATACGTGCAACATTTATATCTTTAAATAAGTTTATTATGAAAGTATATTCAAAGATCTACCTAATGATACTAATTATGTACCATAAATATTAATATTTTGTTAAATATATTTGGTCAAAGTTAAAAGCTGTTGACTTTTTGAGAAGCGAGAATGATTTTTTTTTTTTGATGGAGGGAGTATTTTGGGTCCGACGCGCTGGTCTCGGTCCCGTCCCGTATCGGTCTCGCCAGCCAGAGGCGGACACCTGGAGAGTCCCTGCAGTGGCAACGCGTGTCCCCTCAACGTGGCACCCAGCGCTTGCCCATGCAGGACACGTATCCCCCGGTCTCCGCTTTGCAGCTCGAGCGTATAAATGTGAACCGACCAAAGCAGCAGCTCGTCATCACGGAGACACAACATCAGCGAGTTAACAAAAGCCTTTTTAGTGCCAGTCCTGAAGTATTCGAGCTCAGGGAGGCTCACGGTTTCGTTCGATCCAATCCTTTAGCCAAGTTCAGCGATGGCTTCTCGTCAGGACCATCCGACCAGCTACCACGCCGGCGAGACCAAGGCCCGTGCCGAGGTGACGAGTCGCGCACCGCGCGTCCAGCCGGCGTGCCCGCGTGTTGCACGCTCCACGGTCCTTGAAGTAGAGATACTAACGATGTTTGCTGGCTCTGGCTGCTGCATTGCAGGAGAAGACGGGCCAAGTGATGGGAGCGGCACAGGAGAAAGGGCGGGAGGCCAAGCACAAGGCGTCGCACGCCGCGGACCGCGCCATGGGGATGGGCCACGACGCCAGGGAGGCGACCAGGGAGAAGGCGCGCGACGCCGCGGACCGGAACATGGGGATGGGCCACGACGCCAAGGACGCGGCGTACCGGGCCAAGGACGCGGCCTCCGACGCCGCCGGCCGCGCCATGGACAAGGGCCGCGGCGCCGCGGAGGCCACCAGGGAGAAGGCCTGTGAGGCCAGGGACAGCGCGTCCGGCGCCGCCGGCGACCACGCCCGCGACGGCGCGCAGCAGACCGGGAGCTACATCGCGCAGACGGCCGAGGCCGCCAGGCAGAAGGCGGCCGGCGCCGCGCAGTACGCCAAGGACACCGTGGTGGCCGGCAAGGATAAGACCGGCGCCCTCCTGCAGCAGGTGAGATCGATGCACGTGATACTAGTCATTAGTAACTTCTCTGCATCATCGTTACTACTGCAAACAAAGGCTTTCGATCTAAAGTGCATTCGTCGCTCGGCTGTTCAGGCAGGGGAGAAGGTGAGGAACACGGCCGTGGGGGCCAAGGACACGGTTGTGAACACGGCCGTGGGAGCAAAGGACGCGGTGATGAGCTCGATCGGCATGGCCGGCGAGAACAACGATGGTACCACCACCAACGCCGGCAAGGACACCAGCACCCGCAAGCCTGGCAGGGACTATTAGAAGACTGGTGGACGACAACCAAACTTTTATAAGTGTTTCTGTTTCAAAAGTTTCAGATCCCGTTTAGGTTCAAAAGTTTCCATTTCATTTCACTTAAGATCGATTTCGAGTTAAGTGTTTCTGTAGAGGCTGTTACCTTTTCAGGACAGGGGTCGTTTGACATTGTGCAAACTGACGCACTCTCTGTGCTTTCGTTTCACGATGATATATATATATATATATATATATATATATATATATATATATATATATATATATAAATAATAATAATAATAATAATAATAAAGTTGCAAAACTACTGTTCTATTTTAATGTAGCAAATGGTTGCGAAAATTTTACGATAATGCTAGGAGTCAAACATCCGATTGCGCCGGACGTCCTTATATGTGGACCCAGCGTCCAGAAGCTACTGTTTCTATTTGCTCCCTCCGCTCCTCCCTGGTCATCACCGGATTAAGAAAAAAAAATCTCACATCCGTTTCATGACCGGTTTCGCCACGACTTCCGCACGCTTCACTCTCTACCGCGTCTTCTGTCGGTCTTCCTCTCCACCGCCACGTCTTTTGTCAGCCTTCTCGGCCTTCCTCTCCACCACCGCAGCGTGCTCACCGCGCAAGGCCGCACCACCCGACTGTTGCTGTCGCCTGCACCGCGGGCGCTGCGTGCACTCTATCGCGGGCGATGCGTGCACTCTATCGCGCGGGACCGCATAGCCGCCTGCCTGCTGCCATCCTCCTTCTCCACCACAACCGCACAACTAGGATCCCGCTATGTCGTGCTTTGCCCACCTGATTGCCATGTTTTGCTGAAAGCGTATGTTTCGAGTGTTTTAGAGGTATGTTGCAAGTGTCTCAGATGGATGTTACAAAGTAGATCGGGATGCTGCATATGTTGCAATGGTTGTATACTTATGTTGCAAAGGTCTGTTACCAATGTTTCATCTATGTTTTTCGGACGCATGTTGCAAGTGTGTTTATCTGGATGTTGCATATATTTCACACATACGTTGCATGTGTGTTTTCAGGTGTTTTTTAAGTATTTCAGTAGCATGTTTCAAGTGTTTCATCTACTTTTATGTTGCAACTGCTGAATTTGGATGTTTCAAAAGCAGATTTTGGGTGTTGCATCCCTCCTCGCCTTCTGTTACGTCATCTTGGTGTGTCCCCCTCTCGACGCCGGCAGGGCATTCATACGACGCCGCGGCCGGATCCTTCCGAATCGGAGGCGCCGCTCGGCCCCTTCTTCTCTTGTCGCTCGGACGGTGTGGACCTCGTGTGGAGCGCGTGAGGCGAAGTGCAGCGCACAGTCCGTCCATATGTCCAGACGCTAATACTGCCGAAAATTTAATTTAGCAAAGTGTACGTCCGATTCCTGCCTCTGATCCTGTTGGCTTGCTTTGCCGCTGTGCGTTTGGTGCTAGCTATCTAGCTCCTCTCCTTTGTGCGACGGCGCGACGAAAGCAAATCGAATGTTCAGTATACACAAATTGGAGCACACAGACGATTCTATAATAACTGAAAAACAGGCCGACATGTCACCCAGATTTATAGACATGTCGAAGCACGGTCGAAGTTGAACACACGAAACTGGCATGCCAACTGCTAAGCAACCAAAAAATATGATTTATTTTAATATCTGCTCGAGGAACCAGCAAGCGCAGGATGTTCGACGGTTCTCCCAAAAACCATCTTTATGCTTTAATTACTTCCATCAAGATTCTAACGAGCATGTTCTTGTGCTACAAGAGCAGATAAAACACGATGGGAAGTCAGTAAATAAATCATTACAAAGCGCATAGACAGGAACTCAAATTAAATTAAAGAGGTAATCGTGCGGCGGAAATGCATGGTTAACGAACCTAGGCAAAGAGGGACCAGTGCGGGATCATCTGGAGAATATACGACTGTGCATGCTTCATTCCACGCGAGAGCGTGTACATCACTGTGCATGCTTCATTCCACGACTGTGCATGCTTCATTCCACGAGGATATGCACAACGGACGCGAATCATATATTTCATTGCCAAAAATCAAATGAATACGTATATAGTATTATAGCAAACCAAGATTATTACCGTGTGTTTGATTCCCGTAGCGTCCGTTGTTGACTTGATAAATTGTTTTTTCAAGCTCTTCATCTTCTTGTCAAAGTTACGTGAATGTGTACCCATCGTGTAACTAATACTGTTTTTCAGAGGACCATCTTCGAGCTTAAACACTATCTGCTGAAACAGCGTATCACAAAATACCCCCAAGCCTCTTAGAGCATCGAGAAACGAGACAACAGTGTCCGTCTCGATTCTCTTAAGGTATGCAGCCTTGGCGACGTGACAAAAGATGGGCGTGCACATTCTAATCACCTGTAGTAGTGTTAGATCATTACAGATTCAGATTGACATGTTCACTGTGCCATTTATTTTATTAAAAGCACCAAGAACTTGAAAGAGAAAATTAATTACCTGGTTTGCCGTTTGTTGGTCAAATAACTGAATCGCACCATGGTGTAAACTCTCAATATACGTAAGATCCTGGGTTGGGAATTGTTGTAACACGGTAAAATGGTAAGTTAAAGATAAAAGTTTGCTAAAGATGAAGAATGCAGGCAACATATATATAATTAAGGGACCCAAAGAACACATAGTTACTGCCACATACCATGACCATTGAAGCTAAATCTAGAGCCTCTTGTGCTTCTGCACATACAAATAGGGCCACTGCCTTGTTCTTCATGTCCTACATTTGCCAAGCAAAGGGAAAAATGGGGTAAACAAAGCTATAGATCGGTTGAACCAACATAAGTGCATATGAATGGAAAAACAATAGTCAATTTAACTGATGAGAGAGATTTGTTTATTCAAAGCTTACGTACCATTGGTTAATTTATTGTCCGTTCTATCTATCTTCTCACATGATAAATCAAAAAACGCCCTTCTATTATAAATTGGTTCGGAGGTTAAAAATTCCTTTAAAAATCAAGATTTTCGTTTAGTATCGCCGGTAGGGGATAATTTTAACAAAGGACAACCTAACTAATAGCAATTGGAAGGGCAGTCACAATGGTTGCATCTTTTATAAAAGCTATTTTTAGGGGGAACATAATGGTTGCAGTTTTGGGCACTGCGTAGCGTGACGATAAAAAAAGAGTCTTTCTAGCAAGCAGAAAATTAGAGACCACTACGTTGGAGTTGTTCGTCTCTCACGAATCAAAGTTTAATAGTAGACTATATCATGTATAATATGTCTTCTGTGTTCCCTTGGTCCAGCAATTTCACTAAAACTATGCAATAGTATAGACATTATGTGCGGACGTACAAAGGCGGGAAGTTCCCTTACATTTTCTAAAGAAAATGCACATGTTAAAAAGAGCACGTACAGTGAAGGTACGGGATAAGCAACCCTAGCCCGTCCTAGGATCGTTATACGTTTTTATCGGGATTTCATTGCTATTTCAATTTGCTATTGCCATTGAGATATGGTTTCCTGGGAGGAGGGAACCATATCGATAGATAGGTAGACTTCCCTTTCGGGAAGGGAAGGCTATCGAGATAAGCCCCCCTTGATCGGGGGGTTTGGAGGGTGAATCACCAAGCCTTGTCTTTGAATGCTAGCTTTTTCTTATGAAATGCAAAGCAAGTTCTTTCCAATGCTACTTCCAAAATGTCAGTGCACGGATTTGATCTCTTGACTTTTATTAACTCCTGATATAGATAATGCTACTTGCTCGTTGCATTTTTCTGTTCCACTACACTGCTAGACCTTTTTGTCTACCCTCTTCCATTACCTAATTTCGGGATTTCGAGGTCTAGAGATGATTGGAATTCTCGTGGTTGTTATTATTCTGGACACTATGAAAAGAAAGAAGTCACTTGTTCACAAGCCAAGAGTTCCCTCCTCTCTTATCTACGTTCATGCTTACTTAACATAGTGGAGCCACAAGAATATCCTATAATATCTTCAATTTTCTTCCAATATTTTTAAGTAGGGTAAAATACATTTTTCGACCTCGAAGTTGTGTGTCAATTTGATTTTCAATCGTGAACTACGAAATATGTTAACTTGCATATTTCATTATCAAAACGAAACATGGTCCTTTAGCTTGTTTTATAGGTGCTTTTCTATGTTCTAAAATGAATAAAAATATAGTTTGATCTCTAAAAATTCAAAATTAATCTCTTCTACCAACATTTTTTCTAAAAATGTTTACTACCTATTTATGATATATATATATATATATATATATATATATATATATATATATATATATATATATATGACCGGCGTCCAGTATCAAAGGCGCCGGCCCATTAGTGGCTAAAGCCAGGCGCAGGAGCTAGGGGCTAAAAGCCCATATTTATCTTTAATTGTTTATTTCCATAATTAGTAGAGCAATTAGCTATATATAGGAATTGTAATTCCCGTGGACAGAATTAAGCAAGAGTAATCAATTACTCGGCTTCCTTTGGGAGCCGGGATTGCCCTAGCCGCCACCTCTGTTCATCTTCTAATCTCCCGCGACCACGGCGCCCCGCCGCCGTGCCGCAGCCCTCAGACCTCGTCCAGCCACCACACATACGTACAACCTCCGATCAACCAGAGGCAAGGTGCAGGTCCGTATCAACCTGGTATCAGACTTAGCCATGTCGATTCCTCTGCCCACCTCCACGGTGCCGCCGCTCGCTGCGATGGAACCGCCCGGCACCACCGCGCCGCTCCAGGCGGCTGCGTCCACATCGGCGCTGGTGCCGAACCCCTCCCTGCCGCTGGGAGCCCCGGCAGCGCCGCGCGCCGTCTTCACACCGGAGCAGATGACGGGGGCCATCGTCGACCTCAGCCACGGCATGGCCGAGATGCGGCTGACGATGCAGTCCGTCCTCAACTTCCTCAACCCGACGCCGCAGCAGTACGACGTTCCACCGCATCAGCCGGCCCTGCCGCCACCCCAGTACACGGCGCCCCCACACACGGCTCCGACCTCGTACCCCTACGGGATGCCCACCGACGCTGGGCCATCGACCTCACCGCCGCTGCCATCGACCGGCGTCCCAATCCACCTGATCCGCTTTCCGGCATCGCCGTCTCAGATTCCAGCATGGGCGCTGGGCCACTCCAGCCCTGCCTACACGATGACTCCGCCCCGGACGCACGTTCCCGATCATGGGGCTCCGGTGGCGTCGGGTACCCTCTACGGCGGGATGGATGGCACCCTCTTCCACGGCAGCAGCGTCATGCCCACAGCCACCAGCGCCCCAGGCTCCAACGAGGGCGCCCGCGAGGGTGGTGCTCCAGCATCTGCGCAGGGCAACGGGCCGCCGAAGTTCCACAAGATCGAGTTCACGACATACGACGGCTCCGTCGATCCGCTGAACTGGCTCACGCATTGTGAGCAATTCTTTCCGGGCCAGTTCACTCCGGCGTCGCAGCGTACCTGGATGGCATCTTACCACCTCACTGGAGCGGCTCAGACGTGGTACTACGCCCTCGAGCAGGACGAGGGTATGCCGCCGTGGGACAGGTTCAAGGACCTGTGTCGCCTTCGCTTCGGTCCGCCCATTCGCGGCACTCGCCTGGCGGAGCTGGGCCGGCTGCCCTTCCACTCCACGGTGGAGGAGTTCGCAGGCCGTTTTCAGGCGGTCCTGGCTCACGCCCGGGACATCTCCACCCGCCAGAAGGCGGAACTCTTCGTGGGCGGCCTGCCTGATCACATCCGCGTGGACGTGGAGATGCACGACCCGGGCGACCTCCAGACGGCCATGTACCTGGCGCGCACCTTCGAGCGCAAGGCCACGGCCCTAGCAGCACCAGCACAGCGTGGTGCCCGCCCTCCCCAGCGGCCGGTTTCTTCGTCTCGCCCAGCCGCTGGGGGAGGGACTCCAGCCGGTGCGCCCACTCCTCCTGCGCCGACCCCGACCGGCCCCGCTACACCCGCCCGCTCCTTCCGTCGCTTGACACCGGCGGAGATGCTCGAGCGCTGCCGCCAGGGGCTCTGCTACAACTGCGATGAGCAGTACGTGCGCGGCCACATTTGCCCACGTGTCTTCGACCTGGAGTCCTCTGACTACATCGACGACGCCGCTGCCGAGGACTCCGCGGCACCACCAGATGGAGCTACTGCTAATGCCTTGGTTGTCTCCGTGTACGCTCTTGCAGGGATCCGCACCTACCACACCATGCTGCTGCCCGTCATGATCAACGGGGAACGTCTCCTTGCCCTGCTGGACATCGGTTCCACCCACACCTTCCTCCAGGGTGCGGTCATGCGCCGCCTGGGGCTTGTTCCGCGTGGCGGCGACAACCTCCGTGTCACCGTCGCGAACGGAGAGCGTTTGCCGTGCGAGGGGATCGCCCGCGATGTGCCCGTCATCATCGGCGGCGCGTCCTTCCCCGTCACATGTGTGGGCCTCGCCCTCGGCTGCTTCGACTTCATCATCGGCGTCGACTTCCTGGGGACCTTGGGGCCTCTCCTGTGGGACTTCGAGGGCCTCACCGTCTCCTTCCAGCGAGGCGCCCAGCGCGTCACGTGGCAGTGCGTGGGCGCCCCGTGTGCTTCGACACACCAGCAGCGCCTGCCGGCGACCGCGACCGACCAGCAGCAGCCACTGCTAGACCAGCTCCTACAGCAGCACGCGGCCATCTTCGACGAGCCGCGTGGCCTTCCGCCCGTGCGCGCCTACGACCACCGCATCCACCTCCTACCGGGGACCGCGCCAGTGGCGGTGCGGCCCTACCGGTACCCGCAGCTACAGAAGGACGAACTGGAGCGGCAATGCGCCGCCATGTTGGAGCAAGGCATCATTCGGCCAAGCACGTCGCCATTCTCCGCCCCTGTGCTCCTCGTCAAGAAGTCGGATGGGTCGTGGCGCTTCTGCATCGACTACCGCGCGCTCAACGACAAGACGTCCAAGGACAAGTTCCCGATCCCGGTGGTCGATGAGCTCCTCGATGAGCTCCACGGGGCACGCTTCTTCACCAAGCTCGACCTCCGATCGGGTTATCACCAAGTGCGCATGCACCCGGTGGACATCGAGAAGACCGCTTTCCGCACCCACCACGGCCACTTCGAGTTCTTGGTGATGCCGTTTGGGCTGTCCAATGCCCCGGCAACTTTCCAAGCCCTGATGAACGACATCCTCCGGCCCTTTCTTCGCAGGTTCGTGCTGGTCTTCTTTGATGACATCTTGATCTACAGCTCCTCGTGGTCCGAGCACCTCCAGCACATCGGCCTCGTCTTCTCCGCCTTGAGGGCTCACAGCCTCTACCTCAAGAGGTCCAAGTGCTCCTTTGGGGCGCTCTCCGTCGACTACCTCGGGCACGTCATCTCCGCCGACGGCGTCGCTATGGACAGCGACAAGGTGGCTGCGGTCGCCTCGTGGCTGACGCCGCGTTCACCCCGGGGCGTCCGCGGTTTCCTCGGGCTTGCGGGCTACTACCGCAAGTTCATCCGCGACTTCGGTTCCATCGCAGCGCCACTCACTCGTCTCCTGCGCAAGGAGGCGTTCGCCTAGACACCGGAGGCGGCGGAGGCCTTCGACGCCCTCAAGAGGGCCTTGTCATCCGCCCCTGTTTTGCAGATGCCGGATTTCACTCGCGAGTTCGTCGTTGACTGCGACGCCTCAGGCGCGGGTTTCGGCGCCGTCCTCCACCAGGGGTCGGGCCCCCTGGCGTTCTTCAGTAGGCCCTTCGTCGCGCGCCACGTCAAGCTTGCGGCCTACGAGCGCGAGCTGATCGGGCTGGTGCAGGCGGTCCGGCACTGGCGGCCGTACTTGTGGGGGCGCCGCTTCCTCGTCCGTACCGACCACTATAGCTTGAAGTTCCTGCTTCGGCTTTCCACTGTTCCGCAACATCAGTGGGTTAGCAAGCTGCTCGGGTTCGACTTCGCGGTGGAATACCGCCCCGGCCGACTCAACTCGGTGGCTGATGCGCTGTCCCGCCGCGACGAGGACGCGGTGGCAGCGCTCACCTTGTCCGGGCCGTCCTTCGCCCTCTACGACGACATCCGGGCGGCCACCCGGGAGGACTCGGTAGCACGCGACCTCCTACAGCAGCAGGCCGCGGGGACGCTGGAGGCACCCTGGTCCGCCGCGGACGGCTTCCTCCTCCATGGCAAACGCGTCTACGTCCCCGACCTGCAGGACTTGCGCCACCAGGTCGTGTCCCTGGCGCACACCACGGGGCATGAGGGCGTCCAGAAGACCCTCGTGCGGCTGCGCAGTGACTTCTACATCCCCGGCGACCGCAAGCTTGTGCAAGACTACGTCGGCACGTGTGCTGTGTGCCAGCGCAACAAAACGCCCACGACACAGCCGGCTGGTCTCCTGCAGCCCTTGGATGTGCCTTCCCAAGTGTGGGCCGACATCTCCATGGATTTCATCGACGCCCTTCCCAAGGTCCATGGCAAGTCGGTGATTCTGACGGTGGTGGATCGCTTCTCCAAGTACGCGCACTTCATCGCCCTCAGCCACCCCTACACGACCGCGTCGGTGGCTCACGCCTTCTTCGAGGGGATCGTGCGGCTTCATGGCTTCCCCACCTCCATCGTCAGCGACCGTGATCCGGTCTTCACCAGCCACTTGTGGAGGGATTTGTTTCGCCTTGCAGGTGTAAAGCTGCGGCTCAGCACGGCCTTTCACCCTCAGACGGACGGCCAATCCGAGGTCGTCAACAAGGTGATTGTCATGTACTTGCGTTGTGCGACCGGTGACCGACCGCGCTCATGGGTCGACTGGCTACCATGGGCGGAGTACTGCTACAACACGTCGTACCACACGGCGCTTCGGGCGACTCCTTTCGAGGTTGTCTACGGCCGCCCCCCGCCTCCTCTTTTGCCCCACCAGGAGGGGGCGGCTGAGACGGAGGACGCGGATGCCATGCTCCGGGACCGCGACGCGTTCCTGGTCGAGGTCCGGGAGCGTCTCCTCCAGGCGCAGCAACACGCCAAGGAGCGCTACAACGACCACCACCGGGCTGTGGACTTCGCATTGGGCGATTGGGTGCTGCTCCGACTTCTTCACCGCCCCACCCACACGCTCGCGACGCCGGCCAAGGGCAAGCTTCGTCCTCGCTACGCCGGCCCGTTCCGCGTGCTGGAACGCATTGGAACGGTGGCCTATCGTCTACAGCTGCCCGTGACTGCACGCCTCCATGATGTCTTCCACGTCGGGCTGCTCAAGAAGTGGCGTGGTGATCCTCCTGCGACGCCGGCGGTGGTGCCACCCGTCTCCGAGGGGCCCCTGCTACCTGCCCTGGAGAAGGTTGTGCGCGCTCAGCTGCGCCGCGGCCATTGGAAGCTGTTGGTCAAGTGGCACGGGCTTCCGGATGATGCTGCCACATGGGAAGCTCTCGACGACTTCAAAGCCCTCTACCCGGATGTCCAGCTCGAGGACGAGCTGTTTGTCGACGGGGGGAGAGATGTTATGACCGGCGTCCAGTATCAAAGGCGCCGGCCCATTAGTGGCTAAAGCCAGGCGCAGGAGCTAGGGGCTAAAAGCCCATATTTATCTTTAATTGTTTATTTCCATAATTAGTAGAGCAATTAGCTATATATATAGGAATTGTAATTCCCGTGGACAGAATTAAGCAAGAGTAATCAATTACTCGGCTTCCTTTGGGAGCCGGGATTGCCCTAGCCGCCACCTCTGTTCATCTTCTAATCTCCCGCGACCACGGCGCCCCGCCGCCGTGCCGCAGCCCTCAGACCTCGTCCAGCCACCACACATACGTACAACCTCCGATCAACCAGAGGCAAGGTGCAGGTCCGTATCATATATATCTTTATTTGGATTTGGTCTATTTCTATTCCTATTGCTTTGTTGCTTGTAATCATGCTCATTATGCATTTAAAACAAATAAGATCCAAATAATAGAATAAGATCCAAATAATAGAACAACAACATATAGATGACGTTATAATTAAAATTGGAAGTGGTTTCACATTTTTCTGACTTAAAAAATAAGTTAATCATCAATTTTTAAAGATCAAACAAGTTTTTTATTATTTTTTAAAAATAGAAACCATCTTTAAAACTAGTTAGATGACCAACTTTCTTCAGTTTTGACAATTAGAGGGATGTTTATTACCCGGTGTTATAGCTTAGGATTGAAAATAAAACTTACATGCAACTTAGAGATTGTAAAATGTACTTTACTGATTCAATGGTAGTGCTCTACCGTTGAGACATGGTGTTCAGTATGTATGTTCATTCACTATATATTACATTTGTCACACATTCATCACAACTATATAAAATATAAAAGTCATTTTAAAAAAGAAGTAAATTAATTAGAAATGCAGTGAAATTTGCTAGCACCGAACCGTATATATTGTTTGCTTTGACTTCGAGGATAAAAAAAATTCAAACAGGTTGCTGACATAACAGAAACAAGATTGACCTGAACATTTGCACGGCAAGAGATCCTCATGTAGTTCATGTAGTTTGAAATTTCGTCCTTCTCGATGCGGAACAAATCAGGGGCTTCGCGCTTGAGAAACAAAAATTACACATTAGTTAACATGATTATATCAAACAAAACAAAGAGGTCGATAATAATGATAGCAAGACACAGTCTTCAATCTATTGCGAGTATGTAGCAGACTATCTCCGTCTTATTTTCTGTGCTTATCTTCTTTTCCGCGCCTCTAGTGCAGTGTAAAATTTGCATCTCCTTATTAATTGTTAATGCATATTATCTTCGCAAGAAAAAATATTAATGTATATCGGGTAACCGGATCTCTCGAAAAGATTGTAGGTCTGTGACCAATAGAAATAGAAATATAGTTATTAATTCTCTTGTCGTTGCCCTTGGATTCGCAGCAGATCTTAGGGCACCCGCAACAACAAAGACAATTTGCTCTCTATAACAGTGTCCACGTAGGATATAGTTAAAACTATAGAAGGCCTATCCAACCGTCTATCTATAACAAAATTTCTTAAATTAGTGTGGGGTCCGTAGGTCATTATTAGTTCATAATAAACAAATCGCATCGCATCCACGATGCCTTACCGTCAGAAACTCTGCGCGTGGGGTACTGTACTATCGGCCCTCGCCAGGTACAACGAAACTATCCTCTCTCTCCTCCACCCTCTCTCCTAGGTGCCTCTCTATAGATAGCCACTAACGGCCTATTGCGGGTGCCCTTATAAAGTCTTGCATTGCCTTCCTTGCCTTCCCGTGTTTGTCTTTGCATGGCATAGCTTTGATATATCTCCAATCACTATTTTTTAATAAAATATATTTATAAAATCTAACAAATTATGAGTTAAAGTATCTCTCAAGACCAATCTACATGTGCTTTTATGTTTCCAAGTTTTAGTTTTAGCTCTAGTTGCTGTTTTACTTACTTGTATTTTCTACTGTATCAATAAAAGCAAGTGTCGGTTTGTTCAAAACAATTATTTACAATGGGCTTATTTTATTTTGTTAGGTCAAGCTTTTGACAAACTATTACTCTAATAGTTAGTGATACATACTTGACACAAAAGTGATATGATCGGTATTAAAGAACTTACTTATATTCATATTTTTATATCACATAAATAAAGTACCGACGAGTAATTGTCGATCAAAACTTGATTATCATAACGAAGTGAAATACCCCTTTTAGAGATTGGAGAGTGTTTTTCTTAAACAAATGGATAGTAAAATGTTTCTAGAACGTGTCTTATCCAAAAGGTTAAGTACTTGTGACCAAAGAAAGTACAGAAATTGGAGAGTGTTTTTCTTAAACAAATGGATAGTAAAATGTTTCTAGAACGTGTCTTATCCAAAAGGTTAAGTACTTGTGACCAAAGAAAGTCGTTTTGTCTTTTCTAGACATATAGTTTTTGCTACGTATCTAAACATACATTATGTCAAGATACATAATAAAAGCTATATATCTAGAAAAACTAAAACAATTTATAATTTGAAATAGATGAAGTAATAAGTTAGGTTTCTCATAGTCTCTTTGAGACACATTGCTAGAAGTAGGGAATTAGCATGATATATTTGGGCCAAGGTATATTTTATATGTCAGTAAAGTTATTATTATTAAATCAAAAGCAAGGTAAAAAATATTATTATATTGACAACCGAAATTTGTTTACAATAAAGAAGAAAGTCAAAACGAGAAAAATGCTTGTACTAAATCAAATTCCTTAATTTTTCTCAAGTTTTGAAAAGTATACTAGCTAACATCTAGAACTACAATATAAATACACTATCGAGACATATTTCATGGCTATAATTCACACAAATTAATTTGTTTAGATACATATAAACAGTTCGATGTAGAACAAATCTAATAAATCTGAAATGACTAAGGAACGGATGGAGTACTACCATTGATCACCACTTGTTGAGATGCTAAACTATTGAACGACAGAGATCACTGCGAACAGAACCTACCGGGAGCCATGCAGCACAAAACGCCTTACGGAACTTGCGTAGCTCCAGGATTTCAGGGATGTCATATGGGCTCGAAGGGATCAAGTCAACAAAGGGAATTTCCGTGCTTGCTGCCTGAAGTAAGAAGCATATACCGTACAATTAGGAGGTGCTTTGTTGCACAGCAAACGATCGAGTTCTAGGGCTTACGGCTTACCGCGTCGGGTTCATCGTCGTCGCCTCGTTCCGGCTTCGGCTGCGGTTCCAGCCCTTGATGATCGCGATCGGCAGCCTTCGGGGAGCGCAAGTGGGACGCACGCGTGCGGGCCTGAATCCTGATCGGCAGCGGCGAGGGGCCTCGCCGGCCCAGCGAATGGATGTGCGTGACCCTGCTAGCCGGCCGCGCGCTATGCGACGCAACGGCGACGCCCGAGGGAGGAAACCAGGACGCGCATAGCGGGAGCGCTGCCATGTGCGCGTAAACGAGGAGTTTTGGAGGGCGCCGCCCTTTTTCTTCTTGGGAGAACCCTACCAAGTGTCATATATACTTTTTTTTTGGGAACTTAAAAGAAACAACAGCAGTTCCTTTCGGATTGGTTTATCTCTAAGAGCAACTCTAACGGTTTTGAAAATGAGCTTTGCATTCCTGTTTTTGCAAAAAAGTCTACAAAACTCCTATCCAACGGTTTGGCAAATGGGCTTTGTATTTTTGTTAACTTGGCAAAATCCTGGGATGGATTGTCATATATGCAAGCTCGCGATCGGCTTGGCATTCCGTCTCACGCACTACTCCCGCGTGCGCTCTTCCCTCCCGCGCCGCCAGGTTTCCTTTTTTGGATTTTGGCAAGTCAATTTTGCCAAACCGTTGGAGATAACCTTTTTTTTCTCCTCCCCATATTGATTTGAGAGTCGGCAAACTCCATCTTTTGCCAAACAAAAAATGCAAAACCGTTGGAGTTGCTCTAAGGGTGTGTTTAGATGACCCTGTAAATTTTTTGGAAGCACAGTAACTCTTTCGTTTGTATTTGGTAATTAGTGTCCAATTATGGACTAATTAGGTTCTAAAGATTCGTCTCGTGATTTACAACCAAACTATGTAATTAGTTATTTTTTATCTATATTTAATGCTCCATGCATGCGTCCAAAGATTTGATGTGACGGAAAATCTTGTAAAATTTTTGGAATTTTGAAGGAAATGAACATACCCTAAATCATTATTTGAAGAGCTATTTGAATAAAAATTATTTTTTTATATCTTTCCACTCCCCAATAATTTTTTATATTTTGTGTCTACTCTAAATAGCCCCTTCTCTATTTTTGGCTAATGAGAAATTTGAAATAAAGGTTGACTATATTTAGATTACCAATTAAATAAGCTGTTGGGAATGTTTTTGACTTATTTTCACAACAATCTCTATTTCTAACGATTAGAAAATATATAAAGAGTCTTTTGGAGTTGCTCTTAGAACTTAGGCCGGGCATTTTTTAACCGAGAATCGAGAACCGAACCAACCCGAGCGGAACCGAACCGAAATATTGGTTTTTTCGGTTTTCGGTTTCGGTTTCGGTTCTCATCTATGGAAACTTCGGCTGTTGGTGTCGGCTTCGGTTCCAGGCTGCCACCGAACCGAGAAGCCGAACGCCTCGAGCACGGAAGAGGAATCGTTCTAACTCTTTCAATCGCACACCACAAGCCCAGTAGCCAATACGTCCCAACACACCAGAGCAGAGCAGTCCTCCACGGCTTCCTATCCCAAACGCCCGAAGCCCCGAACCTTATCCTCTACTTCCTGTCCTCGGTGCGACTGGAATCGGCAGCAGCGGGGCATCGGCAGTAGTGGGACGGCGCAGTGGCTAGCGGGGACGCCCGCAGCTGGGATGGTAGTTGCTCGAGCGGCCGAGCAGCACCGTCTCCTTCTATCCTCTTTCTGCACCATGGCCGCGACAATGAACTTCGGCGAAAACCGAACGCCGAACCGAACAAACCGAAACCAAAGTCGTCGGTTCCTTCGTTTTCCTGCCACGGATCGGTTGTTGCAGCCACTCAAACCGAAATTTGCTTCCACCGAGGGTCGGTTTATACCGATTGCCCAGGCTGACTTAGAACAACTTAGGAGCATAGATAAAATTGGATATGAAAAAGTAAAAAAAAAAAAAGCTGTCCAAGACAATTTAGTCCCTTATAAAGTACTAACATGCCATGTCAGATTCTCTAAAGTAGGCTCCCTCTGTTTTTTTAACCTCCAGGTAGTATCTAGTACTCCTCCGTTACAAATTATAAAACGTTTTGGCTTTTCTAAATACATTGTTTTTGTTATGTATCTAAGCATAATGTATGTTTAAGTGCATAGCAAAATTCATATATCTAGAAATGTCAAAACGCTTTATTTTTTTTGGAATGGAGGGAGTACAAAGCAGCTCGACGTGTAAAAACTTTTATTTTATAACAACATGTAAAGACTTTGGTTGCTGTTCTCAGCGAGCTCTTGTGTCAAGCAATCTTGATGCGTAGTAATTGGCAATGTAAAGTAACTGTCGGTACATAGTATCCGGGTTATCTTGTAAGGAAGGAAGAAAATCTAGTCTGATTAATATTCCTCCCATGTAATCCTATTAACATTGCTATCATGTAATCCTACTAAGACTTCTACATTGTAACCGACTAGGATTCTTGCCTCCTGGACTATATAAAGGAGGGCAAGGCTCCCTAGATCGGTAGAACAATAGGAACAAACCTCACCTCAGCTCAGACAACAGTCTGAACCCCAAGTGCAGTGCGTAATATACTATTCACCCCAAACTGGACGTAGGGATGTCGACGCTATTCCGGCGGACCAAACCAGTATAAATTGTTGTCTTTGTGTTCACCATCGAGTTCTGCATATGCCGATGCCCCCCGAACAATCGTCCCGGGTAATCCCGTGACGAGTTGCCAGTCATCAAACACCGAAAGTTGACGCGCCAGGTAGGGGCTTTCAGCACTATTACGTTCGAGAGCTCGATAGACCTCAAGATCAAGATTTGCCACGGCTCTTGTCAGCCATCATCGACAACTCGCCGTGGCACTTGTCGATCCTGGTCGACAACTCGCCGTGCTTATGGTCATCATCAACATCGTTCGTGCTCGCGGCAACATCTTATCTCAAGATGATCCACAACAACTCGTGTTCTCGTGATTGGATCAAGCTCAAGGTTCCCACCTCCAAGTTGAACTCAGGGCACCAAGGCAACTCGATGGGATCCTGCAGCGCCGTTATCCAACTCGGGATGGGACTTGACGTTTTGGGCGGTCTCCAGAGTCGGCTAATCGAGCTTTCGAGGAAAATCCAAGCGTCGAACACAGCCAAGGACGACGTACGCGGCTACGCGCTGACACCAAGGCATGTGCGCTCGAATTGGATAAGCCGCTGCACGCGTCAGACTTCTTCGTCTCGCCATAAGCTTAGCTGACTCGAGGAATACTGCGGTAAGGCGGCGCGCATCTACTTCGGGTCCAAGACGGGCTTTGAGGATGAAATCGATTTCGTCGCTGACCGAATGCCTCAACAAGCAAGCAACAAAGTGTCCGTATACGAGACAACTATGGATATTCCTGATATTATGAGCTCGCATGCATATGACTTACGCCTGCATCGCGAACAAGCACGCAAAACCAAAAGCCATGCAAGCGAACATGCGAATTAGGCCTGCATGTGCGTATGCCTGAGGCATGCAAGACGGCGCACACGGTAACTCCATGGCCTACTCGGACTCCACGGGTGCAAGCCCCTTCTACATGTCCGTGATTGCCTAAACAAAAAGTCAACGAGAGAGGCTCACGTCAAGCTAGACGGGTGCACATCCGTACATCGTTAGCAACGACCATGACAACAACTCTGTGACTACATCGACTACGACGCTCGATGAACTACTCCGACAACTCTGACCTGACGTGCCAGTCGACGACGGGTTCCGAGTGCTCGACGTACCAGTCGGATGACTCAACCTCGTCCGACTACATCAAGCTAACTAGCCAAGAAGCAAGCAAAAGAAGGCGTATCCAATCGACCATGGCTTCCGGGTACTCGGTGATGGCTTCCGGGTACTCAACGATGGATTCCGGATACTCAATGACAGTTTCCGGGTACTCGCCTGAAGTTTCCAACTACTTGGCCGTGGTGTTCGACCACTCGGCCACGAAGGTCAAGCTAACACCCGGGGGCTCTTACACGAGATCAACTCTGTCTGGGTACGTACCAAAATAAGAGCCGTGCAGACTTTGGCAACAGCACTACACGGTGGCACCCGGACAACATCTGCTAAGGCACTGTCACTCGGTGGCACCCGGATAGTGCTCGCCGTGACACTCGCATCTCACGAGATTCACTGGTTATTCACGCTGGAACACATCTCCGACTTACAAAAGTTGATTGTTCAGAGAATCATCAGTTAACCATGCTGGTATGTATCTCTATAAAAATCGGATAGGCCGTCTATGTTTATCAGACGGCTCACATCCTGCGACATAGTCCTATCCTGTCGCATAGTACGACACTTACTTTTTTATGCTAAATGTATGCTAAATTCGTACTAGATTACCTCGGAAGAAGGCGGTCGACTTGCTCTTTTGGCACATGAGCCTTAAAGAAGACAGTCATACGATCACCTTATGTATACGAGTGCTCGATGCACTCAAGGTCGGTTATTCAGTGGTCCTACTTAGACCACGCAACTGCTCGGATAGACTCGTCCTAAGTCAATTAGGACGTGGTTACTAAAATTCGACTCGTTCTAAGTCAATCAGGACGCAGTCACCAAAATTCGACTCATCCTATGTCAATCAGGACGCAGTCACCAAAATTCGACTCGTCCTAAGTCAATCAGGATACAGTCACCAAAATTTGACTCGTCCTAAGTCAATCAGGACGCAGTCACCAAAATTTGACTCGTCTTACGTCAATCAGGACGTAGTCTTACATTGTCTACATGCTACAAGCTAGTCTATGACAAATTAAAGATGAGAGGTTTTTACATGACATCCTATACTCGGGCTCTATGACCTGTTGATTTTCCACTCGGCCATCATCACGGCTTAGTTGGTACTAACCTCGGGGATAGATTATTGCCTCAAGTTAGCTGGTACTAAGCTCGGGATTTGGTCACCTTCGGCGGTCCTTGCTGCTCGCCGATGTCGTCTATTGTTAACAAATTTTTACGGCAATTCAGTGTCTGGATACAGCTCACGCCAGCATTCTCTGTTGCGCCAAGTCAAGCAGTGTCCACCAATATGGGACAAGCTACGGAACTCAAGCAGCATGCTGACCTCAAAGTTGTCATCTTTAGCATCTACACGCCACTCCGCCAACTCACCAAGTACTCGGCGGCATGATGGATTAGGCCGCAGATGGGAAATTCTTCATTATCGCTGTCCGTAGCGGTTCAGCTCCCTGCGATTACGATCTTCATCACCTAGACGTAACTCATTACAACACTGTGGCACGGCTCGCCGCAACATGCTCCTATGTGCAGAGTACAACAGCCTATACGCGACTATTGATAATACTCGGCTCAAGCGCAGTACGAGTAACAGACAAACACTATCAATACCTCACTGTCCTTCCCAGCGACGCAAGAGCTTATGCATGTGGAGGAATTCCGGCTGGAGGACATGGTTATGTCTCCAATGTCATCAAATCAGAACTCCAGAATAAGTCTTGAGCAAGCAAGTCAATTGAGATTATCAAGGCAGCATGCAGGGCACATGCTTACGCTAATTCAACAAGCCACTTCTACACATCACTACTACACAACTGACCTTTCGTCGATCGCTCAAAATGCCTTTAGTCTTGGCGATTTCGGCGACCGAGACTAAATAGACCTTTAGGGACTAAAGGTCCCTCGCCAATGGCTCTGTTGTCAGGCGCTGTCGGGAGGGACCTTTAGTCCCGGTTGGTAACACCAACCGGGACTAAAGCCCTGCCTTTAGTCCCGGTCGGTGCCACGGACCGGGACTACAGCTTTTGTCCCGGTCCGTGGCACCGACCGGGACTATAGGACTGGGTTTAGTCCCGGTTGGTGTTACCGACCAGGATTAAAACCTCCCCCTATAAATTGAACCTCCCTCCTCTTCCTCCCTGTCCGAGCCCGAACTTCCTTGTTCATGTTCTTGTTGCTTGTTCTTCCATTGTTCTTGCTTGTCTCATCTCCGGCGATCAATCCACTTCAAACGCTTCTACGCCGTCGTCGATTTGTTTGAAAGGTTGCTAGCTTCATCCTCCTATGTTTTAGCAGCACCATATGTAAATCCATGTTGTATATGGTTATTTTATTTCATATTGCTAGCTCCAATCACTTTTCATGTTTGAATTTTTATGAACGATGCTAATTATAGTACCTAGAAAGTAGTATACACATATAATGTTTAGTTCTATTATACACTTTTTAGGATACTTTTTACTTTAATTTGTTCATGTTCTCATTTTAAAATATTAAATAATGTTGATTCTTTGTAATTTTGAAACAAATTAATTTTAACTTTAAAAATTCTTCAAATTAATTTTATTTAGAGATAAAATTACACCTTTTAATAGAAAAATACAAATTTTATGATTTTGCTATCTTTTTATTAACGTCCACAAATTAATTTTATGAAATGATGAACCACTTATAAAATTTTGAACTCAATTAGACAAGGTTGTGCCGCGCTCTTTTCTCATGCTGGGCTTTTAATTATGTGATGCCATATAATCCAGATAATGACACGCCATTGGATGTACAATGCCGATCGCCGCTCCAACGAGTTCATTGAGGGCGTGCGAGAATTCTGCAGAGTGGCAGAGGAAAACAAGCGGGATGGTTTTATGTGCTGCCCATGTGCCGTGTGTATGAATTTGAAAGAATTTTGTAGCTCAAGAAGTATTCACTTGCACTTGTTCAAGTCAGGTTTCATGCCAAACTACATTTGTTGGACCAAGCACGGAGAGACCGGGGTTATGATGGAAGAAGGTGAAGAAGAACAAGCGGACTCTGACGATGTTTTTGCTCAATACTGTGACTTCGCGATGGAGGAAGTTGAAGAAGAGGCGGATGCAGAAAACAGTATCGCTGAAGATGACGATGCTCTTGGTGATGTCATTCGTGACGCACAGAGAGATTGTGAAAGTGAAAAGGAGAAGGCTAAGTTTGACCAAATGCTAGAGGATCACAAGAAGTTACTCTACCCGTCGGCCGAAGATGGGCAGAAAAAGCTAGGCACGACACTGGAGTTGTTACAGTGGAAGACAGAGAATGGTATATCTGACAAGGCATTTGGGAAATTACTGAAGATCCAAAAAAGATGCTTCCGAAGCCTAATGAATTGCCTACCACTACATACGAAGCAAAAAAGATCGTCTGCCCTTTAGGATTACAAATCGAGAAGATACATGCATGTCCTAATGACTGCATCCTGTACCGTGGCGAGCACGAGAATTTAGATGAATGCCCTGTTTGCCATGCGTCACGGTACAAGATCTTGCAAGATGATCCTGACGATGTTGAGGATGAAGAACGTCCGAAGAAGAGAATCTCTGCCAAGGTTATGTGGTATGCTCCAATAATTCCATGCCTAAAACGACTGTTCAGAAACAACGAGCACGCAAAGTTGTTGCGATGGCACAAAGAAGACCGTAAGGTGGACAACATGTTGAGACACCCTGCAGATGGGTCCCAGTGGAGAGAAATAGATAGAGAATTCCCGGACTTTACAGATGACGTAAGAAACCTAAGGTTCGCATTGAGTACGGATGAATTTAATCCTTTTGGGGACCAGAGCTCTAGTCATAGCACTTGGCCCGTTACTCTATGTATCTACAACCTTCCTCCATGGTTATGCATGAAGCGGAAATTCATTATGATGCCGGTGCTCATCCAAGGCCCGAAGCAACCTGGCAATGACATCGATGTCTACCTGAGGCCATTAGTTGAGGAACTCCAGCTGCTATGGAGCAAACCAGGTGTGCGTGTGTGGGATGAGTACAAACAGGAAGAATTCGACCTGCGAGCATTGTTGTTCGTGACAATCAATGATTGACCAGCTCTAAGTAATCTTTCAGGACAGATAAATAAGGGATATAATGCATGCACCTATTGTTTTGGTGACCTTGAGGCTGTCTATTTAAAAAAATGTCGAAAGGTCGTGTACCTTGGCTATCGTCGATTTCTTGCTAAGAACCACCAGTTGAGAAAGAAAGGCAAACATTTTAAAGGTACGGCAGAACACCGGTCCAAGCCAGGCAACCGAGATGAGGCAGAGGTATTCAAGATGGTCAAGGATTTGAAAGTAGTGTTTGGAAAGGGACAAGACAGTGAACCTGTTCCAAAAGACGCTTCGGGGCGCGCCTCAATGTGGAAAAAGAAGTTAATATTTTGGGAGCTACTATATTGGAAAGACCTTGAGGTCCGCCACTCGATCGACGTGATGCACCTAATAAAGAATCTTTGTGTCAATCTCCTAGGGTTCATGGGTGTGTTTGAAAAGCCTAAGGATACCCTTGAGGCACGAGAGGACTTGAAGCGCATGAAAGAACGAGACAACCTGCATCCAGAGAAGACAGATGATGGACGTCATTACTTAAGACCTGCTAGCTACACTCTTAGCAATGAGGAGAAGGAAAACATGTTTGAGTGCCTAAGCAGCATCAAAGTCTCATCTGGATTCTCCTCCAATATAAAGCGTATAATAAATGTGCCGGAGAAGAAATTCGTCAACTTAAAATCGCACGACTGCCACGTGATTATGATGCAACTGCTTCCAGTTGCCTTAAGAGGAATTCTACCTCCACATGTACGTCTGGCCACCGTGAAGCTGTGTGCATTCCTCAATGCAATTTCTCGGAAGACAATCAATCCTTTTGATCTAGCTACTCTACAGAATGATGTGGTTCAATGTCTTGTCAGCTTTGAGTTGGTGTTCCCTCCATCCTTCTTTGATATCATGACACATCTCCTAGTTCATCTGGTCAAAGAGATTAATATCCTGGGTCCTGTGTTCCTACACAACATGTTTTCCTTAGAGAGATTTATGGGTGTACTGAAAAAATATGTTCACCAGCGGGGTCAGCCAGAAGGAAGCATTGACAAGGGATACGGGACAGAGGAGGTCATTGAGTTCTGTGTGGACTTCATTCCTGACCTTGACCCGATTGGTCTTCCTGAATCACGGTATGAGGGGAGACTTGGTGGAAAGGGTACACTAGGAAAGAAAACATATATCAGCCAGGGTGATGATTCTTTCAATAAAGCACACTACACAGTTTTTCGAAACTCCACTGTGGTGGAACCGTATATTGAGAAACACATGAATTTTGTACGATCCGAGAATCCTGGGAAGAATAAGGCTTGGATTACGCGTCATCACATGGAGACATTCGGTGATTGGTTGCAAAAAAAATGTCAGGGTGATAAAACTATTGGAGATGAACTGTATTTATTGGCTAGGCAACCAGCGTGGCACGTCCTCACGTACAAAGGGTACGAGATAAATGGAAATACATTTTACACCGTATCCCAAGATAAAAGAGTACCAACCAAAACAGTGGTGTCCGCGTGGATGCTACGGAACCGAATGGGAACATACACACATATTATGGTCGCATAGAGGAGATTTGGGAATTAGACTATGCACATAATTTTAAAGTCCCTCTATTCCGATGCCAATGGGTGAAGATGAACGGAGGGGTATCAGTCGATAAGGAGTACGAAATGACAATAGTGGACCTCAACAATATTGGGTGTAGAAATGATCCATTCGTCCTTGCTGCTGATGTGAATCAGGTGTTCTATGTGAAAGACATGTCTACAAAACCCAAGAGAGGGAAACACGACGAGAAAAAAACCAACGAGCCAAAGCGCCACATAGTTCTTACAGGGAAAAGAAACATCGTGGGAATTGAAGACAAGTCAGACGTGTCAGAGGATTATGAAAAGGGTGATCGAATCCCACCCTTCTGTGTGGCCAAAGACCCAAGCATCCTGCTCGCTGCTGAGGACACTCCATGGTTACGGAATGATCATAACCAAGGGCATTATGTCAAGAAAAAGTTTACCACTATGCCCGCTTGATATAGGTAGTGAACTCAAATTAATAATGTGTATTTGACATCTTGTGTAATATAATTGTAACATTATGTGTTGAAAATTCAAATTTGATCAACCATACAGTGATCAACCATAGGGATTTCCAGGATACTTGCTGTACCATTGTCACTGATCATGGTATCATCATAGGTACAACTGCAGTAACTCGTTTCACATTGTCGATATTATAACCGAGATCAGAGAATGGTTATAATAACAAGAGATCTAGAGAGGTTAGAATTCTCCGATGAATGTCCAACGAGTGAAAGCACCTTAATTGTGAGCTATAATGGTTTAGGAGCACCGACTACGGTACCAGTGCGTATCCTAGTGAAAACTCGTGTGGTCGCGAATCACAGAGTATTCCAGGTCTGACACGGCACCATAGTCACGGGTCGAGACACCACTATAGAGCACAACCAAAGTAACTCTCGTAGAACACATGTTGGTTATTAATATCAAAGTAATAGCATGTGTCAGAATAGAAGAAATCAAGACGTGGTACATGCATATGTGGAGAAGTCAACGCAAGGAGTTATCCCAGGTTTTTCATTGAGTTGACATGATAAATAAAGTGCATCCAGAAGTCCCCCAAGGATTAGGAACTTGTGGAGCAGGGATCATAAAAAGGGCTAGTAAAACCTGGTACAGGACGAGATTCATCAATAGAACAGCTATAACGAATAATAACTGCTCCCCGAATATAAGGAGGGAATTTTTAATCATTATTTTATTATCATTTTATGCATGATATGAGATATGCTCGTCCTATACGTCTTCTCAACGTCATGAGTGCTTCATCTTCATCATGTTAGTAGATTATAGGGATTTACTTATACACTATCTTCACTGCACAAGACGGATTATCAAGAGGTACTTCAGTAGAGCTTTGTCGATGAAGTTGACTCTCCTCTTGACCTTCTAAAGACGAGTTGACGAACTTCTAGAAACCTTTTTACTTGAGTCATCAGAAATTCTTCATGAAATCTTTCAGCAAGCAAGAAGATAGACAGAAGTCTATTTTTTTAAACTTGTTATCTTCAAAAACTTTTATCTTGTAAAATCATTTTGAAGTTTTCAAATGTAATGTTGTAGCTGATCCATTATATGAGCTCTGATACCATTCTATGGCAGAACCTCCTAAATTATATGGCCCACATGTACTTGTTATCGTCTTAAAAGACCTCTAACCACCATACATGTGTACCACAATACTTAAGAAGTCTGTCGGGTGTCCTCGGGAAACCCGAATCATCCACATTGTTACAACTCACACAGGATCAACAAAGGAGTAACTACAACATTACAACATTTGTTACAAAACTTTACATCAGAGTGCGGAAGAATAACAATAAATTTACAAATCATGATTAAGTTAACTTTTTACAAACTTAACTTAAATGGCAGAAGTCGAGTAGAACTACAGGAGATAACTTGGGTAGAGCACCAAAGTTAGGAGAAGATAACCAGATCATATCGAACCCACTGACATGACCTGACTAGCAGCACCAGTCAGCACCTGCAACAGGGGTTAACAAACCCTGAGTACTCAATTGTACTCCGCAAGACTTACCCGACGAAAAGAAAAGACTCCAAGGATATGCTGGCTTTAAGGGAAGTAGTGGAGCTAGAAAAGAGGAGTTTTGCAGAAAAGCTTTACTATGCGTGGATCCTTACTTTTAATATTTTAAACAAGTTTTAGCATTAATTTTAGTGAAGCTTATTTTAGATAGATTTGCACCTGTTCTATCTCAATCACTTGTATCAAGCATCACATTTCATATCCATCTCTTTTCCATCTCATTTCCATAATCATCATGTTCCATTGTTAACTACGATGTAGGTCAGGTGATCGAGTCTCCATAACCGAGGAGCAACGACAATTCGAACCGATTATACCCAGCTGGGGATCTCTAACCACACGACATATGTAGGACTCTAACCTACATAAATCAACCTTCACTCGGATCCTCCAACACATGATCGAGTCCAGCGCCACCCGAGAGTACAGTACACCTCCAATCTAGCCATTGGCTACGAGGGTACACACTACTCTCGTCATCTCTCCACTCCCAGTGCGCGGTTAGCCGTTCACATGTTGGCATTACCGAGGTCTTAGGCTTACCAGAGCATGTGATCAGTTGCAAAGTCTCAAAACACAGGCGGGCCTACAACGGTACGGTCCTTAACTGACTCAGTCGGAGACACTACATGGGGACTCCTTTCCCGATGCAAGTCCACCGACCGGTCTCAGATTAATATTACCATAATCATATTCATATGCTCTCATGACCCGTCATTAAGTCAGGAGAAGCAAAGGTAAACCTGTTTCTCGCGAATGATGAAACCACCATTCGACTTCTACCGAAGTCTAAGCATTACTAAGCATAAGAGATCGACCTACACATACTAGTGGGATATCATCTGGATATAAATGTAGATCAAGGTAATTATGCAGCAACGGTATCGACCAACTCCTACTAACATAATGCACCATTACACGAGACTTAAGGTGTAATAAAGCATTTAAAAACAGAAGGGTGGTTGTATGTTCGGGGCTTGCCTTCGTTGCCGAAAAGTTAGTTTTCCCTCAGAGAGTTCCAATAGACACCAACACCTTTGGTGGATGGACCTACTCCGATACTTGATCAACACGCATCTTCTTATTCTCGTACAAACTACACGTATATAAATGATGCGAGACTTAATATGATGGAATGCATGCCATGATGCATGATGATGAGCAAAGCATAGCATACAAGAGACATTTAGAAAGGATAAACATTAGTTATCTACTTGAGTACAACTTTCCTTCGCGGTACAGTTACAAAGCCAACAAGGTTAATTTAAAGGTTAACTAACCATAACATTGTTTTTACCCAAGAGGTTGCATCTAATAACAAGTAAGTCTATCACAAGACCACTAATTACTTACACAAGAAATTATTAACTATTAATGATCTATGTTAAACACATTAATTATCATTAACAAAACTTAATTAACAAGTTAATCGTGAGCTCAAGCAACTCAATAAGATGTCATGGATCATCACATATTAATGATCCAAGGTCAACAAGAAATCTCAAAGTCAAACAATACCTAAGTCATTAAGCATTAATTACATGATTAATTAACTAATCAACAAAGCATAAATTAAGAAGAAAATCAACATTGTCCAATTGAGCCCAAAATTTTTATGAAGGTTGGTTACATCATATAACAATGGCAAAACAAATTTCATAATTTTTGGACCAAAATTTAAGCCTAGAAAAATTATAGAAATTGCATTTATTAATTAAAAGGCATATTTTTATCACATACAAAAAGTGCTCAAAATTCTAGTTTCATATTTTTCCCATGTAGAGCATCACACAGAGAGGCTACACAAAAAATTTTATAATTTTTTGAGCTCTACTTACTTTACTATGAAATAAACAAATTTCATCACTATTTAAACATTTCTAAAAATAGTAAACAGAATTTAAATTCACTTTCTCTCTCCTGTAGTCGATGACATCACGACCCCACTGGTCAGCCCGTGCTGACCACTGCACCCGCCGCCATTGACCGGCAATTACTCGACAGCGGCGACATCACCGGCGGCGACCAGGGCTCCGGCGTAACCCACACGAGTAGGCGCATCGATCTACCAAGAAAAATGGAGCAACTAGGATTAGGCGGTGAGTTCAGCGCCGGCCATGGCGACTACGACGGAGCGGCGGCGGCGTGCTAGGCATGAAGAGCTGGTAGAAACGGAAATTGAAAGGAGGAATAGCTTCAGCAGCTCACTGCGGACCATATAGGCTACTCATCGGAAGCAGAAGCACAACGGAGAAGGCTGCCGTCGGCGAGGGTGGATGCGGCGGCGCTCTGGCCGGCCGCGAGGACGATAGCAGCGCGCGGCTGAACCCGGCAAAGGGAGACAACGTGAGCGGGTGCAAACGATGCGCATAGAGGTGGCGCAACCATGCACGAAAGCTAGAGGACTGTGGCAAAGCGATCGCGGCCAATTTACCGGCGCGATGGAGCTGACCGGTGGCGAGGCAGAGAGGGAAAAAGGGAGAGTGCGAGCGCCGGCGCTGAGGCTTTGAGGGGGAGAAGGCGAACTCTGGCTTCGCCAGCACCCACGAGACCCCAGCCACGTAGGCGTCCACGCAGGAAACGCCACGAAGGCGCGGCTAAACACCGCACGGCGGTGACGCGGCGGCAAGCAGGAGGTGCCGGTCTACTGTGAAATCGATTTTGAAATAATTACGAAAATGCCACTGACTCTATTTTACAAATTACTCCCAAATTTTCTAAAGAAGTTGAAAATCTGTAAAAACAAAAGTTGCTCAATTTTCAAAGTTCTACAACTTTCTCAATATAAACATTTTTCAATTCGGCCTAGATTTTGAAATTTGAATTTGAATTGAAAAGGGGACATTTTCTGGAATTCTGTAAATTCAAAATTACTTTGAATTTTGTATTGAAACTTCAAAAACTCAAAATACCAAAGTTGTACATCTAGGTAAGACCTACAACTTTGCTATTCAAAATATTTTCAAATTCTGCCTCTATTTTGAAATTGGATAGGGGAGATGAAAAGGGGTCAAATTTGAGATTTGAATCTTTTCAAAATTACTCCAAATTTTACACTGAAACTTTGAAAACTCAAAACACCAAACTTGTAGCCCTTGAAAATATCTACAAACTTGGTTTTACAGTTTTTCCCAAATTTTGCTCAGATTTTGATTTATTCAAAAAGGGGTAAAACTAGGGTTTTGTTTTTCAGGGTTTTCGGAAAGATTTCAAATTGAAATTTGTTACTCTATTAATTGGTGATTATTTTGTGATCAAACCATCACCCAAGGGCATCATTGAGTCAAGCATCACATGTTTGACCAAATCCCACTCTTGGTTGACCAATTTGACTTTTAAAAATCTTTTAATAATTCCCCAAATTTGAATTCAAATTCGACTCGGAAAACTTGCGACAAGTTTTGGATTCCAAATTTAAACTCAAACTTGAAGCTCCATTTTAAACATGTTTGACTTACAAATTATTATCAAGCCTTGACCCCATATTATAAAGCACATTTAACCCTACAACTTTTATTTAAAAAAAACTTTAATTGCGTAAACCAATTCTCATATATATAAATTCATAAAGAACCTAATGTATCAACATGCCATCATTTCATGGAATTAACTAAAATACCAGTTTTGCAATATGTGAACATGACAAAGAAACATATGAAACATGTCATATGGCAACATTACATATGCAACATATGATAACTATTATTGCAATATGAATGCATTTATGGCATAATACTTGATACTTATGCTTGATGATGCATCATTATCACATTTTAATTGTTTCTTAACATCTGGGATGTTACAAATCAATATGGTTCCAACATGAACTTGATGCAAATGTCGGTACCTGATGATGTGGACTTAGATGAACTCGCCAAGTGGATGAATGTGACTGGGCTTTCCTTAGAACAACTTCTCGGTCGGGAGGAACTGACAACTGTTAAAGAGGCCGAAGCTGTTGATGAATGGCGGAGGAAGTACGTATATGGCAGGAGTCTATGCGACCCTGCAAAGATAAAAAATCTTGGTACACAAATGTACAAGCTGCACGAGTACTACTTGAGATTCTGTGCACAACATCAAAGTGAACAATATCTGGGCGTCCAAGTCAGAGACCGTCACTACTTCCGTGGAGATGACGTCATCTGGGTACAATTTAGTGAAGTACACCAGCTTCTCTATATGGATGCTCTTGAGAAATCTCTCATAAGCTGCTACTGTCTGTAAGTGATTCTTCCTTTTAATCAATAATCCCACTCTAGCATATGTACGTATTCGTAATAACTATGCTCACGATGTGCAGACACATGATGAGAGAACTCAGATTGAAACAAGACGATCGAATTGGTTTTATCGATCCGTATGTCGTGTACAAGGACATAAAGACTAAAGATCTATTCAATCTGAAGATCAAGGAAATGGAGAAAAACCTCCGGAGGTTCTTTTATAACCAAAGGCATAAGGAGTTGATACTCTTCCCTTACAATATGGGGTAAAGTGTTGTGTTATATCATGTCTTAGTCAATCCAACATTAATATATATATATATATATATATATATATATAAGTTGACTCTATAAACAAATGCAGGGATCACTGGATACTCATTGAGATTAAGATCAAGGAACAAACTATAAATGTGTGGGACTCAATGAGAAAAGAGCTGGCAATGTACCAAGACATGATAGACATGATCCAGAGGTAAGTTCTATCATTCATTAATTATCGTTGCCTGCTCCTTTAATTTACTATGCTATACCTAATCAACGACCGACTTATTGGGCAGGGCTTGGGCTTGGCTACAACAAAGATATCGTACGGATCTGAAAGTGCCACTCCCCCCTCCTATTCTACATAAGTGGGTGTCCAGACAACCGTACGGAACCAATTTATGTGGATACTACGTTTGCGAGTACATGCGATGTAGCAAATTTACACCTGCTAAAGAGATGCTAAAAGTAACATGTGTATACAGTAAATTCATATCTTATTTATTTGTTGAAACTAAATAAATCTTATGTATATTAATATCTTTTCCTTTAATTAATGCAAATGGAAGGAGTGGGAATTGAAAGAACAAGTGTTCAAGCACACAATACTCGTCGCAATCCAGGAGACGATCGCAGGTTTCATCAACGATCATGTCATCCCGGAAGACGGCGAGTTCCACCACAACCCTAGGTTGGATTTGAAGAGTCCAAACAAGAACGAACACTTGTATGAGCTTTGAGTGGCGGGCAAACATTTGTGTAACTCATTAACCGGCGGCCGAACACTTGATTACTTGTATATTATTGTAAATGTAATGTGTATGTACGTATATGTATAGCTCTATAATATATATATATATATATGTAGTTTCATACTTTATTTGTGTGCAATAATAACGCTCTCGTATAGGTGCAACGTATACGGATAATAACAGCGAAGAATAAATTGAAAAATAATATAACTGAAAACCAAAATCAATAATGAATCGGAAAGAAAAAGGAAAAAGAAAAAAAAACTTTTAGTCCTGGTTGGTAATACTAACCGGGACTAAAAAGGTGCTGCGCCACGTCGATGTCTGGCAGCACCTTTAGTCCCGGTTGGTATTACCAACCGGCCCTTTAGTCCCGGGCCTGAGAACCGGGACTAAAGGTGGGACATTTAGTCCCGAAACCTTAGTCCCGGCTCGCAGTCCGGGACTAAAGGTCCTTTTGGACCAGGACTAAAGCCCCGTTGTGCAGCAGTGCATCGTCGATTGCCTTAACAACGAGTCCATGAGATGACTCAAGTCAAGACGGGTGCATGCATCTGTACAGCAACAAGGAAGTGTAGGAGGGCCTCAATGTGCGTACTCCCAACTTACGTGTTACCGTCAGCACATAAAGAAAAGTATCCTCTCCACGGCATTATGATTGATGAGGCCTGCAAGCTAGTTATTAACAACTCGTCACAGCAACTCTACATACAAGACGACGACAAGCTAGCAAGCTATTGGGAGATTTTTTAATCGTACATAAGTGCACACTTTTACAACAGGTGTACACTTAGATTACCCGTACTCATGGACCTCTATATTCATCCTCTATACGTCCTAGTCAGCAAGATTCTCTCCTCTATACTCAATTCTCCCGCACCCATCCATCATCTATCCACTGTGAGACCCACTTGTCACTTTATCTAAATATATCCATGTGTGATATAGTTTTGAAGGATTTATTGAGACGAATTTAATGGTGCAATCGAAATTTAATTTGGATTTTTGGTTTGTGAGTTATAGCATTTTTTCCTTTGTTTAGCTAGTGGGGCCCGCCACTATTGAGTATAGAGTAAGCACAGTATCACTCTAAATATAGAGTGAGAGAAAGGATAGAGTATCGTTTTAGAGTACCCAGTGCAGCAGTTTTTACTCTATATTCATACTCTAAAGCTTTAGAGTATCGTTTTAGAGTACCCACTGCGGGTAGTCTTAGGCCTTGTTTAGATGGGCAAAAAGACCCAAAAAATTTTGCGCAGTACTCGTCACATCGAATCTTTAGACGCATGCATGGAACATTAAATGTAGGTGAAAAATAACTAATTGCACAGTTTGTCTGTAAATGTCGAGACGAATCTTTTGAACCTAGTTAGTCCATGGTTAGACAAATTTTACCAAATAACAACGAAAAGTGCTACAGGAATTTTTCCCCAAAAATTTTCGCAACTAAACGGGCCTTTACATGCTTATCCATCTACTCGGACTCCAAAACACATCGATTCTTCTACTCGCCCATTGCCTTGGTTTCTTCGGCTTCACTCCGATTATACTTGGGGGCTCGAATTCAAGGATGTACGATCAAGTTTACAAGCACTCAACCACTGGGCAACAAGCTATCACTGAACATTGTCTCAGGCGATTACCCAGCTGCATCTTTGAGTAACTCTTTTCAAATCCTAGCGCCGACTACAAGTACTCGGACACAGGCTCGGGGCTGTGGGATACATATTCTCAAAGGATGTTTTTAAATTCTTTGTGAAGAAATTACAGAGAAAACCCTCTAACTCTTTGTTCCAAAACAGCAAGAGGCTTGGGCTACACTCAGTGAGTGCACTTTTCTAGAAAGTGCACACCACTCGAAGATTTCAAGAAGCGCTACATGGTTACTCTCAAGAAAGTACTCGAACGAAGCTTGTTTCTACTTGGCAAGACCTGGAGGAACAAGAAGAGGCTTCCAAGATCAACCATACAGTGCTCGGGGGTTTGTCGGTACATAATACCCGGGGTATCCCGTAAGAAAGGAAGAAGATCTAGTCTGACTAGTATTCCTCCCATGTAATCCCAGTAACATTGCTATCCTATAATCCTACTAGGACTTCTACATTGTAACCGACTAGGACTCCTGGACTATATAAAGGAGGGCAAGGCTCCCTAGATCGGCAGAACAATAGGAACAGACCTCACCAAGTGCAGGACGCAATATACTATTCACCTCAAACTGGACGTAGCGACGCCGACGCTATTTCGGTAGACCGAACCAGTATAAATTGTTGTCTTTGCGTTCACCAATAAGTTCTGCATACGCCGATGCCCCCCCCCCGAATAATCGTTCCGGATAACCCCGTAACGAGTTGCCGGTCATCAAACACCGACAATAACCCGCAATGTCCAGTAACCCACAATGTCAGTTATAGTAACCGGCATTGTCAGTGAAGCCATATTGTCATTCTTCTCTTTTTGCGTGTGTGCTGCAGATCATATGTGAATATAACATGAGAGCATTTTAGTTTTTTTTATTATAATGCACGTGCAATTACGCTAGTATCAAAAAATCCAAAGATCAAACCGAATTATGCGGTAAGATCGAAACCGAACACCCACACGGTGCCTCCGATCCCCTCCTGAATCAAAATGCACACGAGCCTTGGTACGGTGGCAGTATGCCTTGCAAAAGTGAACATCCTGATCACTCCAACCACACCCAATGTACTGCAGCTGATCTCCAAGCAGGTTCCCACCCCAAAGGGGACATGTGGCTTTGTTTATACTCCCTTCCTCTAAGAAAAAAGTACAATCAGAGCACAATATAAAGTTAAAATATCTTAAGTTTGCAATACTTTAAATAAATATTATTAAATTTGTAATAAGATATATTTTCATAATATATTTTTTTGGCATCACAAATATTTATATTTTTACCTATATATTTGCTTAAGTGTTGGACAGTGGGCCAAGGATTTTCTTCAGTCCCCGGCATGGACTCTTCTCAGCCAACAATGTGGTGGCAATACCTTTTCTTTCTCTCTTCCATCTACGCAATCTCTTGCTCTGAATCCTCTGTCTCCCTTTCCCCTGTGTCAGGCACAACCACTTCTGGGTCTTCTTCATCTGCTCCCTTGGTGCCTACACCAGTGTTTGAAGTCCCAAATGTTGAGGATGAACAAAGGACTCTGAAGACTCCATCTCCTCCACTCAGCAAAGCCAAGAATGCTGTTGGAAAAAAAAGGGTAAGGCAATTCATATTTCATATTTGGATCTAAGGTGCAGTGAAAGAATTCATAATTTACACAAAGGTTTCAGATCCCCAATCTGCAAAGATCGAAATTGTCTAGGCTGTTCAACTAACCCACCCACTCTTTCCACATCAGTAGTTCGTGATCTTGGAGCAACTTTTTGCAAGCTAGATGCCTCCAATCTATCTGATGAAGCTCTCAATGCCAAAGCCCCCAAGAAAGGAGCGGTGGGCAGGCCCAAGAGCAAGAAGCCCAAGCCTTCAGATAATGGCTCAGGGGAGGGCACCTCCAAGAAGAAGGACTAGCCTTGCTCTTTCTTTAGCTTTTCTTTCTTAGTTAACTATGAAAAGTTTATCTTTTATCTATATGTTATCATGGGAACCAAAGTCTGGAATATTTTGTGTTGGAATATCCGTGGGCTAAATTCAGATAAAAAGTGGAATGCTATTAGGGATTGTTTAACTGAAAATAATTGTGATGTGCTCTGTTTACAAGAAACCAAGCGTGCCACCTTTGACCTTTGATCTTTCTTTCATTCATAATTTTTGTCCTCCGGTTTATGATCGTTTTGAATTCCTGCCTTCAAATGGAGTCTCTGGTGGAACTATAATCATTTGGAAAAGGTCCTCCTTCTCTGGAACTCTCATTTTCCAGAATTCCTTTGCAACATCTGTCGAGCTTATTTCTTTACACAACAATGCCGCTTGGATTTTAACCAACATTTATGCGCCATGTACTCCTTCTGGAAAAAGAGAATTCATTTCTTGGTTTAAAAATATTCAAATGTCAGATCAGGCTGATTGGTTAGTATTTGGTGACTTCAATCTTTATCGCAGCCCAGAGGATAGAAATAGAGAGGGTGCAGATTTCACATAGATGTATATATTCAATGCAGCGATTAGTGCCTTGGGGTTGGTGGAATTACCTTTAAAAAGGCAAACGTTTCACCTGGACTAATAAGCAACATCCCCCTTTGCTTGAACGCCTTGATTGGTTTTTTACCTCAGCAAGTTGGACTCTCTCTTACCCTATATCTGAGGTTTCAACTCTAACTATGGAAACCTCTGATCATGTGCCTTGCTTGATCAAAATTTCTACCGCTGTTCCCAAAAGTCATATCTTTCGATTTGAAAATTATTGGCTGCAACGAGAGGATTTCATGCAGCAGGTTATCTTAGGTTGGCAATCTAACAACCTACACATTGATGCTGCTAAAGCACTTACAGCAAAGTTCAAGAACTGAGAAAAGTTCTTAAAGAATGGAAGAAGACCCTCTCCAACTTAAAGCAGAATATTATGAATGTCAAGCTCACTCTTTCTTTTCTGAATTTTATTGAAGATACCAGAGATTTGACTATTGTTGAATGGAATTTCAGAGCTCTTTTAGAAGAAAAGCTTATTTCACTTTTGCAGCAGCAAAATTCTTATTGGAAACAAAGAGGGGTAGTTAAATGGGTCACCCTAGGGGATGCCAGTACCAAATTTTTTCATGCACAAGCTACAGTTAAATAAAGAAGAAATTTGGTTACCCAACTAATTGATGATCAGGGGCATGAATTGGTAAATGATAGTGACAAAGCTGAATTGATTTGGCAATCCTTCAAAGAGAGGTTAGGAACCACAAACTTCACAGGCCTGGGATTTGACCTTAGCTCTTTTTTCAATCACACAATTGATATGTCTCCTTTGATTGAGCCATTCAGAAAGGAGGAAGTTGATGCAGTTGTCAGAGCCTTGCCTTCAGACAAAACACCTGGACCTGATGGCTTCAACACTGATTTTGTCAAAAAGTGTTGGTCAATTATTTGTGATGACTTCTATAATTTATGCGATGCTTTTTTATTGTGAACAAATTTGCCTCCAAAGTATAAATGGTTCCTATATCACTCTGATCCCTAAAAAGGATGATGCCATGAGAGTCTCTGATTATAGGCCCATTTCTTTGCTTAACACCTCAGTTAAAATCATCACAAAAATACTAGCAAATAGGCTTCAGATGGTTCTACCTTCTCTGGTACATAAAAATCAATATGGTTTCATTAAACATAGGACAATACAAGATTGTTTAGCATGGGCCCTAGAATATTTGCATATGTGCCATCAATCAAAAAAAGAGCTGATCATTCTGAAATTAGACTTTGAAAAGGCCTTTGACAAAGTAGAGCACAATTTAATGTTACAAATTATGGAACATAAAGGTTTCCCCAGAAAATGATTGAATTGGATGAGGCTTATTTTTGGATCTAGTACTTTTGCTGTTCTCTTGAATGGAGTTCCTGGAAAAGTCTTTCATTGCAGGAGGGGAGTTAGATAGGGTGATCCACTGTCACCATTACTTTTTGTTTTAGCTGCTGATCTGCTACAGACAGTTCTTAACAATGCTAGGGGGAATCAACTCTTGGATCTTCCAATACCTTTGCTTGGTGATGAAGATTTTCCTATCCTACAATATGCAGATGATACACTAATTTTTATGCAAGGGGATGTCACTCAGTTAAATAATCTGAAGGATTTATTATCTGAATTTGCAAAATCCACAGGGTTGAAGGTAAACTTTGATAAATCCTTTATGGTTCCTATTAATGTGACTGAAGAGAGGTTTGATATTTTAGCTAATACTCTAGGTTGTTCTAAAGGATCTTTACCCTTCACCTATCTGAGCCTTCCTTTATGTTTAGCCAGACCTTGGCAGATTTCTGGCCTTTGGTTTCAAAATGTGAGAGAAGATTGGTGGCTTTTTCATCCTTTCTAAGTGATGCAGGCAGGTTACAGCTCACTAATGCAGTTCTTACAGCTCTTCCAACCTTTGCAATGTGCACCTTTCTTCTTCCAAAAACAGTGATCAAACAAATTGATAAATTTAAAAAACATTGTTTGTGGCGTGGTTCTGACTTGAGCAGCAAAAAAACCATCAAAAGCAGCTTGGCCCTTGGTCTGTGTATCGAAGCCGGATGGTGGCTTGGGAGTTATTAATTTGACACTACAAAATGAAAGCTTGCTCCTTAAGCATCTACATAAGTTTTATAATAAGATGGACATTCCATGGGTCCAATTAATTTGGCGACATTATTACTCTCAAGGCAAGTTATCGTATCAAGGTACAAGGATTAGAGGTTCTTTCTGGTGGCGAGATATTTTCAAACTACAAGATGATTACAAAGGTATGGCAATGGTTTCTGTGAAAGATGGATCCACATGCTTCCTCTGGCATGATCTTTGGGAAGGATCTGTTTGCTCACAAACCTATCCCGAACTTTTTTCTTATGCTAAGAATCAGCAGATTTCTCTGAAGGTGGCAACATCCACACCTCTCATTCAGAATTTGTTCCATTTGCCACTCTCTGGGGAAGCATACGCTCAGTTTTAGGAACTCTCACAAACTATTCACAACTTGCATTTGCAACAATCTACTGATAACTGGTCTTATATTTGGGGGTCCTCTGCTTATTCATCCAAGAAGGCTTAAAAACATCTTTTGGGTCATCATCATGTACCTAAAGTTTACAGTTGGCTATGGAGATCTGCTTGTCAAAATAAAAGAAAATTCTTTTTTTTTTGGCTTGTCTTGAAGAATCAGCTGAGCACTAGATCCTTATTACGACAGCGCAATATGCATCTCCAGGATTATAATTGTGTTTTTTGTTTGCTCAATGTTGAGGAAGATCTACTTCATCTTTTCTTTCATTGCCCGTTCTCTCGGACTTGCTGGTCCAGTTTAAATGTTTTTCTACCAAACAGTGATGATATTCTGGACATTGTGGAGAGTATCAAACAGCAGCTAAGCCAGCCGTTCTTCATGGAGATCATAGTAACAATGTGTTGGGCTATTTGGACCATGAGAAATGACATCATTTTCAGAAATTTGGCGCATTCAGTTCAAAGATGTCGCTCTGTCTTCAAGAAAGAATTTGCTCTGGTTATTCTTAGAGCAAAGACTTCTCTTCACCCACGCATAGATTCATGGCTAGAAGCCTTTGTATAATCTTGGCTATTTTCTTTTTGACTTTCTTTGTTTCTTAAACCTGCTGTGTATTACTTTGTATGTTTCAAGTTTTTAATAAAATTTCAGTAGGGGCTCCAAGCCCCTCCTGTCTCCTCAAAAAAAAAAAACTTTAACTAAAAGTACATCTAGAATTATATTTTTTGGGGGACAGAGGTATTAGAACTGCCTAGAGTGATCTTGTGACGCCAGATAGGCGGCCGTTTTTCTCGTGGTGGGGGTGATTTGGCACAAATTAAACATCCTGGAGTTTAGCCTTGCATTTGGCCTTTTGGCAACGACAGGACGACTGCAACCTGCAATCTGCAAAGCTGAAACAACCCTGGTCACAAGTCTGCAGCCGCAGCGAAGAGAGACGCGAACGCGACCCCGGGCGGCAGGTCACTGCATGCAGGCGTCGGATGGACCCGGCCCATGGGACACCGGCAGGGCAGACGGCCAGTTTCTGAGGGCGGGCCGGCCGGGACCGGGAGAGGGGCTGGCCGCCGGCGGATTGGGTAAGGTGCCGGCGATGTGGGGCCGATGGAGCCTAAGCCCCAAATCCAAAAAGCATTTGTGCATTTTCTGTTTCGATTCCATCTGATATCTTTACTTTTGCAGGAACCAGCTGTGCTTTTGCAGGGAGCAGCAGCAGCTGTTGTAGGACGATCGGCGGCGATATATGGAATGCAACCGCACTAGTGTATTTTGAATCTGTTTTTTTACTCTCGTCTCACACATACACACGTCGGTCGTACATTATCGCAACCGAAGAGTACAGTATGTATTTGCATCGCATGCATCTTTCATCCCTGGGCATCTTTTTGACCGAGTGCAGTAAAGCATTCTGCATCGTGCCAAATCCCTCTCTATCTTTTTTTACTCCGGAGTAAGTAATTTTTTACAAAAGAACCAAAGAAAAACAAATATCACCAGGAGTTGTTGGTACTGCAAGCCATGCATGCACCAAAACGATCGGCCAGGACGTACCCGCTCGCAGCCCACTGCTCCCACCCCAACTTCTCCCCTGCGGAGTGGGGGCCACCACATCGCAGCACTGCGTTTCGAACTGGAACATGCTGCTGCAGCCACTTGCAGCTGTTGCTACAGTGTTTTTGTGAGAGGCCCTGCAGCCGCTGCAGCTGCTTTTTAGCACAGCCGAACAGAAGAATCTCGATGCTAGGGCGGAACTGATGAGAGGTGAAGAAGTAGCGAGGGGAAAGAGTGCAAGACTCCCGCCTCGGCCCTCGGTTCGATTATATAAAGACCACGCCCATACGCTACTAGTACCACGCACATCCCATTCCCGTCCGCCTCCCTCCCACCCTCTATCTCCACTCGACCTCCCCTCCGATCCGAACGCGGCCGCCATGTCGACGTCCCTCTTCTGCCGCGCCGCTCTCACCGCCGCCGCTCCAAGCGCTCGTGGCGGCAGTGTCCGTCGTCTCCCGGGGCGCAGGCCAGCGGGTTCTGGCTTCCGTGGAGTCGTCTTCACCACCTTGTCGATGGTCAGTTGTTCTGCTCGTTTGTTCTTGCGTTCTTCACTGTGGATTTTGTGCCGCATGCATGCGTGTTCTTGTTGCATGCATCTCATCACTGGACCGATGGAGGGAGGCCGATGTCGATGGTCTGGTCCGATGATCTCTGCGGATTTTATTGTCTTTTGTCAACCTTTTTGATTTACTCTCCCTGCAGTACGTCTCACCGATCGAGTTGCATGTTTTCTTTCCTCTTTCTTTACCTCTCAAGGCACCACCACCCAAGCCCAAGGTCACCGTGCTGGCGTGCGCCAAGAGGCCCAGGAAGGCTACCGACCCTTGGGACAGCGACTACAAAGGAGATCAGGATGTATGTTGATACTAGCTAGCTAGTTCTGTTGCTATATATATTTGGTTGGGTTCGCTTCATTTGGTTTAATCTGATCCCCCTTCCAATTATAATGCTGATTCATGCGCTGCAGGCGATTGACAAGTTTTATGCTGAGCTCTCTAAGGAACTCGAGTATTTTCGCAGCTACGGAGATGAGGATGATGTATGTTGATACTAGCTACCTAGTTCTATTGCGTGCTATATATTTGGTTGGGTTCGTTTGATTTGATTTGATCCCCCTTGTAATTATGATGCTGATTCATTCCCTGATCTGATGCACTGCTGCAGGAGTTTGACAAGTATTATGCTTCTCTCTGTAAGCAAACTGAGGAGGCTATGATTGGTAAATTCATTGATGTTATTCCTCTTATGCCGGTTCTTTCCGAGGAGGAGAGGGCAGTGCAGAACAAGGTCAAGGAGATCGCCGAGAGGTGCATGGACCTCCAGGCTGATGCGATGCGCCGCCTCCGCCCGGAACAAAGGCGCCCACTGTACCTGGTGTGTGTGTGTGTGTGTGTGTGTGAAAACCTTTTGCTGGTTCCTTCCTTCCGATTTTGCCTACTCGATCATCGCTGAAAATATTTTGCTTCGTTCGATCTGATTCTGATATTACTCTTGTTCGATCTGCTGTGACGGGGTTGCATTGTACTCCCGTGTGTGTAGCTGTTCCGGACTGTGCATCTCGCATTTACGTCCGTGAAAGTCAGAGCCATGGAGGGGCATGCCAACCCGGGGGTATCATCGCTTCTCATCGTCGACAAGTTGGATGTGGTGCGCAAGATGGTCTCCAGCGCCTGCAGCGCCCCTCTCCCTCTCGACAGGGACAAGCAGGAGCTCTCCCTGCTTCCTCCCCTTGTCCAGGAGGCGATCGGCGGCCTTGTTGGCGCCGACGACAGCAAAGTACGTTGAGATCCTATTATTACCATTACTGCCTATCTTTTGCATGTCGTTCATTCATGCATCATGTAGTACCGATCGATGCATAATAATGCAATGAAATTGGGGCTGATGAACGTCTTCTCGTGTGATTATTCGTGATGAAGCAGGATCAGGTGGTGACGCTGGCATTGATCGAGTACACCTACAACACAGTCAAGTCTGACATTGACAAGATGATCACCGCCAGTGCCACAAGTACTTAGATCGACTTCATGTCTACAGGGATCGTCGGGATCGACATCAACCTTATTACCAGTCACCAGTACTCTATCTTGCATGCGATCGTGTTTCTAGGTGCTCTACTTTGCATTGGGTGTCCGTTTTAGTAGCTAGTCGTCGTAGTACCCCTATCTAGTAGTACTTGTCACTCATGTTGGAGTTTCTACATGCTATGCTATGCCGTGTTACGGGTTATCGATCGAATAATGGACCAGTCACATTATGCTGTGATGTATCGATGGATCAGTCACATTATGTCGCTTCTGAGATTTGTGCAATTAATCATATCATACCGCTTGTTATCTGCAATGTTTGTCGATGATCGTCTGTAGTTCTTTTATGCTAGTCTTTTGCACCTCATCAGAGTTCGATTTACTTGTCGTGCGCCGTGTTATTGGGTGCTTTGCATTTGGTTCTTTAATTTGCTGCCCCTGCCCTTGTCCAAGGCCAGGCCGGTTGTCCAAATTTATAGATCGACCAAAAGATAGTACCTGTCTGATAATCTTTTTGACGGCTGCATGTCTAATAAATTTATATAGGAAATAGGATACATGATGCATGAGAGGTTGGAGTGGATATTATTAATTGAACGTTCAACATATATAGAACATCCTGTACGTCTAACCGTTTTGCCAAGTCCCAATGCAACGATCCAAATCCAAATACCACAAGTCCAATCCAAAAGGTACAACAATCGCACACTGATCATCTTGTATGGATTGAAGAGGAGCTAGAAGGAGGGCACAAGTATCTCATCCATATGCCACAAGAAGAACCATCCACTTGCCACTCTTAGGGCACTCCTGATGCAAGAAACTAGGAATAGTTTCTATATTTTAGATACTGTGCCAAGAAACTATCCTCCACAATGCAACTTTTCTATTCTAGATTCTATCCAATCATTCACTCCTTTTACCCCCCGGATCCTCTGCTCCTGCTCTCTTCGTCATGGGCGCGGTGAGCTCCGCATGTGACGCTGCGGCCAAGCTGCAGTCCGGGCTTGAGGTTGGGCAAGCGGCCAACCTACCCGGGACTGGGCTGCAGAGTGCAGACGCCGGGGCAGGCGGCCGCGTGCGAGCCAGGGCGGACACGGGTGCCGGCGCGGCTGCCACGCGCGAGCTCCGCGCGGGCGCCGACGCAGCGGCCATGGCCGCGTGCTCCGGGGGCGGACGCGGCAACCTGCGCAGGGACGGGTTCAGAGCTTGCCTGCTTTCAGTTTCAGAGCTTCAATTTTTAAGCTTCGTACGGTGCAAAGTTTAGATATCAATACTAACAACCACAAGCAACCATCTGAATATAAAACCGACCAAACACACTACCATGATCTTCATCTCTTCTTCCGCCGCGTCGCACTCGCACCCAGTGCCGCCGCCCATGGTGAGCATCAGCAGCAAGTGCGGTGCCCCCAAGCCCACGCCACCGCGTAGTCGCAGACCGAGCACGGACGCGTCCGTGGCGGAAGATGCGCGTCCGCGGCGGCCCTCTCCGTGGCGGAGCGCAGGTACGCGGCGACCCTCTCCGGCTCTCCGTGGACGGCCTCTCGCGCCGCCCGCTGGGGTTCACGGCCGTCGCGACCTAGCACCACCACGTGACCCCAGCTTTGACATGGACGACCGTCACGAGCTCTGCGGGCGCCGACGCGGCGCCCATGGCCGCGAGCTCCGCGTGCGAGCCAGGGCAGACGACGCGGCAACCTGCGAGGGGACGGGCTGCAGACGACGGCGCAGACACGAAGAGCCGGGGCGAGGGCAGCCTGGGCGCGCGCAACAGTGGGCATACCGGTGGCCATGACAGCGGTGGGATGGGCATCGCGGAAGCACCCAGGATCCGGAGGAGACGGGATTTTTCCTCGTACCGCGCGTAGACGTCGACTCTAAATAAGACTTGGTTTCTTCTCTTTCTTCATTTAATTGTCTTCCACATCATCAAAATACTGGCAGCATAATAAATAAGGATAGAAACTATTGTAGAGTCTACGTTACGTTGGAAGTGCCCTTAGTCTCATGTTGGCTATATTCTCAAGATAAAGACCAATATAATATAGGACTAGCTCAGCTAGAAACCATCCCCAACAGCTTAATTAGATGTTCAGCTAGTGTAGTTTAATGTAATGTACCTTGGGTAGATGTACTCTAAGACACCCTAGGAGCACCCTTACGAGATCCGGTGGCCATGCAATGCCCTAACCACACTTTAGCATCCTTGTAGTTCCATGCAGGTCTGCTTTTTAAACCTCATCTCCATGCATGCCTTTTAAACATCATATTGCGCAAAAACCCCTCCTATAATTGGTAGCTGAAATCATGACATGACATGACATGACATGCATGCCTGCCTGCCTTTTGAAACTATGGGTTATTAGAAATTATAAGCAAGTTGAGAAACCGAATTAATCAGTGACAGGCAGGCAAGTGATCTTTATTTGGTCCTAAAATTGTTTGGATATATACTTTATAGTATATTTTAAGATAGAGGGAGCAGCTCTCATTAGTTGGTGAAGGAGTGCTAACATGTGCTAGTGGTTCATATACTACACCTCCAAGGCTCCAATCACCTATTATATTAGCAGGTGGATCTAACCAGTCCTCGCTCATTATAATCTGCTAGCTAATAGTTAGCAGCCTTTTAACTATTATTAGTTACTGTATGTAGTTAACTATTAGCACTAGTAACTTTAGTTGAGGAATTTTTTAGAGGACCGAACGTGGATTGAAGAGAGTTTTCCTTTGTATAAAGCTGACCATTGTATTCTTCCTTTCCTTATTTCTCATTCTCTTCTGTGCCGATGTCCATGTAAAAAAAAGCAAAGTGGAGAAAGAATCAAACAGAAATCGCAAAAGTGCAGCCCCAAGTCCCCGACCCCGCCCAGGGCTGTTTTTCGTTTTCCCCCTTGCAGCGCAGGCTCCTGATTCCATTTTGCCTTGTCCGCCAAGCTAACTTCCTGCCACGGTTCAGTGCGGCCTACATAACGTGGAAATGCCAAATTGTGCTTACATTAATGCTGATCACACTTTATTGTTATTATACTTGTTGTTTCTTCCGAGAATGCTTAATCGTGCGCTATTTCAAATTCGTGCCATTTAATTTTAACCATGGACTCAAAAGTGAAACTTAACAGACAATGCCAAAAACATTTACTCAACCATGGAGTATTTATTTAATGGTATCACGTGTGGGTCTTATTGACACGTACGAGTACGAATGTACGGTGCGGGTTGGCAAATGAATGAAGCCGTAGAGGGCTGAGGGCGTCGCCGTTGTCACGACTCACGAGTCACGACGTGATGCGAGGTACAGTGCTATCCTCTCCATGGCCTGCGCCTGCAAAGCTGAACATCCTGATCCCTCCAACCGCATCCAATAGACTCCAGCTGGCCGCCAGCCCAGGGTTCCCACTTCTCAGCTCAGCTGTGAAACGAAGAATATGTGGTCTTTTGTTTCTAACCGCCAGGGTCCACCTGTGATTTCTGTTCTCTCTTGCATGCTCCCCTTTGTTACTTTTACAGGCGGTAACTATACTTACACCCCTGGCTTTTCCCAGAAAATGTATACGGATATTTCCACATTTCCACCCCTGGGAGTTCTTCGACATTTTACTCTCTTGTGGTAAAGTAACAGGTGCGCGTGCAGCCTATCGCTAGCCATGCCCATGCCCATGTGGTCGGTCCCCTATTGATGGTGGAAGACCGGAGGGAGGACAGGTTGGGTCTTGGATTGGAGGAGGGGCGGACCTGCACTGCAGTTTTACTTTTTCCGTTTTTCTTGAGCGTCGTCCGAGCAAGCCTTGTCCAACGTGCAGCTTTGTTTTTTTTTCGAAAACGCGTATTTGCACGTGTTGCACTAAGTGGAATAAGAAAGTTTACACGCTTTGTGAGTGGTCACGGCGAGGTGCCGATCCACGTCACGAAGTAACACACGACAGAGATCACCGCTAGCGGTGGCGAAAGTAGGTTGTGCTAACTAAATACAAATGGCGCGACAAAGCTAGCTGCGCTAGTCTACTCGACAAGTGCCGTGAGCAGCGCCAGGGTGCGAAACCCCGCTCCGATCCCGGCATTCGCCTCGTCAAGGATAGCTTGCAGCTCTTCGGTCGAAGAGAGAAACTTCCGATAAAACGTGCGGCGGTTCCGTTCCTTCCACAGGGTCCAGAAGGCGAGCAGGACCAAGCTGTCGAAGCTCCACCGTAGCGCTTGCGGCATAGCATCTCGGCTCGATAGCCACCAGGAAAGCAACGAAGAATCCTGCTGTGGAGGCACGATCGCGATCTGCAGCAAGAGTAGCAGCCGCGTCCATACCTCACGCGTGAAGACGCAAGAGCAAAGTAGGTGATCGGTCGTCTCATCCATCTGGTCACAAAGTGCACAAGTCACATCCGGCTGTAGGCCATGCCGCCTCCTTCGCTCTGCTGTCCATAGCCGACCATGTAGGGTGATCCAGAAGAAATATTTTACCTTCGGCGGCGCCGCAGCACGCCACAACTCCCGTGTCCCCGCCATGGATGTCCAGCCAACGAAATATGCTCGGTACGCGGACCGCACGGAGTACTGTCCGTCCACGGTCCAACGCCATACGAACCGATCAGCCTCCAGGGGCCGGAGCTGCACGTCCCGGAGCATCCTCCAAAGGCGGACGTACTCAACGAGCACAGGGGCTGTGCGCGCGCCGGTGATGTCGTGAACCCACCGGCGTCCATCGAGCGCATCCCAGACTAAGCGGCCCAGTCGACGTCGTCCAACCGCTCTGAAGAGGTTCGGGGCGAAGGAGGGAATCGCCCCGGCTAGCAGCCAGTCCAGAACTTGGCGGAGGTTCCATCGCCAATGACCACGAAGAGCGAGGACTGGAACATGGACGATACCCGCTTCTCAGTCGTAGAGGGCAACAACACCCACGAAGAGTCCGGTCTGGTGCGGCAAAGCCACATCCAGCGAAGGCGAAGTGCGAACCCAAGTATTCTGAGGTCGGGGATGCTGAGGCCTCCGACGTCCTTGGGAGCACAAACGATCGGCCAAGCGATCCTGCAGCGTCCTCCGGAGACCTCCTCCTTGCCAGCCCATAGGAAGGCGCGGCGGCGTCTGCCAATTTGTTCAATGGCCCAATTCAACAGGCAGCAACATATGGAGATGTGTACAAGGATGACAGATAGCGTGGTCTGAACCAGTGTCGCACGTCCTGCGCCGTTGAGCAAGCTGCCCTTCCAAGTCGGGATGCGTGCTGCTACCGCATTCACAAGCCGCTGCTCCTCGCATCGTGGAATCTGGGAGATCGATACGGGCACTCCCAGGTATTTTACCGGGAACGGCTGGACCTTGCAAGGGAATGCCTGGAGCACATCATCAATCTGTGGCTGTGAGCACCAGATAGGCGTGATGACGCACTTGTGGACATTCGTGGCAAGTCCGGACGCGCCCGCGAACAAGTCCAGGATGCGGCGCATGTTGGTGAAGTCGCTCCCATCCGAGGAGAGGAAGATGACGAGGTCGTCCGCGTAAACGGATGCGCGGTGCTTAATACGTTCCGGCAGAGGGCTGAAGATCGCCCTCCAATCCGCCTCGTGGATGAGGGCGTTGAGCACCTCCATGACCAAGACGAACAACAGGGGGGAGAGGGGGTCCCCCTGGCGCAGCCCCCGTGCGTTAAGAATGCGCCTGGCCGGACGTCCGTTGTCCATCACTTTAGTGCTGGTTGTGCGCAGCATGGCTGCAACCCAGTTGCGCCAACGCAGCGGGAAACCGGCATATTCCAGGACCTTCAGGAGGAAGAGTCAGGCAACCGAATCAAAGGCCTTAGCCAGGTCGATCTTGAGTAGTACCATCGGCCGGTGTCTCGCGTGCAGCCATCTACAAGTGAGCTGGACCGTCTTGAAGTTTTCGTGTATTTGCCGCCCTTTGATAAATGCTGATTGGTTGTGGTTGATCAGTTCACCCATGCGCGGCGCGAGACGCAGTGCAAGACATTTGGAGAACAATTTCCCCACCGAGTGCACCAAGCTGATGGGTCGGTAGTCCCTAAGTCCAGCTGGGCATTGCGTCTTTTGCAAGAGTACCATGACATCTTCATTCAAATGGTGGAAGCTCCTGAAGTCCATCTCCCAAAGGGCATGAAAAGCACAGACCATGTCAGCACCCACAACTTCCCAGGCAGCTGTATAAAATGTTGGTCCTAGTCCATCGGGGCCAGGCGCACGGTTCGCCGGCGAGCACCTGATGGCCTGCATGATCTCGTCCGTGGAGAACCTGGCAGCCTGCTCGGTGAGGTCCAGTTGTGGCAAGGCCAGCTGCGACAGATCGATACAGTGGGCACGGGTGAAGCTAGTGCCCAGCAGGTCATCATAGTAGGCAAACACAATGTCGGCCTTAGCTTCTTCCTCAGTAAAAGTGTGGCCGTTGTGCTGCAGGGAGAATAAATAATTTTTCCGCCGTCGGTGACAAGCCTGGAGATGAAAATAGCGTGTGCACGCATCACCCTCGGCCAGCTGCCTGTTTCTAGCACGTTGCCGTGCCATGGTGCGGCTGAGGGAGGTGAGTCCGAGGACGGCCTGCTTGAGATCGCGCCGGAGATCCTGTTCCTGGGCAGAGAGCGCCCTGGACTCCTGCGCCGTATCTAGCTTTGTCATCTGTGCAAACACGATAATGTACGTGCCAATTCAGTGGTCTTGTTTGACGTACGGGGGGCACGGTCGCTCACGTTTCCGGCCGCCGATTTCATCATCCTACGGTGATGGATGCCATGGTTCACTACTAATATTGCATGCATGTCATCCCGCGCTAAATCCTGATTACCTCTCTCGCGCTAATATAGCTCTGGAGTTGTACTGATTGATGCATACTTCCTCCGTCCTTAAAAAAAAACACAATTCTGGTCTGAGTCTGGACACGCGCCGTGTTCAGGTTCAAAATTAGAATTGTGTTTTTTTTATAGAGGGAGTAGGATATATAGATGATTGTCTTCTTACTCAGCCAGCGTTATTTCTGGCCTGGTGTAGTCTCGGCGTCCTGCTGTAGCTTTGGCACCATGGGAAGAGATGATAGATAAACGTGGTTAAACACTTAAACCATGCACCTAGCTGAAATTAACTAGGCTTTGTTTGCTCATCAGACATATCCTTAAGTTTTGGGCTCGATCACAACAAAGTTTGATGAGCATGTTAGTAGGTGCCTTAACAGACGATGCCAAAAAAATGGTCTTAAAAAATTATAACTCTAATTTTAGAATGAGTCAAAATTTTTGAGTTTAATCAAGTTTATAGAAAATAGTATTAATATTTACTGTATATCTCTAAATAAATTTACAATAAAAATATAGTACTTCATAACTAATTTAATGAGTATTTGGTATCATAGATGTTAGTATTTTTTGTATAGATTTAATTATTTAAAATTGTTTGGCTTCTTAGAAGTGAGAATTGATTGGGAGGAGATGCATACTGTGCTGAGTACTGAGTACTACCTCCGTCTAAAAAAGAATGTAATTCTAGCACAGTGTCACGTTCTAGTATCTTAAGTTTGACCAATTATAGATAAAAAAGTATTCATGCTTATGTTACCAAATCAATGCCGTTAGATTAATTACGAAATATATTTTTATAATAAAATAATTTAAAGCTATAAATGTGAATATTATTCACTAAAAACTTGATCAAAGGTGAGCCACTTCTCAACCACAGTTGTATTCTTTTCAGGACGGAGGTAGTACGTGTGGTGACTTTATTGACACGACGCGATGCGAGGCGCTTCCAATCCCCATCTTATTATTATTATACTATAAGGGACCAATTAAAATTATACTAGATTCACCTACAATTTATGTCCCCCCAGTCATGGCTTCTTATCTATACACCCTAAAACGTGCACCCAAAATTACAACAACGTCGAAATCAAAGGCCGCTAGGCCATCTGTGGAGGCTTCACCACGATCTGACGGTCAGGACTCTATCGTCTGCATTGAAGCCTGCCTCCCCCTCCAGCCCCGCATTGAAGCCTGCCCCCGCCTCCAGCTCCCGACGCCCCCGCCCATCACCCACGGTTCCCTGAAAAAAAAGAAACATCGGCCCAAGCCTCCCCGTTGGCCCGCGGTCTAGGAGCACCCGGTGCCAGAGATCTCGTCGCTGACGGCTGTCCGAGTGCGACTCGCGGCGACTAGCCTCAACTTCGCACATTCCTCTAGGTGCAGGGCAAGTACCAGGAGCGGCCCCCGCTCCCATTCGTGCCTGGATCCGACTACTCTAGCATGGCGTGGTCGACGCAGTCCGGCCTAGCATGCCTGGGGTCCTTCGTTGAGCAAATCCTTGCCGAGGAGAAGCAGCTGTGAGTTCTTATTTGTGCTAATTCCTTTTGATTTTCCTTTTTTTGTTTGAGGTCACGGTGGTTCGATGGTTTGGATTCTCCAGGATATATTTTTTTATTATTTCTTCCTTGGATGGTTACGTTAGGTGTAGATGGGGGGTCTCAGAGCATAAATGTTTGCTGTTTTTTTGGAACACGTAAATCTCTTGGTACTTTGTTTGTGAGTTGCCACAAATGATAGGTCAATGGTGACATGAAAAGAATCTATTGGGTTCACGATGCAAATATGGTCCTTTGTTCGATAGTAGTAGTATAGTAGTACTATTGTGATAGCTTGGTAGTGGCGTTGAAAATGTTTATCTGTTAGGATTTTCGCTTATGTGTTCATGTTAACTAGACGATGTATAGATAAACGGATAATGCCTTTCATGGCTGTACATGCTAGTAACAAACAAAAAATTCTTTGCAGGCAACATACCCTGTTGTCGAGAAATAGTGACCATTCAGATTTATTCTTGTAAGTTGATTCTCCTGTAAGGCTTCTTTTTCTTTTCTGTTATAATGGTTATGGAGTGCAGTGGATTGTTACTGAATTTTCTACCGGTCTGAATCACAAGAACCATGCTGGGGTTGTAGGTCCACCTGAAATAGATTGATATTATTGGACTAGGTTATTGTGCCGAGGTGGATCAGAAACTTAAGTAGGCTAATGGTCTTTCATCGGGTGTGATGTTCGGAAGAGAGCTCGTGAACTCTCCACTCTCCTGCAAATGTCCTTACCCCTGGTCAGTGGATCTTTCGACAACCTTTGATTGTTCTTCATAGATTTATTGTCAGTATACTTATTGCAGTCATCCTTTGTCCTTTCAGTTGTGCTTGCGAAGGAGGCATCAAAGATCGCTTCTACTTACAGTGATGTGTTCACTGCCACAATGCTAGATGTAGAGAAATGCAAAGAGTTGAAGATGGGTTCCTACTTGGGAGTTGTTGCAGCTTCTGCTAACCCTCCTCACTTCATCCATTTGTGCTACAAACCCACTGATGGGAACGTCAAGAGAAAGTTGGTTATTGTTGGGAAGGGTTTAACTTTTGACCGGTTTGTACTTCGTAGTACTTGCGACATACATAGTGGCTTTATGAAAAACTAGAAGTAGACTTGAAGGTGGAACAGTTTGTTATCTTTCTTATGCTATGATTTTTCCCTTCTCATGGGTTCACTTTATAGTTGTTGCCTGTGAAAATATGATTAGTGGCACAGGCATGAGACCTCGTGACATTGTAACTGCTTCCAATGGGAAGACAAATGAGGTATGTTTTTTCCGACATGTTATAAATGAGCAGAATCTGTGTGAAAATAAAGCTTTGTTATAAGGGATCTGCCTATTCGGAATGTAGTCTTAGCAGTCATAGATCATAGTGCTTCTGCTCCATGTGTGCTGGTTTTTACTAAACTTTTACTTTAATGAATGGATTTCAGGTAAATAACACTGACGCGGAGGGAAGGCTAACACTTGCTGATGCTTTGGTCTATGCTTGCAACCAAGATGTTGAAAAGGTAACGAAGCTTCATTTGAAAGTTCCCTATACATGCTGTCATTAGTTTATTTCTAATGAAGCCCCACTCATGTGGGGAAATGATCAATTCATCTTTCTGATTCTGTAAGTCATTTAGGACATTGACACGATCTTCAATATTACACTTGGACATAATTTTTTTTGTATAAGTATTGTATTTTAAATAGAGACATTTATAAATTGCTTCATCGCCGTGCCTCAGCTCCGCACTCAGCTTACCCGGCTTGTTTTGCAAAAATTTGGCATTGATGGAGACTATGTTAGTTTGAGTCGGATGCAATCTGGTTAAATCAACAAATGGTCCATAATTCTATTTTGTCATATATTATTTGGTTTACAGTTGAAGCTAAAAAAATCCTCAGAGCTTGCTAAACCTGATAAAATACTTGCTGGTATATGGATTGATCCAAGTTCTAACACAAGGAGTCGAATGTAAGTAATGGAATTTGTATGATTTTGTATATGAGAATACGTGCTTGTAATTTTCCTGCAGTTCATTTCATGCTATTCTCTTTAGGTCCTTTTATACTGGGATCGGTATCCATTTGCTGAAGTGGTGAATGGATAAAAGGATAACGCAAATTAATTTTGTAGGATGGTAATTTTGCCATTATTCTTCATCAATCCTTTGTTATAGTATGATAACGAATTATGGCATGCTGTTTTTTCCTAATCACGTTCATTCTCTATCCTGAATTCCAGTTCACCAGATGATTAGTATGTGGCATTCACTGTGCCTATGAACATCAGGGCGCCAATGCTTGCTGATAAATTGATAATTTTATCATCACAATGGTTTCCTGATTTGTCACTTGTTCCATAAACTTCCGTAGCTTATAATATAGGTTGACAGTACGTACTCTGGAGGTTGGCATTCAACTGCGCTACCTAAAGAGAGAGAGGTATTTCCATTATCTTCAACTAAGGATTGCCATTTTGTAGGATGTTGTTTTGTTCTGTGACTCTGTGAAGCCACCAGCAGCCTCCCTAAAAGACTATTTGCTCCTTTTTAGTGATGATTAAGAATGTGGTTGTTTCCTGATTTTTTTAAACAAAAAAAATGATGCAGGCAATGAAGGAAGACAATGCTCAATTTTGACTAAAGATGAATTTTGAATTTCTTGGACCTATCTGGTGTGTGTACGAAGCTTTTATAAACCTGTTACTCATATTCTGTGGAAGCCGTGAGGTGATAATTCAACTCGATTCTGATAAAGCTGTTGTAAACCTGTTACTCTCTCTTCTCCTTGAGAAATCCAAATCTTGCATGCTTTTGTTAGTAGAACTCAACCTGATTGCAGAATATTCATATTCATCAGATGAACTAAAGTGCGAACAAACTATTCTTCTGGTGAACTGAAGTGAGAAATAACGACGTTGAAGAAATGCTGATATTGTAGTTCAATTACAAATCTAAAATCTATGTGCTGACTTTTAGTTATTTAATTTATCTGATTATGTACTGTCGTAGCAATAATAGCACGGGCATTATATAGTCTGGTCAAAAGGTGCCTCACTCCTTGGCGCAGAGGCAGCAGGAACCACCGAACCAGGAAGCCCGAAGCCGCAAAAGTGAAATCCTGATCACTCCAACCGCATTAGGGGCCTGTTTAGTTGCAATTTTTTTTTGTAAAATAACACTGTAGCAAATTTCGTTGTTATTTGGTAATTAGTGTGGTCTAATTAGGCTTAAAAGATTCGTCTCGTCCATTTCGTCTAAACTGTGTAATTAGTTTTATTTTTTATCTATATTTAATGCTTCATGCATGTGTGCAAAGATTCGATATGACGGGAAATCTGAAAAATTTTGCAATTTTTTTTTTGAACTAAACAGGACCCGAGAGAGACGAAATCGCAGATCTCTGCATACTGCAGGTGCATTGGGAGTCGGAACCGGCTTGCGGATGGGTTCAGGGGAAGCGCTACTAAAGTAGGGTATGCAAGTGCGATCGAAGCTGCTACTGTAGTAGGTACAGAGTGCAAATGCACCCTAAAAATTGTGAACCCATATTTTGAACTGTCAGTAATTTCGACATACTGTTTTCACAATATTTTGGCCTGTTCAGTATGTCGAACCCCTATACTGTTCTAACATCATAAAAGTCATCCCTTTATTTTGAACCGTCAATATGTCATTTTAACTATTTAGTTTTAAATTTATAGATGTTTTCAATTAAATCTTTGAATTTTACATGTATTGTGTGCGAACACAAAGTTGAAATGTGCCCTTGTGTTTCGTTTTGTGATGAGTGATTGTCAATGTGATCCACAAAGAAGGTTGAGTGGTGACTAACCCTATCATGACGAAAGCTATGTGTGCGACATGTTTCTTGGCTTGTGTTGTGCAGGTGTAGAGCTCGGAGGCGGTGGTCGACGGCGAGGTGAAGGTCAAGGAGGACGTGCCGTGCCGATGGACCAGGAGCGGTGAAGGGCGGACGCGAGGCTTGGACCGAGGGACCAGGAGGCCGGGTGACTAGCCGCGGTGGCTGACACCTGGGACATCGACAAGCGCAAGTGTACATGGGAGTGACCGTGTTGACCGAGTCAAGACGGAGGACATGCAAGTCGAGCGGGGCTCAGAGGACTTGGCGTGCCGGCCGGTCGAGGACGACGGTGACACGTGTCGAGCGGCGCGGGACGCGTATGGAGTACGCTACTCGCGAGTGGGTTTGGTGGTTTGGGCCTCAAAACCATCGGTGGCGGGTTTACGGGTTTGGGCCTCAAAACCCGGACGGAGGTTTCGAGGAGGAACGGACGGCACGTGGCGGCATCAGGGAGTTCGCGTCGAGGCGAAGCTACCGGTGAGGAGGCGCGGTGGCCGTCGGATGAAGATGACATCGGGTTGGACCATAACGCCCTTGGGCTAAGTGGTTTGACTCATTTGTATCCAGGGGCAAAACTGAGATTGTGTAATAGCCCTGTTAAATAGGATGAGGGAGCCCCCATCTCCCTCACCTCCTCCATTTGCTTTTTCTTTCATCCTTGCTAGGTTTTCCCCTCCCCTTAGGTGCTTGTGAGAGAGAGGTCCACAATTTGAGAGAATTGTGTAAGAACTCGAGAGATTGCTGTGGGAATGGTGGCCCTAACCACCTCGTGTCCTCCGGGATTCGTTTTGTGAAGATTGTCCTTTGTGTTCATCTTGTTCTTCACGAGTTCGTCTTTGCTCCTTTTCTTAGGAGGCTTGATTCTTCGTTTTGAGACCGATTTGATTCGTTTCTTTTGTGTTGGGTTGATCTATGATGTGAGTTGAGCCTTTTCACCGAAGAAATTCAATTAATTCCTCACGAGATCACAGATCGGGTCGAATCATGGTCTAGGGTTTAAAAACCGGTGTTTTTCCTTCCCCTTTAGATTTTCCAGTGATTTGCTTGATCTTAGGCGATGATCTTCTAGGAGTAGCCTACCAACTTGGTATTGATCCTCTCTGCAAAGTTTCAAGTCATTATGAGGTGTTTTGATTGAGTTTTGGGCCTGAAATCGATTTTTCCCGAGAGCAGCTCGTAAATACCAGACGTGTCCGGTATTGACACCGGACGTGTCTGGTATTTTTAACTTTCGAGTTTCGAGCTCAAATTTGGTGGCGACCTTCCCTATGGTGTCTAGAGGCTATGGTTAAAATTTCATGATTTTTGGATACCATTTGCTAGGGTTTTCGATTTTTCTCCCAAAGTTTTTTTGTGCTGTCCAGCATACCGGACGTGTCCGGTAGCAGGTCCGGTATTTCCGGATGTGTCCGATATGCATACCGGACGTGTCCGGTATCAGGTCCAGTATTGCTGACAGCACTTAGTTCAGAAGCTGTTTCTTCTGCGGTTGTGCGTTTGAGCTCCGTTTTACGTTCTGTCTGTTGCGTTGGTGTTCTACCGTTCCATAGACCTTATCTAGGTACTCTTGTCACCGGTTGGCTTGGGTAACCAAGATTTGAGACCTTGCTTCTTTTCTATAGAAGTGGAGTGTCTCGATTTCTCGTCTATTGGTTCGATGCGCTCTCTATCTTTGATCCGCTTGCTTTGTGGTGATCTGCTGTGTTCTGAGGGAACATCCACCCTTCTCTAGGGTCATGGTCATCACAGTGTTTGTGTTTCCTTCTTAGGGTTTGAGTTTGGGACAGCAGCCGTAAGAAATTTGAGGCTCCCATTCACCCCCCCTCTAGTCGCCATTTCCGATCCTTCAATTGGTATCGGAGCCGATTAAGGATCATTCCACCTTAATCGGTCCGTGATCCACGAAGGCGACATGGAGCGTGGTTCCGGCAAACCACCGTTTTTTGATGGAACAAATTATCCCTATTGGAAGATCCGCATGTCCGCGCATCTTTAGGGGATTGATTGGCTTGTTTGGGAGATTTGGGAGGATGCTACTTACGTTGTGCTTGAACCCCGTGCTTGTGTCACGCAAGATCAAAAAGATTAGCACAACGCTAATAGCAGAGCTCGCGCAGTTCTTTTTTCGAGTCGTTCGCTTCAGGAGTTCGAGAGAGTCTCCGATTATACTACTGCTCGGGAGATCTAGGTGAGGCTTCAGAGCTATCACGAGGGGACCGCACAGGTCAAAACCAGACTCTACGAGACGTACAAGAGGGAGTACGAGAACTTCACCCAGCTTGATGGTGAGTCCATCAATGCCATGTTTTCTCGCTTTTAGACCATCGTCAACATGATGCGAGCAAACAAGGCACAGTTACCTTATGACGATCACGAGAGGGCACTCAAGCTTCTATATGCCCTAGATCGGAAGGTATGGGATGTGAAGGTGACTGCCATCATTAAGTCTTCGGGGTATGAGACCCTCACCGTGGATGAGCTTTTCAGCAAGCTCAAGTCCACCGAGATCGACTACCAGACCCAAGCCAAGCTCAAGAATCTCTGTGCACCGACTATGGCTTTGTTTCAGGTAACGGCTCAAGCTCTTTGGCTAACTCTTCACAGGTGTCTTTTGCCTTGTCCTCTTTGGTGTGTGTCACAGAGGACCAGATGGAGAGTCTTGGGGACGATGATCTGGCATTGATCATCAGCCAGTTCTCGCGGTTTCACAACAACCGCTTGAATCGCCGGCGTGGTGGTGGTCCGAAGAAAGGATGCTACGGCTATGGAGATCCCGACCACTTTGTCGCCCACTGTCCCAAGAAGAACAAGCACTCCTCCGATAAGTACGACTCCAACAAGCGCAAGGACAAGCACGAGTACACCTCCAAGCACAAGTCGAAGGGAGGATTCGACAAGGAGGCACTGAAGAAAAGGTACTTCAAGAAGGCCAAGGCGAGCACGCCTTCCTCGCCTCCCTCAGCGACCTCAACAATGACACCGACGACGACCGGTCTTCTTCTCCCTCGAGCGATGATGATTCCGAGAAGAGGCGTGAGGACAACTTGACCGGGCTTTGCTTTGTCGCCAAGTCCATTCACGGAGGCTACTGCACCATGGCCGTGGATGAAGGGGTGAAGCCCAACAAGGACATGCTTCCCGGCGACGACGACTCTACCGAGGTAAAACCCACCATCGATGCTCTTATTGCCGAGCTTGATATCATGACTGATACTTTGATGAGTCAAGATAAGCTGCTAAAACGTGCTGCTCGTGAGAGGAAAGAATTTAAGGACAAGCTAGAAGTTGTGGAGAAAGAGCTTGAGAAAGCTAAGAAGCTTGTCGTTCATGTGTCTGACGAGGTTGAGTGCGATGAATGTGATGTTCATATGACTAACTTTTTTGAGTTGCAATCTAAGTATGCTGCCTTGTTAGATGAGAACGATGAGCTAAAGGCTAGGTATAGCTTGTTGGGTGCGTGCAAGTCTTGTTCAGGCTTGCAATCTAAGCTGGCAGAGAAGAATGCCAAGATCCTTACTCTTGAGAAGGCCAGTTCAGATAGCACGGTTATTGAGTGTGCATGTTGTGAGAGCTTGGTGTTGGAGCTTGAGTCTTGCAGGCATGACAAGATGAGATCCGAGGAAGACAACACATACCTTCGGTCCATCTTGAATTGGGTGTCTTGTAGTGAGCCGCAGTTGGGCATGATGATGAGCCAGTTCAGGCGGGGAACTAGGACATCGGGAGTAGGCTTTGCTCTAGGTGGGAAGGGTGAACATGTCTATGGCAAAGTTGGTGAGTTCAGTGGTTTGAACCCAAGTGAGAAACCTTCCACTACTCCCAAATTGATCAAGATCAATCCACCTAAGCCTACCGAACCCACTGTGAAAGATGGAGTATTTGAAGAACCTCCAAGAGCTCCACCCCAGAAATAAGTTTGGGTTCCAAAACCGAACCATCTCAGGAATCCACTTGACACTCTACCGAACATCTCTGAGGATCTCCTTCCTAAAGTCAAAAAGCTACCAAGAGTGACACATACCCACAAGAAAGTGAGCCAACAACCACCCAAGAGAGAAGTAAGATATCACTGTGACTATTGCCATAAGGATGGTCATCTTGTTGAGTTTTGCTTTAAGAGGAAGAGAGATGAGCGGCGAGAGTACAAGTTGAACAACCGGAACATGTACCGCCCGTCCCATGGCGTACATGTGCCGCCTGTTCAGAGGCGCAATGCTAGGCCTCGAGGGGCAATGCATCAAGGTGCTAGGCCTCAGGTTACGAGACCACGTGGTGGTCGTGGTGGTCGTGCTCGGCGTGGTTCAGGTCATGATCAATATGACTTTGGACCTCATGGCAATGGCTTTCAGTCCTATAGCTCTAGCGGACCACGTTTTCCCTCACGTGGTGCCCGCTTTCCACAAATGGGACATGGCATGTTTGGTGTTTTTTCTAACACTTTTTCAGGGCAAATGAGCCAACACCGGTATCCTTTGACTCAGGTGGCATGTTTGGTTTGCCACCCTTGTCGTCACGGGAAGATGGTTGCCACTTCTCACCCTCCTGTGACTCAGGTCATGACCAAGGGACCCAGTGAGCTACTCCATATGGACACCGTTGGTCCGGCTCGGGTTCGGTCTGAGGGAGGGAAGTGGTACGTTCTAGTGATCGTGGACGATTTTCTCGCTACTCTTGGGTGTTTTTTCATGGAGGGTAAGGATGAGGCTTTTGTCATGCTCGAGTTTTAATTTTTCGGTTATAGACTGAGTTGCCAAAGAATGCCATGAGAGCTATACGCAGTGACAATGGCACAGAATTCAAGAACTCTCAGTTTGATACTTTTTGCTCTTCTTTGGGTCTTGAGCACCAGTTCTCCTCGCCTTATGTCCCTCAGCAGAATGGTGTTGTTGAGCGCAAGAATCGGACCCTTATTGAGATGGCCAGGACGATGCTCGATGAGCATAGGACTCCTAGGAGATATTGGGCCGAAGCGATCAACACCGCATGTCATGTTTCCAATCGCATCTTTCTTCGAGCCTTCATGAAGAAAACTTCTTATGAGCTGCGATTCGGTCGACTACCCAAGGTGAGCCACTTTCGAGTGTTTGGATGCAGGTGCTTCATCCTGAAACAAGGTAATTTAGATAAATTTGATTCTCGATCCTCGGATGGTGTCATTCTTGGTTATGCTTCACATTCTCATGCATATCGAGTACTCAATCTTGAAACTAACCGAGTCGTAGAGACTTGTGAAGTCACTTTCGACGAGACCATGCCTTTTTCTGCTCCTGTCTTTGAAAGTGCAGGTGATAAGGAGATTGGTGAGAGCATCTTTGTTGAGGAGAATGAGGAAGATGCTGATTTGGGAGATGTTGAGCCAATCTCTTCGGCTACTCCAGTCGAGTCTACGACGACTACTTTGGCTCACGGACCCGACCCATCTTCTTCCACAACTTGGGGTCCATGCGAGCCGTCTCCTTAGCTTGCGCTGGCTGCACCTGAGGAGGCCCTAGCTGCTATTGAGGGGGAGGCGACATCTTTGAGAGAAGCACCTCGGCACATCCAGCATTGCCACCCGCCTCAGACCATGATCGACGACATCAGTCAGCATGTAACGCGCTCAAGGTCAAATGAAATCTCACATTTTGCTCATTCCGCCTTTGTCGCTAATTTCGAGCCACAAAATGTTGGACACACACTTTCTGATTCCGATTGGGTCAATGCTATGCACGAGGAGTTACAGAACTTTGAGCGGAACGAAGTGTGGATCTTAGTTCCACCTCCACCTGAGTGTCACCCCATAGGTACAAAGTAGGTTTTCAAGAACAAGCAAAGTGAGGATGGAGTGGTGGTGAGGAACAAGGCTAGGCTTGTGGCTCAGGGGTTTTGTCAGAAAGAGGGAGTAGACTTTGAAGAAACCTTTGCTCCTGTGGCCCGTATCGAGGCTATAAGGATGCTCTTGGCTTATGTAGCTTCGAAAGGGTTCAAGCTGTATCAAATGGATGTGAAGAGTGCCTTCTTGAACGGGTACATAGAGGAAGAAGTGTATGTGAGGCAACCCCCTAGCTTTGAAAATCCAAGTATCCCAACCATGTTTACAAACTCCACAAAGCCTTGTATGGGTTGAAACAAGCCCCGAGAGCCTGGTATGAGCGTTTGAAAGCTTTCTTGCTAGTTAAGGGCTTTAAGATGGGTTCCGTAGGTAAAACTTTGTTTCTCCTCAAGCAAGGCACTGACACTTTGTTGGTTCAGATTTACGTGGATGATATCATTTTTGGTGGCTCCTCTCACGCTCTTGTTGCAAAGTTTTCTGAGACTATGAGCAGGGAATTCGAGATGAGCATAATAGGTGAATTGACGTTCTTCCTTGGACTGCAAATTAGGCAAACACGCGAGGGAACGTTCGTGCATCAAGGCAAGTACACCAAGAATCTCTTGAGGAAGTATGATATAGGCGAGGCCAAGCCTCTTTCGACGCCCATGTCAACCATGACGGCCCTAGACAATGACAAGAAAGGAGAAGCTGTGGACCAAAAGGAGTATCGAAGCATGATCGGGTCATTGCTGTACCCGACGGCGACGAGACCGGACATCCAGTTCGCGGTCTGTCTCTGTGCGCGCTTTCAGTCTTCACCGTGCACTTCACACCGTCAAGCCGTCAAGCGGATCATGAGGTACCTTTGTTTCACACCCGAATTTGGTCTTTGGTTTTTGGCTTCCTCGTCTCTTTCTCTTTGCGGTTACTCTGATGCGGATTATGCTGGCTGTCATGTTGAGAGGAAGTCCACTTCTAGGACTTGTCAGTTTCTTGGGTCTTCACTTGTGTCTTGGTCCTCTCGCAAGCAGTCCATTGTAGCCCAATCCACCACAAAAGCTGAGTATGTTGCTGCCGCTGTTTGTTGTTCCCAGTTGCTTTGGATGGTTGCTACTTTGTGAGACCATGGCTTAGAGTTTAGGCGAGTGCCTTTGTTCGGTGATAGCACCAGTGCCATATGTGTAGCCAAAAATCCCGTTCTCCACTCCAAAACCAAGCACATAGAGGTTCGTTTTCACTTGCGAGACCACTATGAGAAAGGGGACATTGACCTTATTCATGTTGACACCCACAACCAGCTCGCAGATATCTTCACCAAACCCCTTGACCAAGCCCAGTTTGCTCGCTTGCGAGGGGAGCTTGGAGTTTGTTTCCCTTTTTAGAGGAGGAAAGTTTTTGGTTCTTGTACATTAGTCTTTGGTTTTCTTTATAGTTTAGCTTTTGATTTTTCTTTTGTATCATATTTGCATATCATATCATCATGTATCATATTGCATCTTGTGCTTCATCCTTATAGTAGCTAGATTGATACTATGCTCTTGTTGGGGATGTTATGGATATACATGATGTGCTTTGCTTAGGCTCACTTTGATCTCTTGATATGAGCTAAAAATGCCTCTTTTAATTGTGAACTTGAATAACACTTGAAGACACTTGAAACATGTTCACCACTATTTGTAGCAACTAGCATGTATAGGTGTGTCGAGAACCCTCTTTGCTTCATATATATATGCTTAGTTGCTACGGCTCATACCTTGAGTTACATACTTGCTTGAGAAACTTGAATTTGTGCTAAAACTTAAAAAATAAGGTATGAAAAGATCGGGACGGGTCTTTGCGGTCCCATGTCAAAGTATCGAGACAGCTCCCTATTGCACTGAAGGGTGAACTTGAGCTCTGTAATGGATACCGAGATCATTGTCTTAAGCTTCTGATTGCCTTTGGCATAGGCTTGACATGGTCGATAAGTCAGGTTTTGATGGCATCGATAACCTCCCGCACACATTTGTTTGACAAACTTTGGTGATAAGCTGCATAACTTCGATAAAATTCAATTGCTATTTGAAAATTTGATCAAATCACAAGTTTGTCTCATAACATGATGTGTGAACTTTGTTTGGGGTAGTTCACTTTACATACATGTGTAGCACAAGGTTGATCTCCTATCTATATTTGCTATGTGCTCTTTTGGTGGTGAACCCTCTTTTAAATTGCTCATATTTTATCAAACTTACAACAATGCCATATTTTGTCTCATTTGATCACTTTGAGCATTTGCTAGCACCTGTATTTGTTGATATGTATACATTACAGCATCAGCTAGAGCATCTTTTCAATCTACTTGCTATAATTTTGAAGCTTCTGTATTTGTGCATTTCTGCATTCATAGCATGTTTTGAGGGGGAGTTGCAATCCTTGGGCTCTAGTTTGATAAGTGCATTTGTCAACAAGGGGGAGAAGTTTCCACACTCACAATGTCACAATCACTCATGTTGTCAACAAGGGGGAGAAGTTTCAAATTTCACCCAAAGTTGAGAGATATGCACTCATTTGAGTGAGATTGCATTTGTTTAGGGGGAGTTGCATTTGTGCTGCTTTTGCTAGATGTGTTGAGCCCGTTGCCTCTTCTTGAGGACTAGCTGTGTTTTACCTGGTTGCGTCGAGTAGTTGCCCATGTCTTTGGGGACCAAGTTTTGCTCATTTCAAATGACCCCGTTTCGGCTTTTCTTTGGCTTTTGGTCATTTGGTTGAGCTCTTTGTTTTTCTCTTCTTCTTCCTTTTTTCTTTTGCTCAAGCTATTCGTGTGTTGGTGTTGCCAATGCACTCATCAAGAGGGAGATTGCGAACACAAGGTTGAAATGTGCCCTTGTGTTTCGTTTTGTGATGAGTGATTGTCAATGTGATCCACGAAGAAGGTTGAGTGGTGACTAACGCTACCATGGCGAAAGCTATGTGTGCGACATGTCTCTTGGCTTATGTTGTGCAGGTGTGGAGCTCGGAGGCGGTGGTCGATGGCGAGGTGAAGGTCAAGGAGGACGTGCCGTGCTGATGGACCGGGAGCGGTGAAGGGCGGACGTGAGGCTTGGACCGAGGGACCAGGAGGCCGGGTGACTAGCCGCGGTGGCTGACACCTGGGACATCGACAAGCGCAAGTGTACATGGGAGTGACCGTGTTGACCGAGTCAAGACGGAGGACGTGCAAGTCGAGCGGGGCTCAGAGGACTTGGCATGCCGGCCGGTCGAGGACGGTGGTGACACGTGTCGAGCGGCGGGGGACGCGTATGGAGTACGCTACTGCGAGTGGGTTTGGTGGTTTGGGCCTCAAAACTATCGGTGGCGGGTTTACGGGTTTGGGCCTCAAAACCCGGACAGAGGTTCCGAGGAGGAACGGACGACACGTGGCGGCATCAGGGAGTTCGCGTCGAGGTGAAGCTACCGGTGAGGAGGCGCGGTGGCCGTCGGATGAAGATGACATCGGGTTGGACCATAACGCCCTTGGGCTAAGTGGTTTGACTCATTTGTATCCAGGGGCAAAAGTGGAATTGTGTAATAGCCTTGTTAAATAGGATGAGAGAGCCCCCATCTCCCTCACCTCCTCCATTTGCTTTTTCTTTCATCCTTGCTAGGTTTTCCCCTCCCCTTAGGTGCTTGTGAGAGAGAGGTCCACAATTTGAGAGAATTGTGTAAGAACTCGAGAGATTGCTGTGGGAATGGTGGCCCTAACCACCTCGTGTCATCCGGGATTCGTTTTGTGAAGATTGTCCCTTGTGTTCATCTTGTTCTTCACGAGTTCGTCTTTGCCCCTTTTCTTTGGAGGCTTGATTCTTCGTTTTGAGACCGATTTGATTCGTTTCTTTTATGTTGGGTTGATCTATGATGTGAGTTGAGCCTTTTCACCGAAGGAATTTAATCAATTCCTCACGAGATCACAGATCGGGTCGAATCATGGTCTAGGGTTTGAAAACCGGTGTTTTTCCTTCCCCTTTAGATTTTCCAGTGATTTGCTTGATCTTAGACGATGATCTTCTAGGAGTAGCCTACCAACTTGGTATTGATCATCTCTGCAAAGTTTCAAGTCATTACGAGGTGTTTTGATCGAGTTTTGGGCCTGAAATCGATTTTTTCCGAGAACGGCTCGTAAATACCAGACGTGTCCGGTATTTTTAACTTTCGAGTTTCGAGCTCAAATTTGGTGGAGACCTTCCCTATGGTGTCTAGAGGGTATGGTTAAAATTTCATGATTTTTGGATACCACTTTCTAGGGTTTTCGATTTTTCTCTCAAAGTTTTTTTTTGTGCTGTCCAGCATACCGGACGTGTGTGGTAGCAGGTCCGGTATTTCCGGACGTGTCCGATATGCATACCGGACGTATCCGGTATCAGGTCCGGTATTGCTGACAGCACTCAGTTCAGCAGTTGTTTCTTCCGCGGTTTATGCGTTTGAGCTCCGTTTTACGTTCCGTCTGTTGCGTTGGTCTTCTACCATTCCATAGACCTTATCTAGGTGCTCTTGTCACCGGTTGACTTGGGTATCCAAGATTTGAGACCTTGCTTCTTTTCTATAAAAGTTGAGTGTCTCGATTTCTCGTCTATTGGTTCGATGCGCTCTCTATCTTTGATCCGCTTGCTTTGTGGTGATCCGCTGTGTCCGAGGGAACATCCACCCTTCTCTAGGGTCATGGTCATCACAGTGTTTGTGTTTGCTTCTTAGGATTTGAGTTTGGGACAGCGGCCACAAGAAATTTGAGGCTCCCATTCAACCCCTCTGGTCGCCATTTTCGATCCTTCATTGTGTTATTTAATGCATGTATAATGAATTTTATGTTGCAAAAATAAGCGGCTGAAAGTACTATTGACTGATTTGCTGTGAGAGAAAAACACTGTTAGCTGGCTGAAAATAAGTGGCTGAAAGCTCAAGCGAACAGGCTGTAATTTTTACCGAAATTACCAAAATTTTTATCGAATTGCATAAAAATTTGTGGTCGGCATACCAGGATGAGCAGAGCTGTCCGTGCAATTGCATAGAACGTATATGGCATGTTCATCCTGTAATCTCCGAAGGATATACTACTCCGTCCTAAAAATAAAGTCACTGTAAGAATCATGCTGGTCAAACTTTCTCAACTTTGACTAGGTTTGTAGAAAATATGTGCAACATTTCTGTCTCTAAATAAGTTTATTATGAAAATATATTCAATGATCTACATAATGATACTAATTATGTACCATAAATATTAATATTTTGTTAAATATATTTTGTCAAAGTTAAAAGTTGCCGACTTTTTAGGAAACGAGAATGACTCTTTTTTTGGGACAGAGAGAGCACTTCATCCGTTTCAAACTATAAGACGTTTTAGCTTTTCTACGTTCATAGCTTTTATTACGCACCAAAATATGTGTTATGTCTATTAGATACGTAATGGCCCTGTTCGCTTGTCTTATAATCCGTACTTTTCAGCTTGTTTTTTCAACCGAAACAGTGTTTTCCTCTTACAATAAATCAGCGAACAGTACTTTCAGCCATAACTTTTCAGTGAAGCGAACGGGCTCACTAAATGCTATGAATCTAGAAATAGCAAAACATCTTATAATCTAAGACAGAGAAGTATACAAGAAAAAGAAAAAAAAAGAAAGAAAGTGAGCTTGTGTATGATTTGATATAGCTAGCTCGTGAGCCCACAAACGAGAAAGCGCACACAAGCTGATGTTGCTTTTTGTGAGCACGTCGGCTCGTCGAGATTGAAAACTCAAAATGAGACTGTCTTTTACATCCATCCGTTTCACCGTTAATTTCATTCTGACCATTTTTACTTTTTAAAGCTACCAAAATTAAGTGTATTAGCCTATTCACAGTATTATGGTCATTAAATGTCTTCCACATAGGATTTTTGGACTTAGCATGTAGTACTAGAGGTCTGAAAGTTTTACAACACTTTAGCTCACTTTAAAACACTAAACTCTAATGTGAAGTTGTCTAAAGTTTAGAGCTAACTTTAGATCACCTGTTTGGAGTTTTAACTCTAAAGTTTATTTAGCTCTAAAGTTTACAATTCTAAAGTTTAGAGCTTGCTAGTGAAAAGACTGATTACAACAAAACTTTCAAACAAAATTCAAAACGTAAAGAGCGGAGATTAGCTAACCAGGATGTCAGCACCCAGAATCTCCATGATGTAGTTAGAAATTTGGCTCTTCTCTTTAATAAACATGCCAGGATCCACATGCTTTAAAAGCAATAATAAGAAACTAATAACCGAACAATAAAATTATAACCAATAATACAAAACGTTATTTAAAATAGTTGATGCTCCTATATATGTTCTTCTTTTTATTTCAAAGAAAGCTAACTAACAATTTTTGTGAACAACAATAAAAATTTACAAATGCTCAACTGGAATGAATATAAGTATATAAATAACCCAATTGGCTACATGCTAATAAAGGAAATGCAAATTCGATGACCAATTACCAAGTAATTTTTAGCAGCCGACGAAACTTATTTGCATCAAGCAAGTAAAGTACATCAATCAGATCAGGCCGGTATGATGCCACTGCTACGAACCCCGCGCAACGCTCTCCTGCTGCCCAAAGCAGCATATACGACTAGTCCGGACGTCCGGTGGTCCGGCCACCATCCACGGTCTGCCCTTATATATACAGGTCCCAGTCCCTCACCACCAAAGCCAGACTTGGAACCCTGAAAACTTAATCCAAAGACCCTCTTTAATAGGGTTTAGGTTTCTAAAAAAACAGAGAAACGAAAAAAATCAACTTTTGGTAGGTTTCGGCTTTAGCAGTTTTAACTTGATTTTGACTTCAGTAGCCATTCTTATGTGTGCTTATTTGGTAGGGTTTTTCATTAAGCCAGCCCCAACGGCTACCACCGAAGAGGAAGCTGGTGACAAACAGATTTTGACGGGCGGGCCAGGCGGAGGCGGGATGCGCGGAGGTGGGCGGGGGCAGCCAGGTGAGTAGGGAGGAGGGCGGGCGGTGGAGGGGAGGCGGGTGGGCGAGGTGAGGCCGGGAGGTCGACAAGCGGGCGGAGGCGGGTGAGATCGGACGCGAGCGGGGACGAGAGAAAATGAAGGAGAGAGTGAGAGAGATAGAGGGATAAGCAACCTGACGTGTGGGACCTCTGTGAAACTAATCTCGGCAATAGATTTGTGGCGTCGAACTGGCTGCCACATAAGCGCCACGCCAACCCCCACGCAGGCTGACACGTTGACGCCGGCTTCCCACCTCGGCGCCAGAGCAATTGGCGCCGAGACATGTAACCTCACCGCTAATTGCTACGGTGCCGAGCATAGGGTCTACATTTTGAAATGATATATTCAAAGGCGTATTTGTGAAAATCTTTTCAAAAAAGGGCAAAAAAAAACGGTTAATTGGTAGGTGGTTTTGATCAAAATGCAGGTATTATTCACACTGTAAGGGGGGAAACAGCATTAACATTCTGTTTACACATTTGGCGGAACACAAACCTTGTCCTTACAAACAGTTTCAGAAACAGAGAATCAATATGTAAAAACGAATGAATACACGCACTGATGTGACTGAATCGGGTAAATGTGCAGCTAGTTAAACTGCTGCTAGTAGACAGTATATACTGCATGTCAGAAGCCAACGAACTTGGACTTCATGGCGGTGACCTCGTCCTCGCCCATGAGGAACGTCTTGGTGAGCACCTCCATGGGCATGGCAGGTTTAGTCGAGAACATGGCGAAGGTGGGCGTGACGACGCCAGGCGACTGGGCGTCGAACATGGCGATGAACACGGCGTCGCCGGCTCCCGTGTTGAGCTGGAAGTGCTGCAGGCCGCGGGGCACGATGAAGAGCTCGTTCTCCCTGACCACCTTGGAGAAGAGGCGGTTGGCCCCCGTGGTGAAGCCGACCATGACCTCGCCCTTGAGCACCATGACGAGCTCCGAGGCGCGCGGGTGCGAGTGCGGCGGGTTGAGCCCGCCCGGGGCCATGTCGACGCGCGTGATGGAGACGCCCAGCGTGTTGAGCCCCGGGAACGTGGCCACGGTGGCGCGCGTGGAGTTGACGCGGAACGGGTTGTTGGTGCTGGCCTTGGACGCGATGGCGCGGGAGAAGAAGTCGTCGTCCGTCACGGCCGCCAGCGGCTTGCACGCGAACCCGTCGAGCAGCGTCGTGGCGTTCAGGTCCGCCACGCAGATGTCCTGGAGCGGCGTCGGGTCCGACAGGGCGCCAACGATGGCCGCCGCCACCAGCAGCGCGCGGAGCACAAGGGACCGATGAGCAGCTGATGAAGCCATAGTAATACAGTAGTTAACAATGGATGGAACGATGTGGCTGGCCCGATGTTCTCTCTGCTCTTGGTCTTGGGTTGTGTCGTTGTTGGGCGATCGATCGGGCAATATATAGAGCATGCAGGCTGACAAGGGAGTGCACGGCTGGAATTGATGTGGACGCCTGGACGGTGTGATGCCCGGAACTGCAGGCGGCAGGCGGCAGGCGGCAGGCGGCATCGCTCCTGGGTCGCAAAGCGCGTGCATGAGTGATGCACGCGAGCTGGTGATCAACCTAACATTTTATTTTATTATTTTCCCAAACCAGTGGTCCTGTTGCTCGTCCTGATCGATTTGGCGCTGGGTGGTATCTGTTGCCAATTCGTCGGATCGTTTCCACTTGGATACGCAGGAGAGTTGAACAGGTTTTGAGTCCGGCCGGCCGGGCTGGTACGGGATTTGTAAATTTCGTGAGGGGCTGCCAGAGTCTGTGCCAGCGTCTGTGTCAGTCAAAGACCTGGGCCTCGATCGGACGTGAAATAAGGTACTACTAGTCCCAGGCCCAACGAAATAAAAGCATAGAAACGGGCCGCACTGGGCCTCCAACTCCAAAGTACAATTTCTTCCTTCTTCGTCAACACACTGCCATTGTTGTTTGGTAACGTGGCTCCGGGGTCCAGGCAGTCCTCCGGTGCGGAAAATGCGTTCCATCACCCCTACGGACTACGGTGATGACTTGCCGTTGTGCGTTAGCCAGCTGTTCGCTGGTCTTATAATTCATATTTTTCAGTTTATTTTTTAGTCCGAACAGTATTTTTTTCTCACAACATCAGCGAACAGTACTTACAACTGTGACTTTTCAGTGAAGCAAACGAACTCTCTTTATACTTTGGGTTAGACTAGCGCCCGGATATACGGTTCCAGACGTGTGTCCGGACATCACGTAGGATGCTACGTCTTCTCTTTAACCCTCCGCTCTCCTATAATTTATTTAGCACTATACTATACGTACCAGAGTTTTTTATTAGGCCTACAACATGTTATCCAATGAGGAGGAAGAAATGACGAACACAAAGAAAGAGCCCGCGTGCTACTGCACCTAAAGACTGCTGGTGCTGCAGCGCCCGCGCTTGCTGCTGTGCCCGCACCTGCGGCTGGTATTGCTGCGCTTGCCCTGCTGCGCCTGCCCATGGACCACCTACACCCGCGGGATTGCCTGCGCCTGCGCTAGCTTCCTGACTCGTGAAACAATTGCAGCATGAAGCACTTGGTGCAACATACGTCTGAAAACAGATGAAACATCTAGAACATATTTTTGCAACATATGTGTATAGCCACTACAACATATGCAACATCTAAATAAAATACTTGTAACATATGTCTGAAACAGCTGAAACGTTAGGAACACACACTTGCAATGTACGTGTATAGCCATTGCAATGTATGAAATACTAGATCTACTTTTGCAACAACTAGATAAAAACATGCAATATACATCTGAAACGTATAAAACATACGAAACTTGATGCCGACACCGACACGGAGGTCACTAGTGCGGATGCACACACAAATTAACTTCTATTTTAATATGCATGCATGCACACATGCACATACAACTAGCGACATGCATCCTTAAAAAAAATAAGGACTTGCAACACTTTACTGTGTTACATGTGGATAAAAGAATTTCATGTAGGGACTAGAAAAGAGGCAAAGCCTCGCGTGGGGACCACGAAAGAGGCAAACCTTCACGCGGTGCGGACAGCGTGCCAGGTGGGGACCAGAAAAGATGAAGGGACCATAGGCAAGACGTAATGTAGATTGGGGCGCGCGGCACACAGCGCAGGCAGGGTCCGTCCATCCGGACGTTCTATACGGAGCATTACCGTTATAGTTTATGTTCTTTCTAATGGTTAGAAATAGAAATTTTGATGGAAAAATACCCTCCAACAACTTCTTTTAAGTGCTTATCAAATATAGCAATCCTCCTATTCCAGATTACTAGAGGAAAAAAGCGCAATGTTAGCTTCCGATGGTCCATTTTTTTCTCGAATACGTAAAAGATTTGTGCATTATTGTGTTACAATAGAAGCGTTTAACCAAACGTAAAAGGTTTCATTTTCATTTCAATTCGAATGCAAATGCTCACAAAGCATCTGAACCGTCACACGCACACACACACCTTATCCATGTACATCCTAAACACGACTCTCTCTGTCTCACAAAGATTGACATTTTCATGAGAAGTCAAATATTTTTATGTTTGACATGCATAATTAGTATCATCAGATGAATTGTTAAATATATTTTCATAATATACTTATGTGGAGATATAAATATTACTAAAATTTTCTATAAACCTAGTTAAACTTGAAAAAGTTTAATCAGCACAAAATCCCATAGTTGCATTTTTTCTGGAACAAAGGGAGTAAGTGGGTAAATCTTAAGGTTGACTAAGTCACCATAAACGTCTCGCTGTTAACAGACACGTCATTCAGTGGCGGATCCAAAGGGGGGGCTGGGTGGGCTGCAGCCCCCCTAAGCTTGATTTTTGCCTTTAAATTACTGTAGCTTAGTCTCAAATCCATCATTAATCTTCAGCTTTAGCACTAAACCTTCATTATTTAGCCCCCTAGATGCTTATCCTAGATCCGCCACTGACGTCATTTACTAGAAAAATAATATTGTTAAATCCTAAAATAAGCCAATGTCTTGTCGCAACTTCCTGAGCTTCTTATTATGCAGTGATTGCCTCCAGAGATATATATGTCTCTCTTTGCATGCGCGGTTTTCTCAGCGCGCGTGGTCAAATCCTCAATCTCTCATTGAACAGAGGGTTTAGTCAGCAACATCTTAGGGGTTCACAATATAATTTGAACAGCATGCATGCAACGACTCGACAAGTAATGCCAAAACATTATTCAATCTAAAGCGCCATGCGTACGTGCGCGATTAGCATCGTTGTGTAAGCATGATTCCATTCGCACGCTCCTCTACTCTCCCGAAGTTCGCCCAGTTGTCTTGGCATGTACATACTAATCAATTAGTATTACCGCTCCTACTTTCGCCGTCCTTTCAAGTTTATTTGCATGTATATCTATCAATCAATCATTCCTTACCACAGCTTCAGCCGTGGAGGAGTAAACATTTTTTTTGAATAAACATAAACCATCACGACCGGCCGCTCCTGAGGATTTAGAAGAACCAATTCAAAGTCCACCTGAGTATAGTAGCCAGGACTCACGAGATCGACGAGGCTAAGCTACCCAAGCGAGACCAGCACATCACTAATCTCTCGAAGACTTGAACGCGTCTCCACCTGTTCATCAGTCAGTCCAATATTCCATTGCAAGCCGGTCGGCCCTGAGCAAATAAATCAGAATTCAGAAAATCACCGCCACATTCCTTCAGCCCTCATCGATCCGTTATATACTCTTGTTTCTCTGGTCAAAGTCAAATAATAACCATTTCTTCCCGCTTAATTTAATGCAGTCTGATCGCAGTTCACGACCAAGCGGCCTCTCGCGGAGTGAGACCGCCGTTGCGCTGTCTGTCTCGTACCGTCTCTGCACAAGGCGGCCATTGTGTTATGCCGAGCCCGTACACACAGAAGCTCCGTACGGCATCCGCGCCTACACAGTCATATATATAGGCGGTGCACCTGCCGCGCAGGCGGCAGCACCAAGCGGAAAAGCTCACAAGCCGGCCAGACCAGGTGTGGTAGGCTGGTAGCTAGCTAGAGAAGAGAGAGCGGGGGATCGAGGCCGTGCTCGGTGCGGCCCAGCCCCGCGCGCGCGTATACACACATGGCCGGGCTGCAGCGGTCGAGCGAGACGTACCGGCGGTCCGGGTCGTCGGGGACGGTGTGGGAGAAGAAGCACCAGTCGGCGTCGGGCGAGCTCACCGCCAGGCCGGCCCGGCCCAAGGACGCGCGGCAGCAGCGGAGCGGCCACGGCGGGTACAGGACGACCGGCCACGTGCAGCCGGCGCTGGACCCGCCGTCCCCGCGCGTCGCCGCCTGCGGCTTCTGCAGCCTCTTCGGCAAGGACAAGCATCAGCAGCCGCCCCGACGCGCCAGCGGCAGGGGCCGGCGCCGTTGAGCGCTGACGAGTTCGGCCGGGCCGGGCGGGCGTCCAAGCTCTCTCTGCTCATGCACGCTATACTCTTGTTAGCTAGTATTTTCTTGCTGCTTTTAGCTTCCTATTAGAAGATACACATGCATGCATGATTAGAGGTCACACCGTCACAGAATACTGAAAATTTGTGTTTATGTTCGTACGAAATATACAGATCGCATTGTGCACCGTTCTTCCCTCTTCTCTCATGATACAGTGGATTATTGTACCCTTTGATTCCACCCAGGAAATAGATCGCCTAGCCGCGTACATACTGACAATTTAGGCGACGTACTAACACCCAGCTAAAGATTCTGAACATTCTAACTTGCTTGTGACTTTCTTTGCTCTTGTAGCCTTAGACAGTTAGACTCGCCTGTAGTACTAATCACAACTTGACGACACTAATGTCCTGTAGTTCTAAGCGTTAAAACTGTATGTATCCTCACTAGTGAAGGCCGCGCGCCTTCACGCGCGCCGGTAAGAGAATAAGCTCAGGTTTTTCAATGTAGAGTTCTCATGTCATATATGATTTACTGCTGTACATATCTGCGGCTGATGTGATAAGCTGGAACCTACAGGATGCTTATATTACATGCAAAAGTTGTGGTAAAGCCCTTACGTTAGATAGTTACATTCTACAAAGCTGGGAATGTCTTAACTGTACAATTCTAGGCTGCATATGTTAGGCAACGATATGTGTAGTGGTACTGCTGTGCACATGAGCACGCATATTATACATAATAAGCATCAGGTAGCAGCTGTGCAGATGCTGATGCCGATTTTGTTATCTGGCAGTACCTTGTTTTGTTCGAAGCATCAAGGGCTGGTGGATGAATCTATGTATGCATCTAGATATGTGAGTTATATGTGGTATTTAAAGTATATGATAAAGTTGGCAAATGGTGAGGGACAATCTGTGTACCTGGTTTTTGGTAGCGGCACATATAAAATGGATGTACATACAGAGAAGCAAGTAAATTCGTCTGGAAAATAATTTCCTAGAACACTTCTTTATCAAAATCAGAATAGTGATTTAGGAATTCTTATGGAAAATAAATTCCCAAAAGCCATGGAACGTTCCCAGGAATTGTGTAAAATTTGACCACACACTTATAGGAAAATCTCTACTAAAAGGCTGAAGGCCATGTGTGTCAAAATCATTTTATCGTAAACAATTTTCTTAGTGATCAACTTGGCATCATATTTGGCTTTCATGTTTGTATGTTTTGTGTGTAGAGAGCTAAGCGACAAATTTTTGCATCATTGCATTGATCGTGTTACCCGAAAGTCCCCAAATGGCCTGGATACGTACCTCCTGCCAATTTGGAAATTTCTCAAAGAGATATTCTATTAGTATCCGGAACTACATGATCAGAAACATACCTAGTTAGCACGGTGCAGGTGCAGCGGTAAGCAGTCTCAATCTTTTAGGCCACCCGTAGGAAAACAAGGCACAAACCTGTCCAACACCCAAGGCACACACAACCTGGCACTCACTGACAATTGCCTTTGCCAACAAGATCTTACTGCAAGCAGGAGGACCATAGTACAGAACTCCTTTGGATGGAGACATGCCAAACTTGTCGAACTTGTCCGGATGCTCCACAGGATAGTGAACAGTCTGCATCAGTTTTGATAGAAATTAGCAAATTGTGGAACACAAGCAATAGTGCAATACCAAGAGTAGAAGGTCAATTAGCATCTAACTACCTCCTGGAGCTCCCTCTTGACACTCTCCAGCCAAGCAATATCCTCCCAAGAGGAGTTGGACAACCTAAATCCTGCAGGTTGGCAGACCAACGCTGCACCGCCACTGTGCCACCACTGACGATGTCATCGAAGGTATTGCCAATGATTAAGACATTAAAAATTACAGATGTATTAGGCAATTGCAGGCTATAGTAGATATACAAGAAGGTGGGCAGCAGAGAGAGAGTATTTTCACCAAGATAAAAGTACTAAAGCAGTTCAATCATGACTATGTAAAAATAAAATCGTGCCAACCGAAATCTATTGCCAATGATGAAGACATTAAAAATTGCAGATGTATTAGGCAATTGCAGGGCTATAGCAGATATACAAGAAGGCGGGCAGTAGAGAGAGTATTTTCACCAAGATAAAAATACTAAAGCAGTTCAATCATGACTATGTAAAAATAAAATTTCCAAGCAAGTAAAAAATGCCTAGATCACAGTACAAGGCATGTTACCTCTGTAATCCAATCTCACACAGGGTTTGTTCATAGAACATCAAAATTGGAGAACTCAAACAAAATTGCAGAGTTGTACCGACTGTGTACATGAAAACTGAATTTTCTGAAATTAGCAATTTGCACACTATGCACGGTAAAAATTCGTATCACAAATGACAATGAGGCAAGAAGCAAGTTACGAACCTGTAAATCAAGCACCTTGTGATTCTTACTCCTCACTCAGTTTTCTCCAGGCCATCAAATGGATTGTGTAGCTATATGGAGAAGTGGAACCACATATAGTTCTGTGCGAGAAAACATCACCAGCCCACCACACATAGCAACAGTTCTGAAACCTACTTTGAAAATAGCTGCAAGAAAAGAACAAATGAACCTGTCCATGAGCTAGTAATTAACTGAATGGTGCAAGAGAGACATGAAAAGGCGTTAGCAGGGTGGAAATCCCAATGAAGCCCGCTGCAGACTGCATAATACCAGGCTGCAAAGAGAACAATAATTTGAATTTGTGTAGCCAATCCAGAGATAAAAACAATTTCAATCCAAAGATAAAATAGAGAAGATGTATCCAGTTGAGGTCGCCATTCGTAAGGACAATGAGCATTTGTATCAGTGAACAATATATATAAAGGAAGAGTCTATTTTTTTCTTATTTGAGACAGTAATGGTAGATAGATGGAATACATCATGTCCAAGAGCACCCCAAAAGTGATCTTATATTTAGTTTTTTTATTGATGTGGCGAGGATGTTGTCCCAAAAAATTGAGAAACTAAAACCGTCGACTATCAATTTTGTCTCAAATCTCAAAAAACATGAATATAAGACCATAGACCAAAAAGGCGTGGGACTCGTGGAGCATAACAGAGCACATCATATTTGAGCTAAGAGGAAAATATTTTTTTTCCAACGAGCCTCGACTATCAATTTTACCCCAAATTTCAAAGAACATGAATATAAGACCATAGACCAAAAGGGCATGAGACTCGTAGAGCATACCAGAGCATCATATTTGAGCTAAGTGAAAAATAATTTCTTCCAACCACATAGGACCTGCACAGAAAGTAGTAAATAAGCATCACTGGTTGGGCATATAAATGAATCTATGAAATCTTTCAACATGCATGGTAAAATTGCAGGGAAACTCCTCATACCTAAAGTTGGGTAACCCTAGAACGAACCCTTCATACGAGCTTGGCCAAAATCCTAACCCTAGAACAGGCAACAATGAAGGCAAAGAATCCGATGAAGACAAAACAACTATGAAAGAACACGTGAGTGTGGGGGAGGGAATAGCGGAGGCTCCGGTGCGTCGCCTTGGGGCCGGCCGCACGTAGTGCGGGTGAAAGCTCTAGTTTGGTTTTGGTAAATTGATGAAACCCTAGCTACTAACCTATGTGCTCTAAGTGTATGTGAGATAGGTTGGTAGACATTCCAGGTGGTGGAGCAAATGGATGAAGATCATGGTGGTGATGGCCATGGTGATCGAGTGCTCGGCTTGGAAAAGAAGAAATAGAAAAACAAAAGGCTCAAGGTAAAGGTGAAACTTGATAGGAGTTTTTTTTTATTTGGTGATCGAGACACTTAGCGAGTGTGATCACATTTAGGATTGATAGCCGTACTATTAAGAAGGGTGAAATTCGTATCAAAATGCGGTTATCAAAGTGCCACTAGATGCTCTAACTCATTGCATATGCATTAGTATCTAGTGGAGTGCTAACACCCTTGAAAATGTTTGTGAAATTATGCTAACACACGTGCACATGGTGATACATTTAGTGGTTGGCACGTTTGAGCAAGGGTGGTGAAGTTTGGGGTCAAAAGGAGGAGTCTCGAAGTGACCGGACTCTGCCTCGGGCAGTGACCAGACTCTACCCCGCGTCCGGTCAGTGGCGCGCAGTGAATGGCGCCTTCGGTCCCTTGATCGGACGCTGAGAAGAAAGAGGGACCGGACGCGCAGGGGGTGCGTCCGGTCACCTATGACGTACGCTGACGCAAGCCGTTTCGCGAAAGAAGAGAAGAGCAGACGCAGGGTCATGTTTGGGCAGCTCTGGATCGTCTCTGGAAACTACCTAACGCTAGGTCGCCGTTTGGAGCAGCGAGTCCGGTCAGGCCTTCATGGCTTTGGCGTATGCGCGCACAGCATGAGCACCGGCACGTCCGATAGCCTGGATGGATGCGTCCGGTCTCACTTTGACAGTGGGGCGTTGGAACTCGACCGTTGAAATCGCGTGGACGAGGTTGAACCGAGGGTCCACGTGGAGCGCATCGCGCGACCGGACGCTGGGCGTCGCGCGTCCAGTCGTTGCGCAGTGAGCTGCATTGAGGGGGTAACGGCTCTATTTCGTTTGCCCCTCTATATAAGGTGTTTGCCGGCTCTAACTCACTCTCTTGGCCATTTGCATTGACATAGCATCCTTATGAGCTTAGCCAAAACCCTTCCACCCATCTCTATCATTGATTCATCATCTTTGTGAGATTGAGAGATAATCCAAGTGCATTGCTTGAGTGTTTGCATCTAGAGGCACTTGGTGAACGTGTTTCGCTACGGGATTCGCTTGTTACTCTTTGTGGTTGCCGCCACCTAGACGGCTTGAAGCAGCGAGGATCGTCGAGCGGAGGAAGGTGATTGTCTCCGGCTCCGATCGTGGTGATTGTGAGGGGTTCTTGACCTTTTCCGGCAGAAAGCTAAAAGGTACTCTAGTGGATTGCTCGTGGCTTGTGTTATACCCATCTTGTGTTGGTTGTGCGGCACCCGGTCACGGGTTTTGCGTGTGATGCCAATTAGCGCGTGAACCTCCAAGTGGGTAAATCGCCACAACGAGGACTAGCTTGCCGGCAAGCAAGTGAACCTCGATAAAAAATCATTGTGTCACTCATTTGATTCCGAGGTGATTGGTCTTCATTGGTATTCATTATTGTGATTGATTGACTCCATTGGTGATTGACTCATTCTTCTACACGGCGGTATAACAATCTATCCTTCCTGTGTATTTACATTTGCTAGTGTAGCTTGGCCCTTTAGTGTAGCTAGTTTTGAGGGCAAGCAAGAGTTAAATCTAGTGGTTAGTGAGGCTCTTTAGTTAGTCTTTGAGAGCTCACTAACTTAGTTTAGCGACATAGCTTTTGTGTGCTTAGTGATCATAGTCACTAGAATTGTGGCAGGTGGCTTGCTTTTTAGTAGGCTAGCGCAACACTCGCTTCGCCGTTTGATTGTCTAATATATTTGCTAAGTGTTGTTGTAGATTTTTTTCAATAGGCTATTCACCCCTCTCTAGCCATTAGGACCTTTCAGCGGGAGCCGGCCGCGCCGCCCGCTGCTGCATCGGAAGGGAAGGGGAGAGAGAGGAAGGGGAGGGAGAAACGGAGGGAGAGGCAGGAGAGGGAGGGAGGGAGGGAGGAAGAGGGCGAGCGCCGCCGCCGCGCCGCGCCCGCGCCCGGATGACAGAGGAGGAGAGGGGAGGGGAGGGGGGGACCCCTCCCCCGCAGTCCCCAGATGGCTAAACTCTAGCCCAAAAGCTTCACTGCACAACGACGACAGCAACAGGGAAACTCGCCGGATCTGTGATGAAAGCAAAGAATCAAATCAGAGAAAAAAGCGAGGATTAAGAAGGCACCAACCCGATCTAAAAGAAGGCAAGGAAGGGCCTGAGGAATCCTGAAGCTGCCGATGGAGGAGGATGCGACGATGGCGCGAGCGGCTGCGGAGACACTGTTAGGGCTGCGAGCCGAGCTAACTGCCCTGTCCGCCGCCGGAAGACGATCCGGGCAAGAGACGAGAGAAAGAACCAACACACCGACTGCGGTGCAGGAGTGGAAGAGAGGGGAATGGCTGCGGCGGCGGCACAATCCGTGGGTCGTCACTGAACGGCGGCACCAGCGAGGAGGCGCGTGGAGCGGAGGTAACGGAGCTGACAAGGAGAGAGCCGACACGAATGGGGACGGAACTGGGGTGGGCTGGGAGCAGACATGACAAGGAAAATTAGGAAAGTAGAATGGGTCGGCCAGCATGGCGCGCCGGAGTAGGCGGCAGCCTATCGGAACTGAAAGAATCTACCAGATTCGGTGAACTGAGGCTGATTCCGATCTAAAGAAAGGCTAAGCTGGTTAATCTGCACCGCTAATTGTGGGAATCAGACGGCAGGGAAAAATTTAAGGATACGTGGACCTGGCTTCTGGGCTGGGAGCTGACGCGATTTGTAGTCTTAAAAAATGTCCCTTTCGTGCTGCCTTTTCTTATTATATGGAACAAATCATCTCCCTGTTTATTATTCAACTCTACGCCACCAGCAGATAACAATATGATAAGCTATATTTTTCCTGAGTTAATAATTATAACAAGGTTGGACTGGACTTGAATCCACAGACAGTTCAGACTCTGGAGTCCTCATTCAACCACGCAGAACAATTTTTTTGCTCCCATTCAAACGGTAGCATCATGCCCTCAACTTGCCAGGAAACTAGATGCAACTAAAATGTCGCTTTAGAAAACCTACAGAGTTGAGTTGATTTTGAGACAATCATTGGTCATACATTGAATGTGCAATTTATTTAGTTAGAATATTTTAATTAAAATTAACAAAAGATATATATTCTAATTATATAGCAAGTCAGTCTTATTCTCGACCATAGCATTGAGTGTTGTAGTTTCCATCTTGTCTCGTGTAAGTAACTGATCCGAGCTCAAGTTAGTCGAAGACGTGGGTGTACACCCAAACCACCCTAAGTCTTTGAGGAAAATTTAGATGGCTATTTCTTCTTAAGTGAAAAGACACCTACTTCCTCCTAGATTGGTCTTTTACCTCATGTAATGCTTATGAAGATCATAGGTTGTGTTTGGTTTGGGGGTGGGACAGGGACAAGGTTGGATATTCCACTTCGTAGCGTTCGTTTGATCAGACTAGGCATACTAGCACAGGTAGTGCACAAGCCCCGATCGATCACGTCGAAGGAGGGGGTGAACGAACAATGTTGGTTCTACACTTGTGCTATGCTCCCTTGTCTCTCTCGCTCAACTTTCAGGCCCTACAGTTCTCTTGCTCAAAATTGAAACGCCAGGAGGATCGATCGTGTCGAAGGAGGGGTGAACGAACAATGTTGGTTGTGCACTTGTGCTGTGTCTGGGGCTCCTCTCTCTCGCTCAACTTTCTGATCCTATAGTTTTCTCGCTCAGAATTGAAATGCCGGGAGGATCGATCGCGTCGAAGGAGGGGGGTGAACGAACAATGTTGGTTGTGCACTTATGCTGTGTCTGGGGCTAGGTTTAATATATGGGCGCCACTGTATATGGGCGTGTTGAAGGAGAGGGTGAACGAACAATGTTACACACTTGTGCTGTGTCTGGGGCTGAGTTTTATATATGGGCGCCACTGGTTGGTTGTTTGTGCACTTTGTGCTGTGTCTGTGGCTGGGTTTTATATATGGACGCCACTGGTTAGTTAGTTATGCACTTGTGCTGTATCTAGAGCTAGTTGGTTGGTTACGTGAAGTGCGTGATGGATGAGTCATCAGTAGGTTTTATATATTACAAAAAAAATATGGTTAGCCTATGCCTTGGCTTGGCGACTAAGTTTTATATATATTATTACAAAAAAATGCGGTTAGCCTATGCCTTGGCTTGGCGACTAAGTTTTATATATTACTAAAAAAATATGGTTAGCCTATGCCTTGGCTTGGCGACTGTATGTAGAGGAAAAAACGGCGTCACATTGGTCTACGGACATGATTTCTTTTGGGTGGCGGCCGCGCACAGAGACATGTTATGGACAGAGACGCAAATCAAGCTCTTGAATGCTTTTGTATCCATCAGTTTTATTCGAGCAACGAGCATTCTTGTATTTCTAGCTTTATGTGTTTATCCGAAAGAAGTGGAAAGAATAATAAAAATGTTACAAAGCCTGATCTTGTTGCTTATCTTCCCAGTTCTCAGCAGCTATACATTTTGATAAGCAGCCTGCAGCCCACTAGATATTCAGTTTATCAGTTACAACGATTGAGAACTTGTAGCACACAAGTGCAACAAAACCTCACCATTGCAGACAGTAATGGTGGTAACTGGTAAGCGAGATAATTCGAGAAAATGGCGGCACACCTTAATCACATCCCTGAAGCACGTTTTTAGTTAGCAACTAAATAACCTGGAGAGGTCTTAGCCTTGACCAGGAAAAGATGCCAGACTTGCTAAGTAGGGAGTGCTTCTGTGTTGTCTCATTTCTTCCTTCCGTGCTACCTCTCTTCCTTTTTTATCTCATACATAGAACTGAAAAATTCTTTTGTTGCCATAGCCCTGCATGAAAACACAGCAACAAAGACAAACGAACACTGTTGGTATAAGATGGCAACTGGAGACGCAAGCAATACTATATCATTTTTAGAAGAATCTTCCAAATACCTTCGAGCGATGGCAATGCATTCTCTGTCTACAAAACCTATCAAAGGTCCTCTGTCCTGAGGATTAGCATCCTCAGAAACTACAGGAAGGTGATCCACACCATGAGAGTCCATAATCTTCTCTGCAGTAGTAAGTGGCATCTGAGGCGTCACAAACCACGATTTACACTTGCCTGCTTGGCAAACATGAGATATCAGGAGCTCCTTTACCTGCATCAAGGTTGAGAAAGCTACCAATAAATTAATTAACAAAAAGACCATGTGGCAATAAATATTATGTATAGACATCCTCTAAATTACCATTTGACCTCACTGAACAAATGTAAAATCCATTTTATTTTATATATATTAAAGAAAAACATGGAAGCACAGCAAAAACCAGAGCAACTTGAGAGATCAAGATTGATCATGACCCCAGGAACTAACCAAACCTGTCAAGTTTTTTATTTGATACATTCCTAACACAAATGGTATGGTGTCTAGTGTAATTTGCTCCATGCCTGCTTGTTTTGGGGCATTTGGATCATAATGTGGCATGCAATGCCCAACTCCCTACGATCCTAAATATAAGTCCACTAGGAAATCGACACGGTCATCAATATTACACTTTGACTAATAATCTAAATAGAATATATTGCTGTAAATAGAAAGAGTAATATATTATGAAGTATGTTCCATGATTAATATACTAGCATCAACCTCGTGTTATAACTTTTTAGCCATTGAAGGCAAAGCCTAAAAAGTTTGACTTAGGACAAAGGCACAAGGCTAAATGGAGTTATATTTAGGATCCAAGGGAGTATATGCTACAATTGAGAGTTGTGATGGATGCAATTATTATGTAAGGTGGGTATATCTAAACAAACTGGTGCAGGTGGTGCCCTCTGTTGATAAAAATAAGGAAAATAACTATGCATAAGACAAGACCTGAGACAGCAAGAGATCCATAGAACTGAAAAAAAAAACTACCAGACCTATAGCATGCCTATGGTAGTTTCCAAAATCAATCAAAAGATGATTGAAAAACCAGTGTTATTCTCACATTTTACCTCAGCATGTGCTCTGGTAGTTTTTGCAGCTCTGCAAAAAGCTTGGATATTCTTTAGTGCCAGCAAGCCTCTTACAAATGTGTTATTCTCAGTTATCATAACAAAGGGCTGCTTCTCGGCGAGCATAAGATCTAGTGCCTCAATTAATGGAGTTGTCATTGAGACGGAGAAGTAGTTAGTTTTCATGGCCTCTTCAACAGTAAGATTTTTGAACATATTGTCCTCGTTGGCATCATAGACACAAAGGGAGCTTTCAATTTTACATAATTCTAGCGGCAAATCATCTGTATCCATGGAAGTGGCCTGTTTGTTTTGAGTAAGCATGTTGTTTGCTTGTTGAGGAATACTTGATTTATCCTCCTGAGAATCCAGCTTACTTCTTTTAGAGAACCTTTGAGGAGAAGCAATCCAGGATGATAACCCGACAGCCCCAAGCAAAGGTAGATGATATGTACGTCGTTGGGATGGGGAGAATTGAGGAGGAAGAGACTGGCGGTGCTACAGTACCCGCGCGCTACAGTACCGCGCGGGTACTGTTCACAAGCTAGAGGCAGAGACCCGGCGGCTAGGGCTGCAAGGGGCGCTGGGAACGCCGGCCGCGGGGCTTCGCCCACGGCCGGCAAGAGAGAAGGTTTTTCCTTCTGATCTCTTGCTTGATTAGATTGATACATCTCCTCTCCTTATATAGAGAAGAAGTCTTACTTGACCCCTAAGCAAGCGACTAATTAACCTTAACGGGCTAAGGCCCAATAGGCCCTTGACTCTTCTAACACTACACCCCACCTGGACATGCAGCTCGTCCTCGAGCTGCAACATAACAATGACACGAACGATGACTCCGCTAGACACCAACCTAACACCTAAAAAATAAGCCTTTTACATCTCGACTTATTTTATTGACCTGAAATAGACTGCGACTCTTTATTTTTGATTTTGTGGAGATACGGCGGACACCCTCCACGTGATGGACCTGCATGTGTGTAGTCACCTGGATCCCATGGAGCCCACCGGAACGAGAGGGGTGCACGGGTATAGCCACCTGGAATTAGTCGCGATAGCGACCAGCGGAGACGTCCTCGCGGCGGCCGGTGGCGGAATGCGGTGGCGCTAGGCAGTGCGTCCCCGCCGGAGCCAAGGAGGGGAGCGACTCCCCGACCGTCGCTGCCGCAGAGTTGGAGGTCGCTGCCCGCGGGAAAATCACCATGCTCGCGCCCGAAGACAGCAGCGGGTCGGCGCAGTTGCTGGTGGCCGTCCCACGGGGCGAGGTCGCGCTCCGCTGGGCTGAGGTCGACCGTCGCCAAGGTCGCCTCGTGCATAGGCTGGCGCATCTCCTGCAGCAGCCGGCGCGCTAGGAGGCCGCGCGCCGCAGCCTGTAGGCGCACCGCCGCAGACACCTTGCAGGGAAGCATCTTCTCAGCCGGCTCCGTCGGGATGCCCATCGCCTGCTCGAGCTGCGGCAATGTTGGCTGCACTGGTGGCTGCACGTCCTGGAACGGCAGCAACGTCGTGCCCGGCAGCAGCGTCGTGCCAGCAAGGGCTGGGTCGAGCCCCCCTGCGGCTGGCCGCCCGAGAGAGAGGGCGCCCCGAAGAACAGCGGCCCGTCCACCCCCCCGAAAAGAGCGCTGGCGGGGGGTAGGGAGGACACCGTTGTCGCCGCCGCCGTCGTGTAGGCTGTCGGGGAGGGCGACGTGGCCATCGAGTAGATCGGAGCCGACGCCCGCACGGACGGCTGCAGCCAAGCCGGCAAGGGTGATGGCGAGACCGGCCATCGCATGAGATGAAGCGGGACTCCAGCGCCAGTTGGAATCGGTACCGTGGGCACCGGCGGCAGAGGCGGCGGTGGTGGTGCCGAGAACGCTGGTGGCGCGGGCGCCCGGAGCAGGGCGGCCCACGCCTGCTGCATGGAGGTCAACGCGTTGGCGATCATATCCACCTTGGCCCCCAAGGATTCCAGCGTCAGGGGCTGAGCAGAGGCGGTGGAGGTCTCGGACAGATCGGACGACGCCGTGGGCAGCGGCGAAGTGGACGCCGGGATGGAGGAACTCGGTGGAGCAGACGTCATCGTGCCTGGCAATGCTGATACCAGATTGATATGTACGTCGTTGGGATGGGGAGAATTGAGGAGGAAGAGACTGGCGGTGCTACAGTACCCGAGCGCTACAGTACCGCGCGGGTACTGTTCACAAGCTAGAGGCAGAGACCCGGCGGCTAGGGCTGCAAGGGGCGCTGGGAACGCCGGCCGCGGGGCTTCGCCCACGGCCGGCAAGAGAGAAGGTTTTTCCTTCTGATCTCTTGCTTGATTAGATTGATACATCTCCTCTCCTTATATAGAGAAGAAGTCTTACTTGACCCCTAAGCAAGCGACTAATTAACCCTAACGGGCTAAGGCCCAATAGGCCCTTGACTCTTCTAACAGTAGAACTATACGATAGTCTTGTGTAAGCTCAAAAAGTAGCAGGACAGATGTCAGAGGCACCTTGCATACACCAGCGAGGGTAGCTGCCATACCTACCTGTGAAGATTAAACAAAAAGGAAGAAAAGATAAGCAGCGATCATATTTTCTGGTTAATATTGCTGCCCAAGATTATAATGTGCAAGTTTCATTGGCAATAAGTTGTGACAGGGAGTGGAAAGCTAGTTAACCCTAGATATGGTACCTGTACGTTGCAGCGGAAATCTAATAAGCCCCAATAAATAATGTTAAATTCCTATTAACTATCTTCACAACTATTTATTTTTTACTGAAAAATCAAATAGGTCATTAAGCTACTAGCAATTATCTGGTGATGTCTTTAGAATGAATAGTTAATAGCAGGTGGTATTGTGACTTTGTGATTAAATATATCGAATTATACGGTAACAAGCTAATGGTATGGTGGGGCTTGTAAGAGGTGGAATTAAGATAATAACAATCTTGAACAGAGGACAACTGCATAACAATAATATTATCGTAATATATAATGATGGATATCAAGGGATTTGAGAATACAAAAAATGCAGATGAAAGAGCTGAATTTGGTAGACATGTTACCAGGCCATATGCTTGAGGTGATGCCACATCTAGGAATGGGACATGCAGCAGTGGTTCAGGGCCAGTAAATGTAAACCTCATGAATTTGCCATATGCCATCCCTGTAGCTGCACCAATAAAAAGAGATGGTGCATAGTAACCACCAACCAATCCAAAAGCCCTGCACAAAGATGTTGCTAATATTTTCACTCCAATAAGCTGAACTAATATGGTCGTTGAGAGGCCGCCTGTAAATGGTCGTGATTCCAGCAAGATATCAACATTTTCAAAGCCCCAGTACAATACTTCAGGGTACAAAAGTGCAAGGAGACCAACAATGAGGCCACCTAAAGCCGGAGATGCAGCCTTCGGTAACCCTGTTGCCCTTTGTAAATTTTCAACTGCCTCCATAGCAAGTGATGTACATCTTGATAATGCAATTGACACCAACCCACAGAAGACACCCAGCAAAACGTATAGAGGAAGTTCTGACATTTATGAAGTCATGTAAATATCCTCATACTTTCAATCTCTGGAGCATGAGAAACAAAATGTAAAAAGAGGATATCATTAAACAAACACCATAACTATCCTACCATCAGGAGGATTGTAAAGGCATTCTGTGACTGTATCAGGCAAAAGATGGTAGCACAGCTTATTATTTAGTAGTATCATGTTGGTGTAATATGGGTTTGAAGGACTTTTCTGTAAATATGTATGGACAGAAAGGAGGGTTTGTATGCTCTCAGAGACAATATACACCACCTCCAATTCCCCAGCTAACTTATCAGGATAGAAGCATGTGTAATTTGAAACAAATTAATGCAAACTTCATCTACCTTACAACAATATTACATTTTGTGTCATATTTCATAAGTACCTGTTGGGGAGCGAAAATCATATTCTGGGACAGTGAAAGCAGGATCAGAACCTAGACCAATCTCTGAAACAACAGATGCTATCACTGAACTGAGTATCACCATAGGTGTCGAGTTGGCAAGGGATGAGGAATCAGCAGAAGGCCACAAAACAGATTCCACGGCAAAAAAACACCCAGCAACAGCAGCATTAAAACCTAAAATACAAGGCAATAACCTAGAATATAAGTAAAATGAAATCAGAAAGAAGACAGAAAACTGCATAGACTTGTTGAATTATTGAGAACTTCAAGTATCCATAGAAGGTGAATCTAATGCAAGCTACTGGGTTAATGTTCCATATATCTTTTTTTTTTTTGCGATTCAATGTTCCATATATCATGTATTACATCATGTATAGCTATCAGCATACCGATCTATTCAACAAGGTGATTAAAGAATTATCATACAGCGGCATTATGATGAGAAATTATAGGGATAACAATCGACAATAGCCATAGGTAAGGCGATGAAATGATGATGTTAAGATGTTCTGTTGGTATTGGTAGCAATCATTTGACATTGACATGAAAAAATCCAGAAAACATTCTGAGCATGTTGAACATTTCTTGAACACAGAGCATGTTCAACTTAACAACGACAAGCATCAAAACTCTAGTTAGTAAAAGTTACCAGATGAGATCCCAGCTGCTGATCCTGCTGCCACAAGAGACAGCCTTTTCCCACCCTCCCACTCAAACACATTACCAAATCCTTTGGCTATTGCAGAACCAATTTCCACACTGGGACCCTCAGGACCCAGTGAATTGCCAGTTCCAAGTGTGAAAGATGCTGCCACAGCTTTCAAGAATGGTCCAAATGCACTCTTTATCTTGGACACAGGGGCATTTGAGTTAGTTCTGATATAACTTCTTAGTGCGTTCAATCCACCTACTATAACACCTCCACTGACCGGAACAAATATCACTCTCTGCCAGACTTCATCAATCGGCTCTTCCCTCAGCCATGACGCGCCTCGCAAAGGAATACTGGCCCAAAATATGTCACGTATTTCATGAACCTACAGCAAGAAATATGGGCATCTTAAATCACAGTATGTAACATGAGGTACTTTATACAGACAGCACGTGAAATTAACAATGCCTCTTCACTCTTCAGTACTAGAATAGACCCAACATGTTAAAAGATTTACGAGTGTGTCATTTAAACGTGACACAGGCAACTTCAAGTTTATGCAACGTACTTGAAGCGATGAAAAAAAAAAAGACTGTGAATTATAAACAATGTAGAACCAGGGTGATACTCGCCTATAAGGTTGGAGGACAAACGATAAACCTTTAGGTGGGAACTAAATAATTAATGCTTTTGAGATCGGAGGACTTTGTCAGAATGTAATGTGACTGAATAGCATAGCAAAGCAATGCTGGATGTCAGAATTGGGAAGCATGGTATACAACACCAAACCCCAGTGTTCAGTTGCCTTCGACCCATTCACCTCCGAAATTGAAATCGTCGAAGTTACTACGGACTCCATTTGACGCAGCGATGAAACCATCAAACCAGAGTTGAGCTCGCGAGGTGGCTGCCGTACCGAGAGGTTGAAAAGCACGACGGAGACGCCGGTGAGGAGGCCCACGAGGCAGGCGGCGAGCGTGACGAGGTCGCGACCAGCCACTGGCTCCTCCGGGGCCTCCTCCACCTCCTGACCCCTGCTCGCAGCCCCGCTCTCGTCCTCCTCCTCCGCTCGTCGAACGACCCGAAGGCGCGCGCTCCCGCCGCGCCATGACAGCCCCAGGGAGCGCCCGCCCGCGCGGCGGAGGCGGGGGAGAGTGGGCGGGGAGTGGGGCGAAGCGAGGAGGAGGCGCGTGCAGAAGGAGGGGGCTGCGGATGCCGCCATGAGGGCTCCGATCGCTCACCGGCTATCTCATTCTCATCCCGTGAATCGTGATTTGGGCACTGGCTCGCGAAGGCAAAGGGGAGGCTGAGGAACGCAGGCACGCAGCCAAGCGAACGCCTGCTCCTCCGAGTTCGGAGGCCATGAACCTGCGACGTGTCCCGTTTATCCTCGGAGGTCGGAGCCTCGCTTTCTCTCTCCCCTGCCGCACAACGGCACAAGCACGTTGCAAAACAAAGATGGGCCCAGGACCTTGGTGATGGTAGCCTGCAGATCTCGGGCCTGGCCCAAATCCGGGATTTAGAGCTGTGGCGCCGCCGTCCGAAGGCACCCTGAACGTAAGCTGACGTTCTATCTTGGGAACCCTTTTTTTTTCTTTTGCCATTTCTATCTTGGGAACTTCAGGCAACATATTTACTCCCATATACTCTTGCTCGCAGAATAGTACAACCTTCAAATTTAAAAAGTTCACCATTTCTAGAATCGTTGCACAACATATTCACCGTTTCTAGAAACATTGCAAAACATAGTTTTGTTTCGATCTGGCCATGATAGTGTCGAGGACGAGCTGCCCCAGGTCAACATCGACGGTCCAGACCAAAAACTGACCGCAACAAACGTTCACTCCGATGACACTGCGTTGCCCGTCCTCATTTCCGTCGCCCGGAGCCAGGCATCTACCAACGGGACAAAAATAACGAAGCTGGCAGTGACACGCGGACAAGAGGGTAACGCTTTTATATGCTTGTAAGTATACAAGCTGCGCGCCTAGAAATAAAACCCATAGGCGACCACACCGGTGCGTACGTACGTGCAGAGCATGGCGCATCACCATCACCATCAGCACAATGGCAGGAACGGCGGCCACCGCCTGGAGACGGTGATCAACATGGCGCAGCAGCCGGAGAAGCCAGCGGGCGTGGGGCGGTTCGGCTTCACGGGCGGGCTGGAGTTCACCAGCCTTACGTACACGGTCGTCAAGAAGCAGCGCGGCGCCGGCGGGGAGTGGGAGAAGAAGGACGTGGACCTGCTGCATGAGATCACCGGGTACGCTCCCAAGGGGTGCGTCACGGCCGTCATGGGCCCCAGCGGCGCCGGCAAGTCCACGTTCCTAGACGCGCTCGCCGGGCGCATCGCCAGCCTCGACGGCCGCGTGACGCTCGACGGCGTCGAGATGAGCCCCAGCCTCATCAAGCGCTCCTCGGCCTACGTCATGCAGGACGACCGCCTGTTCCCCATGCTCACCGTCTACGAGACGCTCATGTTCGCCGCCGACTTCCGCCTCGGCTCCTCCGTCTCCGCATCTGACAAGAAGCTCCGCGTCGAGAACCTCATCGAGCAGCTCGGCCTCACGGTAAGACATGCACGCTGCAAGTACTGTGAGACTACTCTGCTTCAGAAATTCAAAACACAACACTAATTAATAAGACATCGTCGATGGTACCGTGCACGGCATGCAGTCCTCCAGAAACACGTACATCGGAGACGAGGGCACGAGGGGGGTGTCCGGCGGCGAGCGCCGGCGCGTCTCGATCGGCGAGGACATCATCCACGGGCCGGCGCTCCTGTTCCTGGACGAGCCGACGTCGGGGCTGGACTCGACGAGCGCGCATAGCGTGATCGAGAAGGTGCACGACATCGCGTGCGCCGGGAGCACCGTGGTGCTCACCATCCACCAGCCGTCCTCGCGCATCCTGCTGCTGCTGGACCACCTCATCATCCTGGCGCGCGGGCAGCTCATGTACAGCGGTGGGCCAAAGGAGGTGACCGCGCACCTGGGCCGCATGGGGCGCAAGGTGCCCAAAGGGGAGAACTCCATCGAGAACCTCCTCGACGTCATCCAGGAGTACGAGCAGTCGGAGTTCGGCGTCAAGGCGATGGCCGAGTTCTGCCTCACCGGCCTGAAGCCGCCAAAGCTCACCGCCACCTACGGGCCCGAGGGGCTGTCCACCGTGTCCAGCATCGTCCAGACGCCGATCTCGGGCCCCGGCGGCGACGACGACTTCGATCGCAGCCTGAGGAGCCAGCACTCCAAGTCTCCGTGGAGCGGCGTGCGCCTCACGCCTCACGCCGACGCACCGGGCGGCGCCGAACGCGACGGGCGCCCCCGGCGTGGGCGTCAACGCGCTGGGCCACCGGGGCAAGTTCGCCAACTCGTACGTCGGGGAGGTGTGGGTGCTGATGAGGCGCAACTTCACCAACATCTGGCGCACGCCGGAGCTGTTCCTGTCGCGGCTGATGGTGCTCACGGTGATGGGGTTCCTGATGGCCACCATGTTCACCAAGCCCAAGGACAACACGCAGGGGATCACCAACCGCCTCAGCTTCTTCATCTTCACCGTCTGCGTCTTCTTCTTCTCCTCCAACGACGCCGTGCCGGCATTCATCCAGGAGCGCTTCATCTTCATCAGGGAGACCTCGCACAACGCGTACCGCGCCTCCGCCTACGTCGTCGCCGGGATCATCACCTACCTCCCATTCCTCCTGCTCCAGTCGGCCACCTACGCCGCCATCGTCTGGTTCGCGCTCAAGCTCCACGGCCAGTTCCTCTACTTCCTCGTCATGCTCTACGCGGCCCTGCTGTCCACCAACTCCTTCGTCGTCTTCATCAGCTCCGTCGTGCCAAACTTCATCCTGGGGTAAGTCACTAAGTCCACCCCGTTTCGTGTGTTTTTTTTTTCGTTGTTGTTACAAAAAATCAGAACCTTTTCTTGTTCAGATCAGCCGTAGGCCGTAGCCCGATCCATATAAAAAGGAGGATGCCTACTCATCTAATACGGCCCATTAAGCTTAGCTTATTACAAGATTACATATGGGCCGGCCTGTAATAACATTAACAGAGCCCATGCCTGATGCCTGTCCTAAACAACGGCCCAAACTGTACGAGACCGCGCGAGGCGTTTCTGATCTCTGAATGAATGCGACGGACGATGCAGGTACGCCGCGGTGATCGCGTTCACGGCGCTCTTCTTCCTCTTCTGCGGCTACTTCCTGGACAGCAACAGCATCCCGGTGGCGTGGAAGTGGATGAACACCATCTCGACGATGAAGTACCCGTACGAGGGCCTGCTGATGAACGAGTTCAACGGGGACCATGTCTTCGCCTCGGAGCCCGCCGGGCTGACGCTGAGGGGCAGCGACATCCTCAAGCAGCTGGGCATCAGCGTGGAGGAGAACCGCAAGTGGTGGATGGTGCTCTACCTCCTCGGCTGGGCCGTCTTCTACCGCGTCCTCTTCTACCTCGTCCTCCGCTTCGCCTCTAAGAACAAGAGGAAGTAGTAGCGACAGCTTTGTCATTAATTAATTATTGTTTCAGCATCGATTGGCACGTATTATGGTATGTAGACTTGGATTTGATGAGGAGGAGAAGAAGGTAAGTTTTCTTGAAGCGACAAGGCGCCGGCCGGAAAGCCGGGTTGATTGATTATGTCATGATTGATTCCTAATGTAATTTTCCGAGAGCGATGTTAACTACACCGGCCCCCCTGATAGTAATTTTTGCACCGCCCAGGAACTACGCAATTGTCCTATACTAACGATAAAAGAGATCACGTAATAAAGGATTGACAAATTATTATTGACATGGTACTTAGTTGCTTACTGACTGCTTAGCGTCCATCTGAATCTGGCTTCGTTTTCGGCAGCCAGACCATGCATTCACCAGCCACCACCTGTCACCACTCACCAATCAGCAGCGACTAATGACTTTGCTCGATGGACATATATATACAGGGAGAGTCATAAGCAAAATTAGCTGTGGCGGCTACGGCTGCAACCAGCATCCCATAGACGGAGTCGCCACGCATAGTCGACACAAAGCTATTACTGCATAGTCGACCATGCAGACTAAAATTTGCAGCATGATTTAATGGGCAGGCTTATTGCTTCTTATATTAGTACCCGGATTAAGAGTAGTAAAATTTGCACAACCACTTACTAATCTAAGTCTAAGTAGGTGTCCTAATTGGCACTAAAGATCCTATTAAGTTCCTAATCCTAAGTTTTTCTAACAGGTACTCATTCCTATGGAAGAAGACTATGAAGATGCAGCGGTCGAGTAGGTGCTTAATGGCTGCTAAGCATCCATCTTAATCTGACTTCGTCTTCGGCAGCCAGACCAAGCATTCACCAGTCACACACTCACCGGTCAGCAGCGACTGATAACTTTGCTCGATGAACAACATATACAGTATAGCACTCAAACAAAATTAGCTGCGGCGGCTACGGCTGCAACCACCCGCGCTGCAGCAGATGCATGGCAGCATCCCATTCCAAATACCATTGTTTGGATACGTATGTATTTTTTTTTTTTTTGAAACTGAACCGGACGGACAAGTACAAAATACTGTACAAGTCTATTATATTAAAAAGAGGAAGGTCCGGACGGACAAGTACAAAATAAAAATACTGTACAAGTCTAGCTACACACGCAAGATGGGATACGTATGTATTCATCTCAATTCATATATGTTGAAGTGAATTAAAGTAGAATTAAACTAAGTTCCGTTCCATTTCACTTGAGATGGGATGCTGCCCTGCATCAAAAGGCGAGACGGAGTCGCCCCGCGCGCGCAGGAGAAACATATGGCCGCCCCGCCGATCTTCCCGGAGCCGTGGAGCGGTAGTTAATGCCGCGGCTCAACATTTTTTTCCCTGGCGGCTCTACAGTCTACATTCGATTCGATAGGTACTAACACTTATCTGAATTCTGGAAATCAAATTAGTAAATTGTAGCGTCGTAGATTCGCACAATGAAAGGAAAGGAGAGACAAGAAAGACGCGCGCCACTCAAAATCTGATTGCGACACGTCCTCCGTCCGTTCATGAAATCCTTCTAGAAAAGTCGGGAAAAAAATCCTTCTAGAAACAGGTGGCGGCGCTTGTCCCCGCCAGTCTTATTGCCTGATGCCGACACGCACCGCGGCGGTACGATCATCTATGGCACCGAATGATGGAGCAGCCTGTGTGTGTTAGGAAAACTTTTTTATTATTATTCCACCCTTTAAATATAAGTTGTAGTATCTGAACTCACGCCCTAAACTCACACCACGCGCGCGCGCACACACACACAACACACTCACCCGGATGAGCACCAGGTCGAGCGGCGCTCGAACTCTGGTGGGCTGCGTGGTAACCAGCGACGCCTTGCCATCCGAGCTACGGCTCGGTCTCGTGTGTTAGGAAAACTTGACAGACCATCGATCTGATCTGATCCCTCACCAGAACTATTAATAAGTCGTTGGGATTATAATCATGGGTCCGCCCCCCGCGATGCGCCTACCGTTTCTCTCTGCCTAGGTCTTCGTCAAACATCTACTCCAATTATGCACGCAAAATATCTCGCTGTTCTCATCTCATCATAGTGGTACCTGATACCACCTATCGTGCGCGCGTGCGCGCGCGCACATATATATATATATTTTCTAGTTTAGGGATAGCAGATTATTTGTTAGAGTGCGCCAGAAATTTTTTTTGCAGGAGCACTACACTGTCATTTAAGAATGAGAGAAAGCGTTTTTCACATGAGAGTATTACAAAGAAATATTACTTATATTATATACTAAGTGTATATATATTAGTATCAATCAAAACCCAAATCCAAAGCGATGATAACGTATTAGCTCGCCACGGACGAACGCCGGCTCCGCTCCCTCCAAGAGACCAATTACCGACGTCTGCTGATTTGGTCCCATCACACATCAGAGACAGACAGCTTTGCCCCTGCCCACCCTATCTCGTACTCATCGTCTATCCGCATTTCATTGACCCCCACCGCGGGCCGCGGCACCGGCACCGCTCGCTCGTGGTTTTCCAAAGCGGGCCCGGGCCCGGGCCCCCACCCCCACTCGGCCACTCCTCTCTATTTATCCTGGGAAGCGCAGGCCCAACTCGGAAGCGATCACGCCACAGTCCACTCTCCACTCTCCAGGCACAGAAGAAGCGAAACTTGCTGCGCTCACTTGTGACGTGTCTCCTAGCGAATCCTTGCGGGTGAAAGGAATGGGCGTCAGCGATCGAGCCCACGATCTGAAGCACCGGCGCCACCAGGAGGCGCGCGTGCCCGACGGCGCGTCGCTCGCGGCGATGTACCTCTACGGCGACGTGCTCGAATCCGTGGTGGAGCGGGTCCCCGCGGCCGACCTGGCCGCCGCGGCGCGGGTCTCGCGGGAGTGGCTCCGCGCGGTGCGCGCCGCGCTGCGCCGCCGCCCGCGGCGGCTGCCCTGGCTCGTCGTGCACCTCCAGGGCCCCCGCGGCGTTGGCGGGGGCGGGGGCCTCCGGTGCGCCGCGGCGTACGACCCGTGCTCGGGCGCCTGGCTCGCCGTGCCGCCGGCGCCGCGCCACGCCACGCCGTCGCACGTCCGCCTCCTGCGCGGCGCGCGCGGGGACCGCGTCTGCGCGCTCTCGCTCTCGGGCCTCGCCGTCGCCGCCGACCCGCTCGGGACGACGGCGGGATGCGTCGCGCCGCTGGACGCCCCCGGCGTGTGGCGCGTCGACCCGGTGTTCGCCGCGGTGGGCGACCGCGTCGTCGCCCTCGGCGGCGCGTGCCGGCTGGCGCTGGCCGACGGCGGCGACGCCGCCGCGGTCGAGGTCCACGAGGCCGGCGCCGGGTGGACGGCCTGCGACCCGATGCCGGACCCGCTCAGGGACTCCGCCGCGGCGACGTGGCTCTCCGCGGCCGCCACGGACCAGCGGGTGTACCTCGTGGAGAGGACCACCGGGTGGGCCAGCTGGTTCGACCCGGCGAACCGGCGGTGGGGCCCCACCCGTCGCCTCGGTCCGGACCCCGCCGTCACCGCGTGGGGCGTCGCGACCGGCCGCGTCGTCGGCGCCAAGGAACGCCTCGTTCTGTTCGGGGCTAAGCGGGCAGACAAGGAGGCGGAGTGCACAGTCGTCGTCCAGGCATGGGAGGTGGACGGCGACACTCTGGAGCAGACCCCCTCCGCATCCAGCGATGCGATGCCAGCGGAGCTGTCCGAGAGGCTGTTTCCTCGTGACGACACTGATGACGACGACGAAGAGGAACTGGACGACAGGTCGTTGTCGATCGGGGTATGCGGCAACGCCGCGGGCGGGTACGTGTACAATGCGGCCGAGCCGGGGAACGGCGCGGTGCTCTACGAGCTGTGGGAGGAAGGGAAGGCGAAGGGAAGCTCCACCGCCGTGGCGCGCTGGGACTGGGTGCCCTGCGCACCAGCCGTGCAGGCCCAGCCGCTGGGCCGTGCCATCCTGGCCTGCTCGCCGGTGGGCCTGGATGAGCTGGCGTTGGCCGTTGGTGCACGGGGCCCACGCTGACGCACGGCGACACACCGAATCAAGTGGAAGCACCGCTGTTTGCCACTTGCAAGCGAAAGCGAAGTCGTGGAAGAAAAAAAGACATTCTCGTAGGCCAGTCTCAACGAGGATTTTATTCAGTTTTATGGATATTAAATATGCTGATATAACACTGTGTTAATGAAGAGAGATGATAAGAGTTTTATGGAAGTAGAGAGAGTTTCATAGGGATGAAACTCTTCTGCACTGTTTTCAAGGGCTTTGTTTAGTTCCTGAAATATTTTGCGAAATGCTACTGTAGCACTTTTCGTTGTTATTTGGTAATTAGTGTCCAATCATGGCTTAATTAGGCTTAAAAGATTCGTCTCGTCCATTTCGTCTAAACTGTGTAATTAGTTTTATTTTTTATCTATATTTAATGCTCCATGTGTCAAAGATTCGATGTGACGGGGAATCTACTGTTTTTTCGCGAAATATTTTAGAACTAAACAAGGCCAAAAATATAAGTGTGTTGGAAACTATGACATAAAATTAGCATTGAGACTCGTCGTATAGCGTCATACAAAACAACATTTGATTGCGAGGACTTGCTCTTTACTCAAAGTTGTAGCATTTGCGTCTCTCTCTGCCTTTTGACTCCGTTGTTGACAAGCGACATACGGAGTGTGTTTCTTTCTCTAGACGTTTTTTTTTCCGAGTCTCTAGACGTGTTTAGATTGAGGTGAATATATAAGCAGATAAAAAGGGCAACAAGGATGTTATTGTTCTGTCTGGACAAAGAAAAAAAACAAAAAATGCAGATGGAATTAAATAGGTTCCTTCTAAGAACCCTGCCCACTCCGGTCCCAAAAGGCTGGACCCTTTCGAAAGGATAAGGATAAGGATATACAAGTATCATCTACAGTACAGAAGTACGATAACTGTGCATTATTATTAACCATTAAAGCGCCCTGGGCACCGTCTTTTTTGTTTTTTAAGCCCTTTTTTCGAAAGATTTTCTCAAATACGTCCCTGACGGAAAGATTTTAGGAAATGGACCCAGGGCTTGGCGCCATCCACGCTGGCGCCAAGGTAACACAGCTTAGCGCCATTGACGTTGGCGCCAAGCCCCCATGCCACTTGGCCGACGACGCCGAGTTGGCGCTGACGTGGCAGCACCTTGGCGCCGTCACCATTGGCGCCAAGCTTGGCGCCATCGTTATTGGCGCCAAGTCTGGCGCCACAGACCTGTTACCATGTATATCATTTTTTATCCTAAGTATTTCTAGGTTGTTTTAAGTGATCAAACAGAAAGTCACTGTAAAAACTCTAGAGTTAGTCACACTTCTCAATATCTAAGTCATGTTAAAATTTCAAATTAGTAAATGTCCAAGTCATGGTAAAAAACAATTTTTCCATATGTCTACCACATGGTAGTTGGTAGTCTTTAAATTTACTATGTGATGGGGATGGAAATATGGCTAAGTCTGGATTTTTATTGTGATTTGGACATTGACAAATTTAAAATTTTACCATGACTTGAATATTGAAAAAGGGCTTCATGTTAAGTCATGAAATTAGGGTTCAAGTCATGGTAAATTTCAGACTTAACAAATTCCAACATGTCCCAATGACGATGGCGCCAAGCTTGGCGTCAATAGTGACGGCGCCAAGGTGCTGTCACGTCAGTGTCAGCTCGGCATCGTCGGCCAAGTGACATGGGGGCTTGGCGCCAAGCTGTGTTATCTTGGCGCCAGCGTTGACGGCGTCAAGCCCTGGGTCCATTTCCTAAAATCTTTCCGTCAGAGACATATTTGAGAAAATCTTTCGAAAAAAGGGCTAAAAAAAATAATAAAAAAAAAGACGGCCCTGGGCACCGCTGGATCCGTGTCTCTGTGATGAGCGATCCAAACGAGTGAGCTATAATAAAAGCTGTGTTTTCTCGTAACATTAAACTGGCTTCTTATCTAAGACGATTTACTGATTGACTTACATGATTCTCGAAGCGTATTAACTCCTAAATTTTTTTATTGTAATATGTTAACGAACTATAGCAAAGTTGTAGAATTAACTTTTGTGAAAAAAAAACCCGATTTACTCCTTCATCCACAAACGAATGTAATTCTAGTTTTCTAAGGAGTCAAACAATATAAACTTTGACTAAAGTTATACTAACATTCATGATGCAAAAATAAATATAATTAGATTAATTATGGAATATATTTTTTAATTTTATCATCGGCTATGGGTTCAAATCTAAGAGAAATTTTATATAATGTTTCGTACCCCGAAATTTTCTTATCTTCCCCGAATGCTAAGGAGAAGAAGAGGATTGAGTCAAAAGAAAAGGCTATTTTGGAGTTTTATCAACAATTTACTTGTGTAGATGGGGACCTGGTATTTTCGGAGTCCTTATGCGAGGAATTACAAAAGAATTTTTTTTCAACAAAAATGTGAATTAGGAAGAATTGGTTGACCAAATGTGAATCGGAGACTAAATAATCTTGATATCCCTCATAACAATATATTCTTGTTACCATGAGATTATTGGCCATAGTATTTTTTTTTCAACAAAAATGTGAATTAGGAAGATGCATTTTATGAGAAAATAAGCGATATGGTGCCTGGAACGTCCTGTGGAGTTTAATTCCAGCCGCTCATTACAAAAGTCTTCTTGCAATATTGCTTCTCATCTCCTGGGCTCTATATATGGGCCTGTTTAGTTGCACCCCAAAATGCCAAATTTTTCAAGATTCCCCGTCACATCGAATCTTTGGACGCATGCATGAAGCATTAAATATAGATAAAAAATAAAACTAATTACACAGTTTAGACGAAATGGACGAGACGAATCTTTTAAGCCTAATTAGACCATGATTGGACAATATTTGCCAAATAACAACGAAAACGCTACAGTAGCGTTTTGCCAAAAATTTCGGCATCCAAACGGTGCCTATGGAAACACAGAAATGAGATTGTGTTCAATCAACTTGCCCCATCTGTGCGTCGACTGTCCGCTTCTATCAAAGAAATGGCCGAACTACGGTCGCACCGCCTCCCGATCAACGAGTAAGCAGTTTTTGTGATGCCTGTTGTTCATTAGCTGCCAATATATAATACATATTCTTCACTGTCAACTTCTTGTGAACCCCGTTGACCCCTCAAAAAAATTTCCTTTAGAGTGGCATTGTTCTTGCCATCTCCAATGAATGAATCAGGTGGGGAAGCAACCACCCCACGTTGACCCCTCAAAAAATTGTGAGATAATTATAACATTTTATCTGTAGTGTTAATGTATACTAAATTTCCTAACTGACCAAAATAATAATCGAAATTTTGAGAAGTAATTTTTAACATAAAATATGATGTTCTATATCACCTCATAAGGTTATAAAAGTAAAACTCTATTTATATGCAAAGAAACAAAAAATAACAAGACGAACTGAAGCAGTTAGGGTAAATCGAATCAAACATTAGTTTATGGATTATTTGGACAAAGGTTAAACTTGGATGGAGTAATTTGGACTTTTTTTTCTAATAGAATACAAGGGACATTTCAAGCACGTGCAATCGAATTTTAAAATTTTGTTGATTGATATATATTTGTAATTTTAAGAGTGAATTTCACGGATAAGATATGAAGACTTGCTCCACATTAGGATTACACAAAGATTTTTTTCATCAAATAGAGGTTTATGGAAATATGCCAACATTTGTCGTCTTATTTGGCAAAGAAAAATAAAGTACGTTATAAAACAATTTAATCAGCCAATTAGATATTTATAAAAAAGTAACCAGTCAATCAATGCACCCCGATCATAGCCGTATCTACACCATCATGCTCATACATTGCATGATATCTGGTAGGTGCATAAGCCTCAAACTTCTAGGTGATCTTACATATGACCTCTTAATCTAATCCAACCTAGCCCTTAACACAAATTATGACAAATTAGCCCTTTTAGCGACAAGCCTCCACACATGGAAGTGTCGATTGGATCTAATGAGATGAACATGCAAAGTCACATATAACTTTAGAGGTACGATATTTGTTGACCAGGTTAAACCAAAACCTACATCATGGGACATGGCTAAGGGCACTCCTCCCAAATACTATGTGTAACACCCTTGGTGTTATAGTAACTAAAAACATGCCATGTCATCATATGCACTGCAAATCATCCATGATTAGGTTAACTATGTTATGCATCAACTAAAATGAGTTTACCTTCTTAGGTTGGATGTGTTTCTCGTTGTGTGACTCAAATCCGAAAACCCTAATTTCGAATGTCACCGCAAATACTTAGTTTATGCCCTGCGTAATTTGAGGTGTGTGACTGTGTTACACACTAGTGCCAAGTGTAGGGTATGAGCTCAAGTCCAACTTATAAAATAAAGCTTCAAGTTTGAGTTTGCTTTTGGAGTCCAAAACTTGTTGCAAGTTTTCCGATTCGAATTCGAATTCAAATTTGAGGAATTATTAAAAGAATTTCCGAAGTCAAACTGGTCAACCAAGAGTGACATTTGGTCAAACATGTGATGCTTGACTCAATGATGCCCTTGGGTGATGGTGTGATCACTAATTAATCACCAATTAATAGAGTATCAAGTTTCAATTTGAAATCTTTCCGAAAACCCTGAAAAGCAAAACCCTAATTTTACCCCTTTTTGAATAAATCAAAATCTAAGCAAAATTTGGGAAAAAGTGTAAAACCAAGTTTGTATATCTTTTCAAGGGCTACAAGATTTGTGTTTTGAGTTTTCAAAATTTCAGTGTAAAATTTGGAGTAATTTTGAAAAGATTCAAATCTCAAATTTGACCCCTTTTCATCTCCCCTATCCAATCTCAAAATGGAGGCATAATTTGAAAATGTTTTGAATAGAAAAGTTGTAGGTCTTACCTAGATGTACAACTTTGGTATTTTAAGTTTTTGAAGTTTCAATATAAAATTCAAAGTAATTTTGAATTTACAGATTTCCAGAAAATGTCCCCTTTTCAATTCAAATTCAAATTTCAAAATCTAGGCCGAATTGGAAAATGTTTATATTGAGAAAGTTGTAGAACTTTTAAAATTGAGCAACTTTTGTATTTACCGATTTTCAAATTCTATAGAAAAATTTGGAGTAATTTGTAAAAATTTAGCAGTGGCATTTTCGTAATTAAATCAAACTTCAGCCAACAGCAGGACGACACCTCCCGCCCGACGCCGGCGAGCTTTGAACGGCTTCCAGGCGCGCCTTCGACCGCCAGCTCGGGCTTCAGCATGTTCGCGACGTGCCGCGTGTCGTCGTGAGGCCATCTTCTTCGCCCTATAAGTACCGAGCACCGTCGTCGTCGTGTTTTTCTTTTTCCTTGTTTCCGCCGCCACCGAAGCTCCGCCGCTCGCCGTCGCCTCCGTCGAGCCACCTCCAGCCACGCAAACCACTCCACCGCAACCGCCTCGCTCCCGCGCACCTCCTCGGCCACTCGCACCCACCTCTACCGCCCGGGACGCTCGCGTAGCCGTCGTCTTCTCCGCGCACGGTCGGAGCACCGCCACCACCGCCCTCACTGTGGCCCGGCCTCTCCGGTCCGTCTCCGTCTTCACCGAGCGCACCGTTGTGATCGCGGTGAGCTCCTGAGTGTTTTTATCGCTTCGTTTTAGTTGTTACTTCACCGTGGCGTGTTTTCACGGGATGTCGTCGCCTCCGGACCGCCATGGCCGTCGGGGAGGGTCACCGGAGCGCTAGCTTAGGCGTTGAGAGTCGCAGTGAGTTCGCGAGGTCGGTCGGGTGGCGCTGGTCCATCTCAGTCTCACCGGAGCACCACCGCCGGTGAGGTAGCGATCGGCGGCCACCGTTGGCCACGACCGGTGGAGAGGAAGGGGATGACAGGCGGGGCCGCCGTGTCAGTCAGAGTGGGAGAAGGAGCGAGAGCGCGCGCGCAGGCGGGCCGCGCTGTTGGGCCGCGCGCGCTGCTGGGCCAGGCGAGCAAGCGCGCAAGGGAGAGCGCGGGTGTGCGGGCAGGCCGTGCTGCTGGGCCGAGCTGAGGGAGAAGAGAAGAAGTGGCCCGTGTGACTGGTTTTTTGTATTTCTATTTCCAAAAATGTGAATAGTATTCAGTTTTATTTATTTTGTTGTAAATTATTTAGAATTCCAAAAATAATAAATTTTTTGAGTAAACTCTTTGTACTGTGTACTATTTAAGAAAAATATTAAATGTCAATTTTGTTTACTTTTTGTAAGTTAATTAATTAGCTCATTTAATTATTAAATGGCTTTTCCATAATTTTTCCAGGCTTAAATAATTGTCCAAAAATCATGAAAATTGTTTTACCACTTAATTATGATATAAGCTTCCTAAAATAAAAATTTGAGCTTAATTAGACCAAGTTGATTTTATTCTTCATTTATGCTTTATTAATTAATTAGTTAATCAAATAATTAGGGCTTAATGATTATGTTTGTTTGACTTTGTGATTGAGTGTTGACTTTAAGTCATTAACACTTAATGACCTCTAGCATCCTTAATTGATTATTTAAGCTCTCTTAATTATGTTGTTAAGGCTTCATTAATGTTATTTCATGTGATTAACGAAATTCCTTAATGAAGTCTTTAACGTAATCGAACCCTAGGTTAGGGTTAGGTTAGAAGCTTTTGTTGTTCGACTGTACCGCGAAGGAAAGTTGTACTCAAGTTGTTAACCTTGTTATGCATCCATCGAGCATCATGTTTATTACTTCATCATCTTAAGCATATATTATCGTCGCGTGTAGTCCCCGTGAACGAGGAGGTTACCGAAGTCGAATCCATTCCCGAAGAAGAGCCGACGTCCGTGGAAGTGGGGTTTGACATTTGCGGTACTGATCCAGAGCCCGAGTTTCCCGTCGACCAAGGCAAGCCCCGGTTACATTTAACCCTTCCTTGCGTTTTGAAAAGTTTACTTCACTTACATTAATGCCTTATTGCACTAAGTGATAGGAGTTGAGTGATAACCTAATTACTGCATTACCATCCTTGATACTTTGATCTCATCCTTGTTAATGTTTTTATTTGAAAATGCTTAGTATGCTTAGCCATGCTTAATGAGAAAACTTTAAAAATATTAAGCAAAGTTTGAAGGGTTGTTGGACAACCGCTTGATGAATAATGATGATGATAATTTAGGGACCGGTCGGTGGACTTGCGTCGGGAAAGGAGTCCCTATGTAGTGTTTCCGACTGAGTCAGTTAAGGACCGTACCGTTGTTTGAATTGTGTGCGTCGAGACTTTGCAACTGATCACATGCTCCTGTAAGCCTAAGACCTCGGTAATGCCAACATATGAACGGCCAACCGCGCACTGGGAGTGGAGAGATGGCGAGAGTAGTGTGTACCCTCGTAGCCAATGGCTGGATTTGAGGTGTACTGTACTCTCGGGTGGCGCTGGACTCGGTCATGTTTTGGAGGATCCGAGTGAAGGTTGATATCTGTAGGTTAAAGTCCTGCATATGTCGTGTGGTTAGGAATCCCCAGTTGGGTTTAATCGATTCGAATCGTCGCTGCTCCTCGGTTAAGGAGACTCGATTCTCTGTTCAACATCATAGTTAAGAAATGGAACTTTGGTCGGAGAATCAGAAAGAGTTGAATGAGTTATATGATCTAAATTAGCATCACTTACATTCTGTTAATAAATAATACTGAAATAAAACATTGATCTTAAGGATTCACTATTAGTAGCTTTTATGCAAAAGAACTTTGATTCTTGCTGGAACCTCACCTTGTTTCGTCGGTTAAGTCTTGTTGAGTACTTTCGTACTCAGGGTTTGTTGAACCCCTGTTGCAGGTGCGTCTCATGAACAGGTGTGTTTCGGACCCTGTTGCATGATCGTCTTTGCGGTGAGCGACGACGAGTAAGATGTTTGGCTCTTGGGCAGTGCGTCGCGTTTTGGTGCTTGTAATAATGTTAATAATGCTACTCCACTATTATGGTTGTAACACTAAACTTAAGCTTTGTAAGTTTGAAACAACGGGTTTGAGAACCTATGTTATGTAAGACTTCCGCTTTTGTACTCTGATGTAATTTATTATATAAACTGTTGTAATACTGTAATGCCTCTGAAATGTGATCCTACTCGGAAGATCGTGGATGATTCGGGTTTCCCGAGGACACCCGACAAACTTCTTTAGTTCTGTGGTACACGTGTACAGTGGTTAGAGGTCTTTGAGACGATAACAAGTACATGTTCAAAGTCCCTAGTTTGGTTTTGGCTAATTGATGAAACCTAGGACTAACCTTTGTATCTAAGTGGATGATTTAGATAAAGGTGGTCATTGAATATGAGACATGACATTGACTCATGTGACCAAGATGATGAAGACCAAGGTGATGCTTGGCTCGATGGACCGGTTGTGAAGGTGAAGGGCAAGTCGAGGCTTCGAAGCGAAGGACCATGCGATGGTGAAGCTTGAGCAAGACTTGGCGCCGACGGACCGATGCAACGGTGAAGAGCAAGTGAAGTCAAGGTCGATGGATCGAGACGGTCATGTGATGATATGAAGTGGATCATATCTTTTGGAAAAACAAAATGGGCTCAAGGCAAAGGTATAACCATAGGGCCATTTTGTTTTGCACTCAAGACACCATAGAGGGTGTGAGTGGTTTAGGATCGATAGCCTAACTATTAAGAAGGGAAGTCTTATCGGTTATTCGACGCACGGGTGCCACTAGGTGAATTCATGAAGTGCATTGCATGTAGGGCCTAGTGAGCTAACTGGAAAACCTTCGAAAATGATTATGGAAAATGCTAACACACGTGCACAAGGTGGTGATCACTTGTTGGTGTTGGCACATTTGCGAAGGCGTTGGAGTTTGAGCGGTAGAGAGGGTTTGGGTCCTTCTCTCCCTCCCGCCGAGCTTGCGAGCGCGGGATTCAGGCGTTTTTGAGGAGTTGAAATGCCTATTTTCCACTACGCCGGAAGTTGGAAAAGAAACGGAGGCGAACGGAGGTCACAGAGGTGACCGGACGCTGCACCGGACGCGGTCACGGTATGACCGGACGCGTCCGGTCAGTACAACGCAGCAGTCAGGCGCGCGGGTGTTAGGGTTTGCAACCGGCGCGTCCGGTCACTCGCGGGACCGGCGCGTCCGGTCAGGCGCCCAGAGGGAACTGAAGTTCGCAAGGTCGATCGGACGCGCGGCGCGTCCGGTCACACGCGATCGGACGCGTCCGGTCGTTGAGGGAGCTTACTGGACTCCAACCGAACGCTGGCACTGTCGCGTCCGGTCGTTGCCTGGAGCGCGTCCGGTCGTTGCTTCGCAGGCGCGCGGTACTGTGCGACCGGCGCGTCCGGTCGTTGTCTGGGGCGCGTCCGGTCGTTGCTTCGCGGGCGTGCGGTGCTGTGCGACCGGCGCGTCCGGTCAGTTGAGCGGCGCGTCCGGTCGTTGGTTTGACCGTTGGCGCAGTGACCGTTGGAGGATCGGACGCGGTTGGGCGCGTCCGGCCAGTTACGACCGGCGCGTCCGGTCGTCCCGAAAAGTGCCCAGTGAAGGGGTACAACGACTCTATTCATTTGGGATGCTTATAAATACTTGTTGGCCGGCCCTTGGGGAGGTAACTTGTGATTTCTAACACTCTTGTGCATCCTTTGAGCTAGAGCTTCTCCTCCCACTCATCTCTCTTGCTTGATTGCAAATCAAAAGTGAGATTGAGTTATCCCAAAGTGCATTGCATAGCTTGAGGGCATCTAGTGGCACTTGTGGGTGGTTTAGCCGGTGGATTTCTTGTTACTCTTGGAGAGTACCGCTCCTAGCCGGCTTGGAGATTGTTGGAGGCGTTGGCAAGAGAAGGTGATTGTTCTTGGCCACCTCCGGTTGATTGTAAGAGGTTCTTGTGCTTTCCTCGGCGGAGCACCAAAAGCAACTCTAGTGGATTACGCGTGTCATTGAGTTACCTCACTTGAGAGTGGTGTCTTGCGGTGCCTTGCGGGGCGTGCCTTGAGGGGCAAGTGACTTGAGGGTCACACCGAGGAACCATCTAAGTGTTGGTCGACACAACCGGTGACGTAGCTTGTCGGTGCACAAGTGAACACCGGGTGAACAAAAATATTGTGTCTCTTGTCTCCCGGTGATTGGTCTTCATATTGTGTTGTTGTCAATATTGATTGATTGTATATCATCTTGGTGATTGGCAACATCTTCACTCCACCGTCGGTATAAGATTCACAATCCTCTCTCTTGCATATACTTTTACTAGATTATCTTGTGTAGCTCTAGTGGTAGCCTTTGCTAGTAGTTGTTAGCTTACTCTCTAGTGTAAGTTTAGTGACTTAGCCCTTGTGTGAACTAGAGATCATAATCTACTAGACTTGTGGATAGGAGGCTTGCATCACAACCGTAGGCTAAGCAAAACTCGCTTTACGCCGTTTGTTATTCTAACAAGTTTGCTTAGTGGTTTATGTAGAATTTTTATAGGCTATTCACCCCCCTCTAGCTATCTAGGACCTTACACATGTGGGCCACATTAATTAGGAGGTTCTGCCACAGCTGGTATCAGAGCGATCATTGTCAGGGCTATTGTAGTATTGCATTTCAAAACTTCAAAACGAATTGGGTCAAACGAATTTAACGGGTTATTTTGGTCCAAAATGCTTATTATCTATCTGTATTCATCTTATAGTTCTTTAGTCATGTTTAAAGACTTTTGGTGGAATAGCATACTAAAATTGCCCTATGTACAAATTTTATTGTTTCGTTACTCTTGTGCATTTAATTACTGAAATCTTTGATGTTTAGTTCGTACGTCGGATCATGCATCATGATTAATAAACTTGTTAATTACCTTCTCTATTAATGTGGTTTGGGTTAAGTAGCATCAATCCTATTCATGCTAACCTTCAGATCCTCCCCAACTATCCTTACCAATTCTACCTTTTCCCGCTACAGGATGGCCCGTACCAAGTTAACGCCCCGCAAGTCCACCGGACCCAAGGGAGTTCCTCGTCGACAACTTGCTCCTAGGGACGAAGGTGCTAGTAGCATCAGCAACAGGCCTGACCATCAGACGGAGATATAGAGGCTTTTCGCTAAGTTAGCCCAGGCTACACGAGATAGAGTTACTGACGCTATCCAGGTCGGGGAGTTACAAAGTCAGTTACGACGGCTCACTAGGGCTCATCTGAGTTGTGAGCGGATGATGGGTCATTTGGTGGTGGAAAGGAATGAGGCATGGCACCGAGAGGATGTTGCCAGGGAACGTGCTGAGGAGCTACAGTTCTATGTTAATGATCTGGAGGGAGATAACTAGATTCTCCACGAGGAAGTACATCCGTTGTTCTATCAACTGCATCCTCCTCCTGGTGTAGCTGAGCTAGACCCTGGTGTTATCCTCACTAACAATGGTGAATCTGCGGAGGAGTCTGAGGAAGAAGAAGATCCGGAGGAGATGGAGCTTGTGGACGAAAGTGACGATGAGGGAGGTCACGTTTCAGGAGTGGACACTGACCGCGCGGACTGAGTTGGTCAAGTGTAGTGTGTAGCTAGAAGTTGTGTATGTTGTCAGCCTTAGTTGAATTGGGAAGTCCAGCCTGAGTGCGGACTTGTGTAATAAATAAATGAATCTGTGTGGTGTGTTTGTAGTAACTTTTATAAAGTTCAATAAAAGTTTGTGAATAAAGTTTGGTTTGTTATCAACAGATGGCTCATACTGGTGATGGTACTAGAACTTCACAGGGTGGGAATGGTGTCCCTAATCCACCACCGGTTCCACCAAATTTGGCAGAGGCTATGGTCGCCCTTGTCAATGCTACTGCAGAGAATGCTAGGTTACTGAGGGAAATGGCTCAACACAATCAAAATGCACCACCAGGCAATCGGGGTCGGTACAACCACCGGAATGAGACCACGTATGTGGATTTCACTGATACCCGGCCCCCAGTGTTTACCAGAGCCGATGAACCTTTAGAAGTGGATGACTGGCTCCATACCATGGAGCAAAAGTTTGACCTCATGGATTGTAGTGAATACCAGAAGTCGGTGTTTGCAGCCCAACAGCTTCGAGGTGCTGCCGGAGCGTGGTGGGGAAATCATCTTGCTGCACAGCCAGCTAGTCACCGTGTGACCTGGGCAAAATTTCATGAGGCCTTCTGAGCTCATTTCATTCTGGAAGGTATTATGATCAGAAAGTTGGAGGAGTTCCTTGCGCTGAAGCAGGGAGATCAGTCAGTGATGCAATATGTGGGCAAGTTCAATCATTTATCACAATATGCTGCTGACCAAATTAATTCAGATTGGAAAAAGCAAGCTTGTTTTATGAGGGGTTTGAATTCAAAGATTCGAACCATGATGACTGGCTGCCTCAACGTGACTTATCATGAGGCTGTTAACATTGCTCTTTCGTCAGAAGAGGAGTATCGGAAGCATAAGGAGGCTAAGAAGAAGAAGGTGTCATATGGGTCCTCTAGTAGCAATCAAAAGCGCCAGAAGATAGTGTATAATCCCCAGAACCATTTCCGTCCTCCTTTTTGTCCACCACAATTTCAAGCCTGGCAATAGACATTTGTTCGTCCTGTTGCAGCTCTACCGTACACACGCCAGCCGAATGCTCCTGGCATTCGTCCCCCATTCCCGCAGGGCAACAATATCAATAACTATCCCTGCTATAATTGCGGAAAGACAGGGCATTTCTCGAGGGAGTGTCCGTACCCGAGGCAGTACAATCAAAATTTTCAGAAAGCTCCTGTGCCCCAACAACAGAACCAGAATCAACAGCGGGGCAATAATTAGAATGCCCAGAAGGGCAAGGCCGAGAAGAAAACCGGACGAGTCTTCTACATGCAGACTGGGGCAATACCAAAGGGAGAGCCCGTCATGATGGGTATGTTTCCTGTTGCAAATCACCCTGCAGTTATGCTTTTTGATTCGGGTGCATCACATACATTCATCAATCGAACATTTGTCATGAAACATGCAATTCCAATTGGGGAAACAAAAGAAAACTTCTTTATACAGTCGCCCGGGGGTCGTCTGTGTACTAAGGAAATGGTGCATCAGGTGCCTATAGAGTTGGGTGGGCATACTTTTCCCACGTCCATGATAATTCTGAAGGATCAGGATATAGATGTGATACTAGGTATGAATTGGATGTATCAGCGCGGAGCTGTAATAGATACTTTGAATAGAACAATAAGACTGAACTTACCTGATAGTAGTTCTCAACTTCTTATCCAACTCCAAACACCAAAAAGGGCAGTCGAAAGAGTTTGTGCAACTTCTGTGAAGGAGATCAGTGATATCCCAGTAGTTTGCGAGTTTCCAGATGTTTTCCCAGATGATCTAGCTGGTCTACCTCCTGACAGAGATGTGGAATTTGTGATTGAGTTGAAACCTGGCACTGCCCCAATATCTAGAAGAGCATACAGAATGCCACCGAAAGAATTAGCAGAACTCAAATCACAGTTACAAGAATTGCTCGACAAAGGTTTTATTCAACCTAGTTCTTCACCATGGGGATATCCAGCTACATTTGTGAAAAAGAAGGACAAAACTTTGAGGCTGTGTGTTGATTATCGTCCGTTGAATGAAGTGACTATTAAAAATAAGTATCCTCTTTCTCGTATTGATCTACTCTTTGATCAACTTGCTGGAGCCAAAGTATTTTCTAAGATCGATCTCCGATCTGGCTACCACCAAATAAACATCCGCCCTGAGGACATTCCAAAGACTGCTTTCACTATTAGATATGGTCTTTATGAATATCTAGTCATGTCCTTTGGTCTTACAAATGCACCAGCCCATTTCATGTACCTCATGAACTCTGTTTTCATGCCTGAACTCGACAAGTTTGTCGTTGTCTTCATTGATGATATCTTGGTTTACTCCAAAAATAAGGAGGAACATGCGAAACATTTACGCATCATTCTAAGTCGCTTGAGGGAACATCAGTTATATGCTAAGTTTAGCAAATGTGAGTTTTGGCTTAATGAGGTGCCATTTCTTGGACATGTTTTATCTGCCGAGGGTGTTGCTGTTGACCTTGACAAAGTAAGGGATATTCTAGATTGGAAGCCCCCCAACTACTGTCCATCAAGTTCGTAGTTTCCTGGGAATGGCGGGTTATTACCGTCGATTCATCCCTGATTTCTCGAAGATATTGAAACCTATCACTGAGTTGTTGAAGATTCAAGTCAAATTTGTCTGGTCATCAGAATGTGAGAAAGCTTTCCAGACTTTGAAAAGGTTGTTAACCACTGCTCCAGTGTGAGCCCAACCAGATATTGAGAAGCCGTTTGACGTCTACTGTGATGCTTCTGGTACCGGTATTGGATGTGTATTAATGCAAGAAGGTCGAGTGATTGCTTATGCTTCTCGACAACTTAAACACCATGAAGAGCACTATCCAACTCATGATTTAGAGTTAGCGGCTGTTGTTCATGCTCTAAAGATATGGCGACATTACTTGTTGGGTAATATATGTCACATCTATACAGACCACAAGAGTTTGAAATACATTTTCACTCAGGCTGATTTGAATATGCGCCAACGAAGATGGTTAGAATTGATAAAGGATTATGACTTGGAAGTACATTATCATCCGGGTAAGGTAAATGTTGTTGCCGATGCCCTCAGTCGAAAGACTCATTGCAATTGCTTGACAGTGAAGCCGTTGGATATTTCTTTGTGCCACGAGATAGAAAAGTTGGGCATTGAAATAGTTCAACAGGGTAGTGTGGCTAACATCACTGTGGAATCAACTATCCGAGATCAGATTATTGCTGCTCAGAAAGAGAATAAGGGTATAGTCCACATAAAAGAAAAAGTTAGAAAGGAAAAAGGTTCGTGTTTCAGAATTGATGAAGCAGATGTCCTGTGGTTCAAGAATCGTCTGGTTGTACCCAAGGTTCCTGAACTACGTCAGTTAATTCTTGATGAAGCACATTTAACCAGATTCTCTATCCATCCAGGAAGTAATAAGATGTATCATGATTTGAAACAAAGATTCTGGTGGACTAAGATGAAGATTGAGATTGCCCGATATATAGCCAAGTGTGACACTTGTCAGAGAGTGAAAGCTGTACATATGAAGTCAGCCGAAGAATTGCAACCATTACCCATTCCAGCCTGGAAGTGGGAAGATATCAGTATGGATTTTATTGTGGGTTTGCCCAAAAATTCAAGAGGGTTTGATTCTATCTGGGTTATTGTGGACCACCTCACTAAGTCCGCACATTTCATTCCAGTCCAAATTATATATCCAGCTATCCGTTATGCTAAGATATCTTTTGAAAGAATTATCAGTCTTTGTGGGATACCAAAGACTATTGTATCTGATAGACGTACACAGTTTGTCAACAATTTTTGGAGGCACTTACATGAGTCTCTGGGTACCAAACTTCTGCACAGTACTACTTATCATCCTCAAACAGGTGGTCAGACTGAAAGAGTCAATCAGATCTTAGAAGACATGTTGAGATCTTGTGTGCTCAATTATTCGGATACTTGGGATGAATGTTTACCTTTAGCAGAGTTTTCTTACAATAACAGTTATCAAGAAAGTATCAAAATGGCACCGTTTGAAGCACTATATGGTCGCAGATGCAAAACTCCACTGAACTGGTCAGAACCCGGAGAGAGATGGTTTTCCGGGGTTGATCTGGTAAAGGAAACTGAAGAGAAAGTTAGACGTATACAAAATAATATGAAGATGGCACAGTCTCGTCAAAAGAGTTATGCAGATAAGAGACGTCGAGCACTGGTGTTTGATAAAGGAGATTATGTATACTTGAAGGTATCACCTATGAAAGGAGTTAACCGATTTGGGGTTAAAGGCAAGTTGGCACCTAAATACATCGGACCGTTTCAGATTTTGGAACGATATGGTAAAGTGGCATACCGTTTGAGGTTACCTGAACAACTCTCAGGGGTGCATAATGTGTTCCATGTGTCACAACTAAAGAAGTGTCTTCAAGTACCTGATCAAGTGGTTGATTTTGAGGGAGTCGAGCTTGAACCAGATCTAACCTATTCAGAGCATCCTGTCAGAGTTTTGGACCGGAAAGATCATGTTACTCGAAGTAGAATAATTAAGTGGTACAAGATATAATGGAATCAACATTCGGAAGAAGAGGCAACGTGGGAATCTGAAGAATATTTGCTGGAGAACTTTCCCGAATTCTTTGCTTCTATCTAAGTTACAATTTCCTCTCTAAGTTGTAACTTGTTCTTTTTAAACTTTGTAATGTAAAAATCCCTACCTGTTTAATGAACAAGTCTTGAACGTGTTTGTTTGACACGTTTCCTTTTCCATTACTTAATCCAAGGCTTTAAATCTCGGGACGAGATTTCTTTAAGGGGGAAGGGTTGTAACACCCTTGGTGTTATAGTAACTAAAAACATGCCATGTCATCATATGCACTGCAAATTATCCATGATTAGGTTAACTATGTTATGCATCAACTAAAATGAGTTTACCTTCTTAGGTTGGATGTGTTTCTCGTTGTGTGACTCGAATCCGAAAACCCTAATTTTGAATGTCACCGCAAATACTTAGTTTATGCCCTGCGTAATTTGAGGTGTGTGACTGTGTTACACACTAGTGCCAAGTGTAGGGTATGAGCTCAAGTCCAACTTATAAAATAAAGCTTCAAGTTTGAGTTTGCTTTTGGAGTCCAAAACTTGTTGCAAGTTTTCCATTCGAATTCGAATTCAAATTTGAGGAATTATTAAAAGAATTTTCGAAGTCAAACTGGTCAACCAAGAGTGACATTTGGTCAAACATGTGATGCTTGACTCAATGATGCCCTTGGGTGATGGTGTGATCACTAATTAATCACCAATTAATAGAGTATCAAGTTTCAATTTGAAATCTTTCCGAAAACCCTGAAAAGCAAAACCCTAATTTTACCCCTTTTTGAATAAATCAAAATCTAAGCAAAATTTGGGAAAAAGTGTAAAACTAAGTTTGTATATCTTTTCAAGGGCTACAAGATTGGTGTTTTGAGTTTTCGAAGTTTCAGTGTAAAATTTGGAGTAATTTTGAAAAGATTCAAATCTCAAATTTGACCCCTTTTCATCTCCCCTATCCAATCTCAAAATGGAGGCATAATTTGAAAACGTTTTAAATAGAAAAGTTGTAGGTCTTACCTAGATGTACAACTTTGGTATTTTGAGTTTTTGAAGTTTCAATATAAAATTCAAAGTAATTTTGAATTTACAGATTTCCAGAAAATGTCCCCTTTTCAATTCAAATTCAAATTTCAAAATCTAGGCCGAATTGGAAAATGTTTATATTGAGAAAGTTGTAGAACTTTTAAAATTGAGCAACTTTTGTATTTACAGATTTTCAACTTCTATAGAAAAATTTGGAGTAATTTGTAAAAATTCAGTGGTGGTATTTTTGTAATTAAATCAAACTTCAGCCCACAGCAGGGCGACTCCTCCTGCCCGACGCCGGCGAGCTTCGAATGGCTTCCAGGCGCACCTTCGACCGCCAGCTCGGGCTTCAGCATGTTCGCGACGTGTCGCGCGTCGTCGTGAGGCCATCTTCTTCGCCCTATAAGTACCGAGCACCGTCGTCGTCGTATTTTTCTTTTTCTTTGTTTCCGCCGCCACCGAAGCTCCGCCGCTCGCCGTCGCCTCCGTCGAGCCACCTCCAGCCACGCAAACCTCTCCACCGCAACCGCCTCGCTCCCGCGCACCTCCTCGGCCACTCGCACCCACCTCTACCGCCCGGGACGCTCGCGTAGCCGTCGTCTTCTCCGCGCACGGTCGGAGCACCGCCACCACCGCCCTCACTGTGGCCCGGCCTCTCCGGTCCGTCTCCGTCTTCACCGAGCGCACCGTTGTGATCGCGGTGAGCTCCTGAGTGTTTTTATCGCTTCGTTTTAGTTGTTACTTCACCGTGGCGTGTTTTCACGGGATGTCGTCGCCTCTGGTCCGCCATGGCCGTCGGGGAGGGGTCACCGGAGCGCTAGCTTAGGCGTTGAGAGTCGCAGTGAGTTCGCGAGGTCGGTCGGGTGGCGCTGGTCCATCTCAGTCTCACCGGAGCACCACCGCCGGCGAGGTAGCGGTCGGCGGCCACCGTTGGCCACGGCCGGTGGAGAGGAAGGGGATGACAGGCGGGGCCGCCGTGTCAGTCAGAGCGGGAGAAGGAGCGAGAGCGCGCGCAGGCGGGCCGCGCTGTTGGGCCGCGCGCGCTGCTGAGCCAGGCGAGCGAGCGCGCAAGGGAGAGCGCGGGTGCGCGGGCAGGCCGTGCTGCTGGGCCGAGCTGAGGGAGAAGAGAAGAAGCGGCCCGTGTGACTGGTTTTTCGTTTTTCTATTTCCAAAAATGTGAATAGTATTCAGTTTTATTTATTTTGTTGTAAATTATTTAGAATTCCAAAAATAATAAATTTTTTTGAGTAAACTCTTTGTACTATGTACTATTTAAGAAAAATATTAAATGTCAATTTTGTTTACTTTTTGTAAGTTAATTAATTAGCTCATTTAATTATTAAATGGCTTTTCCATAATTTTTCTAGGCTTAAATAATTGTCCAAAAATCATGAAAATTGTTTTACCACTTAATTATGATATAAGCTTCCTAAAATAAAAATTTGAGCTTAATTAGACCAAGTTGATTTTATTCTTAATTAGGGCTGGATATCGAGCCAATCGTAGTTTTTTTCGAGCTTTTTTAGAAATTGGTATAATCTTATTCATCATTATTTCCTGCATTGTTTAAGACCCAACTTCACGACGAGCCTAACGAGCCGAGCCTAACGAGCCGAGCTGAAGTTGAAAGTCGTTCCAAATCAAGTTATTTTCATTTTAAAAGATAAATGAGTCCAATCGGAGCACTTTTGTACCGAGCCACCGAGCCAGCTCAACGAGCTTTTTGTCCAGCCCTATTCTTAATTTATGCTTTATTAATTAATTAGTTAATCAAATAATTAGGGCTTAATGATTAGGTTTGTTTGACTTTGTGATTGAATGTTGACTTTAGGTCATTAACACTTAATGACCTCTAGCATCCTTAATTGATTGTTTAAGCTCTCTTAATTATGTTGTTAAGGCTTCATTAATGTTATTTCATGTGATTAACGAAATTCCTTAATGAAGTCTTTAACGTAATCGAACCCTAGGTATTTCATGTGATTACTTCATCATCTTAAGCATATATTATCGTCGCGTGTAGTCCCCGTGAACGAGGAGGTTACCGAAGTCGAATCCGTTCCCGAAGAAGAGCCGACGTCCGTGGAAGTAGGGTTTGACATTTGCAGTACTGATCCAGAGCCCGAGTTTCCCGTCGACCAAGGCAAGCCCCGGTTACATTTAACCCTTCCTTGCGTTTTGAAAAGTTTACTTCACTTACATTAATGCCTTATTGCACTAAGTGATAGGAGTTGAGTGATAACCTAATTACTGCATTACCATCCTTGATACTTTGATCTCATCCTTGTTAATGTTTTTATTTGAAAATGCTTAGTATGCTTAGCCATGCTTAATGAGAAAACTTTAAAAATATTAAGCAAAGTTTGAAGGGTTGTTGGACAACCGCTTGATGAATAATGATGATAATTTGGGGACCGGTCGGTGGACTTGCGTCGGGAAAGGAGTCCCTATGTAGTGTTTCCGACTGAGTCAGTTAAGGACCGTACCGTTGTTTGAATTGTGTGCGTCGAGACTTTGCAACTGATCACATGCTCCTGTAAGCCTAAGACATCGGTAATGCCAACATGTGAACGGCCAACCGCGCACTGGGAGTGGAGAGATGGCGAGAGTAGTGTGTACCCTCGTAGCCAATGGCTGGATTGGAGGTGTACTGTACTCTCGGGTGGCGCTGGACCCGGTCATGTTTTGGAGGATCTGAGTGAAGGTTGATATCTGTAGGTTAAAGTCCTGCATATGTCGTGTGGTTAGGAATCCCCAGCTGGGTTTAATCGATTCGAATCGTCGCTGTTCCTCGGTTAAGGAGACTCGATTCTCTGTTCAACATCGTAGTTAAGAAATGAAACTTTGGTCGGAGAATCAGAAAGAGTTGAATGAGTTATATGATCTAGATTAGCATCACTTACATTCTGTTAATAAATAATACTGAAATAAAACATTGATCTTAAGGATTCACTATTAGTAGCTTTTATACAAAAGAACTTTGATTCTTGCTGGAACCTCACCTTGATTCCCCTGAGCCTGCATTCCTGAGTCGTTTCACCCTGTTTCGTCGGTTAAGTCTTGTTGAGTACTTTCGTACTCAGGGTTTGTTGAACCCCTGTTGCAGGTACGTCTCATGAACAGGTGTGTTTCGGACCCTGTTGCATGACCGTCTTTATGGTGAGCGACGACAAGTAAGATGTTTGGCTCTTGGGCACAGCGTCGCGTTTTGGTGCTTGTAATAATGTTAATAATGCTACTCCACTATTATGGTTGTAACACTAAACTTAAGCTTTGTAAGTTTGAAACAACGAGTTTGAGAACCTATGTTATGTAAGACTTCCGCTTTTGTACTCTGATGTAATTTATTATATAAACTGTTGTAATACTGTAATGCCTCTAAAATGTGATCCTGCTCGGAAGATCGTGGATGATTCGGGTTTCCCGAGGACACCCGACAAACTTCTTTAGTTCTGTGGTACACGTGTACAATTGTTAGAGGTCTTTGAGACGATAACAAGTACATGTGGGCCACATTAATTAGGAGGTTCTGCCACACTATGTTGTTCTAGACCGAGGTCTTTGATCGTGAGGGCCGTCGAACTTTGAAATTGTAAATACTAGAGCAAAGCAGAACCTTTTTTTTTCTATATTCTTCCTCCCTTTATCACTGTCACCCGATGGCACTATTTGTAGACATCTCCTTACAACACAAAGACCGTCGAGGCCCCGCATCTACCCTAGATGCCGAGAAAATTCCTTTAGGCGGGGGTCCTTTGGCTAGACTGACACAAATATAAAAAAAAGGCATAATACTACTTTAGACTGCTGGGACCACTTGAGTCCTTGCGAAGTGTCTCCCGATCGACGTGGATCGCGCCCTTCGCCCTAGTCTTGTCCCTTCGACGAAGCGCCTTCTCTGACCGGAGGAGGAGTCTAGAATAGTGGGATTTGTTGTGGGTGGATGAAGTTAGATATGCATCGAATATATTCGTTCATAGATTGTTGACTTATATTTAGCAGTATAGGACAAATTTGAGTCAGACTTTATTATTATTATCTTTTTACAGTTATGAAAGAAGGGCTTTTGTTATTACCATGACGATTTAGCGATATGCTCGCAAGAGGGAGGTGGCACGTTGTCACGACTCTAAAGCGGCCTGTGTTGCGGTATGTTGGGCGCAACCCTTTTCGCCCGGTCCCCAACCTTCGCATAACACCGTCCCTCGGTCTTGCTTGACATCAATCATTATTGTTTTCGTAGGTCATGGGACTTCGCCGGGAGGCGAAGGGTTTCGCTGTTCGCTTGACTTATCAGCCGTACTTTCTCAGCGAAGGAACAGTATTTTCTCTTACAATAAATTGGCGAACAGTACTTTATCCTGGCTTTTCAGCCCAGCAGACTTCATCCACCCACACCAAATTCCACTGTTCCAGCCTCCTCCTATGGTACCGGGGAAACCTAAACATTACATGACATGAGTCAATGAAGGCGGCGGTGGATATGCTGTGCAATTCGTCAATGCTACGTCAAGATCAAGGCAGTGCCTATCCGCAAAGCAGGATTGTAGGGAGCCAGGGACGATGCAGATTGCAGAGACAATGACTACTGACGACGGGAAAATTTGTGCCGAGGACTCGATGTTTCCCGGGACGGGATCTTGCCGCGTTGCAAAGCAAGGACACCTCGTTGACTCCAAGGTATGGCAACCACTTTGACGGATCAAACCGTCAAGTCCCATTTGTGTTCGGACATCTCGAAAAATAACAGAGATGCTATGTGTTAATTCGGGATCATTGTTCATGAGCTATCAGGATGAAACTCAGTAAAAAAACTGCTGCAAACGGGATGTGTCGGATTTGAAACTTCTCCAAAGAAAGGAGATGGGCACTCAAACGCACCGAGACCTGGTAACAATTTACTACAGTAGTAATTTTCAGGATAACAATAATGTAGTACTCCTACAAGGCCCCACAACCACAATGTGACGAGCCAAGTTGCTGAGACTTTTCTCAGATCAGAATGCAGACAAAGGGTGTGTTTACTTCCCATGCAAACCCAAAATATTTCTTCTTCCACCCATCACATTAAATCTTTGAACGTATGCATAGAACATTAAATGTAGGTAAAAAAGATAACTAATTGTATAGTTTGTCTGTAAATGTTGAGACGAATCTTTTGAGCCTAGTTAATCCATGATTGGACAAATTTTGCCAAATAACAACGAATGTGCTACAGTAACTTTTCACCAACCGAACACACCCAAATTCATAATTTAATGCCAATTGGGGGCACTGCCCGCTGCCCGGGCTGCCCGCCCGAAACCCTAGCGACCAATCCAGAGAGCAAACCATTACCACAAGGAGAAGATTGGGGGCGCAGGGCAGCCTCCCTATAAAATGCAGCACAAGCTCAGAGTTTCATCCATACCTTCAGGGCGCCGTTCTTTGTATAGCTATAGGACTTTAGGAGTAGGGTTTCACTCTGTTCTCTTGTTCTTTTGCAGTGTGTCCGAGTGAGGTTGTGCTTTCTTTTGCAGTGAGCTTGCTTTGTTTTCTCCATGTGATGTTTTGAGCTTCATTTCTTCTCCGGGGACTGTTCTTTTTGGAACATTCGTGTCCCTACGCTGGTGCAAAAACTTCCAATCCGGCTGCGACGAATCTCGTCTGGGCAGCCCGGCCACCTTTTGCACATAAGAATGGGCTATGTATGTTGAGCATTAGTGGCGAAGCACCCGATTCACTCAGTTTTGAGGGTTGGAGTTCATCTGCCTCCAATCCTCTCAGTGAAGCGGGCGCACATCATTTTTTGGTTTTCTTTACCTCGCCCCCTTGTTCTGTTTTCTTGTTCAGACAGAAAGGTCGTCGTCTTTAGATCTGCGAGCTTTTTGTTTGTGACTTTTTTAGATCTGCGAGTTTATGATGGTTTATGTGACGTAAGTAGCTATGACTGAAAGGTGTGTTCAAGGACGAAAGGATGCCCGTGCGAAATAGTACATCATGAACAGAGTTCAAATGAAATACGTATACTCCAATTGAAACATACGAGTTTTAGCAGAAGTAAACTCCTACAATGAAGGTGAACTAGAAGCTGCACGCTTGAAAACGTTCCAGTTTCATTCTCTAAGAAAAAGAAACATGCTCTCTTTCTAATAGATGATTACTACATAAAGCACAAAATTTTGCTCTCCAATAGCAACAGATAGGATTGAAGTTTCACGTCTGAAGCTGACATCTTCATAGAGACTGGGATGGAAATGGCTCGTAAAGTCCTTATCTTGCGTACTTGTTTGGTTAACCCCTTCTCCAAAGGAAATGGTGGATTAAAATCAATCTCCTCAAACCGAAGAAGCCCTGCATGGAGAAATCTGATGCACGCAGATGATAGACATGATTGAAACGATGCGTGTTTTTTTGAAATTGCTCGCTGCCTCACACCGTCACATATGTAATGTAACGAACAGAACGATAGCAAATATCTGGAAAGTATATTCGCAGAAGATGCCGTTCCTATATGTCGCCACAAGCTGCTAGTCCTCCAAGAACTCTCTTTATGTATGAAGGCATTATACTGGCCAAAAGCAGCAAAATCATCACAAAAAAGTGATTCATGCTGCACCCAATTAAGGGGAAACTGAATTCAGTAGCACACATGAAATATGTTTTCCAAAGGAAAACGGACAGAAAAGTTTGAATCATCTGGATCCAGCTCCACGTATCCTAGCATCAGCAGGGTCTGACCAATTGGCAATGATATACAGGATTGCCATCAGCTTAAGAATTGTATTGCGTAGCTTCTTACAAAACTGATCCACTTGCAAACTCAGCATTTGATCCACAAGAGCAGCATGGAAACACTTTATGCCTCAGAGCCTTTTTTTTTTTTAAAGAAACAGGAGGGGTGCCTCAGACCTTTTATTTGCTGTTTATTTGATTCCAGTGTCAATTTCTCTCCAATTACTCAGCCGAAGATCGCATCAAGAGGCCCTAAAGAAATGCTAAACCTTGCAAACATGTGAACTGGTTCCGTTTAACCTATTACCAATTTACAATGGGACGCTATGCCCATGTTCCAAAGTTCTAGCAAAGCTTCTAGGAGTCAGGGATCAGGAATGTCTGAAGAGGGAAGAAACCTCATCAGAAAACTTGAGAGAGACCAAACACAAATAACGCCAAGAATTTGAAGAACAGTCAGTAATGCTCCTAATGAGTTCATGATAGCCAGAGTTTGATTTGTTGTCTCTGTTCCTCTGACAGAAAATGTGAGTGCCGTCACCAGCTGAGCTGCCCTGTTCAATTGGTGAAGCCTGTATACCTGGAAGGAGGGGGAAATCACATGTGAGCTAACTGAAGCATTTAGGTAGACCTGACAACATCATGTAACATTAAAGTGTTTATCCATTCATATAGAACAAAAGTATGCAATTGCTTGATTGGTCGAAAATCGAAATGAACAAGAGCAGAGTCGGGAAAGCAGCAGTGGTTCTCAAGAACCAAGAAATAATGACTGCAAGCAACCTGGCCCTAGCTTTCTGGTGTACATTATTAAACCATCCTTGGAAAAATTGGGTGCACCTGTGCCTTAGATGGATATGTCATTCTCAAGTTCTCTTTTGTGTCTTTAAATCCTCTATCAGGAATTCAGGATACAAACTTTTATATCAACAAAACAATATAATGGCTGATCATCAAATTGCTTCCCATAAGCATCATTTTTTTAACCTCTGTGGTCCCAGCATATCCAAAGGACAAACAAGAGAACATCATTTGGCTCTACTTTGTAGAAATAAAAATACCAGAAACTTATTTACTAGACTACTTCGCTGGATTATTTTCTTCCACATTTCCAAGACTTGGTTGTTGCCATAGATTCTTCAAAATGCTTCCACCAGAGTCCAGAATTACTTGATATACTTATAGCAAATCCCAAGTCCCAGATTCCAAATATCAGGTATGATTGATCAAATCACAAACTAAAGAGATGGAATAAAAGTATAAAACTATAAAAGAATCTATAGTTTCCACACATTTTAATTTGAGTATAACTTGAAAGCACAATTAATAACGCTAATAGTTCATGATGCAATCATACCAATACAAATTTAAGAACAAAATTACCTTGAAGATAATAGGAATCACTGGCCAAGAAGGTGATTTCCGATGCCGTGCATACTGTTCAAATGCAAACTGTACAACGAGTCCAACCAAATAAGGGGCAAGGGTCACTGATGCTGCTGGTCCAGTCCAGGGCCATACCATGCCCATTGTTAAAAGAGGTATTATCAAGCTCAGAACCATTGTTGTCACTGAGGAAATACGGAAGAATCTGGATTTTGACCAAATGTAACTCTTTGGTGCTACTTGCTGCAAAGGTCTCCAGACTTTATCAATCAAGAAGACAAAAATTGCAACTCCTCCATAAAACAAAGCCTCAGTAAAGAATAGTATAAGAAAATCTGCAGGCAAGAAAAACAAAATCCATCAAGTACTGCACTGACAGTGGATGGGGATATTGCCGATTTTTAGAAAAGACATGAATTGTAAAAAATGAATTATGTGAAAGATGACAGGATAGGTCATTGTGGCAACATACTGTAACACTGCGGGGTAATATCTAAGTTTACTACTGGAAATCTGCAATTTTTTAAAAAACGATTGAGAAGCTATAATCATTATGAAACAACCATAATCTAGAAAGGAAACACCACATTCCTGAAACTATCAAAGAAAGCATACCTGTCAACAAGGAATCTTCAAACACAGCTGAGAGTACTTTGCGCAAGTAAAGAGATGGAAGAACCAAGAAAGACACGAGGATGGTAGGACCAATAAACCAAACTAATCGAGATGCTTCCTTGCCAGGATGTGGCACGCTCTCCACAGTTGTCTTTTGGAAGCTGCTTCCATGAAAAGAGATGAATCCTGGTTTTCCAGCACCTCTGCCAGCGAAGTAGGAGTTTTCAGATGCAGGGGTAACTTTAGTACCACTTTCTGTCTCTTGCAAAACCGGCATGTCTGAGGTAAGTGAAACGACTGGCTCCTGCTTGTCGGTAGCAGTGAAGCACATTGTCCTCTTAATATGAAATCGTCCATCATGGTCGCTGATACTGCTTAAAACTTGACCTGCTAGCCGTGTAGTAAAAGATCAGCAAAGAGTGCTACTCTAGTTCAACAAAGTTCTTCTGGAAAAGCAGATGGAGAATGTAAAGTACTTACCTTTTAGTGTACCTAAATACTGCATCACACTTCCATTGACTCTCTGAATTGGAAATGGCCTTGCATACTGAGATATATAAAAGCCATGCCAGTGCACTAATCAATATAACAAAATCAAACAATTTTAAGCATCTCTACGAGCTAATATCGTGCAGAACTACACTGAGTATATGGAGTATAGATTAGCACTTGTGACTGGGGGGCATGTAAAGGAAATTCTGAGCCTAGGCCAGCCAAGTTAAGGCCCTGTTCGGCTGACTGTAAAAGCGGCTGATACTGATTCGTTGTGAGAGAAAAACGCTGCTGAATTTGGGTGCCTATTCTTCTATGATTAAAAGGACACCTGGTTATTGCCGAGCTTCTTAAAGCAAATTCTGAATGCTATCTCTCTCTGAACTTTCATGACAAACCCATTGGCACATGGCCACCGCACCAAGAGAGATTCGAGTCTTCCACCCGGTTAGATCATGTGTAAAGTGAAGATGGATTGGGAAAATCAAGTAAACAAAACCCTACCAAATTCCCAACCAAACAAAATATTATACTAGTACTGAACAAGCAACATTTAAAGGAAAATTTCTAGGGGTATAAGTATATGGAGGGGAGGGGAGGAATTGCCTTGAACCAGGAGTGGGAGAAGGAGCCGAAGCGACAGCGAGGGGCGGAGGAGGAGGGCGCCGACGTAGAGGCGGCCCTCGGGCGGAGCCGGAGCGCGGGGCTTGCCACGGCGGCCATCGGCTTCCGCCTTCCGCTGTGTTATCTGCAGTAGTGGGCGACTGGGTCGCAGCAGGTGGGACGGGCACCGGCGCACCGCAGTCGCAGAGGCGCAGACCATGCAAACCCAAAATATTTCCTCTTCCACCCATCACATTAAATCTTTGACGCATGCATAGAGCATTAAATATAGGTAAAAAAGATAACTAATTGCATAGTTTGTCTGTAAATATCGAGATAAATCTTTTGAGCCTAGTTCCATGGTTAAACAAATTTTATCAAATAACAACGAAAATACTACCGTAACTTTTCATCCACTTTTCGCCGGCTGAACACACCAAGTGGTCCGTTTGGTGTGATGGGGAGCGGCGGATTGCCTAGGCGGCTAGGCCTAGCCTGCGGCCTGCCGCACAAGAACACAAGTGCAGCAGCCTCGGCCTGTGGGCCCTCGCTGTCGTGGGGTATTTGAACCGGAGGCAGTGACTGGGCTGAGAAAGAGCCTTGGTGGGCTGTGAGCTGAATAGGCCCGTTACAGTAGGATTTCCTGTTTGTCGGTTGTGGCTATTAGTTAAAGGAAAAAGTTCACGTGGCATCGTTAATTTTTAAGAAAGTCTATTTTTCCTCTCTAAATTTTAAAACCATGTAAACCACCTCCCTAATCTTTTAAAACCGTTCTTTTACCTCCCTGACCAGCTATAAACGGTTTTCAAAGGTGGTTTATCTTTATTATTTTTTATTTATTTCGGCTAAATCTTTGAAAAATCATAGTAAATCATAGAAAAATCATAAAATAAAAAAACCCAATTTTGTTGGACTCTATGTGAGTAGATCTACACAATTAATATATAATATAGTATGCTTTAGTATAATTTTTTTTGCTGTAGCTTTAGATCTATGCTTTTCTAATTAATTCATAGCTGCAGTTTCTATGGTCTAATTGTGGTTGAATTTTTATGGTGGGCTAATTGTTTTATGGTTGAACTGTAGTAAAAATTTCATATTCATTGGATCATGTATAACTTAGTTATAGATTTATTTAAGTGTATACTTGTTAAAAAGTAGTTATACATGATCCAATGAGTATGAAAAATTTTTACTACAGTTCAAACATAAAATAATTAGCCCACCATAAAAAATTCACCACAATTGGACCATAGAAACTGCAGCTATGAATTAATTACAGAAAAACATAGATCTAAAGCTACAACAAAAAATCTGTACTAAATTATACCATATTATATGTTAACTGTGTAGATCTACTCATACGGAGTCTAACAAAATTAGATTTTTCATTTTATGAATTTTCTGTGATTTACTATGATTTTTCAAAGATTCAGCCGAAATAAATAAAAAGAAAGACAAAGACAAAACCACCTTTGAAAACCGCTTATAACAGGTTAGGGAGGTAAAACGAATGATTTTAAAAGTTCAGGGAGGTGGTTTACCCAGTTTTAGAGTTTAGGGAGAAAAAAATAGACTTCCTCAAAAATTGAGGAAGGTAATATGGACTTTTTTTCTTAGTTAAATGATGAACTAAAAATTAGCTCATAAAAAATCCTCAAATTCTCAAGGTCACTAACCACCATGAGAAAAACAAAAAACATGTTATCGTTTGTATACATCGGTCGCCTAAAATCAGTGTTGCTCACAATTCTGGTGGTGAGCTGCATATTGTGGAGGGCTGGAGGTGAACGGCGGGCCGTTGGATGGTGATCCAACGTACCAGATACGTTGAGAGAATTGGGTCGATCACCGCACCGTGGTTCCTCAGCGCATCATCTTGTGGTTCTTGGTGCTAGTGATGTGAAATTGGGGAATGCTGGTGAGTACTTCCGTTCGGGATGGAGTCGATTTGTCGGTCTGATTGAGGCCCTTCGGTATCTGAAACTCTTGCGAGATTTTACCCCCAAGTTGGCTCTCTTGTTGTTCTTGCGTTCTGTGTCCGCTGTTGGTGGTGGTTTCTTCTAAGAGGCGCGGCGGCTGAGCACCGATTCTCCATAGTGTGATCTCTCATTCTCTCTTCGCCTTTCCTGTTTCCTTTCAAACCTGTACGGTCTTTGTCTCATCATCCGATTATTGATGCCTCTTGCTACTACTAGCGTGTGTCATACTCAGGATAACTCTGTTCGTTTCTGTTGCTTTCTCTTTTTACCCCCTATGCTTGATTGGAGATGTTATCATCAGGTGTTGTTCTCGTCAGATATGTGCGTGCGGTAGAGATGGTCTCCGCCAGTCTACCTTTCCTGTTTATTTGCTTTATTTCCTGTTTTGGATCTGTTCCGTTTCTGGATTTTGAATTGCTCAACGGTGCCTGATTGGTTCTTCTTCTTGTTGGGTGCCAGCGTGTACTGCAAACTGCCTTACTGTCTTTCTGTTTGGGTATATGTTCGAGTATATACGTTCGAGAGGATGACATTGCTTAATTTGGGTTACTTGTTCCTGACGAAGTAAGTTAGCATCGCAAGATTGGTTTGGTGTACTCTTATCTATATCTATCTTTTATTGACAAGGGTGCCGTGCAGTGTCACATTGCAATTTTAGTTCCTAAGCCTCCTGACAGAGATGGCCATGTTTGTACTTCGTAAGGCATCATTACATCATTGTATAAATTCTCTTTCCTGAAGGAAATGTTTGTACTTCGTAAGGCATCATTACATCATTGTATGAATTCGCTTTCCTGAAAGAAATGTGTGTACTTCGTAAAGCAACATTAAATCATTGTATGAAGTTGAAATTGACCTAAGTTGAACGCCTTCTGTCACATGGGCACAAGTCAAACACCTTCTGACTTCTGTCACCTTAATTCAGATTCAGAAAGTACCAGCACTTAAATAATTTGCTAGTTGGCATGTAGATGTACCAATTCTCTTACTGTCACATTGAAATATTCTATTCTGAATTTATGATTTGCCTTTGTGAAATTTGTTTGCATTTTGTTGCCGGAAAATCTTTGTTTATTTAGAGTTAATTTTGTTGTATATTTTAGGTTCAAAATTTTAGATGCAGTACTATGACGGTGCTACTGAACCTTACCATTTGTATTTCATCCTTACCGAACAGGAACCACAGATTTAGGCTATGGGTCAAGTGTTTCTGGTATTTGCATGAGCTGTAATCTGATGTCAATTTGTTTTTTCGTAACATTCTCCGGATGCAGATTTTTAGGATAGTTACTCATAGTCTAGTCTCATTCTATTAAGTCGCAGGATATCAAATTCTGCTGTCAATTCGTGTGCTCAGCCTTTGACGCTAAAGTCTACTAAGACTGGTTCCACTGGAGGACGTGAGTATGCAGTGTCAGTTATGCAAGGATACCAATACCATGAACATATGCAAGATCCTGTGAGTTAACCTACCAGCCATTTTGTAGGATCATCGGTAGCACATTCTGTGAAATATGCATGATCATTTGGAGCTCAGTTCTTATTATATGTGTTCTTGCTCCATGGGCATTTATCTTTGCTTGCAATCCATTCCTATAAGACAGCACAACATGTAAACCTAACCGACCAACACATTATCTTACAGGACAAGAACAAGATGATGACTTATTCGAAGGTGGAGAAGAATGCCAAGAGCATAGTAAAGATCAAGGGTGTGCATTCTGGTTTTCTTCCAAGTGTGGCGAGGAAAGAATGCGCTGCTAATCATGGCAGATCAAGAGATTCTTGCAACATCACTTTACAGGTGAAAATCGAAACACAGTTCTTTGAGTAACATCATCTATATCTGACCTTCACCCTTGATCCAATCTTTGTTATTGCTCATTATGGTAGGTGTGTGTTTGGGGTGCCACTTTTTGTGCCAATTTATCACATCAGAGGGTTGCAAATGCACCCCGTGCAATGGCTGGGGACTGCAATGAATGTGACATAGTGAAAGGAGAAGATCAGAGTCAAAGCAAAGACAACTCAAAGTGTTTTCCTAAGAAAAAAGCCACACCAAAAGGCAACATGATGACTCTTAGTGCAATCCTATTTCTTGCCTTGATATTGGGTACCAGACACCAGATCATCAAAATAACGAAGTCAAAGGGCCTTGACACCAAGCGTTCCATCATTCTGTTATCTTCATGCCTGTGCGTGGTCAAATCAGTCTATGGTGCACTAAAAGAGGCTAAGGATGCTGGCGAACTAGTCATGTTCTATCTGGATGTAGCAAAGAAAGGAGACAAACCGAGGTGATTTCTTGTACAGTATTAGTTCTAGCAACCATTGACTACTGGTAGCATTTAGGACCTGTCTACATGACCAGAATTGACACAATCTATAGAGATAATAAATCAATATATACAGATAATAAAATTTGTTCATGTGGCTGCTAGTTTTCCTGTCCCTGTTTCTTTCTGAACTTTTATGTTTATGCATACTCCAGGCATTTGTGAAGCAGCTACTTTCGTTCATGACCACCTTTTTTTTTGGCAGAGACAAATGATCTTCAGTGCTGACTGGCTGCGGCGCTTTTTTCTGAGAGAAGTGATCTTCAGTAGCTGGCGTGCATGTGGTCGCAAGAATATTGAGTTAGGACATCAGCTCTTGTGCTTGTCGTTAATTCAAACACCTGAGATGAAGCTTACTTTTGTTTGTTTTGTCGTCTAGATAACACGCATGTATATCTTGAGATAGTGGTACATTGACAGAAGAGCAAGAAAGGTTCACGAAATCTTTAGGAGACACTTCACTGAAACATATGTTCTCGTTAATGAAGTACAAGTGTGCATACAAAAATTACTTCTTGTCTTGAGAAAGTGAATACTCTCTAATTTATCAACTCCCAGTACAAACGCTTCAACACCTTTATCAAACCATCTTTGGTTGTTAGAATTGTCTTGAACATTGCTTCCAGATGATGTCTTGGATGCTTGAGGCCAATGCATTCATAGAACACCGTGCATGAATACACAAGGATAGTAATGCCCCTGCAGAGCATGATAAAAACTAAATACAGATAGTAGGGGAAATGCATAGAGAAATCTATTAGTTCGATGCTGGTATACACATGGTGCTGATTTAATGAACGATGCATGAAACAGAAGAACTTACAGGCCTTTAGGATTGTAAATCCAAACACAAATGCCTTAAGAGCAAACAACAAAGAGTTTACAGAGAATAGTGTTCTTTTCTTTAGCTTTTTATCACAATCTATTACATTGATTAGAGTTTGACATTGAAATTATATGCTACATTCTACTAGAAGAACGTTAGTTTCTACTAGGTATCGTGCAATAATGTGATATATCTATAGCAAATGTATGATAGAGAAAAGAGAAAGGAAGAAAAGAAAAAATAACCCAACTACTAACCAGATAAACTCAGTGAAGTGGTAGTAAGAGTCCTACAAGAAAAAAGAAAGCAAATAAAATAATAAGGTTCGTCAATCTATAAAAACAAAAGGCAATCCTTATCAAGAGCAGGGAAGAAATTGTACCTTGGTAGGATTGTTATATTTGTAGAACAAAATAACCATGAGAACTGAAATGGAAAGAAAGCAATGTGAGATCAGCTAGCTGCATAACTTGCCACACCAAAAAAATATATATATTTTAATTAAAGCTAAAAGAATTCGCAGACATGGAATTCCACAACCAAAATTGAAGTGTGTATTCTGTATGGACTATGGAGCAGCCACTTTTTTAACAGTTGTTGAACTCATGCGTACAATAAGAACCGTGAACTGTAGTAATCGGGAGGAGAATCGGGAAATAAAATGCTGAAATCAGAACTGGAAAGTGAATTCTGAGCAGTTCGATGATACTAGATAGCTAGCCATTTCCTTCAGAAAGAAAACTAGATAAAACATGCTTTAGCATTTTTTTAGCAGTTCCATGATACTACAAAACTAATTAATCTGTATCGAAGGTTATTTTTCAATTTTGGTTCCTACTCATTAATTTTATTGGATTAATATACACAGTTTTCTATGTTTTATTGTATGGTCCCATGTACCAACAAGACTAAGGGCATGTCATTTGGATTTGCATCACAGGTAGCGATTGATATTGGAGAACAGTTCTTTGTGCTGAAACTTTCTTTGTCAGCAAATATATGGTAACGACTTCTTGAACTCACCACACTGAATCCGAGCACATATGTTGTTAGCTTTCCCGTTTCTTTTCAGCTCTGCTGCTAAAACGCTCAATTTGTAGAACATATATGCAAGAACGATGTCCATGAAAAGGTTTGGAGCCACTTTGTAGAGCTGACAAATACCGGCCACAAGAAGCAAGGTACCTGCTCAGAAACACACAATCTCTTCAGCAAATTACGTGTCATAATGCATCAGTTACTTTCAGGAAAGAAAGGAAGATATTGCCCCGGTGGTGAGTAACAGGCATGTTTGGTGACAGTCCATACAGAAGTAAGAGCTGCAGGTAGTAAGGTGTACTATCGTAATATCACAAGACTTTGTCCAGGCAAGATGAGTTTTGCTGAACCAGAAAGAAAGATAAGATATATATATATCTGAACAAGATATATCCTAGAAACCACAGAAGTGTTCAGACAGGTTAAACGAGACACGCGTACATATTAACAACGCAACCGAAGAAATTCTTCAACTATAATTTAAAGAAAATTGATCGATTTGAGTATGCGGTTGAGCCGGTAACCTGACATTACGCCGGCGTGGAAGCAGCGGCAGCGGAAGATGTTTCCGCCGGTGGCCGCGATCTCCTGGAAGGCGAGCCAGACGGGCCGGAGAGGGTCCCCGACCAGAGCGTCCCCTATAGCGATCACCTCCTCCGCGCCCTGCCCCGTCGGCTCCACCAGATCCTCCGGCCGCACCGGCGTCGCCCACCACTCGTCGTCCTCCGGAGCACAGCACAATCGCAGCTTCCTTGCTTGCCTGCAAGAGCCATCCGGGACGAAGCGGAGGGCACTGGCGGCGCTCCTACGCGTGGTGGGTCGGGAAGTCACGCCGGCGGCAGCAGGGGAGAGGCGGATGGTCGCTGGTCGCAACGCCATGTTTGCTTGGGGCTTTGGCGATCCTGGGAGGCGTCAGTCGGACGGGCTGCGGCGGGTTGGTACTTGGAATCGACGATGGATCCCGCGTCCGTTTAAAAAGTGGCGCCCCCTTGCTGAGGGATGAAAACGGATTTGATACAGATAGACTTATTATATTTGTTTTTATATTTCTGGTTGGATTCAGATTCGAATAAGGATAGCGTCAGCCATGTCGGATAGTATACGATTGGATATCAATATCATAAATATGCGATTTGAGTATTCGGATACGGATACGGTATCGGATGTTGAATATCCGAACTCGGATACAGACATATCTGAACCCCTCTAAACAGATTCGGACTCGAATATAGTCGAAAAATATCCGTATCATTTTTCATACCCGCGGCCTATACGCGGCGACCATTTGGGCCCATGTTTGGTTTGGGCCATCCCCATTCACGGACCGAATCAACAAGTGATCCATGATAATCTAGTCTGCCTTGTTCATGAGCTTTTCTCGACAACCAAACAAAATCATCACACCAGTACCGATAAAAAAAATCATCACACCAGTAGTTTCCCAAATCCTACCTACCATTAACTGTCAAAAGAGGAAGCTGCATGATATCACAAGAATGCAAGATCATGCAGGCAAGCGTTCAATGAGCTTCAGTTTAAGACTTCTCGTAGACTTGGCTCAGGAAAATGGAACCTCACCCGCTAAGGCATTGTTCGTTTCGACCAGGAACGGCATGGAATGGCTTGGAATCGTTCTAGCTGGGAAGCAATGCATGCCTACGTGGGAATGAGTGTTCGGTTAAGTCCACCATGGTTTGAAACCCGGTCCATCTTGGCCTTTCCTACCCAATTTAGGTCGGGAATCAATCCATGAGTCGAGAGGTGTGGAACCAATCCCGATCTTTTGTTGAGTCTATTTTATTGCAATTAGCTTAGCTAATGGATTGATTCCATACCTACTGAACAAGACTTTTGGTGGAAAGGGAATAAAACCTTGCAGAAATAAAACCGGCCCATGGATCAAGTGACGGGCATGGATTGACTCGATCCATGCCGGGAATCATTCCTAGTCGGGAATGAATGATATGCAACCGAACAAGGCCTAAACCAGTTGTCGATCGTCGTTTGGCAGGGCTTTTCCAGCGGCTTCAGGAGCCGCTTGGAGCCGTTTTCTGCCAAATAGGGTAAAATGAAACGACTCCACCGACGAAGCCCCTAAAAACGTGCTCTCACAGAGCTTTGGGGTGGGAAAGAGCCAAAAATAGTGGCTTCTCCCGGCTCCACCTCATCCTGCATGGTGTTCTGTTTGAGCATATTTTAAGGAACTCTATATGTGGAGCTGTTTTGCTAAACGATTTATCAAAACGGCTCCAGCTCCACCAATAGAGCTGTTCGTGGAGCTGGAGCAAAAAAAAAAAATAGCTTCACGAGTGAAGTGGAGCCGTGCCAAACGGGGCCATATAGCCACATACAACTTTGTTGGTGCCACGTGGAGCTCGGCGATGGGACCAACCATATGCATGGCAGCCGTGACCTGGTGCTTGCGCCCGTGGTTGGCTGACTATATGCCTTGCCTCTTGCCTACTCATCGACAAGTGGCCACGTTGGTTGCGCACTTGCGCGCCCCCTGCTGTTAGAATGCATGAACCGGTGAAGGCTCCGGCTTTTCAACGCTGCTACGCGCACACCGTAAATTGCACCGTGCTATACTTTTCTCAAGAATTTCACACGGTATGATGTTCTGTGCTTCTCATAAGCCCCTTCTTGGCCAAGAAGAAAGCTTATATAGATGGTAAAATCTCGGGCAACCCTTTGCAGATTAATTGATGAATGACTAATAATAGACATTCGACACATATATAGTATAAAACTAGCAAGAACCCCGCGCAGCTGTGCGGGCTAGTAGCATGAGAAGGCACCGGTAACGTAGAAATCCGTTGTAAATTTCACAAACAATGCAAATCACACAGTGAAAAATAAGCACTGAATAACTAATGGGCAACAATAATCAGGCCAAAGATATATATATTTTTGGGAGAAACAGTAATCAGGCATGCATGCAACAATATGTAGGTCAAAGAATCTATGAATGTACAGGTACTAAAATTTTTAATATATTTTATGCATTGCACATATGAGCTTATTTGAGATTCGATAGCATGTATAGATGCAGGGAAAGCATTGACAAGAACAACTGACAATCTGTGAGCTATTCGGTGCAAAAACAATATATTTCAGTTATTACAAGAAAAACAATATTTTTCTAGGCTACACATATAAGACGGAAAAATACCAACAATAATTCCAACTATCTCCTGTATTTCCATGAGTATATATTCCAAAAGCTAGAACAACGTTTAGTTTCTTGTGTGTTTCAGCAGCAACTCGTAATCGCGACATATCTATCATAAAGAAATAACACAAACGATCAATCTAGTTTGGGTGAGTGCAAATGGATGAATAGAGAAAGAAATAATAGAGGATATGAGACGTGAGCTACAACATGGAATGTTTATGCATGTCACTGCATTTTTTATTGGCCTGCTATGGTACAGCAAAACTTCAGTGGGCACGTAGGTAACCAAAGTGCTACTCGTTTACAAAATAAAAGAACAATTTATATGAAATTAAGGTAACTGTAGCACCGTGAAACAAAATGAGCAGGTATGTATTAAGATCTATGCAATCTAATCCACTATTGGCCATATTCTGAAGGCACACCTCAAAAGTGGAGCAGGTACAGAATAAGGTAATAAATAACATAACTGCTTACCAGCAGTTTGAAACTGTCAGATCTCATGAAGCAAGCCATGTGGAAGGGATCAACAATTATAAACAAAACGTGCACGTGGCCATATAAAGAGATTAGAGGAGCAGAGTTTCATACTTCCAATGCATTTTTTCTAAATTGCATAGATGCATTTTGAGTTAGGCATGAAGATAATCTAGCAAGAATGAAAAGTTTGTGTTACCTACACTGTAAACTTCAGAGAAAGGATGCAATGTTAGCAGTATCTAGCCTGGTATGAATAAAATAAAGCCTTCCCTTTGGTGGAAACAAGGTTTGAAGAAATCTTTCAGCTTCCGTATTATCTATAGGGCATCCTGTAAAGATCATATAACATAAGTAGCTGTTAGTATCAAATTCACGTAGTGAGGAATTAAATGTGGAGTATGAATATGAAATGACAACAATAATAGCTCAGATTAGAGGAGTAGAGTTTCATACTTCCAATGCATTTTTTTTAAAATTGTAGACATGCATTTTGAGTTAGGCATTAAGATAATCTGGCAAGAATGAAAAGTTTCTGTCACCTGCACTGTAAACTTCAGAGAAGGATGATAGTATGTGAGCTGGTATAAATAAAATAAAGCCTACCCTTTGGTGGAAACAGGGATTGAAGAAATATGTCAACTCCCATATTACCTGTAGGGCATCCTGTAAAGATCATATAACATAAGTAGCTGTCAGTATCAAATTCACCTACTGAGGAATACAATGTAGAGTAGGAATATGAAATGACAACAACAATAGTAGCTCGGTAATTGTTGGAATTTATTAGTGAAACAGCTTTTCAAAAAAAGAGAAAAGAGATTTCCTAGGTAAGCTAAAGCGGGTGAACACTCCCAAGTGGATTCCAAGTATGGCTAGGTAGGATCTGCAGTTTGATACATTGACAATGCCTTTGAGTCATAGGAGGTTCATCTCATATAACTAATGAATTCATACTAATAAGACCTTGAAAATAAGTGCCCCCCCTAAATTATGAAGAGAGTATTCTTAGGAATATGCAAAGGATAAGAGACATGAGAACATATATATAAAGCAATATGCAACACAATAGGATAGGATCTCTGTTGACGGTAGTTAACAATCATTATAAACCGTCAACATAACATGTGAAAGGGCACATTTAAAATCACCAACATAGGTCTAAGGACTTAAACTAATGAATTCCACGAGTTTTGGTGAATCTATGATTTCTATAGGGTATATCCAGAAAACCGTCAAGGAGGACCTATATGTCAGGGTTAATTATGCAATTCCACCGCGAAACCAACGTGGGAAGGTTCTAGAGGACTCCAGGAGGCTCTCCACCGAGGGAGGAGGCTAGACACAGACATGTGGGGCTGGCCGGCCCCACCTACAGGCCGCTCGGCCCCTGGGTCCACCTGTCGGCCTCCTCCTTGCTATGGCGATTCTCCACCGACTCTTAGAATGCATCTAAATCGTTCCTTAAGTCGGTTTGATCCAAGGGCTCACGTTGCAAGCTCTAGGCTATATAAGCAGACCCCAACCCCCCTGAGGCATCAAGTCATTTGAGAAGACAGAAACCCTAATCATCCTTAGAGCTCCTTTAGTTTCTAGGACATAGCTAGTTATGCTAGGTCTAGAGGGAGGCAAGCAGATCTTCGGTTGGATTCCCGACATTGTCAAGAGCGTGGTTCGGTATAATTCTTATACCCCACTCTCTTTTGTATCTCCATTACTTTTATATGCTTAGGTACAATTGTATGACATTCATATTCATCTTATTCATGTTTAAGGTTGCAATGTTCATCGTCTACTTTGATTATATACTTAGTATAGCTAGTTTATCATTGTGTTTATGCATAAGTTCGTATAGCGCTTACCCCAATGCACACAGGGTAGGTGGTCGAGATCATGTAAGCATGGTGCTTATATGCTATCTACCTGCTCTATATTCCGGGTCATGTGGTAGATCGCGGGTGTGACACTATCGTTAAGTCCTTTGTAGTCCACTCCCCGAATATAGGTCATAGAAGTAGGGCCCGGTTACGAAGGAAGGGCAAGCTCTGTTCTTAAACTTCCCTAAGTAATGCCCCTTATGCATAGATATAAAGGTGATCTTAGCAATGACTACTAGGTGTAATTGCACTAATCAATATATGCTTTGACTTGTAATTAAGAATGACTTAGAAATTATTCCTCTAATATTCTACCTGATCATGCTAATGCTATAGATAGGAGTGCTCTGAGTGATTTATCATTATACTTGATCGATGCTTATCATATATACATTTTATCTTGTGACTTACCCCTGTTATGAGTAGAGTGATTGGTTATGGTTTATTTCTCCATCAATGTTATAAGTTATTAGTACATGTCCAACGCTACACCTTCCCTGTGGTAAAATATAAATAACGATACCTGGAATACTCTCGGGTGAAGTGCTACAATAGTATAATTATCTGTCTGCTTGCAGAATCCTTTTCATTCATATTATATATTCTTCCTAGTCACATGAAATAATAAGACAACTGTTTAGTAGCAAGGCTAAGTAGTGCCAACAAGCATTTTTGGCACCATCACTGGAGATGACAACTTAGTACGTAGATAATCAATAGGTGTCTACTAAAATAAGTGACAAGTTAACAAATACCAACAAGCATTTCTAGCGCCGTTGCCATTGCGCAGCAGTGGGTGCGACAACAAAGTAATGCTCTAGTGAAATCCGAGTAGATCATTATGGCTATGAAAGATAACTATTGAAGACCTAGCTGTAAATAAGAAATAAATATAGATAAAATCTTTCTGCCTATGATAGGTAACCACAAAGATAGGTAACCACAAAGACATAGTCCTTAATAAATACTAATAATAGATAGAATTCAAAATATTGTGTTCATTTCTTATCTAGAACATATAAAGAAGTGTGCACATTAGGATTCAGTTATTAATAGGGGACAAAGGGTGAGAAAACTGGCGAAGGACGCAGGCCAGGAGAGATTGAGAGAACGGGCATCGTCCTTTGCCATGTTGCGATGGCGGTGGCGTGGGTGACGGCGACCTCACGGACATGAAGGTGCCAGCAAGGGAGAGGCGGAAGTACCTAGATCTAGTCACGCCGGAGGCCATACGCGCGCCGACGACCAGGTTGCGCCGCTAGGGTTTTCCCGCGCCGGGGCTGCCGTGGTAGCGCGCGACGGCATCGGGCCACCATAGTCTGGAAGAGCAACGCTGTAGGGTCGAGATGGCGGACTAGAGGGGGGTAATAGTCTTTTCTAAAACTTAATCGCGCCAGCTAACCGATACAAGTGCAGAATTAAAACTATCGGTCTAACCAAGACTACACCCCTCTATCTAAGTTTGTAAGCACCTTAAAAAGATCCTAATTAGTCAACAAAGGTGCCGGGCTAGCTAGAGCTCACCTAACCAATCTAGCTTGCAAGATCACAAACCTATGCAACTAGTACTTCACACAACCACGGAAGCTCCTACACAACTAGTGATGCAAAAGCACCAAGTCACCTAAGCTCACTAACAATGCTCAATAACAAGGCTACATAAGCCAAATTATAGAGCACAAATTACTTAGCTACATAAACTAAGCAATGTAACTAACAATGTTACTAAAACCAAATTAGCCACGCAAGAGAGCTACTTCTATGCTACACAAGTAAAAAGGCAACTAGCAAGCTACTAAAGCTAAACTAGTCACAAGAGCAACTACACAAGCACAATGTAAAAGAAAGTAATACAAGCTTGTGTTTCACGGAATGCAAACCACCGAGAAGATGATGAAGACAATGTTGACACGGTGGTTTTCTCCCGAGGTTCACTTGGTTGTCACCAAGCTACGTCCCCATTGTGTCGACCGCTCACTTGATGGTTCGGTGGCTAATTGGCATCACCTGCTAAGTCTGCACATCGGGCACTGTAAGAACCTACCCCGAAAGTGAGGATAGCTCAATGACACGCTCAACAAGAGTTGCTCTTCGCAATCCCCGCGGGGTGAGCACAATCCCCCTCACAAATCCTCCTCCGGAGCACCGCACAATCTTCTCGCGTGATTCAACGGAGTCACAAGCCACCAAGCTATCTAGGAGGTGGCAACCTCTAAGAGTAACAAGCACCACCGGCTTGCAACACGATCACCTAGTGCCACTCGATGCAACCTCACGATGCAATCGCACTAGAATCACACTCACTCGTAATCGGATGCAACCACTATGTGCACAAGTGAGTTAGAGGCTCTCCTAGCACTCCCCAAGCATGGACATTAAGTCCCAAGGGTGCTAAGCATGTTTCAAGGATAGCCACACACTCCTTTTATAGCCCTAAGGGATAAAATAGCCGTTACCCCCTTCATCCTAATTTTTGCGCACTGACCGGACTTGCTGATCGGGATGACCGGACGCGTAAGGTGCATTATTGCAATAGCCTGCGATGCAAGTTGTAGTAGCGTCCGATTGAAGCTGCAGTAGCGTCCGATCATTGTTGCAGTAGCGTCCGGTCGCAGACTTGTTTGAATTCGATCGTTGGTGCCCAATGGTCCTCTCGTTGCAGTAGCGTCCGGTCATTGTTGTAGTAGCATCTGGTCATTGTTGCATCAGCGTCTGGTGCGATCCAGAGAGTTCTAGAGAGTGTTGACGGTATTTATTGTTCACTTTGAACCGTCAATAAAACATGAAAAAGGGCATATATCAACCTTCAACATAGAATTAGGGTTAAAACTAACAGAATTCCATAGGTTTTGGTGAATTTATGTTTCTACAGGGGTTTTTTAGGAAAGGGAGGCAAGATATCAAGGACGTCGGGCTAAAAAGCATATTCCACCGTGAAACCAAGTTGAGAAGAATCTAGAAGACACGAGAAGACGACCCACTGAAGGGGGGCCCATCTAGAAGAGATCTAGGTCGACCGACCCATGGCCTTCTACGTCGGTTCCTCCATCGCTTTAGGATTTGCATCTTCGCCGTTAATTGAAGTCGATTTGATTCGAGGGCCCTGGTTCATCCCACTGGCCTATATAAACAAGCCCTACCCCCTTGGGAAGAGAAGCCATTAAGCCAAGGAGCCAGAAGATCAGGAGGATATCTTCTCCACCAGAGAAATAGATTAGCTACTCAAAGTTCTAGTATAGGCTAGCTAGCAAGGTTTTCGTAGAGTTCGGGCTCCTGCTCAGGATTCTGGATTCATCGTCATCTAGAGGCTGGTATAGCCATTGTATCCCTCTTGTTATGACTTTATTCTATTTCAATACTATGTTTCTGTTTATTATGTTTCTAGTTTACTCTAGTAGCATATTTGATATAGTCATGATTGATAATGAGTTTATGCATAAGATCGCAAAGCGCTTAATTCAGTACTCGAGTGAGTTAAGTGGTCAACATTATGTAAGCATGGTGCTTAGATATTGTTTGCCTGCGGATGCACTCTATATGCTGGGTCATGTGGTAGATCGCGGAAGTGACACTCCCGTTGAGTCCTTTGTAATCCACTCCCCGTATGTAGAACAAGTAGAACCTGGTTGTGAAGGAATTCTTACTCTGTTCTTGATTTTCCTTAGTAATGTTCCTTATGCATAGATAAAGAGTCATTATACTATACGTGAGAGTATATATGCTAGAGTGTATGAAAGACTTAGTAAATAAAAAACTACATAAAAATCTAATCTCTTAACTAATCTCCTATATAGTCTTACTAACTTATGAGTAGTCTATTTCTATCTCTGGATGTTATCAATATTTATACTTATCATTTTCATTACTGACTTACCCTTGTTTGAGTATGTGTTATGTGATTGATTCCATCATAAGTAATGTACATTTGTTCATCATCTCTAGCCAACCCCTTAGCTCCTTCCTGTGGTAAAAAATATAAATAACGATACTTGGAATACTCTCGGTAAAATGCTATAATGGTATAATTATCTGTGCGCTTGCGGATTACTTTTCATTCATATCTTTATATTCTTTCTAGTCACATAAAATGATAAGATAACTGCTTAGTAGTAATGCAAGGTAGTGCCAACAAATATTTCTAGCTCCATCACTGGGGATGACAACCTCGTACAATAGCTAAAAGTGTAGGTAAATAGTAAGTGACTATCCAAAACAAGTGTCAAGTTAATAAATACCAACAAACATTTTTGACGCCATTGCCGGGGATAGAATTCAAATTCTATTCTTGGTAGCGACGCTAAGAAATGTCAACAAGCATTTTTGGCGCCGTTGCCGGGGATAGAATTCAAATTCTATTCTTGGTAGTGACGCTAAGAAATGTCAACAAGCATTTTTTGATGCCGTTGCCGGGGAGGGGCAATAAAGGCTATAGAGAGAATGATCAAATGCATACTTATTGATGAAATCATAACTAGTACCTCTGCTTTTATAGGCTTACCCTTGTTTATTTTTGTTTATATCATATACAGGGTATTGCAGGGTTGGTTGTGATTCACCAAACTCCATTCATTAGAATTAAATCAATCAAGAAGAAGTTCAACATCAGTTTTTGAAGCTATGGCTGAGAAGACACTGCGTGAGTTCTCTGCTCCAAGCACTACGAACATCCGCACTGGACTAACACTCAATACCAATAACCTTGAGTTTGAGCTCAAGCCAAGCCTCAGTAACATGGTGCAAGCTACACCATTCAGTGGAAAGACACATGAAGATGTTAGTGCTCATCTTTAGAATTTTCTGAAAATTAATAGCACAGTTGTCATCAAGAATGTTGCTCAAGACATCATACTACTTCGCTTGTTTCCATTCTCCCTAGTGGGAAAAGTGAAGCAATGGTTCTACACCAACAAAGATAACATCAACACATGGGCAAAGTGTTCGAAGGCCTTTCTAGAAAAGTTCTTCCCTGTAGGCAAGACCAATGCCTTAAGAGGAAATATTTCAAACTTCCAACAGTAGAAATGAGAAACCATTCCAGAAGCATAAGACGTTTCTAAGAATATATTTCAGATTATCCCCATCATGGAATGGAAGAGTGGTTGCTCATGCAAGGCTTCTATCATGGATTAATTCAGAGGGCTCGTGAACAACTAGATGCCACTGCTGGAGGATCATTTCTGTCACTCACTCTTGGAAAAGCTGAAGTTCTTATGAAAAGGATAGCTAAAAACCAAAGCTAGTCCAAAGACAACATTCAACACTGTCACCAGAGTGAAGAGGCACCAGAAGAATTATGTGCACTGTCAACTAAGATGGACGTATTGTTGAATTGGCTCGAACAGTGAGACAATTACAAGAGAGATCGTCAGGCTATTCAAGATGTCTTCAATGCTCAAAACATATGTAGAGAATACTTAGGAGTGGAATTCCCTAAATCCCAAGAAGACATAAACACTGTCATCAATACTTCTGCTCCACTACAACAGAAGCAAGGATGGAATCAACAACGATCCAACTACCAAGGTAAGTACCCAGGTAATTACTCTAAACAACCATCCTTGAGAGAATTGATTCTAGAGCAAGCTAAGATTAATGATAATATCGCTAAAAAGCTTGCTGCTAATGATAAAATTCTGAAAAACATAAATATTAAAATGGATATTCTTTCTTCTGCCATAAAGATCAACTTGTCTATAACAAAAATATAGAATCACAAATAGCACAGTTGTCTGTTGCACTACCTTTTTCCACTAACCATGAGCAGGTCAATGCTATAACCACGAGAGGTGGTAAGTCTACCTGAGATCCCCCATATCCAAAAGGTACAGGAAGGACGTCGACAGTACCTGCAGTACTAGAAGAAAAGAAAGATGATGAAGTGGAAGAAGTTGTCCCACAAGAGTCACAAGATCAAGGAATGAGACAAGATTTTAATGACACCAACTTCTTACCATTCCCACACAGAAATCGAAGAATCCAAACAGATGAGCAGTTTGGTAAGTTTATAGAGGTCATTCAGAAATTATATATCAATATACCTCTGCTAGATGCTATACAGGTCCCTACCTATGCGAAGTACCTCAGAGACATTTTGAACAAGAAGAGACCACTGCCTACCACTGAGGTGATTAAGCTGACAGAAGAATGTAGTGCGGCCATCTTCAACATATCACCTACAAAGAAGAAGGATCCTGTATGTCCCACTATAGACTGCTCGATCGGAGATCAACACTTCAACAATGCACTGTGTGACCTTGGAGCAAGTGTTAGTGTGATGCCCAAGGCGGTCTTTAACAACCTCAGTTATTCAACGCTGGAGCCAACATCAATGTGCATATAATTGGCTGATCAATCAATTCGCTACCCTGTGGGAATTGCCGAAAACATTCCGATAAAGATAAGAGATTTCTTTGTGCCAGTAGACTTCGTGGTACTGGACATGCAACTAGACTCAAAAGTGTCACTCATCCTTGGGAGACCCTTCTTGAGCACCGCCAATGCTCACATTGATGTCGGAGTAGGCAAAATTAGATTCAACATAAATGGAAAGGAAGAACGGTTCGCTTTCAAGCCAAGATCGGAGCTCAATTCTACTGCAAACATGGTATGGCAAGAAGAGGAGAATCAATCATCAGGACTACCATCTCTAGGATCGGATGATGCACCTGTTGACAGTCCTTAATGTCAACTATAGACCATCAACTAATGCCTAATTTGATATAAAAACTTATAAATCATAGTTGTAGGGTTTGATTCTAACGAGTTCCACGAGTGTTGGTGTTCTCACTTGTTTTGCAGGATATTCAATATTTCACCATATAAAAGTATCTCAAGTGATGAAACAGAGTGCACCATTGCAAAGAGCTCGTCGAGACAATCGAAATGAACATAGCACTTGCTATATTTGGAGTTCCAGAGAGAAAGATATCACATCTTTGGTGGAATACAACTTGGGAAGTCTCTAGAACATCCTAGAACTATCACCACCATAAGTTTCAGGGACTAAACTGGCAGAATTCCATAGCTCTGTGAATTATTATATTTCAGGGATTAAAACAGGATCTGGGATGAGGAGAAACCTATAATGATACGATTAATTGCGCAAACGAACCGAACCTTTGCACGGGAAGGACATGGAAGACACTAGAAGACACCAGAACGAAGCGGGAGGCGAGACGCCGCCAGGGGGGCGGCTGGCCCCACCCCTAGGCCGGCCGGCCTGTCAGAGATACCAATCACGTTCTCTTTCACGCAACGCGTTCCAACCGAACTCTACTACGCATCTCCACCATTGATCTATGTCGGTTTGATCCGAGGGCCGCGGTTCATCCGTCCGGACTATATAACTAGACCCTAGACCCCCCCTCCATATTCAATCAATCATAATCATAGCAAGAGGTGTCCCTCGAAAGGATAACCTTAGAGCTCCACCAAACCTAGGGCATAGCTAGATATAATATAATTAGAGGAGGCAAGCTTCGCTTGGATTCCGGATCGTGTCGCGAGGAGGCTCGGTAAAGCCTTGAACTTCTCTCTTGTATCAATATTATTGATCTATTTATTCTATTTGTTCGTCTAGTTCGTCTAGTTCATCATGTTCTTAGTCTAGTTCTTATTGTTCTTCTAGTTCTTATTCTAGTTGATCATACTCCCTCCATTCATTTATCTCCGTCATATAAGCAAAACCTTTTTATTCAAAAATCTCCTTCATATTAGCTTGGAACTTGCTCACATTTATTGTCCGTTTGCTGCTCATTGGCTACCACCCGCCTGCATTTATTGTCTCTTTGCTGCTCATTGGCTGTGACTCCTCGTATGTGCTCAGCACGCGATGATTAAATGCAAACTGAGTGATTTTGTTCTGCTCCTTGGTCACTACGCCGAAGGCTAAAATGATGGAGATAAATGAACAGAGGGAGTATTGTTCTACTTGATATGACTTTATTCTTAATCGATTATATATTCTTAGTTATAATGATCATTATCTACTTTGATTATATATCTAGCATAGTTAGATTATATTTATATTCAAGCACATGTTCATATAGCGCTCATTCTTGTGATCAGAGGATGAGTGGTCGACATTGTGTAAGCATGGTGCTTATACGTTGTTTACCTGTGGATGAACCCTATATTCCGGAACATCAAGTGGTAGATCGTGGGTGTGATATTCCAATTGAGTCCTCTGTAGTCCACTCCCCGAATATAGGCCTAATAAGACCTGGTTTCAAGGCTAGATTACGCTCTGTTCTTAATTCGCCTTAGAAATGTCTCTTGTGTGAAGATATAATATAATTGATACAATGACTGCTAGATGTAATTGCACTAATAAATGTATACTATGACTTATAATTAGAATAACTAGGAATTAGTCTCTAATCTCTTGTTCTAATCAACGCTTGGGAATGCTCTAGGACCTATATAGGATGATCTTGAACTATTTATCTTATTATCTTTATCATATGATTGAATCCCTGTTCTGAGTAAAGATAGTGATCTAGTTACTCTCTTATCACATGTGAGTGTAAAAGTTATAGCCTATATCCTTTATATTTCATGTCCATTCCCAGTGGTAAAGTATAAATAACGATACCTGGAACATTCCTGGGTGAAATGCTACAACGAATGCATTTTTATCTGTGCGCTTGCGGATAACCTTTATTCTATATTTTATGTAAGTGTCATGATCATAAGTACAACCACATCTCTAGTGTCGTGTTAGGGATGACAATTTAACTTAAGCGATGCTAAGAGATGCCAACATCACCCAAAGAATAAACAGTGGAGAAGTCCGGTTCGACGGACTTAAATCACCGGACCCTCGCCGGGAGGTAACTCGGTTTTACCCATATTTACTTTTTGCATTGCATATTTACTTTCATCACTTGCATTAGAAAAATAAAATAAAAACTCTCATCATAGCATAGTAAAATTCTTTGTCCCCATGTGAATAATTTTTATGGCGTGTAAAAACCCCGTAAGAAATATTTACCGTGGAGGTAGAAAATACAAAAATACCATCATTCATCTTCTCATTTTTTTTATAGTTTCATAAAAGTAGTATTTTTGCATGGTATATACATAGAAAATATAGGTCTACTGGACCCACACTTGGGACCCACATGTCATAAGTATTTTACCTTTTAATATACTCGACACACCCATGTTCTCGTTCCTGATGCTCCCATCACTCTGCAATCACATCAGAACCAAATTCTGCTGAGAATTCATGCAAGAAGGCACCAGGAGCGAGCACCGCACGAGTGGCCCAAGGTGGGGTCGACCGGCCCCACCCTAGGTCGGCCGACCCCCTTTCACCTCCTCCTATAATACCAGCCTCCCGTGCTCACTTCTCTTCACAACACTCCTCATCCCATTGCCTACGCTCAGAATTTCATAGTGCAAGATTTCGAGATCATTAGAGCTAAGTAGAGAAAGAGTGAGAAGGTACAAGAAGAGGAGTGAAGGAGTGGAGTGTTGTGGAAGTTTGGGAGTGAAATATTGAGAGTAAGTAGAGAGCAACATCATCAGTAAAGGAGCTGTCCAAGAATTAAGAGAAGATTAAAATTTTGTAGGGAGGTACTGTCCAACTTTCATCTAGAATAATCACTAGAAAATTGCTCGGATGACTAACCCCCGGGCGACTGACTTCACGGACAGCGGACTACTGATTTTTTCGCTAATCCTCTCCACAAGTTTTTGTTGTCCACTAAGTTTTTGCAAGATGAGTGGTTTCTGGAGGAAGATTTCCCGCTCGGGATCGTCCCGATCGCTCCGGAGTAACTCTTCGGTAGGAACCGAAATGAACATCGACTCTTTGCCGGCTCAATCTTCACCATCTCCGTCAACAACCCCATGAACATCCTAATGGAGGAAAAGAACATGAAGCTGAGGGGAGGAGAGAGATCAAAGTGCACGGCGTTGAAGGATCGTACCTTCACCCTCACGAGCGTCTATGATCCTCGCCTCATGAAAGAGTCTGGTATGGACACTGAGTTCCTGCTTATTTTCCATGAAATAGGGTGGGAGAATTTCTGGACTATAGAGGAGCCAGGTTGCAAATTGCTTACTGCAGAATTTTTGTGCACCCTCCAACTCTTTAATACTGGAGTAACCTTTAGAATGTTTACAAAATAATTCTCCCTCACATGGAAAGAACTTAGTCAGCATCTTGGTTTTCGAGATGACTGTGTCATAGATGTAGATTCTATTATGCCGGAGTTTGAGAGGATCTAATTCTAGAAAGAAATTTCCGACGAAGATGTCTGTGACCACCGTCGTACTAATTCTATTCAGTTACCTACCTTGCGTTTTATGCATAAGTGGTTGGGGATGACCATTTTTCCCAGGGAAGACACCCGCATTGTTAGGATAGAAGACTTGAAATTGATGTTTGCCATGATTAAATGTAGAAGTGTGTCACCCGTGTAATTCATGATAGTCCATTGGTCAGGAATTTTCAAACGAAAGGGCGAGATCGAGTGTTCTTCTTTGGTTACTCGAATTGCTAATAAACTTGGACTAATGGAAATTTCGTTGGTAGAGTACATTCCTAGGGGGTGGCCATATATAACTATTGATTACTTTTGGCAAGGTCAAATGGTGAAGGGGGAAAATACCGGTATTATCTTGATTTATCATGGTCGTACAACTGAGATCCCGTTACCTAACCTGGGTCTTGGTTTATACGCCACGAACTCTTTGATTGTGTTGTCGTCTAGTGCAGCTGTAGGAAGAAGTGCTTCTGCGAGAATAGACCGAGGGCCACCGACACGCTACTACCGTACAGACACTGCTCCACAGGGTCCCGCCTACACTGCCTATCAAACTTTTGACCATACAGGATCCTCTTGAGGTTTCTAAGCTGTACACAGTCCATGGGAGCAAGCCACGCCCAGCGCTCTGACGGTTCCTGGCAGCAAGGAGCAAGTGCCCAGTGGCAGCAAGGTTATTTCGACCATTACCGCCAAAGTAGTGGATGTCACTCTGTTGATACGCATGAGGTGTATTTTGGAGGCCACCACTTCCAGCCCGGCCGTACGTCTTTCTCTAGACAAGGGTACCATGAACAACAAATGGAGAGGCAGGAGATTCGCACCAGACTCAGAGGCATTGAAGGGAACCAAGCCGTCATACAACATACACTTCACCAGCAGCAGCAATGGCAAGACCAGGCTGGACAAACTTTCTCTGAGATCCAGTAGAACCAGATCCAATAGAACCACAACTGGGATAGGTTGTTTGGCCATCCTCAGTTCCGACCGCCGTACTGAACACCGACAACAACATGCAGCTTATAGGAAGGTATCCCCGTATATCAAGATAAGTATTTCTTTTTCTTTATTTTTTTAATTCATTTATCTTTTGCATATTAAAAAATTAATGAAAAAAATAAAAATCAAATAAAAAGAGTGTGTACATAAGTTTGCTCTAAATTCTTGTTCTTAAAATAAAGAGAACTTTGAAGATGCTCACAAAAGACATGATGGATAGTTACTCTAAGTGTCTAGTTTTCAACCTAGAGCTCTCTCAAAGATTAAATGAAATTGGTTTGACTTAAAGATTCACTCTGAACTTGAAATCTGTGGGAGTATGCTTAAGCTAAGTCTAGGTAACTGACGGACATGATATAAAAAGGTCCGAGCTACTGTTTATCTTGTTCTAAGTGACACTAAATTCTGGAGATTTACTTTTTGAAAACTCTAAAAAAATATAACATGATGAGTTCCTTGTATGATAGAGCTTGAATTCCTACCACAGCCATACATGAATGCTAGACTAAGAAAGTCACACATCATTACTGCTTGCATTTGCACTGAGTTTAGTCAAGCTTTGTTGATACCTTATGAGAGCTTTGTCATACTTTTAAAATCAAGATCACTTACACACCACCCATATAGGCACTACTCCTACACTGGGAGTAGGCGCCAAAACATGCCATTCATCTAGATCCATTCAGAAATGTTTTATTCCTACACTGGGGATGATGTAACACCCGTGTTTTTGCATCATCTTAAAAATCACTAAAAATTTGAACTTTTTAAAACTTTACAACAACGTAGAACTTAATTAGTTTATCTTCCGCAAAACCACTTTAAATAAAACGTTTTCCAAAACTCTTGCATCAAAACTCACCATATACATTTGGGATAGATAGATGAGATTGCTTGAATGTTTGATTGCTTGAAATGCTTGATGGCTTGTGTGTATGTTTGCCTTCTGGAATTTATCTGCGGCACCAAAATAACTCCCTTAAATTCTCAATTATTTAAATAGATAATGCATCATAAGTATAAACAATATTTAGTTACCTTCTCTGCTTAGTTATATTAGCCACCGCATCACTAGGTTACATGTTTAGTTGTTCTTCATAATATTAGTTTACATTTAGTCTTTATGCACATGAAATCCTCGCCTTTTATTTCTATCCTATAGAATATATATATAATAATTAGTTATACTAGGATACACTTTGAATACTTGTATTGCTTTCTTTAATTAGTGATACGTCATTTAATTACAAATGAAATAATGCATATATACATATTCCCTCCTAATTTATTCATGGATCAATTAAGTCACTCATACGTATATGGGTATACATATATATATACATGCCTAAGTCATATATACACGTATATAGTTACATTAGAGATACACCATCGAAAATTCATTTTCTTCGTATAAACAAAAATGTCTTCTGTGGCCATTCCCTCCCGCGCTGCCCCTGCCCGAGCGGCAGCAGGCCAGCGGCCCAGCTTGGCCCAGGCCGCACCGTGTGCATGCACGCGAGGCCGCGTCCGCGCCGCGTACGCGCCGCGTCGTCTCCGCGGACGCCGTCTTCCTCCGAGCACGTGAAGCACGCTCGCTGTCTCGCCGAGATATTTTCCCGCCACCGCCTTTGTCCCTTGTCGCGACGCCGAGATATTTGCCATGGCCACCGCCTTGCTCCGCCTATAAAAGGCCGCCGGGCTCGCCTCTCCTCCGCCATGGGTGCCACCAAACTCGGAGCTCGGAGCCGCCGCTGCCAAGGCCTGCAAGGGAGCATGGCGCCCCTGCCTTCGCCGCGACGGAGCCGAATGCCGCTCGCCGCGCCGGAGCCTTGTCGTCAAGGCCGCCGCGACCAGAGCTGCCGTGCCGGGGGCGTCGCTGTCAAAGCCGTCACGCCCGCCGTGGACTGCCGAGACCGCGCCGTCGCCCTGCGCCCCGAAGCTCCTCTGCTCCGCTTTCCGCGCCGTGGACAAGCATGGGCAGCAACACGGCCACCGCGCCTCCCATCACCACGGCGCACCTCGCCGCCTCGCCGGAGCCGAAGGACCCGCCGCCGCCATGCGCCCCCCCAGGCCGCAGCGCCGGCGTCGAGCCGTAGCCGAGCACCGCCGCGCTCGCGCCAACTGCTGAAGCCGCTCGGCCGCTGCTGCCGAAGCCATGGCCAAGCACCGTCGCTGCCCTGCGCCTCCCCCTCCGCTTTGCTCTCCCTCTGCCGCCGGCGCTCTGCACTCCGGCTCCCTCCGCTCTCCCCAATCCTTCGCACGCTCTTTCTCTCTCTCTCTCTCTCTCTCTCTCTCTTTCTCGAACGCACGCAGCAGGGGGGTGAACGGGATAAGCTGTGGGCGCCTGGGCACAACTCGACCACGTCACTCCAACCAATGGGGGCACGCCATGGCATCCCGCGGACCCCGCGTGGCAGCCCCACTGAATCCCCTCCTCTTTCCTGTGCACACGGTTCACATAAACCAAGAGTGAGGGTACGTGGTCTATGGCATAGTGCAAGGGCCGGTTCATAGGATAGGACAGCAGGCCGACCCCGCTCACGCTGGCCCACACGGCAGCCTCAGGGACGCGTAGGAAAATGTTAGGCACACACGGGAACAATACACAGTAGAGTAAAAGGTAAGCTTTTTAATTACGGAAAAATTGCTAGAAATTTTAAAATAAACTAGAATCATCCTAGATCATTACTAGATAATTTCCACTTATTTTCATTAGCTAAAATAGTAGAAATAATTTTCATGCTCATTTCATTCGTGTTAGCCGATAAACTTTAATAATTTATATCTCAGTCGTTTTAATTCCAAATTCCGTAATTCTTGCACCATAAATCTTCTAAAATAAAACCCTATATATTAAAATGCCTTTGATAATTTTTGGTGCCCATTTAAATTCTAAATATATTTGCTTTTCATTTCTTTTAATAATCCGTAGTAGCATCCATCGTCGTAGTAGCCATCCCCGTAGTAGTAGTTAACCCCGTATATTCGCGTATGTGCATGTACCATGACACATACTCGAATATATCCATACCAAATCACCAACCCATCACTCACTAGGCCCGACCCATCTAGGATCATTTCTTCCACTTTGGTTGCTTATGCTCGTTTTACATGCTTTGCTTGTTATTTTTTTCTTGTTTGTGTTTTTTGCCTGCCGACGCTAGACCGCGTAGGATAGAAGACATGGAGAGAACTCGATGGAACCCGATGGAGTCCAGAAGACAGGAACATGAGACGCAGGAATCGGACAAGGATATGATCATCAGCAAATGAAGGCAAGTCCTAATCCCCACCTATCTCCTACATTTCCATTCCTTTGTTTACTCCCCTTCTACCACCTCTACATTTTGCTAGCCTCCACCATAACCCACCATACCCAACCCTACCAACTACTAATCTTAACATATACTACTTATTAAATCCCCATTCATGGATTAATATTGTTTTATGATGAATTATGAGATTATTTATGATAATATGATTTATGAGAAGGTATTGGTTACCTTGATGAGATATGAGAAATATGAACTTGAGGATAATAACTATGCAACTTAATTTGGTAAAATCGGACTAACCTTGACATGGGGCGAGTGAGGGGTATTTCACGTGGTGTGGATTACCCTTTTGGCAGGTTCGCCTGGTAAGGGTTCCTGTTGGGAGATACTCGCCTCGGTCACATAAGGACCGGTTCATTTGCCATCTCGCCTAGCCAGAATTTCGTACAACCACATGTCTATATGGGTAGACTTGATCTCACACCCCGTTAGATAGAAGTATAATTTTCACTAGGAGGCCGGAGTGGCAACGGACTAACAGGAGAGGACACGGCTGCTGTGTGATCTACCGTGGTCTGATCGGCATGGTTGCTTTGTGGTCTTCCATGTAAAATTTATTATTGTGCCGTGTGCGAGCACCCTTTTATTATTTAATTTGGATGCTATGTGATCATCCACCGGATGCTGTGTGATCATCCAACTACTCGATATTCTAGGATGCTGTGTGATCATCCTGATGCTTGTGGGTTCCGGTCCCTGAGTAGTCCGTGGTGGAATTATATGGAAATCTAAGGTAGCACCATCCGGGTACGAGGTCTCGTTAGGCCTGTCCAAGCCAATGACGTCTGGTGTCGGACTGTGTCTATCATGTGGGGAAATTTGTACAACCTCTGCAGAGTTTCCTGAATCTATTCGAATAGCCACGTCCTTGGAATGGGCAACTGCTGGGATGAGGTCCCAAATGATTAGACTTCCACAACTATGATAATCTAGTAAGATGTATTTATGTTATGGTAACCTATAATTAACCCGGGAACTGGTGAGGATGGTAATACCCTGCCAGGGCCCAACCTATCTTTTATAATTACTTCGACTTACCACTTTTACCTCCACCTTTACCACTAACCACCTCCACGTATAGCCTTTCCACCTCCTTCCACCCAAAGTTAGGGCTTACTGAGTACTCTATGTACTCAATCCCCCCCACTATTCTATGTTTTTAGGAGTCAAGCTACAAGAGAGTACACGAGGATAAAGCTACCGAAGAATACGCAAGGATTGGATCTAGAGTCTACCCGAAGATGGAGCCGTACGACCATAAAAAGGAGCTACTTGAAGACTACCACAACGAGGATATAGAGTCACGCCTAAGGCTAGGGTTGCGTCCGCACTCCAAGTTGCCTGTAGGAATGGGGCCACGTTGTCATAGGACCGTTGTCTTAGATCTCTGATATACGATGTAAGGCCAATGACCCAAGCTATGCAACCTGAACCATGTAATATATTTCTCCATTAGCAATAAAAGTATGGTTTTTGATATCCATCTTGTTCGAGTTGTGCGTATCAGCTACTGATCCAGGGACTGATACATGATGCACAGTGGACCCTGAATTAGGGGCCTGACAGATGACAACCTAGTACAATAGCTGGAAGTGTAGGTAAATAGCAAGTGACTATCCAAAACAAGTGTCAAGTTAATAAATACCAACAAGCATTTTTGGCGTCGTTGCTGGGGATAGAATTCAAATTCTATTCTTGGTAGTGACGCTAAGAAATGTCAACAGAGGTATTTTGATGATCGGACGCGTCAGGTCATCACTGACCGGACTCACCCTGCGTCGAGTCACCCAACCGTGTGTGTTGCCTTTCTGTGAACAGTTGCACAGGCGCGTCCAGTCGCATGTTGCAATAGCGTCCGATCGCTATTTCAGTAGTGTTCGGTCACTATTTCATTAGTGTCCGGTCACGCCTGAAAATCTCCTTTTCAACTCAAACTTCTTCTCTTTTACAAATGTGCCAACACCACCAAGTGTACACCACCATGTGCATGTGTGTTAGCATTTCACAATCATTTTTCCAAAGGATTAGCCACTCAACTTGCCACGCCACTCGATCCTAGTAACGATGCAAAGTTAGATCACTCGAGTGGCACTAGATGACCGATATGCAAACAAGTTTGCCCCTATTGATAGTACGACCATTTATCCTAAACCCGATCATAAACTTCTCTACATACCTATGACCGGTGCAATGAAATGCTCTATAGGTTATACCTTTGCCTTATGTATTCCACTCAATCTCCTCTAATGTCGATGCAACACATGCACCAACATGATCAACAATGATATGATCTAATCCATATCATCATGTGACCATATTGGTTCATCAATCTTGACTTCACTTGCTCTTCATCGTTGCTTCGGTCTATCGGCGCCAAGTCATCACTCAACTTGCCCTTCACACTTGCAACCGGTCCATCGAGCCAAGTCATATCATGATCTTCTCTACCTTGATCACATGACTCAATGTCATGTCTCATGTGCAATGAGCTCCTTCATCACATGTGTGAGCCTTGCAACAAGTTCAAGCTATCTTCACCGTCATGGCATGTATTGCTCACACACATGTACCTGTGGACTAATCACCTGTGTATCTCACTCAAACACATATTAGTCCACCTAGGGTTGTCACTCAATTACCAAAACCAAACAAGGACCTTTCAGACGTAAGGCGATTTATTTTGAAGAAGAGATGCACCTGGGGGATTGTCCTTGATGCTGGGAGTGACGAACAGAAAGTGAGGGAGACCAGAGGAGGCAGAGATGGAGCTCGGAGCAAGGAAGAGATGGTGGTACCTGGATCTGCTGTCGCCGGGGGCCTCGCGCCCACCAGCAGGATTGGGCCTGTAGGGGCGGCGTTGGCGCGGGTTCATGAGCGGCGGAGGGGAAGGGTCAGGACGAAGGGAGATGACAGGTGAGCCTAGATATTTCGGCGCCTTTCGAGGGGAAAGAATTAAGGACTGGACGGATCAAGAACCACCTTGTATCACGATCTGGTGGCCATTGGTGCTGAATCATTGGGACATGAGAATTCGGCGACTGGCCTTCTATGGGCTCAGTAAATGGTATACGAAAACAAGGGTATATGGTAGATTCACTACAAATGTGTGCTGTCAGTGTCCAAATAGTATGCTCCACAAGCACACTTCCTAATGAGTGTTACAATGACGTTGCACCTAAGCTATCATCACTTTTGTTGTCGTTACAAAAACCAACTAGGGAAAAGGAAGCGTGCTATTGGTCATTCTCATGGTACACCACAGGGTGCCCAGAGCACGGAGCAAGGCTGAAAGGTCCTTGTTTGGTTTTGGTAATTGAGTGACAACCTAAGTGGATTAATATGTGTTTAAGTGCAATACACAGGTGATTAGTCCACAGGTACATGTGTGTGAGCAATACATGCCATGAAGATGAAATGGCTTAGAAATGTTGCAAAGCTCACACATGTGAGGAAGGAGCTCATTGCATATGAGACATGACATGGAGTCATGTGACTAAGGTGAAGAAGATCAAGACAAGACTTGGCTTGATGAACCGGTTGCAAGCGTGAAGGGCAAGTTGAAGGCTTTAGAGAGAAGGACCGCGTGGAGGTGAAGCTTGGGCAAGACTTGGCGCCGATGAACGAAGGCACTAGTGAAAAGCAAGTAAGGTCAAGATCGATGAACCAACAATGTCACGTGATGATATGAAGTGGATCATATCATTCGTGATATGGTTGGTGTATGTGTTGCATCAATATCGGAGGAGATGGAATGGAATGCACAAGGCAAAGGTATAACCTATAGGGCATTTTATTTCACCAGTCATAGGTGTGTAGAGAAGTTTATGACCGAGTTTAGGATAGATAGCCGTACTATCAAGAGGGGCAAACTTGTTTGCATATCGGTCATCTAATGTCACTTGAACGATCTAACTTTGCATACGTGTTAGGATCGAGTGGTGTGGGGAATTGAGTGACTAATCCTATGGGAAATGTTTGTGAAATGCTAACACACATGCATAAGTTGGTGAATACTTGGTGGTGTTGGCATATTTGCAAAGGTGAAGTCGAAAGGTGAAGAAAGGAGGCGAAACCAGGTTCCGGATGCTGCCTGCGTGGCACCGCCACCCCTAGGGTGGTGCCCACCTGGCCTCGGCTGAGGAGGAAGAGTTGGGGCTAGCACCGTCGTGCCATGTCCGGTGGCACCACCACCCCTAGGGCGGTGCCCACCTAGACTTGGCCGAGAGCAGCCATAGCAGGGTTGGTCACCGGCGTGACCGGTGTACACCACCGTTGGGAGGGCGATGGCACCGCCAGGGGCTGTCTGGTGCACCGTCGTGGCACCACCTCTTTTTTACTCGAGGCTGGCGAGTTTGGACTTGTCACAGGGGGTCAGTGCCATGGTCACCGCCATAGTGATGGCAGTGCACCGCCCTATTTTTCCAGAGGCTGGGGTCTTCGCAGGGTTGGCCTGGGTGGTCACCGCCACCCCTAGGGCGGTGCCACTGCCACCCCTGTCCGGTGACCAACGGCTAGCTGTTGGAATTTGACCATTGGGAGGGGCACCGCCGTGTCCGATGCCCTCGCAGAAACCAGCAGCTTTGCTCCAACAGCTCTATTTGTCTTGGAGGCTATAAATAGAGGTGGAGCTCGGCCTTGGGCTGGTTGCTAAGCACCCTTAAGCCTTGGTAGCTTGTGTAGGTGTGCTTGGGAGCCCTCTAACTCATATACGCTTGATAGTGATAATCCGATTGAGTGTGAGTGCGATTCTAGTGCGATTGCATCGTGAGAGTGCATCGAGTGACATTAGATGATCAAGTTGCAAGCCGATGGTGCTTGTTACTCTTGGAGGTTGCCACCTCCTAGATGCTTGGTGGTGGTCTTCGTCGAAGCTCGCAAAGAAGATTATGCGATGCTCCGGAGAAGTGATCGTGAGGGGGATTGTGCTCACCCTGCGGGAGTTGCGAAGAGCAACTCTAGTAGAGCGTGTCATTGAGCTACCCTCACTTGTGGGTAGGTTCTTGCGGTGCCCAACGTGTGGGCTTAGCGGGTGATGCCAATTAGCCGCCGAACCACTAAGTGAGCGATCGACACAACGAGGACTAGCGTGTTGGCAAGCACGTGAACCTCAGAAGAAAAATCGCCGTGTCATCCTTGTCTTCCCGTTAGTTTGCATCCCCGTTACATAAGCATATACATTGCGCTTGTGTAGTTGCTCTGTAATTAGTTAGCTTGTGTAGCTTGTTAGTTACCTTCTTGCTTGTGTAGCATAGAAGTAGCTCCTTTGCATGGCTAATTTGGTTCGAGTAACATTGTTAGTCATTTTGCTTAGTTTGTGTAGCTAAGTAATTTACGCTCTCTAATTATGCATTATTTGCCTTGTTATTGAGCATTGCTTGTGAGCTTAGGCTTTGTGCTTTTGCATACTAGTTGTGTAGGAGCTCATCCGTGCTTGAAGTACTAGTTGCATAGGTTTGTGTGACCTTACTCTAGAATTGATTAGGTGAGCTCTACCTAGACCGGCATCTTTGTTGCCTAATTAGGATATTTATAAGGTGCTTGTAAACTTAGATAAAGGGGGTGTAGTCTTGGCTAGACCGATAGATTTAATTCTGCATTTGTTTCGGTTAGACAATGCGATTAATTTTAGAAAGGACTATTTACCCCCCTCTAGTCTGCCATCTCGACCCTACAAAGGCCCACTTCCATTTTATTTTATTCTTTATCTTTTTTCTAACTGAGGAAGCCTCGAATTCAAACCGATTCGTTTTTCCTTTTCCAGCTCTTCACACGTTCCCAGAATAAATAAAACCCATCCCACCATCCCACAACCAACCACCATACCGCCCACCCAAACCTCCCACTGGTCTGTAGACCCCACGATACCAACTCCCCACCTGTCTGTGAGGGTACGCTAACCCTCGGCCCGCTCTACCGCAAGCGCCAACGCCTCCCCGCGTCCCCACCTGACGAAAGCCAACTGAGCAGACGAACAAAACCACCTATTTCCTTGTCCTGCCGAGATCTCCCTTCCCATCACGTTGGCTCGCTTTCCCTCCCCTCTCCCCGGCTGCGTTCCTGCCAGAAACACTTCAGATTCTAGCAGAAGGTTTCGTGAAGAAAAATGTTAGCTAGCGTCCAATCTTACCGTAGTTCATGTTGATTCGTTGCGTCATGTGACTTGCATGGTCCAAACGAGCGTGATCGAGAGGGCTAACCTTTTTTTTAAAAATAAAATAAAAACAAAAACAAGATTAGCAAGAAGGCGTGTTGTAGGCGTCTGTGTTGTACCGTGTAATTCTTAAAAAAAATAAAAACTTACCGCACCGGTTCAGGGCAAGTGACAGTAAATTAGCATAAAGTATAAATGGGATCAAGTAAATCAGGTTTCTTAAAGATGGCTCCTCGCACTGCCGCATTCCGCGCGTACGGTTAGGCCTGGGCAGGTCGACGCGTGTCTTCGCGCTTTTGCAGAAAACAGCTTCACATCTGTGAAATCAACCCGCAATACAATTTAGTTCATGCACATTTAGATATGTTACACGTAGCTCACTTCTGTAAAATATATTTTGAGAAAATTTGAGACTTCCATCACTTTTTACAAAAAGACGCCCGCAACGAATTTTGCGGACTACCCCAGCCGCAACCCGCAAGCCCCCACCCCTAGCGCCCCACCCCTCAGGTCCGCAACACTGGAACCCTCTTCGCCGCCGTCACTTGTTCATGCTCGGCTCATGCTTGGCGCTGCCGTCGCTCGACCACTGGGAGCCGTGCAAGCTCGGCGGACACACCGGTACAGAGGAATGCCGGGAGCCGTGCGAGATCGCTTGTGCGCAGATCGAGCAGAGGGGATCTTCCTCAACGGCGTCTTTGCCCGCCGCTCGTGACGCCAGCCTCTTGATGGCGGAGGGGGCTTTTATGCGGCGGGTCCTCCGTGCGGATCTAAGGCAAGCAACTTCGACACGGTAATGTCAGACAGCTGAGCTCCAGATCTCCTCCCGTCTCTCCTTCCACTCCTCCTCACTAACCGGTGCTTATACTCGTGGAGCAAGGAAGCAAAGATCTTCGGCCTCGATAATGCCGGCAAGAACAGGTTGCTAAACATTGGTACATAACCACCCCCTTGTGCTTCCTGAATCTCATCTCGACACCCAGGTCTAATCGGATCTAGATCAGATCCTATCCATTTAGTATCCTCCCTGGACCTATCTGATTCATGATTATCTCGATCGTTGCGGCAGCACTGATATCGTAGGAGTTCAACATCACCGATTCAGCTCCTCTACCGGTGTACTAACCCGACGTACAAGGATTAGCTGAAGCAATGCTGCCTCGGACACACAAGGCGTCCTCTGCTCCTCCACTGTCCGCTCCTCTACCTCAGGTGCGAGTGCTCCTCTGCTCCTCATCACAATGCATAGCTCTTCTCTAATGACTCCGTGTACGTTCCTGTTCACACGAGTAAGATCACATTTAGCCGATTGTACAAACAATCAACACATGCACTTGTAGTGCGGCTGGCACAGATACAGTACCGTCAGAATGTTCAAGATTACTTTTTATGTAAATGAGTTGTATATTAGGTCTAGATAAGTACATGAGTTTAAGGGTCTGAAGATTTTTGACTGATGTCAAAGTCTAACAAGAATCTAAGTGTTTCTATCTACGATATCAATAGACATTGGTCATGACCTTTGCATTTTTTTCCTTGTTTTTTTCACAGCTTATTTCAACAATTTAAGCTGCTTGCTGATATCTCAACGAGATGTGGGTCTGTCATGGCTTTTAGACTTGAGTATGAAACTCTCAGGCATTACTTTAATTTGACAGTGAGAATGCTTTTTTTCTTTCTTGGAACCAACCACATCTTCTGTCTTGTTTTATAATAAAGATTCAAATAATATTATCATTAGAAGCATAGTATTACAGTTTGGGAAGCTTCGCCTGTCGGCCCCCCAATTTAGGGTCCACTGTGCATCATGTATCAGTCCCTGGATCAATAGCTGATACGCACAATTCGAACAAGATTGATATCAAAAACCATACTTTTATTGCTAAAGAAGAAATATATTACATGGTTCGGGTTACATAGCTTGGGCCACTGGCCTTACATTGTATATCAGAGATCTAAGACAGCGGTCCTATAACAACGTGGCTCCATTCCTACAGGCAACTTGGAGTGCGGACGTAACCCTAGACTTATTCCTCTGGCGTACTCCCAGACATCATAGTCCTAGCGCAGTTCCTTTGTGTAGTCACACGGCTCCGTCTTCGGGTGTCCTCCTGATGTCCTTTCCTGGCGTAGTCCTTGGTAGCTCCATTCTTGGATATACTCCTACAGCTTCATCCCTAAAAACATAGAGTGGAGGGGGGGTGAGTACGTACGTACTCAGCAAGCCCTAACTTTGGGTGGAGAGGTGGATGGAGGCTATATATATAGAGAGAGGTGATTAGTGGTAAAGGTGGTAGAGTGAAGTAGTTATAAATATAGCTTGGGCCCTGGCAGGGTATTACCATCCTCACCAGTTCCCGAGTTGAGTATAGATTACCAATTTCATAAATACATCTTACCAGAGTATCACAGTTGTTGTAGTCTAATCATTTGGGACCTCATCCCAGCGGCTGCCCATTCCAAGGACGTGGCTATCCGAATAGATTCAGGAAACTCTGCAGAGGTTGTACAAATTTCCCCACATGATAGACACAGTCCGACACCAGACGTCATTGGCTTGGACAGGCCTAACGAGACCTCGTACCCGGATGGTGCTACCTTAGATTTTCATATAATTCCACCACGGACTACTCAGGGACCGGAACCCACAAGCATCAGGATGATCACACAACATCCTAAAATATCGAGTGGTTGGATGATCACACAGCATCCGGTGGATGATCACATAGCATCCAGATTAAATAATAAAAGGGGTGCTCACACACGGCACAACAATAAATTTTACATGGAAGACCACAAAGCAACCATGCCGATCAGACCACGGTAGATCACACAGCAGCCGTGTCCTCTCCTGTTAGTCCGTTGCCACTCCGGCCTCCTAGTGAAAATTATACTTCTATCTAACGGGGTGTGAGATCAAGTCTACCCATATAGACATGTGGCTGTACGAAATTCTGGCTAGGCGAGATGGCAAATGAACCGGTCCTTATGTGACCGAGGCGAGTATCTCCCAACAGGAACCCTTACCAGGCGAACCTGCCAAAAGGGTAATCCACACCACGTGAAATACCTCTCACTTGCCCCATGTCAAGGTTAGTCCGATTTTACCAAATTAAGTTGCATAGTTATTATCCTCAAGTTCATATTTCTCATATCTCATCAAGGTAACCAATACCTTCTCATAAATCATATTATCATAAATATCTCATAATTCATCATAAAACAATATTAATCCATGAATGGAGATTTAATAAGTAGTATATGTTAAGATTAGCAGTTGGTAAGGTTGGGTATGGTGGGTTATGGTGGAGGCTAGCAAAATGTAGAGGTGGTAGAAGGGGAGTAAACAAAGGAATGGAAATGTAGGAGATAGGTGGGGATTAGGACTTGCCTCCGTTCACTGACGAGTATATCCAAGGCTTTCGATCATGCGTGCTCCTTGCTCCTGTCCTGGTGTAGCCGTGCTCCTAGGATCTATCGGGTCGTCTCCATGTCTTCTACCCTACGCTGTCTAGCGTTGGCAAGCAAGAAAACATAAACAAGGAAAATAACAAGCAAAGCATGTAAAACGAGCATAATCAACCAAAGAAAGAAAACGGTCGTAGATGGATTGGCTTTTATCTGGTTAATGGGTACTACGGTGACGAATTACTACTACGGGTTATTAATTAATTACTTAATGCAACTTCAGATTAATATTTAAAACGAGAAGCAATCATATCTAGAATTTAAACGGGCACCAAAAATTATGGTAAAGCATTTTAATATATAGGGTTTTATTTTAGAAGATCTATGGTGAATGGATTACGGAGTTCGGAATTAAAACGATAAAGATATAAACTATTAAAGTTTATTGACTAATCGCGAATGAAATGAGCATGGAAATTATTTTTACTATTTTAGCTTATAAAAATGAGTGGAAACTATCTAGATATGATCTAGGGAAGCTCTAGTTAATTTAGAAATTTTCAGGGAATTTTTCCGTAATTAACAAGCTTACCTTTTAATCTACTGTGTACAATCCCGTAGGTACCCCTAGCATTTTCCTCTGTGCAGTGGTGGCTGACGCATGGGCCCGTACTGGTGGGCATGGGCCTGCTGCCTAGACTGTGCACCGATCTGGTTCCTGCTCGTCCTGCCTCCGTGGTCTATGTGAACCGTATTCACAGAATGGAGGGGAGGTGGAACGTGTGGCTGCCATATGGGTCCTGCGAGATGGCGTGGGCCGTTCCCATTGGTTGGAGCGACGTGGCCAGGTGCTCGGTCTTGGCTTCCTCTCGGTGCGGCGTCCGCTCCCCAGTCTGCATCCCTTCACGGTCAACGAGTCGGAACAGAGAGAGAGCGAGAGGGAGAGAGGGAGGGAGGAAGAGAGGGAGAGAGAGCGGAGCGGAGGGTGAGGGATGCAGGACGGCAGTGGTCACGGCGAGCTCCTTGGCTCGGGCGGTAGCGTCGGAGACGAAGGGGAGGGAGCACGGCGGCAGTCGGCAGCGGCGCGGTGCTCCGGCGGCTAGCGAGTGCGGCGGTGCTCTGCTTCCGGCAGAGAAGAGAAACAGAGCAGCGGACGGTGGCTGCTCGCGGCAAGCGCGGCTGATGACCTCGGCTGTGGCGAACGCGAGGCGCGAGCGTCGTGCGGCAGCGATTGCGGCGGTGTTCGACTACGGCGTCATGGAGCAGAGGCTCGGTCCCCGCGGCTGGAGTAGCCCTGCGGTTCGGGGCTCCGGCGCGGCAACCTCGGCGGCATCCCGGCTGGCAGGGGCGACGTCAGGCGACGGTCTTGAGCGCCGAGCTCCGAGTTCTCTCGGCGAGTCTCGACGACAGCCATAGCTAGCATTTTATAGCCGAGTACGTGCTGCAGTAAGGCGGTGTGCACCGGCCGATATTTCCCGGCCAGGGAGATTTTTGCCGGCATGACATGAATGAGCTGCAGCTGTCCGACAGGACACGACGTGGCGGAGGTCGGTTCGACACAGTATGTCAGCGAGCAGCAGTGGCCGTGGTGACCTGGCACCGTGCTTTAACTCGGCGTCCGTTGCCAGCAGTCTCATCCGCCTGTGCTCGGAGCTTTGCAGAGTGGATACGAGCGACGTGGGAAGCGACAAGGGAGAAAGACGGTTCGTGCGAAATATCTCCGGCGAGCCAGCTCACGTCCTCGCGACGGCCAGCGGAGCGGAGACTGTCGACGGGATGGATGAGTCTGACAGCTGAGCGATGGCCCAGCAGGTCAGCGAGGAATAGTGAGGCGATCGGCGCACAGCAGGTCAGCGCCTGCCGGAAAATATCTTCGACGTCCTGTTTCACATGCTCGAGCTGGAAGACGGCGTCCGTGGCGTCCACGCGGAGGTGACGCGAAGACGACGCGGTGTCCCTGCCGCGCGCGCGGCGCTCTGGTGCTGCCCGGCATGGCCAAGCCGAGAGGCACTTCGGGCTGAGCCCGATGTGGGGAGGGAGGTGTACACAGTAGATGTTCTTTTTTTCTATTTTGTAAATAATATATACTAAATAGGTAATGTATTTTCAGAAAATGTATATTTGTATGCCTATATTTATTATGATGTATTGCTAATTAAGAAAGTTAGAGAACGTAATGCAATTATGATGTATTCCAAGAAAATGCGACCATGTATGTATATATACCTACATACGTATGGACGACCCTAGCTAGTTACTCGGTTTAGCAGGGTATATATATACGTGTATATATGGTGTATGTGTGTATAACGAAAGCATGTGCATATATATATACTTGTACGGGTGCATGATAAATATATGTATATGATGTATCTATATCTAGGGCGTGTATGTATATTGACTAAAACATGTATATGTATATACGTCAATTAAATGTAAACTAATATTACAAGGAAATATAACCCATATATGTGAGGAGTATTATGATAAAGCAGAGCAGGTAAAGATGTACGTTGTATTACCACTATCATATATAAAGTAGGTTTTAATTATTTAAAGGAAGTTGTTTTGGTGCCGCATATAAATTCTAGAGCAAGCAAATCAAACAAGCATTCAATCAATCAAGCATTTTATCATTCAACATTCTAGCCTAAATGCATATGGTGGATTTTTAATGCAAGGTTCTAGAGAAAAGTTTTTCTAAAACGGTTCCATAGAAAATAAACTAATCAAGTTTTAATTTGTTGTAAAATTCTAAAAATTCAAATTTTTAGTGGTTTTTAACATGATGCAAAAACACGGGTGTTACATCGCCATAGATCAATTATCTTCATTAGATGGTTTACTCTAACTTCTGATATTCAGTGTTTTGTTAATTCGGAATAAGAGTAACAAATTGAACCCAACTGACTGCTTATCTTGATACTTGACAGGCCTTAATTATAGGACGGGGTGGACATCCCCCCAAGGGCACCAACCATGCATGACAGCATGAGGCTCAGGGTAAGGCACGATACCTGATTTGAAGTTTCCAATGAAATTACCTTCTAACTAATCATGTGTATCGCGAACTGGAGGTTAGAAAAGTGTATTCCAAAGGTTTTTGCAGTCTACAATCGTTTCTATTTCTATATGTACATTATACCTTTATGTCAGCAGTTTACTGTTAGGTTGCATATTTGTGTCTTTTCAGTTGATTTTGCTTCTACGATCGTTTCTATTTCTCATAACTTGGTTGTTGTCGTCATAATTTCTGATCAAGTACAACAGCTGGTGTGGTGCTGTCATAACAATCCCATTTGATATTACAGTAAGGTGCACCGTGAACACATTGTTTTGTTAATTGCTAATTTCTTAGGGTACTGACACGGATGACTCTGAATGAGTTGTTGGAGTCTGCACTCTGCAGTCCAAATGGTTTGGACAATGCACTGAACTGTCAAATCATGCCTTAAGCTCGGACATGTAGAGACAATAGTTATTCTTTAGAAATGCAACAAGAGTTTATTTCTTTCTGCCCGTATATATATCTTTTGGTTCATTGTAATTTGTGATATGGCGACACTTGAGTGAGTACTGAAGAATGCCAATTGGATGGTTTTGGTTCTACAGTAGTGGATCTCAGATGTATTGTTTGTGAATGGTTTGTGTATGCATGGATGGTGATAATTAGTGGATCTCAGATTTATGATGTGAATGCATGAATGGTGATAATTATCTATATAATCATAAAAAAAATGACCTGTGATACCACTTGATTAGAAAAATTCTCTACATTGCGGCTGGTAGGGCGCGCGAGGCCCGCAAGAATTTCTAGTGACTAATGCATGGCCCATCGAATGCCTCTGACGCATGTTGCTTGCCTAGATTTCCAAGCCCATGATGATTCTTTGGACAAAATAACTTGCTAATTAAGCCCATTTATATTTTATATCAAAATACATGCAAAGTAAATGCATGCACATATACTATATATGAGCTAAACAAAAGCAAATTAATCTCTCTAAAAGAGAGCTACATGTACGTGAGTTGTTTGACCAACCATGCATGTCCGTGTACACCCTTCAGCTAATAGGTAGATAATAATTAGCTAGCTAATATTAGATATGAGCTATCCAGCTAACCACTATCAGATAGTGAATCCAAACAGGCACTTATATAGACATCAAAAGAAAAAAAAAATGAAGACATCTTTGCCGGTAGCATCTCTTAGGCTGGACCCTTTTGTAGGAATATATATATATATATATATATATATATATATATATATATATATATATATATATATATATATATATATATATATATAATAAAGAGACAAAATTTCAATCTATTTTTTTGGTACCTTTTTTTTTTGGTACGGCCTCCTCTGACTAACTCTGTGAATATGGAAATTGTTTCGGTTCGCCTCTCTATATCTCTCATGTTATATATATAATAACAGATGTAGGACTTCTTTAGGTAACCTAGATAGACATGAATCTATCCAAATAGATCCCAGAAAAGTTTTTTTTAAGGTCATGGCATCCAATCCGTTTCCGTTTCCTGTTTTGTCCATTTTTGTTTTTTTGCTTTGTGTTTTTTCCTGTCCGTCCATAGGGTACTTTTCCTTTTTTTTTTCCTTTTCATCAGTTAGCAACTTCAAAGTTCTTATCTCTTTTTCTGTTTCTTTTGTGTTTATTTCCTATCCTATAAATATCTATATATCTATTATCTATTACCTATAATATATATAGCTGAGCTCATCTCCAGACAAGATCACTACTAGATAACAGATTGCTCGGATATCTTGCGATGGCTTGGCGGCGGCGCCCGATTCCAGCGCAGCGCGGGGCGCTAGCCTATAAAAGAGACCCCAAGCCCTCACGAGCAAGGGGACAGGGCTGCATGGAAGGACGGACGCGCGCCCTGGGTACCGGCTCTGGCCAGCCTTAACGCGTGCATGTCAGCCAGTACACGGAGGCCGGGGAGATCCGGGATGAGAAGACGAGCAGGGGCATTGGAGGGACACGGCACCGCCAGGGGAGCCGTGTCGCATGCATGGAAAGCTTCTAAGTTCTGACCTAAAGATGGAGAGGAGTTGGAGGCAGCCTTTGTATGCGCGTCGATCTATCAAGGAGAGAGGTCGAGCAGCCAACTCGCGCCGCCCATACCAAGAACGGAAGGAAGCGGACTAAGAAGGCAGCCGCCGCTACAAGATGGCGCCAGGAACGGAAGGAGGCGGACTAGGAAGGCAGCCGCCGCTACGCAGAGGTGCCAGTAGAAGATCTACACGTGCAAAATATGCGCACGCGGTGGAGATCGTGATCAGGACGGCTGTGTCGAGAAGCTAGCAGCGCCATGGGCGGAGGCAGCTGTCTGGCAAGGTTCGGCGGCCGCCATACCTAAAATTTATACAAAAGACTAGTATATTATGTGTATATGAGTGAATTACAATACAATACTGATAGATTTAATGATTGGCTGCTGTCTCATGTTTGGTGGCTAGTTGGTCTGACGCAGTGATGCTCTTGGGCCTACCTCAAAAGCCCACAGTCCATGGAAGGAAGCCACTAGTATCGTACTCGTTGGTCTTCTTGGCCGATCGGCTGCTCCAGTCTTCAATCTCCGACGGTTCTGTTTCCTAAAGACCTAAACCGATCACAATCCAAAAACGGTGGTCCGTCAAGTGCAAAGGCAGCAACTCGATGCCGGAGCGGTAGCCGGGGCCGGTGCAGAGGCGGGAGGCAGCGACTGGTGACGCGGCCGGCGACTCGGCGCTAACGCGGTAGCCAGGCGTAGGATATGACAGCAGCCGGCTACGAGTCTCACATCTGAGTACAATTGTACAATGAATCAATATAAAAAATAGCACCACCTAAGAAGAGCAAATACATAACGAAAGGTATCCGCCACACCTAGAAAATATTCCTGCCTCCGCCACTCAGCGGCAGCCCCTCAGCATCACGACGCAATGAAACAGAGGACGGAACATCATCCAAGCAGTCACAAAAGGACGAAGGCACGTCGTCCTGAGGTAGGAACATATATATGGTCGTCGCGCCGCATGCATGTAAGCCCGGCACCCTCATACTCACCATGGCACACCACACCGCCATGACCTATTGAGAAGACCCGATGTCTCTGCATCCACGACATGGTAGCTGCGTTGACGACTGCATCGTGGCCAGGCTTCGCCAGCACGTCCCGGTCGCGATGCCTGCATCCTAGCCGTCTACCTCCACGACACGGCCACACCGACGACTAACAAGCATGTAGAGATGTCAGGACGGGAGCGACACGCGTCCATAGGCTCCGCTGACCTTTAGCAGAGATGCTGCCACAAATGTTCATCTCTGGTCTACACACAACGAGGTCCTGTTGCTGTGCCGAGGGACCATGCTCATTTGGATAAGAGCCGAGAAGCAAGGTGGACGACGCGTGCCATGGACTCTGGCCGACCACACTCATCGGCAACAGTGTTCGCTGCATCGTCTAGAGTCGGCCACACTTACCGGCTTGAGATGACAAGACTGCGTTGGATCCTGGTGACGTCGAGACGATTACGGATGCCATCAGCAACCTATCGCCCCACTAAGAAAGCGAGCCCCGACACCATCGACAACGGCTCCACACCTACACCAACAACGTCACTGCACCGGACGACGTAGAGACAACCATAGACAACATCAGCAATGGCTCCTACACTAACGATGCTGCCGCATCAAGGAGGCAAGCCCGGATGCCATTGATAACAGTTACGCATCTACATCGACAACACCATCGCACCGAGAACGAGTCCAGACGTAATCGAGGACGGCTCTGCATCTACACCAACGACACATGTCATTCGGCACTTGTCGGCACTGGCGAGCACGCCATATGGTCATCATAAAATAATTCATAGCTTTTAAACTTAATAGAAAGGATAAAAACATAGATTGATATGTAACATCATGTTCTTGCTTTCCATTAATATTTTATAGTTTTATTTTCTCCTATTACAACGCATTTATATATATATATATATATATATATATATATATATATATATATATATATATATATATATATATATATATATATATATATATATATATATATATATATATATATATACAAGAGACACTTTTTAGGATTATTAGGACAGGTTTGGGTAGGTAGGTAGAGTAGGAAGAGGAACATTGGCTGCTATTGACGAAAGAGACATCTAACAAAGAAAATGGTTTTTTGAGAATGAACTCTTGTGTTGTTAATTTTCTGCTACTAGAAAACTCTACACTTGTTTCACCGCGTACTAGCGACGTCTGCCAGAGTTTTAACGGTGGATTCGGCAAAATTCGGCACATTTTGACAAAGAACTGCAAACCCACCAAACTCCCATCTCTACCCTGCTTTTTTTTTTTTTTGAGCAGACCCATCTCTACCCTGCTGAATACGACTCCCAGGTATTTCTCATCGTGGTGGTGCAGATCGATTCTGTCGCTGCCACCATGGTCTAATTAATGATTATCTTAGAACAATGATTATATGTACTACAATTTCATTGTACTATTAAGACTCCATACTTATATTTGTTCGCATCAAAACTTGACTCATATTGCTCATTCTTCGTAAAAACTCGTGTAATATTGATGATTGACTACAAATGGAATGTAGTCGCAAATAAAAAGACTACAAATGGAATGTTGCGAACATTATTGTCAGGTATCAATGATCCCCACGTCCGAAGACGACGCTAAGAACTAGCTTTTCGGCAAATCAGGAATGTAATCACGAACTTGGCCGACCCTTCAGTGCGGAACTCTGTCCCAACCGACCCCAAGAGTAGGGGCTCCGCCTCACCTGACCCCTTGGGCACGGGCCCAGCTGCGCCCGACCCCAGGGGAAAGCTCCGCCTCGTCCGACCCTGGGAGCACGGGGTCCGTCTCGCCCGACCCCTTAGGAGCGGAACCGCCCCGCCCAACCTGGGGGCCACGGGTCGGCCTTGGGCGCGGGCTCCTGCGAGGGCCCCCGCCTCCCCCAACCGCCACGAACGCAGGTGGTGGGCCCCAGACCATGCCCCTAACGCTAGAGGGGGGGCACCTCGACGTGACCAGCGGCTATCACATGTTATATCTAGGCACCCATGTCTCCAACAGTGCCGGGTGGACTGGCACTGTGCGGCTCGATCCTCGTGCGACTCCAAACAAGGAGATCGATTGGCCATATTGCATGACAGGGAGGGACCAGGCGGCGCGGTCGAGCGGCAGCGCCCGTCTGTAGCACCAGTGACGGACAGGGGAGTCATGACCAAAACGGCGACGCCCGCCTGTAGCGCCGGAGACGGACATAACCACAACATGCATGTGCCTCCATTGTCGTCCGCAGGACCCGCCCGTGGGGAGGAAGGGCGGCGTAACTCCGGGGCTGTCTCCTCCATCGTTTTTCTCTTTCTTCTTTTTCTCTCTCGCTCTTGTACCACGGGTCCTTCCCTTTATCTATAAAAGGGAAGGCCGAGCACCCCTGAGGAGGATCTTTTTTGGACCGACCGAAGGCACTTCAACTCCACTTCACTTTCACCATAGACCTGGAAGCTCATCCGTCTCTTGACCGTTTGTAACACCTACTACAGACCCAAGTGCAAGTAACACGAGCAGCTCGCCACTGGACATAGGGACATTCAGTCCGAACCAGTATACATCTTCGTGTCCTATTTGCACACCATCCGAGCCTAAACGCGCAATAATAAAAATTTACTGGCCGGTGATTCCGAACACCGACAATTACACTCACGTTTAACTCGAATTATTGTGGTATGATTTTTTTTGTTCAACGCACATACATTTAGCCAGTAAGAATAAACTATCCAGTTGAACTTGGCTAAAGCTATGTATGTAAAGATGAAAATGGAACGGAAATATCCCGAACCGAACCGCATCGTTTTCAATATTTAATCCGATCGAATCCGCATTTTCTTGTCCGACTTTACCGTTTTCGCTTTCGCATTTCAGATGTTTCATATTTCAAATGTAAAAGTAGAAAACGGTTTAGACATTTTTCGACCGTTTTCTACTTTTCTACTTTTAATTTGAAATATTCCGAATTCAAAATTCGGTTTAAACTGAATTTGGCCAAGTCATACAGCCCAATTACATGCTGCTCACCACGCAGCTGCGTTCTTTCTACTGGTGGCCAGCTGCCCTCTCTTATAGACGGAGCCCAGTCTCATCTCCCTTCACCTCACGAGGTGGTGCTAAATGGCAGGAAGCCAACAGTATCTACACGAAAGCCCACCTGGGTCATAGCCCATCAAGCTCATCGGTTTAACTTCCACCTGCGAAGTCAATCATTTGATAGTTTTTGCCTCAGCCGAATAAATCTTTGTTACTCAAAAGAAAAATCTGAATAAATCTTTAAAATAAAATACTTTATTCTATTCCAAAAAGATTAATAAAATTGTCTTAACTCAGTTCGAGTTCATGTTTCTATAACATCTAATTTTAGTTCAGATTCTAAAATGGTATGCTAGTTGCTACATCTAATTTTAATTCCTATTATCCTGCTAGCTACTAATTGCTTGTTCTAGACTTGTATTTATGTATCGGCTATTGTGTTAAATACCTAAGACCAAGGATCATGCACTTGTTAATTATTATATGCACTTGAACTTGATCATGTATGTACTTAGTCATGCACTTGGTCCTACGGGTCGGTATTCCGTATTGAGTTTTCGTATATCAACCGTGTTCGACATAAATCCGTTTGAATTGGTTCGTTTTCAGAATTATCGATATTTCATAAGTTCGCGTTCGTTTTCATGTCCGGCTTTACCGTTTTCGCTTTCGTTTTCGTATTTCAAATGTAAAAGCAGAAAACAATTTAGGAGTTTTTCGACCGTTTCGGACCGTTTTCATCCTTATATGTATAGCCTTGTTTAGTTCCTCCCCCTAAAGTTTAGTCCCTATCCCTTTGGATGTTTGGACACATGCATGGAGTATTAAATATAGACTAAAAAAATAACTAATTGCACAAATTGCGACTAATTTGCGAGACGAATGTTTTAAGCCTAATTAGTCCATGATTTGACAATGTGGTGCTATAGTAAAGCTACAGTAGACATGTGCTAATGACGGATTCATTAGTCTTAATAAATTCATCTCGCGAAGTACTGATAACTTCTGTAATTTATTTAATTATTACTGTCCGAACACTCTCATGTGACACTCCTAAACTTTAACCCCTGGATTTAAACACCACCTGAGGTATCATTGAAGCTAGCATCACTTTAAAGTTTAAAAGGCAAATTATTTTGGTTTCAAGAAAGTTAATTCTTGAATTGATAGAGAAAGATAAGAAAATAAGAAAACAAATAGAGTGAATTCAACACTGCCAAAAGCAAAAGTAATGTTATGTTATCAATTCAAACAACGATGTGCCGCTGTGTATGGGTGGGACAGGAGTTCAGATGTTTTATCGATCTACGTGGGATGGTATGTTAGCAAATTGTCCAGGGGCTACTGAATTGATCACGTCGTCGGCACAGTTGCGGCGGCCTGAGGGTGGGTTATGTTGGGTCGTCGGGATCTTTGAGAACCAACACATTTATTTATCTTCCCTAAAAACAGATTTATTTATCTTTTTTTTTTAGAAACAGCCCCCTCCTTTTTTTGATCACCAATTATATTACAAACTCCAAATGGAGGAGAGATGAGCCACACATGCCTACCAAAATCTAAACTAATAGAGCTCTTAGCTAACTGAAGCGCATCAAAATTCGATTGCCGCCCTTCATGCACAAAATCAACTATAGCAAAGCTTTCCATTCTTCTTTTGATCTCCAAGATGATAGGACCATAGCTCCTGAAACCAATCCCTTGGATACTCCTTGCTAGGGATGAAAACGGACGGAAACAGACGAAAAAACCATATTTCTACTTCCGTTCCTATATTTTTTGGTGGAAACGGGAGCGGGTTCGGAAAATACGGGTTCGAAAACGGAATCGGAATATGCGGACATACGGAAACGGACAAATACGGATGGAGAACCAGAAAATTAAATTAAGATCACATAATCTAATATTCTCAAAGTATACATATATAAAGTCATGTAATAATATATATAAAGTTTAATATTCATTTACATGCTATGTACGTGAACATAACATGCATATTTGGTGATTCGTAGTTATATTAACATAACATAAGGACATGTAATTGTTGAACATGTTGAGCATAGATTGAAAACGGGAATAAAACGGGATAAATACGGGTCTATTCCGTATTAAAACAGGATTACTCGGAAACGAACGGAAAACACTATTTTCTACTTCCGCAAATACGAAAAGGGATCTCGCAAATACGGAAACGGATGGGAAAATATAGAAAACGGAACGGGACGGTACGAGAAAAATTCCGTCCATTTTCATCCCTACTCCTTGCTGTGTTAGCGCAGTCCGTTGCCACTCTCACAGTTTGGAGGCCTAGGTCATCCGAGGGAGCGAGGCCTTCACGACATGCAAGTGCTTCAGCCACCTCTGCCTCCGAGAGGCCTTCCAGGACTAGAGCTGAGGCACCAAAGAAAGTGCCTTCTCCATCCCTCGCAATTGCCACCATTGCCGCTCTTCTAGCATTTTTTGACAACGCAACATCCATGTTAATCTTCATCGCTCCGCTGGGTGGCCTAATCCAACGCAGGCTAGGTGAAGTCGCCTGCTTCTTCTTCGATTTATTTATCTGCTACAGTATTCGGGTACTTCACGGCTGCCAAATTGGCACAATCCCTAGTCAACAGTCCATCTTTTTTTTTGTCAGTCAGGTCTCTTTCTGCTAGGCCTAGCTAGTTTGCCTGCCGATCTCGACGACTCGAATCAAAGTAATTATATAATAACCAGATTGCACATCTTGTCTTGGTGTCCCGATGTACCTGTTGCGGTGTGCGGAGCTTGAACTATAAAATTAAGAGGGCCAATAAAACTTATGGCACTAATAGAGGAGGCCCACTCAACTACAATTGAAGTCTCTTTTTGCCTCTACCAATTAGAGTATCGAATTTTGAGACCCCTCACTTTCGAAGCCATCTGATAGGGATTGGTTTTGAAAACCGTTTTAGTTAACCATGCCAGCGATCCTCCATCGAAGTCAGTCACAGTAGATATAAAACGGACTACCTTGTTAGTTTAGAAAGGTGACATTATTAAAAAACTATAAAAATATTTTGAAGGGAAAAAAATATGCAATTAAGAATTCTAAAATCAGAATCAATCTTAAAATTTTGGTTGGTTCAGAAAAATACGAAACCAAATTTAGATTTTTTTTTCTAAAATTAAGTTCTATGTTTTTCCAACATAGGCACCATAATAGAGTATGGTTTTAGAAAAGGCTCGAAGTCTGGCATCCTAAGCCCATCAAAGCAACGTTCCCGCTTGATCATGTGCAAGTCTTGTACGCTTTGAAGCTCAAAGCATGGCTTAGTTATGATGTACGTGCAAAGGGTGAAGGGTAAGCTAGAGGCTTGAGTATGATGGACCGCGAGATAGTGAACTGCGAGTAGAAAGCTTGGCTTTGAAGGGTACATATCTATGTGTTACTTTATGTATTTGTCGTAATAACAGAGGGGGTAATTTATAGAAAATATAATAAATTAAGGGCTATTATTTGCTACTAAATTCAAGGTTAGATGTTTCTGATTATTTTACTAAAACTCTAGGATAATTGCCAGCATTTTATGAAAAAAAAATCAAAATATGGCAAAACAGAAACACACTAAGAAAGAAGAAGAAACAAGAGAGAACAAAATGGGTAATTTAGATGTAAATTTAGGAGTTTATTTTAAACTGTTTTCATAATGAAAGAAATGGATCATTTAGATGCCTTTAGGAGTTATCTTATGTATTTTTCATATTGCCATTTAAGGTATCTTTTAAAAGGAATAGATTTAATATATATTATTGGTGATGATGATTAGAGGTTGTTAAATTATAGGCCAGATATTTCTGGTTATCGTAAGAAGTTCGAAAATTTATCTTTTATTACTATTATTCGTAATCTGCCTAATTCCATACTTGGGTTCATGTCGCTTCTATTGAGCTATAAGTAATGACCTTTTCAATTGGATCTTGACCTGGAATGAAGTTGATTTATATATTTCAGTAAAAATTGAAACCACCTAGCAAAATGAACAATCCCTTATAATATCACTTTGGCTTTGCTGAAATTCACCACCGGCTTTTCCTTCACACAGAAATTACCACACGGATGCACAATAAACACCACGATTCAGGAACAGTACATATGATCCGCTGACGTGGGACCTTTGATTGTATACGGGCACTACCGTACGCATGTGTGTGTTTCACACGTCGGCCGGCGAGGACTCGACGTGGACAGTGTGCTTGGACTGGCTCCCTGAGCGGCCCCCCTCCCGCACGCTGTTCTCCGCAAAGCGTACGCTCGCGGTGTTGAACCCCTTCTCGCGCTCGTGCGCTGTCCACTCCCGGTTGTAGTAGTCCTCCGCCGTCGCCCCGGGCCGCGGCCCCACGAACATGCCGCCCCACTGCGGGAAGTAGATGAGCGTGATGGGCAGCGTGCAGGCGATGATCATGAGCCCCATGTACTTGATCCCCGTCTCCGTCTTGTACTTGGATCCGTGGAAGAAGATGAGCTGCGTGAGCACAGCGCCCACGTTGCCGCCGCCGCCGGTCATGCCGGAGATGAGCCCCAGCGACCTCCGGGAGACGAACGGCACGATGCCAAAGGTGAGCCCGCAGGCCGCCTGCACGAACAGGGAGAAGAGTATCATGACGGCCACGGACGCGCCGAAGGAGTAATCGACGGCGCCGAGCACCACGCAGAGGACGCCCCCGATGGTCTGCACCACCCACAGGCCCCACAGCCTGCCGCGCATGCCGAACCGGCTGGAGAGCCAGTCCGACATGAGGCCGCCGCCGGGGCGGGAGATGATGTTGGCCATCCCGAAGCTGGCGGCGATGAAGCCGGCGGTGCTGAGCTTGACGCCGAAGCGGTCGTAGAAGTACTGCGCGATGATATTGTCCACGGCGAGCTCCACGCCGAAGCAGTAGCCGTAGGTGAGCGCCAGGATCCAGGCGCGGTAGCTGGTGACGGCGTGGCGGAGCACGTTGCCGAAGCTGTCCTTGTGCATGTCGCCGGATTTGTGCAGCTTCCGGTAGTTGCCGTCGGGCATGTCCTGGCCGAACGCCAGCACGGCGATGGCCGACAGCGTCTGCAGCAGGCCCGGGATGAAGAAGGCCACGCGCCACGCCGTGAACGGCGTGCTCCCGATCTTGCGGATGGCCTCGAACACGAGCGGCATGATGAGCTGCACGGCGCCTCCGCCGAGGTTGCCCCACCCGCCGGCGACGCCGTTGGCCAGCCCCACCTTGGGGGGCGAGAACATGGAGCTCATCCAGAACTGCGTGGACACGAAGGACGCCAGCGAGAAGCCCGTGAAGAAGCGCACGAGCAGGAAGGACGACGGCGAGTCGATGATGGCGGAGCAGTACACGGCGGGCGTGGTGAGGAGTATGATGGACGCGGACGCCAGCCGGGGCCCCACCAGGTCGCACGCCGTGCCCATGGCGACACGCGCGAAGACCGCGCCGGACACGGAGGCGATCCCGGCGCTGCCGATGTCCGTAGCCGTGAGCCCGAGCGTGTCCCGGATGAGGGGGAGCAGCGGCGGCGCGGCGAAGGTGGACAGGAAGCAGCAGAAGAAGGAGAACCACGACAGGTGGAAGGCGCTCATGTGCGGCCTCGCGAAGGAGAAGAGCCAGAACTCGGTGGCCTTGTTGTCGGAGTCCACCGGCATCCTGAACCGCGGCTTGGACGCCGCCTCGGCGGCCTCCACCTGCATCGCCGCGGGCTTCAACCCCCCCTCCGCCATGTCACCGCCCGCCTGCTTCTCACTCAGTGTCCTCTTCCCTCACCGCCGCAAGCCGGTACGTGGCTGTGCTGATGCTTTGGCGCGTACGTGGCGCTTATATAGAGCTAGCTGCGACTGGAGCAAGAAGCGTCTGCGGCGCGCGGCGGCCGGGGCGCGATGCTTGGAGACGGCGAGGGCGCAACGTGGAAACCAATAAAGATTTTGTACATGAGGTGGAGCTAGCGATCCAGTGGAAGGCCGGCCGGCGCGCACGGCAGCGGAGTGCTCCCTCGCCGCTGCTCTCGGGCGTCGCGGCTTTCTCTCTGATGCGGCGAGACTTTTGTTTTGTTGGCGAGCAGAGCGAGGTGATTGGTGTCGCTGTCGTGGTGGACAAGCGGGCTTGGCTGGCTAAAGCGAAGGTTCTGACCTCTGACCTTGGAGGCCACGTTCCTTGGCCCGTGGAACTACCACAGCGCCACCCGGCAACCGGGCGGTTTCGGGTCAGGCGGGTTTCGGGTTTCGCGAGTTCGGATTCGGGTTCGGGGATGATTTTTTACCCTGGTTTTCGCGTTCGGGGCCCCAAAACCTATCAGGGTTGGTTTCGGGTTTGGTTTTCCACCCGGTGATATCCAATGGATATCCGAAATAAATCATTTAGAATTAAAACTCATGTGTTTATAATATGCTAATAATAACTTGTTTACTTACATTATTAAATTTATGCTAAGTTGACTCATTAAAATATTTATTATTTGTTGCCTCTTGTTTATACGTGTGAATATGTGTATATATATCATGCATATGTTTATAGATAGTTGTTATTGCTCTTACTATGTTGCCATACAGCAGGTTTCGGGTATCTATTCGGGTTTCTGGTATCCGCGGGTTTGGTTTTATGGACAAATTATCACCCGAATCGGTGTTCTGTGTGGTTTCGGGTTTCGGGTTCGGGTGCATAGAGACTCTGCCCGATCCGAATCCGCCCCGTTGCCATCTTGATCCACTCCTCGGATCTTAGAAATCCTATTGGCGAGCAAAGAAGACTGTTTGGATTCCGTGAGTTGAGATAGGATACCCTCCGTCCTAAACCCATATATTTAATGAACACATGTAGATGTAGAGTTGTCTTGTCAAACTATAATGAACTACTAGAGTTGTTTTTGTAATACTATTTTTAAGCTCAGAAACGCGTCCGTCCCGTCGGACGCGGCTCCCAGACCTGCCTTCCTCCTACACTGTCAGTGGACCAGCCTCTAATCTAAAAAAGATAAAAGAAAAATTCCCCACTCAAGCGGTGGTGTCCTCCTCAGTTGCTCCAAGACCCTCGCTGCACTGCACCTTAGGCCGACCCGCTGCCACAAGGTCCCGTACCAGGGCGCTGTCTCATCCCCGCTCCCTCCCCAGCATGAAGCGCCTGCTTCGGCGTCTCTCCCGTGTGGCCGATCGTCTATAGGGTCAAGATGGCGGACTAGAGGGGGTGAATAGTCCTTTCTAAAACTTAATCGCCCCGGCTAACTGAAAAAATGCGGAATAAAAACTATCAATCTAGCCAAGACTACACACCTCTATATAAGTTCACAAGCACCTTATAAGGATCCTAAAGAGGCAACAAATGTGTCGGGCTAGCTAGTGCTCACCTATCCAATTCTAGCTTGCAGGGTCACACAAACCTATGCAACTAGTACTTCAAGTAAACCGGGGAGCACCTACACAATCTAGTAAGCACAAAGCCACCTAAGTTCACTAGCAGTGCTCAATAATAAGGTTACAGAAGCCAAATTAGAGAGCGCAAAATACTTAGCTATATAAACTAAACAATATGACTAACAAGATTACTCAAACCAAATTAGTCACGCAAGAGCTACTTCTATACTACACAAGCAACAAGGTAACTAGCAAGCCACGTAAGCTAACTAATTACAAGCGCAACTACACAAGCATAAATATATATGAAAGTAAATACAAGCTTGTGTATGAGGATTGCAAACCAACGGGAAGAACAAGGTTGACACGGTGATTTTTCTCCTGAGATTCACGTGCTTGCTAACACACTAGTCCCCGTTGTGTCGACCGCTCACTTGATGGTTCAGTGGCTAATTGGCATCACCCGTCAAGCCCACACATTGAGCACCACAAGAATCTACCCTCAAGTGAGGGTAACTCAATGACACGCTCAACTAGAGTTGCTCTTCAAGGCTCCTGTGGGGTGAGCACAATACCCTCACAATCACTTCTCCAGAGCACCGCACAATCTTCTTCGCGTGCTTCGATGGAGATCACGCCACCAAGCCGTCTTGGAGGTGGCAACCTCCAAGAGTAACAAGCACCACCAGCTTGCAACTCGATCACCTAGTGCCACTCGATGCAATCTCACAATGCAACGCAGTAGAATCACTCACTCGCAATCAGATTGCACTCTTGCAAGCACAAGTGAGTTAGAGGGCATCCAAGCACACCTACACAAGCCACCAAGGTTTCAGGGTGCTCAGCAACCAGCCCAAACCCGAGCTCCACCTCTATTTATAGCCCCCAAGCCAAATAGAGCCGTTGGAGCAAAGTTGCGGGTTTCTGCGAGGGCACTGGACACGATGGTGCCTAACATCGAACACAGCGGTGCCCCTCCCAATGATCAAATTCCAACAGCTAGGTGACCACCCAAGCCAACCACGCGAAGTCCCCGTTCTCAGAAAAACAGGGCAGTGCACCGCCCTAGGCACGGTGGTGACCAGCCCCGATTCCTCGCTCTCGGCTGAAAAGCGGCAGTGGCACCGGACATCACCCGGCGGTGCACCGCCCTCACAATGGCGGTGTACATCGTCAATTCCGGTGACCACCCCGACTCCTACTACGCTCGGCCATATCCAGGTGGGCACCGCCCTAGGGGTGGCGGTGCCCCCTAGGGCAACACACTACTCTTGGCCTCCCCAGCCAGTCACCGCTACAGGGGTGGCGGTGCATCGGACAGGGGGTGGCGGTGCCCCCAGGGCAGCAACCCGAGCCCGGTTTTGCCTCCTCTTCTTCACCAACTTCTTCACTTTTGCAAATATGCCAACACCACCAAGTGTTCACCAACTTGTGTGTGTGTGTTAGCTTTTCACAGACATTTCCCAAAGGATTAGTCACTCAATTCACCACGCCACTCGATCCTAGCAACGATGCAAAGTTAGATCATTCGAGTGGCACTAGATAACCGGTATGCAAATAAGTTTGCCCCTCTTGATAGTACGGCCATCTATCCTAAACATGGTCATAAACTTCTCTACACACCTGTGACCGGTGAAATGAAATACCCTATAGGTTATACCTTTGCCTTGTACATTCCATTCCATCTCCTCCAATGTTGATACAACACATGCACCAACCATATCAAGAATGATATGATCCACTTCATATCATCACGTGACCTTGTTGGTTCATCGATCTTAACCTCACTTGCTTTTCACCGTTGCCTTCCTCCATCGGCGCCAAGTCTTGCTCAAGCTTTACCACCACACGGTCCATCGCTCCAAAGCTTCCAACTTGCCCTTCACGCTTGCAACCGGTCCTTCAAGCCAAGTCTTGTCTTGATCTTCTCTACCTTAGTCACATGACTCCATGTCATGTCTCATATGCAATGAGCTCCTTCATCACATGTGTGAGCCTTGCAACAAATCCAAGCCATCTTCACTGTCATGGCATGAGTTGCTCACACAAGTGTACCTATGGACTAATCACCAGTGTATCTCATATTTGAACACATAAGTCCACCTAGGTTGTTACTCAATTACCAAAACTAAATAAGGACCTTTCACCGTCCCACAACGCACCCGGCCCCTTCCCTCACTGCTCTGTGCGCCCGTGCCGCACCACCATCCAACGTCGCGCCCTCATCCACCTCGTCCGACACGGAAGGGAAGGCAGGGGAGGCCTGTGCCTACGCCTGGGGAGACCTGTGCCTGCGCCTGTGCCCCCATCCACCTCACGTCGCTGGCAGGAAGGGGAGGCCTGTGCCACCGCAGTTCCCCACTAGGTTGGCCGTGGCCGTCGGCAATGCTGTGTTTTTAGACATGTTGCAAGCCTATGTTTCAAGTGTTTCATTTGTTTCAAATGTATGTTTCAAGTGTTTCGTACGGATGTTGCAAAAGTAAATCGGGGTGTTGCACATGTTGTAATGGCTATACACGTATGTTTTAAGTGTATGTTCCAAATGTTTCATCTCCTCCAGATGAATGTTGCAAGTGTTTTATCTGGATGTTGCAAAAATAGATCTGGATGTTGCAAATACATGCGTGTTGCAAGCATATGTTGTTTCAAGTGTTTTCAGGTGTTTCATATGTATATTTGCAAGTGTTTCATCTGAATGTTGCATATGTTTGCAATAGTTTTTAAATATTTTTCAAATGTTTTCGCAAGTATTTCATACGCTTGTTTCAATTGCTTCATCTGTCTTCTTTTGTATATTGCAACTGTTGCATCTGGATGTTTCAAAAGTAGATCAGAGTGTTGCACATGGGATGCACGTGGGAAGTTGCCGATGACATGGGCGACGTTCGGGGCAGCGCGGGCCCACTACTGGTGCGCTCGCTCCCTGTGCGGGCAGCGTCTGGACGCTAGCGCCCAGATCGGACGTCTCGGCGCAGGCAAGTCCCTCTTAAGTTTAATCAAATTTATAGAGAAGAGCATCAAAATGTATGACACTAAATTAGTATCATTAAATACATCATGAAATATATTTACATAATATACTTATTTGGATTATCATAGATGTTATTACTATTTTCTATAAATTTGGTCAAACTAAAAAGATAATTTTGACTAATTTATTTTGAGACAAAGAAAGTATGAGTTGAACTAATCAATGCATGCACATCAATATAGTATCATAGTTAGAGGTTTCAAATTCAAATCCTAGTGAACACAATTAAATAAAATAATTGCAAACGACTTCTATTTCTTTGTTTGTGGGGAGTATTAAAATATAAAACAACTCCAAGAGCTTCTTTATATCTCAAATATGACATCTTCTATTTCTGATTTCTCACTAGCCAAATATTTAAAGCAGGCTAGCTCTCCAAAATGTGCACCATAGACGACTCCTATTTCTATGTTTGAGGGGAGTATTGGAATATAAAGCAACTCCAAGAGTCTCTTAAGAGCAACTCCAAGAGTCTCTATATATCCTTCTTTATTGTTAGTAATAGAGATTTTGATGAAAATTGTCCTCCAATAGCTTGTTTAAATAGATTTCTAAATATTGGCATCCTCTATTCTGAATTGCTTGGATTGACTCTTTAGAGAGCAAACAAGATATAGAAAAGCTATTGGAGTGTGTGGAAAGATATAGAGATCGATTTTTATTCAAATGACTCTTCAAATGATGATTTAGAAAATGAGTTTAACAAAGTCTTTTGGAGAGCTGAATGCTCTTATATCTCCAAATGGCATGTTCTATTCCTAATTTCTGGCTAGTCAAAGATGGATAGAGGGTCTAGTTCTTCAAAATACGCACAAGATATAAAGAAACTATTAAAGAGTGAAAAGATATGTAGAGAGCAATTTTTATTCAAATGACTTTCTAATTAAAGATTTAAAGAGTGAATTTAAGAAATATGTTGGAGATGCTCTGGGTACGGCTGCACCCAGCTCAAGTGCCATCGCACAGGAAGCATGAGCCTTTTTTCTTTTAGCAGAGAGAGCGTTTTCTTCGAGGAACTATTGGAGCAGAATTTCAAATTCTAAACACAATGCGACGGATGCTGTTGTCGTGCTGCACACATCCGGCGTGTCTCTGTGTCATGCACATTACTTGTACTGTTGCTTTCTACTAGTCAAACGGTGGAAATGGAGCTAGCCGCTGTTGTTTCGCTAGAAACAGGTGCTTGCGTCCAAATGACATCTTAAAATGAAGGAAACCACACAAGTGGATGGGAGGGGCATATTAAGATGTTAAGCTATTGGTCACACCAATGATACATTTGAAAAAATCAAACTAAGTGGCTTTATGGACCTATCACAGCTAAGATTATGCCAGCCAAAAGGCAGTAGCATATGCTTTGCATAAAAGAAAAAGAAAAGGGGACGGCAGCATATGGTTTTCAGCAAGATGGAAATTCCGAAGGGATAATGCTTCACAAAATGAAAATATTCCACATAAACAGTTGGAGATCCTTTACCACGGGTGGGAAACTACGTATATAATTGCAACAATGCATGGACAACAGCTAGAAAACTTTCAAGAGTTTGGATAAAACAATGCCCAGGTTCATAGCTAGATGCAACAAGACAAACATGATAAATCCTAGCATATGTATGTCACAAAAGCCAATTAATAACTCTCTCTATTTGTATACATGCAAGATGACATTTTATAGTTTTGTCTAATGAATACACGTGACCTCTGGGTTCTCAAAGGGCAAAAGTACTACTGAGTGAAGGGTTGGAGTGTTGGTGATTTTAATTCTGTTGGAACAGATTGCAGTTGGATGATAGATGCCTTTTGAATTTTTAAGAAATTCACTTACAGCATGGATACATGAGAACATATCAAAACTAGCTGCTACAGCTCTAAGAAAAAGCCAAAGGTTAGGCTAGCCAAAAACTAGTTATTAAGAAAAATGACAAGGGGACCCCCTTGCAATTTTCTCTTTTCTTTAAACAACTCCAGAATCCAAATTATCTATCAAATCATCCTGAAAATTTCTAACCTTTGTTGTCTTAAGCTAAATGAGGTTTGCCAGGATATACATTTCCAGGATAACTGTTGTGGAAGCATTGACTTTAGCTTGCTTGGAACAACAAAAAGAGCACTATGAACTATTGGAAGACTATATGTGTGTATAATAAACCGGAAAACTTGTAGTACTTGCTATGGACTTAGTTTCTTATAAGATTCTATGGTGGATCCACCCAAGCTCTTTGATAGGGCAACTACCAGATTAAGATTCTTTTCTACTTGTAGCAACTAACAGCCTAATGCTAAAGTAATACATGTGCCACCCCCGCTGACTGTGGGTTTTCATCAGAATATGGAGGATTCTCAATCTGACTTTGGGATCTCGAAATACCACCTTGGCCTTTTGCAATGAGGAAGTACTAAAACAAGAATAGTTAATATACTTGATCCACATATACAGATTTAGATTCTGATTGATACAGAATAGAAAGGAACCATGGACATTGGAAACTAGCCCACATATCAGATGCATGGATGTCATGGATCAATTTCTTAAATTCAGAGTTCAGACCTGATACTTTCCTGGTCGTACGCTTGTACCAAGATTTCTCTCTGGATGTGATGCATACGATAGCGAGTTGCCAATCTCTCTGGATGTGATGCATAAGATAGCGAGTTGCCAACTTGCTCATGCCAAAATGTCAACCTCTGTCTCGATCGCATCCAATTGGTCGCTAGTTGTTACCACTAGTCTTTTTTATGGACGTGATGGGATGGCCCTGGCCTTCAACTCCACCATACCGGTGACCCCAGCAGCTGGACGTGGCGATTCGGTTCGGTGGCCAGCGGCGGAAGCCAATCCCTCGGCTTCTAGATGTGTGTCACTATTACGTCATTAAGGCCAGTTTTAATGGGGTTTCATCAGATTTTCATGGACATTAATTATGTTGATGTGACACCATATTAATGAAGAGAGATGATAAAAGTTTTATGAGAGTAGAAAGAGTTTCATGGGGATGAAACTCTTCTGCACGGTTTCCAAAATCTGAATGTGTTGAAAAGTGACATGAAATCCCCACTGAGACTGGCTATAAAGCTGTAGTTAAGTACAGATACGATGGGGTTATCCTTGCTCTACAAAGATTCATGCAAAAAAAAAAGATTCATGATTCCGTTTCAGCAATATTTTATCTGTCTACTTTGAGACGACTTTAGTTTTGTTCTTTGTATTTTATTTGTGTTGGTATATGTGCTGGAGTAGAATCTTGCAGCTGCCTCAAGATGATATCTTAAAATAAATATATGTTTAAATACACAGCAGCTGGCTATATATATTGAATCAGTAGAACTAACCTCCCATCTTACACATGTATACCATTGATTGGCTAGTCATGAATAAGAGCAACTTCGAGAGCCTCTATATATCCTTCTTTATCCTTAGGAATATAGATTTTGATAGAAAAATAAACTCTAATAGCTTGTTTAAATAGATCCCCAAATATTGTCATTCTCTATTCCGAATTTCTCGCTAGTCAAATATCTCTAGGGTGCACATAAGATATAGAAAAACTATTGGAAGGTGGAAGATATAGAGAGTGATTTTTATTTAAATGGCTCTCCAAATAATGATTTATAGAGAGAGTGAGTTCAACAAAGTCTCTTGAAGATGCTCTAAACTTGAGCTAAATGGAGGTGTCAGGCTGGCCCAAATAGCTCGGGGCCAACGATGTCCGTAATTAACGGAGACCGAGCCCTAGCGACCACGAAGCCGATTTCGAACCCGACCTCGATCTAGACCACTGCCACCGGTGATCTGGGTCCGCAACGCCGCCGACCGCTCCAGTCACGGTGCCCACGCCCCACCACCGACCTGCAGCTCGGTACCGAACTCCGCCAACCGTCGGTTAGCCGTTCCGGTGCCACCGGCCACAGACTTCCCCTAGGGACTAACGCCGCTTAGGAACCCTAGGTCGGGATTTGATTGTGTCTGTGCCCTTGTATACGCGCAGGTCACGTTGTTTTGCCCTCCGATCCGGACGCATGGCGGCTGCAGGAGGTGGCAGCAAGGGGGTCGATGGGGTTTCCCTAAACCCTAATGTTACGGACCTTTTGCGAAGGCTCAATCTCACAGAGGAAGAGGAGGCCATAACAAACTTCACCGAAGACGGGGAGGTAGAGGAGCCTTCTCCGGTGGAATGGGCGATCGTGGGCAAAGTGCTTTCATCGGTGCCAATTCACATGAACACAGTCCGTTCGGCAATGAAGCTGGCATGGGGCAACCCGGTCGGCCTCAAGTTCCGAGCGATCGGGGAGAAAGCAGACAACCTGTTTTTGGCGGAGTTCGGATGCAGCGCCGATATGGAACGGGCGCTGGCTGGTACGCCATGGATGGTGGGTAGATATGCTGTTATCTTGCAGAATTACGATGAAAAACTCAGTGCGTCTGAGATCGTTTTTGATCGAATGGAAATATGGGTACGCATCCTCAGCCGCTTGGATGGATGAATCAGACGAGGGGTTCTCGGGCCATGAGTCTGATCGGTCGAGTGGTGAAGATGGACGTGGACTCGGATGGGAAAGCCAGCGGGGCGTTCCTGCGCGCTCGTGTGGCCATGGAGATCGGCAAACCAGTACGTCGCGGAGTGCTTCTCTGGATGAACAAGACGGAGGAACTGCGTTGGTTCCAGTCTCAGTACGAAAACCTCCCATACTACTGTTTTGCATGTGGAATCATCGGACATTCGGAGCTTGAATGCAATAACCCGGCTGTCCGTGACGAGTTTGGCAAATTACCCTACGACATCCAGCTCCGGGCGCCGGAGGATAGGAGACGACGTGTCTAGACCTTTGGGGGGGGGGGGGGGGGGGGCAGCTGAATCCTTTGGCAGTGGAGCCTCCTCGGCGTCTAGACCACCAAGATCACAATATAGCAAATCAGGCGATTCTCGGTCTTCCTTGGATGATGACGGCTCACGTCACTCGGCTGTTGCTGGGGAAACTGAGGATCAGGAGGTCCTGTCACTGCTCAAGAAGCCTGACGGGGCAGCACAGAATCTGAAGGAGGAGGGCTTGGGGACGAGCCGGCATCTGGACATGCAGGTTGACGAAACCAGGCACCCGAGGAAGAGGAAATCCAAGGTGTCCAATCCGGCTACACAGACCCCTGATCTCAATGTGCCTCTAGAGGTTTCAAATGCTATTGTGTCGGCTGGTTTTGGTGCACTCCCGAGTAAACTAGCTGGATACCAGTTCGAAGAATAGCGGAGGGAGTATGATTGAGAAGCTAAAGAAACAAAAGCGGAGTAACACCCAAGATGCAAAATCGGCGGCGACTGCGAGTGACAGCCTCCACCGAGCACAATGACACTCATAGTTTTTTTCTCTCGAATACCCAAAAGATTTGCGTATCATTGCAATTAAGAAGAAGAGAGTTTTCAGTACAAACGACGCGCATCTAGCGCGCTAGGTGGTTTAACATCCGGACCAACCTAGCAGACTGCTCCCCGGTTCGATATTACATAAATAGAACAACCAACGTGTGAACACCACCGCACCCTTCGGTCCTTCCACGAAGAGCTCGCACACCCGCCCGTTGAACGCTAGAAACAGCGCGTCAAGGGCCTCCACCTGGCTCGACGACAAGATCCCAGAACGCAAGGCGTCGAGTATCCCCTTGGGCGCAGGTGAAACCGTAGCGGCCGGCGGCGCAATCCCCAACCGCTGCTCGAGGAGTACCTCGCCTCGCCGGGACACCGGTATGTGTGCCAACGGTTGGGCGGCAACCCGTGTGCTCCTCTGCCTGACAGACAGTGGCCTCCTGGCTCTCGCCCTCTGCCGCGGTGGAGAGGCAATCAGGGGCGGCTCCCGCACGACCCGCACCTCATCCAGAAACCGTGCGAGGCGCCGAGCGGCCTCGCGCGGCGTGGGCATCTCGTCGCCAATCTCGACGTCGGGCTGACTCACCTGAGGAGGTGTGAGCGGCGCCAAGTCCTGCGCCGACGGCTGAGGCGAGGGGGCAGCCACCACCGGAGGCAGCTCCGCGAACCCCGGGGGGACAGCCACGTCGCCAAACTCGACGTCGGGATGACCCACCCGAGGAGGTGTGAGCTGCGCCAGCTCCTGCGCCGACGACTGAGGCAAGAGGACCGCCGCCACCGGAGGTGGCTCTGCGAACCCTAGGGGGGCGGCCTCAACAGAGCAGCTCATGATGAACGCGGTGGCTAGGAGCTCCTCCAGCATCGGGTCGAAGGAGACGACCCAAGCGGGAGGACCATCGCCCGCGCACATCGCCTCCGCAAGCGGGTCGTGCTCCGGGAGGCAGGGCGCTGGCGCCCCCACGGTGGAGCCCGGCGGCGCTTGGGCGGCATCGGCCGAACAACCGTTGCCGTCGGTGGCGACACACGTTGCCACCGCAACGCCATCCGGCTGTGCGATGCCCGTCCCGCTGGGCAACTCGTCGACGGACCCTGCCGACCTCTCGCGATGCCTCCGACGCTTGCGTCGTCCCCACCCTCGCCGCCGTTGACCACCGGTGGGGGCGGTGGTGCTTGTTGTGGCTCCACGAAGACCGTGGGAACCAGCAAGGTCCGGCGGCCCATCGGAATGGACCACCGCATGACCGCCCGAAAGCACGATCGCCCACGCGCCTTGGTTGCTTGCAGTCACGCGCGATGTGACGAAAGCCCCTGCACCGCAGACATCGCTGGGGCAGCCTGCAGGTGGCCACTCGGTGCGTGGATGAGAGGCAGTTGAAGCACTTGCAGTGCAGATCGGCCGGGATGCGCCTCGGTGGTCGATGACTTGCTAGCTGACCCCCGCGAACTGGGCCAAGCGGCACAACCGAGGCGGTCACCGGACGCTGGAAACAGCGCATCAAGGGCCTCCAACTGGCTCGACGACAAGATCCCAGAACGCAAGGCGTCGAGTATCCCCTTGGGCGCAGGTGAAACCGTAGCGGCCGGCGGCGCAATCCCCAACCGCTGCTCGAGGAGTACCTCGCCTCGCCGGGACGCCGGTATGTGTGCCAACGGTTGGGTGGCAATCCGTGTGCTCCTGCGCCTGACAGACATCGCTAGGGCAGCCTGCAGGTGGCCACTCGGTGCGTGGATGAGAGGCAGTTGAAGCACTTGCCGTGCAGATGGGCCGGGATGCGCCTCGGTGGTCGATGACTTGCTAGCTGACCCCCGCGAACTGGGCCAAGCGGCACAACCGAGGCGGTCACCGGACGCGTCTCCTGCCGGTGGAGGATCTCCCGCCACTCGTCGGCGTCAGGGGCGGAGACCCATCAAAAGCGTGCCGGGACGTGGCCCTCCACTGGGCGAGGCGGCATGCCGTGCACCAACTGTGGCCGCGGCCGACGGCGCTTCTTCCCCCTCGGCTAGCGCCTCGACGGCCCGGCGCCGCATCGCCACAGCCCGAAGGCGGAGGCCGGGTGCGCGGCAGGGGCGTCGCCAAACGCGTCGAAGAGCTCGACGGCTGCGGCCCCCGACGAACAACGTCCAAATAGGGCGCCGTGGAGGTTGGCATCGAGTCCGCGTCGGAGGCGTCGATGAGGTCCTCGTCAGCCCAACGACGGGCCTTGGGCCATCCCACCGTGCTACCCCGCGGGCGAAAAGGGGCGGCGTTGGGGGACAAAGTGGACGACGGGCTCAGAGCGGGGGCAGACGGGTGGACGAGGAAGGCATCGAGGCCGGCGCCTGCCCCAGCCGAAGAGGGGGCGGACGACCGCATAGCTCCACTATCATCGTCGTCGTTGTCCTCGTCGATAACATCTTCCTCGTCCTCGCTCTCCGTAACCTCCTCGATGAGGACCGACGGCTCGAACAGCTCAGCCCCCACCCGAGGGGCCGAGCCGTGACCGCCACGCCGCGGCGAACAGGGCCCCAGGGCCACCGCCACCGACGAGCCCGCGGCAGCCGGCATCGGGGAGCATCCAACGGCATTCGCCTCATCCCCGGCGAGGGGAGGTCCAACGCCTGCGGCTGTGGCGCCCAGCACAGGCGGCGACGGCGGCAACCTGGAGGCCCCCGGGCCGGAGGGAGGAGGGGACGAGCATGGGGCGGGGCGGCCCATGGACGCCGACCACGCCGGAATAGCCATCGCCGTCACCAACTCGTCCGCTGCGGCGCCGTCGGCCGTGGATCCGGGTGACCTAGGGTCGCCAGCACCGGATCGAGGCGTCTCTATGCTCAGCAGGGGCGGGCGCGCTCCATCCACGGCCCCAGCGAGCTGAGAGGTCGCGACGGCGTCAGAGGCGCACGGCCCCAGCGGCGGAGGCGGGGAGGCCTGAGGCGAGGGAGGGGCGGAGCCGGGCGTCGAGGCCACGGCTGCGGCAGCCGTGGCCGGGGCGGCCCGCGCCAGCGTCGTCGCTGGAGGGGATGACCATGGCCAGACGTAGATGGCTTCCGGAGGGGGAGGAGGAGGAGGGGAAGAGGGTGGTGCGGGTGGGGAAGGGGAGGGGGAGGCGGGCGCCGGCGACGGGATTGGGGGGGCCGCCGGGGCCGGCTGCGGTGGCGGGGGTGGCGGCGCCGCCAGCTAGGGTTGGAAGCCGCCGGGGGTGCGCCCCTCAACTCATGAGTTTGAACTGCCGGGGCTGGGGCAGCCCGAGGTAGTTCAAGAAGTCCGTAGCTTCATACAGCAACATCGCCCGTCTTTGGTGTTTCTTTCGGAAACATGCTGTTTCGGTGATTCCGTGGAACGTTGGAGGAGAGAACTTGGCCTACCTTTTGGGGTGGGTGTGGGTTGCTATGGAAGGGGAGGAGGGCTGGTCCTTCTCTGGACAAATGAGGTCTGTGTAAAGCTTCAAAGTTACGACAAACCCTGTACCATCCTGCTGACGTGATCTTGGTTTTATTGGCTTGCCATATACTTGGGATAATCGTCAGCAGGATGGTCGTAACATCAAAGTTCATCTAGACCGTGCCTTTGCGAACGCAGATTTTTCTGATATGTTCAGGGACATAAAAGTTTGGCATGTGCAAACGACAGAATCTGACCACTGCTGCCTTGTTATTGAATGTTGTCGAAATAGACGATCAAAACGGAGGAAAAGGAGGAGTTTCAGGTATGAAAATATGTGGCACAGGGATCCCTCATATATGAAACTTGTTGAGGAGTCTTGGGGAGAGGGGTCGGCTGTCCAGGATATGTGCCAACTTCAAGATACGATGGGGAGGGTGCAGGTCTCTCTCCAGGAATGGGATCGTTCAGTCTTAGGCTCAGTCCGGGCCGACCTGGCATGGCTGCGCCGAGAGCTAGAAGATATACGCCATCAGTCCATCCACACAGGACCGTCCAGGCGTGAGCGGCAGCTTATGTCAAAAATTGCAGAGCTGTAGGCGAGAGAGGAGATTATGGAGAAGCAAAGATCGAGAATTTCTTGGCTCAAGGATGGTGATCGGAACACTAAACTTTTCCAGGCCAGATCGAAAGAGAGATCAAAATGCAATCACATTAGTGCTTTACGGTCTGCAGATGGTGTTCTGGTTACTGATCAAAAAGATATTGAAGGATTAGCTAATGATTTCTACAAAGCTTTGTTTTCAGCCCAACCGGACTTGGATGTGGAGGGGGTGCTAGCCCATGTTCCGGCCCGGGTTACAGAGCCGATGAATGAAATTTTAGATGCACCTTTCACGGCCCAGGAGGTTGAGAGGGCTCTTTCTATGATGAGCGCTAATAAGGCCCCGGGGCCCGATGGGTTCACAGCCGGCTTTTTTCAAATTCATTAGAAAGCTGTCGGGCCAAGTGTCATGAATGCGGTTTTGAACTTCCTGAATGGCGGGCAGATGCCAGAGGGGGTTAATCAGACAACGATTGTGCTTATACCAAAGATCAAGAACCCACAAGAACTAAAGAGCTTCAGGCCCATTTCCCTCTGTAATGTCATTTACAAACTATGCTCAAAAGTTCTTGCTAACAGACTTCGGTTATTTCTAGATGAGATCATATCACCAGAGCAGAGTGCCTTTGTTCCTGGGCGCTTGATAACAGACAATGTCCTCGTTGCTTACAAGTGCATCCATTATTTAAAGAGGAAGAAAGGGAAGACCGGAGCTTGTGCTATCAAGCTCGACATGGCAAAAGCATATGACCGAGTTGAGTGGCCATACTTACAAGGAATCATGCTTCGGCTGGGTTTCTCGTAAGCCTTTGTGGCTACGGTCATGAGGTGTGTCACAACGGTTTCGTTCTCATTGTGGGTAAATGGGCACCTCTCTAGGGTGTGTTCACTTCGCGAAAAGTAGCTGAAAAGTTACTGTAGCATCTTTCGTTGTTATTTGGCAAAATTTATCCAATTATGGACTAACTAGGCTCAAAAGATTCGTCCCGACATTTACAGACAAACTATGCAATTAGTTATCTTTTTTACCTACGTTTAATGCTCCATGCATGCGTCGAAAGATTTGATGTGATGTGTGTAAGAGGAAATATTTTGGGTTGGGAGGGGGAAGTAAACAAGGCCCTAATCCTTTTAGTACTCCGTCTCGGGGTATTCGGCAAGGGGGCCCTATTTCCCCGTACTTGTTTCTGCTGTGCTCAGAAGGACTATCGTGCCTGCTGAAATCGATTGGTCCAGTGCATCTCTCAAGGGGAGTACATGTTGGTATTCATGCCCCCTGGATTTCGCACTTGTTGTTCGCGGATGATTGTGTATTCTCTGAAGCATCGCGAAGAGGGGCTAGTCATCTTCAGCAAGTATTGGACACCTACAGTAAAGGATCCGGACAGATGGTGAACAAAAAAAAATCATTCGTATTTTTCAACTCCAATTGTCAGCAGGAAGACAAGGTGGAGGTGAGAACAGTTATGCAAATTGAGACGGAAGCACTAGCGGAGAAGTATTTGGGACTGCCCACAGCACTCGGGCGCTCAACCAAAGAAGCATTTGAATATATGCCGGCTCGTTTGAAGAAACTAGTGGGGGGCTTGGAGTGGAAAGGAGGCGAGCTGCGCTGGAAGAGAGGTGCTACTAAAATCAGTGGCGCAAGCAGTCCCAACCTATCTGATGAGTTGTTTCTTGATTCCTAAAGATACATGCAGTCGAATTACTGGTGGGGAAGCTCCGCTGATAGCAAGCATATGCACCGGCAAAGGTGGGAGTTACTCACTCGACCCAAATTTGCTGGAGGTATGGGTTTTCGAGATTTGAGGATGTTTAATTTGGTAATGTTAGGGAAACAAGGGTGGCGGCTGATCAACAACCCAGATTCTCTGTGTGCAAGGGTGTTGAAAGGCCACTATTATCATGACTCCGACTTTCTGGCAGCTACAAGGAGAAAGCATGCTAGCCAAACTTGGAGGGCGAACCTAGCAGGGCGTGATGTGCTGCAGAAAGGGCTGGTGAGGAGAATTGGTGATGGACAGACGACAAACATTTGGCACGATCGGTGGATTCCTAACCACTTTGATGGTACACCGCTGGTTGTGCCGGATGATCCACAGTTGACGATGGTGTCTGAACTTATTACACCGAGTGGTGCTTGGAATGAAGGGGTGATCAAGCACACTTTTGCTGATATTGATGCACATGCTATTTTGAGTACGCCGATCCGGGGAACTGGTCATTGGTCAAGACACTTGGAGGTGGGAGCCAGAGAGACATGGCTGCTACTCTGTCCGATCGGCATACAGGATCATCTACAACGAACAGTGGCAGCAGGCAGAGCAAGGAAGGGCCTCGAGTTCGGGTGACATTTCATGGAAGCGCATATGGCGCCTTTGTGTGCCCCGGCACGAAGGTCCGAGTGTTCTGGTGGCGGGTGATCAATGGGTTCCTACCGGCAAAAGGAGTCCTTCACAAAAGACACATTGAGCCTGTACCAAACTGCGATGTCTGTGGTGCTGAGGATGAATCAATCAAACATGTCCTTATGGACTGCACGGTGGCCAGGTGTTTCTGGGAGCAAACTCGGACATTGACAGGTGCAAAGCTACCACATCTACACCCCCATACATGAGCGCATGACTTGATTGACCCAAATTGTTGTTCGGAGAAGACCGCTGCGATCTTTCACTGCGGTATGTGGTCCTTGTGGATGGCTCGGAACAAAAGGAGACATGGTGAGCCGGGAATTCCATTGAGAAGGGCGGTGGAATGGGCCAAGGACACAGCATATGACCTGTGGCAACTTTCTCACCTGATCAAAGACAAGGGCATGCCGAAATCGGTGGAGCATTGGCGACGACCCCAACCGGGATGGATAAAATGCAACGTTGATGCTTCTTTCTTTGCAGAGGAAGGGCGAGGGGCATCAGGAGCTGTCCACAGGGATCATGAAGGGCGTCCTTGCGGAGGAAGAGCGCGCTGGTATGACCACTGTCTAACCACCATGGTTACAGAGGCTTTGGCAGCCGCGACAGTGTTCAGTTCGCCATTGATAGAGGGGTACAGCGCTTTATCCTAGAGACGGACTGCCAGGTGCTCGTAAATCTGTGGAAGCATCCCTCACACCATAACTCTGAAGTTGGGCCGCTGCTACAGCAAATCGATGATCTAAGCCGGGGCTTTGTTGATTTTTCATTTGTGTTTTCTAGTAGAACTTGTAATAAGCTAGCTCATGAATGTGCCAAATTAGTATCCCGTGATAGATCGGTGGAGTGGCTGGTACCACCACCGGCTCTGCGGGGTATTGCTGACAATGATTGTAACCATGTTCATGATGAATGAATGAAGCTCCGGCTGTTGCTCAAAAAAAAAAGCTTGAGCTAAATGGAACTCCAATTTGTAAAAAAGGTTTGTAACCGATCCAGTAAGCACCAATTGAATTATTAAAACAAGTAGATTTTTTTAGTAAATTACATTGGCGGTCCATAAACTATTACGCGATTCTCATCTAGATCCCCGAACCATAAAATTGCATATCTAGGTTCCTAAACTATTTAAGTATACCATCTCGGTCCAAAACAACCATGTCATACTCCATTAATTAGCTGACGTGACGCTTCAGCGTGGAACTAACATGTGGGTCCGTAGCTCATAATTCACTACAAGAAATTTTGGGATCTAGGACAATTTCTAAAAAAAAATTATATAGGTTCATGACATAAGATTTATGTTTTAGATTCACTATGAGAAATACTTTTATAGTATAATTCATATGTCATGAAATTATAAGGATTTTTTTGAAATAGATGGTCTAATATAGTAATGTTTGACTTCGAATAAAACTAATGTTATATGTTAAAAAGAAGGAAGAGAGTAGTTTAGGTCCTCTTGGAGTCCAAGCTAACAAAGGAAATTACCACCATTTCTCATTGAACTAATATAGCAAATATCATACATGTGAAGGAAAGTCAATAAAAATAATTTTGCATCACACGACTTTGACTCAGTAGAAAAGGATATACGAGCAACTCCAAGAGCTTATATCCTTCCTAATTGACGGGAATGGGAATATAGATTTTGGTGAAAAATATCTCCTAACGAATTCTTTAATTAGATATCCAAATATTGTCATCCTCTATTTCGGATTTACTGCTAACCAAAGATAGAGAACGGGCTGGCTCTCTAGGGTGCACACAAGATACAGAAAATTTGTTGGATTGTGAAAAGATATAAAGAGCGATTTTTGTTCAAATAACTCTTTAACTAATAATTTAAGAGTGAGTTTAAGAAAGACTTTTGGAGATGCTCAAATGTGGTTAACATTATTTCTGAAGTTAATTTTATTTCTGCAAACACAAGTTTTGTTATCTATATATTTTCTTAAAATTTGGTAGTTCGTCATAATAAAAATTGCAAGGGTACGGAGTAGGCGACCTACAATGAAGGCTAACCAACCAGGGCAACCCGGAAAAACTTATGGCCAATTTTCGCCTGCAGTCAACTCCCGATCGACCTCTTTAACAGCAGCACAAATTTTGGGACACGAATGACGTCCATTTATAGCCATTTCACGCCCTTGTCTCTCTTGTTTACCTCACGGTCATTCCAAATCCGATCGCCCGCAATGTTCCGATACCTCGCTGCTCTGATTCTCGTCGCCGCCTTGGCGGCGTCTACGAACAAGTCCGTTGATGCCCGCGTGGTCCACCCCGTCGTCGGCCCCGACCTCGAGGCCGCCGGCCCATCTCCGGCCGATGACGACGACGGCCGTCGCTTGATCGGCACCACCGGCCACGATGAACTCGTAGCGTTATGCCAACAGGTAGCACACGAATTTGATTTGTAGCGTAGTATAGACGAATTGCAGTGCGGTACGTCGTAGGGGCTTTTGATTTCTTCTTGAATGAAGACTTACAAATGTGCATGCACACGCAACGCATGGCATGGCATGTGCAGATGCACTACAAGACGTTGTGCACCACGATGACGACGCTGCCCGGGGTGACGACGCCGGAGCAGCTCCTGGACGCGTCCCTGCGGATCACAGCGGTGAAGGCGGCGATGGCGGAGACGAAGCTGGACGAGGCGATAAAGTCGGGCGGCGCCCAGGGTAACCCGATGATGTCGTCGCTGGAGACGTGCAAGGAGAGCTACGCGTCGCTGGTGGACTCCATCAATACCTCGCGGGACACGCTCAAGAACGGCGGCAGCAACGCGGACCTCATGACGGAGCTGTCCGCGGCGGCCACCTACTCCACCGACTGCGAGGACACCTTCGAGGAGCGGCCGGAGCTCCAATCGCCCATACCCGGGGCCCAGCGCCACATCAGCCGCCTCGTCAGCAACTGCCTCGACCTGGCAGCCACCATCAAGGAGCAGCCCTAGATGCCTATGACGTAGACACTGTAGCCAGGCCGCTTGCATGCATGCATTGACGAAGAAACGCAGTGCAAGCGTGGTACATTACATACATGTATGTTTATGCGTATCTCTGCTAGTGTACATTGCTCTGTTGTACGTTTGCCATGGGGAGCTGCAGTGCGTTTAAAATAGGCTTATGTTTATGTTTCCTATAATCACTTTCAACATATATAGGTGTTTCGGGGATTAAATTTTTTTCTCGAATACGCAAGAGAGCTACGTATCATTGTATTATAGAGAGAAAATAAATGCCCGAGTACATTACTAGCTCATGCCGGTACCATACATGAGAAGGTTGGGACATTCTGGGACTAAATAGAAACACAATTGTAGTTGAAGATCTTCTAAGCATGGATAGTACAACCCACCAAGGAGTTTTTTTTATAAGAGCTTTTCATAAATTCACTTTCTAAATCATCATTTAAAAAAACCATTTGAAAATAATCACTTTTTGAATCTTTTCACCCTCCAATAGATTTTCTGTATCTTATACACACTTAGAGAGTTAATCACTCTCTATTTTTTACTAGCGAGAAATCTATAATAAAGTATGACAATATTTGGAGATCTAATTAAAGAAGTTATTGGAGGACTTCAAAGAAAGTTGCACTTTTCTGAACTAACATTAGGTTTATTTTGTTGGTTATTCTACCCATTATTGGCAAACACATAAGGTATGCCTTCGGTCCGGACGTCATACCTGCGAACAATGCCAAACTTGTTAATTCGTAGAAAATTGGGCTATGAATTTCTTGTACGAGCAATGCTGCGGCCTGCAGAATCAAGATCAAATGAATTTTGCTGCCATCAGTCACCGGCTAATCTTAGCTACCGAACAGCCAGCGCCGAACCCACCCCCCTCCCTCCACCCCCTCCCCTCCCCATTGTTTACTTCCTCCCTCCGCTGCTCGATTTGGCCCAGCACGGCCCAGCAGCCCACCAACGTGCCTGCGCCTCCACCCGAGCTCACCGGCGCCACCCTCGTCTGCATCTCTGGCACCCCCACCTGAGCTCGCCGACGCCGTCCTCGTCTCCATCTCCGGTAGCTCTCTCCCTCCCTCATCTCCAACTCCGGCGGTGGGGATGGTGACCGGGCGGTTTAGGGGAGCTGGCGGCCGGGCCAGGCTAGGACGGGGCATCACGGCTCGCCGGTGAGCATGGCCATGGCGGCATCGGGAGTAGGGCGGGGCAGGGGAAGGAGGAGGCCACAGTGGTGGGCGGTAGGCGGCGGGGTGGCGCTGGTGCGTCGCGACGAAGAAGAAGCCGTGGGCGACGGTGGCAGTCGTGAGGAAGAAGGAGGCCGGCGAGGCCCAATGTCGCCCTGGTCGACGGGCGGCTCAGTGCCCCCCGGTCAGCGCATAGGACGCCCCTCGGTCACCACTCTCCATCCTGTTTGCCTATGTTACAGATACGGTTAATTAATGGTACATTGGTGATTGATCTCTAAAAAGATAGATTAATGATTAATGCAAAATATTATTAGCAAAGGTTGCTAATGACAGATAGACACATTGGAAACCATCCTCTGAGTGACTCTTTAGAAAAAAAAATATCCACATCAGCATATTTTGCCAACGGATATACATTTACAGTTAGAGATGCGGAGCCACCGCAACGCGTTCATGTTACTCCAGAGTGCCCCAGCCGGAATGCCCCCAGGCATTGGCATCTGGACAGGTGCAGACGGCGAGTGGAAGCGCCGCGCCGCGCAGATGCGGCGAGCCTCCTGAGCGCCTCCGTCTGTACCGTGAGGTCCAGCGACCGCAACTGCCACAGGCTCTCTAGCTCGTCGAAATTGGCGCTGCCGACCGTGTACCAGTTAGCATAGCTGGAATACATGTGCAACACTCGCAGCTACATGAGACAGGATATCAGTCCGCCGGGAACGACTCGTAAGAGCGGCGTCCACGAAAGCTGCAAGAACCTCGCCTCCTCGAGCGTCCCAACCTCCTGTGGCAGCGCGACGAGGTTTGTGTGTCAAACGTCTGAGGTGCTGCAGGTCCCAGTGTCCCACAGAGCGCCGATGTCCACTGGAAGCCCCGTGTTTGAGAGATCAAAAAGTCCAAAACTCTCTTTCAAAAAAAAAAGTTCAAAACTCTCAGGTCTCAGCAACGGCATGCATTGGATGGTGTCACTTTCACTTTCAGGGACCTTTGCTAGCTGCGGTTCTCGCAGTTGATCGCAGAGGCGTTTGAGCCCGTTCGCTTCGCTGAAAAGCCATGGCTGAAAGTACTGTTCGCTGATTTGTTGTGAGAGAAAAATATTATTCTAGCTGAAAAGACAAGCTGAAAAGTACGGATTATAAGAGAAGCGAACGGGACCGAAGTCAACAGGTCAGAGCACGACGGCGCCAACGGCAGGACAGCGACATGATTGTGCATCAACGACTGCAGTCCTCAATCGTCGCAGCGTCCTGCTCCAAAGCCGCCACGGATTCCATTCATCACTGCATCCGGCTCGTCATCGGCTTCATCCCCTGCTCGATCGCGACGCTGACAAAGAGCTCCACATGATCCCTCCCCGCTTCCCAGCTCCCTCATCTCCCTAGAAGTGGCACGGACGAAGCTGTCGCAGGACAAGACATGCTGGAATGTCCTGGAGAACAAACTCCGTGGAAGGGCCAAAAACGAAATCGATCAAGGATCTGACAAAAATCAAAATCCATGGCACAGGACAGGAGAGGGGAGGCAATCCAAATTCCATAGCATCCAGGATAGAAAACGCGAAGGAAATATGCATGAGAATCCAGGATAGAAAAACGCAAAGGAGATATGCATGAGAATGTTTTGTAGCGTCTCCTCGCTATTGCAACGAAATAACTTCTCCCAGTAGACTTCGAAAAGCACACGTTGACCGACCAATCACAGGACACGTTTTGGTAAGAGCTTTGGATACACTCTGTCCACTTCTGTACGTTGGAGTGAATTGAAATGAAATCCCAATTCACTTTTGACACATGTGGTTTGGGACGCTGGAGTGAATTGAAATGAAACATAGTCTCAATCAAACTTCAACACACGTGGATTGACATAGATACGAGTACATCCAAACAAGACGTAAAAGGACAATGTATACGATAGGTTTACAAAATGAAATGGATGTTCATTACAAGTAACTTCCTCAAAAAGGATTCTCAACTTTGAGACCGGGACACACTGAACTTTCTTAGAGTACGCAAAAATTGGCACAACAGGGACCCCAACCAGCGTCGTTGACCTCTCGAAATAGAAACAAAAATAGTTGAAACTAAAGAAGTCATAATAAGTTTTGGTAGGTTCCTTTCTTTTGCCTGGATACATGACAACGACATTTACAGTAAAGAAGGGCAAAATTGTTTCAACCTGCAGTTCAGAATCATCACCAGTTGTGGCAGTGTTTTGTTGAACTCAAATCAGCCCGTGTAATACAGAATGAAACAAATCCAAGTTTGGTACCCACAAAAATAAATCAATAATAATACAAGTGAACTGAAAATTAAAATTATCCTCTTTTTTCCAAAACTATACTTGATGGGTAACTTACAATAACCAAGGTAAGGTGAGCCTAACAAGATGAACAACAAGCCCCAGGGGGGAGGAAACCTTGTATGGTCGGCAGAAGACTTCCAGGCTAACATCCAAATGCCAACCGGTTGCTGTGTCTCGAGCAAATATGTATCTTGCAGCTTCATAAATGTCTTCCAGCAGCCAGAAAAGAGAAAACTCATATAAGTCTCAGCTCATATTCGCCAGCCATTGTGATATATCTAACCCAGGGGAGTGCCTGGTAACCACTCTTTTCAATTATCTTCAGATAACGGACCTGCACAATATACAATATAGCACACCATTCACTGGCTGAAGATTCCAGATAAGATAGAATAGATAGAATGCTACTCCCTCCATTCCAAATTAGAAGACGTTTTGGATTTTTTAGATACATAGCTTTTGCTATGAACTTAGATGTACACTATGTCTATAAAAGCCAAAACGTCTTATAATTTGGAACGGAGGAAGTAGAAAAATAGACAAATATATTCAAACAGCAACCTATTACCTGAATACCTGATACGGTGAAATATGGTATCTCAAATTTCACTCGTATCGGCGCCTTCTTTTCTGGGGCCCCTTCTTCCGCTGTTATGCTAGGAAGACTAAATTCTGCTCTGCACATGTATTCCTATAGGATGGATTGCTTCAGCACATTAGCACACATCAAAATAGCGATGAACATGGAAAAAAGAATTAATTTGGAATTGGATAGTAATTACCTTGCCACCAGGGAATGATTTTACTTTCCAGACCATTGCATCTCTCTCAGGAGCATATGCAGCAGAACCCATTGAAGTTCTTATATTTGGGTTTGTGGCATCTGAAGGAACAGGCACTTCAATTTCAACATTTGTTGCTGTGCTGTAAATGGAAAAAAGAAACCCATTCTTTAAAAAAAAGCCCATTCCTATCACACAAGCAAATCTTGCTTTTGTAAATAGCGCTCACCTTCTTTCCTTGAACTGACTCCTTGCCTTCACCATGAGCTCTATACGGCTTCTAGAATGTTTCTCAATCTGTGCTTCGACCCAGATAAGAGGTTTTACCTAAAGAACATCAAATAAAGACATGTATGTGAAAACGATAAAGTGAAAACATTTCATATCTTCTATAAAGCATTCCACAGTTGATCAGGAAGAGAACCTGAGTGCTAAGCCTATATGTCATTAGATCAAAAGATCCATCAGGAGGTATGAACGATATAGTTCTATCATTCTCGAATCTAGCCAAACGTACACACCTAAAAAGAGAAGGGAGAATGGTCACGCTGAATTAGTGATGCAACAGATTTGGTGTAGAAAAGAGCAATATTTTTGCTTACTGATGAAATTTGATATCATCAAGGTCTATCGCTTTTCCTTTAGTTGCTCTGCCTTGAGCCTCCAAAAGAACCCTATCATTCAAGCCGAGTTTGCACTCCGGCATTCCACTGTTTCAAAATATCTCACTGTTAGGGCTACAGATGTGTATATCTGAATGCGAGAAGAATATTAAGTGTGACTGTGTAAAATGAGTAGTTCAAAAACCCTAGCTGGCAGGTTCACTTTTAATATCATGAAGAAGAATACATCAAATGAAAATCAGAAAAACATTCTCATTGCATACATCTTGTTTTTAAAGTAGGCCATGAGTCTCCAGTCCAGCTATTCTCAGTACAACAGAAACACAACCAACATCTATTAACTAATAAATACTACCTCCGTCCCTGAAAGAGTATCATTCTAGGTTTGGACTAAATACATATATTGACTAAATAAATCAAATGAACATCTATTTATAGAAAATATTATCAACATTTATATCTCCAAATAGATTAATTATGAAAATATATTCCATAATTTAACAATGATACTTATTACACCTAATAAATATTAGTACTTTTTCGTACATATTTGGTCAACTTGATTCATTGACTCCTTGAAAAATTAGAATGGACACTCTTTTGGAGAAGGAGGTAGTACCACGCAAATAAGAATTAGTGCAGTACAAACATTACGAGCATAAACTGTGTTTTGCACCTTTCAAGTTTATCTCACTTCAGGGTTCGACAAGAAATCATCTATCTGAATACTGGATATAAAAAAATCATTAAAATATTTTTAGGGCAAAATACATAAATAAATTATTGACCTCACAACTAGTCAACTTCCTGTAGTATACTCACCCTAGTAAAGACATCTAAACCTTCGTTTTGACGTTTTATTGTTAGATAGTGATTGCTGATTGAGGTTTCAATTTCAACCTTTGTTAACTTGCTTGTGAATATATATTATTGCCAGTTATCAATACAAGTATTTACAGAAGGGAATACACTCCTAAGATCAATATATATATTTATTATCTAAGATAACAGTGAAGGAGACATTTTCTGCTTAAGTAAACTTTGAAGTTGACAAAAGCAATTGCTAGCTAATGAAACATTATATCAAAATATTTACAGCGTTAATAAAATTCCATCCCTACAATATGCATAACTGGCAATCCCAGCATATTCACTGTGTTCTCTGTGACTTATTTCAAGACTTGTACGGTTACAAACTTGTACCACATAAGCATGACAAAAGTATAAACAGCTTGCAAGGAAAATAAAGATGGAGAGTCTTCAAGGAGAGGAAAATATACAAGCTTCCAAAAGAAAAGAAACAAAAATGAAGCAATTAAGTCATGTAAAATAGAAGTTCCAAGCAGGTTCCATCAAAAAGGAAAACACAAAAACCAGCAGAAGTGAAATAGAATTACAAAATAAATACCCTGAACAAAGATTTGAGCATCTAAGCTAGCAAGAAAAATAACTGGAATCAGAACTAGTAACATCCTCGAGTTTCAATTTAAAATTTTCACATCTTTCGATCACTAATCTACATCGTAACAAAGAGAGGCCATAGTAATAAAAGCCCTGGTGTGCTATCCAATCCAGCATAAATCAGTAGATCTCAGGAACAAATTCGTCCATAGTAAAGCAAGCTGTTTTCTATAAAAAAAATTAGATCAACAATAGATTGATCGCTTGTTTGAAACAGTATTCTACAAGGGCTTAAATTATAGGTCACATTTATTTAGTAGTGTGATCACATGATAAGTTGCTTTAAGTCTTTAATAATGTTTAGCAAGATGATGTCATAAAGCTAACAATGCAAACTCACCTCAAATATGTTCGCATCTTCAGTGCCCCAACCACATCTGATCTCACAATCTGCCCATTGCTGTTAACTAGAATGTTAACACTCTCCACTACATCCAAAAAGACCTGTAGATACAAAGTGCGGTGATTTGTCAAGTACCATCACAGAAATGATTGCCTTCAATAAAAAGAGAGATAGTAAATAGTAAATCAACATACTTCATTCTTCTTGTACCGGATCCCCTCGCTCCTCCATGACACAGCATTTGTCACGGCCATGGGTGGACGCTGCGTGACCTCCATCCTGTATGCATCTGTCTTGATGAACTCACTCAAGATCTTCGCCTCCGTGTATTGTGGGTACCCAAAATCCATCATCTCATCAAGCAATTCATACTGTAAGCACAAAATGGGCGCTCCATCGTGTCAAGTCCCAGTAACCGCACATCAAACAGAAGTGCTTGAAATTTGCTTACCACAACGACAAAGTTATCTCTGAGCGACTCCTCTTCCAGCTCCTCGAAGTAGTGCTTAAACACCTGTACTCACGCACAAGTCGCATGAACAACAGGTGGTACAATGTCATCAACGATTCACTTCAAACAGGGGGGCGAGGGCACGTACATCTACGACGCGGTGGAGGAAGAGGAGGATGCTGGCCGCGTTGCAGTTCTGGCGAGCGGCGGTGAGGAGGAAGACATTGTTGTGCTGGATGAACATGTACGTGACGCCGGCGTCGTCGTAGACCACAGGCGAGAGCACTTCCGAGTCGCCCTACCCATTCCACGAGAAGTCAGCACCAGGGTCGCACGGATCTCAGGAGTAGACAACAGGCAAGGTGAGAAGGCCGATCGGCCACTTACCTCCTTGTCGAGGAGCTTGGTGAAGAAGCGCTCGGCCTGGAGCGCGGAGACATCGCCGCGATAGTCGCGCCAGACGAGGACGCGGCCCTTGATGTCCAGCAGGAAGAGCGCCGACACGGCGCCCGCCATGGTGGTGGGGGGCGATCTCGTCCTCGCCGCCCACCGGATCTGGATCTGCACGCCCCCGCCTGTGCCTCTCTATCTGCGGCCAGCGGCGGCCATGCGGGTGCGGGGCCGCGGGGGAGGAGTGCTCTCGGATCTCGCCTGCCGCACCGGCGCCCGACGTGCTCGCGCGGCGCGGTGCGGTGCGGTGCGGTGCGGCGCTGGGTTGGATCGGAGTCGGAAACGCAAGGATCCGGAAACGAAAGTGGAGAGGGTGAGGAGAGGGCAGGATCCGGGTGTCTTTCTTACGTCCCACTGGACGGTGGGGCCTGGATGCTGTCCGATGTGGAGCTCCTCTTTTTGCTGGTTGACAGGTTGAAGCCTAGTCCTAGGCTCCTAGCGAAGCATTTCACATTTCAGGAATCATCAGGCAGACCTGGATCGTACCGTGATGCTAGTTTGGTAGGGCTCTCATGTTCCTATGGAGCAATTTTTCTAGTAGAGATACAGAGCTGAAATCGTTTTAAATAAAAAAAATATTTGACAAAAAAACTCATGTAGTAATTTTTGTGAGGAAAACCTAGGAGAAATTGCACCATATAAGGAGTCACAAAATATTTGACAAGAATTGCACCGCTTATATTAATTCTTGTGAGGAAGAGCTAAGAGAAATCGTATCTTTGGGTTCCAACTCCTCGATAAAAAAACGGCTTGGATTCCTTCTGACTCCTTATAAGAGATGTTTTTTAGATGACTGTTTGACATGTCTCCACGTCAAGAGCTGCAAGAAGCTGGAGCACTGTGCCAAAGAAACCCTTCATTTGAAAGGTGTTTTGTTTTTTCGATATTGAAAGGTGCCTTCTGATTTCTGCTAGAAATAAATTGTTTTAATAAGTCTAGAGTTTGAATGTTGGCAAACAAACCCTAGAAAAGGAGGAAGAAAATTATAGTACCTGGCACTCATGTTTTTTTCACATATTATCGATCGCTAATTCCTTGTGGAACCATGAAGAAAGAGAGCATAGAAAAAACGTCCTTTTGTTATCCATATATCATAAAAGATCCAAAGTTTTGATTTAGCGTAAGAGACCTAGCCAGCATAGAGCAACCCAAAGTCCAACAACCGTCAATAGGATGAATGTAATATCGCTAGAAGAACATCATGAGACATCTTTGATTTGGCAAGACAAATCCTTAGCTTTGTGAAACATGGTCGGTGTCACCAAACCTAGCGACTCATAACAGGATGACATCACCATTTACTCCAATAGAGCATATCCCAAACCCAATACAAGGCTAGATCACACTTCTATTCTATTGTTTGTTTTAACTAGGTGTAGTTTCAATGTATCCTTTAGGAACTTCAACCCTACCCTCAGAATGTAAAATTTATAAATTAAATTAAATCAAAATCATTAACTCATGCGCTAAAAATCAGAGATGCTAAGACCATGACCCACGCAATAAGGCAGTGCTCTCCATTCACATCCTTTGTTCCTCCAAATAAAAATCTCCATATTTGATTAGTTTTTCTTTGATAGCCCATGCAAGAAGATCCACGGACCACTGCCATAGCTAGATAAACTAGCATTGAGGCAAGAACAAACTGCACTAGCACTTACACCATCCTAGGTAAACAACTCAGTTTTCCACAACAGGAGACAATCGATTATCCTGTCGATGAAAGGTGGAAGTACTTCTATTGAGGAGTATGAAGTGAGGGGCAAACCAGGATACTTATATAAAAAGTTGAAGAAATTCACAAGGCATGTACCGCAGCGATGTCCAATTCCTTGCACTAGTCGGGTAAACATTGCTCTTTTGCATATAAGGCTTCACCGAAGAGGTACAATATATCTAGAGTTAGATCAATATCAATGGCAGTTGAGTGCAATAAGATTGTTACTAAGTGACTCAAAACATCGATGACAATGACAGAAGGCATCAAAATCAGAGGATCACCTTGGTGCAGCCACGAGGGTGTGTTAATTGTCTAGGGATTCCATTAAGGAGAACGGAATCACTTGTGTTGAAGAGAAAGCAATGATGATCCCACTATCCATGTCACACCAAATAGAGCCAAACCCCCAATTTCTTCATCACTTCAAGAAGAAAAAGGCCATAAAATTGGATCAAAAACTTTTGTGATATCTAGTTAAGAATGATTTGGGTTTGCTTTTGTTGATGGAGGAATCTTGTCATTTGTTGCACAAGCATGAAGTTATCTTTTATTAAATGTGTTGTTTTATGAAAGCATTTTGGTCGGGACTCACAATCAAATTTAGCAGACGAGAAAGCCTGTTTGCAAAGATCTTAGTAACAAGTGTTGCAAAATTATGCACCAAGCTGATCAGCCTAAAATCCTTGGCGAGTATTGCCTCATCTTTCTTGAGATAGTGTCCTCTTTAAGGGCAGACTCAACAGGTCGTTAAGACCTTTCTACAAGCGGCCACATAGGAGAGAGAGGGAAAGAGAGAGACAAGATTGCCGATGACTGTGACGAATGACGTTTCAAACCTTTGCATGTTTAAACCGGGCCCACAACATTTGCAGCATGCAGTAGCCAGTAGGATTGGGGTGAATGTTGTCCTATATTAATTTATAATGTTAGTGCTATTTATAGATGAGTTGGCACTAACATGGCATGTTTTCGGGGTTGATTAAAACCCACTCGATACTCCTCGCACCAGAGAAATCGGAGCACCCTTGGCTCTTCCACGGGCCGACGCGTGGCATAGGATATTTTGCAAAAAAGGCCCCCAAGTTCTTGGAATCAATCCGCAATCCAACTGGTGGGACGTGAACAGCAAAAGCATTCTAATATTTTCCGTATAGATCCCTATATTTTATTTTTACGTGAAGAAGAAGAGAAGATTCTGAAATCAAGTTGGTGTTTCAAAAACCCCCATGCAATTTTTCAGAAACCCCCTCCCACCCCGCAACCCTGGCTGGCTGGCCCGACCCAACGACCCTGCATCATCTCTCTCCTTTCTCTCCTCTCCCCTCGCCGCCACCATGGCAGCTCTGCCCCTTCCTGCTCTCTCCTCCCCACGCAACCTCTACACCGCGTCGCTGCCATCACTCGAGCATGGAAGCTATGGGGCCTCTGCGGCACGGCGGAGCGCGTGGATCCGTGCGAGATTCGGTGGTGTGTGTGCAGACCTCGCTGGCCCCCACAACGCCATGACCGACTTCGGAGTTCGAAGGAGGAAGCGCTAGCCTCTTCCAGCCCTCTCATCCCCGTCATCGCTCGAGCATATGAGAAGTCGTGCGGCCTCTGCGATGCGGGGGAGCACGTTGAGCAGCGCGAGATCCAGCGGCACGTAGATCTGGCGAAACTCGCCAGCTCCCACGGCCATGGTCGGCGGATGAAGATGAACCACCCGCGCTTTCCTCTTTGCGTCCGCTAAAGAGGCTCGAGGTGAGAAATATTCTACACATATTTTCTTGATCCGATGTCCTCGCTCAGACCTACCATTTTCGTTTGTGAGCTCACATTTCACTGATCTCATGTTCTGGATTCAAGGTTTCGAGCACAAAAACAGGTGAGTCACGACGGCGAAGGAATCCAAGCCAGACGTGACGTTGTTCTAGCTCCTCAGCGACCTTCTCCATCCTGCAGGTATGCTGCTAGCCCCAGGTCCTGATCTGCCAATTGTCTTACGTTCTTCCATGGCCGCCGATTTGGGTAGATTTTCCATTCAGCCACACCAATTTTGTTGTTGCGTTTCATGGATCTCGATTACAGTATGAAACTATTAGTAGTATCATCAATAACTTTTGCATCCAAAATAGCCTAAGATTACGGTCAAGTGTGTCTAATACCACCACTTCATTCCCCTGTGTGTAACTCCTTGTGTTTCCTAACTGCTTGTACTTCCTAAACAATTATCCTTTCCTACCAGCCTTTCAAATGTGTGCATTTTTGCTTGTGTTATGACAAGACAAAATAGGGACAAACATAATTTTGTTTTGTGTCCGGACTCACGAGAAGAAAAAATATGGACAATCAGAGTCATACTTGTGTTGTTTCCCTTGCTTCTTCCAATGGTGAGTAGAGCCAGCTGAATTGATCTTGTCAGTTTATGTCTGAAGCCAGTCTAGCTGAAAATAACTACGGATATCTGCCCTTAAGTTTTGCCAGATTACTTAATGAGCATAACTCTGATCCCAAAAGAGAAATGCTGGAGTCAGCGGAAACACTTTGCCACTTATTGTCCATTCATAGCTTAGAGAGAACTATTTTGTATTTGAAGTTGGTCTTAGAAAAATCCTACCCATGCTGGCACCATACACAAGACACGGAATCGAACCCTTGGCTAGCTAAAATATTTCTTGAAAGTTGTGAGAAATACTGAACTGGACCTATTACATATTAGCATCATCTTCCTTGTACAATAATGGGTGATTTGTTTGTTCTGAAATCTGAATTGTGCTTCCATTCATTTGCGTAATAAATAAGGAGCAATAATCTGGTATAGCAGTGGTTGCCATGTTGTGATGTTTTGCTACACTTACATGTTATATTTTTGTTTCATTCATTGTCTTTCAAACTGAATCATATTCTGTTCATTTGAAAATTTTTGTTTTCTGTTTCATTTTTCAGACTGACTGGTAAGGCACATTTTCTTCAATTTAAGTAATTGGTCAACTGCTCTTGGTTAGATTAACCTGCCATGTGGTTAGATCAGGTTTTAATTAATTCAGACTAATTTCAGTTAGGCATCAGCAAAACCTAAGTCCTTTTTTACATATGAAGTAGGTAACCCAAATTTATTAACATCGTAACTGATGATCCATGGTCAATAACTGGCACTTAGTTTCTTTAAAGTGGCTGATACTTTTTTTTTGGCATATGGATTGTTTTTTATATCTTTAATACAAAGACATGCAGCTCTCCAGCATTGCTTGAGAAAAAACATGGGAAAATTAATCTAGGGCGCTATTGGTTCGTGAATTGGGTTGAAGGAAATTACTAAAAAAAAAAAAATTAGTTTGAGGGCATTGATAGAAACATCACACATTTCAAGGAACCTATGGTTCAATGATCATTATGATTATTGAACAATGTATTTTCTGACTTATGGTAGCAGAAAGACAGAAACACTTGTTGTATCTGTTCACTGATTATTGAACGATGGATATTTGATTTAAAAAATATAGGTTGAGTCAACGAGTAACTAGGAAGAAGTAGGGTTTGCGTGCTAAGATCGAAGCATTAGGATTCGACATGTGTGTGTGTGATGTTTTGACAAAGCTCCTTCCGTGGTTTAACGGTAAGTTCACATTTCACTGCTTAGTATTTGCTCTAGAGGCCTCTGAATCTTTTAGTGTTCAACTTTCAAAAAAAATCTTTTATTTGTTTCAATGTTAGGATATTCGGTTGCTTACATAATTTGTAGCTCTTGGTGATACGGCCTGGACCTTTCTTCTCCCCATGGTGGTGAATTGATATAAGCATGGTTTCTTGGGAGCCTTCTCATATGCATGTGCTCCTGATATCCGCAGCTCATGAATTCTTATGATAACCATATCCTCTGGGAATTTAGATTGGATACCTTTTATGCTTTTGTGAAATTTCTTGGCCAGGCATTAAATATCTTAGCTAGACATTAAACTATTCAAGTCTTGAAGCAGCATATCAATGTCTTACATATATTCAAGCCGCCAGAGAATAAATGAGATTAGATAGTTTTTTTAGGAAATGAGATTCAATACGTATATGTGTAGGGTTTTGTTATGGGCTGTCATTACAGATTGGATTGGTTAAGTGCTACTATTATTTGCATCGAGACATCGGGCCGTTGAAAGTCCCTAGTTTGGTTCTGGTTAATTGATGAAACCTAAGTACTAATCACATGTGCTTGAGTGTTGATAGCAAAAGGTGTTTGGTACACTCCTAAGTGATGGCAAGATGCATGTTGATCATGATGACTTGGTACCATACTTGGAGAAGACGAGGAGATGGAGTGCAATCCTATGGTGCTCAAGGCAAAGGTATAGATAGGATTTGCTTTTAGTGATCAAGACACCATAGAGGGTGTGATCACACTTAGGATCGATAGCCGTACTATAAAAAAAGGAAAATTCCAAGGCTATTGATCACTTAAGTGTCACTAGATGAAGATTCATTTGCATATGCATTTAAATCTAGTGGAGGGCTAACTTATCGCCTCAAAAATGATTGTGAAAATGCTAACACACATGCACATGGTGATGTACACTTGGTGATGTTAGCACATTTGTGAAGGCAGTAGTGTTTGAGCGGTAGAGAGGGGTTTGGGTTCCTTTCTTCCTCCCGCCGAGCTCGGCGGGATTCGGCGCTTTTGTGGAAGTGAAACTCCTATTTTCCACTGCGCCAGACGCGAAGAAACGGAGGCGAAAGGGAGTCACTGGGGTGACCGGACGCGGCTAGCGTGTCTGGTCAGCTCATCCCGCGTGCAGAGGCAGCGCGCGCACCGGCGCGTCCGGTCGGTCACGGGACCGATGAAAGTCCCTAGTTTGGTTTTGGCTAATTGATGAAACCTAGGACTAACCTTTGTATCTAAGTGGATGATTTAGATAAAGGTGGTCATTGAATATGAGACATGACATTAACTCATGTGACCAAGATGATGAAGACCGAGATGATGCTTGGCTCGATGGACCGGTTGTGAAGGTGAAGGGCAAGTCGAGGCTTCGAAGCGAAGGACCATGCGATGGTGAAGCTTGAGCAAGACTTGGCGTCGACGGACCGATGCAACGGTGAAGAGCAAGTGAAGTCAAGGTCGATGGATCGAGACGGTCATGTGATGATATGAAGTGGATCATATCTTTTGGAAAAACAAAATGGGCTCAAGGCAAAGGTATAACCATAAGGCCATTTTGTTTTGCACTCAAGACACCATAGAGGGTGTGAGTGGTTTAGGATCGATAGCCGAACTATTAAGAGGGGAAGTCTTATCGGTTATTCGACGCACGGGTGCCACTAGGTGAATTCATGAAGTGCATTGCATGTAGGGCCTAGTGAGCTAACTGGAAAACCTTCGAAAATGATTATGAAAATGCTAACACACGTGCACAAGGTGGTGATCACTTGTTGGTGTTGGCACATTTACGAAGGTGACGGAGTTTGAGCGGTAGAGAAGGGTTTGGGTCCCTCTCTCCCTCCCGCCGAGCTTGCGAGCGCGGGATTCAGGCGTTTTCGAGGAGTTGAAATGCCTATTTTCCACTACGCCGGAAGTCGGAAAAGAAGCGGAGGCGAACGGAGGTCACAGAGGTGACCGGACGCGGTCACGGTTTGACCGGACGCGTCCAGTCAGTTCAACGCAGCAGTCAGGCGCGCAGGTGTTAGGTTTTCGCACCGGCGCGTCCGGTCACTCGCGGGACCGGCGCGTCCGGTCGGGCACCCAGAAGTGTAGCACGTGGCGTAAAGCTGATCGGACGCGCGGCGCGTCCGATCACACGCGATCGGACGCGTCCGGTCGTTGAGGGAGCTTACTGGACTCCAACCGGACGCTGGCACTGTCGCGTCCGGTCGTTGTCTGGAGCGCGTCCGGTCGATGCTTCGCGGGCACGCGGTGCTGTGCGATCAGCGCGTCCGGTCGGTTGAGCGGCGCGTCCGGTCGTTGCGTTTGACCGTTGGCGCGCAGTGACCGTTGGAGGATCGAGCGGTCGCAGTTGATTTCGGGAGAACACGTGGACGGCGCAGGGCGATCGGATGCGGTGCAGCGCGTCCGGTCAGTTTCGACAGGCGCATCCGGTCGTCCCGAAAATGACCCAGTGAAGGGGTACAACGGCTCTATTCGTTTGGGATGTTTATAAATACTTGTTGGCTGGCCCTTGGGGAGGTCTCTCGTGATTTCTAACACTCTTGTGCATCCTTTGAGCTAGAGCTTCTCCCTCCCACTCATCTCTCTTGCTTGATTGCAAATCAAAAGTGAGATTGAGTGATCCCAAAGTGCATTGCATAGCTTGAGGGCATCTAGTGGCACTTGTGGGTGGTTTAGCCGGTGGATTTCTTGTTACTCTTGGAGAGTACCGCTCCTAGCCGGCTTGGAGATTGTTGGAGGCGTTGGCAAGAGAAGGAGATTGTTCTTGGCCACCTCTGATTGATTGTAAGAGGTTCTTGTGCTTTCCTCGGCGGAGCGCCAAAAGCAACTCTAGTGGATTGCGCGTGTCATTGAGTTACCTCACTTGAGAGTGGTGTCTTGCGGTGCCTTGCGGGGCGTGCCTTGAGGGGCAAGTGACTTGAGGGTCACACCGGGAAACCATCTAAGTGTTGGTCGACACAACTGGTGACGTAGCTTGTCGGTGCACAAGTGAACACCGAGTGAACAAAAATATTGTGTCTCTTGTCTCCCGGTGGTTGGTCTTCATATTGTGTTGTTGTCAATATTGATTGATTGTATATCATCTTGGTGATTGGCAACATCTTCACTCCACCGTCGGTATAAGATTCACAATCCTCTCTCTCGCATTTACATTACTAGTTTATCTTGTGTAGCTCTAGTAGTAGCTTTGCTAGAAGTGTTGTTAGCTTGCTCACTAGTGTAAAATTAGTGACATAGCCCTTGTGTGAACTAGAGATCATAATCTACTAGACTTGTGGATAGGAGGCTTGCATCACAACCGTAGGCTAAGCAAAACTCGCTTTACGCCGTTTGTTATTCTAACAAGTTTGCTAAGTGGTTCTTGTAGAATTTTTATAGGCTATTCACCCCCCCTCTAGCCATCTAGGACCTTACAACCGACGTGTCCGGTCAAGCTCCAGAGAAGTTGCGAAGGACGCGAAATCGATCGGAGGCGGTGGCGCGTCCGGTCGTGTGTGGGTGCTTACTAGAATCGACCAGACGCTGGCACTATGGCGTGTGGTCAGCAACGCGAATCAGCGGCGACCGGACGTTGTGACCGCGTCCGGTCAGTTCAACCGGCGCGTCCTGTAAGTACGCAGGCAACGGCAACCTGTTCCTAACGGCTCTATTCTTTGGGGCTGCTTATAAATACTTGTTAACCGGCTCCTAGAGGGACTACTTGGACATTTTGACTATCTAACATCCTCTTGAGCTGAGCACATCCCCTCCCACTCAGCTCCCTTGCTTGATTGACAAATCAAAGTGAGTTTGAGTGATCTCAAGTGTATTTGCTTGTGAGTTTGCATCTAGTTGGCACTTGGGTGAGCATTGGCTGTGGGATTCTTGTTACTCTTGGTGGTTGCCGCCACCTAGACGGCTTGGAGGCAGCAGAGGAGTTGTGGTAAGAGTGGTGCTTGTTCTTGGCCACCTCCCGGTGATTTGTGAGGAGTGTTGTGCCTTCCCCGGTGGAGCGCCAAAGACAACTCTAGTAAATTACTCGTGTCATTGAGTTACCTCACTTGCGGTAGGTTCTTCCGGTGCTCTTGAGGAGCTTGGCTTTGGATTGCCAATTAGCCGCCGAACCACGAAATGGTGGTCGACACAACGGGGACGTAGCGTGCCGGCAAGCACGTGAACCTCGGGAGATAAATTATGTGCCACCTTTGTGATTGATTTCTTGAATTTCTCCCAATGATTGGTCTTCATATTGTTGTGATTGGTTCATTTCTCGACGCGGCAGTATAAAGATCACTTACCTCTCTTTTACATTCCGCAAACTAATTGTAACAAGCTCTTTAGTGTAATTAGTTTTGAGAGCTTGTATTTTCTTTGCTAGTGTAGCTTGTCACCTAGTTGAGCTCTTTAGTGTAGCTAGCTTGTGAGAGTTTGTAGTGACTTAGCCTTTGTTTGTTATAGTGATCATAGTTACTAGAATTGTTGGATAGGTAGCTTACAACCCTGGTAAAGCTAGAGCTAATTCGTTTTTCGCCATTTGTTATACTAACATTTTGCTCTAGTGAATTTGTAGAATTTTTAATATGCTATTTACCCTCTCTAGCCATATTAGGACCTTTCGGCCGTTCACTTATGGACACATGTTACATGTTTCTAATTACAATTCATGTGTGCCTTCATGATGATTATATTTTGTATTTACAGTCTGTTGATATTATTGGCCGACTCTAATTTCCACGATTTGCTGCTTATGTTTCTTCTTGGACAAAAGGAGCGAGCCGGTTGATCACCAAATATGTGAGGGGATGACGTACAGTATGTGCGCCCCAATTAGTCCCCAACATATTAATTACAATGACTTAGTTGATTATATTGTACTAACTTCATATATAGCTTCTTTTTGTGGTTTCATGTCTTCTGCAACTATATACCACTTTTAATCAAAGTGTTGTCTGATGCAAAAGTCTTCAAAGATGTATGGTGAAGTTAGTGTTATCTGACTTTAATTTGTTTTAGATTGTGCAAGAAGTCTTGTTGTTTCGCGTAAAAAGAAAATTTTATTTGGTTTTGTCATTTTATGAAGCAAGAATATTATTGTTGTAACTTAGTCAAATAGCTAGCCAAGTAGTTATAAGATCCCTTAAATAGTTAAGATAGGGCGTCCGAAGAGCGCTTAATGTTCTAGTAAATAGTAAACTGTTGCGGGTGCCTTGAGTGTCAGCCAACGAGTCTTATAAAAAAGCGCCCAGCAAACCCACTAGGTCCAGGAGCTTTATCAGACCATAGCTAACAAATTGTCTTCCAAACTTCTTCAGAAAATGGGACGTCAAGATCAGCCAAGTCACCAAAGCCGATGCTCAGCTCGCTCGGATTAATGGTAGTCCTAGTCTTTACTAGTCGCCAAGAGTCCAATATAGAAATCATCAATTATCTTTGCTTTATCATCATGATTAGTAACCAATATTCCTGTTCGTTTCACTGAAATTTGGTTGATGCTACTACTAATGCTGATTTCTTGTGAGGGAAAAACATTGTTCCTTCGCTGAAAAATACTGCTGAAGTAGTGCTGAAGAACATGACGCATTTTGGAGATGAAATTTCTCCTACGGTGCCTAGCATGAATCTGAAAGGGTCAAAGGGGCAAGTATCAGTATCGCCTTCCTTAAACCAATAGATCCTAGACTGACCCCTTGCTATCATCCATTTAAAGAGCAAGGTTAATAATAGAGCCAGGTGCTTGGGTATAAGTCAAGGTATAAGAGCTAAGCTATACAATAGTTAGTTTTGTATTTGTCTATGAACTTTATTATTATTATGTGTTTCCCTTATCTTTCATATTCCTCCTCACATACTCCCTCCGTCCTAAAATATATATCGTTTTCGCTTTCCGAGAAACAACATTGACAAAATATATATTAAAAATATTAATATTTATGATACATAATTAGCTTCGTTGGAAGGATCTTTGAATCTAGTTTTTTAATAAATTTATTTAGAGATACAAATGTTGCATGTATTTTCTACAAATCGAGTCAAACTTGCGATACGGAAATAAAAAACGACGAATAATTTGGGACAGAGAGAGTACATCTTTATTGGGATCCATCACTGCCTATGTTTCCGTGCCCAACTAGTTGCTTGCACGAGAGCCAAGCTCTCTTCTCTCTCTTCCATTTTCTCCTCCACATCAGCACTTGCTTGGTTAAGCCAATTATTGTACTTGCTCTAAGAGAAGAACGAGTGCTTCCTTGCCTACCCATGTCTCCTCACTGGACAATACACCATTATCCTAGGCAATTTCTTTCCAATTTGTGAAGGATCTAGTTGACCAAACTAAGGTCCTATTTGAATCTTAGGAGGGCTAATATTATTCGAAAAAAAAGAGGAGGGCTAATAGGTGAGCCAATTTTTAGTCAAACTCGCTAATTGTTAATTTATTAGCCAAGTATAACTAGCTAACTTGGACCGATAGCCCATTGCTAATATATGCACATTTTAGTTTAGGATCCAAACATGCATGAGCTAATAGTTAGATGGCTAATTTTTAGTTAGGCCCTGTTTAGTTCCCAGAAAATTTTGCAAAATTTTTCAGATTCCCCGTCACATCGAATCTTTGGAAACATGCATGAAGCATTAAATATAGATAAAAAATAAAACTAATTACACAGTTTAGAAGAAATGGACGAGACGAATCTTTTAAGCCTAATTAGACCATGATTGGACAATATTTGCCAAATAACAACGAAAAGAGCTACAGTGCCGTTTTGCAAAAATTTTTGGATCTAAACCGGCCCTTAGCTATTAATAATTGGCCTTAGCCCATCCAATAAGCCCTAAGCTCATAAGCCTCCAAAGTCCAAACGGTTAACTTCAGAGGAAAAGGGTAAAAAAAAAAGTTAATCATATTGGATACGAAAGGCATCAAATGGGCTACAGTGTGCACCGGTCCAATCGAGGAGCACAGACTGCCACCCGGGTGCGGGGTGCCTGCCTTTAAGAACAACACTCGATACTACTGTCGTTTACAGAGCATTCGTCTTCTCAAATCCTTTGGGAGTTGAGAACGACGAACGACCCAGGAACTGTGGATTCTATGGTGACACAAGCTGGTTACTTTTTTTTTTTTTTTTTTTGAAGACGTCACCGGAGGGGTGAGAGCCCCACCTGAATAGATTTCTATTGATTCCGGCGAACCGGTGCATGAAGGGTCCAGGACCCTAAAGTCTTACAAATAATACATGGTAGAGGAAGGGAGGGAGAGAGAGAGGGATTACAACACCACCATCAACAACAACACTAAAACAGACTCAAGGATAAGCCTAGACACAAGCCGAAAGACGTCCACCGAACGCCGATTTGCGCCCCCACCGAACAGCATACTCGCCGCTTTCACCGTGGCCATTGTGCCCACCACCACTCCTCGTAGCTACGCCGATTCACTGCCGCCCTCCAACTGAGGACCACTCCGTGCAGCAGAATGGGGACTAAGAGTGGCGGCGAACACGCAAGCCCAAGATCATCGAACACGACGACCTCCTTTTGAAATGATGATGACATCCTCCAGCACATCCGGGCCCACGTACCAGCATCCAACGCCGTCCACGGGGAGGAATCCATGGAGGGGAACGGCCGCAGCGGTGGAAACAAGCTGGTTACTCATCCCTTAATAGCACTGTGCTTTATTATATTCAGGTGTACGGTACAACAGGAGAATGAAAACACAAAACAACATAGTACAAATTACTCGTCCGCATCAATCAAGTCTAGTAATTTGATGCAAGCGTCGATGGAGCAGCCTCTCGAGTCTCGACGATCTGGGTCTATTTGTCCCTCTTGTAGATCTTGTGAAGGAAGGACTTCAAAACAGTCTGGACTGCCTTGCTCGGCTGGGCCTCAATGTCGGCAATCAGCTTGTTGTAACTCTCCCTCTCGTACTCATGGAAAACCTCCTGGATTTACATCGATCAGGAAAGGACGTCAGCAAAACAGAACATTATACGAATTACGAAAACAGAATGTTGGGGATCGGCCACATGTAAATGCATACAGCCACATGCAAACGATATGGGCATTGTTTCAGTGCCTTTAACCAGGTCAATGCATCATGACCATCATATGTTGGATTTAATTGTTTCCAGATAATAACAACAAACCGTGATGCTTACATGGTGGACTCGAAACGATAAATCATAAGAATGTGGAATGGTCAGGACCAACCTCCAGTTTAAGCTCTTTGTACAAGTCCATCACCTTTGCAACACACGCTGGATCAGACTTTCCATAATTTTCCTGTTTGAACAGACATGAAGGATTTTTTACTTTGTCGTTTATGCTGTGAGAAAATTGGCCAATTTAATAGTGCTTACAAACAGAATGCTCTTTTGGTTCTCATCAGCACGTTCAAGAGCTTGCACAACTAGCCAGGAACATTTGTAGTCTTCAATGTCAGTTCCGATCTGCGATAAGAATAAATACTGATGAGACGAAGTTCAAGAAAAGGGCCTTGATTGCAATTCACCCAACAGTAACACCTATTCTATATAGTAGAAAGTGTTGGAATGAATGGAATGAATGGACTGGATTACTTTGGCTAACCCTAGAAGGGTAGCTATATAGAGTAGCATACATGGGCCTCATGGGCCTAGCCACATGGGCCTTAGACATATACTCCAACACCCCCCGCAGTTTGAGCTACCGACGCAGCGGAGTCAGGCTGTAAACCAGGAAAAGAAAATACATGCGAGCCCCCCACAGACACAACTAGCCACTGGTGATGTTGAGGCTGGAGCGAAAAGTGGAGAAGGTCGACGATGGGAGGCCCTTGGTGAAGATGTCTGCGAACTGGGACGTCGTAGGTACATGTAGGACTCGCACCTCGCCGATGGCAACCCGATCACGGACGAAGTGAAGGTCAATCTCCACATGCTTGGTCCGCTGGTGCTGCACAGGGTTGGTGGAGAGGTAGACGGCACTAACGTTGTCGCAGTAGACAAGCGTGCTCCGGAGAAGAGGGTTATGGAGCTCGGCCAGGAGCTGGCGGAGCCAAGAGGCCTCGGCCACGCCATTGGCCACGGCGCGGTACTCCGCCTCGGCACTGGAGCGGGAGGCCACCTGCTGACGCTTGGACGACCAGGACACCAGGTTGCCGCCCAAGAAGAGAGCGTAGCCGGAGGTGGAGCGCCGAGTGTCCGGACATCCGGCCCAGTCAGCGTCAGTGTAGACAACCATCTCGGTGGAGGAGGACCGCCGGTGAAGGAGCAGGCCGTAGCCCACAGTGCCCCGGAGGTAGCGTAGGAGGCGCTTGAGGGCAGTGAGGTGAGGCTCCCGCGGATCATGCATATGAAGGCACAGCTGCTGAACCGCATAAGTGATGTCCGGCCGAGTGAAGGTGAGGTACTGGAGAGCACCAGCGAGACTCCGGTACGCGGTGGGATCAGACACCTGGTTCCCCTCGGCCTCAGACAGCTTGCCTTGTGTGTCAACTGGAGTGGAGCAGGGTTTGCAGTCGGTCATCCCAGCGCGCTCAAGGATGTCGAGAGTGTACTGCCGCTGGTGAAGAAGAAGTCCAGCAGGATGAGGCGCAACAGTGACCCCAAGGAAGTGGTGGAGCACACCCAGATCCTTCATAGCAAATTCCTGCTGTAGAGAGGTGATGCGGCGAAGGAGTGACTCACTGAAGGCGGTGAGGACAATGTCATCAACATAGAGCAGTAGATACGCAGTCTCAGCCCCATGGTGGAAGATGAACAGTGACGTATCGGACTTGGCCTCCACAAACCCCAGTGATCGCAGAAAGGCAGCGAAGCGATGGTTCCATGCCCTGGGTGCCTGCTTGAGGCCGTAGAGAGATCTGTTGAGCCTGCAGACCATGTCAGGACATGAGGAGTCAACAAACCCGGCCGGCGGACTGCAGTAAACTGTCTCAGTGAGAAGACCATGCAGGAAGGCATTCTTGACATCCAGCTGATGCACAGGCCAAGAACGAGTGAGTGCGAGGGAGAGCACCGTGCGGACTGTAGCTGGCTTCACCACTGGACTGAAAGTCTCATCATAGTCAACACCAGGCCGCTGAGTGAAACCCCTGAGAACCCAACGGGCCTTGTACCTCTCGAGAGTGCCATCAGTCCGGCGCTTGTGTGTCCAGATCCACTTGCCGGTGACGACGTTTGAGCCTGGTGGACGTGGCACCAGGTCCCAGGTCCGGTTGGCGAGGAGAGCCGCGTACTCCTCTTCCATCGCGTGGCGCCAGTGAGGGTCCAACAAGGCCTCGCGGACGGAAGAGGGTACTGGAGAGACCTGCGAGCCAACGGGCATCGCCGCAAGAGCCCGGGGCTGCAGGGTCCCAGCCGCGTGTCGTGTCACCATAGAATGAACATGACGCGGGTGGCGGTGAAAGAGCGGCGGGTGATACACCGGGGGCTCGACGCGAGCAGTTTGGGGCTGCGGCGACGGCCCCGGTGTCCCTGGCGAAGAGGAAGATAGCTCCGGTGGTGATGCCGGCGAAGGAGGGGCCACCGGCGGCGGCGAAGGTGCCGGCGCATGCCGGGCCCGGCGCTGGTACACGAGGATCGGCCGGGCGAAGTGCGCAGTTGTAGCCGGAGGTGACGGCCGGGGACCCCCGTCAGTCGGAATGACAGGGGCCGGCCCGGAAGGGTCCTCGTCCAGGCTCGAACGAGGAGCAGGGTCGGGTGAGGCACCGGCCGATGGCGAGCTGGGGCACGGGGCCGTAGAACCTGCAGGAAACAAAGGCAAAGGTGGCTCGACCACCGCATCAGTGGGTAAAGAGGAGAGGTCAAGGCCGGAGGTGGAAGGGGTGGTGGTGGTGGAAAAGGGGAAGACAGACTCATCGAACACCACATGACGTGAGATGAGGACTCGACGAGAGGTGAGGTCGTAGCAGCGGTACCCCTTGTGGTCCGGGGAGTACCCAAGGAAGACACAGAGAGTGGATCGGGGAGCCAACTTGTGCGGAGCAGTGGCCGTGGTGTTAGGGTAACACGCACACCCGAAGACTCGAAGGTGGTCATACCTCGGAGGGGTACCGAAAAGAGCGTGGTGCGGCGTGGGAGCCGGGCAAGCAGCGGAAGGAAGGCGGTTAAGGAGATAGGTGGAGGTGTGCAGGCTCTCTGCCCAGAAACGAGCGGGGAGTGAAGCCTGGAGAAGAAGGGTACGCACGATGTCATTGGTAGTGCGAATCATGCGCTCTGCCTTGCCGTTCTGAGAGGAGGTGTATGGGCAAGACATGCGCAACTGGACACCGCGAGAGAGGAAGAAGGCCCGGGATGTGGAGTTATCGAACTCACGGCCATTGTCGCACTGGACGGCCATGATGGTGAGGCCGAACTGAGTGGAAACCCAAGCGAAGAAATGGTGAAGCGCGGGGAATGTCTCAGACTTGGCACGTAAGGGAAAAGTCCACGAGTAGTGAGAAAAATCATCAACCACCACCAGATAGTACTTATAGCCAGAAATGCTGAGTACAGGAGACGTCCATAGGTCGCAATGTACAAGATCAAAAATGCGAGCCGCATGTGAAGAACTAGAAAAAGGAAGACGAACATGACGGCCCATTTGGCACGCATGACACAAATGCTCATCATGAGCTCGAGTACAACGAATGTCTGAGCTATGACTAAGCTGCATCAGGGCATCACGTCTAGGATGGCCGAGACGCCGGTGCCAAGTAGTAGAAGAGGTGGTGGTGAAGGCAGCTGACAAAAGCGAAGATGGCGAGGCAGACGCCGGAAAGCGGAGGGTGTAAAGGGGCCCCGTGCTGTCACATCGGAGCAGAGGACGCCGGGTAGCCAAATCCTTCACAGTAAGACCAGAAGAGTCAAACTCCACAGAACACGAGTTGTCAGCTGTAAAACGACGAATCGAAAGAAGGTTGTGAACCATAGAAAGTGCAACAAGAACATTGGGAAGACGAAAGGACCCATGGGCACTGGCGGTACCCACAGAGGTGACAGGAAGACACGAACCATTTGCGACCATAATGGACGAGGGGAGAGAAGTATACGGAGAATGGACAGAAGAAAGTATACCAGGGTTAGGGGTGGTGTGGTAGGTGGCACCCGAGTCGGCAATCCACTCAGGTCCGACAGGAGGTGTCAAGGCCATGGTGCTGAACGACCGTGCCAAGGCCGCCTGGTCCCAGCCGGCAGGCCCGGGCAGGGTGCCGGGGAAAGTAGCCCACGACGGTGTAGTGGAGACGCCTGGAGGTGGTGCACCAGTAAACATGGCCACCGGTGGGCGAGTCTCACCCCCTGGAGCGTGGTAGGGCCACATAGAAATGCGCCCTGACCATGGGTTGTGGAAAGAAGGCCATGGTGCCCCCCCGGTGGGCCACCTGAGGGGGTGACACCGCCACGGCCTCCCCCACGACCCCCACCGCCCCCACCACGTCGGCGACGACCGCCACGGCCCCCCCACCTCCGCTGGGCCCGGAGGGAGGAGGACCAAGAAGGGACGACAGTGGTGGAGCAGACGGACGCGGCAGAGTAGCAGCCAGGGCCGTCGATGAGGACGAGGACCCCTGGGTGGCAGTGGACCCCGGCTGAAGGCCCTGAGTGAGCTCCTCCATGACGAGGTCGTCACGGACCTGCAGGAAGGTGGGGAAGGGCCGCTGACGGGTGATCCACGTCCGGAGGTGGGCGTAGCGATCGCTGAGCCCGCGGAGGACGTTGAGGACGAGGATGCGATCCTCCACGGGCCAGCCCAGGTCGCCGAGGGAATCTGCCATGGTCTTCATCTTCCGGCAGAACTCGCCAACAGCAAGGTCCCCCTGGACGAAAGTGCGGAAGCTCGCGTCGAGTCGCGGAGCTCGGGCCTCAGCATTGCCCAGAAACTGGCCCTCGAGTGCCAGCCAGGCCTGGCGAGCGGAGGTGGTGGTGCGGACGAGGTCGTGGAGGTCGACGGAGATCGTGCCGAGGATCCAAGAAAGCACGATGCTGTCCAGGCGCTGCCACGACGGAGTCTGGACCATGGGCGTAGGGTCGTCGAGGACGTGGTCGTCGAGGGCGTAGCGGCGAAGAGTGAGGACCACCAGATCCCTCCAACGAGCGTACGAGGGCGACTCGGGGTCGAGAACGACCGGGACGAGGAGCCGGATGTTCTGGACACCACCGGCCTGGTAGTGAAACTGCGAGACGAGGGGATCGGCCGGGTCGTGACGGAGAGCCGTAGTGGTGGAGGTGAGGTGTCCCGTCGAGCCGGAGGAGGTGGCCCCCCCCGTCGTTGGCGAGCAGCTGCTCTGCCTCGGCGATATGGCGGGCCAGAGTGTCGGCGGCGTCCCGCTCCCGCTGCCACAGAAGTGCAGCCGCACGGACGCGCTCCTGACCGGCGGCGGCCGCGGCACGGGCGGAAACCAGCGCGGCGGCGAGGGCGGAGATGGGCCGCGGGCCGGAGAGGACGGCCGAAGACAGAGCGGGGAGGGTTCCACAGCTCATGGCCGTCCCCCCAAGGCCGGCTGCAGCAGGAGCAGCGGCCGCCGCGGCGGCGGCGGCGGCGGCTGCGGCGGCGTCCGCCGGAAAGTCGAGGCTGACGGCGTCGGCGACATCGGGCGGGGCGACCGGGAAGGCAGCAGAGGCGGGAAGCCCATCAGATGCAAGGGCGATGGCCAGTCGCGGCGGCTGCCAGGAGGCGAAGTCGTTGGAGACGCGCTAGGAGGCCGCCGGCGGGGCCCAGGCGTGGCCCGCGCCCGCGCCAAAGGCGGCAGCGGCGGCCGGCGGCGCTGGGGCAGCAGCGGGCGGCGGCGCCGTGGCAGCCGCGGCCCGCACCTGGGGAGGTGGCGGCGCCAGGGGAGGCGGCGCCGTGGCAGCAGCGGACCGCACCTGGGGAGGCGGCGGCGCCAGGGGATGCGGCGCGTGGCCCGCGCCCGCACCTGGGTTGGCGGCGGCGGCCAGCGGCTCCAGAGGGCACGGCGCAGGTGGAGCAGCGGCGATCTGGGCCCAGGAGGTGGAGTGGGAGAGGGGAGGGAAGGAGAGGGAGTGGGAGGGAGGAGGATCGGCCATGGCGCCCAGCGGCTCGCCGGCGTGGGCGGCGGCCCCTGGCGGCTGGCCCTGGCGGCTGGAGGGAGGGAGGGAGAAAGGGGAGAAAAACTAGGCTCTTGATACCATGTTGGAATGAATGGAATGAATGGACTGGATTACTTTGGCTAACCCTAGAAGGGTAGCTATATAGAGTAGCATACATGGGCCTCATGAGCCTAGCCACATGGGCCTTAGACATATACTCCAACAGAAAGAAAATGTGCAAACACCTAACCTTGCCAATGAATTCAGGATCACCAAAACAATCTAGATAATCATCCTGTAGACAAATATCATTAATCAGAGGTAGTACAATGCAAACTCATATCATTTGACCTCCAAAAAACAAGAGCATTACCTGGACTTGAAAGTATGTTCCCATTTCAACAAGAATGTTCTTTACATCACCAAAGTTATCGAAGTTCTCACCAGCCAGCAGCAATGCACATGCAACCTTGAGTGGAGTAGAAACTTGTTACAACATTCATCAACTAACATCCAGGTAACTGAGAGGAATATATAGAGAAATAACACTTACAGGAAGGTAAAACGAATAATAAGCTGTCTTGTACTGAACGATACGGCGGTGACTGCGCAAAATGAAAATCATTGAAAGAAATTAGCAGAAATAAAGATGATGTCCCAAATTTGAGGTGCTAAACACATAATAACTTATTCTGGAAACTACACAGGCAGTGGTAAATACCTTTTTAATTACAGTTGGTTACAAAAATAAACGCATAAATCATGCAAGAAAACAAAGCACGTGTATTGTGTTACTGATACAGTGAGCACAAACTTACACTGTCAAGTTATATTTAGTTAGATCCTTTTCACCCTCGTGGGTAGTGATAAGATCCAACAATTGCCCTGAAGCTGTCTTGAACTCAACCTGAAAACATAAAAAGCATATCAGTCATTTGTAAGAAGCATCCAGTATACGTAGCATGAATAAATTATTATGTCAGATGATATGATTACCTCATTGAATAAGTCAATAAGATCAACATAATATGGCTTTCCTTTGAAGTGTCGTTGAAGGATTCGTGAAATATGATTGCGAAGGATAATCCCATCATTTACAGCAATGAGGCCAACCTATTACAAAACAAAAGGCGAGCAATAGGTTTCATACTTTAGAAGCTAAAAGCCTTAAAACAATCTGCAAAAGCTCTTACACTAGTATAAACGACCTCCCTATGAGGAAATGAAATGGAATCATGGAACATGAATAAGTTACTCCCTCTGTTCCAAATTATAAGTCACTTAGACTTTTTTGGTACATAGAATTTTCTATGTATCTAGACATATATTATATCTAAATATATAGCAAAATGGATGTACTAAAAAAGTCAAAGCGACTTATAATTTGGGACGGAGGGAGTAGCTAAGAGGAGATATGACAGAAACATGGCTTAACAGAAAACTGATGGATGGATTCTTATATAACTCGGGTTTACCACCAAACTTCTCAAGTAAGACCTTAGTACAGCCATCAAAACAAGAACTAGTAGAAATAATTTGGTGAGTAAAAAGGATAGATGCTTCTGATCTAACCTGTGGCACCCTAAACCAGCAAGGCTGGCCACGCCGTGTCTGCGAGTTGTCCATAATATCATCAAGCACAAGAAAATAAGCTTGAAGCTGCAAGAGAAGAAAAATATATTTAAAATTCCAAATTAGCAGAAAATTCAATTTATTACCATTAAAAATGCTTGAAAACAACACCAGCAGGATGTACCCATTCAATACACCAGCCAAGGGTGCAGGCAAGAAATGTCTCCTCCTTGCTCAGAACATCAACACCCTTCAATATCTTGTAGCTATCAATGACAGAGAGCCCGCGGTTGCACTTTCCACCGAGCACATTGTAATCCACCATCTACTCCAAAAGAAATGAACAAGTCAAAAAGTTTCCGAGCTAGTGATATATTATTCTCTGATCTTAACCAAAGAAACTGAAAGAAAGACATCATCAGAAACAATGGGATCCATTATGTAGATTTCCAATTTCTGTTGATTTCCTTCTGTGCAGGCAGAAACTGCAAATCAAAATGGGAATTAGTGGACAATCATTATAAGACCTGTCTGGTGAACTCCATCAGTTTATATATATATATATTTTCGTGACCATAACTTTCAGCATTTTGATATTTTCCCCTTTATTCAATGCATGGTCACATGAACTCAAATACTAAATTTTCAAAGAAGTTGGTCTGCTCACCTTAATAGTGTTCAGGGAGTATTTCTTTCTAAAAAAAATCCCGTAAGTTTACCCCGAGCCCTAGATCAGTATAGAAGGTATGCTCCAGTGGAAACATATTAAACACTCATTATACTTGGGTCATAAATCAGATGAGATTTTCGACACTAAAAGTAACTAATCACCAGCCTAATTTGCTGCCCAAAACATCCTCTAATTGTAACCGGCAGTAGTGTCAAATATCAGGAACAACAGCTAAACCAGAGATTAACTGAACTGTAGTGAGCAAATTATTAGTAAGAGAAGTTACTTTTAGTAACGGATAACAGCAAATTTCAACCCTGTCAGGCCTTTCGCGACAAATTGATCAATCCTTCAATAGCTTACACTAAACCCAAAGTAGAAAACACAGCACTTGTTTCACGTTTCCTAAGTCTCCATTTCAGTGTGACAGATACAAAGAGAGATTAAGAGATCACTCACTCTTTTAATCAACCCAGGCAGACTAGTAATTCTAACACGCTTAAACTAATCTATAAACAGAATCCTTCATGTTTATGTACTCCCTCCGTCTCAGAACAAATCAATTCTTAGAGTTGTCTTTTGAGTCTAGATTTAAGAGATCAATCACTCTTTTCATCAACCCAGGCAGACTGTAATTCTAACATGCTTAAACTAATCTATAAACAGAATCCTTTGTGTTTATGTACTCCCTCCGTCTCTTAATAAATCCATTCTTAGAGTTGTCTTTTGAGTCCAGTTTTTTCAAGTTTGACCGAATTTATGGAGAGAAAAAAAGCATCAAGATTTATATATGAAACTAAATTAGTATCGTGATCATTTGTTAACATAAATATTTGTGCTCTTTTCTATAAGCATAGAAAAGTTTGACTTGATACAACTCTAGTAATTGATTTATTCAGTTAGAGAGAGTACTTTGACTATGGTACTCATAACCCTCAACCGGAAGAATTGAACGGCCAGCCAGCTCCTCGGAATCACCGAAAGTCCATAAAACTCTGTAGAAATCGAAAGAACTGACCAGACCGCCCGAGATCAAGAAGCCGACACCCACAGTAGAACTAAGGGGAGGGGGGAAGAGCATTACGCGGTCGATCCACTGGAGCGACTCGTCGGTGAACTCGAAGGCGGGGTCCTCGAGCATCTCCTCCTTGAGCTTGCTGTATATCTCCTTAAACGTGGCCTTGGTGTCGGCGCCGCCCGAGCCGTTGGCCACCGCCACCTCCGCTGTCGCCATTGCGGCCTCGGGGTCAGACCTCACCTCACAACGCGCGGGCGCGGGAGGAGACGGAAGAGGGGGCGGAATTCTGTGGAGATGGGGGGTGCTTTGGCAAGAGGAGAAGCGAGGCGGGCGCTGCTGTGCGTGTGCCGCTGCCGCACGGGAATACGGGATGCTGCGGTTGCCAGCGAAGAGATTTGTGGGCACACGTTTTATTTATTTATGGAACGGGAGGTGCCACGAAGACCGTGACGGCGACAACTGTTGGGTGATGGGCTGGTGGCAGTGGCATTATGGAAAATTCAAGTTTTTCTTCACAAAAACATCGAAGAAGAACTAGAGATGTACTAGGCTCCGCCATAAAAGAGCGTAACGAATTACCCAACGCAAGCAGATGGAATCATTAGCCTCATAAAAAGTAGTATTCCACCTAGGCCTCGTTTAGATGGCTAGTTTTTTAAATTTTTGCTATTGTAGCATTTTTGTTTGTATTTGGTAATTAATATCCAATTATAAACTAATTAGGTTTAAAAGATTCGTCTCATAAATTACAGACAAACTGTGCAATTAGTTATTTCTTTTACCTAATTTAATGCTTCATGCATGCGTCTAAAGATTCGATGTGATTGAGAGAGTGAAAAATTTTCAACTTTGGCCTTGATCTAAACAAGGCCCTATACAGGGGATGAAACGAAACAATAGTCCATTTAATACGGTCTTGGTGTCTCTATTGCTCTTGCAGAGCTAAAAGCTTGCCATGGTGCATCCTTTTTGCTTTTCTTTGCATCCAAAGCTCTCCGTAGGAACTAATACTTGTGTTATGCGTCAGACGAAGCCATGGGAGCTTCTGCAAGACACGATGAACCTCTGCGAAACCACCGGTCTTCGTGACTTAGAAGTTTAATATTTACGTGGAGTCTAGGACAGCACTCCACGCTGTCGTGTTGGGGAAGCCCTTGAGGCACACTAGGATCGAATTTTGCTACTCAGGCACCTCTCTCTCCTTGCTGGCGATTCTAAGCGGTCTCCTTTTTTCACCTGGTGTTTGGTTATATAGAAAGAGTAGAATGGAATATTTTTTCGTGTAGACGGAGGATGAGGCGATGAGCCCGCTCGAACTGCATTGCTCTTGGTCTTATGTTGGGGGCGATGATGGCATGTGACCGGCTGCCGCTCCAGCAAAGAGAGAGGGCAGTGCTCCGAGTTCGTGCTGCTCTGAACCAAGGACAAACGTAATCCAATATATATTGAAATCGAACTATGCATTAATCATGGCTAAATACAAATTGTCCTAACTCGTATGCATGAGTATAGAACATAAATGCAGGTCACATATAAAAACACAGAGGATACGAGTGCAGTTTAGAAGTAAAAAAAAGGACGGAACAACTCTCAATTACTCTAAGTAGTTAAGGGGGAGTGAGACGAAAAAATGAGTGGAAAGAAATATTATCTCTTTAATATTAGATATGGAATGAATCTAAATATAGATAATCGGACCCTTATAAAAAAAACAACTACACGTCATTTTTCTTAGCTATTGGGATTCTCCTTCTTTTCACCGGCAGGGTTACACAGTTACTATGCTTTCGACTTGTGATCGTATCAAATTCGTAAACTTGTTTTATTTTTATTGTGAGTTACCGTTATGCACAAAATCATGCTTTTTTTTTGCGGAAGTTATGTCGTGTTGTAGGGCCAGGTCATCTGAGAAAAGTTTCCGTTTTTCCTCCAAAAGCGTTTCACAACTAACTTACTTTTAGATTTGTTTGGCTGTTTGGCTAGATTTCTAATAATGAAATGGTGAATATCTGCTCAATTGACTAATTAATGCCCTTGTTGCACATGTTGACAATTTTGGAAGAAAAAATCATAATGCGAAATAACAATACATCCATTATAGCTCATTTTGTTTTTGTTTAAGCTAAACTTTATTTTGACCGAGTACATAGAAAATGCACCAAAGTTTATAACATCACATTAGTTGTATTAGATTCTAATTCTATATAAAGCATGTCTTTGTTGGTGCATTTATTTGAACTTGTAGATGTTAATATATATTTCTAAAATCTAATCAAAATCAAAGAAATTTGATCTAGGACAGAGCAAAGTGAACTATAGTCGGGAATAAAGTAAGTATGCACTGGTCACCTAATAACATTTTTTGATCAGTGATCACTATTGCTTCATCACATATAATTATTATTTTTGAATTGTATGAGATAGAAATAGGAGAAGGTGATTTTCATGCAAAACCACCTCATGCCGCACGTTTCTTTGGTTTATAAGTATGTCGAAACACTTGACCTACAGTCTATTTGGCAAGGATTCTCTAAAGAGTAATTAGGCCATATTCGGAACACGAGATTTTTTTCTTTCTGTTCATACATTTTTTTCCCTTGTAAAATTGAACTATTTGTTGTGAAATTCTTATATGATTCCTATAAAATTCATGTGTTCTAAGTATGTCCTAGAAGGTTTGTGATAGTAAATCAGTACATAGAATACCTCTTAAAACTATGTCACAGTATGTGAAGAGTGATATGGGCTAGGATCTCTACTATATGTCAGCCTCATATCAAGAGCATACCGTGCCATCGTTAACCACCAAGTTATCGCACCCCCCCCCCCCCCCCCCCCCCCCATCACACCTGCCCTTTTACCCCGCGAAACATTTCATAATCCATTTCAGTTGTAAGCGTAACCCTTGGCATCGTCTGTACCTTGTTAGTCGTTTGAAGGTTCTACGCAGGTGCCCATTACCATTACTGTGGTCATCAGCGACACGCTGACGTGCTTGACGCCTACTCTACGTTTGTTGGTTGGTAGATAGCACGTACGATATAGGTCTACTACTGTATTGATGGATACACTAGACGGGCATTTCTCTCCGTAAAACAGTTGGCTGGCGGAGAACCTTGCTCGTGAATTGTGTGATCCGATCCGAGCCATCATGTCGCGCTGTTTCGCTGCAGAGTTCGCTTTGGATGGGCAGACAAGACAGTTGCCCGAGGTGTGGCCGCGCGGAGATGGCGGTCACGCGCCGATTGCGATCGATCCGGGGCAAGCGGGCTGATGTATGTATCGGCACGAATGGAGTGCTAGGACCGTAGGAGTGCGACACGTAAGATGTCGCTTTTCTAGTCAACCTGGTCAGCATGTGAATTAGAGGCGATAGCAGTTGTATCCGTCCTCTTGTCCTCTGCTTAACTCCTGCAAGTCCAAGACGAATTCAATGAGCTTCTTCCCTCCTCCGTGACGCCGCCCGAGCGCAGCAGCGCATTCATGGCCCCGAAAGATGAGGTATCCACGTGCCTAGGCCTTGTCTAGTTCCTAAAATTTTACAAAAATTTTTAAGATTTTTCGTTACATCGAATCTTTAGACATATGCATAGAGCATTAAATATTAATAAAAAAATAAAATTAATTATACAGTTTAGATGAAATTCACGAGACAAATCTTTTAAACCTAATTAGATCATGATTGGACACTAATTGTCAAATAACAACGAAAGTGTTACCGTACCATTTCCGAAAAGAATTTCACCAACTAAACAAGACCATGTGCTCGTCGCTAAATCCGCCCGCTCGGGTCACTGTACATACACAGGCCTAGTACAGGTGCCGTGTCTGAACGTTCCGAAGCAGCGTCCGGAGGTCCGGCACGAGGCCATACCGCTCCCCACGTCTCGTGCCTGCTCCGTTCCGCACGTCCCCACTTACTCGGATTCTGCGCCGCTCGAATGACTCACCCCACCCACGCCGTCCTATCCTTACGTAGCCCCACGTTGTCCGAACATCACTAGCATCGAGAAGAGGACAAGACATCGAGACAGGAAGAGAGATGCAACACCCGATCTACTTTTGAAACATCCAAATGAAAAACATATGCAACAAGTACGTTTAAAAACACTTATAAAAACACCTGAAACGCTTGAAAAAACTATTGCAAAATATATGCAACATCCAAACAAACACACTGCAACATATGTGCGAAACACGTGCAACATTCAAATAAACACACTTGCAACGTACTTCTGGAAAAACAACTGAAACATTGGGAACAAAAGCTTGCAACATACGTGTACAACCACTGCAACATATATGCAACATCCTGATCTATTTTTGCAACATCCACATGAAACATTTGCAACATCCACATGAAACATTTAAGACACTTGAAGCACACTTTTGAAGCATATGTTTCCAGCGCGCAATGTCACATTGCTGCTTAGACGAATTACGGAGCTCGACGCCACCACAGCGCATGGAGCTCGCCGGTGTGCCTATGGGCGAGGACCTGCTCGGCGGCCTGAGTGAGCAGCTGCGCGAGGCGCGCGAGCACCCCTGCTCCACGGCTTGGGCCAGCGCACCCTGGGCGCAGGGCGCGGCAGGGGACGGCGGCGGCGGCGCGCTGGAGTGGCCTGGTAGGGTCGGCGCCCGAGCACAACGCCTCAGAGGTGGTCGCATGCCACGTCTGGCTGGGCCAGCGGCCGAGCACCGGAGGCAATAGACGAGCGGATAGAAACGAGTACGTGGACGAACTAATTTTTCTATTTAAAAACGGAGGAGTGGGGTCATGGGCTGCCATCGCGCGTGGCCACCAAGGATGCGTCCGGTCGTCAGAACGCCCACTTCCGAGAATTATCGTTAGACCATCCTTCCTGCAACCACAGCAACGATCGCAGAACCAAAAAAATTTCGCCTGTGTTTGTGTCATTCTCGTGATGTCCTCGTCCCATACATGAGGGGGAAAGTGGAGGAAAACATGCTGAGAAATGAAGTAATATAAAATTTTCTTTGTTCTAAACAAAAAAAAAACCCCGCAGGTCAACCGGCGCATGAGAAACGTTAGCCTTGACACAAACGTCGCGGGTAGGCGGGTAGTACTCCTACTCGTGGTCCTCTTCCCTCCGGACGACGGCCTAGGCACTCCACGACGAGCCCGTCGCTCAAGCGCCGGTTTTATTAGGCCAGGTTTAGTTTGCAAAAATTTTCAGATTTTTTTGTGATATTGAATGTTTGGACATATGTATGGAGCATTAAATGTAGTTGAAAAAAAAACTAATTACACAGTTTGGTAGAAAACTACGAAACAAATCTTTTAAGCCTAATTAATTTATGATTGATATTAATTGACAAATACAAACAAAAATACTACGGTAGCTAAAGCAAAAAAAAAATCACGAACTAAACGCGGCCTTAGTCGTCGTGCCCCTCCCACAAACTTGTGGTCGCAACTTCACTGTTGCGTGCCGCAGCCAGCGAACAAAGCCATCAATACATTCGCCAGCACGAAGCATGCATGCTGCTGACTTCGCTGACCACGTGTGAACGACCTGGACTCCGCTAGTGTGGCGCCATTGTTATTATTATTACTGGCGTCTCCGGACCGGTGGTAAATAAAACAGAGAAAAATGGAACGTTAAACCGGATTCTTTTCAACAAAGACAGAGTGAGTGGTCAACAAGCCCTTGTTCAATGTGTGCTCGGACTTAGAAACCGAGTACTCCCTCCGTCTAAAAAAAATACAATTCTCGTTTTTCAAGAAATCAAGCTATTTGAACTTTGACTGAGGCCATGTTTAGTTCCTAAAATTTTTCAAGATTTTCCGTCACATTGAATGTTTGGACACATGCATGGAGTATTAAATGTAGACAAAAAAAAGAAACTAATTACACAGTTTGGTAGAAAATCACGAGACAAATCTTTCGAGCCTAATTAGTCAATGATTGGACACTAATTGACAAATACAAACGAAAGTGCTACAGTAACTAAAGCCAAAAATTTTCGTGGACTAAACACACCCTGAATTTGTATAAAAAAATTATTAACATTCATGATTCAAAATAAGTACCATTAGATTAGTTATTATAGAGTATATTTTATAATAAATCTATTTGGAGACATAAATGTTAATATTATTTAAAATAAATTTGGTCAAATCTGGACTAGTTTGACCGACACATTTTCATAATTGTATTTTTTTTTCAGACGGAGGGAGTAGTATAGTTGGGCAAAGCACGTGACTCAGATAATTGGAATGTTAAACAGTCTGCGAATTACAGTAGTGAAAATAAGCGGCTGAAAGTACTGTTGACTGAAAATAAGCGGCTTACAGTAGCGAATCAGGCTGTTCGCTTGGCTGAAAATAAGCGGGTGAAAGCAAACTAACAGGCTTCCTCCCGTCACCTGACTGGCTGACTACACGTCCACGCACGCTCACACGGAGCTGGAATGGCACGTCGTTGCGTCACGCACTCAGACTCAGACCTCTGCAGCAGCGCTGAGCTCTGCTCTGGTGCAACCGTGAGCTGTTCATTCTGCACGACAATTGTGGCCTACATATCTCCCACGGCATGGGCAGCCAAATTAAAAGGCCTGAATGTATTTAGCCTCATTGGGACAGGCTACTTGACAAGAAAATCGGACCGAGCACGGAAACGGGCCAAGCTTAATCCGATAATAAGGAGAGATCAGGCCTCTGTTCTAAGGCCAGTCCAGGCCTTTCAATGGCACCAAATCCTGTTGGGCCCGACCACGTTTGATGAACTTTATTTAATTCGATGCATCCAATTTCCTCAAAAAAAAAAAAATCGATGCATCCAAGGATGGTGATAACGGGATTTGCTAAGGTAATAACGTCCGTTTAGGTAAATCTGAATTGCTACGATCACCTTTACCTCCTAGGACATAATTAGAGGAATATATATATATATATATATATATATATCTATATAGTATGTTTTAATTTTTGGAAAATAGAAAAAATAATAATGAGAAAATTGTTCCATCTATTTTTTTTAAAAAAAATCTTGGCAAGGCCCGGTGATGACTCATGACTCATGACTCATGACTCATGAGAAGTGAGCAGCGCACACGCTTATATAGAAGCCACAGCTCACAACAAAGAAAAATCCAGCACAAAAAAAAGGGCATTCAGTCTTGTAGGAGTATGAAGCAAGGGCGCACAACGCATTATTACATACAAAAAAAAGCTTTTTTTTTTTATCTTTACACATTTCCCTTTTTGATCTATCTATGTAATATAGATATAGACTAAAAATGTATCAAACTCTCCTGCTACATGCTGCAAATGTACCCATCGATCGTTTGTCAGCGTCTACTAGGTCAGCAGCACAGCACGGGCCCGTCGAAATCCTCGCGAGAGGTGCGACGCACGCATCGCCTGACCCTCGTCGCCCGGCGGTCGTGGTATATGTAGGTGGCACATCCGGCGGCCAGTCTCCCTGGCTTAGGGTGCAAGCCCCGCTGATCGGCGGGCGCAGTCAGAGAATTTTACAAATATATCTGTAGGAGTGGAGTAGGCATCGATCAATCACTTGAGCTCTTGCTTGCAGAGAGGGCAAGAGGAGATGATCCTGAGCCACCTGTCCACGCACTTGAGGTGGAACATGTGCGTGCACGGCAGCTGCCGAACGTCCTCCTTCTCCCTGTACTGCGCAAGGCAGATGCAGCACTCCTGCAGTCGCAGTTCAGGCTGTGTTTAGTTCCCATCAAATTTTTTTTATTTCATCACATCGAATGTTTAGACACATGCATGGGGTACTAAATGTAGACGAAAAAAGCTAATTGCACAGTTTGGTTGAAACATGTGCTAATGACGGCTTAATTAGGCTTAATAAATTTGTCTCGCGGTTTCCAGACGAGTTATGTAATTAATTTTTTAATTAGTATCCGAAAACCCCTTCCGACATGAAACATCCGATGTGACACCCAAAATATTTTTCTTTTACGAACTAAACAAGGCCTCGGACAAGTTCAGACACTGCTATGTTGCATGACTTGAAGCAATTCAGTTCACAGCAATCGATCGCAGTTTGAACGACATGACAGCGATCATGGTAGTATCTGGCTATCTGCAAAGCTAGGATTAGTCTCCTTGCCTGCTCTGTTGTCGGTCACAACAATAGCATGAACCGACTAACCGAGGGGCTTCTTAGTGGGCGGGCGGGCGCCATCCAAAAGGCAAAGTTAGGACTAGTTATGTTTAGTATCATCCAAAAAGGGAGCACGTTCTAATTTCGTACTCGCACGTTTCCACTTTCGCCTTACCCTAATCCGGCCTGCCGCGCGCAGTTGAGTTTACCAATCATTTGTTTGGCGAATTTCTTCCTCGCCTCCCTTTTCCTACTTCGTTTTTTTTATACCAATCAAAAATTCAAAATGCTGCTAGCTATAGTTGCTGCTACTGTGATCATTTATGCAACAGCTAGCGTGCGATGGAGAGATGGATGTAATTTTTACTCGCCTGATCATCGTGCTCTCGGTCCCTTGGCACGTCGGCGGGCTCCTTGAACCGCCACCGCGGCAGCGCGGCGAGCTGCTCGTCGGAGGCGCCCCTGCCGACGGAGGCCGAGTTCATGTTGTAGCCGAGCGCGTAGCCGACCATGGGCACGAAGCAGCAGAGCAGCAGGAAGAGGAGGAACGGGAGCGAGTAGACGACGGCGTTCCAGGCCAGCAGGCTGATGCAGAGCGCGTACAGCCTGGGCGCCCGGTGGAACGACCCCAGCCGCGCGTCGAACACCCACACGTTGCCCATCACGAACCACATCGCGAAGAAGAGCTCCAGGAACGCCCGCGCCTTGTTCATCATATACGAGCTGCTCCTGCATTGTACGTATTCCCCATTGTTTCCACCCAAGAAATCTATCAGTTTCAGTATCAAATTTGACGTTGGCGCAACACAAAGAATCGAATTTTATACCTTAGAGCGTCATTGGCGCCGTGCATCTCGAGGTCGCCCGAGAGCGCGTCGCCCCGGCCGCTGGCGGCGGCGGAGGAATGCCGGTGGCGCCAATAGAGGAGGGGCAGGCTGAGCACGTTGCCGACGTTGTAGGCGGCGACCCAGAGGCGGAGCGGCCACGCGGGGCGCTCCGCAGGGGAGGTGGCGACGACGGCGGTGGTCAGGACCATCTGCGCGACGATGACGCCGAGCTCGAGCGCGAGCCAGCCGGGCGAGTTGAACGGGTTGGAGCCCAGGTCGGACCTGGGCCCGTTCTGGTACTGGTACACCCGGCGCAGGAAGATGAACCACCGGGCCCTCGACATCCGCGCCACCGCGCGCATCGTGAACGCGGACATCCGGCCGCCGCCGCCTCCAGGCGCCGGCGTCGACGAAGAAGAAGAGGAAGGCGGCCGCATTGCTGTGGTGCGACGCCGCCGGAGGGGAGGAGGGAGGTGGGGCGCATTGGCATGGCGCGCTTGTTTTCTCCGGGAAGGATAAATGGTGGGAGGGAGGAGCGCGGGTTGGGTTCGAGATGGTGACCAATAATCTAACGGCTTTGCTTTGGCGCCAAGAGTAGGGGAGGGGAGGTGCGTGAAGGTGGAGGATACAAACGGTTGGCCTAACCGTCCCCTTCTTCTCGCCATGCTTCCTTCCTCCTGGCTCTTTGCGCGCTCTCGGTCTTAGGCTTTGGCTTGTGTCTGGTTTTGTTTAGGTGGGAAGCAACAAGGGCGGCGGCCCTGGTCATGGCGAGCAGATGGCATGCGTGACTTTGTTTTCTTACACATTCAGATTACGCCCCTTTGTTAATTGACGACATTTAGCTGTTGATTTTTTTTCTTCGACATTCAGATTACCAATCTTGCTGGATGGACTGGGACAAGACAAATTTATTCCAAGCACTTGAAAACTGCAATTTGTGTTTGAAGAAAAGATTAAGATTATCTGATTATTAGTGATATTGTGTCAGGCAATCAGAGTGACTCAAGGATGGTGGCAGGGGTCATCAGATGGTAAAGCCTCATCCTATTGTTCAATGGGACTGGCAAGCACACTAATCGCACTCATCTTATTGTTAAATGGAACTGACGAAGCACATCACCCACCACGAGAATTGATCCATGGAGCTTTCAGTGCGGAACCAGAGCGCTTGTATATAGGTTGCACGTCTCTGTAGATGTGGTACGCAACTACCACACGGGCTCATTCTGGTCTGTCCTTTTTGGTTGCGAAATCCTGTCTTTGACACGACGATTATTAATAAAACTAGTTATATGTAGCCTATCTGGAACTTTCAAGTTTCAATAGAAGAATTGTCAGGTTTCACGAGAATCTGGTCAAATATTTCAAGTGTTTTTTGTAGCACATGTACGTGTACGACCCCCCAGCTTGGTATATCGCCTGTAACATCTGTGTTTGCACACCTGCCCTGCGTACTTGTGCAGGCATTCCGTTTGGTGCTCTGCTAGTCTTTTACGCTAAGGCAAATATGTCTTGGTAACAAACAACAGGTCAACAACTTTTTTTGAGGGATACAGCAGGTCAACGTTGGGTCAGAGTCAGAGAGCTAAGAGCCCAACTAATCCACAAAGAGAACAAAGTACCCGTGATCCAGTAGTCCAGCCCATGCAAATGTTGTTGTTCGTATGGTATACGATAGGGCCCAAATACCTTGTTTTGCAGTGCAGCGTAAACTTAAGCCCGACCGACTTCAGAAGTTGAGCCCACGAAGGGCTAGGCTTGGCAGCGGGTCCAGATGGATCATTGGGCCGGCGCTTCTACTTTCTTCACTGCTTCAGTTTTTCTTCATCTCCTTCTTTTTCTTTTCTTCCCAGAATTTTCACATAGGTATTCTCATCATAGCGACAGCACTGATCCGAAGGATGTCGGCAAGTGACTGGCCAGCAAGCAGGTTTTCCTGATGTTCATCTCTAGGTTTGCGAAAAAAAATCGACTGAGATCTTTTGCATCGGTGCCAATTGGCATTTCCCGTCGCTCGTTGCACAGTACAGATGTCAGAAGATGTGCCTGGTAGGGAGATGGCACAGCCACAAATCTTCTCCTCTTGAAATGGCGAGCCAAGATGATCCCGGAGACGTTGACCGTTCTGTGAGGCAGCAGGAAGGAACAAGACAAAAGTGGAATCCCACTCTCGTCTGTCTCTCGTTAGACAGGGGAACATACTATAGCCCCAGGGAAAACGACCCCCCAAAAGCAGGGTTTGACATGCACTGCTGCTGGCTGCTTTGAGCCTATGGAGGAGATTATGTTGGATCTAGCTTAGCATTTGCAACGAGAAGCTGAGCTATATATATAGATCTTACATGCATATGTCATTTTTTTTTTCTGTTGTGCTCGCGCCCCAATCACAACTGACAACTTACAACAGTTTTGAGAGCCTCATCAGAAACGTATATACTGTATGCACTCTGTTTCTCCGGAAGTGTTGTATAATAGCAGTTCTTAACTTCTTATGATACGAACAATAATGTTAATGTAATCTTACCGACGGGTCTCCTCATACCACGTTTAGTGCCAAAGGAAAATGGGAGCATTTGCTAAAATAAAGACCAGCAGCTATCAGCTTTCACCGCGCTCTCGCTGTAACTCAGCTGTGCCGCAAAACATTTCTAGAAAAAAGCACGTCTCATCTTTCAACGGTGACTGGGCGATGGAGACCACGACGAGACCGACGCTAACACGAGCGGGTCCAGGAAATCAATCTAGCCTGCACGGCATGCATCATGCATGTACTATTATATGTGCATGCTGGGTTACTTCCGATCCGTGTTCGGGTACAGTCATGGTCGACAGCAGGCTATTTACGAAATTGCGCCTAACGTGACATCCAAGTCAATGATATGGATCCTAGTGAGTACGATCTGCAATCCAATGCGATTATCGGAGGATTAATTAGGGCCAGTGTGTATAGCCCCCCGCTTTTCTTTTCTTTTCTTTTTTTGAAACGAAAAAATCATTGCCCCCCGCTTTTCTTTGATGCGGATCCCATCTGACGCCGATCGATATATCGAAGGCGAGCACTGGAGAGACTAATCGCAGGATTATAATAGAGACGCTGTTCCCTTCACAACAGTAAGCTAATAACTTCACACGGAAACTCGATCGAATGACGTAGCACAGTCGTATCGAACATCGATGCCCTTCTTCTTCTTCTTCCATGTCGATCGGAGGTTGCGTAATTAATCTACGCGTAGCTCTGTTACGGTGCCCGCTGATGGGTACTCGACCTCTTTCGCAACCCCGTTTGAGAGTGGTGGTGCTTCGCCAGAGAACTTCCGATCGATCGCGGAAGCTGCTGGAACGCGGCAACAAGTGCTGCGGCCGTGGCCTGGGCGCCGAGCGTGTCGCCCGGCAGCTAGCCAGCGCGCCAACAGACCGAACGAGATTGGCAAAAACCATCCGTGTGGTAAGGCTTTCGAGCCTCGTGTCGTGCCGACACTCCCGTTCCCGGCCCCGGAGGTCAACCTCGTGAGTGCGCCATGCAGGGGCTGCGGCCCGACCCGTCAAAAAGGCGCCCGCCCCGCCGGGGGGACGAGGACGACCGCGACGCCAGCTTCGTTGTACCTAGTACCTGCTGCCTGCGTACAACATCATATCGTCGTCGCGTCAGCCGTGAGTCGAGAGACCTCCCCACGCCACCTCGGTGATTGACGGGGCCAGATTCCCCGTAGCTATTTTTATAATATATATATATACACTAGGTGAAAGTGGAATATATCGCACAAGGCGCGATGGCGACGGCGGCGGTGGACAAGGAGGCGATCGAGGCTCGAAGATGACAGCGAAAGAGCTAGCCCACGACCGTTGCACACGCAGGACATCGGGCACAAATGGTAAGGGCGTGTTCGCGGCGGGCTGGATAAGGGCGGAAGAAGCCGGAGGTGCGTGGGCCGTGTGCTGCACAAGCGTCCGTACGACGAGCATGGGGGTGGGTGGGGGCGTGGGCGTGGGCTACTACAGGCCCGTCACACACCCTTGCGGGCGTACGTACAGTTGGCGTCATTGGATCCGACCCTCCCGAGCAAGGCACGCGGCATATCATAATTACACGTAAATTTAAGCATATTCCACTCCAAAAAAACGTAAATTTAAGCATATATCATAAATAAAATAGATAAAAGCAGACATTTAACTGTACTAAAAGAGTTGAGGTTTCACATATACTTAAATTAAGAAACAAATATGGTATTCCATATTCATCATATATCAGAGTTTATAAAGAAATAGATTATGAGAACCATAAATAGTTCAAAAAACCATTATTCATTATTATTGTAAAAAAGCAACAGCATCAGTCCCACGATCACTTAAACCATCTCTGTATCTAAAGTGGGCTAAGATTATTAATTTATTATATAGCATACCACACTATTGTAGCCGCTATGAACAATTGCGGACCGTTACAGCGGCTGCTAAGTTCCAACTTGCTAAATTAAGTCCTCTACGCCATAGCAGTAGCGGTAGGAAACCGCTACCGCTATTGCGGCCGCTATAGCGCTATAGCTGCTATTTAATATCTTGCTCTGGACTTCCCGAGTCCTGGGCTGGTAGCAGTAGCACAAGAAGCGGATTACGCGTGGTGAGACAAGCTTCCACTGCACCTGCACATCTCGGGCCCTGTTCCGCGTTCGAGTCACGATTCAGCGAGAAAAGCAGAGTAATCCCGTGTTGGCATGGAACGCGAGAAAAATGAACTAGGGTTCGCGTTTCCAAAACATGGCCTTTGAACCGCGTTTGCTCGGTCACGCTACAACCACTATTTAGTACCTTGCTCCGGAGTCCCGAGTCCCGTACCGTTAGTAGTAGCACAAGAAGTGGATTGCGCGTGGCGTGACAAGCTTGCGTTGCACCCGGCACGTCTCGGGCCCTGTTTCCGCGTTCACGTCGCGATTGAGCGAGAAAAACGGAGTAATCCCGTGTTGGCGTGAATCGCGAGAAAACGAGCTAGGGGCCGTGATTTCCAAAACGCGGCCTCGGAACCGCGTTCGCTCAATCGCGACGCCAACGCCGTTCCAAACACGGCCGTCGTTTTCCATGCTCGCGTGCGGCCGGAAGCGCATGACGAATCGCGGGTTACGTTCCGGGGTTCGCCAAGAGGATGGGGGGCAGTTTGTTTGTGCCCTTAAAAGCAAGGTGTCAGTTTTAAGCAAGAGCTAGAATACCGTGCTGGTAAGCTGTAGTTTTAATACAGTAGTGTTTTCTTTTTGTTCTTTTCATTTCTATGCATCGATCGATCATTCGCTTCCACATCTTCCTGACCTGCGCTTGATAGCTGCGTGCCTTTAATTTCGGGCTACTCTCAGTAGAAGCTGATGCATCGTTGTGTATACTCCTGTACGCGCGCGAACGTAATCAACCGATGCTCCGTGACGCTTTGACGTTTTGACGTGTACGGCTGGCTGTAGCACTCCGAGAGTGTCATGTAGAGCAGCATCGTAGCAGGATTGCAGAGTTGTTGGACGTAAGCGTCGCCTGGGCTGTTTGCCCTGAATTCAGATAGGAACGACACATTTTTTTCCCCATTTGCAACAGGGAAAACGAACAGTTTCATTGAAAAGAAAAATGGACAGAAATTGTTTTTTTGTGCTTTCTTATATAGTTATACATACACAAATTGAGCATCTTCTGCTAACTTAGAATATACTAGTACGTACATGTGCGTGCTCCTTTCCAACTCCGTTATCTTCTCTTTAATATATAGGCTTCGTTATTTAAGTTATCCTACTCAAATTTGGAGCGGCAAGTTTGTTACTGTACAAAGCAAGCAGCTCCCTATGTGTAGCAGTACATCTTGGTTTCAAGCTGGTAGCATGGTTCCCTAGTCACTCTACTTTTTCAGTTTTTCAGCGATGTAATAATGACTGAGTTGGGACTGAGGATGGCAACTTTTGGTCATACACACACACACACAAAAAAAAAAGGTCATGATGTCAGTCGGGAAAAAACATAAAAATCAGGAGGAACAGCCAAGGAAAAGGATGGGGACCCAGCCACTGAGGTGCTGCTGACCTGCAATGCAAGAAAAGAAATCCTTGAGTGAGCAATCAAACACGACACGACAGAGGAGAGGCGAGCATGCAAAGTCGTATAGTGGCTCATCACGCATGTCGGTCTACTGCACAACAGTACGCTACACCTCAAGGCCGGCGGATGAAGAATGTGCAGCAGACAGGAACTCATGCATGATGCGCCTTTCGTTCGCCTTTTCTCATATGTTCCTGCCATGCATGGTACCTGCCTGCTTGGTGCCTCCTATCGCCATTGCTGGTCTGGCCTCAATGATACTACAGTACGTACTGTATTATTGGAGATGTGGCAGTGAGCTTGCACGGCACCTTGCTTCTTCACTTACTATTCCGCAATGATCACAGGTCAGATAGATGGATAGATAGATATTCCTCGCGCCTCTCCGATTCCCTGCCCCGGCCCCTCAAGCTTCACGCGAGGAGAAAGCTTCGTCTCGATCGCATGCATGTGCCTAGTTGTTTTTATCCCTCCCACCAGAGGGAACAACAAGCTCTTCTACTCTGCGGATTAACCAAAATATATGGCAGTTCCTCGCGTCAAGCATGTTGTTATCAGTGGCGGATCCAGGATGAGCATCCGGGGGTGCTAACTAATGGAGAGTTAAGGCTTAAGCTGAAGATTAATGGTTGATTTAATGCTAAGCTACAGTAATTTAAATGCAAAATCAAGCTCACCGGGGGGGCTCCCCCTGGATCCGCCACTGGCTGTTATGCCATACATGCATGAACAGTTGTTAGTAAGTAGTAGTAGTACTACTACTATACTATACTAGGACAGCAGTAGTACTGTAGTACACACATGCAAATGTACGTACGCCCATCGTCCAGCTATTGCTTTCGCCGTAAGTTTAACTCTGGAACAGTGATTCAGTAAGCCCAGATAGAAATTAAAGCACATGCACCAGAAGTTCAGAACCCCCGGCCCGATCGATCATCTTTCCCGTTGCACGCTTGACCGAATGCATGGTTGTTGACTTCAATCCATATGGATAATAATAAGAAGCTAGAAGGCAGGCGATCTAACAAACTTGCTCTAATTAAGGAAAACGAAAACCCAACAGACGTACTGCACGTACGATTACGCCTCCCCTCATCGTCCTAATCCCTGACCAAAACAGCAGCATTATATTCGCAACTTCATTTTCTGTACGTACGCCAAAGTCCAAACCAAACACGTACCGAGCGAGCACTGCTCAGCTATGTTGCTCGGTCCTGTTCCGCAACGACCTCGACCTCCATGGCTAGCTGTAGCAGTGTAGCTAGCTTGCTGCTGCTAGAACTAGCTAGCCACCCTTAACTACCGTATTAGCCCGTATCTAATCAATGTGCCGTGCGTGCATGAGAACACACAGCAAGAAAGAGATGAAGGAAGATGAATAGTGCTGCTACATGTAGGCCATTTTTTTTAAAAATAAAATAAAAAAGGTTCGTTCCTAATGCATGAGAAAAGGGCAGCCTAGATTAGGTGGGAGTGGGGGGAATTAATTAGTGCACGGTTTGGTTGGCAACTTTGCATGGCTTGAGGAGCGAGCTGAGGCGCTTTGCTTTTCCGTTGTGGCGTGGCGTGGGCTAGCAAAACGGCTCAATCATGCAGGTTACTCATGCAAGGCAAGTGCACATCACGCCATCATCTCTTTTTGTGACGGCGACGGCCTCTGACGACTCCCTCGCTCGCCTCGCCCGATCGATCCATCACCTCCGTCCGTCCTCCTCATTGTCGTCGTCGATCGTAGCCGTAGCGGAACCCGCATGCACCTCGCGCGCGCACCAACCGCCCCTCTCTACTAGCTACTGGCTCGCTCCTCCGATCCCTCGTCCTGCCGCGCGGGAGAGATCGATCGAGGAGGCCGGCCGGCAGCGATCGACGTCGTCGCGATTAGCTAGTAAGTAGCAAGCAACGTGTGTGGCTGCGCTGGTCCGTTCGTGCCGTGCGTGCGTAATCTGATGTGTAATGTGGCCACTTAGCTGCGTCGCTTTGGGATTGCATAACTTCAAAGAGGAGCCACCATGATGCTCCCCACCGTACTCCCAGTCCCAGCAGGCAGCAGGGCCGGCCTCCTTTTTCGATCGCTTCTGCTGTGTGCTGTGCGTCGCTGCTTCCCTTTCTAGATCGAGGCCAGGCATGTCAGCAGGATCAAGACTCATGCAGGAGAGAATCCTGAAGAATCCTTTATTAATTTTGCCCACGACGACAGAGATGGAGACACGCACTACGTGTACTACCCATCACGGTAATTAAATCGTTGGTTATTATTAGTGGGCGCCTGGGCAGTGATTCTCTTCGAACTACATCATGTCATGCATGCAGCACTCATGCACGATGTGATTCACCCCTATACCACGTACGTACTACCCCTGTTGTAGTCAGTACTTCAGTGTAGTGCAATGCAACGACGGCCGTGCAAACTGCGGAGGTGATGGCAGCTTGCAATACTAAGTGCATGCATGGTACGTGTTCGTTTCTGACCTTTCTCTCTCTGTCGGCTACGTGTCTCAAGTCGTCCGAACGAGGGAATCAACGTCAGATACCAGACTTACCAGTACAGCATGCTGGACGACTTACGTGGACTTACCAGTACAGAATGCTGGACGACTTACGTAGCAGTTGTGTCGTCCGGCTACCTGCACCTCGGTCGTATGTACTAAAACTGGAGTTTCCTTGAAGAAATGAACAGGTACAAAAAGCGGAAGCTAGCTAGACGGGGGTATATAGGATAGATACACACAAGTTGTGTCGTTGTGTCGAACATATTGTACACAGTACACATGTAACTGTCGCCCTTTTCCTGGCCTTCGTTTTTCCCTCCTTGTGGGTGAAAGAGGCCGGCCGGCTTGTCTTTAACCACTGTTGCGGCTACCTCGAGTGAAAGGGAAACCCTAGCTGCCTGCCATGCCTCCATGGCGAGAGGTAACTTCGTCAGAAGAATTGGGGGAAGAAGCATTATATTGAATTGTTGCAAACGGTACAAGCTGGAAGTACCAGATTCAGCGAATTCTTTACACATATGCCTTGAGTTTCACTCACCACGCAACACGCATGCAGGTTTATTTACCTGACGCTGGCAATGCTGAATATCATTTTTTTTTCTTGCGAAACAAATGCCAAATATGTAGTCAATTATTGGTGAATTCCTGCTTTCGCACACTTCAGCGCGCATCTGTACGTACTAAAGTCAAAATCCTCAACCAAACACGCAGAAATGGTCGCCAAGCAGACATCCGAAGAAATAGGTCACCTGTCTAATAAGTGACTGAATTGCAAATGCATGGGTGCTTCAATGTCCATGCATGCATGCAACAGTTGCAGCCGAGACCGAGAGCTGAGAAAGAGCACAACCGTCAGGCATTCTAGGGCAGTACATACCTAGGACCTAGCTTAGCTAGTAGGTTCCTAACTGAAATCTAACAATTGGGGGAGAAGAGTCGATCGAAGTACCGAGTACGACATCAGCAGGCTGGGAGACGCTAAGCGCGAGCCTGATAGGTCACCAAACGCCAACACGGCCGTGCTGCTTGCTACACTACACCCGGTGGTCTCCGTGCTACGCTAGCTAACCTGCATGCTGCTTTCTCCAACGCACGCTAGCTCTCTAGCCATCCATCGTCCCCCCGGCCGGCCGCTACATCATTGTCGTCGACGATCACTTGCGGTTGCAGGCCTCCATGGCAACTCACTTCTGTCATGGCGCCATACTACACTAGCTATACTACTGGTGGTTGCCATCATTTGGCACTAGTCTTCAAGTTACACTAACAAGGGGTACTAGCTAATCCCTGTACAGAACCGCGCTTAAACAAACAAAGTAGTAGCTACAGCAGTTTGGTCGTGTGTGCATGTTTCGTGTTTGCCCCCGTGACAATAGTTAATACGTTATTTATATTGTGAAGAACAAGTAAAGTAACAATAATAGTGCCGTCGTCTTCTCGTAACAAAAAAAAAGGTCTGCATGCTCTGCTCTGCACGACAAGTTCAGTTTCTTGCACTCACTGATTAAAGAACAGCTGAAACCCCCACAAAAAAAAGTTGGCATACACTACACGAGCTCAGCGCTCCATCATGCATCATGCTAACTTTGGGCGTCTGTTTTTCTGGCGTGCGAGCCAAGTGCGGATTCTCTCCTGCATGATAATGCAGCTTTGCAGTGTGATCAGGGCCGGCCCTCGCTTTTAGTGTACTGAACGCTGAATGATTGCGCAATTGATCCATCGCCGGCGTCCTCAAGGCAACGAGCGAGATCGATTCGTAGAACTGAACATCTGTATCGCACTTTCCCTTTTCTATTCTAAGTCGTCGTACGATCGATTATTGTCAGGTGCGTGCAAATATGACCTGGAACTGCTGCTTGTTTTGCAGTGTGATATGGAGTATCTATCTGGGACCCTCCGGTTAATTATTCCATTGATCCGTCTCTTTAAACTTTTCTTGCAGCTGATGAGACAGAAGCGGTTACTATGTGATTTCCACCTAGCTTTCATGCGAGAGGTAACTTTCAGCTTTTCACAATGTTTCTAGAAACCATTTTGATGCTAGCTGCTCCGGGCATTTAGTTATCATATCATCAAATTCACGCGACGTGTGTACACATTTTGTTCATAGTAGCAATACTGTTGTGAAACCGACTGAAGACGATTTACTTCAAATTAGATAGGTATCAACCGTCCGATGAAGACCCAATAACAGCAGAACAGTAAAAAAACATTAATTTACCTGTTCTGGTAAAATTAGAACCGTTACACTACGCCGACAAGACATCTATGCCAATGCGTAACAAGAACCGCAAGGTTAAGCACTCCAAGTATTATTCACCGATCTTTCACCATAGATACATCTGTGAGTAATTATGACAATGCTTGTTTTACCAACCGGCATATATTCCCTTTTGACTTTTGATTATCCATGTCGGTTTGTATTTATGAGCCGGCACGTATAGTTATGCTGGTTTTAGGCGGCACACAAGTATATACCGTGTAATTTGAATTTTAGCTTACTTCTGTAAATTCATATTCCCTCTATCTATGAATAAATAGATTTTTAGCACAAAATTTGTCTACTAATAAATCGATCTATAGGAGACTCAACAGTCCACTGGCCCATTTTTTCCCCCTCAAAGTCCCCTAATATTTACTGGCTACCTCTTTTCCATCAATCTAGGCTTGAGTTTCTGCAATCGGATGGGTTTAGTAAATGCTATAATTATTATGCAACTCAAATAAGTGTGAAACTACTCCAATTAATGAAGGGTAGTATGGTATTTTCTCTGTTATACTAATCTGTCCTAAGTTTGTTAGGATCTATTTATTCAGGGACAGAGGGAGTAATTCTTTTCACACAGATTCCAATGGAAACATGCTTTATAACAAGAAGGAGCAAAGTCCCTTTCTGGCCTTCGCATTTGTCTAATTTGCCCATCAGTTACGAATCCGAGTAAATTTTGCACCTCAACTGTCAATTTCGACGCCTTGGCTTGGTTTTGGTGGTTTCCCGATGGTTTAGACCCACATGTCCGCATAGATCCATGTGTAAGATACTCCATGTCTCTCTTGTTCCCTTCCTCACTATCGCTGCTTCCATCTCCATCTCCCCTCACTCCTCTCTCTTTTTGCCACCACCGCCTTCTTCACACTCCATCGTCCACAACATCGCGCCAGACCACCAAAGGAGGTGTATGTGCACCACAGCCCTCCACTACATCCCCCTCTTCCCCATTATCTCCCTTATCTAGCGCATAACAGTATCAGCTATAGCAGTTGTCTCCATGGTCATCGTTCACAAGTGTGGTAGGTAGAAGCACATAGCGCGAAAGCCCTAGTTTAGTTTTGGATAATTGATAAAACCTATGCACTAACCTTTGTCATGAGTTGTGATATGAGCTTGGTTAGTGCAATCCAAGTATGGAGCATGGTGGCACTCAAGAGAAGGTGATGATCACATGAAATGATGAGATGGCCACATGTGATGATGATCAAGTGTTCAACTTGGAAAAGAAGAAAGAGAAAAATAAAACCCTATGGAGAACAAGGCAAAGGTATAAATAGGGGTTTTGTTTTGGTGATCAAGACACTAGAGAGAGTGTGATCACATTTAGGATAGATGGCCATACTATTAAGAGAGGTTCTTAACTAGACAATTGGGTCATCTAGTGCCACTAGGTGTTGGACTTCATGCATTGCATTTAGGCCTAGTGCACATCGGAGAGCAAGCGAAAATATTTATTGAAAATGTTTTGAGAAATGCTAACTTGGCTCTAACATGTTTTGGGAAAACACTTTGAGGGTTAGCAACGCTTGCAAAGAAGTGTTAGAGACTGCTTGTGGATCAAATCGAGAATCGAAAATGCAGCTAACGGAGGTGTTTGCCTCAGGCTGGTCACCGCCATGGGTGCGGCGGTGCACCGCCCTAGCCTGTTCGGTGACCGGCTGCCCAAGGCCGAGAGACGCTGGTGCTGGGGCTGGCACCGCCACTGTGTCCGGTGGCACCGCCACCCCTCGGGCAGTGCCCACCTGGACGTGGCCGAGAGCAGCAAGTTGAAGGGCGGGTACCGGTGTGTCCGGTGTATACCGCCACGGGCACCGTCGCCCTTGTCTGGTGCCACCGCCCTAATTCACCCGAGAGCAACACTAGCAAAGGGGGGCACCGCCATGGTCACCACCATGGGTGCAGTGGTGCACCGCTCTATTTTCCAGAGACTGCGGTTTCGAGGACTTGGCTGGGATGGTCACCGTCCCCCAGGGTGGTGCCACCGCCATGCCATGTCCGGTGACCAACGACTAGTTTTCTAGCCATTGGGAAGTGACTGTTAGGGCACCGCCACCCCAGGGGCGGTGTGCCACCGCCGTGTCCGGTGCCCGCGCAGATAGCTCCAAGGGGTACAACGGCTCTATTTGCTTGTGTGGCTATAAATAGAGGGTGTGGCTGGCCTTGGCCACTCTCTTGGCACCTCTTACACTTGTGCACACCCTTTGAAAGCTGAGAAACACACTCCACTCACTTGTTCACTTGATTTTTATCATCTTGAGTGAGATTGGAGAGCCTCTAGTGCATTGCATTGAGTTGCATCATCTTGTGGCACTAGGTGGAAGCTTTGGGCTGGTTGTGAGCTTGTTACTCTTGGTGTTTGCTGACACCCAGATAGCCCGGTGATTGGAGGATCGTTGAGTGGAGTTGGTGATTGTCTCTGGCCTCGATCGGTTGCTTGTGAGGGGTCTTGTGTCTTCCCAGGTAGAGCGCCAAAGGCAAATCTAGTAAATTGCTCATGTCATTGAGCTACCTCACTTGTGGGTAGGTTCTTGCAGTGCCATTTGTTGGCGAGGTTCGTGCAACACCTCTTAGCCGCTGAACCACCAAGTGTTGGTCAACACAACGGGGACTAGCGTGACGGCAAGCACATGAACCTTGGGAGAAAAATCTTGTGTCTCTTGTGTGTTTGGATTTCTTCCGGTGATTGGATTGTCTACATATTGGGATTGGTCCATTCCTCGACGCGGCGGTATAATCACCCTACTCACTCCATTACTTTCTTGCAAACTAGTTGTATCAAGCTCTTTAGTGTAGCTAGTTTTGAGAGCTTGCTATGTAGCATAGTTTCATCTAGTGGAGCTCTTTAGTGTAGCTTTGTTGAGAGCTCTTAGTGAGTAATGACTTAGCTCTTGTGTGTGCCTAGTGATTATAGTAACTAGAATTATTGGGATAGGTGGCTTGCAACCCTTGTAGAGCTAGAGTAAAATTGCATTACGCCGTTTGTCACACTAATCAATTGCTCTAGTGCTCTTGTAGATTTTAAATAGGCTATTTACCCCCCTCTAGCCATATTAGGACTTTTCACAACGGCAACATGCATATCGAGGTTGGCCTTAGAGTCTTGGATGTGATCTTAAATGACTTGAGAGGATGGAAACAATTACTCTAACTTATAACAGCCGTGGGTCACTCCAGCACACCAAAACAAGTCAGGCAACCTTATATATATAGTCTATTTCCTTCAAAGAACCGTAGTTGGACAAAATGTCAGAAGGCTCCTCTCATATTCGTTCAATTGGTAATAGAGATCCGATGCCCTCATTATTCTGAACTACTTTAGTTTGAGAATCCTAAATGACTTGTTTTTGTTTGGTGTGCAAGTTATGCCTAGCTGTCTCTAAATCTTTTAATAAGTTAAAAGTATCAAAATCATTTTGCTCAATTATGACACCCATATCATAGGTGAAATTTGTAATTTCTTCCATTGGTAAAGAAAAAACAGGTTACTATGTGAATTGTTACCTTCAAAAAATTCTCTTCTTAGCCATCTTTTCATTCTTCTCCATGATAATGAGGGTAGTGTCCTTTTTTATCCTTTCACTTCTCCTTCTGTCTTGGAATTATTGATGTTTTTCCTTCTCATCATCTACCTTCCCTTTTTCTGTTTTATCTTTTACTTCTTTTGAGCTAATTCTTCCTCGTCAATTTCCCCACTAGGATCATTACTTTTTTGAGTGTTGATGATGATGCCATTAGCGATGAAGACTTTAGGAGATTCAGTTATGTTTTGCTGTTCAGCCTCACTTTGTTGGACTTCAGCAACCTTAGCTGATAGGAGCTCATAGATATTCGCTTTGCTCTTGCTGTGAAATACCTCTTTCATCCCTTGCTTGGAACTGATTTGGATTAGATTCTTGACCTTGCTTGGAGGAAGATTGTCCCAAGCCTCCCATATGCTCAATCAGTTTCATCCTTTCACCAAAGGAGTCACTCTCAGATTCTGAATCTTCCAAAGTATCAGGCATATGCTCCTTCTCCCCATCTTCCATCACAGGATGACCCTTAAAAGCCTTCTGAGCATCACCCAATAACTTGTTTTTCATGACTTCTCCACCTTAGTAGAAGCAAAAACTAAGGTTGATGTAGACAACTTGGGCGGAGCAGAATACATGGCTTGTTTTCCCATCAGTTGTCCTGACTCCCCTTTGCTGATTCGCCCATCTTCAATCCTATAGTGGAATCAGTCTAGTCTGTTTCATCATATTCATTCCCCGCTTTTGATCTTTTTGCTGAAGCTTGGTTATCTTCTCCAACCTTGATCCCACTCTTAAGAATTCTCATTTCCTTCTTCTAGAACTTATCTTTAAAATCCAAAGTCAAATAAGCACATACCCAGAGCACCTTCAGCATACTTTGCTACCATAGAAACATCTCTACAAGCTATCTTTGATCTCACATAATCAAGCCTAAATCTAGCCCTTCATCAATTTCCATAACTTTACCAACAAGCCCACCAACTTTAGTCAGAGTCTTCACAGATATTTTATTAGCAGGTATATTGGTAACTCTAAACCAACCTTGTTGCAGTTCACCCTTAATACCACCAACAGGGGACCATGGTTTAATGTTAATCTGAGCTTCAACCCCTCTCATGGTTAGAATTTTGAAGTAACTCCACTCCTTTACCACCTTAGCACTAGGAAACCTCATCACAAACTTTTTCTCAATAATGGGCCTAACATTTCATCTCCAAACATCTGATCCGACCAAGCTCATGAACTTTAGTTCTATATGTTTAGCTAAAACCTCCCTACTTAATACATAAGTAACAGTTGTGCTAGCCTTTTCTCTAGACACCCTAGGGTCAATGCACTCATCAATGTAAAAGAAGCTCTGACCTTCTACTTGAGGAGCACAAAGTCCATGTCCAAAATTCCATGGTAGACATTTCTTAAAGTCATAAGTAACACGATCGTTGAAACCACATGTAATGTCCCACCTCCTCGAGGCCGGGCCCGCTTACATCTGACCGCTTTTTTAGAACATAGACTGCCCTCACAGACCAACACAAGTCTTTTCTGTGCACTTTATCCTCACTCGTGCGCACCCGGGAAGAACTTCCCGGTCAGTCACCCATCGCTCCAGACCAAGCACGCTTAACTTTGGAGTTATTTGGAGATGGGCTTCCGGGAAAAAAGTTACAACTTATTGGTATGAGTATCCTATTAATCCTGTTAAGCCCTGGACCGGGATGTTACATCCTCACCCCCTTAAGAGACCGACGTCCTCGTCGGTCAATCCCAAGACAGGAACGTCCTCTCTTGGCCACGTCCGTGTGTCCAATGCCAGCGCATGTGCCATGCTGTGTGACCACTCTGGGTCCACACCATCCATGCGCACCATGCCTGCACAACTGCGACACACACGCCCGTGAAACCGCGAGAGTCGGCTCTGATACCATTCTGTAACGTCCCACCTCCTCGAGGCCGGACCCGCTTACATCTGGCCGCTTTTTTAGAACATAAACTGCCCTCACAGACCAACACAAGTCTTTTCTGCGTACTTTGTCCTCACTCGTGCGCACCCGGTAAGAACTTTCCGGTCAGTCACCCATCGCTCCAGACCAAGCACGCTTAACTTTGGAGTTATTTCGAGATGAGCTTCCGGAAAAGAAGTTACAACTTGTTGGTATGAGTATCCTATTAATCCTGTTAAGCCCTGGACCGGGATGTTACACCACAGATCTCACAAACCATCCTACACCAATCTCTAGTTGCATGATTCCTGAAGCCCCTCTACGATGAGTAACAATAGTGACATCAGCTTCCAGATTTGGTTGTTTGGTTGTCCAGTTTTGGTGGGATCAACATCTTTAGGCCCCCCCCACTAGTCCCGTTTCTCCTCACGCATCTCCTCATGGTGTTCCCACTTGAATTTGAGTACATTATAGCTTTCTTAATAAATTTTTGCTATTTTTAATGATTATATATAGATTGTGTGTGTGTATTTTTTTTACCACGTAAAAGGTTCAAAACGTCCAGTAAAGCATTTTTTGTTGAGCTTCTTGCTGGGAGTGGGAGCAGAATTGCTTTTGCCACCTCAGTCAGTTCCGGTTCGGAGCACTACGCTCGACGGTAATTTCGTGATGAACATATGGGTTTGACCATAGCGCAAGATCCTGACACGTGACCGAAATTCGCATTGTAATTGGACTAGAGAGATTTGATCCAAATACTGTATTACTACTGTACGTACGTCTTAAACAATTGCTAAAAATCCGATGCGATGCCCCGGACACCAACCAAACCGACAGCGTGTCTTGCTGTTGGACGCGCAGTCCGTTCCCGCTGCCGTCCCGGCCGGCGGACCGACGCTGTGCGCGGGGCGGGGCCGACGCCCGACGCCACAGCTGATACTGTCGGCGGCTGCATCGCACAGCATCAGCATCGGGATCGGGGAGAAAGTGATCCCAATCTGGGTAAGCCCGTTCCTCGGGAAAAACAGCCCTGTTTTTACACGGCTGAAGACGACGTCGACCGGCCAGCTATTGGATGGGACGCGACAGTCGGCAACCCAGGCTGTGTTTAGGGCCGGTTCAGATGCAAAATTTTTTGCAAAATGACACGGTAGCAATTTTCGTTGTTATTTGGCAATTAGTGTCCAATCATGGTCTAATTAGGCTTAAAAGATTCGTCTCGTCCATTTCGTCTAAACTGTATAATTAGTTTTATTTTTTATCTATATTTAATGCTTAATGCATGTGTCCAAGGATTCGATGTGACGGGGAATCTGAAAAATTCTGCAAAATTTTCTGGGAACTAAACAGACCCTTAGTTCCATTGAAAAGTGCATTATGCAAAAAAAAGATTCTCCGTCACATCAAACTTGCGATACATGCACGGAGTACTAAATGTGGATAAAATCAAAAACTAATTGTACAGTTTGGTTGTACTTTGCGAGACGAACATTTTGAGTCTAATTAGTCAACGGTTGGACAATTATTACCAAATACAAATGAAATGCTACAGTATCTAATTGTACAGTTTGGTTGTACTTTGCGAGGCGAACATTTTGAGTCTAATTAGTCAACGGTTGGACAATTATTACCAAATACAAATGAAATGCTACAGTATCGCTACAGTAAATTTTGGCACTTCAAATTTGGGAACTAAACACAGCCCCAAGAATGCGATGCTATGGAGCAGCGTGCGCACCCCCCGCGCGGCCGCGTTGAAATGCTGGCGGCGTACGGACGTCGTACTAGTAAGAGCATGACTGTGGGCAGTGGCGAGATGGGCACGTACAGGTGTTGCGTTTTTCCGAGCTCCCTGGCGAGGGAGTTTAATGATGGTACCGTGCCACAGAGGCCGTGTTTAGTTCCACCGAATTGGTGGCGGCTGATTTGCTGTTGAACACTGTAGCGCACTGTAGCATTTCGTTTGTATTTGGTAAAAATTGTCCAAACTTTGACTAATTAGGCTCAAAATGTTCGTCTCGCAAAGTACAACAAAACTGTGCAATTAATTTTTAATTTCATCTATATTTAGTACTACATGCATGTGCCGGCATTTTGATGTGATGAGAATCTTCTTTTTGCATAGTGAAATTTGAGGATGAAATTTGGGATCTAAACAGGCCTAGAAACCGTGTGCCGTGAAGGCAAAAAAATCTTGGGGTGTGTTTAGTTGCGTAAAAAGGTGTAAAAAAAGTACTGTAGCACGTTTTGGCTTTATTTGGTAAATAGTGTCCAACCGTTGACTAATTAGGTTCAAAACGTTCATCTCGCAAAGTACAACAAAACTGTGCAATTAGTTTTTTATTTCATCTACATTTAGTACTCCATGCATGTATCGCAAGTTTGATGTGACGGGGAATCTTTTGTTTGCACAGTACTTTTTTTTTTTTTTTTGAGGAAGTAAACACAGCCTTGGTCATATCCTCAACCAACACCCCAGCTTTTTTCCTCTGTCCTTTGCTTTCCCTGTCGGCGTGGCCCACAACGCGCGACCCAACGACCTCCCTGCTGCTCTGTTCTGTTCTGTTCACTAGGATCTCCATTGCTGTGCGAGTCTCTCTCTCGGGAAAGTCTCTCTCTCCTGCCTCCCCGCGCGCACAGAGCAGAGCACCATTTTTAATCCCACCTTCTCCCACAAACCGGAGTATCTTGAGCTCCAATCCACTGCAGTGCAACTGCAAGCTCGCTCTCTCTCTCTCTCTCTCTCTCTCTGCTCGATCGGCTTGCTTCGAACCCACTTGATCGCTGCGTGCGTCGTCTCCCGGGCCGGCCCTCCCCGTACGTGCGCAGTTCTCGGCACGCTACCCCATATATAACCCCCGGCCGCCGCTCTCGAGTCTCGGCGGATAGAGATGCACAGGCAGTGACGCGCGCGCAAACCGACGACGGACTAGGTAGCTGCTCATCAGCTATCCAGATCGTTCGTTGCTCCTTCCTTCCTTGCTTCCTTCCCTCGTCATCGGCCGCGCCCGTGTCGGGCGGAGGCGGACGCGTGCGGGAGCGGGAATGGGACGCCACGCGGCCTCCGGCGGCGGCGTGCAGCAGAAGCTGCGCAAGGGACTCTGGTCGCCCGAGGAAGACGAGAAGCTCTACAACCACATCATCCGCTACGGCGTCGGGTGCTGGAGCTCCGTGCCCAAGCTCGCAGGCATGAACGCACGCACGCGCCTCTAGCTCATCCATCCATGCATATGCATCTTGCTGCTGCTGTCTCGCTGACCGTCGTCCGCCATTGATTCCGGTGCGTGCTACATACAGGGCTGCAGAGGTGCGGCAAGAGCTGCCGCCTTCGGTGGATCAACTACCTGCGCCCCGACCTGAAGCGGGGCAGCTTCTCGCAGCAGGAGGAGGACGCCATCGTCGGCCTCCACGAGATCCTGGGGAACAGGTACACACAATGCGTTTCGGATCAATTGATTTCCTTAATTACCCAGCGCAATGATTATGTATTCGGCGACACTCTGCTAATGGAGATCGCGTCGGCGTCAATGTATTTTGTGGATGCAGGTGGTCGCAGATCGCGTCACACTTGCCGGGCCGGACGGACAACGAGATCAAGAACTTCTGGAACAGCTGCCTCAAGAAGAAGCTGCGTCAGCGCGGCATCGACCCCAGCACCCACAAGCCCATCTCCGCTAACGCGGCGGCATTGGAGCAGCCGGCGTCGCAAGACCGCAAGCCGTTGGCCACAGCCGCCGCGGATGGCGGCTTCGACATGAAGCAGCAGCAGGTGTTCGACCCGTTCCCGCTGACCGACAGCTTCGGCGGCGGCTTCGACGCTGCTGGCGCCGCATTGTATGGCCACATGGGCGGCGGCGGCGGCGGCAAGCAGGACGCGGCCGCGTTCGTGGACTACAGCAGCGTGCTGGACGTGTCGGAGAACCTGGGCTACGGCGAGAGCTCCAGCAACAGCAGCAACTGGAACTGCGCGCCGGAGGCGAACAATGCGTTCGACGGCGGCGACGCGCCGCTGCACTGGGCCTCCGAGAGCAAGGCCACGCCCGCCTTCGCCGGATACGGCGGCGAGGAGCAATCGCTCGAGGAGCACAAGTTCTTGCTGCCCTGCCACGGGCAGCAGGAGCAGAGCCTGCCGCATTTCGACTTCGACATCAGCCGGGGCGCCGTGGTCGGCGAGTTCAACCTCGAGTTCTTCTGAAGGTTCAGTTTGTGAATTTCAGCAATATACTATATAATTACCGTATATATATATATATATATATATATATATATATATATATCCTGTATTATCAAAGGCATTTCACACGGAACAATTGGGAGCTTAGAGACCGTGCTTTGTTAATTTCCTCTAGTCGTCCTTACTCCTCCTTAACAATGTTTTTGCCCTTCTTTGTTTTTATGGTTTCTCTGTGTCTAAAATAAAGGCATATACATATATATATACAAATGTAAACACAGTGTAGTAGCTACTCCTATATTAAGGTTTTTGTAAGAAAACGCTTCTTACTTTTTCTGTACTCAGTTCACTGACTATTGGCTATGGCTACTATACTACTAAAAAAAACACTATACTAGTTTTGCCTTGTGTATTCCTGTTCTGAAGAAGAAAACAGAAGGTTCTCAATAATTGCTTAGTCAGGTCGCCATCATGTTTTCAGCTTTCCTTGATTTGTGTCTTACGAAAGCAATGAGGATGAAAGCTACACCGCTAGAATCGGACATGCCAGTCAATTTCAATTATTTATTTACGAGTACAAGTGCTTTATTATTTTTTTCCCACGAACAACAACGATTTTGTGGCATTGTTAATGCTGCTGTTAGCTTGTAATCTAATTTTCCTCCGAAATGTCACTTTTCCTAAACGGCGCTAGGACATGCATGCAGCACGCCACTGCGCCCAACGAACAATGTCAATTGCAATTACTTATTTACGAGTACAAATGTTTTTTTTTTCGAGCAACAATTTTTGTGGCATTGTTAATGCTGCTGTTAGCTTGTAATCTAATTTTCTTCCCAAATGTCACTTTTCCTATAAAGGGCGCTAGGACATGCATGCAGCACGGCACTGCACCGAACAATATACCGTTCAAAAAGAAACCAGTCCAATTGAAATTTGGTTGAAAATTTCAAAAAAAAGAAAATTACTTCAAATTAAATATTCTCCAAAAAACAGTCAGTTTTTTCTTCCATTTTCTCTAGGATAATTGAGAATAATTGGAAAAAATCCACCGCCACTAGGTACAATTTTGGACAACAACTTCTTAATTGCAATTACTTTGTTTACGTGTAATAATGCTCTTCTGGACAACAATTTCGTGGTGGTGTTAATGCTGCGGTTAGCATCTAGGAGAAGTCTAATTTCCCCTCCAACACAGTACTCATCCCTCCCCGACTCACCCCCTCTCCCGACCCTGCCCCTCTCCGCACCACCGCCGGCGGCGGCGGCGGTGGGCCCCCCCCCCGGCACCGGCGGCCGCCGCCCCCGCCTCCCCCACCTCCCTAGCCTCCCCTACATCCCCTCTGAAAGTCCTATGTTTGGTGTTGGTAATTAGTGACAATGCCTAAGTACTAATCCTATGCCTAAGTTGTATGTAGCATATGAGGATTAGTACGTTCCAAGGTTGGTGGCAAGATGGACATGGTGATCATGATGGCCACACTTGGATTTGGACGCAACCCTACGTGATCAAGGCAAAGGTATATGCTTATGGCTTGTGTTTTAGTAACCAAGACACCTAGTGGGTGTGGTTACATTATAGGATAGATAGCCGTACTATAAAGAGGGGAATGACGCGGCTATTGAACTCCTAAGTGCCTCTAGATGTGCATTTCATGATCATATGCATTTGGATAGAACTAATATCGCCTCGAAAAATGATTGTGAAAATGCTAACACACTCACACATGACGAGATCACTGGGTGGTGTTAGCACATTTGCGATGGCGGTGGAGTTTGAGCGGTAGAGAGGGTTTGGGTCCCTCTTCCCTCCCGCCGAGCTTGCGAGGCGGGATTCAGGCATTTTCGAGGAGTTGAAACGACTATTTTCCACTACGCCGGAAGTCGGAAAAGAAACGGAGGTGAACGGAGGTCACAAAGGTGACTGGACGCTGGACCGGACGCGGTCTCTGTTTGACCGGACGCGTCCGGTCAGTGTTCAGCGTCTGCGCGTGTTTCAGTTTGATGATCGGACGCGCAGCGCGTCCGGTCACTGTCGACCGGACGCGTCCGGTCGTTCAGGGAGCTTACTGGACTCCAACCGGACGCTGGCACTGTGGCGTCCGGTAAGTTCTACAGCGCGTCCGGTCGCTGTTTCGTTGAGTGCTGCTCAGGCTTGACCAGCGCGTCCGGTCAGTTACGGGACCAGCGCGTCCGGTCGATCCCAGCGCGTCCGGTCTGCGCGACGAGCGCGTCCGGTCAGTGCTTCGCGGCATAGCCGTTGTGCGATCGGCGCGTCCGGTCAGTGTGACCAGCGCGTCCGGTCAGCGCGACTTCGGCTGTTTTAAGTGCCTAACGGCTATATTCGAAGGGTACGTCTATATATACTCGTTGGCCGGCTCAAGGCTCCATCTCTTGAACATTTGACATACTTGTGAGCACTTTGAGCTAAGCAACTCCCCTCCCACTCATCTCTCTTGCTTCTTTGCATATTCGAAGTGAGATTGAGTGATCCAAGTGCATTTGCATTGTGAGATTGCATCTAGTTGGCACTTGGTGGTTGATTTGCTACGGGATTCTTGTTTCTCTGGGTGGTTGCCGCCACCTAGACGGCTTGGAGCAGCTTGGAGGCGTTGGCAAGAGTTGGTGATTGTTCTTGGCCACCTCCGGTGATTGTGAGGGGTTTGTGCCTACCTCGGCGAAGCGCCAAAGGCAACATTAGTAAATTGCTCGTGTCATTGCAACCTTTTGCCATTTGGTAGGTTCTTGTGGCGCCTTTTGAGAGGCTCGGTGTGTGACCGATTAGCCACCGAACTACGTGGTGAAGAGGGACACAACGGGGACTAGCGTGCCGGCAAGCACGTGAACCTCGGGATAAATCTTCGTGTCATCACTTTCATATTGTGATTGATTGATCCCGGTGTTCGGTTGTCTTGGTATTCATTGTTGATCATATTGGTTGGCTCAATACTTCGCTCCTCGGTGAAACCCTCCTAACTCAACTCCGCATTACCTTCTTAGTTATCTTTGCTAGCTAGTTAGCTTTGCTAGAGTAGCTTCTTTGTGTAGCTTGCTAGTTGTAGTTGTAGTTACCTTCTCGGTTTGACTTGTGCGGTTGAGTGCAAATACTAGAATTATAAATTGGATAGGTGGCTTGCAAACACCCCGTAGGCTAAGCAAAACTCGCATCTCACTATTTGTTATATTGATAAACTTGTTTAGCTTGTCTTTGTAGAAAATTTTAAAAGGCTATTCACCCCCCCTCTAGCCATTAAGACCTTTCAAGTGGTATCGGAGCCGTGGTCACCGTTTGCTAGGCTTAACAACCTCGGTGCAAGATGGCTCAAGTTATGTTCAATCATGTTAATGGCAAGCCTCCATTCTTTGATGGCGTCTCTTCCTTTGATCATTGGAAAAGGAAGATGAAGCAATATCTAGGCAATATACATGAGAAGGTTTGGGATGTGACCAAAGAAGGATACATCATTCTTGATGAGGAAAATCTCACTCCCAATGACCGCATTAACAAACAATGCAACACCGCGGCACTTGACACAATCTACCGTGCCATTGATGACAAAGTATTTGAGCAAATCAAAGATCTTGAAAAGGCAAATGAGCTTTGGATAAGGCTTGAAGAAACATATGAAGGCACTTTAACGGTAAAAAGTGCCAAACTATATATGCTCAAGGACAAGTTCTCCACTTTCAAGATGAAGGATGATGAATCCATCCCGGAGATGTTCTATAGGCACCAAGTCATTGTCAATGATATCAAGGGGCTTGGGGAGAAGGTTGAGGACAAGGACTTCTCACACAAGTTCTTGATGTGCTTACCCAAGAAGTTTGCCACCTTGAGAAGAATGATCTTTAGAGAGGGATTGGACAAGGTCAAACCAACCGATGTGCTTGGAGATATAATGACCGATGCTCAATACAATGATGATGAAGATGAGGTAGAAGAGAAGAAGGAGACCAAGGTCAAGCAAGAGAAGCCCATTGTATTCAAGGCTTCATCTTCTAAGGGCAAGAGCAAGGTAGAGAGCGATGATGATGATCCATTCGATGATGAGACCATGGCCCTCCTAGTGCACAAGATGGGGAGGTTCATGAAGAAGAAAGGATATGGTGCAAGAAAGAGAAGGGACTTCATGAAGGCAAAGGAGGTGCTTTGCTACAATTGCAATAGCCCCGATCATGTAGTGGCAAAGTGCCCCTATGAAGACAAAAGATATCATGATGGGGAGTTGAAGTTGAAGAAGAACAAGAAGGACAAGAAGGAGAAGAAAGAGAAGAAGAGCTTCACTATCAACAAGAAGAAGAAGGGTGGTGGTTATGTGGTCACATGGGATAGTGACAACTCCGATAGTGATGATGATGCAAGCTCTAGTGATGATGAAAGGACCACTCGGCGAGCCATTGCAAGCATCGCCCTCTCCAACAAGCCATCCATCTTCGACACTACATCGACATGCCTTATGGCCAAGCCTACCAAGGTAAAATATGATAATAGTGATGATGATTCTTGTGCTAGTGATGGTTATAGGAGTGATGATGAGGAGGATGAGGACTACTCCAAGGATGATCTATTAGGCATAATAGATCAAATGAGCAAGGGCTACAAGAGGATAACCAAGAAGTGCAAGATCTTGGAGCAAGAGCTCATTGCCAAGAGCAATGAAAATGATACCTTGATGGAGGAGCTTGTTGCTCTCAAAAAGAGTAAGGAGTGGAAAGAAATTGAACAAGAGCTCAAAGCTCTTAGGAAATCCTTTGATGAGCTAGAGGCTTCTCGTGAGTGTCTAAAGGAAGACCACAAGGATCTTGAAATTGCTCACACTAGGCTTAAGGAAGCCCACTCCACTCTACTTGAGCTCATCAAGGAAAAGGACCTCAAGTTGGAGAAGCTCATGAAGGAAGCTAAGGAGGAGCAAGTGATTGTCACTTGTGATATTGGACTAACATGTGATATTATTGATGATTCTTTATTTGTTGGTCCTACTAATGCTTCATGTAGCTCATCATCATCCACCACAACTAACTCTATCTCTACTACTAGTGATTCATCACTTGTGGTTGAGAATGAGACTCTCAAGAGAGAGGTGGATGATCTCACCCGCGCATTAGGCAATGCCTATGGTGGGGATACCCGCTTGCTAAAATGCTTGGGTAGCCAAAGGTTCTCTCTTAACAAAGAGGGTTTGGGCTATACTCCCAAGAAGGGCAAGGCGGCCTTTGCTACTCCAAAGTCTCGCTTTGTGAAGAGCAATGGTCATTATTGCAATAGATGCAAGCAAGTTGGGCATCTAGAGATTAATTGCAACAAAATGAACAAGAACAAGAAAAATGCTAATGTACCTAACATTCCTTTTGATTCTTGTTATGTGCTTACCAAGGGTGAGAAAGGTGTGCATGCTAGGTTTGTTGGTACACCAATTGTGGGCCCAAAGAAGAAGGCCATTTGGGTACCAAAGAGCTTAGTTACTAACCTCCAAGGACCCAAACAAGTATGGGTACCTAAGAAACATTAATTTGTTTTGTAGGTCAATTACAAGGCCGGAGGAAGGCATTGGGTGCTTGATAGTGGGTGCTCTCAACATATGACCGGTGATTCAAGAATGTTCAACTCTCTCAAATCAAATGATAGTGGCATTGATAGCATCACATTTGGTGACAATAGCAAGGGTGATGTAAAGGCTCTTGGAAGGATTGCAATCTCAAATGATCATAGCATTTCCAATGTGCTCTTAGTTGAAAAGTTGAACTTCAATCTTCTCTCGGTTGCTCAATTGTGTGATCTCGGTTTCAAGTGCATATTTGGTGTTGATGATGTGGAGATAGTTAGTGTTGATGGCTCTAATTTGATCTTCAAGGGTTTTAGATATGAGAATCTATACTTGGTCGATTTCAATGCTAGTGACACTCAACTCTCAACATGCTTGCTCACCAAATCAAGTATGGGTTGGTTATGGCATAGAAGACTTGGTCATGTTGGCATGAAGCAATTGAACAAGTTAGTAAAGGATGACTTAGTAGAGGCTTGAAGGATGTCACATTTGAGAAAGATAAGCTATGTAGTGCATGTCAAGCCGGAAATCAAGTGGGCAACACTCATCCATTAAAGAGCATTATGAGTACTTCCAAGGCATTTGAGTTGTTGCACATGGATCTATTTGGGCCAACTACATACACAAGCATTGGTGGCAACAAGTATGGCTTTGTGATTGTGGATGATTTCACTAGATATATATGGGTATTCTTTCTTATGGACAAGAGTGATGTATTTGACATATTCAAGAAGTTCATCAAGAGAGTGCAAAATGAGTTTGAGACCACAATCAAGAAAGTAAGAAGTGACAATGAAAGTGAGTTTAGAAACACAAGAATTGATGAGCTATGTGATGAGCTTGGAATCAAACATCAATTCTCGGCCAAGTATACACCTCAATCAAATGGACTAGTTGAGAGAAAGAATAGAACCTTGATTGATATGGCAAGATCAATGTTGAATGAGTATAATGTGAGTCATTCATTTTGGGCCGAAGCAATCAACACGGCTTGCTTCTATAGCAACCGCCTCTATTGCCACAAGTTCCTAGAGAAGACACCATATGAGATCTTAAATGGAAGAAAGCCCAACATTGCATACTTTCGGGTATTTGGTTGCAAATGCTATATCTTGAAGAAGGGCACTAGATTGAGCAAGTTTGAGAAGAAATATGATGAAGGATTCTTACTTGGTTACTCAACTACTAGCAAAGCTTATAGAGTTTGGAATTTGGCTAGTGGACAACTTGAAGAAGTACATGATGTTGAATTTGATGAAACAAATGGCTCTCAAGATGAAGAAGATAACTTGGATGATGTTAGAGGAACTCAATTGACAAATGCTATGAAAGAAATGGACATTGGTGATATTAGGCCAAAGCAAGTGATTGATATGGATGACAACAAAGATCAAGTGCTCCAAAGTCCAATTACACAAGCTAGTGGTTCTCTAATGCAAAATCAAGCTAGTACATCATCTCAAGTGCAACAAGATCAACAAGTGGCTAGTTCATCATCTCCAACTCATGATCAACATCAACATCCAAGCAATCAAGTCCAAGTGCTTCAACCAACTAACATTGTAAGAGACCATCCATTGGATTCCATCATTGGTGACATACAAAGGGGAGTTCAAACTAGATCAAGATTGGTATCATTTTGTGCTCACTCTTCTTTTGTGTCAATGGAAGAACCCAAGGACATTGATAAAGCATTAAGAGATCCGGATTGGGTAAATACAATGCATGAAGAGCTCAACAACTTCAAGAGAAATGAAGTATGAGAATTAGTTGAGAGGCCTAAGGATCACAATGTCATTAGAACAAGATGGGTCTTTCGCAACAAGCAAGATCAAGATGGGATAGTAGTAAGGAACAAAGCAAGACTAGTGGCTCAAGGTTACACACAAATAGAGGGTCTTGACTTTGGTGAAACATATGCCCCGGTTGCAAGATTGGAAGCAATTAGGATCTTACTTGCCTATGCTTGTGCTCACAATATCAAGCTATATCAAATGGATGTGAAGAGTGCATTTCTAAATGGGTACATCCAAGAGGAGGTGTATGTAGAGCAACCTCCCGGTTTTGAAGATGACAAGAAACCCAATCATATCTACAAATTGAGAAAAGCTTTGTATGGATTGAAGCAAGCACCTAGAGCATGGTATAAAAGATTGAGGGACTTCTTGCTATCCAAAGGATTTGTCATGGGCAAAGTTGATACAACACTATTTACCAAGAAGATTGGGAAAGACTTGTTTGTGTTGCAAATCTATGTTGATGATATCATATTCGGTTCAACCAATCAAGATTATTGTGATGAGTTTGGGAAAATGATGGCAAAGGAATTTGAAATGTCAATGATTGGTGAACTTAGTTTCTTCCTTGGACTTCAAATCAAACAAATGAAAGAAGGAACATTTGTAAGCCAAACCAAATACATAAAGGATATGCTAAAGAAATTTGGTATGGAAGATGCAAAAGGAATCACTACTCCAATGAGCACTAGTGGAAGCTTGGATAGTGACAAGAGTGGCAACATGGTGGATCAAAAGCTATATAGATCAATGATTGGTAGCCTACTCTATATGACGGCATCAAGGCTCGATGTGATGTTTAGTGTATGCATGTGTGCAAGATTTCAAGCCTCGCCAAGAGATAGTCATTTGAAGGCAACAAAGAGAATATTGAGGTACTTAAAGCATACACAAGATGTTGGATTATGGTATCCCAAAGGTGCAAGCTTTGAGCTAGTTGGATATTCGGATTCCGACTATGCCGGTGACAAAGTGGAGAGAAAGAGCACTTCCGGGACTTGTCAATTGTTGGGAAGATCACTTGTCTCATGGTCATCCAAGAAGCAAAATAGTATTGCACTATCTACCGCCGAGGCCGAATACATCGCCGCGGGTAGTTGTTGTGCACAAATCTTGTGGATGAAGGCAACATTGAAAGATTTTGGAATCACCTTCAAGAATGTGCCATTGCTATGTGACAATGAAAGTGCCGTGAAGCTAACCAACAATCCGATTCAACATCAAAGAACAAAGCATATTGATGTTCGTCATCATTTTATTAGAGATCATCAACAAAAGGGTGACATTGCTATTGAGAGTGTGGGCACCGAAGATCAATTAGCCGATCTATTCACCAAGCCACTTGATGAGAAGAGATTTCACAAGCTAAAGAATGAGTTGAACATACTTGACTTCTCCAACATGAGTTGATGCACCCCATGTATGACATGCCTCTCCTTCGAGCCCCAAGGTACAATTGGTTGACATGTCATACATTCTATGCTAAGGACTTGTTTAGTGCATCTAGTCATAATTTACATGTTCTAGGCTCATTCATGAAAATCAAATGAATTTGAAGTTTATATGGTGCCACTATTGTTTTCATGACTTGTATGATCTAGTGGTAGCATATAACTTGTTTAAGTAGCTTGTGATCCTAAGTGTTTAATCTAGATCACTTGTCTAAACATTTGCTTCAACATGGTGCATGATAACCCTTCTAGTGAGGTGTGAAGAAGCTTGCCCTTGGATCAAATCGAAGCATTTTATTTATGCAAGCAATCTAGGTTGAATCACAAACTTGATCCTCACCCCATAATTCAACATGATAATCTATCTAAAATTGGTTCCTTGTGGTCATTGGTGCCAAAGGGGGAGAAAATGTTGTTCACAAAGATAGATTCTAAAGGGGGAGAAAAACCTAAAGGGGAGAATTGATAAAAGAAGGGGATCAGAAGGGGATCAACTAAAATTTTGAGCACACAAGTAGGGGGAGCAAGCTCTTAAGCATGATTGTTGCATTTCCATGTGCACTTCATATGTATGATGCATAGTTATGCATTTCTTTTTCTCCGATACATTGCTTGTGTGGTGACTTGCTAGTATAATTTGAATGGTATATTGAGGTACTAGCATGAATAGGAAGTAGTTAGATTTTTCTTGCTTGATGTTTTTCAAAGTGGTACTAGAGCCTTGCTTATAATGTTGATCTCACGAGGTTTCTAGTTATGTTTGTGCTTTTCCAAGTGGAATCTAACTACTTCCTATTCATGCTAGTACCTCAATATACCATTCAAATTATACTAGCAAGTCACCACACAAGCAATGTATCGGAGAAAAAGAAATGCATAACTATGCATCACACAAGGTGCTAAGATGGTGTTTTATCGCTACTCCGATGGTATCACGCTTCAAAGGTCTATAATCTTAAACACTTAGCACCTATTGGTAGTCAATGCTCCTATACTTTCCTATCTAACATGTATGCTTCCGAAATCCAAACATATAGCATACATGTAGGGGGAGCCATTGCTATCAATTTGAATTCATGATCACATGTCCATAATTCTTACACATGGTAACATACTTGGACAATGTGACATGGGTTCAATCAAAATTTTATCATAATATCTTTGTGAAAGGTTTGTCACCAATTACCAACAAGGGGGAGATTGAAAGTCCTATGTTTGGTGTTGGTAATTAGTGACAATGCCTAAGTACTAATCCTATGCCTAAGTTGTATGTAGCATATGAGGATTAGTACATTCCAAGGTTGGTGGCAAGATGGACATGGTGATCATGATGGCCACACTTGGATTTGGACGCAACCCTACGTGATCAAGGCAAAGGTATATGCTTAGGGCTTGTGTTTTAGTAACCAAGACACCTAGTGGGTGTGGTTACATTATAGGATAGATAGCCGTACTATAAAGAGGGGAATGACGCGGCTATTGAACTCCTAAGTGCCTCTAGATGTGCATTTCATGATCATATGCATTTGGATAAAACTAATATCGCCTCGAAAAATGATTGTGAAAATGCTAACACACTCACACATGACGAGATCACTTGGTGGTGTTAGCACATTTGCGATGGCGGTGGAGTTTGAGCGGTAGAGAGGGTTTGGGTCCCTCTTCCCTCCCGCCGAGCTTGCGAGGCGGGATTCAGGCATTTTCGAGGAGTTGAAACGACTATTTTCCACTACGCCGGAAGTCGGAAAAGAAACGGAGGTGAACGGAGGTCACAAAGGTGACCGGACGCTGGACCGGACGCGGTCTCTGTTTGACCGGACGCGTCCGGTCAGTGTTCAGCGTCTGTGCGTGTTTCAGTTTGATGATCGGACGCGCAGCGCGTCCGGTCACTGTCGACCGGACGCGTCCGGTCGTTCAGGGAGCTTACTGGACTCCAACCGGACGCTGGCACTGTGGCGTCCGATCAGTTCTACAGCGCGTCCGGTCGCTGTTTCGTTGAGCGCTGCTCAGGCTTGACCAGCGCGTTCGGTCGATCCCAGCGCGTCCGGTCTGCGCGACGAGCGCGTCCGGTCAGTGCTTCGCGGCATAGCCGTTGTGCGATCGGCGCGTCCGGTCAGTGTGACCAGCGCGTCCGGTCAGCGCGACTTCGGCTGTTTCAAGTGCCTAACGGCTATATTCGAAGGGGTACGTCTATATATACTCGTTGGCCGGCTCAAGGCTCCATCTCTTGAATATTTGACATACTTGTGAGCACTTTGAGCTAAGCAACTCCCCTCCCACTCATCTCTCTTGCTTCTTTGCATATTCGAAGTGAGATTGAGTGATCCAAGTGCATTTGCATTGTGAGATTGCATCTAGTTGGCACTTGGTGGTTGATTTGCTGCGGGATTCTTGTTTCTCTTGGTGGTTGCTGCCACCTAGACGGCTTGGAGCAGCTTGGAGGCGTTGGCAAGAGTTGGTGATTGTTCTTGGCCACCTCCGGTGATTGTGAGGGGTTTGTGCCTACCTTGGCGAAGCGCCAAAGGCAACATTAGTAAATTGCTCGTGTCATTGCAACCTTTTGCCATTTGGTAGGTTCTTGTGGTGCCTTTTGAGAGGCTCGGTGTGTGACCGATTAGCCACCGAACCACGTGGTGAAGAGGGACACAACGGGGACTAGCGTGCCGGCAAGCACGTGAACCTCGGGATAAATCTTCGTGTCATCACTTTCATATTGTGATTGATTGATCCCGGTGTTCGGTTGTCTTGGTATTCATTGTTGATCATATTGGTTGGCTCAATACTTTGCTCCTCGGTGAAACCCTCCTAACTCAACTCCGCATTACCTTCTTAGTTATCTTTGCTAGCTAGTTAGCTTTGCTAGAGTAGCTTCTTTGTGTAGCTTGCTAGTTGTAGTTGTAGTTACCTTCTCGGTTTGACTTGTGCGGTTGAGTGCAAATACTAGAATTGTAAATTGGATAGGTGGCTTGGAAACACCCCGTAGGCTAAGCAAAACTCGCATCTCGCTATTTGTTATATTGATAAACTTGTTTAGCTTGTCTTTGTAGAAAATTTTAAAAGGCTATTCACCCCCCTCTAGCCATCAAGACCTTTCACCCTCCCCCTCCACCTCCTCTCCTTTCTACCCTACCCCAACCTCCTCACCTCCATTACCGCCGGCGGTGTCGGTCGCCGATCCGGCGCGGCCGCCCTGCTCCGCCCTCGCTCCGACCGGATCCACCCCCGGATCCGGCCCGTCGGCACCCGGTTCCGCCGCCTCCCTGCCTACACGGGAGGACGCGCGTGATGGCATGGCTCTGCCTCCATCGGCCGCCATGGAGGCACAACAATCTCCTCCGACCACCTCCCCACGGCTTCGGGCTCATGGGCGAGCCGAGGACCTGCTGACGACGCCTGGCCCCTCGTCGGAGGCGGCCCGGCCTGGGGCCGCGTCGGCCTCGCCGGCTCTGGGCGGGCGGCCCTCCTCTGCTGCGGCCGGTGCCACCAGACCCGCGCTCAGCGCCCCGTCCTGCCTGGTGGCGGCCCCCTGCAGCAGCTGCGTTCCCCCGTGCTTGCCACCGTCAGCTCCGGCGGGGGCCATTCTTGCTGCGCCGCACGCGGACGTCGATGTTGCCCCCAAAGCCGTCCTCGTTCGCCCATCCGCGCCCGCCCCAAGCCCGCCATTGACCCCTTCCGACGAGCTGATTCCTCATCGAGGACGTCCTCGAAGGTGAGGACGAGGACGAAGACATCGCTACCCCTGCGCCCTCTGGCTCCTGCGCCCCGAGCTCGTCGTCCGCCTTGTCCCCGCACGCTGACCCCTTCCATCCTAGGGGGCGCATGGGGGGACGGTCCAAGGCTCATCGCTGGGTGGACGATGAATTCGGCGATGACTTCGACGCGGACACGACACCATCCTCCGTGGCACCTTACTTGGACGCAGTTCGTCGGGGGCAGCCGCTGCAACCGGCGAAGCCATCGACGCGGCCTGCGAGGCCTCCGCCGCTCGTGCCTGGACGTAAGGGGAGACGCCGCCAACCGCATCCACATCTTGTGCATGGTCTGCCGCCTCGGCCGGTGGAGGGTCGCATTCCGGCACGTCAGCGCCTCGGTCGCCATGGCCGGGTCTCCGCCCCCGACGCCGGGGGGTGGAGGGAGATCCTTCGGCCAGAGGCACGGCCGAAGGCAGCCTCGGGCGTGCTCCGGGGACCTGCAGAGAGGGGCCGGCCTCAGCGTCGAATCCCGGCCGACCTCCAAGGAAAGTGCTTCAATTGCCTTTCATCCGCACACCGGGTGGCCACCTGCAAGCTCCCCCAGCGGTGTCTACGGTGCAAGGAGTTTTGGCACACTGCGCGTGATTGCATGCAGCCGAGACCCGCAGGCTCTCGGAGGTCGAGGAGCGCGCCCCGCCCTAGCCCCGGCCCGGGTGGTGCACCAGCCGACCGGCGCCGGCGCCCCGTTTGGGAGCGCATCGTCGACAACCGCTCGGGTACCCCTGGTCCGGCTTTCGACAGGGCTACTGCGGCAGGCAGCAACATGTCGGCTTCCCCCGGCCCGTCGGTCGCAGGAGGGGAGCCAAGCTGAGGGCAGAGGCGGGTTGCCGGCAATGGTCGCCGATGTCGGCGTCGACGGCAACATCGGAGGAGGAAGCGGCGCTACGGTCGGTCCATAGGGACCTCGCAAGCAGCGGCTGTTGGCACTGCGCCATCGGGGCTCGACGAGACGCCCTGCGCGACGACCTTCGCCCTACCGGACCCGTTGGTGCGGACGTTCCGCTCGGATGTTGCGCCGGTTCGCGGCATCGAGGAGGATCCGATGTTGGAGGAGTTCGCCACCTCCCTCAGCTACAGTTGGCCCGCCGGGGGGGACTCCTCTGGGCACCTGTTGTCCCCTACGGCGGTCCTCTTGCCTTTGCCATCGGCACAGGACCTGGCGCCTACCGGCGTCGAGGCTGGCGACATAGCCGCCCCTGCGGAGTTCACGGGGCCACCACCGGTGGCCGACATCTCCGCGCCTCAGTCGTCGCCACTCGAGTTGGCGCTGCAGGCACCTCCTCGGGTTGGTCAATCCGTCGTCCAAGACGACGACGAGACGCCCATGCCGCGTGAGGCCGCTCGACGCCTCACACGGTTCCAGGATGAGGTGCTGGTCCAGCGGGAACCACCCCTGATTGCTTCTCCACCACGACAACAGCCGAGAACCAAGATGCCCTTGCCTATCAGGCACAGGAGCAGATGGATAGCCGCCCAACCATTGGCTTACATACCGACCTCCAAGCGGGGTGCAGTACTCCTCGAGCAGCGGTTCGGCAAAGCACCGCCGGCCAACCCAGGTTCGCCTGCGCCCAAGAGTATTCTCGACGCGTTGCGTTCGGGGACCCTGTCGTCGAGCCAGGTGGAGGCCCTTGACGCGGCGTTTCCAGCGTTCAACGGGCGCGCGGCGGAGCTCTTCATCGAAGACTCGTAGGGCGTGTCGATGATCGCACTTGGTTGTTCCTCTTATGTAATATCGCCATAAAGTTACTCTGCTAGGATGGTCCAGCTACGGCCGTGCTTGTTGACCTTCTTCGGCGCTCGTTAGAGGCGCGTTGTATGTTCGGCTGAACGTTTCTCCTTAATATAATGATATGCAAATCTTTTGCGTATTCGAGAACACGTTGCTTTTGCGAAAAGGTCCTAATAATGCATTCACCACTGCCATGACACTGAATGATGTAGTAGTATAATTCAGCCGTGTTGGGAGAGAAAGAGAGAGCACGAGTGCAATTAAAAAAAGACGTGAACAACCTTTGCTGATCCATCGGGGCACCCATATTTCTCATGCATGGCAACAAGTCACGAGACTAGATGGACTAGGTGGTGGATGCAAGGACGTTGGTGTAGTCTCTGTCTTATTTAAATGGGAAATTTAGGGGAGTAGTACAAGCCATGAATTTGATTTTTCTTGGAGGAGGGAGGGTCTTGAAGATTTTTTTTTCATGTACACACATAGGTTCCACTTTCCCAACAATTTTTCATTGGCTTAATATTTCAGCATTGTAGATATGTATACTTGTCTCATAAAGGATGTATGTTCGCATGTAACTGGCAGGAGTATTAACATTGAATATAGTAGAACAAAGATCCTAAAGTTAGAGCCGTAGGACCCGCACCTGCTCCCTAGGGTTAGGCCCCTGGCCGACCCCAGCCCGCTGCCACCGGCGGCCCCCTCCCCCTCCTTGCTCCCTCCCTGACCCCCTGAAAGGTCCTTGTTTGGTTTTGGTAATTGAGTGACAACCTTAGGTGGACTAATTGTGTTTATGTGAGATACACAGGAAATTAGTCCACATGTGATGATGTCATAAAGGAGCTTAATGCACATGAGACATGACATGGAGTCATGTGACCAAGATGATGAAGACCAAGATGATGCTTGGCTCGATGGACCGGTTGTGAAGGTGAAGGGCAAGTCGAGGCTTCGAAGCGAAGGACCATGCGATGGTGAAGCTTGAGCAAGACTTGGCGCCGACGGACCGATGCAACGGTGAAGAGCAAGTAAAGTCAAGGTCAATGGATCGAGACGGTCATGTGATGATATGAAGTGGATCATATCATTTGGTGATTGGTTGGTGCATGTGTTGCATCAACGTCGGAGGAGTTGGAATGGAATGCGCAAGGCAAAGGTATAACCTAGGGCATTTCCATTTCACCGGTCATAGGTGTGTAGAGAAGTTGATGACTGGATTTAGGATAGATGGCCGTACTATCAAGAGGGGCAAACTTGTTTGCATATCGGTCATCTAGTGCCACTCGAGTGATCTAACTATGCATCGTTGCTAGGATCGAGTGGCGTGGCAAGTTGAGTGGTTAACTCCTTCGGTAAAATGATTATGGAAAATGCTAACATACGTGCACAAGGTGGTGATCACTTGTTGGTGTTGGCACATTTACGAAGGTGTTGGAGTTTGAGCGGTAGAGAGGGTTTGGGTCCTTCTCTCCCTCCCGCCGAGCTTGCGAGCGCGGGATTCAGGCGTTTTAGAGGAGTTGAAATGCCTATTTTCCACTACGCCGGAAGTCGGAAAAGAAACGGAGGCGAACGAAGGTCACAGAGGTGACCGGACGCTGCATCGGACGCGGTCACGGTTTGACCGGACGTGTCCGGTCAGTTCAACGCAGCAGTCAGGCGCGCGGGTGTTAGGGTTTGCAACCGGCGCGTCCGGTCACTCGCGGGACCGGCGCGTTCGGTCAGGCGCCCAGAGGGAACTGAAGTTCGCAAGGTCGATCGGACGCGCGGCGCGTCCGGTCACACGTGATCGGACGCGTTCGATCGTTGAGGGAGCTTACTGGACTCAAACCGGACGCTGGCACTGTCGCGTCCGGTCGTTGTCTGGGGCGCGTCCGGTCGATGCTTCGCGGGCGCGCGGTGCAGTGCGATCGGCGCGTCCGGTCAGTTGAGCGGCGCGTCCGGTCGTTTGGTTTGACCGTTGGGGCAGTGACCGTTGGAGGATCGGACGCGGTTGAGCGCGTCCGGTCAGTTACGATCGGCGCGTCCGGTCGTCCCGAAAAGTGCCCAGTGAAGGAGTAACGGCTCTATTTGACCATGGGGTTATAAATAGATGCCTTGGCCGGCCGTGGCTGGTAGCTGAGCACACTTTGGCCTTAGTGGCTTATGTGGTAGTGCTTGGAAGCCCTGTAACTCACTCATGATTGATAGTGTTCATCGGATCGAGTGAGAGAGCGATTCTAGTGCGATTGCATTGTGAGATTGCATCGAGTGGCACTAGGTGATTGTGTTGCAAGCCGGTGGTGCTTGTTACTCTTGGAGGTTGCCACCTCCTAGACGGCTTGGTGGCTTGTGGCTCCGTCGAAGCTCGCAAGAAGATTATGCGAGGCTCCGGAGAAGCTTTGTGAGGGGGATTGTGCTCACCCCGCGGGGATCGCGAAGAGCAACTCTAGTTGAGCGTGTCATTGAGTTACCTCACTTGAGAGTGGTGTCTTGCGGTGCCTTGCGGGGCGTGCCTTGAGGGGCAAGTGACTTGAGGGTCACACCGGGAAACCATCTAAGTGTTGGTCGACACAACGGGGACGTAGCTTGGTGGCAACCAAGTGAACCTCGGGAGAAAATCACCGTGTCAACTTCGTCTACTCTTCTCGGTGGTTTGCCTTCGTGCAACACAAGCTTGTATTTACTTTCATATATACTTGTGCTTGTGTAGTTGCTCTCGTAACTAGTTTGCTTGTGTAGCTTGCTAGTTGTCTTCTTGCTTGTGTAGCTAGAAGCTTCCCCTTGCGTGACTAATTTGGTTTGAGTAATCTTGTTAGTCACTTTGCTTAGTTTGTGTAGCTAAGAGTTTTGCGCTCTCTAATTTGGCATTAGTTGCCTTGTTATTGAGCTTTGCTAGTGAGCTTAGGAGCTTTGTGCTTTTGCTTCACTAGTTGTGTAGGAGCTCCCTCGGTTGGCAAAGTACTAGTGCATAGGTTTGTGTGACCTTGCTCTAGAATTGATTAGGTGAGCTCTTAGTAAGCTTAGCACCTTAGTTGCTTAATTAGGATCTTTGCAAGGTGCTAGAGAACTTAGAAAGAGAGGTGTAGTCTTGGCTAGACCGATAAGTTTAATTCCGCATTTGTTTTGGTTAGCCAACGCGTTTAAGTTTTAGAAAGGACTATTCACCCCCCCTCTAGTCCGCCATCTCGACCCTTCACCCCCTCAAGCCCCGCTCCCGCCGCTCCTGTAGGCCCCGGGTCCGCGCCTGACGGGTATGCGGCCGCCGCTCCGTCGCCGCCGCCTCCGGCCGGCGTGCCGGTGAAGGATCCCTCCTCCCCTGACTCTGGGTGCCTCTAGCAAGTCGGCACCCTGCTGAGCCCGGGCACGAACACCGATGTCGACGCCTCGACTGCTCGCGGGGAGGCCACGCCGCCACCTGCGGGGCCCGCACCTTCTCATATGCCGCCGCCTCCGACGTCCCCGCGGCGAGTGCCAGAGGCCCCCTCCAACGCCGGTGCCCCCCGACCGCCTACAACGCCGGAGGATGTGGACGCTGTCGCGGCCACCGCGCAGATGCGTGAGGGGGCCAGATCTGGCACGTCCCCGCCCCCTCCAATGCTAGGACTGGGAACCACTGCCACCGCGGCCACGTTCGGGCCTACGGAGCCCGACACGACGGCACCAGCCACCCCCCGCTCCTCTCTCTCTCCGACCGTAGTCCCTTTCTACCCGGGCTGCTCTGCTGGAGGGCGCTCGAAGCGACGTCGGTGGGCAGACGATGACGGCGAGGAGTCCACCACCAGTCCTACCTCGATGCCGTTCGACGCCCAGCGAAACCGGTATCTGCGTCCCCGTCGCGCACCCAGACTCATCTAGTCGAGGTCTAGGGCCGTGGCGGAGCGGACGCTGGATCGGAAGGAGGCCAACGTAGGCTGGGGCGAAGGCTATGTGGAGCGAGCCGATAGGGACCTATGAGACAGAGGAAGCGTAGCCGACCGCCCCCCTAGCTAGTGCGTGGCCTGCCTCATCGGCCACTGGAGGGCCACGTCCCTATCCGCCACCGCCTCGACCGCCGCAGACGGGTCTTTGCCCTCGACGCCGATGGATGGCGGGAGATCCTCCCCCGGCAGGAGCCACGACCTGCTGCCGCCTCGACGGAGACTCGCCGTGGCCCAATGCAGCTTCCGCACATCCAAAAGATCCCCACGAAGCTCCGCGATAGATGTTTTAACTATCTTTCCTACTCGCATCGAGTAGCGACCTGCCGGTTGCCACGGCGTTGTCTGCGCTGCCACGACTTCGGCCACCTCGCCAGGGACTGCAAGCGGCCCAGGCGTTCTACGAGGTCGGTGGCGAAGGGTGGAGACTTGCCACGACACTCTGCTCGGGGCAACACCACGTCGGCCTCGTAGGGTGCCGCGGGGGGTGCCAGGGGAATCCGACGACGACGCTGGTGGCATCGGAGTAAGCCAGCGAGGGACACTAGCGTGCCCGCACCTGCTGACCACACTAACAACGTTGCCGTCTCTGCTGCTGCGCACTACTTCCCCAAGCCTGATCCGCTGCTGTTGGAGCTGTGCGCGAGCGCAGGGCCTCCCGCGTGGGTCAACCCAGTGCTGGAGGAGATTGTCGTCTCGCTTGTTGTGAGCCAGCCAGCTGGAGCACTGGTGACTGGGGGCTCGCTGGCTCTGGCGACCGCCTCCCAGGAATCCGAAGGGATGACGGACTCACCTCCGTTGTTGTCTGTGCAGGGGCAGCCACTCGTCACGCCATCGCGAGAGCGACAAGGCGACGTCATGGATGCCGAGGCATGCCCTGAGAGGTTCGATGCCATCACTCTAGGCGTGGACACATCCACCCCTCCCCGACGAATGATTGCGGCAGCGATAGACGACGTCAACCACAGCCCTTTGCCTCAGATGACCTCGGCCGATAGACGCCTCAAGTGCTTCACCAAGCGAGTTACAAAGGCGAGGCAACCGCCACTTCTCGAGCTACCTGGAGATGAATGAAAGGTCTTGATGGCTAGAGGGGGGGGTGAATAGCCTAATAAAAATTCCTACAAAGTATGCTAAACAAGTTTATCAATATAATAAATAGTGAGAAGCGAGTTTTGCCTAGCCTATGGGGTGTTGCAAGCCACCTATCCAAATGACAATTCTAATATATTTCACTTAACCGCACAAGTCAAACCGCAAGAAGAAAAACAACTAGAGCTAGCAAGCTACCAAAGCAAAGAGTTACTCTAGCTACACTAAACAAACTAGCAAGATACAACTATGAAAGTAATGCAAGTGTGAGTTAGAGGAGTTTCACCGAGGGGCGATGAATTGAGCCAACCAAGAAATAATTTCAAGTGATGATATTCAAGATAATCAATCCACTGAGATAAATCAATCACAATCAGCGAAGTGAAGACACGATGATTTATCCCAAGGTTCATGTGCTTGCCGGCACGCTAGTCCCCGTTGTGTCCCTCTCAACCACGTGGTTCGGTGGCTAATCGGTCACACATCGAGCCTCTCAAAAGGCGCCACAAGAACCTACCAAATGGCTAGGATTTGCAATGACACGAGCAATATACTAATGCTACCTTGCGGCACTCCGCCGGGGAAGGAGCAAACCCCTCACAAGATCACGGGAGGTGGCCAAGAACAATCACCAACACTTGCCACGCCTCCAAGCTGCTCCAAGCCATCTAGGTGGCAGCAACTACCAAGAGTAACAAGAAAAAACGTAGCAAATCAATCCCCCAAGTGCCTCTAGATGCAAATAAATGATCGATGCACTTGAATCACTCAATCTCACTCAAGAATCACAATCGAATGCAAAGGAGATGAGTTGGGATGAGAGGGGATGCTTTGGCTCAGCTCAATGTGCTCAAAAGAATGTCAAAAGTCCAAGAGATGGAGCCAAGTGCCGGCCACCAAGTATTTATAGACGTACCCCTTCACAAAGAGCCGTTGGGCAAATTTCGTGGGCGACAGATGCGTCTGTCGCTCACCCGACAGACGCCGTGCCCACGTCCGTCGCCCCTCCGAGTGCCACGTGTCCACGCGCGTTCAAACTTCAACGGTCACACGCCAACCCGACGGACGCGTCCTTCGCAAATGATCACGGTGTTAGTCGCGTCGACGGACGCTGTCCAGAGAGCTCCCAGAGCTCGGTTTTGCCCGATAGACGCGTCTGTCGCAGCGCCGATGGACGCTGCCCGACGTCTGTCGCGAACGTGCCTGAGATGCTGATGACGCCATGACCGACGGACGCTGACGCCTGGCGCCCGTCGCTCGGACACCCCCACGTCTATCGCCTCCGCTGCAGCAAAGCCGCGCTCAGGGGTAAGCCGACAGACGCTAGGGTCGCGTCTATCGCTCCCTGAGCCGGCGTCTATCACCATAATTTCAGTGAAAAACGATCACACGATGTCACCATTTCTTCCAACTTTCAGCGTAAAGGAAAAAGGTCATTTTAATTCCTCGAAAACGCCTGAATCCCGCCTTGCAAGCTCGGCAGGAGGGAGAGAGGACCCCAAACTCTCTCTCAACTGCTCAAACTTCACCGCCTTCGTAAAGGTGCTAACACCACCAAGTGATAATTGTCATGTGCAAGTGTGTTAGCATTTTTACAATCATTTTTCGAGGCGTTATTAGCTCTATCCAAATGCATATGCTCAATGAAATGTCACCTAGAGGCACATGCGGGACATAAAATGATACGCCATTTCCCCTCTTCATAGTACGGCTACTAAACCTAAACGTGATCACACCCACTAGGTGTCTTGATCACCAAAAGCAAACCCTAGCAAAATACCTTTGCCTTGAGCTCCATAGGGTTGCACCTTGTTCCTCCTTCATCACCATGGTAAGCACTTCATCATCCACACTTGATCATCATGCTTCACCATGCTATGTGCTAATCATCCTTTGCTACATACAATCTTAAGCACATGATTAACACTTGGGAATTGTCACTAATTACCAACACCAAACATAGAGCTTTCAATGAGGCGACCCGTCCACCGCCCTCGCTTCCCAAGCGAAGCACACAGATAGCGGCACAGGCCACAACTCATATCCCGACAGCCAAGCGTGGTGAGTACCTCATCATGGAGCGCCTGGGACTCTCCAGCGGGATGCCGCCTCCGCCGATGTCGGTGATGATGTACGATGAGATATTCAATGGTGACCCCACTCATATGTAGGCATTGCTTGAGTTGTTCCCTCCGGTTGGCGACGTAGGCGCGCGCAAGAGGCGCTGCCGCCGGGCAGCTAGGGCATAGGCCTCCTTGCCAGCGCTGCAAAATTGGGTTGATCTTTGTCCAATGTAACAATTTATCTTATAGTACACTAGAGAGGGTCTGAGCTTCCATGTAAATCCTTACTGACCCCCTAGGGCGTCCGAAGGCGTGTTGTTTCAAACTTTTTCTCTACCTTAATACAAAGACGCGCAAACCTTTTGCGTGATCGAGAAAAAAATAGTAGAACAAAGATCAGAAAGTGACATTCTCTTGCTTCCCTAGAAGGATAGCCAGACATTTAGGGGGAAAAATCTAAATTAACGGACGCCCATATCCAAGACACTAGGAGACATCTAACTAGCCCCGCCGGCTGCATCACACCATGCCAAAGAAGATAAGGAGGAAACTCAGAACCACCATGCTCATGGCTACTTGGAGTGCACCATTTGATTGATTCTTGTGGCGCCCAAGTTGTGGGCTTAGCCTTTCATGCTAGTTAGCGCGCGGATCATTATTTTGGGACTCGCCACAACGTGAATGTAGGTCACCAACAAGCAACCATACTACAGGGGTAAATCGTTGTGTTAATCACTTGCCCTCGTTGGTTTGCTACTAATACTCTCACTTACATTTACATTCATATCTATTGCTTGTGTGGTAGTTATTTGGTATAGTAGATCCCTAGTTAGTCGCGGTTTTAGTAGTAGAGTAGCTGGTTCTTAGTGGCTTGCTAGTTTAGCTAGCTAGAGGCCTAGAGTTGCTTAGTGTAGTTAGTAGCTTATGTGGTGTTGTGATTTAGACTAGAAATCACTTGCTACTAGAATTGTGTACGGGCTTGCTTGATTGTTGTAGAGCTAGAGCAAGTAGTGGCTATTAGGATCATTTGTTATACTAATCATCTTTTCTCTAGTGTTGTGATTTTGTAGAAGAATTTTTTTAGGCTATTCACCCCTCCTCTAGCCATCTAAATCCTACCTATAGCACTTGGGTAGCCTCATCTGCCATCGATTGGGGATGCATCGAACTCGCTAGATTCATCCATGGAGGTAGCCACATTTGTCGCCCCACTGTCGAGACCGCTGAAGTTGGCTTTTGGTGCTACACCATTGCCATGACCACCGAGGGCGAGTGCCACTGCCTATCTGCTTCCATGATGGACGGGTGCTACAGCATCGCCATTGTCGTGACCAAAGGTGCAGGCCACCACTGCTGTCGAGCTGTTGCTCTTCCTAGCTGACGCTGTGGCCTTGCTCTTCTTAGTCGGTGAAAGCCCTAGTTTGGTTTTGGATAATTGATGAATCCTAGGACTAACCTTTGATCTAAGAGTGTGAATTAGATAAGGTGGTCCAATCCAAGTGGTGGAGCAAGTTAGAGGTCCATGGTGATGAAGGTGGACATGAAATAAAGATGATCAAGTTCCAATTTAGAAAAGAAGAAAGAGAAACAAAAAATAGGCTCAAGACAAAGGTATATTGATAGGAGCCATTTTTTATTTGCACTCAAGACACCATAGAGGGTGTGAGTGATTTAGGATCGCTAGCCGTACTATAAGAGGGAAAATCTTTGGCTAAGCGGTTATCGAGTGCCACTTGGTGCATTGTTCTTGATTATGCATTTAGGAACCTAGTGTGCTAACTTTGACCCTTGTAAAATACTTTGAAAAATGCTAACACACGTGCACACAAGTTCTACACTTTATGGTTAGCAAATTGGAAGCAAGGGTGAAGTGATTGTGGACTTAGAAAAAGAAAAGGAGCTGAAAGTCCATGACCGGACGCTGGCCGCGGGGTGACCGAACTCACCCCGGCGCGTCCGGTCATTTATAGGCGGCGGCGCTGCACTGGCTGAATGAGAGGTGTTGGGACCGGACGCTGGCCCTAGCTGCACCGGGGTGTCCGATCTCCTTTGGAGAAGTGGTGGTTTCACGTGATCGGACGCGCAGGGTCCGAGTCAGGTCACGCTGATGTATGGTGACGTCGGCTTCGCGGTCACGCGCAGAGAAGAAAGGCGACCGGACGCTGGGCACGTCAAGTCGTCGTTGACCTGACACGTCCGGTCAATAAATTTTGGCTCTAGATGCTTACTGGACTTGAACGGACGCGCGATGGTCATGAGTCTGATCGATCAAGGAGCGAGTCCGGTCATGACTTAATCCTGGAGCGCTTGATCAGTTGACCATTGGAGATCGACACACAGTATTCAAAGGATGTGACACATGGCGGCGATCTGTCAACCAGACGCTGGTGGCGTGTGTCTGGTCACTCTTGACCGGCGCGTCCGGTCACCCCGTGAAGAGCTGCAGTGAGAGCCTAACGACTCTATTCCTTTGGGGGCGTCTATAAATAGTGTTTGATCAGCTTGGGGCTCACTCTCTTGGTACTTTGACATTCCTAACATCCTTGTGAGCCTAGGTAAACACCTTCCACTCATCTCCATCATTGATTCATCATCATAGTGAGATTGAGAGTGATTCCAAGTGCATTTGCTTGAGTGATTGCATCTAGTGGCACTTGGGGGATCGTTGTGGCTACGGATTTCTTGTTTTTCTTAGTGGTTGCCGCCACCTAGACGGCTTGGAGTAGCGGAGGAGGTTCGGCATGTGTTGGTGATTGTTCGTGGTCGGCTCCGGTGATTGTGAGGGGTCTTGTACCTTCCCCGACGGAGAGCCGAAAGGTAACTCTAGTGGATTGCTCGTATCATTGAGTTATCTCACTTGTGAGTAGGTTCTTGCGGTGTCCAATTGTATGGACGAGGTTCGTGCAACACCTCTTAGCCGCCGAACCACCAAGTGCTGATCGACACAACGGGGACTAGCGTGCCGGCAAGCACGTGAACCTCGGGAGAAAAATCACGTGTCTCTTGTGTGATTGGATTTCTCCCGGTGATTGGTTGTCTCCACATTGTGATTGGTTCATTCCTCGACGCGGCGGTATAATCATCCTACTCACTCCTTTACATTCCTTGCAAACTAGTTGTCAAGTTCTTTAGTGTAGTTAGTCCTTGAGAGCTTGTTAGTTTGGTTAGTGTGACTCTTTAGTTAGTCTTTGAAAGCACACTAGCTTAGTGAGTAGTGACATAGCTTGTTGTGTGTGTGTGCTAGTGATCATAGTAACTAGAATTGTTGGAATAGGTGACTTGCAACCATTGTAGAGCTAGAACGAAATTGCATTACGCCGTTTGTCATACTAATCAATTACTCTAGTTGGTTTGTAGATTTTTAAATAGGCTATTCACCTCTCTCTAGCCATATTAGGACCTTTTAGCCGGTGCTGCGCCGATGGAATGTACCGGTGCCGTCGCGCTAGACATCTCGGGCTAGGAAAGGTGGTGGAGACCAAGAAGCCACGTGTGGAGACAAAGGATGGATTTTGGCGCGCAAGATTCATAGTGCGCATACCTGCAACTAAATCCCCACATGGTGTCGACTCGAGACACCTTATACAAAACGCTCCCCCAGCAGACGACTTTGCATGAGAGCACAAGCCTTCATGTCACAGACCCTATTCCTTCCGCCCCTAAACCAAGAGGGCTGGGAGGAATTGAGGGGGATTAAATCCCCTGGCTACAAGTTAAAATCCTTCTCAATCCTCTCCTATCCCCGTAATTTAGGGATGAAATGAAGGGGGCGGAGGTGTTTTTACAAATTTGATACGACACAGACAGCAGCTACGGTGTTTTTACAAGCCTCGCGGCGGTGTTGTACGTGCCCTTAGTGTTATGCAGATAAATTTCTCAATTTAAATTGGTAGCAATCGATGGGCCATGACATTGCACACGACACGATGTGAGTCCGTCATGTTTGGCGGCCGGACGGAGTTATGGTGATGGCGTTGCTTGCTTGACGTCACAATGACAGAATCCAACCGCAGGTAGCGACACAAGCACTGAAACGTAGGAGGGTGGCTAGGAACATCGTAGGCATCATGTTTCCGATCCCAACGGGACGGCCATAAAGGCCGTCACAACAGAGGGGCCGGCGAATAGGATCTTCAACAATACTGTACTACTGTACAGCTTAAGTAGCACGTCAGAGCGTACTACAGTCATCAATCACACGCCGACGCTGTCCTTGCCGGAGCTGCAGATAAAGGCAGCTCTCCTTTGTTACACTTAGGCAATGTTTAGTTCCAAAAAAATTTTAAGATTCTCTGTCACATCGAATATTTGGACACATGTATGGAGCATTAAATGTAGATGAAAAAAAAACTAATTACACAGTTTGGTAGAAAACCATGAGATGAATCTTTTGAACCTAATTAGTTCGTGATTAGACACTAATTGACAAATACAAACAAAAGTACTACAATAGCCAAGCCAAAAATTTTCGCGAACTAAACACACCCTTACACGAGATGAGCAAGCCAAAGCATCCGAGCCAGCTGATCTGTCTTGCACTGGCAGTCCCAGTCACTAGCAATCAATCGAGGGGGCAGCCAGTGGGGGCATTCCGACGAGAGATCGAGACAGCACGAAGAGTCAAATGATTTGGGGGCCACAGTTCGGCCTCGCCCGGCCCATTCGGCCCCCCTAAACAGTGGCGCGCGATGGCGAAGAGGCAAATGCACGGTCCTGAAGCGGCGACCAGGCGTCCCACTGACACTGTAACCGGGGGCCGCTTGCACAGCATATCAGCAGTTCAGCACATGTCGAGGAAGGAGGCGATTCTCTTTGATTTGATCACGCTGTTGGGCGGGACAGCAGCAACAGCTACACTCGCTCTCGCTGCTAGTGCTAGCGATGGCCGATGGGGATGTGCTGCACGCGCGGGCCTGCACGGATCAACCCCGATCGGAGCAAATCTTCGCGTCGCAACAGCGGAGCAGGCGCACGCGCCGCTGTCGCTGCCTGGGCCGTGACCCGTGAGTTTCTCGTGCTCTACCGGAGCCCGGAGGATACCCATCCGCCAGCCCAATCGTGGTACCGATTCCCGTCCCACTCGGCTCTCGTGCCGTCGTGCGCCACGGACACGGGCTCATGTGGACTGTGGTTGTGGACCCGACGACCCGTGCCGTTTCCTTCCGGTTCGCGATGACCGGAGTTCACCCGTCGTCGTCCCATTGCCTCAGAAGACTGCACGCCTCTGAAGTTTCAGCCTCTAATTACTCTGCTTAGGCAAGCGGTGCAAAATTCATAGTTCATACGTACGAGATAAGACTAATTGACAGTCGCGAGAGCCAACATATCGATGACTACACAGACACAAAAGACACGAGTGACGAGCCCAACATAACTCTGAGCCAAACCTAAAACCGGAGGAGGTACGTAGACACATATGTCGTACACAATACACAGCGACGTGTGCACACACGATTCCGGACCCCTCAAAGTCCGAGTCCTGGTGTGCACGCTCAGTGGTGGTGTCCCGGCAGCTTCTCCTTGATTTTCTCCATGAAACCCTTCTTCTCGTGCGTCCCCGTCGCCGCCGCCGCCGCCACGTGCCCAGCCTTCTGCTCCTCGTGCTTGTGGCTGCCTGGGAGCTTCTCCTTTATCTTCTCCTTGATGCTCTTCTTCTTCCGGCTCCCACCTTGCCCGTCGTCCTCGGAGGACTGCCGTCGTCAAATGACATCAGTCAGAACGCCACCAACAATAATCTGCAGCCCATGAAAACATGCTCGATGGCTAACAAGTACAGCATGTTATTATTACCGAGCTGGAGCTGGAGCTGCCGGAGCGCCTCAGCTTCTCGCCGAGTGTCGTCGTGTGCTCTTCCTTGGTCGGCTGGAGCTGCGCGCCCGGGCCAAACGTGTGCTCCTCCCTGGTCGGCTGGAGTTGGGCGCCTCCCACGCCGCCACCGACCATGCCCTCGTACGCGAGCGCCGTCACGTGCACCGCGACAGTGTCGCCAGCGCTGTAGGGGGGATCAGCGGTGCTGCCCAAACCGGACGCTGGTGGCTGTGGCTCCCTCGGGACGGGGTTGCCGTACTGGTCCACCGCCGGCACGGGGTTCCCGTACTGGTCGACGCGCGGGTACGGGTGCCCGTACTCCCCCCTGGTACTCCGCCATTGTTTGTCCCCCTCTTGCCTGCTGAGCGACGATGCCCTCTTGGGTTGCTGAGCGTGCCGGTGACTGTTGTCTGGTAGCTGTAGCGGATGGGAGTGGAGGCGAAATCAGTGCGCTCGTGTCTATATGTACCGGGAACATGGCGATAGGGACGGCATGCGCAGGAGGACACGCGCGCACGCATGCAGCCACATAGGGACGCAACGCATGACGAGAGAAGGGCGCGTGTCACGGGCGTGCCACGTTGGTTTGCTCTGAACGTTCCAGGCGAAATGAAAGGGAGTGGGAGTACGCTATCTTCTTCGCATGGTCCGAGGTAGCAAGTTCAGTGCCATTTCTGGTTTCAGTCTCATATTTTTAATAATGATAAATGATAACGACTCATCCGCACGTGCCGCGTGCCTAAACCTGTGTCGCGCACCCCCGTCCCACTCCGCAGTCGCTGCTGCCGCTCCACTCCGCCTCGCTCCCTCCCTTCTATCGCACGCGCAGCTTGCTCCCACCCGTCACGCACGCCGCCTGCCCGGCTGAGCCAAGACCGGTGCCAGTGGTGCTGATAATGGTGGTGCTCGCGTGCCGCCGCTTGACGCCGGCTCCCACCCTGGCGTCTGGAATCGACCGGCCCGGGCCTTCCCTATATTACAAAACGCATGTTCGAAGTGTTTCAGATATTTCAGAGGTATATTTCTGATATTTTATATGGATGTTGCAATAGTAGTTTTTTGATGTTGTACATGTTGTAATGGTTATACACGTATGTGGCAAGAGTTTATTCAAAATGTTTCATCTGTTTCAGATGCAGGTTGCAAGTGTTTTTTATCTAGATGTTGCATATATTGCAATGACTATGTTACAAATATATGTTCCAAATGTTTCATCTGTTTCAAACTATGTTGCAATGGTTTCATTTGAGTGTTGCAAAAGTAAATCTGGATGTATGGTTATTGAGCGAGGAAGAGAGAGCTAGCGCAGAAGTCATGGCGTCGTCGATGTGGGCAGGAGGCGCAGGCCGTCGCAGCGCCGGTTAAGGATGGCAACGGGTCGGGTTCGGATCGGGTGGAGTCTTCGTGCACCCAAAACCGAAACCCGAAATCGAAACCCGAACCCGAACCGAACCCCGATTCGGGTGAAAATCCAACCCCGAAACCGAAACCCGCGGATACCCGAAACCCGAACGGATTAACCGAAACCCAAGAATATTTCAATAAATAAATTAGCATAGACAACAATACAAACACATGCAAGTAGAACTATAGAAGTAGCAGGCTAGCAGGTAGCCCACAACCATGTCCAGAAACATAAACATGCAAGTCTAACTGTCTAAGGGCTAAGGCCCTAAGCCAACACGGCAACACCATGTGCCCATGTATATGTACTGACGGTTGGTAGATAGGCGTACAGCCATGTACTGACTACTAGAGGAGCAACCCAAGTGGCCAAGTTCAGTACAACTCACATATTACAGTAATAACAGAAGTTGGACAATAATACAAATAACAGTTTTTTGGGATCAGATAGGTAGACAACTTGAGGCATTCATCTTCGCTTGAGGCGCACACACTGACACTGTCCAGATTATTACAAAGTTCATCATTCATCAAGTATGGTGGACTCATCTTCATCCTGTGAAATAAAAATAGAGAGAGTAGCTCATTACTTGAATGTTCAGCCATTGTAAATTCACAAGTTGAATATAGAAGGAAACAACAGCAATACCTCTTCTTCATCTTTTTCATCGAGACAAGTCATCAAAGCACCAACAAAAGTTGAATGAGGCCCTGCATGGATATAGTATTCATCACAAATTAGTTTTACAACTTATACAGAATGAAGAACCTCTACCAACAGGAATTGCACTTACCTAACATGTCGTTATGAGACCATGCTTGCATACACATAAGTGCCTCAATCATTGATGGTGCAAGCCTACTACGATGTGGACTGATTATTCTGCCACTAGTGCTAAAGGCTGACTCGGATGCCACCGTTGTCACAGGAATACCAAGGACATCACGTGCAATTTTTTGTAATGTTGGGTATTTGGGCCCTGCAATTTGCCACCACTGAATGATATCCAAATCTTGTGTCCTAGGCATCAGTGGCTCTTCCAAGTACAAATCCAACTCTGTTCGCACATAAGTGGAGGTCATAGCTGGCTGTTTGGACATGTAATCATCAAAAGTGTCCATCCAATCTTCATCGTCCATCTGAGTAGGAGCTCTTGGTCTAGTTTGAGTACCATCTGTTGTGGCAACATCCTCAATAGTATCTTGGTATTCCAACACCAGATTGTACAGCAAGTCTTTCACTTTGTTGACAGATTCCGTAGCTACACTTTCTGACCCATGAATTTTGAGAAAAAGAGCAGTCAACAGATGTAATTTATACCTAGGATCCAGAACAGCAGCAACAACCATCAAACCATGCACATCTGACCAATACTTGTTGAATTTCTCTTTCATTTTAATAGACATTTCTTCTATCTTAGGAATATTACTGCTTAGCTACTTTCTAATTGCCAAAAAAATGTTGCATATTTTGGGGAAGAAAAGGTTTGCTGTGACATATTTAGTGCCTGATAGTAGCTCAGTTACACCATAGAACATCTTCAACCTATCACAAAGCTCTCTAGCAAACTTTCAATCTTCTGCAGATGGAACACAAGGAGCACGAGAAGCAAGGCGCTCAAAAACATCTTGGTAAACTAGTGCAGTGCTAAGCATAGTATAAGTAGAGTTCCATCTAGTTTTACAATCAAGAGCAATTCTTTTTTCATATTTTCCTTTCATTTGTGCTGCCATTTTCTCAAACTTCTCATGTCTTTTAGGAGTGGCAGACCAGTATGCAACACTATCACGCACCTTATCAATCCCCTTCTCCATGACACTCATTCCATCTTTCACAATCAAATTTAAGATATGTGCAGCACAACGCATGTGAATTAATTTGCCCTTCAACATACAAGAGCGGAGTGGTAACTTGCCTTCTATAGCAGCCTTGTTCTTTGCAAGGTCATCACCAGCGGTGCCAATCATAGTCTTCATCATGTTATCATTGACACTACAGTTGTCAAGAGTTACAGTGGACAGATTCCTCTCAATGTGCCAATCTAGGAGAACTTCATGAAGAACCTCTGCTATAACCTCTGCTGTATGTGGTGCTGGAACATAAATGAACCTACAACAATAAAATATGATAAGTGATTGTGCTGGACAGATTGCTCTCAATAGACAAAATGCATAACACAAGAACACAAAATGATGTGATTTATTGTTACCTTATAAGAAAACTTTTGAGCTTCCAATCATCATCAAGAAAATGGGCTGTCACTGCCATGTAACCTTTCCTCTGGTGGTTTGCTGTCCACAAGTCCGTAGTAATAGCAACACGAGAACTCAATTTCTTGATATAATTTGCCATTGATTGCTTTTGCACTTGATACATATCAAAGATATCCTTCCTAATTGTGTTTCTAGACACTAACTTGAATGCTGGGTTCAATGCAGCACAAAACTTGCGAAATCCAACATGGTCCACCATGGAAAGAGGATACTCATGGATAATAATAATTAAAGCAAGTTCTTTCCTAGCGACATCTTGATCAAACACATACTTCTCTAATGTGACACTGCCATCTTTTGGGTTTGCAGATAATTTAAGAGTAGACTGTGTTAAACCTTTTCTACAAGCTCTGTCATCACATATAGCAATGTGATTCTTCAAGTGAGTTGTACCATTTCTTGTCTCCCCACCTAAATGTTTTTTACACCATTTGCATCTTGCTTTCCAAACCCCATTTACTTAAATCAAATCAAAGTCTTTCCATACTTCAATCTTAGCTTCCTCTTACAACCAACAGGGACATCATCTTCTACCTCTACCACATCAGTATTACCTACAGTTGCAGAATCAGTTGTCGGTGCTGCTGAATCGGATGGCGGTGGTGCTTCTGAACCGGATGGTGGTGTTGCTGAAGCGGATGCAAGACGAGGACAAGTCTGGGGACGAGAACCCACAGATTGAGATACAGTAGCAGCTTGAGATCCACTTGTAGCACCAGGAGTCGACATTGCTCACTTCCTGTCAAATGAAAAAGGCAAAAACATACATGGCCATATGAGAAAATGAAGAAAATGACACACATTGATACATCAGCACTAAGAAAATGGCACATATTGGCAAAAAAGGCAAAACACACATTTATTATAGTTATAGGCATGTACATATTGGCAAAAAATAATTACTCTAACTGCAAACCCCCAAAACATCCCTGGACTTAGCTGTACCAGTACACAGCGAGGCTATACATGGCTTATTATACAGTTGCACATCATTTGCAAAATGGTAATATGTATGGGAAAGAAATATCTTCAGTAAGGCCAGAAGAAATGACAGATGAAGTCTGGGATTTTGTGTTTTGTGATGGTCCAGCACCAAAAAGTGACATCCCTGCTGCTCTGTTGAACAAAATGAGGGCCTGTTTAGTTGGCCAAAGAGGCCAAAAAAAAAGTTTGCGCAGTACCAGTCACATCGAATCTTGGGACGCATGCATGGAGTATTAAATTTAGGTAAAAAAAATAACTAATTGCACAGTTTGTCTGTAAATGTCGAAACGAATCTTTTGAGCCTACTTAGTTCATAATTAGATAAATTTTGCCAAATAACAACGAAAAGTGCTACAGGAATTTACCCAAAAATTTTTACCATCTAAACAGGCCTTGAAGCAGGAATTTGAGTATAGGCTCTCTTGCAGTGCAGCAGGCATGAACCGTGATCTGTTGTGGAGATTTATGGATGTCCAGACTCCAGACCAGGCTCATCACCCCCATCTGCCCGCACTACGCTGAGCACGTGTGGCAGAAGATCATGAAGAAAGAAGGCTTTGCAATAAAAGCTGGGTGGCCAGTCGCAGACACCCCAGATCCTACGCTGAGAATTGCAAATAAATACTTGCAGGATTCCATAGTTTCGTTCAGGAAGCTGCTTCAGAAGCAAGAGTCTGGTTCCAAAAAGCCTAAGAAGGGAGCTGCACCAGCACCTCCAGCCGAGAAAAAGAAGATGAGCATTGGCCTTATATATGTGGACGAGCACTACTCTGGCTGGAAAGAGCAGTGCTTGAGGGCGCTGCAGTCCAAGTTCGACAGCCAAAGTCGCTCCTTCGCACCTGATAAGGAAATAGCAGAAGCTCTGAAGGAGTGTCCCATCGGGCAGGAAATGAACTTGAAGCAAGTTCAGAAGCTGTGCATGCCCTTCATCAAAAAAAAGAAGGACGAGGCACTGGAGGTTGGTCCTCAGGCGTTGGACAAGCGAGCCCCACTAGCCAAGCCGCCATGGCTGTCCAAGTCCATCTCGATTTGGAATTTTGGATCATATATACTAGTTCTCGTAGTAGCAATTAGCCTCAAAATGAATCGAAACAACATCATCATCAACCACGTCAGGGAACACGCTAAGTCCTTAGAACACACCAAGAAAATTGGTAGAGCTCTTGAGATCTAGGGAAGGGATGTGTCGTCGACTCGTCGTACCTGCTGGACGCCTGGACTGCTGGATTCGCCGGCGAGGTGGGGAGGTCGGCGAGGTCACGGACTGGCGATGGGGCGAGGACGCGAGGTCGCGGAGGCGAGGCTGGAGATGCTGGCGAGGTCTCGAACTGGCCAAGCGCCGAGGCCGGTGACCCGGTGAGCCGGCGAGGTCGCCCGTCGGAGCGCGGTCGCGCCTGATGCAGGCCGCCGTGCCGTGTGCCCTAGTCGCCTCTCGCGCCGTCGCGCGGCGCCTGGGTGCGGCGCCTGGGTCGACTGTCGAGTGAGTGAGTGTGAGTGACGAGTCGACGGCCAGCTGACTAGCTGAGGGAGTTAGGGTTGCTAGCTTGGCCTTTGTTGGGCTGCATCTTTCGGGGATCCAATGGAGCACCACGGGTGAAAATTAGTATCCGCCCCAAACCCGTGGTATTTCGGGTATCCGAACCCGCAAAGCCGTGGGCGAAAAACAGGCACCAAACCCGAAAACCGGAGAACCGAAAACCGTGGATACCCGACCCGAATCCGATCCGCTGACATCTTTAGCGCCGGTGTGGAAGAGACGGGGGGAGTCATCCAAGTGGTGTGAAATAGGTGGACGCGAAGCGGTGTGAAAGAGGCGGGGCGAGGCGCCGGTGTGGAAGAGACGGGGCCGAGTCATCTGGACGGCGTGGGCAGCGGAGCGAAAGGGAGGAGTCCAAACGCGGGTGCGGGAAGCGGAGCTGATGCGGGCATCGAGAGACCAGGGCGGAGCAGGCGCGGGCGTCCGGACGCTAGTCTTTGCGTTTTAATATGAATCTATATAACAAATTTAAGTCTGAATTCTGAATAAAAAATAGAGGATATTTGATTTTTGAATTATTTTTTCCAGATTATATAGAGATTTCAGTCTCTCATTCTAAAATATACGTGTTTAGAACTTTTCATTCTTTTACTTTATGCTCATTTTTTTTAAGATAAGATCCATCCGGATCTGAATCAGATCGCAAAAGACATCCAGAGTCGATGATGATGCGCTTAAATCATTAGTATCACATTGTGACTTCAAATATTTACTATTTCTCGTCCAAAACAAAACTATTTGCAGTGCACAACAGCGATACAGTATGGCATGATACCGAAAAGGTAGCAATACCTTGAGGTTATACCGTACAAAAAAATCTTTGGAAACAGCATTCTGTCTCCTTTCACAGTGGTTGGATGTCGGGCTCAGTCTCGGTGAGTATATGATATCATATCACAGATTTGTCCACTATCCTCAGTGAGACGGTGTGGCTTCTGCCGCGTCATCTTCAACACGCAGGCTGTTTTCACGACGGTAGTTTGATTTTGCGCCCTGATTTCACAACGGATAAATTACTCATTCAACGGATAAATTACTCGCGATGGAAGTAGCACTCGCAGCTAAGGGATACAAACAAGAACAACTGATAAGTGAAAGCTAGCAAAGCATCTAGTGTAATAAAGGCAGACTGAACATTGGAAGCATGCAAGTTAATTTCCACATCTCGGAAGTTCGGATAGCGGCGGGCAAGGTGAAGGAGAGAAAACGAGTCCCCTGGAAAAATGTAATAAGGCACATCAGAGAAGCGAAAACCAGAGAAATACAACCATCAGCCCTCCTAAGCAGACTCAGAGTTCAACATGCCACCCTCACTGCTGCTCCACAGAGAACTCACCACTCAAATCCCAAAGTTAGCAACCTCAGCATTCCTAACCCTCATGGACATACTACTGATGTCATTCAGCCAATGCACCACCAAGATACTCAGATGTTGGATCAACAGGGCGAGCACAACAATCAGCCTGAGGGCAACAATGTTACCCAAGTTCTAACCATGCAATGGCATCCTGGTAGGCTGCCAATGGCCAATGCCCAAGCCCCAACTCAGCTGCAAAACACAGTAGATACCACCCGCATCACGGTACAGCAGGAGGGACAACCAGCTAACAGAGTCACTCAGGTTCCTAGCCTGGAACTGCCTCCTACCTCTCCTCACCAGCACCTACAGCAGGCTCCGGCGCCGGCCGCAAGGGCGCTGCGGGCGCCATGATGTTCCTAGCCTGGAACTGCCGGGGATTGGGCGGATCCCTGCACAGTTCTAAAATGTCACACCTCGCCCGCCTACTCACTTCCACAAAGACCCAGGTATGTTTCATATCTGAAACTAGAAACTCTACAATTTCCCGCACTTCTTTAATTAATCACTTTAATGCTGTTGATGCTTTTGTAGTTCCCTCACAAGGCCAATCAGGTGGCCTATGGTTATTTTGGCACTAGGATGTTAGCTTAACTGTTGTTGACCACTCCCCAAACTATATATTTGCTTTATGTACTAATAATATAAGTTTGCAGAGCTTTGGTTTGGTTTGTATCTATGGTGATCCCCATCACCAAAACACCTCCACCATATGGTCACAAGTGCTGAATTTTGTTTTAACTAATAGCAACTTGCCGATGCTTTGTATGGGTGATATGAACGATATTATGCATGTCACTGAAAAATATGGCCCTGGTAGACCTGATCTTAGACGTATTAATGCCTTTTGTGACTATGTCAAACAGTGTGGTTTTATTGACCTGGGGTACAGCGGCCCGGCTTACACATGGACCAACAAGCGTTTCACCACTGCACCAACCTTTCAACGCCTTGACCGCTGCTTGGCCAATGCCGAATGGTGCACTGCATATCCTCAGACGACTGTCTACCACCTCCTCATGCTTCGTAGCGACCATGCCCCTATTCTTACGCTTCTCAACTCTACTAGACAACTAACTAACAAACCTTTCCGTTTTGAGAACTGGTGGCTTATGGAGCAGGATTATGAAGAAATGGCAAGGACTAGCTGGCGCCGCTCCCACAACAAGCCTTTCGATCAAAAAACCAAGTATCTAGCTGCAGATCTCAAGAAATGGCGTAGAGCAAAACCCAAAATATCGGATCAATTAGCCACGGTGGAAGATCAACTCCTTCAGGAACAGCTCAAGCCCCCACAACAACAAGACTTCAACCTACAAGCCCAGCTCACAGAGCAGCATCACCAGTTACTGGTTAAAGATGAAGAATTCCACCATCAAAGAGCAAAGAAGAATTGGGCCCTCCGCGGTGACCGCAACACATCGTACTTCCACCAAGTTGTCAAAAGGATAAGAAAAAACAGGATCACCTACCTCTGCAATCCCGATGGCACTGAATCAACCACTCAGGACCAACTCTCAGCCACTCTCATTGCTTACTTCCAGGAAATATTTTCTAGCCAACCCCCTACATCCAATTCTGGAATTACTCACTCTCTAAATCAGATTGATGCAGGTCCTCCGATGAATACACCCCATCATAATGGGCATCACCCTGTTCCAGGACCAACACAGGTACAGGCTGAGCATGACACGTTTCTTTACACCAACTCAACTCCCAACATGCAGGAACTCCATAACATCGTCAAGAACATGAGAAGCAATGCCTCCTCTGGACCTGATGGTCTCAATGCAGCATTCTTCAAATCGGCTCCTAGATCTCCAATGATATCCACAGCCTGGTAACAGATTTCTACACCACTGTCTTCATGCAATCTCAGATTAACCAAACTTTCATTGCTCTAATCCCTAAGAAAATACAGCCCACTGTTCCTCAGGATTTCAGACCTATTAGCCTATACAATGTTATTTATAAGATTATTGCTAAATCCTTAGCTGACAGACTCAAGCCTCACCTCCTTAACTATATTGATCATTCTCAAGCTGCTTTTATTAAGAATAGGCATATTTCCTCCAACATCATCATCACTCAGGAAATCATTCACTCCTTCAACCTCAAGACATGGAAGCAGCAGGCCTTCCTACTAAAGCTTGACCTTGCCAAAGCCTTTGATAAGTTGGAATGGAACTTCATTGCTGCAGCCCTCAGGCGTCTTGGTCTTCATTCACCAATTCATAAGACTAATCCATGCTTGCATCTCCACTCCTACCTTCTCTATTCTAGTAAATGGTGAACCTTCTGTAGATTTTAATTCTCAGCGAGGCATTTGTCAAGGCTGCCCTTTGTCACCTTACCTTTTTGTGGTAGCCATCAATGAGCTATCCATCAGTCTTCAACATGAATTGCAGAGCTCTAACCTAGCTGATGTTACGTTAGGCCCTGGATGCCCACCTATCCATTCTCTCCTTTTTGCAGATGACCTCATTCTATGCGGGCATGCTACGCAGCAAGAAGGTTCTACAATCAGGACTATACTTCAGGATTTTTGCACTCGCTCGGGCTAGGTACCTAATTTACAAAAATCAGCTATTATGTTCAGTAGAAATGTCAATGCCAACATTGCAGCTACTATCAAAAACATTTTCCCTGTTCCTGACCTTCTACCTAATACTACGCATTTAGGTTATCTTATCATTTTCAATCACAATGACAGGAACAATGCTTATAACTTCATTATTAACAAATTCAAGGCTAAGCTCACTACTGTTAGGGCTAATAAACTTAACCATGCAGGCCGACTCACCTATATCCAATCAGTCCTATCCTCTATTCCTATTTATTACATGTCCACTGTTCTATTCTCCAAAGCCTTTGTGCAGAAAATCACAACTATTATCAGACGATTCTGGTGGGCTGGAGTTCAAGAAGACGACCCTACCTCTCCAATAGCCTACAGGTCTTGGGATGATATTTGCCTCGGCATCAGGGACCTCCACACGGTTAACAAAAGCCTTATTATTCATGTAGCTTTTAGCATTGCCAACAACAAGAATCCTCTTCTCACGTCTGTCCTCAAATCCAAATACTTCCACAATTCTTCTTTCTGGACAGCTACTAACTCAGGGTCTAGATCCATTTTTTGGTCCTCTGTCATGCAGGTAAAGAAAGATCTCCATTCTAATGCTATTTTCCAATTACATGCAGGTAACACCTCCATCTCGTCTGCTCCCTGGTGTCCAGTGTGGGAAAACATCCATGACCACTTACTACTACCGGTTACCACCAATCCCATACCATCCATTGTCTCCGACCTATGGATCCCTAGCACTCATAGCTGGAACTTGGAAGTGTTGTCTAACACTTTTGATAATCATGCAGTTCAGGCCATCTCCACTATTCGACTGGTCCCTAATGATCAGCAAGACATACTCCGGTGGAAAACCTCCAAAACTGGAGTCTGCACCACCAAGGAAATCTACAAACATCTTTCAGCACAAAACGTTGTCCACCTTCCGTAGCAAGGGTCCCGGAGTATCCTTCCCCAGGCCAATCAAATCCTTCAGCGAGCCTGGAAAAGCAAGGATCTTCCTCCAATAATCAAAGCATTTACCTGGCGTCTCATCAGAAGAGCACTGGCATCAGCTCACAGAGCTGCAAGGTATTCTAATCATATCGATGGCCATTGCAGCTCTTGTGGAGCAGTCGAAAATGATGCTCACCTCTTCTTCCAATGCAACCTCCCACGTGCGGTATGGTTCTCCTTCTCACCTCCAATGAGAACTGATAATCTACCTCATGAAGCTGATGGCGTCCAACTAACTCTACAATCTCCAATGCCACATCTGACACCATCTTCAATAAAATTTTATATACTTTGTAGTATATCTGGAAAGCCAGGAATGACCATCGCTTTCGTAGGAACACTTGGACACCGACCTAGGTACATAATGCAGTTAAAGCTCACATATCCACTTACAATGCTACAGCAATTCCACAGGGTGTTATACAGGAGAACCAGACAATGCAACCCACACCAGCAACCCAAGTCACCACGACTCAACTCCCACTGTCTCAGCGTCCTGCCACTCATCAAGGTATGACTACTCCTTATGCAGGATCAACATCTCCTGCTGAGAGACCCACTTAGTCCCACCTCACTTTGACGCCACAGCAAGGAACAAGGGCACAACCATCAACACCTCAAGGTATGATATTCTCCATGCAGCAGGTACCAAGGATCAACGCTTACCAAGTCAGGATACTAGCCTTACTCCCAGGGTACAGATGCTATGTAGACGCCTCCACTGCTCCGGATCAGCCAAATCAGCAACCAAAGCTGGCTGACCTAGGTGTCTTTATTTTGAATATCCAGGAGCAACCAACCGAGGCGATATACATCAGGGCACACCTTCAGGCTTGCACCTCAGTCATCATGGCCAAGGCTGCATCCCTAGCTCTAGCATCCATGCTCCTTGACAGGCTCAATCTCTCTGGAGTCAACTTTTTGTCGGACAGTGAACAACTGGTTCACTTTCTCAACAAGGACGATCTCTCCAACCCTCTTGACTGGAGGATCAAGCCGTACACACAACAGTTCTACAACCATGCTCTCACCAGATCAAGCAAGATTTACAAGATCCACTGAAATCTAAACACTACGGCTCATAATCTTGCACGGCAAGCACTACAGGAAGCTACATCCCAAGATCAGGCCTTACATTACTCCTGCTCTTCTGAGCACCATTTAAACCAGTGCAACTGGCTACAAGCTCTACATGATGTAGACTTGACTGATGTAATCATCACTGCAGCGCGTTGCTGCTAATCTTATAAAGTTGTTTATTGTAAAAAAAAAAAAACTGAAACATGCAAGTTAATTTTAAAAATTAAAGTCAACAAAAGGCTGATATGCCCCAGCAAGAGGGAGCTGAAGGACCTTTCAAGAGTTTCTAGATGTGTTTTCTGACACTAGTGGGTACATTCAGCAAACAAAGGCAAAAAAATATGTTTAAATTTGTTCTGAGGTTTATGAAATTAATGCAATATTGTCAATAATAAATAACTTTCATACCTAATTGGTAAAAAACGAACATGGTCCAAAATAATTTATATTGACATTAATTTGTATGGTGAATAGGTCGTGTAACAACAAATTATGCCTCATTTCAAAGAGCCCTGAAAGTGGGTGCATGCATAGAATAACTTCAGTGAGAGGATTCTGTATTAGAGTATTTGATTTTAGTACTGACAATACACTAACACCAGATTCAATATTTGGCGTTTATAATGCAATTTACTCAAACAAAATGATGTAGTGTACCAGTCCTGATGAACCATAGAGATGGTAATATAATGATACGCACATGAGAGTTTACTCCTCCAGGCTGCTTGTCCTGCTGTTTCAAAGGGTTGTCAGATTGTTTCTAAATGGCCCAGCATAATTGTCGCTTGCTAAATTGGAATGTGAGGGGGCTAAATGATGGCGCCAAACAGGATGCTGTAAACGAGCTTGTGAGAGACACAGGTGCCACAATTGTTTGTCTTCAGGAGACCAAACTACAAATCATGGACCAGAGCGCCGTCAGTCGAACAGCAGGTCCAAAATTCGCTAACTCCTTCGCTGTGCTACCTGTGGCACATACCAGAGGTGGTATCCTGCTAGCTGTAAATGAGGATTTCTTTGATTTATCAGATATCCAACTATCCACACATGCTATCACCGCGACAATTACCATGAGGGCAGACAGGATACAATGGCAAATTACTGTGGTCTATGGACCACAAAGGGATGATGAAAAGATTCAGTTCCTCCAAGAACTAAAAAACATCCCAGTTCCCGCTCACGACAGATGGCTCATTTTGGGAGATTTCAACCTTATATACCAAGCGGAAGACAAAAATAATTCAAACCTGAACCGACGTCTGATGAATTCCTTCAAGGCGGCCTTAGATGTTATGCGGCTCAAAGAAATCAAATTAAATGGTCGTCGCTTTACCTGGAGCAACGAACAGACGAACCCAACGCTAACCAGAATTGATAGGCTCTTCTGCACCCCCGAATGGGATTTATTGTTTCCGGCTTGCTTCCTTCACTCCTTGCCGTCTCTTATGTCCGACCACACACCGCTCCTACTTCAAGGAGACCTTGACCATCGCCCCAGCCCAGCTTTCCGGTTTGAGAATTTCTGGACCACCATGCCGGGATTCCAAGACATGGTCCAAGCCACTTGGGTCCGGCCGGTTAGCTCCCAGCTACCCCTCAAACGCCTCCACATCAAAATGGCAAGGGTAGCAAGAAGTATCAAAAGATGGCGTAGAGACAAGATAGGGGACACCAAGCTGCAGCTAGCCATAATCAAAGAAATCTTGCTGCAATTGGAAATGGCACAGGAATCCAGGACACTCACGGACCAAGAGTTGGACCTACGACGACGTCTCAAAATTCGCAGCACCGGTCTTGCGGCCATTGAAAAATCAAGGATAAGGCAAAGATCGAGGCTCACATATATCCGTTGCGGAGACGCCAACACAAAATTCTTCCACATAAGAGCAAGCGCCAGACGGAGAAAAAATTACATCCACTGCCTGCAAACAAATGAGGGGATGGCTTTCAGCCATGAGGAAAAGGAAAATGTGGCAGGAGAATATTTCAGGAACCACCTGGGCATGTCCATCCAAAGGACCAGGACCATAGATTGGCAGGCACTGGGATACACCCCACGAGATCTCTCGGAACTGGAAGTGCCATTCTCACAAGAGGAGATCAAGGACACAATAACTTCGATGCCGTCGGATAAGGCCCCGGGCCCTGACGGGTTCACCGGCGCCTTCTTCAAATCATGCTGGGAAATCATCAAAGACGATGTCACGGCGGCCATAAATAATTTGTTCCATCTGAACTCCCAGGGTTTCGAACTCATGAACTCGGCGAACATTGTCCTACTCCCAAAAAAGGAGGTTGCACTGTGGATCACAGATTACAGACCCATCAGTCTCATACACAGCTTTGCAAAGATCTTCTCAAAGCTCCTGGCGAACAGGCTCGCCCCCATTCTCAACTCGCTGGTCTCCAATTGTCAAAGTGCCTTCATAAAGAAGAGAAGCATCCATGATAACTTCTTATATGTCCAGACCACAATACAAAAGTTGCACAAACAAAAAAACCCGGCCCTCTTCATGAAACTAGACATCCACAAAGCTTTTGACACGATCAACTGGAGTTACTTGCTCGAGGTGCTCGAGGCACTGGGCTTTGGGCCACGTTGGCGCGAATGGGTATCCATCCTTTTCCGCACGGCCACTTCGTCGGTGTTGCTGAACGGTCAGCGAGGGCCTAATTTCAACCACGGCAAGGGGGTCCGCCAAGGTGACCCTCTATCGCCCATGCTCTTCATCCTCGCCATAGATCCCTTACAAAGGCTGCTAGAGCTGGCCACGCAACAAGGAATCCTCTCTCCTCTACCATCGGCTACAGCAAGGTGGAGGACCTCCATGTATGCAGATGACGCGGCCATCTTCATAAACCCCATAAAAGAAGACCTGGAAGCTACCAAAATGGTCCTGCAAGCATTTGGGAATTTCTCAGGCCTGCACATAAATTTGCAGAAAAGCTCAATTCACCCAATCAGGTGTGAAGAAGTGGACCTGGACCACATTCTGTCTTCTTTTGCGGGAACCAGAGGTGCTTTCCCTTGCCGGTATCTAGGACTACAGCTGCACGTCCGTAAGCTTCGGAAAATTCATGTCCAACCGCTTATAGAGCGCATTGGCCAAAGACTGCCTGGGTGGAAAGGAAGATGGCTCAACAGAGCTGGTCGCCTCACTCTTGTCTCCTCGGTCCTCTCATCCATGCCGACCTACCACCTAACAGTGTTTCCCCTTGCGGCTTGGGCCAGGAAGAAAATCGACAAAATCAGGAGATCCTTCCTTTGGAAAGGTGAAGAAAATGCAAATGGTGGTCACTGTCTAGTGAACTGGCCAACAGTTGCTAGACCCAAAGACCTTGGCGGTTTGGGGATACTGGATCTAGAAAAATTCGGCAGGGCGCTTCGCCTACGTTGGCTTTGGCAGGATTGGGTGGATGAATCCAAACTTTGGGCGGGCGCGGAACTGCCTTGCAACGAAGCCGACCGGCTGCTCTTCAACTCATCAACCAAGGTCACGATTGGCGATGGCGCAAAGGCCCGTTTCTGGCACAACAGTTGGCTGGACGGTGAGGCACCCAAATATTTAGCACCACACTTGTTCGACTTGGTTAGAAGGAAAAACAAATCGGTCCAACAGGAACTTCGAAACTATGGTTGGATCTGATCGCTAAGAGGCAGGATCACCTCCGCAGTCCAAGTCGAGGAGTTTGTCTCCCTTTGGATAAGGCTCCAAAACATCCAGTTGGCACCGAGTGTTCGCGACTCCATAGTCTGGAGGTGGACAGCCGATGCTTCTTACTCCACCCGTTCATCGTACAGGATCCGGTTCGAAGGTTCCTATGGCGGATTCCGAAATGACCTCATTTGGAGAGCACATGCTGAGAATAAAGGAAAAGTGTTTGTTTGGATCCTGGTGCAAGAAAAAGTCTTGACGGCGGATAATCTTCAGAAGAGAGGTTGGCCTCATCAGGACCAATGCGCCCTATGTAATGGACCTTTGGAAACATGCCTTCACCTATCACTCCTTTGCCCTTTCGCCAAGGCAGTGTGGAGCCAAGTTCTTTCATGGGAGCATTTCGATGTACAATTGATCCACCCCACTCAAGACCCACCTCACCTGAAGTCTTGGTGGGAAGAGGCCGCAACCAAGATAGCGAAACAAGAAAAACGGCGCTTCAACGGGATGGTCATATACACGCTATGGAACATATGGAAGGAAAGGAACAGAAGAACTTTTGACAACGCCCACGAGTCGGCAATGCAAGTGGCATTAAGGGTAAAAGAGGATATCGAGCAAAGAAAGAGGGCTTTAGCTTGGGGAGGGGGCAATATCGCGGAAGGCATCGTGTAATCATAATGGGGGCAATGCCCCTTCTGATCTGTACATAAACCTCTTTACCCTTCTTAATTGAAAGGCAGAGCTCCTGCCATTACGTTCAAAAAAAAGAGATTACTCAGAGACTAAAAAAACTTACTTGAAATATCGTTCCTAGCTTTTTCAGTCCTCTTGCTCGCAACTTCAGTACGTCTCTGGGAATATCACTTTCTCTCAAAACCTGGAGAAAAGGATGAAAACAGAATTTAAACATGGAGAGACTTCATTTTTGTACTTGAATATTCATATTAAAGGAGATATAATTATACATGCATATAATAAATTAAACGAAGCAAATCTGAATAAGTGCTTACTGCTTGGCAAACCCGTGAAAGCGTTGCCTCAATATCGACCACATTAATTTTCCATAAAGAATTGAGCATCGCATCCTTTTTCTCTTCGATACTCTTAATAAGCTGCTCTTCCTTGTTGTCACCCTCTTCAATCTTTTTTATTCCCTCTTGTAGCTGTATCAGAGAAATTGCACCTATAGTAGGAGGATATAAGTCGCTGAAGAATCGGGCCATCGTTAATTAAAAAAAAATGGGGTAGTTTGTGACTTATTGTCCTCGGAATTACCTGCAGCAGCATTAACCTGTGATTTTACGTGATGGCCCTTGTCCCTTACCCACTCAGCAATGAAAGGTACACCCATATACAATTTGCTTTTTCCAAGTTCTCTTGCTGCTTGCCGAACATAGATGTAGCCAATAGTGTGAAGCATAGCCTCACCAAAAGCTGAAAAAATATTTATGTAAGTAAACCACATAAAAACATCAGTAAATAAAATATTTATAATGTTCAAACATAAATAAAGGACACAAATGAACCTCATGGATGCTACATTACGATAGTTGCAGAATCTGGAGGTATAAGTATTTTAAATGCAACAGAGGTATGAAGAAATGAAATTCAACAGTTTACGCTCATCATGAAAATAGCATTAAGAAGTGTCTCTGTGTAGCAGCAAAGCTGAATGAAGTGCCTATACTACTAGCGAGTAAATGACTGAATATGGAGATGAAAAGTGAGGTTCTTAGACCTTACCAGCTTGAGACAAACGCTGAGCTTCTGCATTTGCCCAATCACCAAACTCATCTTGCTTCCCATCAACATATGGTTGCAGCCGATGCTTTAGGCTTTGAGTAAGTATTTGCTCTCTTTCGTTTGCACGTCCTGAAAGCCAATGAGAATATAAAGGTCTACACTTAGACCATCAACTCCTAAGCCTGAGGAGATTTTTCTAGACCATGAAGTTATAGACCCTTATGAAAGCAAAACCGAGGGGTGGTCTCTCTCCCACCGGGGTGTAGGTAATTTTACAGTCTGAGAAGATTGGTGTTAGAAAAAAAAAACTTATTACAGGAGCAGCATACCTTTATCTTCTCTTGAATCCTTGTCCTTGCCTCAGGTGCGGTTGATTCTTCCTCAATCTCTACTGAGGCAACAGATGCTAGCGCAAGTTGGCCAACATAATCTTCGAAATAGTCGCTCCCGAAAAGCATTCCAAAGACAGCGGTTGGATCAATCAAATTATCTCTGGAATATCATTGCAAGAAATTTTGTGACTAACTATGAGTGATATGGTCGCTACTACTTACTATAACGTTTTACTTCAAAAAAAAAACCTACTATAACATAAATGTAACATCCAAAGTGAAGTAAAGTTCAGAGCATCTGTGCAGTGAAGTAAAGTTCAGAGCATCTGTGGCATCCTGTGTTTTAGAAACTAGCGTTTGAAGACAGGATAGACTTAGATAAATTCAGGACTTAGTGGGGAAGTCCTTCCTTTCCATACTTATCGTAAGACTCCTTTTTCACCGGATCACTTAGGACCTGATAGGCTTCGCCTAGTTCCTTGTAAGATGTAAAACCAACCAAAACAAATCAGTGTTCGTAGCAAGGTAACCATCTACAGGATAAATGATTCAGATTTTGCAATAAGAGATAAGAGAAAATTGTTCCTGTACGCAGCTAATGTCGTGTTCACAGTTTAGCTTTTGCACACTACTGCAACACCGACGCGAATTCTGCCGAATAGGATACAATCAGAAGCAAAACACAATTGCACGGCACCGACGCGAATTCTCTGGCCAAATAGGATACAATCAGAAGCAAAACACAATTGCACGGCTTTGTTGGTTTTGAGTTTTTTTACCCCCAGTGCTATATCTGCCAGTGGACATAGGAAATTCTACAGCCATTCCACTCTTATCCTCTACTGCACCCAAATGCAACTAGCAAAATCCTAACGAAGTAGTAAAGCAGAATATGGGTATGTACCTGAAACTTGCGCGCGGCATCAGGGTTGCCCGGATTCTTGTCCGGGTGCACCAGCTTGGCCTTCAGAAACCCGAAACAAGGCCAACAGATTCAAAATCACGAAACCGGAACAGTCTGCGTGAAATTTGAAAATAACCACCGTCGGTGATCAAGGGAGGCCGGGAGGGGGATAGCCACGCACGCACCTTGAGGTAGTAGGCCTTCTTGATCTGGGCCACGGAGGCGTCAGTGCTGATCTCCAGGACGTCGTAGTACGCGCTGTCCTTCACCATGGCGGCCGGCTCCCCGTTCGCTTCCTCCTGGATCAAAGTGAACGCGGGGGGAGGAGGGCTCCGAGATGGGTTGCAGGCGCTGGCGAAGGAACGAAGAGTCGGAGAGGCCGAGGCCCACCTGGCCGGGAGACCGGAGATGGGGGTGACCGGGTGAGTCAGTTGATGCGATGGTGCGGTCAACATGGGAACAAAGGCACCGGAGACCGGGCCCACCGGTGCCTGGCTCAGTTGTCCCATAGTAGGCTCCAGGGCACGACAAAACTGCAGCAGCGGGCGACGCCACTGAGCTTCTGGCCCCGCTGGCTTGCTACTGCAAAAAGAAACTTCGCTGGCCGCCCAGCCCGCTCCCTTGGACTCCAAACAAAGCCAGGGCCGTGTTTAGTTAGCCGAATCGGGTGATGCCGATTCTGCACTGTGCTGTACTGTAGCACTGCAGCACTTTTGTTTTTATTTGCTAATAATTGTCTAAATATTGATTAATTAGGCTCAAAATGTTCGTCTCGCAAAGTACAATAAAACTGTGCAATTAGTTTTTGATTTCATCTATATTTAGTACTCCATACATATGCCGGCATTTTGATGTGATGGAGAATCTTCTTTTTGCATAGTGGAATTTGGGGTGAATTTAGGCCTTGTTTAGGTGGCCAAAAAGTGCCAAAATTTTTTGCATAGTAACTGTCACATCGAATCTTTGGACGCATGCATGGAGCATTAAATGTAGGTAAAAAATAACTAATTGCACAGTTTGTCTGTAAATGTAGAGACGAATCTTTTGAGCCTAGTTAGTCCATGGTTAGACAATTTTTGCCAAATAACAACGAAAAGTGCTACAAGAATTTTTCCCCAAAATTTTTCACAACTAAACGGAGCCTTAGGTATCTAAACAAGGCCCAGGCTAGTCGGCGGCTGTAGTGCATGATTACTTTCTTTCTTTTTTTTGAAACTGTGTACTCCCTCCGTACTGGTATTAGGCCTTGTTTAGATGCACCCCAAAAGTTAGAATTTTTTCACTCTCTCTCCATCACATCAATCTTTGGATCCATGCATGAAGTAGTAAATATAGGTAAAAAAATAACTAATTACACAGTTTAGTTGGAAATCACGAGATGAATCTTTTAAGCCTAGTTGGTCCACGATTGGACAATATTTGCCAAAGTGGTACTATTCATCGGGTTCATTTATTTTCCAATCTAAACTAGGCCTAGAAGTCGTTCTGGCGGAGGATCGATCTCGACTAAAAGAAGTCGTTCTAGCGGAGACTAAAAACTTTGGACGCCGCTGCCCCTTGCTCTTCTTATCCCGCACCCGCTCGCGTTAATATGCCACCGCATGCGCGTTAGTAGATTGATCGCTTCGCTTCCCTCGCCCCGCGCGTTCATTGGCCACCGCACAGCGCTCGATGGCCCTTCAATTTAATCGCGTGCCTCTCGCCGCTCTAGTATGGCATGTTCTGTTACAAGAAAAAAGAATCACGATCTAGTACTCATTCATGCAATACTTATTCACGGCATGTTCTAATTATAGAGAAAAAACAAACAATTCCATGGAGTACCTAGACATGTTCTAATTATAGGAGAAAAAAAAGCATGTTCTGCATGTTCAAGCTTCACCGGAGAAAAAAAAAAGCATGCTTGGCCACGGCATGTTCTATTTATAGAGAAAAAATAAACACATTCATGGATTACCTAGACATGGCATGTTGTATTTTTAGGAAAAGACAAACACGTTCATGAGCCCTGATGGCCAAAACGCGCGCGCACGTCATGCAAAATGCACTACAGCCAACAAAAAAAAATCGCGGGGGCAAGGACTCGAACCGACGATCTCATACCAGCCCAACCTGCGCGCTTGCAGAACCGCGCGATCCTTGGTCGTCGGCGCGACTCCCCTATGCCGCTCCTTGGCGAGGCCTGCCCATCAGCTGCCGGCACCCAGTCCCCCGACTCCTCCTCCCCTAGTGAGCCCGTGACGAGCTCCTCCCCCATGAGCCCACAGCGAGCGACTCCCCTGGTGAGCTCGAGGCGAGGCAAGCCCCTGCGGGAGCGGACCCAGCAAGCGACTCTGCCTTCAATCATCTGATCGGGATGAGATTGAGTATGGGAAGAGTAGAGAATGACGAGTGGGTCCCTCATCTCAATGTCTATTGTAACATCCCGGTTTTTCGGACAGCCAAAAATACGAACTTTTTAAAATTTTTCCTGCAAATGTGTGAAGCATGTAGTTCTAGGCCGAACACTAGTCTAACCCACTAACGAATCATTGTATACATGTAGAACAGTTTGTAGGAGTGTGCTGGAGTTCTTTAGTTGTTCTAGGGTTTTGTGTTAGGGGTGCACAAGTCTTTAGCGAGTTCCTTCTTTTGTCTTTTATATACAACCCTCCTCGTAAACCCACTTGGGGATTATCCTCAATCTCCTGTCGAGCCCTTTCTCGACATTTATATCTAGTCCTCACATTCCGTTGAGCTCGCCCGTTGGACACATCTCAACTATGGGTTGGACTTGTCTCAACGTTTTCGGGAAGCCCCACTTCTCATATATCTCTTCTAGACCATCTCAAGGCCCATTTCAATCTTCGTAAACTCCTATTGAAATTCATCTTGCGATACCGTCCGAAACTTCTTTGAACTCTGGCGAAATTCTCTACTCGTAATTCTTCCAAACTTCGTTTGGAATTTCCTTTCCAAACTCCTCCTTGATTTATCTCTCGAACCCCCATGGTAATCAATTCATTTTCCCTTTCCTTGTGCCAGGCCCCCTCCTTTTTCCTTTCCCCACCGGCCCAGCTGGCCTCCTCCTCTCCAACCGTGCTTGGCCCAGCCAGCTTTCCTCCTCCTCTCACCAGCCCAACCAGACCATGAGGCCCAGCACCCCCTCTCCCTTCCTCGGCCCGTCAGCATCAAAGCCCGGCCTACCTCCCACCGTGCGCGCACAGCGGATGGCCCAGCAGCGCAGCACTGCGACCCAGCTCTGCCTACCGGCCCAACATCAGCCATAGGCCCGGACGCTCCCTGCCTAACCCTGGACGCGCCCCGACCTGCTCTAGGAGCCGCCGCCGCCGCCAGCTCGTGCCCGTGACCGCACTTCCGACCGCGCCCCATCTTCCATGCCATAGGATCCGCACCACGTACCCCCTCCGTGGCACGGACGTCGAGGATGCTCTGCATCTCTCGAAGCCCTAGCGCGAGCGCCTATAAATCGGAGCTGCCACCACTCCTCCCCCTCATCTCCAGCCGCCGCCGCCCCCTGCTCATTTCCCAGGCGCCACCGCACCCTTCCTCCCTCTCCTCCCTGCTCTCTGCCCTTGTTGCCGACGGCATCAGCCGCTGCTGACGGCAACCAAGCCGGTCACCGCGCCACCCACCTCGCAGCTCGCTGCGACCCCACCTCTTCTCGCCATGCTCGCTTCTGCGCCCTTCGCCATCTCGCCAAGCCGCGCAGCGCCGAGCCACCGCCAGCGCCGCGCCACGCCACCATGCTCGCGGATGAGCCGCGCCCCGGGCTCCTTTCCCGGCATAGGGTCTCCTTCTTCGCCAAGCACAGAGCTTCGCGCTGCCTCTGTCTTTGGCTTGAGCCGCGCCACTGTCCGCGCCGCGATGTCATCGTCAGCCACCTCGATGCCTCAGAACCGGAGCACTCGGCCTCGCCGTGCTCCACGACACCGCACTGGGCTCGCCTCCCTCCCCTACTCCATCTGCCTCGCCAAGAGCCTCACCGGGGCCGTGACGTCGTGCAGACGGCCGTGACCACCTGGCCGTGAGGCTCCTGCACCCCAGCCGGAGCCAAGAGCACCTCCTCCACGTCGAGCTGCTACCCCTCCCTCGCCATGCCGCTTTGCCTGTGAACAGACCAGGACCGAAGCCACCTCGGCCACCCCTGCTCACCATCAGCGAGAACCGGGCCTACAGAACTACTTCGTCACGCCTTTACTATAGCACCTCCACCGCCTCAGTACGGGGCAGCAGCACCCAGCTCCTCGCCGAAGCATCTTCTTGCCATCGGTGAGCCACCAGCGCCCAAGTCCCCTTCTTTTCTCCTTCATGCTGTCACTGCTCGTTGAAATCGGCCTTCGTGCCATGTCTGTCTCACTGTTGCAGCACGGAACCCCCCCATGATCATCGATGCCGGAGGGCATGATGCCACCGCAGACTCCGCCTATGTGCACCATCTATGCCTGGCCTTCGTGCCAATGTTTTCACTTATGCTGGGAGGTGGTCGGTCTTGCAGTGCCCTTTTGCCGACTCTGCTGCCCCTCCCGGTCACCTGCAGTCGTCCAGCTAGCCGCAACCGCCCACCGCTGCCTCCAAGGTTAACTCTTTTACCGAGCTGACGCCATCCTCGGCTTCGGCAAGCTCCGCTTTTCTTTTCCATTTACTTGATCTTGCTCATACATCATTGTATCATCTATACTCCTTCGTACTTGATACATGGTCTATCTTTAATGATTATCTACAGTTGTTCATGATGGTCTACCTCTATTGGAATGCCTGTGCCATGCCTTCGTGCCGGTCTATCTTTTCCTCTGTCATCTGTGTTGCTACGGATAAGTGCCACCCCGTCGGGCGTCGTGCCATTTGTTTTATCGGTAGTCGTGTAGTTGTGTCTTGGTTCCTGTGTGTTGTGTGTGCCTCTTGTCTGAGGATCGTGCCTTCGAGCCGGTCGAGGGATCGTGCCTCGTTCGGGCGCATCGGTCGTGGGTTGTCCTACCGTGGCCGTGACGCCGGGCGTAACTCGACCCTCCTCTTTTTAGTGGCCTTCGTAGTGCCATGACCGTTGCCCCCTTCTACGGCTTTTGAGACGGGTGGTCACCATAGGCTCGATATGGGTGCGCTACCTACCCACACACAATGAGCCCATCTTGACCTAGTCCGAAGAGACGAACTATGGGACACCAATCATGGAACTTATGGAAGCCAACTCGTGTAGGTAAAGCTCATGGCCGCGAGTCGCTTCGCCATGGCCATTGGGCTCTACCCTTTTTTGCCTTTGCCTCTCTTTCACTTGTTTATCCTAACTGCCTTGTATGCTTTACCACTTCCACCCTGGCATTTCTTGGATCTAGCAATGACAACCGCATCGCTAGGGGCCATAGGAATAGCCTTGTGCCGTGCACGGTCGTGGTGCCCTACGAGTGAATCTGGATTGTAGGATCGTGCCTCTCTACTTCCAACCTTCGCCCGTTCCATGGCGAGTTGGTTGAGGGAGTGCGAATTCCATTCTTTCTTCGTTCTTCTTTCGTTCTCATTTCCCTCTCGATCCAGTAAGATGTGGGTTGAGCCTCTTCACTTGTTCGGTGTTTGTTGCTCTTTTGATTTCCTTTCTCTGATTCCCGTCGTTACTATGGCATGTGGATCAAGGGAAGGGGATTCCCATGTCTCTTCTGCCTTTTGCTCTTCGTGCTCAGGCCCTTGTATGCTTGTACCTTCATTGACCGTAGCATTTCTATGGTTCTCACGGTGACAACCGCACCGCTCCAGACCCTAGAGATGTCTTAGTGCATTTAGTGCACCTAGGTCTTGGTACCCTACTAGTAGCTTGAGCACTCGTGTTCTTTTGTGTGTCACTTCTCTCCGATGCCCCGCATTTCGCCATGGCGTGTGTATTGGGGGAAGTAGATCGCCTCTCTTCTTTCTTTTCTTCTCTTTCGTTCCACCCTCTCTTGGTTCCCGTCAACTACAATGGTGTACGAATTGAGAAAGAACGGAACTTCTCTGGCTCGTAGCCTTTCGGTTCTCGTTATTCTCCATGACGCTCGGATCGAAGGCCACAAGCCGTGGTAATTGCTTAGGATGAGCTAAGGACTATGCCATATATCTTTAAAGCCGTACAGGTTGACACGATCAACCCGGGAAGTATTGGCTAGGCTAAGGCTTAAGCTTGTACTCAGCAAAGGACCACCCCTGTTCTTTTGGCCCAAGGATCGGATATCTGCCAAGAGGGTCAAGTTGTCTTCTTGTGTTCTTTCAGTGTTGCCTCTTTTGAGTCTTGGTCTTTTCGAGAGTATTGATTGTTCTCTTGCCTTGTGTGACACTCTCGCGAGGTAACGTTGTTCGGACCTGAACCCGTTGGAGGAAAGGAAAGCTGAGGATAGCAGAACCTGTGGAGTGGAGCTGACCTGGGAGGTGGAGACTCGTACCGATCGACTGCACCAACTAACAGAGACTTGTACCTCTACTACCTCAACATCGCAGGTGTCATGAAAGCACCTTATCTTAGAGAATCCTATTAGGCATGCTTTAATGTAGAAGCTAGTGCTTTGCTTTATGCAAATGAACTGCAATAGGTTGCATGGTAGATTGCTTGTGAGCCATTACCTTGTCGCAGCCTATTCCCCTGCACACCCACTGTTAGGCTAGACGCTCGCTTACTATGTACTGCTTTACTCTTACTCGCATTATATCTGTGATGTGATGCTGGTGAGTGAGAGGCGTAATGAGATAAGGCACGAGGTGCCGATAACCTGATAATAACCTGATAATGAACATGGGGAGATCTTGGCGTGCGTCTTGGGTGTGTGGTGAGGGTCGAGTCGACCAAGCATGATCCACGACGAGTCGTGAGGACAAGTCTTGCCGGGGGATGCTACCTGGGCGTTTCCCATGAGAGAGGTACCTGTGGCGGGTACATGTGACAGGGAGAGGTCCCGGGGTGGAGTGTCTTCGTGGGACGAAGCCCCGGGATGGGAGGTGCTGTTTTAGCACGGGGCGTCGGATGTCCCGTCGAGCGGGGCATCGGTTGCCCCTTGTGAAGATATCCTGCTTAGTCGCCCTAAGGACTGATATGTTTGTGGACCGGGTCTTAGGAATCCTTACATGCCCACTCGCTTCTGTGGGGAGGAGACGAACGTTCGACTTGCTGGTACGGTGCCACTACTATTGGGAGGTTAGCGGATAGTGTAGGGAGGTACGGGCACGAGGACCCACACCCTCCTAAGACAGCGTAGTACCCCGGGGCCAAGTACTACATCTCACAGTCTCAGCGTGTCGGTGGTACTCCGACACGGCCCCAGTTTCTGAGTGATAGGGTGGTACCGTTTCCGGTCGGAAGGCGGCCCGGAATCAGCTTAGGCGAGGCATCGCCGAGGATGGCTATCTTGTGGGACGTGTAAACCTCTGCAGAGTTTCTGGTTGATCGATCGATCATATGCCGACTTGTCGGCTATGGACCTTTCCTAAGTACATCTTCACTTGACTAGTGAGAGGAGTCCTTCTACCTTCCCTGGGTTTCAGTGTGTGATCCGGCCTCGACCGTTGAGACATGGACGAGAGGGAGTCGTCCATGCCGATGAGAGAGTGAGACGAGGTGAGATGTTTTGTGATGTGAGATGAGATGTGATGGGATGGGAGTACATGTGTATGAGATGGGTTAAAACTTGATGAACTAATATTATATACTTATTAATGAACATGCATTATAGGAAACCCACAGCCAAATAATTAGGATCGCCAGATCCCTTTTTCTCTTTTCCACTAAAGCTCATCGGTGCTGACCATGGCCTGCACACATCTGGCGGTGTGCAGATTTCCTGACTTGCAGTAATAACAAGTTAGAAGAATTAGGTGGTCTCGTTCCTACGCTCAAGTTTGGTTGAAGATGGAGTGTACGCCCGCTGACTTTCTACGCCAACTCTGATGACTACTCGTGGAGGAACCTTCACCTGCTGATGCGCTACAATGACCCTGATGAAGACGTGTGTGTTTCCGCTAGAATACGATGTAATAGGTGTAATAACCAGTGTTGTAAAACCTTGTAATTTGTAATTCTACGATGTATGACTGTGATAATGTGATGGCTTGCCCTCGTGGACTATCACATTATAATTCGTATCTGTGGATTTTCCCTTCGAGGAAAATTGAGATCGTTTCATCTATCAAAAAGAATTTGAGGGCTCTAATTTGAAAAGCTGTTGTTGGAGCGGATGCAAAAGGTCAACACCTCAAAAATAAGAGGAGCCCTCAAAAAGGAAAGAACCCTGGTTTAAGGGCTTTTGCTAAAGTTGCTCATACACTAACAAAATCTTTCATAAGAACGTTACAGAAAGTTGTCACACACACCGGAAGTTTCATATACATTTAATATGATTCACATAAACATTTGTGATTAACATGTTAATATTTCTATCTATATATATACACCTAAAAAATAACTAACCCTATCGTCTGCGTCGCCCCGCCCCTGTCGTATACCGAAAAAAACATCTGTCCCGTTTCCGAAAAAAAGAAATCAAAACCACCGTAAAAAAAACCACCGTCCCCGTTTCTTATACGGCAAAAAAAACTTTTCCAAAAAAAAGATATATACACCTAAAAAATAACTAACCCTATCGCCTGTGTCGCCCATCCCCGCCGTATATCGAAAAAATGTCCACCCCGTTTCCAAAAAAAAAAAGAAATAAAAACCACCGCAAAAAAAAAAACCACCGTCCCCGTTTCTTATACGGCAAAAAAACTTTTCCAAAAAAGATATACGGCAAAAAAAACCTGTTTAGGAAACAAACTCAAACCACTTAAAAAAAACCACCCTGTTTCCGAAAAAAACCTATACCGCAAACGTTTCAAAAAAAGTATACGGCAACAAAAAATTGTTTCCGAAACAAACTCTTCCACATCGAAAATCATATACGATAAAAAAACCATTTCCGAAACAAACTCTTCCACAACGGAAATCATATAAAGAACTGATTACAGGCCGATGAAACAGATTAGGCACATATTCAAACAGAGGAATTAGGCAAGGGCTTTGCTTACGACAACAAAAAAGATCACGCACATATTCATACACAGGAAATCTTTGCTAACACCGACGAAACAGATCATGCACATATTCATACATATAAAAATGAGAGGAATAAACTCTCTCTACGCTGAAATAAATCAATCTCCTAAAAAAATCAAATAAAACAATTTTAATAAGATATAAAAAGTTTATCTAAAGTAGACATATGCAAATAACAATTCCCTCAAATTAGTTGTGATGAACGTGTTGTGCTATAAAATTGATTTAATCGATTTTAAGCGATCATGTCAAGATCACTATTCATCCTTCACTCGACACGCGTTCGTGTTATACCCGGTACTGATACGAAGACCAAATCTATATGTTCGTGTCCGAAACGAAGTCTTCAAAGCTCATGCGTCTGTGTCATACCCGATTCCAATACAAAGACAAAAACTACGCGCCCGCATCCAATACAAAGTCCTTATAGTTCACACGTTCACGTCCAATTACTAAGGTTCAATCAAAAAAAATTTAGCCCCAGTGCAACGCACGAGCATTTATCTAGTTTAATAAGAAGAGAGAAGATATTACTTAGTGACTTAGCTCAATTTCGAACATTAGATTAGTCATAAAAATAACTGTCACTCATTCGGGCCCAAAAAAAAGTGCAATTCTATTTTTTCCTACAAAGGTTAATCAAATCTCTATTTGGACTAAATCTATGAAAAATATTAAATTTAGGCCAGTCTCAGTGGGGATTTCATATCACTGTTTCCGATACATCTAGATTTTGGAAACAGTGCAGAAGAGTTTCATCCCATGAAACTCTCTCTACTCCCATGAAACTCTTATCATCTCTCTCTTCATTAATATGGTGCCACATCAGCATAATTAATGCCCATAAAACTCTGATGAAACCCCATTGAGACTGGCCTTATGATATCAAATAAGTATCATCAAAGTAACTATATAATATATTTTTATAATAAAACCTCGTTAAATTGTCCTGCCTAGTGGTAATGGACCAGCAGGACAAGATTGATTTAAATTGAATGCAGTTGGAGCTCACTGGCCGCTGGATCGTGGCTGCGGCGCCGCCGCCTAAGCAGAGACAGAGACAGGGCAGCCAGACTCGTAGCGGCGTGGCCGACGTGGAGACTGGAGGGAAGCAGTTTGCGGCCAGCAGCGCGCGGTGAGCCGGTGAGCCAGTGAGATCTGCGTGACTGCGCCCTTGTTAAGTTGTTCTTCTCGGCGGACGTCGCCCGTAAGGAGGCTAGTAACCGCCTCGTCCGCGTCCGCGCCCAGGCTTGGGGTGAGACCCCTGACTGTCGTCAAGTACCACGAGTCCACGACACTACGACAGAAGGGCAAGGCGCAGGGGAGTATACTTAAAAAAAAAAAAAGGAGGGGCGCAGCCGCGCAGGGGACTGGGCTCGCTCGCTGGGTTGTGCTGCGCCGCCGTCCACGCTATGAGAGCAGCCACACGTCTGAAATCTGAAACAAAGAAAAGCGAGCAACACACGAGGTAACTAGATCGATAATGCTACGACTCTGACGTCCGACGGTTCCGAGCGTGTGTCACATAGCGACTTACCGCCCCGCTCATATTTATCCGCCTGCTCGACTGCCTCCCCATCCCATCCCGTTCCCTGTGCTTCATTTCTCTCGCTCTGCTCGCCCTCTCTTCCTCGCAGCTCTTCAACTCTCTCGCTTTGCTCGCGCGCTGCCGACCCTCCCTCCCTCCGCGACCTCCGTGCCACGACGGCAGCGGCTTCTGGCGAGCACGCCCTCCCTCCCTTCCTCCCCTTCCTCCCTCCGTGACCTCCATGCCACCGGGAGAGGAGGGCGACGGCGGCAGCTTCGGGCGAGCCGCCCCTCCCTCCCTCCCTGCCTCCCTCGCTTGCTCTGCGACCTCCATGCTATCGGAGAGGAGCGACCGCAGCGGCTTCCGGCGAGATAGGTGGGTCCTTATCTGGATCTGAGCCGTCCCCCTCCCCTCCTCCTCCTCCTCCTCCTCTGGATCTGAACTCTCCTCCTCCTCCTACTCCTCCTCTGGATCTTGGATCCGAGGGAGGCGGTGGTGACTAGGGTTCCGGCGAGCTCTCGGGGGTTAGATCTTGTTGTGTCGCAATGTTTTTTTATGTTATAACAGATGATTTCGATTGTTGCAATGGGATTTTTTTTGGGTTGTTGTAACATATGTTTTTGCGATGTTGCAGTAGTACTGCTTGAGATGTTGCAGTATGTTTCAGTTGCTTCAACCTCATGTTGCAGTAGTTGTTCCATGTTGTTGCAAGTATTTTTATTTCGAGCGTTGTTTCATATGCTTCACACCAGTGTTGCAATAATATGTTCCAAATGTTTCATCTCCTTCAACCTATTTGTTGCAGTAGTTTATTCGGTGTTGTTGCAATAATATGTTCCAAATGTTTCAGCTCCTTCAAATCTATTGTTGTAGCAGTTTGTTCCGTGTTGTTGCAATAATATGTTCATGGTGTTTCAGTTGCTTCAGCCTAATGTTGCAGCAGTTGTTCCGTGTTGTTGCGATAATATGTTCATGGTGTTTCAGCTGCTTCAGCCTAATGTTGCAGTAGTTGTTTCCGTGTTGTCGCATGTGTTTTATTCCAGCTTTCTATGTTGTTCGGCCGGGGGGGGGGGGCGAGCCAGGCGGCCAGGGGCACGTGGCTCGCGCGGAGGGATAGTGGACGGAAGCGTTTGGGGGTGAGCGGATGGGGGTGCTGTGGTCATGGGGGCGATGGGGGCATGCTCGTCGCGCACGCGGGGCGGTGCGAAGGCCGACACGATGGGTGTGGGGATGGGCTGCGGGGGCGAGCTGGGGGCGCGAGCGGCGCGGGGGAAACGAGCACAGAAGAGAAACGGGGGAGCAGCGTGGGCCTCCGTCACATAGACGTGCGGGGCTTGCGTTCGCGGCACCGTCCGATGGATCGGTATCCATCGGACGTCCGGGCGTCAGCGCTCCCCAATTAGATAGGATCCGCAAACATCGGCGTGAGCTGGGGCTGGGCTTGAATTGAGCATGGGAACGACCGGGCCAGATAATAATCATGATGAAATTAATTAAAATGGATTACCTAACTGTTTTAAAATTCATGCAAACTTTTCCAGGGAACCAACAAAGCACAACTTTTATATAAACAAAAAAAATGTCAAGTTAAATGGTGCAACTCTCAAAATCTAAGGGATAGATTTTTTTCAAGGGGTTGAACAGAGTGCATTGTACAACAGACAATCAACAAGGAAGACGAATTTTAGCCTTTAAAGTTATCACAGTTTAAAAAAAGGCCGTGGAAAGAATACAAACCTTGGCTTGGAGAACTGAATCTTTTAGGGCTAGTTTGGTTAATCTTCAAACAGAGGAGGTTGTGAGAGATTGATGGGGGTACCCTCTAACTGAACAAGATCTTATAGAGATACTCACGTGCTTTGCGAGCACCCGTGTCCAACTCTGTGTGGACAACCTTTCAATTGGAGACTACCGCTCACAAACCGGCAGTAATATATGTTTTTATGATAGTGCAAATTTTCAAAACAGAATCTCTATTGCTTCTTTTATCACCCATTATTTTTATATCTAAAAATAATCGCCACAATTCTGATGAACCTCAAGACGGCGGCGGCGGCCGAGCCATTCCTAAACATCTCCATCACCATAATTCACACCCAAAACCTACAAAATGGAATCTTCGTTGCTTGCTCTATCTTACAATATTCTCGTACGTAAAAATAGTGACAGGAGATCTAATTCTAATAAACCTCTAGGTGGTGGTCCACAAAAGTCAGGGACCATGAGGAGCGCCGATGAAATAAATGACGCTAACACAGATAAGGAGTATCTTGGCACAAATACCAATAGGGGTATCAGGCTATCCGCACTCATGGACCTCTATATTCGTCCTCTATACATCCTAGTCATCAAGATTCCCTCATCTATATCTAATTCTCCCGCACCCATCCTTACTCTATATCATCCTCTATCTACTGTGGGGCCCACTTATCACTTTATCTAAATATATCCATGTGAGATCTAGTTTTGAAGAATTTATTGTCACGAATTTAATGGTGCAATCAGAATTTAATTTGGTTAATTGGTTTGTGACACTTTTTAGTTAGTAGCAGTAGTGGGGCCCACGTCACATGCACTTTCTCTCTCCTCTCTCGTGCTGCAGCAGCAGCTGGTCCACGCACTGCGCACCTACGCTACTCCGCTGAATTTAGCGGAGGCTGCACGATAGCGGACGTTTTACCAGCTGCCGGTGCAGCAGTTTTGAACGCTACGTACTCCTCTGTATATTTTACCGGATCATATACCGTTCCCGGTTCGTCTCAGTTGTTCCAATATGCAGTATCATTCATTCACGTATATTTGTGTGCGGATGCCTCCTTTTTTTAAGTGTGGATCGACGAGGAGTTGGTACAAGTAGTTGTGAGAGTTGTTTTTTTTCCCATCCCGCAAGAAAAAGAGATTGGAAATGAGCTTGACAAACTATTAGATGTTCTTGGGAAACTATCTATTGAAATGGAGAAAGACAAAAATAATATATTCATTTCATTTATTTGGAATAATCGCTAGTTTACCAATTAATTTTAAGAAGCTTTTGGAAGATGCTTTAAGGAAGGATCTTAATCAAGCAATGGGCATGGCTTCTGTGCTCTGCTAGTCCGCTAGCCGCACTTGATCTTAACCACGACGGGACTCCGGACGCGATGCGCCTTCTTCACGTCCGACGCGTACGCGTCCGCGTCGGACCACACAATACTGCCGAACACGTAGTTACTAGCCGCCGCCGGGGCGTTGACGTCCATGTCCAGCTTCACCGTGAACTCCTTCTCCTCTCCGCCCCGGAATTCCAGTTCGCTCGGCACTACCATGACCTTGACCCCCGCGGGCTCCGTGACCGTAACCTTGTACTTGCCGGGCGCGCCGCCGACGTTCTTCAGGCGGCGCTTCACCGTGGCGCTGCCGGACAGGCACGGCACGGCGATGGACGGGTAGTTCAAGTCCTCGGGGCGGCCGTACGGGCCCTGGCTGCACTTGCACGGCTCGCCGGCGGCGTTGAACAGTGGGAGCAGGAGGCTGGTGACGGGTGGGGAGAGGCTGCCCATCATAGGGAGGTCGACCGGGAGGCTCGGGACCGGGTCCTGCGTCGTCGGCGTTGGCTTCAGTGAGCAGAGGAAGTTGGTGTAGTCGCCCAGCGTGGTGTCGTACACCAGTCCAGGGTCCAGTGCCCTGACGGGGTCCATGTGCCCTGAGCCGTAGCCGAACGGCGTCGCGACGGCGCCGGCCTCGTCTTGGATCGGGTTGCCGTCGTTGGCCACGGTGTTGGCTGCGGTGCAACATACAAAACACGGGACGGATCATCCGTTATTTGTAATACAAAAATGCAAGGCTCTAAGAGGAGTGTCGCTCAATAATGTTTGTGGTGTAGCTCACCGGTGGTCATGATTGCCGACTTGATCATGGCGGGGCTCCAAGCTGGATACTTCGTCTTGAGGAGGCCGACGATGCCGGAGACGTGGGGGCACGACATGGAGGTCCCGGACATTATGTTGTAGGCGACACGCCGGTCATCGAACGGGAGCTCCGTTGGTGAAACCGCGCCGCTGTACGCCGCGATTACATTGACACCTGGTGCGGTGATGTCGGGCTGCCAACAACATATCAGCGACACTACTACTAGTCACAGGATGGGACAATCTGGGTGCTGAACAATGTGCGCTAACCAACCTTGAGGATCTGAGGAGTAATGGCGTTCGGCCCCCGGGATGAGAACGCTGCAATCTTCGGAGCAGGTTTTACGCCGAAACTCGCGTCTGTTGCGTTGATGTAGCCCAACGGATTGCTACAGTGGAAGTGGAAACGCTGATCAGTCGGCTCAGTCCAACGCGTAAGACCAGTGAACGTTACCGTGCGCGCATGCACCGGCAGCAGCTTTGCTTTTGCTTACTTGGTAGACTGGAGGTAGGTGAAGAGCCGGACGCACTGCGAAAAGGCGCAGTGAGCTGCCGGGAGGACGTGCGCGTCGGCGAGGACGGTGTCCCCGGTGCTGGCGTCGTTGCAGAGGACCATACCGGCGCCGCCCGCCTGTTTGACCACAAACCCCTTCTCCACTCTGGCGTTCACCCCTCTGACGCAGACCACAATCTTGCCCTTCACCTTGTCAGGGTCCAGAGAGCCGGGCAAGCATAGCGACCTGCAGGCACAGGCAGGCACAAGGAGTCTCATCGATCAGCAGGACTGCAGGATGTTCATAGGAGACACGCACATCGATCCGAACAACAAACAGCAGGCTGTGAAGAATCAGATGGGTACGTACGAGTTGCTGGTTGGTTGGTTCACGGCGTTGGCATTCTCCCCGCTGATAATCTGACACGGCTGACCGATGGGCAGAGTGCTGTCTGCGAGACTTTGTCCCTGTCAATCAATTGCATTCAGGACGGCCTACGTTGATGAGCAAATCTAGCTAGGCCGCATGGCGCGATGGTTCAATCCACGGATCGTACGTACCTGGATGGTCTCGCCATTGAAGCTGACATAAGCTGGGAAATCCCTGTCCATGGTGCTTGCACCAACCGTGAAGATCCAGGGGGCAAGGTTGGTCGCCGTGCTCGGTTGCGGGCCGGAGTTGCCGGCGGAGCAGACGACGGTGACCCCGCTCTGGACGGCGAAGAAGGCGCCGATGGCGGTCAGGTCCGTGAGGTAGTCGCCGGGCGGCGCGCCGAGGGAGAGCGAGAGGATGTGCACGCCGTCCGCCACCGCCGCGAGGATGGCGGCCAGGATGTCGATGCCGGAGCACCCCGGCTCGTAGCACGCCTTGTACATGGCGACGCGCGCGCCCGGCGCGCCGCCCGCGGCCGTGCCCTTGCCGTGGCCGAACACGCTGGCGCCCCGGACGAAGGAGCCGCCCGCGGTGGACAGCGTGTGCGAGCCGTGCCCCACGTAGTCCCGCGGCGACGACAGGTCCGCCTGGCTAGGCTGCTGCTGGCCTCCTCCGTCGCCCAGGGCGCGCGACGCCTGGATGCCCTCGCTGAAGAACCTCGCGCCGATCAGCTTCCTGCGTGTACGTGAGTACGAGGCGTCAGGTTTTTCACACGCAGAACGTTGGGCCCCCCCATCCCCCGGCCTGCCGGAGAACGGAGACCCTGTGCCTAGTTGTTTGTTGGCGCTACCTGTTGCACTGGAAGGTCGGGTCGTTGCCTTTCTCGCATGTGCCGCGCCAACGACCCAATGGGACGTCCGGCATGGTATCGTTTTGGAAGCTTAGGGATTCCGGCCATACGCCTTCGTCGTGCATGCAGCGAACACAATATTATCACAACAAGCTTCAGATCGGTAACTCAAGAATCAATATCTGACCGCTGTTACGATTTGTCACGTTCGAGTTGACTTTTTAGAGACGCTATTGCTGGGATGTGATTCTAATTACTAGTAGTTCGGATCGGAAGCAATCATTGTACTCGTAGAGATGGCCAAGAAATCTGTCGTCCATTTTTTTTTTCAAAAGGTCGGCAAGAGATTTGCCGAATTATATCAGTGAGACAGTGACTCCATCCGTCCTACTGTTTACTATTTGTGCTTTATTGACGTTGAAGAACATGGAGTAGCCGATGTGCATCAGCATTACCTGTGTCGATGACCCCGATGATGGTGTCCACGCCCAGCTTCGCCGACGACCACGCGGGGGTTATCTCGCCGTCGCTGGCGAGCCCGAGGAAGTCCCACGAGTGCGTGGTGTGGGGCTTGTACAGGGTGTCCGGGATCACGGCTATCACGCCGGGGAGCTCTGAACCAAAGCAAAGGAACACGCATCAGCGCGACGCATAAAACCCGTCAGTGAGAACCAGAGACAGACAAAACATACGTCGGAGGAGCGGCAGGAAGCTCTCGTCGATCTGCAGCGCGACCCCGCTGATGGCCCGCAGGTCGTACGGCAGGATCGTGAAGCTGCATTTCGTGCCGTAGCTAATGAGCACGCATTTCTTTCTCAACGATGCCTAAGAGTTTCAGTAATACTAGTATCTGTTCTTACTCATTAGTGATTGTAGCGAGCAGCGCATTAAGGGAGGCCGGGAAAGCACTGAAGAAGATCACACACGACTGCAGCAGGCATGTAAATCAGATCAGTACTAATTAACACTGTATCTGTATGCATATCGAAGAACATGACGAGGAGGCAAAAGGTAGATAACAAAGGAAGCATCATGGCATCATGCATTGCCTTCTTGTCAGCCGACGCCGGCGTCGTCTGCAGAGCGAAGAGCAGCACCAAGGCGAGGAGGAAGACGCGGCCGGCTCCTGTCCCCACCGCGCTAGCTCGACCTGCTTCTGACTAGTGACTCCTAGGTGCAGGCCATACCTGCCTGCTGTTGCGCAGCTCAAGCATCCTGGCGCGACCAATTTATATACGCGTCAAGGTCAAATGCCTCCAAGTTTTATATGCTATCCGCGAGGAGCACGACCTCACGTTACAAAAACCTGGCATAAGCATGCATGCTGCTCCTTGATAAAGCTCCACATGCCAGCAACGTGCGCGCAATAATCACACGATTGACCGCCAGAACTTAAGGTGCGTGCAATCTCCCAGGATCATGGCATGCAAGGGCGTTGAACTCGTTTGAGGAACTCTCCTGGATGTGAGCACGTACGGTGCACGGATAGAATCTCTCGTTCTGTGTGAGTAGCGTTTTTCTAATATATCGAAGTTGTGGTGATATTACTGCATTGGTCATCAGTATCGCATGGCACAGTACGGGCATGTTTGTTTAACCTTCCAATTTATGGATAGGAAAGCTTTTAGCAATATGGGCGCTACATATTCTCAACAATTTAGCAATCCACCTCTTATCAACTTGTAGAAAGATTGTGAAATGCGGAATGACCAAAGTACCCATCAGACTCGACATTGTAGAGGATAATCTTGATTCTCTCTGTTCTGAATTACTTTATGTTTAGAATTATTAGGATAGAATGGTGCTTAATAAAAACTACTCATATACCTCTATTTATTAAAGGTGAACCATGCTAGTTAAAGAAATAAACCCCTCGTTAATAGAATGCATCACTGGTACAGAAATAGTTTTTGTCGACCCTAAGCGATTTTTTTATGGCGACTCATAAAGAACAGGCTCCAATAGAAATAGAATCATGGGCCCGGCCCATGGCTATGAACCGCCAGCATAAATTGGCTACTGACAATTTTCTTAAGCCGAACGCCAGTACATATCTTCTATTTACACTGACAGTTCTTTTAAGCTTACCGCCAGTACCTAAATCAGATTTCTACTTGTGGCTTAAAAGACTTTCCAATAGAAATGCATTTAAACAGACGATTTTCTTAACCTGTCACTAGTACAAATATTTGAAATCTTTTTTTTCAATTTTTTCAAATGATTTCGGATGGAGAAATAGTCTAGATGAAAGTTGTAGTACTCGAAAAATCTACAAAATAAGTACTAATACTGATGATACAAAATAAGTACCATTACAACACCCCGATCGTGACCCTATCGAGGGAGTGGTCGACAACACATCGTGACAGTGGAATGGAAAGGTGGCCTGGCGCTTCTACTATTCTGCACATGTTAGGCTTTACGCGCATGATAGATTACGAGGCTTGATTCCGGCATTGCCGAGGGTGAGCGTCCAACCCGAGCCAAGTTTGGGGCGACCGCGGGGGCTCTTGCTCGGTTAGGACTCCCCTGGGTCAGGAACTCCCTATGCATTGGCCGAGCTCCCAAATTAGGGCGTCTCGAGCGGGGACTTGTCCCTTCTTATCTTGCCCCTTTAACACCGAGGCCCTCAGGAGTGGGTCCGTCTTGTCGCACCCGATTTCCAAAGAATACCAAACGCTAACTATATGTGTGCCCAGGATGTCCACACGACACATATAGCAACAAATATGGAGAATATCAATAACAATGCTTTATTATATATCGAACATAGTTACAACAAGACTTACAACTATTACAAAAGCATAGCAGAAGCTATTCTTAATCTTCTCTTTGGACTCCATACTCTACATGGACGGTTGACTGGGGGAAGCACTCGCCTAGTACTGATGGACTCTGCACGAAACTCTTTACTTGATCCACCATCTGATACCCATCCGGGATTTTTATTGATTGTAAAGCAAGTGTGAGCGCACCATACTCAACAAGTATAACATGAGGGGATGCAAGGCTCAAAAGGCTGGACATGGCTGAACTGCGGTAAGCACTTTTAGTTGGTCATATTTTATTTATTAAACCTATGTTGCTAGGTTATGCTTAAGTTCCCAAGGTTAAAGTATAATTAACATCAAGATTAATTATCACCCAAACCATCCATAGAACCATCTATCTCGAAAATGATTCAGGCCGCTCATGTCTGTGAGCACGGCTGTTATAACAGTTTATTAACTCTACAGAATGTGTACATCTTTACCCACGAGTCGTGATTGCCCTTTGCCCGAGGTGGCCAACCTCTTGACTCACTTCCAAGGTAAGTCGGCAGGGATCACTATGTAACCTTTAACTAGACACCGCGAGGTTTAGCGGCAAGTGTGCATAGATGTCCTCCTCCGAGAGGCACATGTGGTCGCGACACTGTACACACCAAGGCAGGAAAACAACTATACACCACGAGGCACCCCCCTCTTGCGCCTTTCGGTAACCACTAACAAGCTAGAGACGTACTAGTTACTTGATTAAGATCAGAGCCATGTGATTCTCGTGGTTGTACTATAAGTCCTGGGTTGCCGCTTTAAGATTCATTTCTTACGGAGGGCAGACTAGAGCACCCAAAAAGGCCCAATGCTCTAGCCCCCTTCTATCCATGTTGCTAAAAAGCATCCTTTTATTATTAATTCCATAATCCATTAGTCAATATTAACATCATATGGTTTGGTGATTGCAAACTAAGCAAACTACCCATATGCATAACCCAAGGTAAATAAGGAATTCAAGAGAACAAAGGTTCTAGGTAAAGTCCTTAGGGGTTTATCATATTAGACACATGCACATGAAAAAGGTGATTAAATAGTTATTGGGTAACAAGGGAACTCATGTTACACTTGCCTTCCAAACACTTGCTGATGGTTCCGCTTCTCAAAGATCCGCTCCTCATGTAGCTCCACTCTAACGTCAGCAGCAACCAAAACATGCATCTTAAACAAACCTAGAAATAGTACACCAATCATTACAACAGCAGGGCATAAAGGTTTTTAAACATGTAGGGTTTGTAACTATGACCGTTGAGCACAAAAACAACTAAACGGAGCTACGATTAAAGGATGTGAAAGATCGAAGGTAGAAGCTAGAAGGTTTGATAAATGATAGGGATAGAATAGACACAATGTATGTGGGCTAACTTGAAAGATTTAGAAAGCATGTGGATTTATAGATGAAGAGCAATTGATCAGAGGATTGTATACAAGATGGATTGGACATTATGAAGAATGAAGTAAGCATAACGAAGATTTAAGGGCTAGATCACATGGGATGACTATGCATGATTGATGAGAGGAAACTTATACAGAGGTTGAGGCTCCGACGAATACATGATTTTGGGGAATATATAAGTGAGACATACAAAGGCATGCCATTTGTCGGTCAGCCGACTGGTGCCATTGGAAAGTCATGGATTTGGGAATAGGAGCTTTGGATAAGTTTTGGCTAAGAGATAATGGCTCACTGGTTATAGAAAGTGACGAGTCAATGAACTGGTAATGGTTGGATGGCTAGAACTTGATGAGGGCAAAGCAAGGGAAGATGCAAGGCCAGCAAGAATGTTTAACAGATATATTGTGTACTAACTACTCCTTTGAGATATGAGTCAGTGCTGCTGGATATATATCGAGGATATATGAGGACACGTCATGGTCAACCAGTGCATGGAGACACATATTAGATCAGCGGGGCAAACTGTTATAGCGACTAATGCACACAAGACGTGTATGTCGGCTGATAGCAAGGGTTTTGATCATCAAAGGCATGTTATTTGTATAACCAATTGGCGATACATTTTGTGGAGCTGTTATGGATAGTATGGAGTATGTTATGGAAAAGGGCATGATGTTTGGACTCTCGGTCGGCAGGCAAACGAGATTGCAGAACAGTGTGGCTGCTGTTTGGATAGCAGGGGTAGCAAGCATTATGGACTCGATATCTCCGCCATCATGGCATGAATGGCCTGCATAACTTGTAGAGTAATGTGCAAGGATATGATTTACATGCTAGATGAAGGGTTTGGTCACAAGAATGCTAGTTTGATGGGGAACACCAAAACAAGTTAGCGTTGCACAGCTGCTAGGACAACAGAGCAGTGAGCGTGAAAGCTGACAAAACATGGTCTCCGCTGGTCCGATGGGTGATCAACTATGAAGAACCATGTGCAAGTATGTGATACACGTGTGGGTCCAAGGGAATGACCACTAGAGTGATAAAACTACAGGAACACATATGCCAACCGGCAGCAGCACTGCTGCAAGACAGCAAAGGCAGCAAGCACAAGAACGATTATATCTCTTTCATCTTGGATTGTTTGGCCAAACTGTTTTGTTGAGTCATGTGCATCTTCAAGATCTACACCATGATCAAAGGGCTCGTTGATAGAAGCGCTAGATCATTGGGAAAATGAATGCCAATAGACAACAGCGCTACTGTCCGCAAGGGACAAAGACATGATTGTGAGGAAACTTCGCCGGAATTCAACCACATGTAGATTATGGCACGTGTTCTACAGAAAGTGACATGAAAATAAGATGGAGATGATGATGGGGGTCCTCACATCAGGGTTAGCAACAGTTGGAGATGAAGGTGATGGCAGCCGACGTTGATGATGGGTGAAGATAGGGCCTATGATCATCGGGACATCGCCAATTCCACTTTAGTGATGATCTACACCACACGAGAGATCAAAGAGATGGATGAGATGTGCAAGAGCAGCAAGATCAGAGAGGGAATAAGCTAGGGTGACCTCACCATGTGCTGTACAGAAACAACGACGACGATGATCAGCGAGGTGCTACTGCGGGTTTGAGGAGACGGCAAGGCGCACCGGGATGGCCTCCATGAAGCGCTTCGGCGCCATGGTGTTGCCTGGGGGCGTCACAACAGAGAGGGGCATGGTGAACATGATTTCGATGAAAGAATAGAGAAGGCCATGACCCTTACCGTAGCATGATGCGAAGGATTCTGGGATTCCGGTGACGGGAATAGACGTGCAGCGGCAACACGGATTCGTCATAGCGAGGGCACTGCATTTTGATGGATAGGAGGGAGAGGGAGGAAGGAAATAGGAAGGGGGCCTCCATGGAGGTGGGAGGGGAGGAGATGGGGGCGTCCTTCTGTTGTGTGTGTGCAGAATGTGGAGGGAGAGGGAGAGGAGGTGCATCTATTCTGCAGAGAGAGAGAGAGGGGAAGATGCATGGCTGTTTCCATGAGCCTTTCACTCCTGCAGTTAGAGAGTGGTAAATGAGAATAATAAGGGGCTTGTAAAGGGAATTAAGGGAGGAACATTCGCTGCAATTTTTGCATGGAAGAATAGGAATATGCACCACAGGGAGGAGGGAATATGGCAGGAAGGAAGAGATATGGCTGGCAATTTTGTGCATGCATGTTGCTGAACATAACAAGAGAAACCAATGGAGTGAAGAGTGATGTTAAGAGAGGATTAAAGAGAGGTGTGGCAAGGGAATTAAGGGTAGAAATTTAGTGTTGCTGTTTTTGCATGAGAGTAAAGGGAGAAGGCACCATAGAGAGGAGAGGGGAGGCTTCTCCATGACTAGCGGTTGCATGCATGCAAATGAAGAGGAAGAGAGAAATTGATGAAGTAAAGGAGCACAAATAAGAGAGGTGTGTTTAGTAATTAAGAGAAAAAGGAATATATGCATTAGTATTTGCATGAGTAGAGAGAGGCGTGAGAGCAACAGGAAGATGTGGCCGGCCATGGGCAAGAGCTGCTCTTTACAATGCACTTCATTACAGAGTTAAGAGGCGATATTAGAGGTGAAGCGTGATGAATATTGATGTAGGTCCAAGATATTAAAGGAGGCATTATGTGCTTCTATTATTTCTGCATGGGAGGGAAGAGGAGGGCGACACCATGAGAGAGGGGGCTGCATCTTGATGTGAAAGAGAGGGATAGGGGTAGCTAGGAGTTGGGAGAAGGAAAGAGAGGTGTGTTGGGCTGATCCGGACTTGGCGCAAAGCAAAAGAAGACACTCTCGGCTTGATCCATTAGCGAGAAGAGGAGGTACGAGGCTGGTTTGAAAGTGGGATGAGATTATGGATTTAGGCGTGAGACAGTAGAAGGGGCAACAAGGATTGGGTTTGGTCCATTAGCAAAAGAAAGAAGAAGTGCGGGCTTCAACTCAATTTGAGATTCATTTGTATGAATAGATGAGAGGGGAGAAAAGATTGGCCCAAAGAATTCATGGACATCATCAAATTGACTAAGAGCTTGAGAAAGAAAAGAAAGGAGAGAATGAGACAACGAGTTGGGCTAGTATTTTGTAGGATGTCGACAAAAGACTTGATTAGAGTTTTTAGAGATTGGACATGATGTTTGGAAAGATGAGGTTGGGATCAAACCCTAATCATATCTTGAAAACAATTAAATTCATTTTTCAAAGATAAATACTATGCAACTGCATGAATGCAACAAACCACTAAGTTGAATTGCAAAAATTTTAGGAACCCACATTTTTCCACTATATAAAATGTCAACAACTTAACTAAAGTTGAGAAAATTTTAGAAAAATGATGAAACCATTTAATGTTATTTAGTGTTTTCTGAGTCACATCCCAAAATAGGAATTTTAGGGTGTGACAACGGCCCTTTGAGTCGTCTCTTGTTTGCTCTGGGTGCGTGCGAATGCACCCGATGGAGTAGACCCCGAGCCCTCGACCGATTAGAAGAATCGGTCGGGGGTTAGCCAGACTGTTTTCCTCTTAATCCTAGGGTTTAACATATACCTATATTAGACTCTCGTTATCCTTTCTACTATCTAGTAGTCAATTGAGGAAAAAAGCTCCCCAACTAGTAATTAAAAGTAGGATGGGTCTGCAAAGGACTCTTCTAGTCTAGGAAATAATAATAATGGAAAGAAAAGCGAGAGATGGAGGGAGTACCTAGCGCCTGAGGCACATGAGGCAGGCTGACAGGGTGGGTCATGGCTAGCATCTACGGACGCTAGCACTCCTCCAAACGCTCACGCCCGCCCCTGAAAGTCCCTAATTTGGTTTTGGACAATTGATGAAACCCTAGTACTAACTTCTATGTTGAGTGTATAGATTAGATGAGGTTGGTACTTGCCAAGTGGTGGAGCCTAGAGAAGGATCATGGTGATGATAGTGTTGACCATAAAATGATCAAGGGCTCAACTTGGAAAAGAAGAAAGAGAAAAACAAAAACAAGTTGATCAAGGCAAGGTATCAATAGGTTTTTGTTTTGCACTCAAGACACCATAGAGGGTGTGAGTGACTTAGGATCGATAGCCGTACTATGAAGAGGAGAATTTCATGGTTGAAACGGTTATCAAGTGCCACGGGGTGAATTCATATGAGCATATATATTAGGACCTAGTGTGAGCTAACATAACCCTTGAAAATATTTGTGAAAATATGCTAACATACGTGCACAAGGTGATACACTTGGTGGTTAGCACATTTGAGCAAGGGTTGAAAAGGTGGTGAAGTCACGGAAGTGTTTCTCGCTAAGAAACACTGACAGGACGCTGGTCACGCAGTGACTGGACGCTGGCCCAGCGTTCGGTCAGTGTTGACTGGCATGATGCAGAGGGCCGAGGAGGCGAGCTCTGATCAGACGTAGGGCAAATGTGCACAGGCGCGTCTGGTCACCTTTTGAGGGTCGTCGGACGCAGTGGATCGGACGCTGCTAGTTCACTGTTCATCGTCAGTTGCCGTGATAACGTCAGTCGAGCGCAAGCGCGTGGAAGAAGTGTTGAGCTGACCGGACGCTGGGCGCATCGGGCCGACCTCGACCGGACGTGTCCGGTCATGATTTTTGCGTTCTGGGAGCTCTCTGAAACCGATCGGACGTCGCGTGGAGCTGAGTTCAGTGGATGGACCTGAGTGTCCGGTCAATGCTTTAACCGTGCAGTTGACTAGCTTCGCGACTGTTGAAGATCGATGCCTGAAATTTGAATAGGGACACGTGGCGCCCATCCGCAGGCTTGGCTCATAGAGACCAGACACTAGGGCTGAGTCCGATCAACCCGACCGGCTCGTCCGGTCGCCCTGAGGCAGACACATTATTGAGCCTAACGGCTCTATTCTTTGAGGATGCTTATAAATAGTTGGCGGCCAGCTCTTGGGGAACTCTCTTAGCACTTTGACATACTTGACATAGCCCTGGGCATAATTAACCGAAGACCGAAGACCGAACCGAACTAACCGAGACCGAGACCGAAAATTTCGGTCACAAGTTCGGTCTTCAGTTTGAAGTAACCGAACTAACCGGACTTAATTCGGTCATTACCCTCGGGTAACCGAACTAACCGAATTAACCGAACATTTGAATTTTGTTGACATAATGTGTAATTTAGACTATTATTAGTGATATAATATTTATTCTAGTGGGTTTATATCAACCATCACTCTTATCACTATGTTTAATCTATATTTTGTATTGTATTTTTGCCTTGAAATAGAAAAAATATTGGTAAAATTTGCTACAAATTACAATATTTAGTAGTTGTTTTGTGAAGTTCGGTTAGTTCGGTCATGACCGAGACCGAACCGAAGTAACCGAGACCGAACTTGCTCGGTCCTGAGTTTTGAAACTAACCGATCGGTCTCCGTTTTTAGATGACCGAACTTTCGAAATGACCGAAGACCGAGACCGATCGGTTCGGTCAGACCGAACGCCCAGGGCTAACTTGACATCCTTGTGAGCCTAAGAAAATACCTTCCACTCATCTTCATCCTTGATTCATTATCAAAGTAAGATTGGAAGTGATTCCTAGTGTATTTGCTTGTGAGTTTACATCTAGTGGCACTTGGAGATCGTTTGAGCTGCGGAGTTCTTGTTACTCTTGGTGGTTAGACGGCTTGGTGCAGTGGAGGAGTTGTGGCAAGAGTTGGTGATTGTTCTTGGTCACCTCTCGGTGATTGTAAGGGGTTCTTGTGCCTTTCCCGGTGGAGCGCCAAAGGCAACTCTAGTGGATTGCGTGTGTCATTGAGCTATCTCACTTGTGGGTAGGTTCTTGCGGTGTCCACGGGTTGGACGAGGTTCGTACTACTCCTCTTAGCCGCCGAACCACCAAGTGTTGGTCGACACAATGGGGACGTAGCGTGCTGGCAAGCACGTGAACCTTAGGAGAAAAATACTTGTGTCTCTTGCCATTTGATATTCTCTTGGTATATTAATTGGTTATCATCTTGGTGATTGGTTCATCCCCTACGCGACGGTATAACAATCTTGATCTCTCATTTTCTTTCCTGCAAAGTTGAGTATTTAGCTCTCTTATGTAGATTGTTAGTGTAGCTTTTCTTGCTAGCCTTGTTCACCTAGAGTAGCAAGTAATGACATAGCTAATTGTGTGCCTAGAGATCATAGTGACTAGAATTAATTGGGTAGGTGGCTTGCAACCCTTATAGAGCTAGAGCAAAACTTGCATTTTGCCATTTGTCTTACTAACCAAGTTGCTCTAGTGTTTTGTAGAATTTTAATAGGCTATTCACCCCCTCTGGCCATAGTAGGACCTTTCAGCCCTGCATGCCGCTCGCGTACTTCGCATGCTACTCGCTCACTGCTTGCGTGCGCCTGCTACTCTCTCCCTCTCTCTGCTCCTCACATCCGGATGCCCGCCCATATACTCCTCATGCCGCTGCTTGCGTGTTGTTGCTTGCATGCTGCATGCTGCATGCTGGTGTGCGCCTGCGCCTACTGATGCGCATGGATGTGGGGACCACCCCCACACACGAGGACCTCCTCTGTTTGCGCTCACTTCCCTCGCGTGCTAATGAAAATACATGCAACATGAAGCATTTGTTTCAAAATACGTCTGAAAAAGGTAAAATATTTAAAACATAAACTTGCAACATATGTGTATAGCCACTGCAACATATGCAACATCCAAATAAAACACTTATGACATATGTCTGAAACAGCTGAAACACTTGAAACATACACTTGTAACATACTTGTATAGCCACTACAACATATGCAACATCCAGATAAAACACTCAACATGAAAACACTTATTGCAACATAAGACTGAAGACAGATGAAACATTGGAATATACTCTTACAATATATGTGTGAAACATGTAAAACATCTAGATCAAAACACTTGCAACATAGGTCTGAAACAGATAAAACATTTTGAACAAATACTTGAAACATTCATTTGAAACACTTGCAAACATATTCAACATGTGCAACATTCTGATCTACTTTTGCAACATCCGTATGAAGCACTTGCAACATACCTCTGAAACATCTGAAATTCAAATATACGCTTGCAACATGCACTTTCAACACATCACAATATCTCCTTGATGCTTGGGAGAATGGAGGCTCGTCGGCGTGTGGAGTTCACCGGAGGCAGCGGCCCGGCGACGCTGGTAGGCGGTTGGCCGGTGGCTGCATGACGCGGCAAGAAGGCAGTGCCTGCATGACTAGGAGAGGGAGCCAGATCTGCCGGGAGCCACTTGTGCTGGGCCTGCTGGTCCACCCATGACTAGGGTCATCGTCGCCGTTGCGTCGCCGTGTCGAGGGCTGCTTAGGCCTCCGCGTCGTGGCCCGCTGAAGGGTCGAGATGACGGACTAGAGGGGGGGGGTGAATACTCCTTTATAAAACTTAATCACGCCGGCTAACTGAAACAAATACGGAATTAAAACTATCGGTCTAGCCAATACTACACCCCCTCTATCTAAGTTTACAAGCACCTATCAACGATTCTAAAAAGCAACTAAGGTGCTTTCCTTAGCAAGAGCTCTCCTAATTAATTCTAGAGCAAGGTCACACAAACCTATGCACTAGTACTTTAGCAAGCACGGGGGAGCTCCTACACAACTAGTAAGCAAAAGCACAAAGCCAACTAAACTCACTAGCAAAGCTCAAGGTTAACGCTACACAAGCTAAACCAAGAACTCAACTTACTTAGCTACACAAACTAAGCAATACAAGGAAACAACTTCTAGCTACACAAGCAAGAAGGTAACTAGCAAACTACACAAGCCAACTAGTTACAAGAGCAACTACACAAGCACAAGTATATGAATATAAATACAAGCTTGTGAATCGAAAGCAAACCACTAAGAAGATGTACACAAGGTTGATACGGCGGTTTTTCACTGAGGTTCACTTGGTTGCCACTAAGCTAGTCCCCGTTGTGGCGATACACCCATTTGATGGATCACGAGCTAATTGACTATCAAGAGTCAAACCCTCAGCGGGTGCCGCACATCCACTCTCAAGATGGGGATCCTCTAAGCCACAAGCTTTACTAGAGTTGCTCTTCACGATCCCTGCGGGGTGAGCACAATCCCCCTCCGGAGCCACGCACAATCTCCACGCATGCTTCAATGGAGTCGCAAGCTACCAAGCCGTCTAGGAGGTGGCAACCTCCAAGAGTAACAAGCACCACCGGCTTGCAACACGATCACCTAGTGCCACTCGATGCAATCCTCACGATGCAACGCACTAGAATCGCTCACTCACTTGATCGGATGATCACTATCAAGCTCAAGTGAGTTAGAGGCCTCCCAAGCACTACCACATAAGCCACCAAGGCCAAAGTGTGCTCAGCTACCGGCCAAGGCCGGCCTCCACAAGTATTTATAGCCCCAAGGGCTATACTAGCCGTTGCAGCAAACTCGGGGGCACTGGACGCTCCGGTGCCTAGGCATCGAACACAGCCTCCAGCGTCCACGTGTCGCTCCTCGTTCAACTGTAGCCGCACGATCTCAACGGTCAACTTCAGCACACTCTCAGTTAAGATTACACCGGACACTCCGGTGCTCTTCACCGGACGCACCACACGCGGCGTCCGATGCGGTCCAGTAAGCTCCCCGAGCTCGGAAACGAGCATCGGACGTGTCCGACGCCTCACCATCGGACGCGCCACCGCGTCCGGTGCTCTCCCGCACTTCTGCCACGTGCCACGTCAGCAGACACCGGACGATCAACAGTGATCACCCAGCGTCCGGTGTGACACCGTTGGACACGCTGGTGCAGCCTCCCAACTACGCAGCACCAGGGTTAGCCACCAGACGCGTCCGGTGACTCCGGAGCCAGCGTCCGGTGCAGCGTCCGACGAGTGTTTCTCGACGAGAAACACTCCCGCAACTTCGCCTCCTTTTCTTGCCTCCGACGCAATAGAAAATAAGCATTTCATTTCCACGAAAGCACCGATATGCAAACCCCTCTCTACCCCTCAAACTCCACCTCCTTTGCAAATATGCCAACACCAACAAGTGATCACCACCTTGTGCATGTGTGTTAGCATTTTCACAATCATTTTTCCAAAGGAGTTAGCCACTCAACTTGCCACGCCACTCGATTCTAACACGTATGCAAAGTTAGATCGCTCAAGTGGCACTAGATGACCGATATGCAAACAAGTTTGCCCCTCTTGATAGTACGGCCATCTATCCTAAACCCGGTCATCAACTTCTCTACACACCTATGACCGGTGAAATGGAAATGCCCTAGGTTATACCTTTGCCTTGCGCATTCCATTCCATCTCCTCCGACGTTGATGCAACACATGCACCAACCATATCACAAATGATATGATCCACTTCATATCATCATGTGACCTTGGTCCATCAATCTTGACCTCACTTGCTCTTCACCGTTGCGTCGGTCCATCGGCGTCAAGTCTTGCTCAAGCTTCACCGCCTCACGGTCCATCGCTCCAAAGCCTCCGACTTGCCCTTCACACTTGCAACCGGTCCATCGAGCCAAGTCTCATCTTGATCTTCGTCACCTTGGCCACATGACTCCATGTCATGTCTCATATGCAATAAGCTCCTCCATGACACCATCACCTATGGACTAATCTCCTGTGTATCTCACATTAAACACAATTAGTCCACCTAAGGTTGTCACTCAATTACCAAAACTAAACAAGGACCTTTCACCCGCTCGTGCTGAGGCCACGCCGAGACCGCTGCGTCGCCGTGTCAGGACACTCGTCTGCACCGCAACGAGAGAGAGATGGAGGTAGTAGCTAGTGCCAAAGACTGGAGGCATGCTGGGTAGGAGGCACGAGAGAGGAGCGGTGGCTGATATTTTCCAAGACATGTATGCAACTAAACAAAGGAGCAGTGGCTGATATTTTTCCAAGGTGCAGACGGTATAGGGTATAAGCGCGGGCGGCGAAAATAATATTCTAGAATCCAACTATCTACCAAAGATTTTCACTATACAAATGCAACAATAATTGTTATGGGTGTGTTTGGTTGCCAGCCCAACCTGGCTCCTAGCTTCCTTGGGCCAGTTTTTGGCTGTTTGGTTCGCTGGCAAGGGCCTAGGGCCTGGCTAGCATTAGCCAGTCGTATGCCCAAAGTCTGGCCCAAGTCGAACGTCCGAATTGGTGATTCTTCTCGGGCTAGGCCTGAGCCAGCCGTTCTCGTCATCGCTCCGTGCCTTCACCGTGTGCTCCGTCCCCGTCGCGACCCCGCGCGGCCCTCCCGACACCAGCGCGGCCCTCCAAGCACCAGCGCAGCGGCGCCTCCAAGCCCGACGAAGCCGGCCCCCAGCGAGGCAGCAACGGTGGTCGCGGCCGGCCGCCACCACCACAGCCAGGAGCTCCTACAGCAGCACCGCGGCTTGTGCGCGGCCACGACATGCCGCAGCAGAGCCGCATCCCGTCCGCGCCGCCTACACTCCCTCCGCCGCAACCACCGCCGCCGTCAGCAGCGGCGCCGGCACCGCCACCATCCCCAACGGCAACCCCGTCCTCACCTTGCTGGAACGCCACCGGGAACTTCAACGCCTCCACGGCCTCAACCTTCTGCTTGCAGCTCTCAAGAACTCCACCCGCAGTGGCAGGAGGTCGCCGACGCCGTCTCCTCCCGTGACAGCTACCCCAGCGCGCCCACCTACGGTACCAAGCCCGGCTCCGGCGGCGGCGACAGTGGGCACAACTCAAACAGCCGTAGTCAGGTGCCTGCTGCGCTGCGGGGTTGTCGTCGGGGATGGTGGCCCACAGGTGGTGGCGCTGCAACTCCGGCGGCCGCGCTCGCTCCCTTTGCAAGTGCTGGCGCTGCAGCTTCGGCGGTCGGCGAGGTCAGCGAGGTGCTCGACTGCTCGGCAAGGAGGAGGACGGCGAAGAGGGACGTGCCCACCAGCTGTTCGACAAAATGCCTCAAAGGGGGTGAACTCACCAGCTCAAAGAAGAGGTGACACTATGCAAAGCAAACCAACCAAACTAAACAAAACATGTGTGTAGCTAGGCTAAGATAATGCAGACAACCAAACAACCATGAATTGGCTTAGTTGGAGCAGGCTAAGGCTAGTCTGGCTTAATTTTGCTAGCCAGACTTGTCTAGGAAACGAACCAGACACACCCTATGAGAATAAAGTTCAAATACTCGTTATTTTCTTAACCATAATCTAGATTTATATTCGCTATCTAAAATTTATGTTCTATGAGAATATAAGATCAAATTGAACTCTAATTTTGACTTTTGGGTTAGACGGTGAATAGATCCATTAAAAATCATTTAAACAGTCAAAGCCGCCTAGTTGCTGCCTCCGAATTTAGATTACACGCAAGGACGAAGCCAGCTAGAAGCTAGTGGGTGCAAATGCACCGCCCATTTGTGAAAACAATTTCACCATATATACACCATGTATAGCATAAGTCTATGCACCCATGAGTCAAGTATACCACCCTCTAATTTGCACTAGTTTCGCCGCTGATTACACGTTCGCATCATATATCACAACACTTCACGAGAAAAAAACGAAGGTCTACGTGCACGCCCTCAAGAGTCAGCAGCCCACACCGCTCTACGCTACCCTTCACGATTTGCTCTCATCTCTTGGTGGTACGCCAGGGCACGGGACGATGGACTCAGAGCCCTCATTATCAGACACGTGGCATGTTCACGTGCCGGTAACGGCCACCTCCTCCCACTTCGGAGCCATGGACCTGGTCCAGCCGGGAACCGTGTAACCCTCCACCTCTCCCCTCTCTCCACCGATGAAGGGAAAGCAGAAGCTTCTTTGCCCCTCCCTCCCAAAAAGGCATCAAAATTCTCCGCTAGAAAAAATCTTCAAAATTCTCCGCTTATAGGGGGAAAAAACTAGATTCGGAGCAATCCATCATTTGTTTACTCCTCGATCGAGAGCCCCATTCGTTAGGGGTTAGGGTCGTAGCGAGGGCTCTGGAATTGGAATCCCAGCAGAGGAATCACACCCGGGCTGGGGCTTGCGGCGAAGGGAATGTCGGCAACCATCGACCGTCTCGCGACGCCGAGTGAGTGCCAAAATTCGTTTGCTTCAACTACATGCTCTTGATAATTCCCTTACGCCTTGTGCTTTCTTGTTTCTTCGATGTTGGGGTTGGAGAGTGGGGGCGGTCTCGCTACTTTGGTTCATCGGTTCAGTTGTATAACTCCGCCTTTTAGTGGATATAAAGATTTCCTTCTTTTGGGTTCAATATTGACAGTTGACTGCTGATAACCTGATAATTGATTGACGAACTCAAAATAACAAACGTGTCCTTCAAAATTCGGTACTTTGATTCAAAAAGATGAGAATATTTCTGCTAAATTGATGCCCGCGGCAGGGGGCATTGAGTTTCAACCCTTACAGTACAGTCTGGTTCGTATGAATGACTTGTAGTTGCACTACCAAATTTTGTTCTTTGTGAAGCATGTCAATTTGCTAATTTGCCTACTGATTGTTATGACTGCTATCCTGATTTCGATTTGGTTGACACACGGAATGCTGAAATAGTTTTGGGTGCAGGTCATGAGGGTCATGCACACAGTGACGAAAAGAGAGAGTGCAATTCCGATGAAGAGATCTCGGAAGGAGAAAGAAAGCCCAAAAAGGGCTCTTTGAAGAAGAGAGCAGTTACTGCAGGGTATAAATTTAGGCATTCGTTAAGGAGAAAGAGTAAAACCAAGAATGATAACCATGTAGCCTCAATAGAAGACATAAGAGATGTTCAAGAACTGGAGATTGTTGAAAGGTTCCGCCAGTGTTTACTTGATGAGGGCCTGTTGCCAGAACATCACGATGATTATCACACGATGTTGAGGTATTGCTGCATCGCATTTGCTCATCTTAAGTTCCTTGGTTCTTCTCTTCTGTCAGGTTTTACTTCCTGCACAATGTTTTTTATATGAAAAAAATCTCATGAATAGAAATTCGCCTCCTTATTTGGTTTAACTTTTTTTTCTATGCCTTTTACGTGTAGGTTCTTGAAAGCCAGGAAATTTAATATTGACAAAGCAAAGCATATGTGGTCAGAGATGCTTAGATGGAGGAAGGAATTTGGTGCTGACAATATAGAGGTAAAGCTAATTATCTAATATACCATGATATATGTAGTGTACTTATTTCTTTTTGTTTAACTTTAAAAGTCTAATCTGGTCCTTTAGGAATTTGACTACACTGAATTAGATGAAGTTGTGAAGTACTATCCGCAATTTTATCATGGTGTGGACAAAGAGGGAAGGCCTGTTTACATTGAACTAATTGGGAAAGTTGATACCAACAAACTAGTGCAAATCACAACTATTGACCGCTATGTAAAATATCATGTCAAGGAGTTTGAGAGATGTCTCCACATGAGGTTTCCAGCTTGTTCTATTGCTGCGAAAAGGCACATAGACTCATCTACTACGATATTGGATGTGAAAGGCGTGGTATGTGATTTTTATTTACAACATTTCCCTCAACAAACTTTACTTTAAGGGGGTTAGAGTAGCAATTAACTTGTGTTTGTAAGTCAAGGGCCTAAAGAACTTCTCGAAAGATGCAAGAGAGCTAATTATGCGGTTGCAGAAGATCAACAATGACAACTATCCTGAAGTATGTTATTCCCAACTTCAGTACTAGTTTTTTCACTATTCCGTGACTTCCCTGCCTCCCTGGTTATCTCTTCTACCTAATGTACTTTTCAATTATCACTGCTCATGAATTCACCATTTTTGTCTGGGCCTATACAGGGAAGTAATTTTCTAATGCATTATGAATGATCTTGCAGACCTTATACCAACTTTACATCATAAATGCTGGCCAAGGCTTCAAGATGTTATGGGGTACAATAAAATCATTTCTTGATCCAGAAACTGCTTCAAAAATTCATGTATGGTTGCTACTGTTTATTGCTACGGTCTTATCTTACTATTCATGTGTAGTTTTTGGTTTATATATACTGATTCTCACCAATCTTTTCCACATCAAGGTCCTCGGAAACAAGTACCAAACTAAATTACTTGAAATAATTGATGGCAGGTTAGGATCTCAAATCCTGTTAACTGGTTTTCTGTTTGGATTCCATCCTAATGTTTTTCAATTCCATGTTTTCAGTGAACTCCCAGAATTTCTTGGTGGCAAGTGCAGGTGTGAAGAGTATGGAGGTTGTCCGAAATCAGATAAAGGCCCTTGGAAGGATCCTGAAATTGTCAAGGTATTTTCCTAGTGCTGTCCTCATCATTCTGACTAGTTGTCCTGTTTTATAATACTGAAATAAAAGGCTTCAATTCCCAGAGGGTTATCAATGGTGAGGCAAACTATGGTCGGCAAGTTCTTGCTGTATCAAGCATAAATCAGAAGGAAGTTTGTTGTACTGAACACTCAACTGTAAGCCTGCTTTACATGGACGTTACTTGGAACATCTTTTTGAGATTTCCATTATTTACCTTATAAATCTTTCCCCCTTAGGAGCAGGAAAAAGGCAATGATGCCTCTGCCGAATCTATTTCTGAGGTGGAAGATGTTTCTTCTCCAACGGCTTTAGTGGATCCCATAAGCCCTAATTTGACCCTTGTGGATGAGGCAAGTATCCTTTTACTCTTTGAGCATCTGCAGAGTCAATGATAAGCATGCTATCCTATAGGTTTTATGACTTCAAATGATTCAGTTGCATATATAAATGTCCTTTTTGGGTTACTGCTTCTTAATGGTTGAACTCTTTATAATCTTTTTATGACTTCATCAGGTTCTCTCTCCTTGAGAAATATACCGGCAACATTGGGAGGACTTAAAACTCGAATTGTCGCGTGGTCAACAGTCTTAGTCCTGAGCTTGTTGGCATTCCTCCGTTCTGTCCTGAGCATAGTGACCAAAAGGCTCTCAAACCAAGCCATCACGTGTGACCACTATAGTGCTGACTTCCGTCAAGGATATACGCGAAATGGCACCCTTACATCTGTATTGACACGGCTTGGTGAATTGGAGGAGAAGATACAGACACTTGAAGCAAAGCCACCCCAAGTGCCATTTGAAAAGGAGGAATTGTTACATACTTCCGTTTACCGCGTGGATGTGTTGGAAGCTGAACTAATTTCTATGAAGAAGGTACTCTTGTTTTCTTAAAGAAAAAAAAGTAGCTGTAAGCTGATTACCAGGTTGACCCTAGTTTGGTATCTTAAATTTTAAGTATATGTTGTAGCTTCATTGTGAGGTAATAATATTTTTCTCAGCCATGTTAGTTACATCCAAGAATTCGGCTGTTCACTAAATTTCTTGATAATTTTGTTGTACCAGAACCAGAAGTGAAATCCTAGATTGATACATGGAGTTCATGAAACAATTAATAGAAAATGCTACTTTTCCTGTACTGACATTTGTTTCTCTCGTGAGCAGGTCTTGTATGAGACATTGATTCGGCAGGATGAGCTGCTTGCATATATTGACCAACAAAAGACAGCCAAATTTTGTGTAAGTAACGGCCGTTCGTATAGTTTGCCTTTTTCCTTTCAAGGGCATACCATTTAATGCTTCCCTCTTCAAGTCAATGCCTCAATGGTACCAAGTACGCAATCTCATATTTGTCCATCCATCATTTGCAGCGGCAGAAGTTCTGCTTCTAAGGGCCTGTTTGGAGGGGCTCGGCAGCCCTGGCTCCGAGCACTGTAACAGAGTATTGTGGCGGAGCCGCCGGACCCTTAGAAGGCTGGCTCCTCCGGCTCCTCCACTTTGCAGTTGTATTTTGCCGAAGCCGGCCAGCTCCGCGTTACAGTGCAGCACAGTGCTGTACAGTGCGCCTGCACAGGGAGCCGGAGCCGGCGAGAGCGGGTGCCAAACAGCCTTGAAGTATTGGAGTACCTGCCACCTATTTTCTTCTCTTTGGAGATGGCATGCTGCTATTGTGGACGCAGTATACTTGCAAATATCTTGGTATTTTGTTTTTTTTCAAATATCTTCGTATTTTGTTGCAGTGTAAAGAATTACAATTTTTAGAAATAGATAGGATTGACGAGCAGGGTAGCTTCTCTTGAGATCTTGTTTCAGTGAAAAAAGAGAAAAGTTTGATATCTTCTGTGCATTTTCAAGCAGGTGCAGGCGTAATGTTTCCCAGTACTTAGTGCAACTGTAACTCTGGTACATACTGGGTGTGTTTGGTTGGTGGATGGGGATGGATCATATATTTTGGTTTGGTTGGTGGACAGGGCTGAATCATATATTTTGGGGATGCAAGTTGAGTGGAACTGTATTTTAGAAGAGGTATTTGGTGAGGTTGCACGAGCGAATGGAAGAAAAATAAAGATACTGTTTGGTTACTTCAAGAGCAGATACAATCTATCTAGCATGTAAACTGACGTGTGGATCCATCACCCCGTACAAGCACGGCTGACAGTTTTATATGGCTCCACTCATAGGTTGAGCGCTTGGGTTTGGGATGGACCTGCCATTGTTTTACATGTGACGTGTGAAGAAGCATCCAAACAGAACCATGATCAATAGCCATGGGGTTGGGATGGATCTGCCATTGTTTTACATGTGATGTGTGAAGAAGTACAAGTCTGGGAGTCTATGAGGTACATGCCCTCGTGATTTGTGGAGCCTGCTCGGCACTCGGCACAGGGGAAATGTGACTGGCTAGGATGGCAGGCGCGTTTGGAAGCGCTTACCTGGCAATCGCTACATGAGCCACTTCACAATGTCACCAACCAAACGACCTTCTAGGTAACAACTGTATACGTGGGCCTGTTTGCTTCTAACCCTGGTGGAGGTGCATGGGCAAGCCAGCTCCCTAGGCCGTCAATTTCCAGCGCTTGACGGTTGGATCGACCTACCTAGGCGAGCGCCCTTAGGCCACACCGTGAAGCAAACGCCCGAGTCCCGCAAAACCGCTGATTGGAGCTTGCTTCACCACGTCACCAACCAAACAACCTCTTAAGTAACAGCTCTATGTGTGAAGTTTTGCAAAACCCGTTGGTTGGAGGTTGAACGCAACTTAGGAGCTGAAAAATCAAGCTTCACCTGGCTCCCTCTCGCTCTTGTGGGTCCCGCCATCCTTGGGCGCCAGAGGAGTTGAGAGGAACCTTCGTGGCCTCGTCTTCCCTATGCGCTAGCCCTGACACCGCTGCTTCGCTAGTAGGTGAGGGGCTGGCGCTAGTGGAGGATGGCCGGTGCTAGTGGAGGAGTTCAACGCTATTGGAGGAGGGCCTGTGTGGGGATTAGGGGCGGCGACAGGTGAGTGAGATGCGGAGGATTGGGGTGGTGTCGGGCGAGAGAGACGCAGGGGAGGTGAGAGAGATCTGTGAGGAGGTGAGAGGAATAAAAGAGTGAGCCCGATGATAAGTGAATTCATGTATGAAGTTGGCCTAATAAGAAGTCATTTTGGCAAACGTTCCTCTAACAAGTGAAGCTGGAGCCAAAAATAAAAATGCTCCACCAAAGAAGCCGGAACTAGAGCCATTTTATGCCTTATTTGGTGCATCTCTCCTCCACCAGCTTCAGGAGTTGTTTGAAGATGTTTTGTGCCAAATGGTGTAGCGTGAAACAACACCGGAGGAGCTCATGAAAACACGCTCTCACAAGGGGTGGATGGGAAATGGAGCTGAAAATATTAGCGTCTCCTAGCCGCCACTTGCACTGTGGACCCTAGCACGTGTCGGAGGTTGAATTTACCCTTGGCAGGGATGAAGGCACGATCGTCGGGGCAAACACGGAGCTGTAGGACCAGGGTGTGGGCACGAGCGAGGTCACTAGGACATGTGGCCACCAGGGCGTGAGCGGGGTCATAGGAGCCACGTGGCTACCAGGGCACGTAGCTGCCAGGGAAGAAGATAAGGAAGACCATGAAGGACAAGCGAATAAGAAAAAGAAATAGGAGAGGAGAAAAAAGAGAGAGAAGGGCATTACGATCTATTCATTGTTTTTTATTACTTGCTAAGCGCTTTACCAAAGCTTCAGCTCCACCAATAGAGCTGCTTATGGAGCTAAAACATTTTTTTTGCTCCACCAGTGAAGTGCAACTGTGCCAAACGAGGCCTAGATCTTGCGAAAGCTCTACCAAACGAGCCTTTATTATATCATTTTCATCTCTAGTTGGCACCACCTGGGAAATACGGCTAGCGAGGCAATTGTCAGGGATATTTTGTTTCGGCTAGACAGTTCTTAGGCCATTGATATTCAGCGCCTAGGGTTGGATCATTTAGACTAATGTTGTTTGTAGTATATAATTTGTTTAGTTTAATGGATGCAAGGTTGGATTGAACAAGACAACATGAAGATCAAGTAGTCTGAAAGGATCAAGATGCCCAAGAGGGGGGTGAATTGGGCTTTTCTAAAATTTATTTCAAGAATTAAATCCTACTAAGCCATAATTCACCACTAGTGCCTACAAGTGTTCCTAGTGATTCTACCGATAAAGGTTTTGCACCCTAAGTTCCAATCCTAGTCTAGCATGGCAATTCTAGGAATGTAAATCAAGCAAAGAAAGTAATGCGGGAAAGTAAATTGCTTGAATGTAAAGGGTTAGGAACACGGCGATGTTTTTCTGAGGTATCTGAGAGTCGTCACTCCCTACTAGTCCTCATTGGAGCACCCGCGCAAGGGTGTAGCTCCCCCTTGATCCGCGCAAGGATCAAGTGCTCTCTACGGGTTGATTCTATGACACTCCGTCGCGGTGAATCGCCCACAACCGCTCACAAGATGAGTTGGGTCATCCACAAGCTCCGCCGGATGATCACCAAGCTCCCAATCACCACCAAGCCGTCTAGGCGATGGCGATCACCAAGAGTAACAAGCAAGAACTCTCACTTGACCACAACAAGCCTAATGAGAAGGTGGATGCACACTTGCTACTCCCTAGTCACTAATGAGGGTCCTTAATCTTGGATTCTCAAATCTCAATCCTCACTAGGGCTCTTGCACTCCCTTGCACTTGAAAAGTGTTTCTTAGCTGAACAAACGAGCAAGAGCACCTCAAATGGAGGGGTAGGGGATGTATTTATACTCCCCCTCAACTCTCCCAACCGTTACCTTCAAAAACAGCAACTTTCGGGGCCAACAGACGCGTCCATCACCACCGAAGTGCGCGTCTGTCGCGTGTAACGGAGTACAAAACATTCAACTAGCCGTTAGGGGCCAACAGACGCTGGGCCGCGTCTGTCGCCCTAGCACCAGACGCGTCTGTCGCGTGGTCTGAGCACTCAGGGCATTCTAGACTACGTCTGACGCACATTAGACGCGTCAGACGCTATGCCCTATCGGCGTCTGTTGCGGGCAACAGCGAGGGATGCGTCTGACACTTTTTCACCCCCACGTCTGTCGCTCCAAATTCACTCAGGCCGCGCAAGTTCCATGCGACAGACGCTGACATCAGCGTCTGTCGCTCTTGCCTTCAGCGTCTGTCGCTTGTTTGAAGGCCGAAACGACTTTCGATTCAAACACTTCTTGAACGGCTTTTGTTCCAAACAATCTCAGGGCCATCTTGTCGTCCATTAGACTCACCTAGGTCAAGCTACCCATCCATGCCCCCCCTTAATAGTATGGCCAAAGGAGAGAAACAAAAGTCCTGACGACTAATCCGAACGTCACTCAACTCCTAACTGTCCTTAACCTTGTCGTCCATCCTTTGAAAACCGAAAACGATTTCCATCGATAAGGGGCATGATCACCACATCGCCCACGATTGCCATTACCATGACCTAACATTCTATCGTCTCTGCAAAACACATGTTAGTCATGATAATTAACCGTTGTCATCAATCATCGAAACTCACTCTAGGGGCCTAGATGCTTTCATAGTCAACACCTCAAGGAATGAAGAGGAGCTCTGTTGAAGACCTCTGAAGACTTGCAAGAAATCCAAGACATCAAGAAGAAAAAACCCAGATGAGAGACGCGAAGGAACAGAGCCAAACCGACTCTACACATTGGCACTGGATTTCTCTTGTGTGATGCCCTTGGCAGAGGCACCAAAGATAGGGCCAGGGAGGACCCCGACGGTATGATCATTAATACTCACTTGAAAACTCCTGTGGTGTGGGGTTGGTCAGCACCGGAGTTTAGGCTCCAGGCCAACACTTGGGCGAAATTCTTTGCAGAAGGTTTTTGCAGGCTCTATATAAAAGGGGAGCTTTGCAGAAGTTATGCAAAAGGTTTATAGGGAGCACTAGATTTCTCCGATGGTGCATCGGAGAAAAGTCACCAAAGGAAAGGAGTGCGAACGGTTGACAATTGCTAGTCACAAAGGCTAGTTGACATGACAGGCACCGAATTTCTTCGTGATCTCATCGGACCTTCCGGTGGGTGCTGTATGAAGGCAGTCCGAGACTAGCGACTATATCTCAGGGTGGAGGCTATATATCCCTCCTGGACATTTGATGGTTGTTGGAGCTAAGGATCACCCCTAATGAGTTGAGGTTCATTCTTAGTGCTCTAGCCACAAAAAGTTCTTAAGGAATTATTAGATGATTAGCATAGTGCTTAGGTTAGTTAGATCACCATATTGGCACTTTTTTCTAGGCTTAGGCTTAGTGTTTAGTGAGGTTTGTATACCTCTGGTCAGTCGGTGCTTGCGCATACCATTGTTGTACACTAAGGGTTTGTAATCTTGCAAGATCACACTAACCATGTCTGTGGTGTGGCTGCCTAGCTTGTACTGGAGGGAACGAGACAACAATATTTCGATACCGAAGATCGATAGTGAAGATGGCGGGGAGCGATTCAGGAGAGGCCATCTGAGAGACCAACTTACGCGTCGGGAAAGCCCGAGGGTTATCCTCGAAGTTACCTGCCCGGGAGCTTGGTCCTTGTGTAGGAGCCTTGTGTGGGGCTCCAACGAGGACTAGGAGAAAGTTGAGCATAGCCGCATGCAGAGTGGTGAAGTGCCCATGAAGCTGGTGTGTGGCACGGAGGAGAAAGAGGGAGTGGATGGGGAGAGAGAGGTGAGGGAGTTTTTGTTTTTTGCAATTTACATCCACATCGGCACAACAATGTAGGCATCAAGAGGTGACATGGTGGGCTTTGGACCTTTACTCAAGCGTGACACTAGATTAAGGACCTAAATGCGAACACAAGGTTGATATGTGCCCTTGTGGTTCATTTTGTGATGAGTGATTGTCAACGTGATCCATGATCTAGGTTGACTTTGTGACTAACCATAGAGTGAGTTGGGTTGTGTGACATGTCTCTTGGCTTGTGGTGTGTAGGTGTGGAGCTCAGAGGCGGTGGTCGACGACGACGTAAAGGTCAAGTAGGGACGTGCTGTGTCGATGGACCGGGAGCGGTGAAGGGTGGACGTGAGGCTTAGACCGAGGGACCAGGAGGTCGGGTGACCAGCCGTGGTGGCTGACATCTGGGACATCGATAAGCGCAAGTATACATGGGAGTGACCGTGTTGACCGAGTCAAGACGGCGGACGTGTGAGTCGAGCAGGGCTCAGGAGGACTTAGCGGACGGTCGGGCAATGACGGTGTTTTTCGTTCCCCTTCAATTTCCCGTTGATTGGCTTCAAATTAAGCGATGATCTCTTAGAGATTGCTCCCCTACTGCCTTGTGATCACGTGTATCAAGTTTGGTGGCACTTGGTGTTGATTTGGCCGCAAATCGGGTGAATCTTTGTTCTTGGCGATTTTCGGGCGAACTGTTTCGTAATTCCCAGACAGTCAGCCCTCGGGCTCAGGTTCAACTCGTTTGCGTTCGCACTGTGTCCAGACTTGCGGACAGTCTGGGGTCTAGGTGCAGACAATCCACCACCCCTGCGCGAGTCATTTCCAGAAGCTTTTTCTCTCGGTCGTTTTTGGTTTTCTTGCTTGTGGACAGTCCGAGCTTGCCCTGCAGATAGTCCTCCGCTGTAGCTCGAGCCCTATCCAGAACTATTTACTGTCATTCGGTTTTCGGGAGTTGAACGTCGGACAGTCCGGCCCTCAACCCCGGACAGTCCGAGACCTGCACCACGGACACTCCGGGCTTCCTACGCTAGACAGTCCGGGCTTGCACAGTTTGTGCTGTTTTCTCTCGTTCTTTCGTGCACTTGTTTCCGTCGGTTTTCGATCGTCTCGCTGTACCTTTTTGTCATCACCAAAGGTACCTAGCCACCTGTTGGCTTGTGTCCATACCGTTCTTCGTGTGTTTGTTCTTTGGGTCATGATTTTGGGACAACGACCTAAAGTTTTCGAAAGAAATTTGAGGCTCCCATTCACCCACCCCTCTAGTCGCCGTTTTCGGTCCTTCAATTAGTATTAGAGCTGGTTAAGGATTATTCCACCTTAATCGGTCCGTGGTCCATAAAGGCGACATGGAGCGCGGTTCCAGCAAACCACCGTTCTTCGATGGAACAAACTACCCCTATTGGAAGATTCGTATGTCCGCACATCTTCAAGGGATTGATTGGAAAGTTTAGGGGATTTATGAGAATGCTAATTACATTGTGCTTGAAGCTCGCATTACTCAAGATCAAGTTGATCAGCACAACGCAAATAGCAGGGCTCACAGTGTTCTTTTCTCGAGTCTTTCGTTTTGTGAGTTTGAGAGTCTCCGATTGTGCGACTGCTCGAGAGATCTGGGGGAGGCTTCGGAGCTATCATGAGGGGACCGCACAGGTCAAAATGAGACTCTTCGAGATGTACAAGCGTGAGTATGAGAACTTCTGTCAGTTGGAGGGAGAGTCTATCGATGCTTTGTTTTCTCGCTTTCAGACGATTGTGAACAAGATGCGGACAAACAAGCCGCAGCTACCTTATGATGATCATGAGAGGGCACTCAAGGTTCTATATGCCCTAGATCGGAAGGTGTGGGATGTGAAGGTGTCCGCTATCATTAAGTCTGTGAACTATGACATTCTCACGGTGGATGAGCTTTTCAGCAAGCTCAAGTCCACCAAGATCGACTACTAGACTCAAGCCAAGATCAAGAATCCCTCTGCACCGACTATGGCTTTGGTCTCAGGTAACGGCTCAAGTTCTTCAGCTAACCCTTCACAAGATGTCATTTGCCTTATCTTCTTTGGTGTCTATCACAGAGGAGAAGTTGGAGGCCCTTGGGGATGACGAGCTGGCGTTGGTCATCAGCCGGTTTTTGCGGTTTCACAACAACTGCTTGAATCACCGGTGTGGTGGTGGTCCGAAGAAAGGATGCTACGGCTGTGGAGACCCTGACCACTTCATTGCCCACTACCCCAAGAAGAACAAGAGCTTCTCCAGCAAGCACGACTCCGGCAAGCGCAAGGACAAGCGCGAGTACACCTCTGGCAAGCACAAGTCGAAGGGAGGTTTCGATAAGGAGGCACTCAAGAAGAAGTACCTCAAGAAGGCCAAGGCCTAGGAGCGTGCCTTTATTGCCTCCCTTAGCAACCTCGATAACGACACTGACAACGACCGCTCCTCTTTCTCGTCAAGCGACGATGAGCCCGAGAGGAAGCGCGAGGACAAGATGACTGGGCTTTTCTTCATCGCCGGTTCCACCCATGGAGGGTTTTGCACCATGGTGGTCGATACCGAGGTGAAGGCTAGCAAGGACATGGTTCCATCGATGGTGACACTACTGAGGTAACACCTTCTATCGACAATCTTGTTGCTGAGCTTGATATCATAACTGACTCCTTGATGAGCCAAGATAAGCTGTTAAAGCGTGCTGCCCGTGAGAGGAAAGAGTTTAAGGACAAGCTAGAAATCGCGCTGAAGGAGCTTGAGGAAGCTAAGAAGCTTGCTGTAGTAGTGCCAGATGAGGTTGAGTGCGATGAGTGTGCTGTTCACATGTCCAACCTTACTGATTTGCAATCCAAATATGTTGCTTTGCTTGATGAGAATGATGAGCTAAAGTCTAGGTCTGGCTTGTTAGGTGCGTGCAAGTCCTGCTCGGGCTTGCAATCTGAGCTGACAGAGAAGAATGCCAAGATCTCTGCTCTTGAGAAGGCCAGTTCAGATAGCACAGATGTTGCTAAATGTGCATGTTGTGAGAGCTTGGTGCTAGAGCTTGAGTCTTGCAGACACGACAAGATGAGAACCGAGGAAGACAACACATACCTTTGGTCCATCTTGAGCTGGGTGTCTTGCAATGAGCTACAGTTGGGCATGATGATGAGCCAGTTCAGGCGGGGAACTGGTGCATCAGGTGTAGGCTTTGCTTTAGGTAGGAAGGGTGAAAGTGTCATGGCAAGGTTGGTGAGTTCAATGGTTTGAACCCAAGTGAGAAACCTTCCACTACTCACAAGTTGATCAAAATCACTCCACCTAAGCACACTGAGGCTGTTGTCAAAGATGGGGTGTTTGAAGAACCTCCAAAAGCTCTACCTCAGAAATAAGTTTGGTTTCCAAAACCTAACCATCTCAAGAACCCACTTGACACTCTACCAAATATCTCTGAGGATCTCCTCCTAGAGACAAAAAGCCACCAAGAATGAACCATACCCATAAGAGAGTGAGCCAACAACCACCTAAGAGAGAGGTAAGGTATCACTGTGACTACTGCCATAGGGATGGTCACCTTGCTGAGTTTTGTTTTAGGAGAAAGAGAGATGAGCGGCGAGACTACGAGTTGAACAACCGGAACATGTACCGCCCGCCCCATGACGTACATGTGCCACCTGTTTAGAGGCGCAGTGCTAGGCCTAGAGGTGCAATGCCTCAAGGTGCTAGGCCTCAGGTTGCGAGACCACGTGGTGGTTGTGGTGGCTGTGCCCGACGTGGTTTAGGTTGTGGTCAATATGATTTTGAACCCTGTGGCAGTGACTTTGCTTTTCAGTCCCACAGCTCTAGCGGACCACGTTTTCCCCCACGTGGTGCTCGCTTCCCTCAAATGGGACATAGAATGTTTGGTGTTTTTTCTAACACTTTTCTAGGGCAAATGAGCCAACACTGGTATCCTTCACAGTTTACAAACCCCAGTGTTGCGCCATTTGCTCATCCCATGTCTTTCTATTGATGCTGGACGGAGGCCTAGAGAGAACATGTGGCTCATTGATTCCGGCTGTTCGCGCCACATGACCGGAAGTTCAAAATGGTTCTCCAGCCTCGACCCCGTGCAATGTAAGGAGTACATCATATTCGGGGACAATAGCAAAGGTAAGGTGCTTTCTCGTGGGACCATTCAGGTCAACGAGAGTTTTATTCTGAAGGATGTTGCTTTGGTTTTGAATTTGCATTTTAATTTGCTTTCAATTTCGTAACTCCTTCAGGATAGCTTTGAAGTGCGCTTTAAGACCGGCTTGTCTCAAGTTCTTGATTTTCAGGGAAATCTTGTTTGCCAGATTGCCCCTTTTGGTCGTGTCTTTCGAGTTGATTTTTCTACTCCTCTGGCTCTTCTCGATGTTTGGTGTCCGGATCCTCCTCTGAGCTTTGGAAGTGGTATAAGAGACTGGGTCATTTGAGCTTTGACTTACTAGCTGGGTTGAGCTCACTTGATCTAATCCGAGGATTGCCCAAGTTAAAATTTGAGAATGATTTGGTCTGCCACCCTTGTTGCCACGAGAAGATGGTTGCCACTTCTCACCCACCTATGAACCAAGTCATTACCAAGGAACCCCGCGAGCCACTTCACTTGGACACAATTGGTCCAGCTCGGATTCCGTCAGATGGTGGGAAGTGGTACGTTCTAGTGATTGTGGATGATTTTTCTCGCTACTCTTGGGTGTTTTTCATGGAGAGTAAGGATGAGGCTTTTTCACATGCTCAGAATTTGATTCTTCAGTTGCAAAATGAGTTCCCTAAGAATGCTATAAGAGCGATTCGTAGTGATAATGGCACAGAATTCAAGAATACTCATTTTGAAACCTTTTGTGCTTCTTTGGGCCTCGAGCATCAGTTTTCCACTCCTTATGTCCCTCAGCAAAATGGTGTTATTGAGCGTAAGAATCGGACCCTTGTTGAGATGGCCAGGACGATGTTCGATGAGCATAGGACTCCTAGGAGATATTGGGCTGAAGCGATCAACACCACGTGCCACGTTTCCATTCGCATTTTCCTTCGAGCTTTCATGAAGAAGACTTCTTATGAATTGCGACTCGGATGACCACCCAAGGTAAGCCATTTCAGGGTGTTTGGGTGCAAATGCTTCATCTTGAAACAAGGTAATTTAGACAAGTTCGAGTTCAGGTCTTCCGATGGTATTTTTCTTGGTTATGCTTCTCACTCTCATGCATATCGTGTTCTTAGCCTTGAACTAATAGAGTTGTAGAGACCTGTGAGGTCACATTCGACGAAACCATGCCTTGTTCCACTCTTGTCTTTGATTGTGCTGGTGATCAGGAGATTGGTGAGAGCATCTTTGTGGAGGAGGAGCAGGAAGATGCCGATTGGGGTGATCCTAAGCTGACTCCACCGGCTGCCCCTCTCGAGCCTGCGACGTCCACTTCAGCTCACGGCCCCGATCCCTCTTCTTCCACTACTTGGGGTCCATTTGAGGAGTCTCCTCAGCCTGCGTCAGCTACACCTAAGGAGGCCCCAGCTGCTGTTGAGGGGGAGGCAACTTCTTTAAGGGAGGCACCATGACACATTCAGCGTCGCCACCCACCTCAGACCATGATCGATGACATCAACTAATGAGTCACGCGGTCCAGGTCATATCACATCTCACACTTCACTCACCCTGCTTTCGTAGCTTCTTTTGAGCCTCGAGATGTTGGACATGCTCTATCTAATGCCGATTGGGTCAATGCTATACACGAGAAGTTAAAGAACTTTGAGTGGAACCAAGTATGGGTGTTAGTTCCACCTCCACATGATTGCCAACCTATAGGTACAAAGTGGGTTTACAAGAACAAACAGAGTGATGATGGGGGGGTAGTGAGAAACAAGGCTAGGCTAGTGGCTCAGGGGTTTTGCCAGAAAGAGGGGATAGACTATGAGGAAACCTTTGCTCCTATTGCCCGTTTAGAAGCCACTAGGATTCTTTTAGCGTTTACAGCTTCGAAGGATTCAAGCTGTATCAGATAGATGTGAAGAGTGCTTTCTTGAACGGGTACATAGAGAAAGAGGTTTATGTTAGGCAACCACTTGGCTTTGAAAAACCTAAGTTCCCCAACCATGTTTTTAAACTCCACAGAGCCTTGTATGGGTTTGAAACAAACCCCGAGAGCCTGGTATGAGCGTTTAAAATCTTTCTTGCTTGAGAAGGGTTTTAGAATGGGTTCAGTTGACAAAACGTTGTTTCTCCTCAAGCAAGGCATTGACACTCTCTTAGTTCAGATATACGTGAATGATATCATCTTCGGTGACTCTTCTCATGCACTTGTTGCCAAGTTTGCAGATACTATGAGCAGGAAATTTGAGATGAGCATGATAGGCGAGTTGACTTTCTTCCTCAGGCTGCAAATCAAGCAAACTCGCGAGGGGACATTCGTGCACCAAGGCAAGTACACCAAGGACGTGCTCAAGAAATTCGATATGGGTGAGGGCAGGCCTCTTTCGATGCCCATGTCAACCACGATGGCCCTAAACGAAGATAAGGAAGGAGAAGCCATGTACTAGAAGGAATACGGAAGCATGATCGGATCCTTGTTGTACTTGACGGTGACGAGACCAGACATCCAGTTCACGGTCTGTTTGTGCACGCGCTTTCAGTCCTCGCTGCACACATCTCATCGTCAAGCCGTCAAACAGATACTCAGGTATCTTCATTTCACACCTGAGTTCGGTCTTTGGTTTTCGGCCTCCTCCTCTCTTTCCCTTTGCGGGTATTCCAATGCGAATTATGCTAGGTGTCGTGTTGAGAGGAAGTCCACTTCGGGGACTTGTCAGTTTCTTGGATCTTCTCTTGTGTCTTGGTCTTCTTGCAAGCAGTCTAGCATTGCCCAATCCACCACAGAAGCTGAGTATGTTGCTGCTACTGCTTGTTGTTCCCAGTTGCTTTAGATGATAGCTACTTTGAGAGACTTTGGATTAGAATTTAGGCGAGTGCTTTTGTTTTGTGATAGCACCAGTGCCATAAGCGTAGCCAAAAACCCAGTCCTCCACTAAAAAACAAAGCACATAGAAGTCCGCCTTCACTTCTTGCGTGACCACTATGATACAGGTGATATTGATCTGCACCACATTGATACCCAAAACCAGCTTGCAGATATCTTCACCAAACCACTTGACCAAGCCTAGTTTGCTCACTTGTGACAGAAGCTTGGAGTTTATTTCCCTTTTTAGAGGAGGGGAACTTTGGATGTTGTACACTAGTTTTTGGTTTCTTTGTACTTTAGTTTTGTCTTTTGTCTTTTGTCTTTTGTATCATATTGCATCTCATTTCATCATGTACAATAGAACATTTTGAGCTTCATGATTATAGTGACTAGAGTGAGGTAATGCTCTACTTGGTATGTTATGTATGTACATGATGGTGCTTTTGGCTTAGGCTCCTTTTGATCATTTGATGCATGTTATGAGCTAAGCCTGTTTTTTAATTGTGAACATGATTAAACACTATTGAAACTTGAAATTTGTTTACCGCTGGGATTGGCACTAGCATGTGTAGGATTTGTTGAGATCCCCGATGCTATCACTTATATGCTAGGTTGCTACGTCTCATGCTTTGAGTTACTCACTTGCTTGGACAACTTGGAGATTTTTGTGCTAAAACTTGAAAAACAAGCTAAGTGATGAGAAAAGATCGGATGGGTCTGTACTGTCCTACATCATGGTATCGAGACGGCTTTCAATTGCACATTTGGATGAACTTGAGCCTTGTAGTGGATGTCGAAACCATTGTCTTAAGCTTCTGATTGTCTGTGACATAGGCTTGGCATGGTTGCTAAGTTAGGCCTGACGGTACAGATAACCTCTCGCACACACATGTTTTGACTAATTCTTGTGTTAAGCTGCAAACTCCGATACATATAAAGTTTGATGAAAACACAAGTGTTAGGTTCGTCTTTGACATGATGTGTGACTGCTGCTTGGGGTAGTTCACCTTGTATATACTTGTTAGCACTAGGTTGATTTCTAGCTTATACCTGCTATGTGCTACTTTCAGTGGTGAATCCCTTGTTGAAATAGCTTAAAACTGCTCAAAATTGCTTAATTATCATATTTTGTTTCACTTGATCAGTTTGAGCATTTGCTAGCACCTGTATTTGTTGCTACACACATGACAACACCACATAGAGCATCTTTTTACTCTGATTACTATCCTCCTGAAGCTTCTGCATTATTGCATCCCTTGCATTCATAGCATATTTTGAGGGGGGGTTGTAGTCTATGGTTTTATCTTGATAAGTGCATGTGTCAACAAGGGGGAGAGTTCCACACACAAAAGGGGAGAGATACCAAACCTCATGTTGAGTGCATGCATTCATTTGGAAGATTGCATTTGTTCAGGGGGAGTTGCAATTGAGTTGCTTTTGCTAGATGTGTTGAGCCTTTGCCTCTTCTGGAGGGTCTAGTTGCTTTTCTGGCTTTCCAAGTTTTGCTAGTGGTGTTGAGCCCATTGCCTCTTCTTGAGGGCTAGCTGTGTTTTACTTGGTTGCGTTGAGTCATTGCCCATGTCTTTGGGGACCAAGTTTTGCTCATTTAAATGACCCAGTTTTGTCTTTTCTCTGGCTTTTGGTCAATTGGGTGGGCTCTTTGTTTTCTCTTCTTCTTCTTTTTCCTTTGCTCAAGCTGTTGAAAGCCCTAGTTTGGTTTTGGATAATTGATGAAACCTAGAGACTAATCATTGTGCCAAGTGTGTAGACATGAAATGATAAGTCTCATGCCAAGTGGAGCCTAGAGATGATCATGGTGATGACCACAAGATGATCAAGGGCTCAAGTTGGAAAAGAGAAAAGAGAAAAACAAAACCCAATGGAAATCAAGGCAAAGGTGTTGCACAGGGTTTTGGTTTTGGTGCTCAAGACACCATAGAGGGTGTGATCACATTTAGGATCGATAGCCATACTATGAAGAGGGGAATTTCACGGTTAAAACGGTTATCATGTGCCACAAGGTGAATTCATATGAGCATATGCATTAGGACCTAGTGTGAGCTAACATAACCCTTGAAAATGTTTGTAAAAATATGCTAGCATACATACACAAGGTGATACACTTGGTGGTTAGAACTTTTAAGCAAGGGTTGAAGAGGTGATGAAGTCGCGGTGGCGTTTCTTGCTGAGAAACACCGACCGGATGCCGGTGTCGTGAGCACCGGACTCAGTTCTGAGCGTCCGGTCAGTTCTGACGACAGCATCACACGCATAGAGCAGCAGCATGGTGGCTTGATCAGACGCTGGCCACATTCGGTCGATAGTCACCGGACGTGTCCGGTCACAATAAATGCGCTCTGGGAGCTTATTGGACTCGACCGGACTCTGCGTGACCTGTGTCCGGTCACTCTGAGGAGCGTGTCCGGTCACCACTTAACCGCACGAGGGATGTTCCTGTTGACCGTTGAAGATGGACGGGCGAGTTTTGAATGAGGACACGTGGCGCCCATCTGTGGGTTTGGCACGCATCGACCGGACGCTGAGGCTGCGTCCGGTCAACCCGACCGGCGCGTCCGGTCGCCCCGTAGGAGGCATAGTGAAGGGCCTAACGGCTCTATTCTTTGGGGACGCTTATAAATAGTTGGTGACCGACTCTTGGGGAGCTCTCTTGGACTTTTGATCATCTTGACATCCTCTTGAACTGAGCATACTCCCTCCCACTCATCTCCTTTGCTTGGTTGCTAATCCAAATTGAGATTGAGTGATCCAAGTGCATTGTGCTTGTGAGTTTGCATCTTAGTGGCACTTGGGTGATCTTTGGCTGCGGGATTCTTGTTACTCTTGGTGGTTACCGCCACTTAGACAGCTTGGAGCAGCAGAGGAGTTGTGGCAAGAGTTGGTGATGGTTCTTAGCCACCTCCCGGTGATTGTGAGGGGTTCTTGTGCCTTTCCCGGCGAAGCATCAAAGGCAACTCTAGTGGATTGCTCGTGTCATTGAGCTATCTCACTTGTGGATAGGTTCTTGTGGTGTCCACAGGTTGGACGAGGTTCATGCTACACCTCTTAGCCGCCGAACCACCAAGTGTTGGTCAACACAACGGGGACTAGCATGCTGCCAAGCACGTGAACCTCAGGAGAAAAACATTGTGTTCATCTTGTGTATGATTGGATTTCTCCCGGTGATTGGTATTCATCTTATTGTGATTGGTTCATTCCTCAATGTGGCGGTATAAAGATCACATTCCTCTTATTTATATTCCTACAAACTAGTTGTAACAAGCTCTTTAGTGTAATTAGTTTTGAGAGCTTGTCTTATCTTTGCTAGTGTAGCTTCTCACCTAGTTGAGCTCTTTAGTGTAGCTAGCTTTTGAGAGCTCGTAGTGACTTAGCCATTGATTGACTTAGAGATTATAGCAACTAGAATTGGTGGGATAGGTGGCTTGCAACTCTTGTAGAGCTGGAGCAAAATTGTAGTTCGTCATTTGTTGTATTGACCCATTTGCTCTAGTGAGTTTGTAGATTTTTAAATAGGCTATTCACCCCCCTCTAGCCATATTTGGACCTTTCAAGTGATATTAGAGCCATGGTCACCATTTATTGAAGGCTTAACAATCTCGGTGCTCAAATTATGTTCAACCATGTTGGGGGCAAACCACCTTTCTTTGATGGCACTAGTTCCTTTGACTGAAGAGAAAGATGAAGATGTACCTTGGTTCAATCAATGATAGAGTATGGGATGTAACTGAGCATGACTTTGTGATCCTTGATCCCACCAGCCTCACCGACAATGAGAGAGCAAACAAGCAATGCAATATAATGGCTCTCAACATCATTTACAATGGCATTGATTCAAAGGTGTTTGAGCAAGTCAAGGATCTTGAGAGGGCTAGTAAAGTGTGGACAATATTGGAGGAAACATATGAGGGCACTACAACCGTAAAGAGTGCCAAGCTATACATGCTCAAGGACAATCTATCAAACTTCAAGATGAAGGATGATGAGTCCATTCCGGAGATGTTCTATAGGCTCCAAGTCATTGTCAATGATCTCAAGAGTTTGGGTGAGAAAGTAAAGGATGAGGACTTCTATCATAAGTTCTTGATGTGCTTGCCAAAGAAATTTAAGACATTGAGAACTATCATTTTTATAGGAGGATTGACCGGTGTATCTCTCAATGAGATACTTGGAGATGTCATGACCGATGCTTAATACAACGATAGTGACAATGAAGATGAAGAGAAGAAAGACAAGAAAGATGATGATAAGAAGAATAAAAGTGTGGCTTTCAAGGCATCCACCTCATCCAAGAGCAAGGGCAAGTCTAAGAAGGAAGCATCAAGTGAAGATGAAGATGCAAGTGATATTGATGATGAGGCAATGACTCTTCTAGTGCGCAAGATGGGCAAATTCATAAAGAAGAGAGGCTATAGTGCAAGGAAGAAAAGAGATCACATAAAGGATCATGTGAGGCTATGCTTTGAGTGCAAGAGCCCAGATCACATTGCGGCAAATTGTCCTTACAAGAAAGATAATGAGGAGGATGAGAAGAAGAAGAAGAAGGACAAGAAGAAAAAGAAGGAGAAGAAGATGACCTTCAAGAAGAAGAAGAAGAAGAAGAAGAAGGGAAGTGATTATGTGGTCACTTGGGATAGTGATTGCTCCAATGATAGTGATGATGATGATTCAAGTGATGATGACAAGAGGTCCATGAAGAAGGCACTTGCAAGCATCGCCATCCACAACAAGCCATCCCTCTTCGACACTCCGACATGCCTTATGGCAAAGCCCACTAAGGTAAAATATGATGAAAGCGATGATGAATGTGAAAGTGATGATTGTAGGAGTGATGATGAGGAGGACTACTCCAAGGATGAGCTCATAAAGATATGTGAGCAACTTAGCACCGGCTATGAAAAGAAGAGAAAGGAGTGCAAAGCATTACAAAAGGAGCTCAAAACCCTTAAGCAATCCTTTGATGAGCTCCAAGCATCTCATGAGTGTCTAAAGGAAGACCATGAGGAGCTTGGCCTTACTCAGACTAAGCTAAAAAAAACTAACTCCTCTCTACTTGAGCAAGCTAAATAGGAGACCAAGATGGAGTAAGTGATCGTGACTTGTGATATGGGACTAACATGTGATCTTATTGATGAATCTTCTTATAGTCCTATTATTGTTGCTCCCACTAGCCCTTCTTGTAGCACTTCCACTTCTACCTCATCTACTAGTGATGGTTTCACTTGTGATGCCTCACTAATGGTTGAGAATGAGACTCTCAAGAAGGAGGTCAATGAGCTTACTCGTGCCTTAGGCAATGCCTATGGTGGAGATGTCTGATTGCTAAAGTGCTTGAGTAGCTAAAGGTTTTCTCTCAACAAGGAGGGATTGGACTGTACCTCCAAGAAAGGTAAGATGGCCTTTGCAACTCACAAAGTTAGCTTTGTGAAGGGCAATGGTCGGTTTTGTAATAGATGCAAGCAAGTTGGGCATATAGAGTAAAATTGCAAGACCAACAAGAACAAGCAACTTAATGTATCCTTAATTAAATTTGATTCTTGTTATATGCTTGTTAAGGGTGCCAATGGTGTGAAGGCTAATTTCATTGGTACATCAATTGTGGGCCCAAAGAAGAAGGTCATTCGGGTACCAAGGACCTTGGTGACTAACCTTCAAGGATTCAAGCAAGTTTGAGTACCTAAAAAGAATTGATCTTCTTTTATAGGTCAATTATAAAGCCAGAGGAAGGCATTAGGTGCTTGATAGTAGGTGCACACAACACATGACTGGTGATTCAAGAATGTTCAATTCAATCAAGTCAAATGATGGTGATGGTGTTCAAAGTATTACATTTGGTGATAATAGCAAAGGTAAGGTCAAGGGGCTTGGTAAAATTGCTATATCCAATGATTTGAGCATTTTCAATGTGCTACTAGTAGAGAGCTTGAACTTCAACCTATTGTCAGTAGCTCAATTGTGTGATCTTGGTTTTAAGTGCATTTTTGGTGTTGATGATGTAAAAATCATAAGTGTAGATGGCTCTAACTTGATCTTCAAAGGCTTTAGATATGAGAATCTATACTTGATTGATTTTGATGCTAGTGAAGCTAAATTGTCAACATGCTTGCTCACCAATCTAGCATGGGTTAGCTATGGCATAGAATACTTGGTCATGTTGGGATGAAGCAATTGAACAAGTTAGTGAAGCATGACTTAGTTAGAGGCTTGAAAGATGTCACATTTGAGAAAGATAAGCTATGTAGTGCATGTCAAGCCAGAAAGGAAGTGGGCAACACTCATCCAAAGAAGAGCGCAATGAGCACATCCAAGGCATTTGAGTTATTGCATATGGATTTATTTGGACCAACAACTTATACAAGCATTGGTGGCAACAAGTATGGCTTTGTGATTATGGATGATTTAACTAGATACACTTAGGTGGCATTTCTTGGTGACAAGAGTGATGTGTTTGCAACACTCAAGACATTCATCAAGAGAGTGAAAAATGAGTTTGAAACCACAATCAAGAAAGTGAGAAGTGATAATGGAAGTGAATTCAATAATACAAGAATTGATGAGCTTTGTGATGAGTATGAAATTAGGCATCAATTCTCGGCCAAGTACACACCACAATCCAATGGGCTAGTTGAAAGGAAGAATAGAACTTTGATTGATATGGAAAGATCAATGTTGTGTGAATACAATGTTAGTCATTCCTTTTGGGCCGAAGCTATCAACACGGCTTGTTTCTATAGCAACTGCCTCTATTGCCATCAATTCCTAAAGAAGACACCATATGAGATCTTGAATGGTAGAAAGCCCAACATTGCTTATTTTCGAGTATTTGGTTGCAAATGCTACATATTGAAGAAAGGCACTAGATTAAGCAAGTTTGAGAAGAAATATGATGAAGGCTTCTTGCTTGGTTACTCAACTACTAGCAAGACTTATAGAGTTTGGAATTCGGCTAGTGGTACTCTTGAGGAGGTTCATGATGTAGAATTTGATGAAACCAATGGTTCCCAAGAGGAAGATGAAAACTTAGATGATGTAAGAGGCACTCAATTGGTCAATTCAATGAAGAAGATGGATATTGGTGACTAAGGCCTAGAGAAGTAATTGAAGTTGAAGAAGACAAAGATCAAGTGCAAGTTAGTGGTTCTCATGATCAAAATCAAGCTAGTTCATCATCTCAAGTGCAAGATCAACAACAAGTGGATAGTATATCATCTCTACCAAATGACCAACCAAGTGCAAGTTCTCCAACCGACAAACATTGCAAGAGATTATCCATTGGACTCCATAATTGGTGATATCTCAAGAGGTGTACAAACAAGATCAAGATTGGCATCATTTTATGAACACTTCTCATTTGTGTCATCCATTGAATCTAAGAAGATAGATGAAGCTTTTAAAGATATGGATTGGGTCAATGCTATGCATGAAGAGCTAAACAACTTCACAAGAAATCAAGTATGGGAGTTAGTTGAGAGGCCTAAGGATAGTTGTAAGGAACAAAACAAGATTAGTGGCTCAAGGATATACTCAAGTTGAAGTTCTTGACTTTGGAGAAACATATGCCCCGGTTGCAAGATTGGAAGCTATTAGGATCTTGTTAGCCTATGCTTGTGCCCACAACATCAAGCTATATCAAATGGATGTGAAAAGTGCATTTCTCAATGGGTACATCAATGAGCTTGTGTATGTTGAACAACCTCCCGGTTTTGAAGATGAAAAGAAGCCCAACCATGTTTACAAGTTGAGAAAGTCTTTGTATGGTTTGAAGCAAGCACCAAAAGCTTGGTATGAGAGGTTGAGGGATTTTCTACTCTCTAAAGGGTTCATCATGGGCAAGGTTGACACCACTCTCTTCACTAAGAAGATTGGAAAGGATTTATTTGTGTTGCAAATCTATGTTGATGATATCATATTTGGATCAACCAATCGAGAGTTTTGTGAGGAATTTGGAAAGATGATGGCAAATGAGTTTGAGATGTCTATGATTGAGAGCTTAGTTACTTCCTTGGTCTCCAAATCAAGCAATTGAAGAATGGTATATTTATGAGTCAAGGCAAGTGCATCAAAGACATGCTCAAGAAATTTGGCATGGAGGATGCAAAGGGAATCAGTACACCGATGGAGACAAATGGAAGCTTGGATAGTGATACAAGTGGCAATATGGTGGAACAAAAGATGTATCGGTCTATGATTGAAAGCCTACTCTATGTGATCGCATCAAGGCCGGATGTGATGTTTAGTGTATGCATGTGTGCTAGATTTCAAGCCTCACCAAGAGAAAGTCATTTGAAGGCAACCAAGAGAATATTGAGGTACTTGAAGTATACAAAAAATGTTGGTTTGTGGTATCCCAAAGGGGCTAAGTTTGAGCTTATTGGATATTTCGATTCGGATTATGCGGGATGCAAAGTTGAGAGAAGAAGCACTTCGGGCACATGTCAATTATTAGGAAGATCACTTGTCTCATGGTCATCCAAGAAGTAAAATAGTGTTGCACTATCAATCGCCGAAGCCGAATACATAGCCGCCGGTAGTTGTTATGCACAAATTCTTTGGATAAAGGCCACATTGAATGACTTTGGAATCAAATTCAAGAAAGTGCCATTGCTATGTGACAATGAAAGTGCCGTGAAGCTCACCAACAATCCAGTTCAACATGCAAGAACAAAGCACATTGATGTCGGCCATCATTTCATAAGAGATCATCATTAAAAAGGAGACATTTGCATTGAGAGTGTTGGCACCGATGATCAACTTGCCGATATCTTCACCAAGCCATTTGATGAGAAGAGGTTTTGTAAGTTAAGGAATGAATTGAACATACTTGACTTCTCAAATATGTGTTGATGCACCCCCATTATATGACATGCCTCTCCTTCGAGCTAAGCAAGGTAAAGTTGGTTGACATGTCATTCATCCAGTGCTAAGGACTTGTTTAGTGCATCTAGTCATTTCTATCATGTCTTAGGCTAATTCATAAAAATCAAATGAATTTGATGCTTATATGGTACCACTATTGCTTGAATGCTTGAAATAATCTAGTGGTAGCATATGACATGTTTGTGGGCTTGTGAACCTAGTGTTTGATCTAGATAATGAGCTATAAGTGTTTAACTCAACATGGTGCATGATAACCATCATTTGGAGGTGTGAAGAAGTTTGCCCTTGGATCAAATCGAGTTAAATATCTTTTGCAAGTAATCTAGATTGAACCAAAATTGGGAAAATGATCCTCACATATAATGGTTTCACACAACTTTCCTAAAATTTGAGCTCACCTTTTGTGGTCATTAATGACAAAGGGGGAGAGATAATTCCAAAGATATGATCAAAGGGGGAGAAATGAAATATGATAAAGAAAGAAAGGGGATCAATTAGATTAGTTATCAAACCAAAGGGGGAGAAGTGAAACATGATAAAGAAAGGAAGGGGATCAATTAGATCAATTATTAAAATTTGAAGCAGCAAGCTCATAAACTTGTATGGTATATTTGATTATGCATTACATATGGTTGCTTGCATAAGCTTTAGTTTTTTCTCCGATACCTTGCTTGTGTAGTGTATGCTAGTTGTAGGCTTGGTTGATGAAATGAAAAACTAGCATGCATAGGTGAAGTAACTAAGACTTTTGCTTTCACAAGTGGTACTAGAGCCGATTGGTATCACACTTCAAAGGTCCATTCTTTAAACCTTAGCATTATTTGGTAGAAATTGACTCCTATCTTTCTATTTAAGCATATATGCAAGCTTTTAAATCTAAAGTCTTAGCACATATGTAGGGCGAGCAATTGCTACCAATTCGGGTTCATGAAACTTGTCCATAGCCTTTACACATGGTGAAATGATTGGGCAAGCAACATGGATCCAAAAGATCTTTATCATAATATCTTTGTAAATAGGTTATCATAATATCTTGAGGGCTAGCTATGTTTTACTTGGTTGCTCGAGTCATTGCCCATGTCTTTGGAGACCAAGTTTTGCTCATTTTAAATGACCCAGTTTTGTCTTTTCTCTGGCTTTTGGTCAATTGGGTGAGCTCTTTGTTTTCTCTTCGTTTTCTTTTCCTTTGCTCAAGCTGTTGAAAGCCCTAGTTTGGATTTGGATAATTGATGAAACCTAGGGACTAATCATTGTGCCAAGTGTGTAGACATGAAATGATAAGTCTTATGCCAAGTGGTGGAGCCGAGAGATGATCATGGTGATGATGGTGATGACAATAAGATGATCAAGGGCTCAAGTTAGAAAAGAAGAAAGAGAAAAACAAAACCCAATGGAAATCAAGGCAAAGGTATTGCACAAGATTTTGGTTTTGGTGATCAATACACCATAGAGGGTGTGATCACATTTAGGATCAATAATCGTACTATGAAGAGGGGAATTTCACGGTTAAAACGGTTATCAAGTGCCACTAGGTGAATTCATATGAGCATATGCATTAAGACCTAGTGTGAGCTAACATAACCCTTGAAAATGTTTGTGAAAATATGCTAACACACGTGTACAAGGTGATACACTTGGTGGTTAGCACTTTTGAGCAAGGGTTGAAGAGGTGGCGAAGTCGCGGTGGTGTTTCTCGCTGAGAAACACCGACTGGACGCTGGTGTCGTGAGCACCGGACGCAGTCCTGAGCGTCCGGTTAGTTCTGACGACAACATCGCGCGCGTGGAGCAGTAGCATGGTGACTTGATCGGACGCTGGCTGCGTCCGGTCAGTAGTCACCGGACACATCCGATCACAATAAATGCGCTCTGGGAGCTTACTAGACTCGACCGGACTCTGCGTGACCTGTGTCCGGTCACTCTGAGGAGCGTGTTCGGTCATCACTTAACCGCGTGAGGGCTATTCCTGTTGACCGTTGAAGATGGACGAGCGAGTTTTGGACACGTGGTGCCCATCCGTGGGTTTGGCACGCAGCGACTGGACGCTGAGGCTAGTCCGGTCAACCCGACCAGTGCGTCCGGTCGCCCCGCAGGAGGCACAGTGAAGGGCCTAACGGCTCTATTCTTTGGGGACACTTATAAATAGTTGGTGGCCGACTCTTGGGGAGCCCTCTTGGACTTTTGATTATCTTGACATCCTCTTGAGCTGAGCATACTCCCTCCCACTCATCTCCCTTACTTGGTTGCTAATCCAAGGTGAGATTGAGTGATCCAAGTGCATTGTGCTTGTGAGTTTGCATCTTAGTGGCACTTGAGTGATCTTTTGTTTGCGGGATTCTTGTTACTCTTGGTGGTACCACCACCTAGATGGCTTGGAGCAGTGGAGGAGTTGTGGCAAGAGTTGGTGATTGTTCTTGGCCACCTCCCGGTGATTGTGAGGGGTTTTTGTGCCTTCCTCGGCGGAGCGTCAAAGGCACTCTAGTGGATTGCTCGTGTCATTTAGCTACCTCACTTGTGAGTAGGTTCTTGTGGTGTCCACGAGTTGGACGAGGTTCGTGCTACACTCTTAGCCGTCGAACCACCAAGTATTGGTCGATACAACGGGGACTAGCATGCCAGCAAGCACATGAACCTCGAGAGAAAAACCTTGTGTTCATCTTGTGTATGATTGGATTTTTCCCTGTGATTGGTATTCATCTTATTGTGATTGGTTCATTCCTCGACGCGGTGGTATAAAGATCACATTCCTCTTATTTACATTCCCGCAAACTAGTTGTAACAAGCACTTTAGTGTAATTAGTTTTGAGAGTTTGTCTTATCTTTGCTAGTGTAGCTTCTCACCTAGTTGAGCTCTTTAGTGTAGCTAGCTTTTGAGAGCTCGTAGTGACTTAGCCATTGATTGACTTAGAGATTATAGCAACTATAATTGGTGGGATTGGTGGCTTGCAACTCTTGTAGAGTTAGAGCAAAATTGTAGTTCATCATTTGTTGTATTGACCCATTTGCTCTAGTGAGTTTGTAGATTTTTAAATAGGTTATTCATCCCCCTCTAGCCATATTTGGACCTTTCAGCTGTTCGTGTGTTGGTGTTGACAATGCACTCATCAAGGGAGAGATTACGAATACAAGGTTGATATGTGCCCTTGTGGTTCGTTTTGTGATGAGTGATTGTCAACGTGATCCACGACCTAGGTTGAGTTTGTGACTAACCATGGAGTGAGTTGGGTTGTGCGATATGTCTTCTGGCTTGCGGTGTGCAGGTGTGGAGCTCGGAGGCTGTGGTCGACGGTGAGGTGAAGGTCAAGTAGGGACGTGCCATGCCGATGGACCGGGAGCGGTGAAGGACGGATGTGAGGCTTGGACCGAGGGACCAGGAGGCCGGGTGACTAGCCGCGGTGGCTGACATCTGGGATATCGACAAGCACAAGTATACATGGGAGTGACCGTGTTGACCGAGTCAAGACGACGAACGTGCGAGTCGAGCGGGGCTCAGGAGGACTTGGCGAACGTCCGATCGAGGATGGCGGTGACATGTGTCGAGTGGCGGGGGACACGTATGGAGTACGCTACTCGCGGCGGTTTGGTGGTTTGGGCCTCAAAACCATCGGTGGCCGGTTTCATGGGTTTGGGCCTTAAAACTCGGGCGGAGGTTTCGAGGAGGAACGGACGCACGTGACGGCATCGAAGAGTTCACGTCGAGGCGAAGCTATCTCATAAAGGGTGCGGTGGCCGTCGGATGAAGATTACCTCGGGTTGGACCATAACGCCCTCGGGTTATGTGATTTGACTCAAAATATCTAAGGGCAAAACTGGAATTGTGTAATAGCCCTGTTAAATAGGATGAGGGAGCCCCCATCTCCCTCGCCTCTTTCAGTTTTGCTTTATCCTTCCCTAGGTTTCCCCTCCCCTTAGGTTTTCTTGAGAGAGGTTCACAAATTGAAAATTTTGTGTAAGTGAACAAGAGATTGCTGCGGGAATGGAGGCCCCAACCTCCTCATGTCCTCCGGGATTCGATTTGTGAGTTATTTTTGTCAATCGCGTTTTTGTTCTTCGCGTTCTTCCTCTTAACCCTTTCTTGTGTGGCTCGATTCGTCATTTTGAGACCATTTTGATTCATTCCTTTTGCGCTAAGATGAACTAGGATGTGAGTTAAGACTTTCCACCGAAGGGTTTCATCCAATTCCTCACGAGTTCAAAGATCGGGGCGAATCAAGTTCATGACCTAGTTTTTGGGCGTTTTTCGTTCCCCTTCAATTTCCCGTTGATTGGCTTCAGATTGAGCGATGATCTCTTAGAGATAGCTCCTCTACTGCCTTGTGATCACGTGTATCAAGTTTGGTGGTAGTTGGTGTTGATTTGGCCGCAAATCGGATGAATTTTTGTTCTTGGCGATTTTCGGGCGAACTATTTCGTGATTCCCGGACAGTCTGGAAATCATTCTCGGACAGTCCGGAAATCGGACTCAGGTTCAGCTCGTTTGCGTCCGCACTGTGTCCAGACTCGCGGACAGTCTGGGGTCTAGGTGTGGACAGTCTGCCACCCCTACGCGAGTCGTTTCCAGAAGCTTTTTCTCTCGGTCGTTTTTGGTTTTCTTGCCTGCGGATAGTCCGAGCCTGGCCAGCAGATAGTCCGCCACTGTAGCTCGAGCCCTGTCCAGGACTATTTACTGTCATTCAATTTTCAGGAGTTGAATGCTGGACAGTCCGGCTCTCAACCTCGGACAGTCTGGGACCTGCACCACGGACACTCCGGGCCTCCTACGCTGGACAGTCCGGGCTTGCACAGTTTGTGTTGTTTTCTCTCGTTCTTTTGTACACTTGTTTCTGTCGGTTCCCGATCGTCTCGCTGTACCTTTTTGTCATCACCAAAGATACCTAGCCACTTGTTGGCTTGTGTCCATACCATTCTTCGTGCGTTTGTTCTTTGGGTCATGATTTTGGGACAGCGACCTAAAGTTTTCGAAAGAAATTTGAGGCTCCCATTCACCTCGCCCTCTGGTTGCCGTTTCCGGTCCTTCACTAGATACTCGGTTTTTTAGTTGGATAGACGACACATGAGAATCCATAAAAAGTTTAAAACTCCACCATGCATTTACTCTAGCTTTATGGCATAAAGAACCATTTGAAGTAGCACCAAGATGAAGTCAAATTACATATTTATAAGCTCACTATGATAAAGCCAACCTCGGTCGAAATGTTATACTGCCTATAGTAGTACGTAGGTTTGAAAGTTTTGGTAATCCGAATGTGCTCACAGCAGCCTGGAAAACCATTGCATTGGTGTTGGCATTAATAAGACTCTTTGGTTTTGAAAAAATGGATCATTTGCTTAGCAAGTTAGTCTTTTGCTAGACTCTTTTCAGTCTATGCGTTACTAGGAAATTAAGCAAGTTAAGAACCAAACTAATTAATTAGTAGTAGAGACAAGTTATGTTAGTCTTTTGCCATACTTCTTATTTTATATCAAATAAAATACCTATTTCAGAACAAAGGAATATATGACTTTACTTTTTACTCTAATCCTTGTCCCACAAACTTCAGGTTTGCTAATTGACTTATGACCACCCTCCGAACTTCAAACCCTAATGGTTCCATCTCCTAGAGGCAACAGGCCGGACATTCTAATCATTTGTTGTCATATATAAGTATACAAGTTATGTTTTGTTGCTTGAAAATCTAGCCTGCCATCAAATGTGAGAGTTATCCCTCTAGAGTGAGCGTTGGTGGTTGTTTCAGTGAAGCGCGAGAGTACTAGATCCTCAGATTTTCTCCGGTTTCCATCAAAAGTGTGGCGGGACACGCACACGCTGCTGCTAATTTCGCCTTATGCGCTGTAATGTTTAGCACGTCTTTACTTTTTTCTCCTTCCTTCTGCTCATCTAGCCTTATCGATGCACATTGACCTGGTACAGTAGACTGCTAGTACTGTACAAGTTTGTAAGCATCTGCTGGATCTTTTGTTTTCCACTTACGCAAGTTATATTCCAACCGGACCCTGGCTCTGTGGTACAGAAGCTAGTGGTATTGGTTCTGTACGTGAAAAAGTGGAGAAATAAAGCGTTTTGCATTTTACGCAAGCAAAGCAAAGCATCGTTTTGCTTCCGTATTTGATGGAGACATCTGGTACTGCGAACCATGAAAAATGAGTTCGTACCACTAGTTCGCTTGGTTGAAAGAAGCAAGTTTAGTTTTCATAGACTGTTGGGAGTTTGTTTCAACTTGTGTGTGGTTACATACACGAATAGAGTGCATTTGTATCCGGGCGTGGCTAGCACCGGACGTCCGGACCCTAGCCCTCGTCTGGACGCCAGCGCCTGCCTTGTCTATTGCGCCTATCCCGCATGCCTAATGAGTCTGACCGCATGCTGCACATGCTGCCGCCTGCCTCGCTTGTGCCGCATGCGGCTGCAACTGTGTGCGCCTGTCCACCTACCCCCACATGTCCTACACTTACGCACGCAAGCCCTTGCATGCTGCTGCACGTTTCCCTTCGTTCCGTGCTGCGCGCCCGTGCATGCAGATGGGGACCACCCACGCCCGTGCCCCCACATGCTACTTCGCTTCTGTGCTACGCGTCCTAGATCTACTTTTGCAACATCCAGATAAAACACATGCAACATTCAGATGAAACATACATCTGAAACGCACGAAACATGCCGCGCCTACTAATGAAAACACTTACAACATGAAGCGCTTGCCGTGACATACGTCTGAAGATGTGAAACATTAGAAACATACGGTTGCAACATATTAAACATCCAGATAAAACACTTGCAATATACGTTTGAAGCAGATGAAATATTTGAAACATATACTTGCAACATACGTGTATAACCATTGCAACATATGAAACATATAGATAAAACACTTGCAACATACGTCTGAAATAGATGAAATATTTGAAACATACACTTACAATATACGTGTATAGCCAATACAACGTATACAATATCTAGATGATACACATCCAACACCAGATGAAACATACATCTGAAACGCATAAAAACATACGGAGCTCGATGCCATAGAGCGACGAAAAAATTTGGACCAGCACTCAGCTGCCAACGGTCAACCGTCATGGAAGTAGCAAACGGCGCATGCAGATGTGGGCCCGCACTCCTCTCACATACAGACAAGCGGCCTAGTCAGCCCTGCAACTAGCTAATCCGGTCGGCCAAAGCAGCAACGCTGTAGGCAGCATGCGACAGGGGCAGCTTGGCCTGGGCGCATACAACACACACAGAGAAAAGAGCGGGACGGCAAGCAGCGGCAGGCCTAGGCGCTAGGCAGCAGGGGGCAGGCGTGACAGAGAGGCCTGCGGCCCTAGGCACGTGCGGCTAGGGGCCTAGCGGGCTGGTCCAGCCAGCAACGGACACAGCAGGGAGCCTCTCTCTGTGATCATACACATGCACGGTTCCCCACGCGCCGCATGCACCCCAAACTGCATCTCGAAGGAGTGGTCGCACACACTCCCATGCGCTGCCCCACAGAAAGGACGAGTGTGGGCCCGCCTAACTGTCCTGCACACGCTCTCTTTTTATTTTCTTGGGCGTCACGCGCGCGGGGTTGGTCCGTCCGTTCGTCCGAATGCCCTCAACCAAGCATTACTGTTTGTATCATGTGGAGACGTGAGGCTGCACGTCTTAATCACTTTAGATATTACACCCTACATTCCAAATTATAAGATATTTGGCTTTTCTGAATACATTTCTTTTCCTATGTATTTTGACATACATTGTATCTAAGTGCGTAGCAAAAGCTACATATCTGTAAAAGATAAAAATGTCTCATAATTTGGAATGAAGGGAGTAAAATAATAATAACAACAATAATAACAATAACAATAATAACAACAACAACGATATTATTATTGTTGTTGTTGTTGTTGTTGTTGTTGTTGTTATTATTATTATTATTATTATTATTATTATTATTATTACTACTACTACTAGCAAATATGCCCGTGCGTTGCAACGGAAGAAAAAGATCTATCAAACATTAATGAAAAACGAAAATGAGAATGTTATATATCTATTCATTTTATTTTCACTTTTCATAAAATTTTAAAAATAAAATTTATTTTATGATGATCATAACATCTATAATGTAAGTTGATATTATTATTATTATTACTAGCAAATATACCCGTGCATTGCAACGGGAGAAAAAAAAATCTATCAAACATTAATGAAAAACGAAAATGAGAATGTTATATATCTATTCATTTTATTTTCACTTTTCGTAAAATTTTAAAAATAAAATTTATTTTATGATGATCATAATATCTATAATGTAAGTTGATATTGATAATAATATGATAATGTTCTATTAAATCTGTTTCAAATTAAAAATATAACCTTGATAGATATTATTTCTCTTCCATTGTAAGGCCTAAAAATATTAGTTGTCAATATATCATAACTTTAGTTTTCATACTATCCTTGTGTCGGTATGGTTACATATCGAGTTCCATGACTTTTTTGTGGACCCATAAAAATATGTAATTCTAGGATTGTTCACGACACCGACTGGACCAGTTCAACATGTATAGGTCGTGCGGGTTCAACTTTTGGCAAGCATGGCTTATGGAGAGTGCTGGCCCCGGCTGCGGCGTCAATTGGTAGTCGTGGTGACGATGGTGTTTAATTTGGTTTCGGTGGGTGCATATGCAGGCGGGGAGAGCCGGCCGTGTGTGCACGTCAATGTTGGTCGTGCCACCGGGTCGCAGCGCTGCACGCGGCGGCCCCTCACTGACCCGATAAACAGCTTGGTCCCAACTTGCACAACATGATTGCAGTATATATCTCTTCATATACGATTGTATCCCCAACATATCTTTGAGAAGCCTATGAGACTGAGATCAGGTTCAAGTTGTGCTGGTCTGCTACAGGTTGCACACAACAATAATCTTGGTCGATGAGTGGAGGTTGCATACACAGCGATGGAGTGAACTGTGCGCACCAACATGGTTCTCTGTCGAGGACATACGCAAAGCCCAGAGGGGTGCTCTCGAGTGCGAGGATGTGTAAGTCGCAGAAAGAAAAAGAAAAGAGTGCGAGGATGTGTAGCAGACGCAATGACTACGAGAGGTGATTTGCAAAAGATGAGGATGATTTTTGGCTTTCCTTATTCGTTGTTTAGGGTGACTTGATTTTTTTTGGAGTCCTTGTTTGATTTGATTTTTTTTCTATGGAAGAAAACCCCTTCCTTACGTGTGGCAGTTTTTTTTTTGGGAAGAGTTGTTTTTTCACCTGCGAAGAAAAACTGAAAGAGGGAAGGATGGGGAAAAGCAAAACCAAAACAAAAAAAGAATCAAACGGGGATGATTGATTTTTGGCTTTCATTATTTGTTATTTATGGTGACGTGATTAGGATTCCCTGTTTGATTTGACTTTTTGACACGGGAACGAAGGATTCCTATTTAGATTAGAATTCATGTATGAGCACGGGTTATTATTATTATTATTATTATTATATATATATATATATATAAAGTCTAGATAGAAAAAACTCTCTATCGTCCGTTAGTTAAAGGGAGACGAACCAAACAAATAGATGGACGAAAAAAAGAACATGAAATTTTACCTCTTTATTATTAGGGATAGATTATTATCAGACACCTAATAAAACGGAGGCCTCCGAAAGCCTCTGCACGTGAGGGGACACATGGCACTGGATGAGCATGCGCGTTTTTGGTATAATAAACAGAGGGCCTATAGGCGCTCATGCTTTGAGTACAATATATTTTAACAATATTAGACCAATACTACAACTTCCTAAAATACTTTGACTTTAAAAGTCGGATGCAACAATTCTTCTAATTTTTAGAACCACTATAGTTCATTGATGATCCATGCAACACAAGTAGGGATGGCAATCACATCCGCGGGTGCAGGTGCCCACGAGCGTCGCACCCGTTAAGGGCAACACAAGCTTAGGGATGTCAACACAAGCTTAGGAATGGCAACACAAGCTCTAATACTCTCTCTGTCCACAAAAGAATGCAATTCTCGCTTCCCGAGAAGTCAATCGGTCTGAACTTTGACCAAAATTATATAAAAAATAGGAACATATATTCATAATGCAAAATTAGTATCATTAAACTAGTCATAGAATATATTTTCATAATAAATTTATTTGGAGACATAAATATTAATACTATTTGCTTTAAACATAGTCAAACTTGAGCTACTTTTACCGGCACGTATCCCATAATTGCATTCTTTTCTAGACGGAGGAAGTATCTTGAATCCTATAGATTGAAAGAAGCTATTGAATCAAATGTATAGATGGAGCATAGTAAAAGCACATTTATTTGATGACAGAGTGTGAAACTATGAAAACTTTTCATGAGGTTGAACCTTGGTAGAATTCCCCCAAAATTTCTATAAAACCAGTTATTTCATATAAGTTTTATAGAGTTTATAGGAATCCAATTCTTTGATCCAAATGGCTTCCTAGCAAATTTTCTTATAGGATTATAATCCTGTAGAACTCCTTTATTTTTTTCTTTGTTCCAAAGAGGGCTTCATCTTTTTTTTTTCTAATGCGTCACGTGAGGATTAACATGAAGCTCCGTTGGAACCTCCAAGTAATATAGTAAGATGATATTGCCAAAACTATAGTTCTTTAGAGTTCTAAAATTTCCACTAGAAACATCATTTTCCTGATGAACCGTGATTTTACACACTTTTAGCTTATATAAAACCACAATTGTAATACCAATAATTTTCTAAAACTTCTACATTCAAACAGGCCCGAGAGACTGATACGATGTTCTAAACTCAAACCATGAGGAATCAGAGTTGGGGAACTCTGCATGAATCCAACTGCAAGAGCACTGCTGCAACATGATGATAAAACAAATGACTCTTTCCAATTAGCGAGCGGAAAACTAGTGATCACTCCGTTGGAGCTGTGTTGCTTCTCATGAATGTAAATTTAATAATAGTCTCTGTAATGCATAACTTTTGTATTTCTTGTTTCCTCGACTCATCAGCAATGTCGCTGAAACAATGTAATAATGTAAACGTTGTATTGGGAGACGCAAAAACAGTAAATCTCTTTCATTTTTAAAAAACTGCAATAGCAGCGGTGTTTGCCAGACCATATTATTTGTCTTCCAAACAGACACGAAGGGTGTGTTTGGTTGAGTGGCCAACCCCTAGCCTGGCTCCCTGGAGTCAATTTTGGATTGTTTGGTTGCCTGGAAGTGGGCTGAGGTCTAGCTAAGACTGGCCATCCGTACCCCTTTAGCCTGGCCAGGATTGAACGACCGAATCGGTCATTCTTCTCTAGCCAGGCCCGAGCCAGCCTCGAGTTGAGTTCCTCTCACCGCACAGTGCTCCTTCCCGCCTGCCGGAGCTCGCGGCCGCACATGGGCAGGAGCTCGTCGGGCGCCGCAGCGCAGGGGAGGGGCCCGCCAGGCGTCGCTGCTCAGGGGCGAGGGCTCGCCGGCCATGCAGGGGGACGGGGCTCGCCAGACGCCGCCACGCTGGGGAGGGAGCTCGCCGGCCACGCAGGGGACGGGGCTCGCTGGACACAGCTACGCTAGGGAGGGAGGGAGCCGGCCGCGCAGGGGACGGCGCTCGCCGACCGCTACCGCGCAGGGGAGGGAGCTCGCCAGCCACGCAGGGGACGGGGCTCGCCGGGCGCCGCCACGCACGGGAGGGTGCTCGTCGGGCGTCGATGGGCCTCATGCAGCGGATCTGCACCTATCCCGTACGCCGCTGGGGCTCCCACCAAAGATGCGCCGGGGCTCGCTGGGCAGGGCCGCCCGACAAAGCTCCCGCTGGAGCTAGCTGCGCCATCGCCGGTGCTCCCCCGCCGGTGCTCCCCAGCCGGTAATCCCCCGCCGGTGATTCCACCTCTCTCGCCACCTCCTCCCGTCGCGCGCGCGAGGTGCAGTCTAGGGCGGCGGCAGCATGGAGCTCAGGCGGCGGTGGAGCTTGGGTGTTCATCCGGTGTTCGATAAATTGCTTGAAAGGTGGTAAACTTACATGCATAAAGAAGAGGTGACTCTACCCAAGCCAAACCAGCCAACCAAACACACTAGTTGTTAGCCAGGCTTAGATAGTACATGCAACCAAACAAGTTCATCTTAGCTTATTTTTAGCCAAGCTAGAAGATAGGAAGGAAACCAAACACAGCCGAAGAAACTCGGTGCAACTCGTACTGTTCCTCCTTGTGCATGATGTAACTATCACTTGGACGCAAAGATCGATGGTCCACTACAATTCCAGTTTGACCATGCCATCGATGGAGAACAGAATTTGCTCGTGCATATTCAGATATTCTCCCGACTGCTAGCTTTGCATGCCAGCCGACGGCGGAAACGATCGTAGCTTCCTGTACCGATCTGTTTCTGACCTCAGGATCGAGGGACCATCGTGCGTCGATTGGTGCGGTGTCAGGTCAGTCCAGACAAAGAAGGCGCGCACGGGCCATACGAACCGTCTCGTCGGTCCAAGTGGCCATTGGCTGATTGATCCGGCAGCCATTAGCTGATTTGACCACCCGATTACCCGAATTGTTGCGTTAGGTACGGTAATGCTGCTCCCACATTTGACGCTTCCAAATCGAGCTCACCGTGGGCCCTGTTTTGGTTTCTGCTTTCCCGTATGGGGCCATGGAAAACTAGGAGCGCCAGCAGAAAGTGTACCGAGGCACAAACCACGCATCTTGTGAAAGTACTGTCAAGCGATGCTTAGTGCACAGCCAAGCTGGCACCCCGCCACCCCCCCCCCCCCCCCCCCCCCCCCCAAAAAAAACCTGTTAGTAGAGACTAATCAAAGTACATCTATATGTGACTAAAGTGATTTTAAAACTGTAGTTGTTTTCATATCTCAGAAGTCAGCAATATGTTTGCCTCTGTTGGCATATGCAAGGATAAAGGAATGTTTATACTCACATCAACCCTATCGGACTCTTGTGTGGTTCGTACAAAGCTAAAGTGATTTTAAAACTGTAGTTGTTTTCATATCTCAGAAGTCAGCAATATGTTTGCCTCTGTTGGCATATGCAAGGATAAAGGAATGTTTATACTCACATCAACCCTATCGGACTCTTGTGTGGTTCGTACAAAGCTCAACAGCAAGCTAATAAATAGCGGTGGTAGCGGCTGCAATAGCGGCAGCGTCCCATTGCCGCTACTGCTACGAGGTAGCGCTTTGAACTTTGCAGCCTGAAACTTTGCGGTCGCAATTCTGAATAGCAAGCGATATTGCGGGCCGCAATTGCACGTAGTAGGCTGCAGTAGCGTGGAAGCATAATATGTTTCTTTGCAAATTCTTAATGTGATGATTTAATGCGTGGAACACCATGTTTGTTTTCTTAATTTAAATATGTGAGACATCAGTTCTTTGAGTGCAATTAAATGTCTATTTATACTCATTATTTATGATATATGTACTTAAAATTATGTGAGATTATCAAGTGCCACTATTGGAACTTATCATCCGCAATATCGCCCGCTATCCGCAATGCGCTACCTCGACGTCAATCCGCTACCAACCCGCTATACGCTATTTGTTACCTTGCTCAACAGATTCAACTGATTCATATGAAATTCCTTTGTTATTAGAAGCAAACCCTAGCTTAGTCAGTCCTGAGCTGTTGGCCTGCAAGTCAAACCATAATTTTTGTCAGCCCCATAAAAGGCTGTCGTTTGTGCTCGTAACAAATTGCTCGTCAACTTGGCGGCGAACATGACACACAAAGGGGGGGTGGGGGGTAGATGGAACGAAGCTTGCTAAAAACCATGCATTTGTAGTGCACACTCCTGCAGCCACTAACACTACTACTGCTCGTTTCTAAAACACTGAAGTGAAGTGAAGGAACTTGGCAAGGCGGCAACACCCCAGCTGGATGGAACACCGGAGGTTCAACATGCTACCGATGACCGATCTGTCAAGACTGAATCATACATGGTTGCCGGCCGGTCCCATAGCTAGATTCAGATTCCCAATATTGGCATAGGAGTCGATGCATGTCTTATTCACAGATCTCATAGTGTATGTCAATTTGATGCAGCTTTGCATCGTGACGTCCTAAATTCGGTGGTTGTAATGTCGGGTTCTGTTGGTGGTCCAACTGAAGCAAGGCAAAGAATGGAGGCTACATATATTCTGATATGCATCTCAAGTGGCAAAATCGGTAGGATGCAAAGGAACATGTATATAGGTTTCCTGAGGTCATAAATTGGTGAAAAAGTTCAGATTTTTTAATTGTATACTCCGAAGTAAGCCCCTAGCTAGTCGGCAAGTGCTAAATATATGGAAGACTTACACAAAACCAAAGGAGAAAGTAATAAGCTAGCTCATTACAATTATAGGCATGCCGTTATAGAGCATAGAAATTCTAATTAGAAACACAACGATGGATCAAAATTAAATACAGGCGAGAAAGGGATTTATATATCATGAGTATTTTTCCAGTCTCATGGAGTACAAGGAGGTACCACAAATTATAACTAGCTAGGAAGGTAACATAATTTGGTATTCCCTCCGTTTCAAATTGTAAAACATTTCTTTAGATATATTGTTTTTTTCTATATATCTAGACATAGGGTATATCAAGTGCATACCAAAAGCTATACGTATATGTATCACTTTTGATAATTATTTAATTATAATTTAGTGACACCTTCCGTGGACTATATAGCATAAATAATCCTCTTGTGATAGTTCCAAATCAGTTGTGAAAAAACTACTTTTCTAGATACATTACTTTTAGTATGTATATAGACATAGTGTATATTTAAGTGCAGAATAAAAGCTATGTATCTAAAAAAAACCAAAATATCTTATAATTTAGAATAGAGAAAACACTGTACAACAATTGACATCAACCTGGCCTTCACTCTTTGTGTAGAGTTCTATAGATTATTTGGGAGGCAGAATAATAATTGTATTAATTAAATCATCCATACGAAATTATTGCGTTGAAAATATATAGGCCCAAAAGGAAATATCTATATGGGAGAAATCTCGTTCCATAGGTTTTAGTTTAGCTCTCCCGCAGTCCCGCTCATCACTTCTTTTCCTACAAATGTACTTGATCAAATTAAACTATTACATAGCTTTCGTTAGCATCAATTCACAAATGACATGAGACTTTATTCTCAGAATCTTCACCTATGCACCTTACTCTTCATAAATATGCATTTCTCCATTGCATTACACATCTTAGAACTATTATTTAAATAAGACCCAATCCCCTATAGCCTCTACAAATATATTATGCATTTTTTGGGCGGCCCACAAGTATATAATACTGCACATAAGCATAAAGTCACAATATTCTCTGCAGCTGTGAGTAGGGATGAAAACGGTACGGATATTTTCCGACCGTATTCGAGACCGAATCCGTTTAGAGGGGTTTTAATCCGTCCGTATCCGAGTCCGGATATTTAACATCCGATACCGTATTCGTATCCGAAAATTTAAATCACATATTTATGATGTCGATATCCAATCGTATCCTATCCGGCATTTTTTATACTATCCGTATTCGAATCCGAATCCGGACATAAATATGAAAACAAATACGATATCAGTGATATCCGTCCGTATCCGATCCGTTTTCATCCCTAGCTGTGAGCCAACAAATTGTGTGGGAACTAGGGCCGGCCTCCAATGACTAATCTGATTCACTGAAGAACGGCTAGCTCGAAGGGTCGCTATACCGGGGTCAAAAGGCGAGTTGGAATGGAGCCTGCCTGAATTATATATGCATGATATATATACACTTTTCATGTGGCATGATCGTGAGGGTACTACGCGTATATAGTGCGCATGCAACTAGCCAGAAGCTTTGCACCTTGTGAACACTTTCGTCTATAAACAACCGCAAATAATGAAGCCCTACCATGCAGCAGCTAGCACGCTATAGGAGAATCCAAAAAGAAGCACAGCTCTAACTTGCACCAACGAAAGCATATGCCTTTTTTCATATACCTCCTACCATTTTAGTATCTGCTACTGCTTCAATTCATTGTCACAAGTTGGTACATATGAATCATGTAAAACGAATAGTCAGGTAGTCGGGCATATTGCTTACCACTGTGATAGCTAGTCCCTCTCCGCAATAGTATATATTCTTGTTTGTAACTTGTAAGCAACGAGCTTGGTTTCAGCCAGTAGAAATATGGCTGGCTACAAGATTATTTGGTTTTAGCATCGCTAATTTGTTCTGGCCATAACAGTTATGATTCTATTTATTTTTAGTTGAGTTGATCACTAGTTTATTCCAGGCAGATCTTCAGTACAATTTTTGAGATTGTTAAATCTGGTCATCTCATGGCAGTCTGATGTTGTAGCTATTTACGTGCCTTCTCTCCCTCTTTTTTTTCGAATTACACATTATAGATGCAGTGGCCCGCAAACAGCAAGCGCATACACTTACCCTGTCAATGCATACATGTAAACCGTACCCCTATGAGTACCTCCGAAATACTGAGCCAATAGGTCTTGAAGGTGACGAAATCTCCACGGTCACATCGTCTAACATTAAAAGAATATTATTATTAAATCATAGAAAAATCTAGTAGAGCACTGTAGAGTCGAGAACTTTACCTGGGTGGACATGTTCCACCAAAAGGAAGCTAAATAGCTAAGCTAAGCTCAGCCCGCGTGGTGCATTCTTAACCCGCTGTTTTCAACCTTATACAGGGATTGAGAAATTGTTTTGCATAGATACCTTAAATATTGTATCTAGTGATAGAAAATGTGGAATATATCAGTACCATATCTAGAATAAAAAATGTGTTGTCAAAGAGCATTAGGCATTTGTAGTAACGGATGTTGCCATTGTAAGCCATTTGCCAGGCCAAAATTCCCATTTTGATTTATTCTCCTTGCCTCAAATGAAGTGACTAGCTATATTGATTATATTAGCTAGGCTATACGTTTGTTACACCATGTCTGGACTTTGTCATTACGTGTGCAAATGCCATTGCATAAACTCCACTAAGAAAAGGTTTTTATGCATTTTTGTGTCTCCACTTTTCCATAAGCACAGATAATATTCATGTTAGTTTATAGAATTTGATGTTATTGATCTGATGTTTGTCCGTAGATTTAGTACTATGTGAGTGATATAAAGGATCTAGTTTTTTCTGTGTATGCATCGTGTTCACTAGTACAAAACTGAGACTGCTAGTTCTAAAAGCACCTTCACTGGATTAAAAAAAAACCCCTACCAGAATAAGACAATCCAGGAAGATCTTATCATGCAGACCGAGGAACCCTAAACCTCTACCCCACCGATATACAGTGGCACTGTAGATCACCCATATGCAGCTGCACTGTGGCATGCGTGTAGATCCAAGAGCCATGGACAGCTCCACCCAAACTATATTTGGTTGTTTGTACATCTCCTCTTGCCTCAGTTTGTGACCCACACATGCATTGACCACCATCATAAGCCAACATGTTTTTGCGACTTCCTTAAGACTGGTAGCTGAGAAAACATCGTCAGAAGCCCCTATCAAATATCAACACACTTACACCATCGATGACGATAAACTCCAACTTTAGGCTGATGATGAATTGTAAGAGGTATGAAATGTGAAATCTAAAAATGTTCTTAGCTGCCCCTTCATGTTAGCACCGCAACAAAACTGCACAACCACTATAGGAAATAAGTCTAGCTCAAGTGATCACCGGTTAGGATGAGAGGCCGGGTAATTCAAAAGACGCTCCACTCCACGAGGCCATGGCCATATCATCGTTGTGGACAATGAACTTGGAGAAGATACCGAAGATACGTAAACAGGGTGAATTCTCATGCGAGTCTTCTCTCTAGCTATAGCGCACCTAACAGCTAGCTTTTTTTTTCTCGATCACGCAAAAGGTTTGCGCGTCTTTGTATTAAGATAGATGAAAAGTTTAATACAATATGCCTTAGCGGCACCCTAGGGGTCAGAAGAATTGTACATAGACACTTAGACCCACCCTAGTGTACTGAAATCTATGGTGTTACATTGTAAACCGATCAACCCGAAAAGAAACGCCGGCTAGGAGGGCTATGCCTGCGCAGCCGAGCGGCGGCGGCGCCGCTTGCGTGCACCCACGTCGCCACCCGGCGGGAACAACTCACGAAGCACGTCCATGTGACCGCGGTCAGGATCATCGCCGTAGATTTCTTCGTACGCCTTCATGGTTGACGTGGACGGAGTCAACGTCCTGCTGGTTAGTCCCATGCGCTTTAAGACAAGGTGCTCGCCTTACTTGGCCACCGGGATGTGGGACAGGCTCTGCGCCGCTATCCGCCTACTCCGCTTGGGGAGCACAGGCCGTGGACGTCTGTCGGGGGTCGAAACATCTCCGGGCAGCTCTAGGAGCGGCGGCTGCCTCGCCTTTGTGACTCGCTCGATGAAACTCTTGAGGCGACTGTCGAGGGAGTCCGTCTGAGGGGAAGTGTTGGCGACATCCGTGGCAGCCACTACCGTCGCGCCTCCCGAGGTGGCAGCCCCGACCAGTGCTGGGTCAAGGCACGCCTTGACATCCATGACGCCGGGGCGTCCCCCCTATAGTGGCGTGACCTGTGGTGGCCCCTGGACGTGCGACGACAGAGACGAGCCCACTAGCGATGCACCCACTGCGTCCTCCTCCTGATAGGTGGCCGCCGGAGCAGTCGAGCACCTAGTCTCTGGTGCTCCTAGGGGACTCGCTCAGAGCGAGGCAGTGAGCTCCTCCAGCATAGGGTCGACCCACGTGGGAGGCGAGCACTCGCACAGCTCCAAAGCCAGCGGATCTGGCTCGGAAGCAGAGAGCATGCAGCGGCAGCGGCAGCGGCGTTGTCGTCATAGTCGGCTAGCGCACCCAAGCTGACGTCCCTCGCCGGCCTACTCTGGCGTCGCCACCGTCGTCATCGGGTTCCGCTGGCGCCCACCGCGCCACCCTGCACAGCCCCATCCGAGCTCGGTGGACCATCGCTGGACGCGTGCTGGGAGGCCTGCGAGTTGCCGCCATGAGCGGGGTGCCGTGGTCGGCCGCCACCCTTGGCCGCAGATGTCGTTGCATACCTAGGCCGCTTGCAGTCCCTGGCGAGGTGGCCGAAGCCGTGGCAGCGCAGGCAACGCCGTGGCAACCGGCAAGTCGCTACCCGGTGCGAGTAGGAAAGACAGTTGAAGCATCTGCCGTGAAGCTCCACGGGTACCTTCCGGGTTTGCACAGGTTTCTTTTGTCGCGGTGAGGCTCAGCCGAGGCGGCCGCAGGTCGCAGCTCCTGCCGGGGGAGGATCTCCTGCCACCCATCGGCATTGGGGGCTGAGGCCCGATCGCGGCGGCCGAAGCGCTGGCGAGCAGGGACGCGGCCATCCACTGGCCGAGCAAGTAGGCCGTGCACCAGCTGTGGTCGCGGTAGGCTGCGCTTCTCCCGTCTTCGCCCAGGACCCTGCCGACTCGCATCTGCTTCGCCACGGCCCACAATCACGATGGAACGAGTTTGGGCACGCGACGTGGACGCAGCGACCGGCTTTGCCGGGCGACGAGCGGCGTCCAAGTAACTGGCGGGTTGGTCGTCGTCGGACTCCTCGCCGTCAGCGTCCGCCCACCGGCGGTGCTTCGTGCTCCCTCTCGCGGGGCCACCCGGGAAGAATGGAGCCACGTCCGGAGAGAGGGTGGGCGAGCTGGGGGCGCCAACAGCGGAGGTAGCATCCCGGCCGCAGCACGGAGACGCGAGTGGCGGTGGCGGCGGCACGTCGCGCTCCATGGCACCGCATCCCGCGCGAGGGAGAGGAGGGGAGGGGGCGGACGAGCTCGGAGCGAAGCCACCCATGGCAGCCTGCCGCGCCAGACTGACCTCCGGGCAGGGGTCACCTACCCCAACCAGATCTGGACGAACCCAGAAGGCATCCAATGAATTAGGGCCAATGGAGCAGCAGGACGCCGCGTCTTCCCCTGCGCCGGCCGTCACCGTCTCCGGCAGGCGAGCCCCAGGCCTAGCCCCGGCGACCGGCGTGGCCATCCCCCTCTCCAGCCCTGGCACCCGCGGCAATTGGCCGCCAGGACGCGGTATAGGCCCCCAGCACCGCAGGTCCTGGCTTGGCGCACGCGCGGGGGTGGGAAGGAGAGGGGGAAGGAGGTGCCTGCTGCTGCCGGAGCGGCATCCTTCGCCGGCGGCGGCCGCGGTGGTCATGGCGACGGGGATCGAGTGGCTGGTGGTGGGGAGGTGGGGGGAGGAGGAGGGGGAGGGGAAGGTGGAGGGGAGGGGGAGGCAGGCGCCGGAGTCGGGGAGGCAGCCAGCGCCGGCGGCGGCGCAAAGGTGGGGCCAGCCAGGGGCTAGGGCTGGGGAGGAGTCGCCCTCACCATCGCAGGGAGGTGGTGGTGGTGGTTACACGGACACGGGCAACGACCACAACGATCACTATTCACTAGGGCCGTCTCCGTCTGGTACGCAACAGCTAGCTTAGCGCTCTTTTCTGAGGGCTCTGCACCTCACGGACTGTTGTCACCAATTAGTCACCAGCAAGCAAGCAGCCCAGCACATTCGGGGCGCGCTTGACACGCAAGTTAAGCACCCGGGGGCCGGCTGCTGGGGAATGTACCCGTGGACGGACGTCACGTACGCCTGCAACGCACCTGCGTCTGGGCGAAAATCTGTCGTCCTTTGGGTTCTCTGGAGCGAGGCGCAACCAGGGCCAGCCATTGGAAGCGGAAAGGAAGAAAAGCACCGGCCGGGCGCGGAGGGGAGGGACCGGGCTGGAGTACCGGCCGGCCGGACCATCTCGGTCACTCGCTGTGTCTCTCTCCGGCCCCCGACTCCGGCTCCACCACCGCACCGATCCATCGGAGGAGGAAGGAATAAAAAGAGCTGAAAGCGGCTGGCTGGCGTCGGTGACGGTCCAGCGAGCTCCACTCCACGGCCGCTCGCTCCGCGGCTACATGTCCCGCCGCGATACGCCACGAACTCGCGCGTGGGCACCGAATATTTTCCTCGCGCCGCACGCACCGCCGGATGCGGATCCTTTCGGGACTCGTACTCGCTCCGTATCGGATTTTAAAGCCGGACAGCGACACGGTCTCCAAAACACAATTTTGATCTCTTATTTTTATAAAAAATATTTATGGAAAAGTGGTATATGTATATTTTTATGAAAATATTTTTCAAGACAAATCTATTCATATAATTTTTACATTTGCAAACCCATCAACTTAAAAGTTATTGATGATTTATATTCCCAATGTTTGACCCAAACCTTGTCTAAAACTACTTCTAAATCCGATACGGAGGGAGTAATAACTAAAACACATCATAGAGTCAATCTCTCTTTGTTTAGTCCACAAGCATATTGTAGTACTAGCATGGAGTAGGCATCAATCAAACAAATGCTCGAGAACGCGCGCCGTGACAGCAGCTAGCTGCGTGTCGGCGTATCGCATCGTATCTGCGACCCTTTAGTTCCCTCTTCCCTCTTGCACGCATAAACAAATTTTAATTAATTGTAGTTTGTTTGGTTTGAGAAATTTGCTTATTTGCTTGGCTTCTGATCAGGCACTAAAATGATCAATCGTAACTTCGTTCCTCACGAGCTAACAATGAAGTAGCAATACTAAAATGATTGTAGTTATTTCACCAAATTTAAGAAATAGAATAATAATAGATTCATAAGGTTTAGAAAAACCGAACATCCTATCAGAATCTGATGAGACAAATCGTGGGCAGACAGGCAGGCAGGCAGTGAAGTGAATCGAGACAGTTTCTGGTATTTTCTCCGCTCCAAAACCGTAAGCTAGCAGCCAACGGCGTGGAGCGGAGCAAGAGCGACAGCCAACAGGCGAGCGTGGTGGTCGTGCGATGCGCACAGTTGGCTAGAGCAAGTGGGGGACGGCGGCCCCGGGCGCCACTGCTCGAGTCGCAAACGAGACTAGATTCCATTTTTGCCTGCCTATAAATACCCCGGGCAGCAAGCACTGCAGACACCAACCAAGGGCGGGGGCCTACCTAGCTTCTTCTCTGCTGCTAACCGAGCGAGGGCAGCTGTAGCCTAACACTAACAGCTAGATCGAGCAACGACCGTCCACAGCATACCGTCTGACGAAACGACTCTGAAAGTATCAAGGTAAGTTCGTTCCTCACAACCAAAGTTTGCTGAATTGATGCGTCGTCTGTCTCTGAAATGCATATCCGCGGGGCATGGGCATGCCGTCGATCCTGGCAGCGCAACAACCAGCACTCCAGCAGATAGCATTGTTCTAGTGTGTTCTTTTAGGATTTTGTGCATTGTTTGCCTCTTTCTTTAGTGCAATAATGGGAGGAAGCACCCGACAGCCAGTTGATACTGATGATACTCCTGTTTCGCCTGTTCTGCAGTGTGTGTGCGTGTGTGTGTCGCAACTTGCAAGTTGCCACCATATGCATGTTAGGAGTGTCATCAGTATCCAAGGTACAGCAAGCACACAAAGTCCTGTTGTCCTAATAGTTGACTCAGGTTTCCAGCCACAGGTTAGCGAGGGAAAGTTCTCTTTCTTTTTTAAAGGAAGGAAACCCACCTCGCATGGATAGGTTTGCAGGCAGCAATGGTCTAATCTTGCAGCACCTTTCAGTTTCATCTCCTGTGCAGTGCAGGCTCTCGCGCTCTCACTCTGTTTCCTTTTCCAAATTTGCCGCCGTACATGATATGATATTAGGGAATCCGAGCCCCTGTCCTTAAAGCCTGTTCTTTATCTGAAACGACCTGATTCTCAGTCACTTATTACACCAGACTAACTGAGCCAAAGAAAAAAAAAAGATCTCAGTTAGGCATATCAAGCATCGTTTGCATAAAGCGCCCTTAATAGATGCCCATCTCAAACTAGTCTGAAAAACTCTTTTTACGAACGTAGATTTTTCTTACACTTAGCGTGTCACAACTCACAGCTAGCTGTCCAGTAGCTAGATATGTCCTAGCTCTTTTGCTGCCAAAAGATATGCGAAACAACTAACGGTCCTAGACAGTATTTTGTTTTAATTTTGTGCCGAGTAATGTGCAAAATCAGAGTCCTGAATATATATGTACTGCATTACATTGCCACAGGGAGAAGGCATTGGGGGTTCTTGAAGCCCAAGCCCAGGCTGCTGGCTGTGAGCGAGAGGCAAGGCAATGGCGTCCTCACTGCTCCACTGCTCCGACAAGCTCCCGTTCCTGGACGTGGAGACCATCCTCCACATGAAGGAGGGACTCGGCGAGACCAGCTACGCGCAGAACTCCTCGCTTCAGGTGAGCGATCGAATCGCCTTTCAGCCGGAAGGCGCCCATTATTTTCCATCATATTCTTCACAACTCTGAAGTAGTCTGAACTCTGAACACACACGGCCACCGTATGTATGTACCTTCTTATTACAGAAGAGAGGCATGGACACGCTGAAGAGCCTCATCACCAACGCCGCGACGGACGTGTACATCTCGCAGATGCCGGAGAGGTTCACGGTGGCCGATCTCGGCTGCTCCTCGGGCCCGAACGCGCTGTGCCTGGTGGAGGACATCGTCGGGAGCATCGGCAGGGTGTGCAGCCGGTCGTCGTCGCAGCCGCCGCTCGAGTTCTCGGTGCTGCTCAACGACCTCCCCACCAACGACTTCAACACCATCTTCTTCAGCCTGCCGGAGTTCACCGACCGGCTCAAGGCCGCCGCCAAGACCGACGAGTGGGGCCGGCCGATGGTGTTCCTGTCCGGCGTCCCGGGGTCCTTCTACGGGAGGCTGTTCCCCAGGAACAGCGTGCACTTCATCTGCTCCTGCTCCAGCCTGCACTGGCTCTCCCAGGTCCCTCCGGGGCTCTTCGACGACATGGACACGCCGATCAACGAGGGGAAGATGTACATATCGAGCACCAGCCCTGTCGCCGTGCCGCTGGCCTACCTGAGGCAGTTCCAGAGAGACTTCAGCCTGTTCCTCAGGTCACGCGCCGCCGAGGTCGTCCCCGGCGGCCGGATGGTCCTCGCCATGCTTGGCAGGCAGACCGAAGGGTACTTCGACCGGCGGACCACCTTCCTCTGGGAGCTCCTCTCCGAGTCGTTCGCCGCGCTTGTGTCACAGGGGCTGGTCGAGCAGGAGAAGGTGGACGCGTACAACGTGCCGTTCTACGCGCCGTCGATCCAGGAGGTGGAGGAGGAGGTGCGGCGGGAGGGCTCGTTCGGGCTGGACCACGTGCAGACGTACGAGATCAACCTGAGCAGCAGCGGCGACGCCAAGGAGGACGGCCGGACGGTGTCCATGGCGATCAGGGCCATCCAGGAGTCCATGCTCAGCCACCACTTCGGGGCGGACATCGTGGACGCGCTGTTCCACCGGTACACGGAGCTGGTCACCGAGTCCATGGAGCGGGAGGATGTCAAGAGCGTGCAGATCGGGGTTGTCCTCACAAGGTTGTGACTTGTGACACCCACCACAGGACTTTTACACGGTCGATAGCCTACTGCTGCATTGCATTTGCATGATCCTGTTCCGTCCTGGTGTGCTCTGTATGTGTGTGTGTATGTTCATCAGTACTAGCACCGAGTAACGGTAACTGGTGGTAACAAAATTCATGTGTATCTAGCTAACTGATAGGATTGGGGAGGGTGAGAGTCAATTAACAAATGTATTTGAATGTCAATGGTAAATACACCTTTCTATTTGTGCACCACTGCTACCTATTCAAAACCACATGATAAATCAAGTTTGATTTTTTTAAGGGGAAAACACTTTTACTCCCTAAAAACTGATATACAATGCTAATAAATTCAGCTTAACACCGTTCATCTGAATGAGCAAAATTCCGCAAGGCTACTGAGTCCTCGCGGTTAGAAAAAAAAAAGAATGGAAAACAAACCGTCAAACCTCATACTGAGTTCTCGCAAACAAAGAACATTCACACACAACTACTGCGACCAGTAGTGTCAAAGGTTTATGGAGGTGGGCTGTCCTCTGATCCAGCCCATATGCAATTCGGTGACAAAATCAAGTGAGCTTCAGTCCAAGTTGCCCTGCCCAGTTGACAAAATCTAGTAAAGCACACATGGCCGTTGGTTGGTAACTAAAAAAACATGGCCGTGGTTGCATGTGACAAAATCATGTAAGAGAACAAGAATGAAAACTACTTCTTCGGTTTCAAATCACAAGACATTTTGGCTTTTTTCGATACATTGTTTTAACTATATACCTTGACATAGTGTATAAAGTGCATAGAAAAAGCTATGTATCTAGAAAAAGGCAAAATATCTTATAATTTGGAATAGAGACAGTGGAAGTTATTCCCGGTTTGTGCTTAACTTATGTAGAAGTGTGGAAGTTCTGCAAAAGTGCCAAAGTTCGACAAAAGAGTGGAAGTTCCACACCTACCCAATCCACCATGAAGTTTTCTTGTTAAATTTCAAAAATGACTATTCACACCCCCCCACCCCCCCACCCCCCCTCTAGGTGACATGCCAATCCTTTTACATCTTCACGAGCTGGGGATGGCAGCAGGTTTGGTAAGGTGCAGGTGGAGTAAATATCTGTCCACAATGAATTGTCTAACGAGTAAAATTTCATACCTGCACTTGTACCCGCAAGTAACATTTTGCACCTATATTCTCACACCCATTAGATATGATACCTATGGGTACCTGGACTCACAAGTTTGATTATCAATAGAATAGATGAAATCCTTTGTATTTTAAGCACTAATGAGTGAAGCGACATGCCCCTACCCGTGGGTAGGATTGCCATCCCTACCACTAACGCCAACAATCACGAGTGGCACGACGAAACAAAGAGGCATTGTTGAGGATGGGTTCGTCCTTTCTCTTCTAGAGCCAACAAGCACATGGGAGCGCGAGGAATTGACCTGCCTAAGCATTTTGCGGGACATGACAATGCGAAAAAATCCTAGGATTTTCTGGGTCGACCTTTCATGTACAGTAACATCTAGTGGGCAAAGTGGGCCCTTTGTTTTTTGGGGGCAAGCTTGACCTAAGCTTGGACCTAGGTGGCATGCTCATTTTTAGTTGAAAAATTATTAAAATACAATTTGGGCTAGGTTTAGACTGAGAAAAATCTTCATGGACTTACTTTCCATTGTCTAGGTCTTGTTCAATAATGTGTGCGGTTGGGTCAAGCTACGATGGACCTATTTTGCTCAGATCTACCTAGGAGAAAAGGGTGGGAGGGCCTCCTTGACTTGGGACGGGGGCTGAGTAGGATGGCTTGTTGGAGCTGATTTTTTGCTCCACCCTTCAAAACTAGAGTAGGGGATTGGTTTAGGGGCTATGATGGAGACACTCTAAGATCCACTTTGATAATAGACCGGTTGCACTCAGTACTAAGGCTCACAAGCTAAAATACAGTTTTGTTGATGAGCCAAGCACTAATGCTAAAACTACAGGTGTCATTAAGCATATCATTATTTTAGGCATGTTCATAAGGGAATTGGTCTAGGACTTAGTGGTGGAGGTTGGACGAAATCATAGAGGGGTCAAGTCTAATGTGATAAGCAAAAAGAGGTCGTATTAGTGTTTTCTTATCAATTGATTGGTAAAGCAAAGTACTTAACAGAAGGATTTGTTTAGATGAGAGCAGGTGGTGCACTTTGGCCCTAAGGTCGTCTCCAACAATACTGACTCAACTAGCTCATACGTTTCCACATTATATTTTTGGTTAGGTGGAAGAGAGAGAGAGTGTGTTGTCTCTTTTTCATGAGCTAGCTCAGAGAGAATATTATGAGAAGAGGGCTCCATGCTTTATTGTTAAAATTCATATATGATATATGAAGGACCCACATGCCTTGAGCAATATGCTAGACACAAACCACGTGCCTCTTGATGACGTGAAGCTTGACACCATGCTTGAAGTTGACCACAATCCCAAACTGAAACTCTAGAGGGGACTCCATGCTGGGAGAATGCCGGAACACATAGTGCTGATAGAGGTGGATTATCGCGAGCTTGATCTCCTGGATGGCGAACTTCTGGCCGATGCAAACCCTGGGGCCGATTCCAAAAGGGATGAACGCGTATGGGTGCCGCTTCTTTTGCTCGTCACCGGCTGGGTCGAACCGCTCTGGTCGGAACAACTCCGGGTCCGGGAAGTTGTGGGGGTCCTTGGCGAGGACCCCTGGTGCCATCCACACCCATGTGCCCTTTGGAAGCACATAGCCACCAATCTCCAGTCGCTCGGAGGTCTCTCGCGCCACCAATGGCGACACCATGAACAGCCTCATCGACTCCTTCACCACCTGCATGCATACATACATGTGTGTCAAAGTCCATAGATCAAGATACCATCAAAGCCTTATTCAACGGCGTCATGTCATTTGTGCAATGCAATCGTGCGTGCCTGATCGAGGTAGGGGAACTTGGTCTGAAGATCATCCGCAGCGGGCACGCTGCCGCGAGGGCCGAACGCGTCGATCTCCCTAAGCAGCTTCTCCTCCACTTCCGGGTGCTTGGCGACGAGGTAGACCACGGAGGACAGCGTGAACGCCGTGGTCGTCGACCCAGCGAGGAGGTGCTCGTAGGTCAACGCGCTCAAGTAGTCCGGCGAGAGCAGCTCCCGCGTGGACGCGTCGCTGTCCCTCGCCGCGAGCACCACGGAGAGGAAGTCCTTGTGGTGCTGTGACTGTGACGCCGCCGGCGCACGCTCCCTCTCCGCCGCGCGGGCGGCGACGAGGCCGTCCACCATCCTACGGAGCTCGCCGTTCACACGGTTGATCTCTCGATCGGCGGAGCCGGGGACCTTCAGGAGCACCTGCCGCAACGGCTTCTGCAGGAAGGGCACGAGCGTGCGAGAGTGACCCCGACAGGTCCATCTTGAGCGACGTGGTCGAGTGGATGTGCAAGTTTATGAACTCCGATGACGCCTTCGCCTTTGCTGCATCACCGACGTCGTCGACACCCTTCGTATCATCGTCAGGCACCGCCGGCTTTCCCGAGAGGCCAAAGTCCGCACCGAACGCCGCTTGACCGATGACGTCGGTGGCGAGGCTCAGCGCCATCTTGGAGAAGATGACCTCCTCGCCGTCGTCGAGGTTCGTCGTCGCAGCGCGCTCAATGCACGACTCCATGGTCGGGATCAGCCCGGCGAGGTGCGACGGCTGGTAGATCGAGACGATAACATTTCGCATCGCCGACCACCTCGAATCCCTGCGGACACGCGCACGTTGACTAATAGATACAACCGAATTGGATTTGAACTTCAGTTTTCAGTGGTTCTCGGAGATGTGTTTTCCTTTGACTTGATTTTGGCAACAAGGTTGCTACCTTGTAGCGAAGAGGCCTTTCCGGTGTATTGGAGAATTGGCGATGGGCGAAGGCAAGCTCCGGATAGGCATGCTCTTGAACTTCTTGATGCCCACCTCCTTGCAGAGCTCTGCGTCGGCTACGATAATCAATGGCTGCCTTCCCATGTGAAATCTGCAGGCAGATGGAATCAAAACTATTTGCCTTCGACAAGTTGACATTATAATCGACCAAATCTTCAAAACTATCATCATCTCGACTCTCGAGGGAAGAAAAGTTTTGACTTTTCAACGCAAATCAACGCACCACAAAATGAGCACCCTGAACTTCTGAAATGCAGCGAGCGACGACGTTCAAGCAGAGGAGTGGGGGGGGGGGGGGGGGGGGGGGGGGGGGGGGGGTTGGGGAGGAGGAGGATCACCTGAAGATAGGCCCGTGCTTCTTGGCGAGCAGAGGGAAGACGTCCGGGCCGTGCTTCACCAGCAGGTGGAGGTGGCCGATGAGCGGCAGCGGCACGGGCCCGGGCACGTGGCGCACCATCCAGTACGGCTCGTACAAATACACAAGCACTAGGAACCCCACAGCCATGGCCAGGAAGGTGAAGGTGTACTCCTCCATGGCACCCAGAACCGTGCCCATCTCCATCGTTTTCCGATTATACGCGCCCTTGCTCTGACCTAGATTTATAGTCTTATAAGAGTTGTAGTTAATTGTTTGGAAAACTATAAAGAGATGACGGATAGAAATCTATATAGGCAGATCAGTTACTATATGCCAGACTTGGGTCGGTGATGATGGATGTGCCCATTATATATTGTAAGTGGAGACTTCATATAATAATAGAGCGGGGACAATTGTACACTCGCGCATACAAAAATAAGTTCTAAGAGCATCTCCTGTAGCTCGCCAATAACTTATCATCAATATGATGGTATTGGTAATCACCAATGCTGTTTTTTAGGTTTATTGAGGCAGATGCTACAGTAGACCACCAATAATCTCTCCCAAAACACAGGGCCCACATGTCAGATCACTTTTTTCCTTTCTCTCTCGACATCTTCTTATCCCCACTCCCTGCTCGATCCTGGCCACCGCCGCGCCCAGCCGCGCCGCGGTCCCGACCCCGACCACGGCTGGCACCGCGCCCAGCTGCGGCCCCGACCCCGGCCGGTCCTGTGCGCCGGTAGCGCCTCGGCCTGGCCCCACGCGACGCCGGCCCCGATCTATGACTCCCGCCCTACCGGCACGATCTCCATCGACCCTGACTCCCGGCGCGGCAAAGGAGGCCTTGAGGAGCGCCCTCCGCGTTTGCGATGTCGAAGAGGTGGAGGTTGGTGGCGTCCCTGCTCATCAGCGTCGTCGAATCCACAGCACGCGACGGCGCGGCCAGGAGATGCTCGTCGGAGTTGGAGGTGAACTCACCATGCACAGTGAAGAAGTGGCAGTTACCGGTGGGGCCCATCTATTGGGGGGAGATGCACTTTCCGCTTTATTTGAGGGGAGATGCTTACAGACATCAAAATGTTGTGGTAATTGCCATTGCACACCATGAACTTAAAAATTGATCGAGTATGCGGACACCACAGTCAATAAAATAATTATTTTAGCATTTCAGGAGAGAAAAACAATAGTGAATGGAGTTTTTGCCCTTGGCTCGACCAACGTGTCACGGTTCAACACATTGTGAATAATAGCCGCCTGGAGCCTCTCTCCCACAAGTATTCTCCCTCTAACACAATTCTTTCTCTTGACCTCAGCCATTGAGAAGGGACGATGGCGCCGAGCCTCTTAATTTGTGGTAGCTTTAGGCCCACCCTCGCCGGCGATATTTAGAGATGCTCAAGGAAACTTCCCTTGGTGCCGTGCAACCATTGTTCCATTGCATTGGCTGGCAATGTGTCAAATAAGCCACAAAGCTTAGGCAAGAGGTTGTGCAAGTGTCTACTATTTCAACACGTTAGTGACCTGAGCATTCCTCCTTATCTTCCTCTCTCTCTCTTGGTCCAATTAGATCTCAATTGGGCTGATATTTTGGTCAATTTTGGTATGATGCAGACTGCAATGTTCTATAGGTTACATATTTGAAAAACATTAAGTTGAGTAACTGGTTAAGCTTAGCAAGCTTTCACAGTGTACGTTTTTCAAAGATTGATAGTGTTCCTGATCTGATGTGTGCATTGAGAAGGTGAAGGAAGGCATGGAGCTGCTTAAGGAAGCCATTGGGGGTATTGAACATTGCAGTGACCTATTGCAGAGCACAGTAATATCACTGAAGAATGTAGAGGCTGCTTTGAAATCAGTAGTTGATAACATGATAGCAATGGGAAGCAAGGTTGATAGGCTTGGTAAACCACTGACTATTGTAGGTGATGATGGACTGTCACTACCGGTTGGTAACACGAACCGGCGATGATGATGAGACCTATTTTCATCGTCAGTTTGCTTATCACCCTGATTTTAATAAAACCGGCGATGAAAGTGTTGTAGGGGATGACCATTTCTATAGTAGTGTTTCTAATTTCTTATAGTACCTTATGGATGTCAAATGACAAATGACAAACAGTAGTGTGGCGATTGAATTTGAAGATGCATGTCGGTATGGTTTGGGCCTCATGTTGGTGATGGTGTCACACAACAGTGCATTGAGGACAACAATGGGTGGACAATGTGGATAGGGGGCACAAAGCTCAGGACGGTGATGCAGCTTCTCAAGAGGATGGCCACGCAGGTGTGCTCGAGTTGTTGGAGAGGGAGCTAAGAGAGACGAGAGATGAGAGAGAGATGATGTGGGGAGGAGAAGAAGGACCGATGAGTGAGCCCTACAAATACGTGTCATTCACATAAGGAAAACCACACATCAAAACAACTATAGATGGCAAAATATGAATAGTTTTAATAGTTGGATGTTAAAAAATGACTTCTCTAAAATCTCATGATGGTCACACTGTGAAAGGATCAAGATGTCCAAGAGGGGGTGAATTGGGCGCGCTAATCCAAAATTCTCACAAAATTGAAACCTACGACTAAGCCCATTTCACCCTTTTGTGCCCAATGGTGTTTTCTAGCCTACCGCACAAAGTTTTGCAACCTAGTTTGAACCTACACTAGCATGACAATTCTAGTAATATACATGAAAGTAAATTGCACAAATGTAAAGGAGAAGGGTTAGGAACACGCCTATGTTTTTTCTAAGGTAACAGAGAGTTGGCACTCTGAAAGCCCTAGTTTGGTTTTGGATAATTGATGAAACCTAGGGACTAATCATTATGCCAAGTGTGTAGACATGAAATGATAAGTCTTATGCCAAGTGATGAAGCTAGATGATGGTCATAATGATGGAGGTGACCAAAAGATGATCAAGTGCTTCACATTTAGAAATGAAGAAAGAGAAAAAAAAACAAAACCCGATGAAAATCAAGGCAAAGGTATTGCTAGGGTTTTGGTTTTGGTGATTAAGACACCATAGAGGGTGTGATCACATTTAGGATCGATAGCCGTACTATAAAGAGGGGAATTTCTGGGGCTATTGATCGCTTAACTGCCACTAGATGTCTACTTACATATGCATGCATTTAGATCTAGTGGAGAGCTAATATAACCCTTGAAAATGTCTTTGAAAATATGCTAACACACGTGCGCACAAGGTGTTACACTTGGTGGTTACCACTTTTGATCAAGGGTGGCGAAAGTCCGGATTGATTTTCTCTGAAATCTGTTGACCGGACGCTGTGGTCGAATCGACCGGACTCTGTGTGTGTCCGGTCAGTTCAACGCAGCAACGAGAAGTGCGCGGCGCGAGGTTTTGCACCGGAGCGTCTGGTGTGTTCTGATCGGACGCTGTGCATCAGCGTCAGGTGCAAGTGACGTCAGCGCTGAGTTTGTGCAGTTGCGTTGATCGGACGCTGGTGCGTCCGGTCACCATTTTTCGGACGCGTCCGGTCACAGAAATACCTCTCCGATAGCTTTTTGTTGTCGACCGGACGCTGGTCCCTCGGCGTCAGGTGTGTTGTGCTGGCGCATTCGGTTAGCTGCTTGGCAGTGCAAGCATGTGGTGACCGGACGCCAGGCGTGCGTCCGGTGTGTGAACACCGGCGTGTCCGGTCGGTCTTTGTTGTGGCACGTCCAGTCAGTTCAATGTGTTCGGTCGTTTTTTTAACTGTGCTAAGTTACCGTTGAGATCTAATGGCGTAGATTCAAAGGCTTACATGTGGCAGGCATCGGTGCATCGCGAGAAAGAGCGACCGGACGCTGCCGTGCGTCTGGTCACCCCGACCGGCGCGTTCGGTCAGTGCAGGCTATACCCCCTTCGTGTTTGTAACGGCTCTATCTTTCGAGGGGGCTTATAAATACGTGTTGGCTGGCCTTGGAAGAGCTCTCTTGGACATTTTGACATCCTAACATCCTCTTGAGTTGAGCATACTCCCTTCCACTCATCTCCCTTGCTTGGTTGCTAATTCAAAGTGAGATTGAGTGATCCAAGTGCATTGTACTTGTGAGTTTGCATCTTAGTGGTACTTGGGTGATCTTTGGCTGCGGGATTCTTGTTACTCTTGGTGGTTGGCGCCACCTAGACGGCTTGAAGGCAGCGGAGGAGTTGTGGCAAGAGTGGTGCTTGTTCTTGGCCACCTCCCGATGATTTGTGAGGGGTGTTATGTCTTCCCCGGCGGAGCGCCAAAGGCAACTCTAGTAAATTGCTCGTGTTATTGAGTTACCTCACTTGCGATAGGTTCTTATGGTGCTCTTGGAGAGCTTGGCTTTGATTGCCAATTAGCCGCCGAACCACGAAGTGGTGGTTGACACAATGGGGACGTAGCGTGCCGGCAAGCACGTGAATTTCGGGGGGAAATCATTATATCCATCTTGTGTTGATTGACTTCTCCCGATGATTGGTCTTCATATTCATTGATTGGTTCATCCCCTACACGGCGGTATAAAGATCACATCCCATTCTTTTACATTCCACAAACTAGTTGTAACAAGTTCTCTAGTATAATTAGTTTTGAGAGCTTGTATTATCTTTGCTAGTGTAGCTTGTTACCTAGTTGAGCTCTTTAGTGTAGCTAGATTTTGAGAGCTCGTAGTGACTTAGCCATTGATTGTTATAGTGATCATAGTTACTAGAATTGTTGGATAGGTGGCTTGCAACCCTTGTAGAGCTAGAGCAAAATTGTATTTCACCATTTGTTATACTAACCTTTTGTTCTACTGAGTTTGTAGATTTTTTAATAGGTTATTCACCCCCCTTTAGTCATATTAGGACCTTTCAAGTGGTATAGAGCCATGGTCACCGTTTATTGAAGGCTTAAGAACCTCGTTGTATAAGATATGGCTCAAATTGTGTTCAACCATATTGGGGGCAAACCACCTTTCTTTGATGGCACTAGTTCATTTGACTATTGGAAAAGAAAGATAAAAATGTATCTTGGTTCAATCAATGACAGAGTGTGGGAAGTGACCAAGCATGATTTTGTGATTCTTGATCCCGCTAACCCCATCGACAATGAGAGAGCAAACAAGCAATGCAATACAATGGCTCTCAAAACACCATTTACAATGGTATTGATGCAAAGGTGTTTGAGCAAGTCAAGGATCTTGAGAAGGCTAGTGAAGTGTGGACAAGATTAGAAGAAACATATGAGGACACTTCAACGGTAAAAAGTGTCAAGCTCTATATGCTCAAGGACAAGCTATCTAACTTCAAGATGAAGGATGATGAGTCCATTCCGGAGATGTTCTATAGGCTCCAAGTCATCATTAATGATCTCAAGAGCCTTGGTGGAAAAGTGAAGGATGAAGATTTCTCTCATAAGTTCTTGATGTGCTTGCCAAAAAAGTTCAAGACATTGAGAACTATTATCTTTAGAGGAGGATTGACCGGTGTATCTTCTAATGAGGTACTTGGAGATGTCATGACCGATGCCCAATACAATGATAGTGAAAATGAAGATGAAGAGAAGAAAGACAAGAAAAAAAAAGAGTGTGGCATTCAAGGCTTCTTATTCATCATACAAGGGCAAGTCCAAGAAAGAAACATCTAGTGAAGATGATGAGGCTATGGCTCTTCTAGTGCACAAGATGGGCAAATTCATGAAGAAAAGAGGCTATGGTGCAAGAAAGAGAAAAGATCACATGAAGGAGCATGTGAAGCTATGCTTTGAGTGCAAGTGCCCGGATCACATTGCGGCGGATTGTCCTCACAAAAGAAATGATGATGAGAATGAGAAGAAGAAAAAGGACAAGAAGGAAAAGAAGGAGAAGAAGATGACCTTCAAGAAGAAGAAGGAAAGTGGCTATGTAGTCACTTGGGGTAGTGATGGCTCAAATGATAGTGATGATGATGATTCAAGTGATGATGACAAAAGGTCAATCAAAAAGGCACTTGCAAGCATCGCCATCCACAACAAGCCATCCATCTTCGACACTCCATCGACATGCCTTATGGCAAAGCCCACTAAGGCAAAATATGATGAATGTGATAGTGATGATTACAGGAGTGATGATGAGGAGGACTATTCCAAGGAGGAGCTCATTGACATATGTGAGCAACTTAGCACCGGCTATGAAAAGAAGAGAAATGAGTGCAAAGAATTACTCAAGAAGCTCAAAGCTCTTGAGAAATCCTTTGGGGAGCTCCAAGCATCTCATGAGTGTCTAAAGGAAGACTATGAGGATCTTGGCCTTGCTCACATAAAGCTTGAAAAAGCTCACTCTTCTCTACTTGATCGTGCTAAGGAGAAGGAGGCCATGGAGGAGCAAGTTATTGTAACTTGTGATGTGGGACTAACTTGTGATCTTATTGATGAATCTTTTCATAGTCCCATTATTGTTGCTCCCACTAACCCTTCTTGTAGCTCTTCATCCACCACCACCAACTCTACCTCCACTACTAGTGATGGTGTCACTTGTGATGCTTCACTATTGGTTGAGAATGAGACTCTCAAGAGAGAGGTGGATGAGCTCACTCATGCCCTAGGCAAAGCCTATGGTGGTGAGGCCTGCTTGCTAAAGTGCTTAGGTAGCCAAAGATTTTCTCTCAACAAAGAGGGATTGGGCTACACCCCCAAGAAAGGCAAGGTGGCCTTTGCAACTCACAAGCCTAGCTTTGTGAAGAGAAATGGTCGGTTTTGCAATAGATGCAAGCAAGTTGGACACCTAAAGCATAATTGCAATAAAATACAACAAGAAAATACTAATGTACCTTACATTCATTTTGATTCTTGTTATGTGCTTACCAAGAGTGAGAAAGGTGTGCATGCTAATTTTGTTGGTACATCGATTGTGGGCCCAAAGAAGAAGACCATTTGGGTACCAAAGAGCTTAGTGACTAACCTCCAAGGACCCAAACAAGTATGGGTACCTAAGAAACATTAATTTGTTTTGTAGGTAAATTATAAAGCCAGAGAAAGGCATTGGGTGCTTGATAGTGGGTGCACACAACACATGGCCGGTGATTCAAGAATGTTCAATTCAATCAAGTCAAATGATGGTGATGGTGTGCAAAGTATCACATTTGGTGACAATAGCAAAGGCAAGGTCAAGGGGCTTGGTAAAATTGCTATATCCAATGATTTGATCATTTCCAATATGCTACTAGTAGAGAGCTTGAACTTCGACCTATTGTCGGTAGCTCAATTGTGTGATCTTGGTTTTAAGTGCATCTTGGGTGTTAATGATGTTGAGATCATAAGTGTAGATGGCTCTAATTTGATCTTCAAAGGCTTTAGATATGATAATCTATACTTGGTTGATTTTGATGCTAGTGAAGCTAAATTGTCTACATGCTTGCTCACCAAATCTAGCATGGGTTGGCTATGGTATAGAAGACTTGGTCATGTTGGGATGAAGCAATTGAACAAGTTAGTGAAGCATGACTTAGTGAGAGGCTTGAAAGATGTCACATTTGAGAAAGATAAGCTATGTAGTGCATGTCAAGCCGGAAAGCAAGTAGGCAACACTCATCCAAAGAAGAGCACAATGAGTACATTAAAGGCATTTGAATTATTGCATATGGATTTATTTCGGCCAACAACTTATACAAGCATTAGTGGCAACAAGTATGGCTTTGTGATTGTAGATGATTTCACTAGATACACTTGAGTGTTCTTTTCTTGTTGACAAGAGTGATGTGTTTACAACATTCAAGACATTCATCAAGAGAGTGCAAGATGAGTTTGAAACAACAATCAACAAAGTGAGAAGTGATAATGGAAGTAAATTCAAGAATACAAGAATTGATGAGCTTTGTGATGAGTATGGCATTAGACATCAATTCTCGGCTAAGTACACACCACAATCCAATGGGCTAGTTGAAAGGAAGAATAGAACTTTGATTGATATGGCAAGATCAATGTTGAGTGAATACAATGTTAGTCATTCCTTTTGGGCCGAAGCAATCAACACGACATGTTTCTATAGCAACTGCCTCTATTGCCATCAATTTCTAAAGAAGACACCATATGAGATCTTAAATGGTAGAAAGCCCAATATTGCATATTTTAGGGTGTTTGGTTGCAAATGCTATATATTGAAGAAAGGCACTACATTAAGCAAATTTGAGAAGAAATATGATGAAGGCTTCTTGCTTGGTTATTCCACTACTAGCAAGGCTTATAGAGTTTAGAATTTGGCTAGTGGTACTCTTAAGAAAGTTCATGATGTGAAATTTGATGAAACAAATGGCTCTCAAGAGGAAGATGAAAATCTAGATGATGTGAGAGGAACTCAATTGGCCAATGCAATGAAGATGAATATTGGTGATATAAGGCCTAGAGAAGTGATTGAAGTTGATGATTACAAAGATCAAGTGCTCTCTAACTTAAATGTGCAAGATAGTGGTACTCATTATCAAAATCAAGCTAGTACATCATCTCAAATGCAAGATCATCAAGTGGCTAGTTCATCATCCCTACCAAGTGATCAATCAAATGCAAGCAATCAAGTCCAAGTGCTCCAACCGACCAACATTGCAAGAGATCATCCCCTAGATTCTATTATTGGTGACATATCAAGAGGAGTACAAACAAGATCAAGATTGGCATCATTTTGTGAACACTTTTCATTTATATCATCCATTGAACCAAAGAAGATAGATGAAACTTTGAAGGATGTTGATTGGGTCAATGCTATGCATGAAGAGTTAAACAATTTCAAGAGAAATCAAGTATGAGAGTTAGTTGAGAGGCCAAAGGATCATAATGTGATTGGAACTAAATGAGTCTTTCGTAACAAGCAAGATCAAGATGGGATAGTGGTAAGGAACAAAGCAAGACTAGTGACCCAAGGTTACACTCAAGCTGAAGGTCTTGACTTTGGTGAAACATATGCCCCGGTTGTAAGATTGGAAGCAATTAGAATCTTGTTAGCCTATGCTTGTGCCCACAACATCAAGCTCTATCAAATGGACATGAAGAGTATATTTCTCAATGGCTACATCAATGAAGAAGTCCATGTTGAGCAACCTCCCGGTTTTGAAGATTACAAGAAGCCTAACCAAGTGTACAAATTGAAGAAGGCTTTGTATAGTTTGAAGCAAGCACCTAGAGCATAGTATGGAGATTGAGAGACTTCTTGCTCTCTAAAGGGTTCATCACAGGAAAGGTTGACACCACTCTTTTCACCAAGAAGATTAGCAAAGACTTGTTTGTGTTGCAAATCTATATTGATGACATTATATTTGGATCAACCAATCAAGATTATTGTGATGAGTTTGGTAAGATGATGGCTAAAGAGTTTGAGATGTCCATGATTAGAGAACTTAGTTACTTTCTTGGTCTTCAAATCAAGCAATTGAAGAACGACACATTTGTAAGTTAAGGCAAGTACATCAAAGACATGCTCAAAAAGTTTAGCATGGAAGATGCAAAAGGCATAATTACACCAATGGGGACAAATAAAAGCCTAGATAGTGATGTAAGTAGGAATATGGTGGATCAAACAATGTATCGGTCTATGATTGGAAGCCTACTCTATGTGACCGCATCAAGGCCGGATGTGATGTTTAGTGTATGCATGTGTGCTAGATTTTAAGCCTCACCAAGAGAAAGTCATTTGAAGACTACAAAGAGAATATTAAGGTACTTGAAGCATACACAAAATTTTGGTTTGAGATATCCCAAAGGAGCTAAGTTTGAGCTTATTGGATATTCCGATTCGGATTATGCGGGATGCAAAGTTGAGAGAAAAAGCACTTCGGGCACATGTCAACTATTGGGAAGATCACTTGTCTCATGGTCATCCAAGAAGCAAAATAGTGTTGCACTTTCAACTGCCGAAGCCGAATACATTGCTGCCGGTAGTTGTTGTGCACAAATACTTTGGATGAATGCCACCTTGAAGGACTTTGGAATCAAGTTTAATAAAGTGCCATTGCTATGTGACAATGAGAGTACCGTGAAGCTTACCAACAATCCGGTTCAACATTCAAGAACAAAGCACATTGATGTCCGCCATTATTTCATAAGAGATCAACAAAAAGGGGACATTTGCATTGAGAGTGTTGGCACCGATGATCAACTTGTCGATATCTTCACCAAGCCACTAGATGAGAAGAGGTTTTGCAAGCTAAGGAATGAATTGAACATACTTGACTTCTCAAATATGTGTTGATGCACCCCCATTATATGACTTGCCTCTCCTTCGAGCAAAGCAAGGTAAAGTTGTTTGACATGTCATCCATCCATTGCTAAGGACTTGTTTAGTGCATCTGGTCATTCCTATCATGTCTTATGCTCATTCATGAAAATGAAATGAATTTGATGCTTGTATGGTACCACTATTGCTTCTATGCTTGATATGATCTAGTGGTCTCATATGACATATTTGTGGGCTAGTGAACCTAGTGTTTGATCTAGAAAATGAGCTATAAGTGTTTAACTCAACATGGTGCATGACAACCCTCACTTGGAGGTGTGAAGAAGCTTGCCCTTGGATCAAACTGAGTTAAATATCTTTTGCGAGTGATCTAGATTGAACCAAATTGGAAAAGTGATCCTCACTTATCATGGTTTCACTCAACCTATCTAAAATTTGAGCTCACCTTTTGTGGTCATTGATGCCAAAGGGGGAGAAGTCATTCACAAAGATAATGTGATAGGGGGAGCAAACAAATGAAATGACATTATAAGACATTGTAAGGGGATCAATTAAAATTTGAAGCACACAAGTAGGGGGAGCAATCTCATAAACTTGTATATTGCATTTGAATGTGCATTACATATGTTTGCTTGCATAGCACAAGTTTTGTTTCTCCATTACATGCTTGTGTGGTGCATGCTAGTTTTAGGTTTGAATGATGAAATGAAGAACTAGCATGCATAGGATGTAAATTAGATATGCCTTGTTTACTTTACAGGTGGTACTAGAGCCTTGCTTATAATGTTAATCTCATGAGGTATCTAGTGTTTTTGATGTTTTTCAAGTGGTATCTAACAAACAATGGTGCTAAGGATGATGTATATTGGCAACTCTGATCGGTATCATGCTTCAAAGGTCCATTCTTTACACCTTAGCATCATTTGGTAGAAATTGACTCCTATATTTCCTATCGAAGCATATGTGCAAGCTTTCAAATCCAAACTCTTAGCACATATATAGGGGGAGTAAGTGCTACTAATTCAGGTTCATAAAACTTGTCCATATCCTTTACACATGGTAAAATACTTGGGCAAGCAACACGGATCCAAAAGTTCTTTATCATAATATCTTTGTAAATAGGTTGTCATCAATTACCAAAAAGGGAGAGATTGAAAGCCCTAGTTTGGTTTTGGATAATTGATGAAACCTAGGGACTAATCATTATGCCAAGTGTGTAGACATGAAATGATAAGTCACATGCCAAGTGATGAAACTAGATGATGGTCATAATGATGGAGGTGACCAAAAGATGATCAAGTGCTTCACATTTAGAAATGAAGAAAGAGAAAAAAACAAAACCCGATGAAAATCAAGGTAAAGGTATTGCTAGGGTTTTGGTTTTGGTGATCAAGACACCATAGAGGGTGTGATCACATTTAGGATCGATAGTCGTACTATAAAGAGGGGAATTTCTGGGGCTATTGATCGCTTAAGTGCCACTAAATGTCTACTTACATGTGCATGCATTTAGATCTAGTGGAGAGCTAACATAACCCTTGAAAATGTCTTTGAAAATATGCTAACACAGGTGCGCACAAGGTGTTACACTTGGTGGTTACCACTTTTGATCAATGGTGGCGAAAGTCCGGATTGATTTTCTCTAAAATCTGTTGACCGGACGCTGTGGATGTGTCTGGTCAGTTCAACGAGCAGCGAGAAGTGCACGGTGCGAGGTTTTGCACCTGCGCGTCTGGTGTGTTCTGATCGGACGCTGTGCGTCAGCGTCAGGTGCGAGTGACGTCAGCGTTGAGTTGTGCAGTTGCGTTGATCGGATGCTGGTGCGTCCGGTCACCATTGTTCGGACGCGTCCGGTCGCAGAAATACCTCTCTGGTAGCTTTTTGTTGTCGACCGGACGCTGGTCCCTCGGCGTCAAGTGTGTTGTGCTGGCGTGTCCGGTCAGCTGCTTGGCAGCGCAAGCACGTGGTGACCGGACACCGGGTGTGCGTCCGGTGTGTGAACACCGGCGCGTCCTATCGGTCTTTGTTGTGGCGCGTCCGATCAGTTCAATGCGTTCTGTCATTTTTTTAACCGTGCTAAGTTACCATTGAGATCTAATGGCGTAGATTCAAAGGCTGACACGTGGCAAGCATCGGTGCATCGCGGGAAAGAGCGACCGGATGTTGCCATGCGTCCGGTCACCCCGACGGCTTGTTCGGTCAGTGCGGGTTGTACCCCTTCGTGTTTGTTACGGCTCTATCTTTCGAGGGGGCTTATAAATACGTGTTGGCTGGCCTTGGGAGAGCTCTCTTGGACATTTTGACATCCTAACATCCTCTTGAGCTGAGCATACTCCCTTCCACTCATCTCCCTTGCTTGGTTGCTAATCCAAAGTGAGATTGAGTGATCCAAGTACATTGTGCTTGTGAGTTTGCATCTTAGTGGTACTTGGATGATCTTTGGCTGCGGGATTCTTGTTACTCTTGGTGGTTGCCGCCACTAGATGGCTTGGAGGCAGCGGAGGAGTTGTGGCAAGAGTGGTGCTTGTTCTTGGCCACCTCCCGGTGATTTGTGAGGGGTGTTGTGCCTTCCCCAGCGGAGCGCCAAAGGCAACTCTAGTAAATTGCTCGTGTTATTGAGTTACCTCACTTGCGGTAGGTTCTTGTGGTGCTCTTGGAGAGCTTGGCTTTGATTGCCAATTAGCCGCCAAACCACGAAGTGGTGGTCTACACAACGGGGACGTAGCGTGCCGGCAAGCATGTGAACCTCAAGGGGAAAATCATTGTATCCATCTTGTGTTGATTGACTTCTCCCGGTGATTGGTCTTCATATTCATTGATTGGTTCATCCCCTACACGGTGGTATAGAGATCACATCCCATTCTTTTACATTCCGCAAACTAGTTGTAACAAGCTCTTTAGTGTAATTAGTTTTGAGAGCTTGTATTATCTTTGCTAGTGTAGCTTATCACCTAGTTGAGCTCTTTAGTGTAGCTAGCTTTTCAGAGCTCGCAGTGACCTAGTCATTGATTGTTATAGTGATCATACTTACTAGAATTGTTGGATAGGTGGCTTGCAACCCTTATAGATTTAGAGCAAAATTGCATTTCGCCATTTATTATACTAACCTTTTGCTCTAGTGAGTTTGTAGATTTTTTAATATGCTATTCACCCCCCCTCTAGCCATATTAGGACCTTTCACACTCCCCACTAAGTCCTCGTTGGAGAACATCTCACAAGGTATTACTCCCCCTTAATCCGTGCAAGGACTAAGTGCTCTCTATAGGTTGATTCTTCACCACTCCGGCACGAATCACCCACAATTGATTACACTGACTTGGGCCTCTCACAATCTTCTTCGAGAGATCAATAACCGAGCTCCTCAAAATCACCAAGCCGTCTACGTGATGCTAATCACCAAGAGTAACAAGCATAAACTCTTAATTGACCCACAAGCCTAACGAGGAAGGTGAATGCACACTTGCTACTCCCTAAGCACTAATGAAGATCTTAATCTTTCAATTAGTAAATCACAATCACCCCACTAAGCTTGAACCCCTTGCTCTCTCCAATGGGTGTATGCTGTTGTTTAGAGTGGCCATGCCTGAGATAGAGGGGTATAAATACTCCCCCACTCAAACAACTAGCTGTTTGAATCCCACTCATTGAAAACGGTAGCACCGACTTGCTCTTGTGCCCCTTTGAACTAAGCACCAGATCAATCCTGTCATAGACCAACTACAAGCTATAGAACTAGTCGTTACTGTATGGTCAATAACTTGTAGTCCAGTGCTAGGCACCGAACAAATCCGGTGGCCATTTTCCCTCTCTAGGAGCTTACTGGACAGCACCAGATTACATTTGATCCATCACCAAATCAATCCAGTGATCTCTTCACTTCTTTGCGCAGCAAACCCTAGCTGACCCTCTATAGCTTATAGTCCGATAGTCCTTTGACCACAACACCAGACAATCTGGTGAAACCAGCAAAGCCTAGCCAATCTCAGCACATGGCATATAATTCGGTGAGGCACCGGATCAATCCTGTGCATGCAGTGCACCTCCATTCTCTTCCTTTTGAGCTAACTTTGAGTGGCTTCGCTTCCTATCGATCTTTGGGCTTTTCTGAACTACCTAGTGCTTAGTTTGACAAATGTGCACCATAACTACTCACTAGACTTACCTAACTCAAACTACTAGTTCATACCCTCCCTTTATAGTATGACCAAAGGAAAAATAAAGTCCTAAACTACTCTAAGTGTCCCTTGACTCTAATTGACACTTAGAACTAGTACATCCATAACTTTGTCGCACATCCTTTGAAAACTGAAACCAAATCCATCGATAGGAGCATGAAAACCATGGATTGCCTATTAATCAATCATTATTCTGACCTAACTTATAATGTCTCTGCGAGCATGTTAGTCACAATAATTATGTCATTATTAATTGCTAAAACCGAATTAGGGGCCTAGATGCTTTTCACGGTGAATGGTAAAATCCCATGATGGCCTCAAATAACATTAGTTTGAACAGTATGTCCCTTTTCTTATCATTGGACTGAACTATTTACCATCGAAGATGTTTGTCTTAGTAGATACTATTTTTGTTGTTACTTAAAGACGAATTAGAAAAATCTAGGTCCTCCGCTAGAGGTTGGAGAACATATAGCCAACATTATATGAATTAAGGATGAAAAACAATAGAACAAGTGAAATGTAGGCCTCTCTTACGGTTTTGCTTTAGCATACTCAATTATTTAGAGAAATATTCGATGCAAACCACCTCTTCGGTGGGATCATAAAAAACCACTTAAAAACATATTTAAGAGTTTTAAAAAAGAATTGAAATGATACACATACAACATCTATAGATGTACATTGCCATCAAATTTGATATTCAAACTCCATCTAGAAAAATTCATACAAGAAGAACCAATTTTAAGTGCATATGCACCATAAGACAATTTCTGAGAATTTGTCTAATAGTGCATATGCACCCAAAATCACATGGCAACATAGAAAAGTTGAGTTGTAGCATGATCGCCTCACAGGATATCTAATTGAGCTTTATATCTGTATGACTATATCTACATCTAATATGAAAAAGCAAAGGATTTCTTTTGTCCTGCTTTTTTTTTTACTTCTCAAACTGCCCTTGCGCCGTTCGTATCATGTATGTGTTCAGGATTCATGTCCCATGATTTTATGAGTTAGAACAATCCGCGCAAAGCAATGATATCAAACTATGCACGGGCACGTTTGTTAGTGAACCCTAAAATCAAAAGACCCTCAAGTCAAAAGATCTGTAAACTTAACTACTAAAACCCTGACAATTTCTTAACATTAAAACCCTGGCATCGATGGAGTACAGCCCGCATCTTTGAAGTGCCAGCGTCCGCATCTCGTTTAATTTATAGGGGTAGCAACTCCCAAATATCATTGGGAAATGTTCGTATAAACGACAAGATGCCCAGCAGGAAGCATCTTTAACTCCAGCGTCCGCATCTCGTCTAAACTCAGTAGTCGTGCCAGAGGAAACGGATTGGAATGCTGGGTGCTAGTTTGCTCTAGATTCCAGCGGGGAAACTACAAATTAGTCTCGGCAGCGAGCACTGCTGTAACGTCACTCAACACCCAGTAACTTTTTCTCTGAATGGTCTGTATATTCGATAAAATACAACATTAAGCACAATACTGCCTGCCCCACGCGCCGTTACAACCAACACTACAAGAGTCCATTTCCAGTGGCACACGAGTCCAATCTGACGAGGGCGAACGTACAATGCCAGGAAGCTACACGACGAACCAGGCGACGCCGAGGATGCCCACGGCGAGCCACTGGGCATCTCAGCTTCGCCCGTATTTATTAAGCCGTGCGACCAGCCGCCATCACCAGCACAAACAGCCAAATCACACGAACCGATCGACTCAGGGGGGAAACACCGATGGGGTGGGGAGAAGTCGTCTCGAGCCAGCTGCTGATAGAGTCGCTGTCCTTGCCGGCGGCGTCGTTGGCGGCAGTTCTTTTCACCGCCGCGGCCTTGGCCGCCGGCGCCTTTGCGGTCTACTTCTACATCCCATCATGGCGCGTGCGCAGGGTCCCCGGGCCGGTCGCGCTCCCGCTCGTCGGACACCTGTCGTTGTTCGTCAAGCACGGCCCCGGCCTGTTCCGCATGTTGGCAAAGGAATACGGGCCAATCTACAGGTGAGCTAGCCGCCCTGCGCCGTAGTAGCGGCAGTCCTGAATCCGGATATATGTGTCCATTTTTGTTGAACAAGTGGTGGCTGTGTTTTCCTTTTTAGGTTCCACATGGGTAGGCAGCCACTGGTTATGGTGGCAGACGCGGAGCTTTGCAAGGAGGTGGGTATCAAGAAGTTCAAGAGCATCCCCAACAGAAGCATACCGACTCCAATTCGTGGCTCACCTATTCACAACAAGGGCCTCTTCTTCACCAGGTAAAGCTAATGGAACACTCTTACGAGCTTTTTTTTTCGAGATCATGCCATAGCACGTTTTTCATTAAGCAGAAAATGAATTTGTTACGGCCTAAGCTGACCACGGTAATCCACTGGTTACCGAGACCAGCGATCGAGAAACACTCGTGGTTGCGATTTACACAGTAGAATTTTGCGACAAACAAGCTGAGCACAAGGCCTAAGTGGCCTCGGCGTCGAACCCGACCATATTCAGGTTCATGGCCACCCGATCGAATCCGTCCCCAAACAATGTTTCCCGTGCCTCCTGCATGTTGGCCGACAAAGGAGCCGCAAAGGTCTCCCGGAACTTTTCAACGATCCCATCGTCCACATCATTGTAGTCGATGGCGATACCAAGCTTCTGCTTCAGAACATTCTACACCTGGAGTGTGGAGTTAGCCGCACGGGGTTTCCTAGCGATGCTTCGCTGCGCCTCATTGTGAACCCCGACTTCGGCGTCTTGGACCTCCTGAGCTTGGGGCCGGCACGGAAGATTGGGGTCTGTAGAGGGATGCAGATCCGCGGCTCGATCTCTTCTTGAATCGACCTCGACTGCGCCGGTGGTGGAGGGCTGCAAAGCGCGTTCCGCGCGCTGCTGTCCTTGTTGTCGGGTGTCGGCTAGACGTCGCCCGGAAGGTTGTCGACCATGTCCGTGGTCGACACCGCAACATGACCTGGTTCCGAAGCGGAGCGACGGGCAGGGGCGGGCCTTGGGTTGACACTTCAACCAACATTGGATCCAGCATCGTGTCAACTGCCATTGGCAGCTGCCACGGCTGACTCCACAGCATCAAGTCCGCTGCGCCTCAAGTCCAGCTCTCTCGAACGACGAGCTAGAGTGGCCGTCCTGCTGACGCACGCAAGCGGCAGAGGGGCTCCTGAGCCAAACACCCTCAGACACCAAGAACTTCGAGGAAAGGTGTACCAGGAACACCGCTGGCGTGACAGCTGGCTGATTTCCACCAGCTATTGCGACGAGAACAAGGGAGAGGTCCGCACCAGACGTGGCGAGCTCCACGTACTTCGGGACGATGAAGACCTCAACCTTGGGACGGCTATCAGCGTCGCCCAGAGATGGTGATAGTGGCAGCCCGCTGATGTGGAGCTGCTGTGGCGACGATGGCGGTGTGGTCGATTGCTGCACACGACGAGACAATGACGGTGTCGACGGCCGGCTTAGCGCGGCGTGACCTCCCAGTGACAAGCTAGGTCGCCTTGGACCATCGGAGCGACGCACCTTGCCCCGACCGGGCCCGGCCTCCGAGGACGAAGGCTTGCAAGCCGACGAAGGGCCTCGCTTGCACGCTAGCGAACGACCACGCTCGCACGCCCTGGCCTGATGGCCGGTGCCCCGGCAGCAGAGGCAGCGGGACGAGGAGCGACACTGAGCGGCGATGTGGTCGTGCGCAAGGCAGTTGAAGCAGGGGCCTACAAGCTCCGGCAGGATGGGGCGGTGGCATTTGGGAGCCGTTCTCCCCAAACATCGCCGGTGACGATGACTCTTGAAAATCTAGAATCCATCGGCGTCGATGTTGGGCCCCCGATGGGGCAGCCGGGACGTGTCAGGCACCGACGCCTGACATCGCGGTCCGAGGCGCTGGTGCACCGGGACTCTGGCCGCCGACAGCGTACCCAGGCGACGCTGTGCGGGTACTCGCGCAGCGTGCAACGGCGGATTCCCACGACGGAGTCCGTCGGGCGCACTGGTCCTGCGCCGATGACGCCGCTTCCCCCTTGCAGGCGCGGGACGGGTTTCCTCCATGGCGACTGCGCTCTGCGCTGCGTCCGGAGCCCCAGCTGGCGGTGGAGGTGTTGCCCGGAGAGCCTTGCGAGCGGCATCCAAGTATGGCATGCGCGTGGCAGGAGAAGCGAGTTCGTCATTAGAGCTACCCGTGCCGATGTCTTCCTCCCAACGCCGGAATTTATTCCAGACAACCGACCGACGGTTGGGGAAGAAGGGGGCGGCATGCGTGGAGAGGGAGGACGGCGATGACCTGCCCGAGCATGCGACATCCTCGACAACGACCAGCGTCTCGTCCTCCATTCTTGCATCCACAGCAAGCACCAGCAGGACGGTGACGGATTGGGGCCCGGTGGGGGTGTGCACGGTGGCAGCCACGACGGCGGCGCCTGCCATTGGCTTCGTCGCGGGCGTTGAGGAAGGTTGCAGCGGCGCCCCAGCGCTGGATTCAACGGTGGTGAACTCGGTGGCGGCTGCGGCGACGGCACCCGGCGTAGGCGGCAGCACGGATGCTGATTGAGCTTGCGGAGGCGCCCCAACGCCGGATTCAGCGGTGGTGAACTCGGTGGAGGCCGCAGCGATGGCACCCGGCGAAGGCGGTGGCACGGACGCTAATTGAGCTCCGGATCCGGTGGGGGTGGTGTCGGAGGCGGCCGCGACGGCAGCTCCCGGCGCTGGCGAAGGCGGCCTAGCGCTGGATTTGGCAGGGCGGGCTCAACCACGGCACGAGGCCGGGAGAGCTGCGGCGGCGGCTCCCTGTTGGAGGCGCATCCTGTGGCGCCAAAAGCTACGGGAGGGGCTGGATGTGCGGTATGGGAGGCTGAAGGGAGGGGAGGGGAGCAGGGAGGAGGAGGGGAGGTGAAGGGCGGGGCCGCCGGCGGCGGCGGGTTGGGGGCGGCCGCCAGGGGCACCGCTAGGGTTCGGGAGCCATGGGGCCGCCACAAACTATGGGAATGCTCCAGCTCCTCGGCTCCCATACTAGCTTAATTGTTTAATATCATGATAGTTTTTTTTTTGAAGGCTCGGTGGGGGAATTCCCCCACCTCTTTTTTCCTTTATTGATGTGGTAAAAAGGGGTACAAAGTTACAATTGCACGAGGGGTGCATTCAAAGAGCTTGCAAAGCTAAAAAAAAAGAAAGAAAGTAAAAACATTAGGGGATATTCTCTAACCACAAATTTAGGGAGCCTGCAAAGCTGAGCTTGGCTTTGATGCAAATCAAGCCAATCTCTGCTCTGAAATTAGAGAACCAACTATTGATGCTACAGGGATTATTATCAAAGATCAAACCATTGCTACAGGGATTAATATCATGATAGTCATTAGCTTTTAAAAGAAAATAGCACCAGCAGGTCTTTCTTTCAGTTAAGTTGCAGGAGTAGAGAGTTTTAAAGCAAAAGAAAATGTTACATCGGTATCCATAGAATGGTCTTAAGCAAATTGGTCTCCAGATAAACAAGTTTGAGCTGGTGAGCTTGTCTTACCATTTCCATTTGCATGATTCGCGCGCGCAGGGACTCGAGATGGCAATCCATGCGGAACGTCATCCTCTCCATCTACCAGCCGTCGCACCTGGCAAGCCTCATCCCGGCTATCCAACCATACGTCGAGCGGGCCGGGCGTCTCCTCCACCCCGGCGAGGAGATCACCTTCTCGGACCTCTCCTTAAAGCTCTTCAGTGACACCATCGGCCAGGTCGCCTTCGGTGTCGACTTCGGCCTCACCAAGGACGACACGGCCACCTCTCCGGCGCAGCAACATGATGCCAAGAGCGTCGACCCGGGCGCCGACTTCATCCGAAAGCACTTCCACGCCACGACGTCGCTCAAGATGGACCTGTCAGGCCCACTGTCCATCGTGCTCGGCCAGTTCGTGCCGTTCCTCCAGGAGCCCGTGCGGCAGCTCCTGCTGCGCGTGCCAGGCTCGGCCGACCGGCGGTTGGAGGAGGCCAACTCGGACATGAGCGGCCTTCTTGATGAGATTGTGGCCGAGCGGGCGGCGCAGGCGGACAGGGGCCAGAAGAACTTCCTGTCCGTGTTGCTCAACGCCAGAGAGAGCACGGAGGCCATGAAGAAGCTGCTCACTCCGGACTACGTGAGCGCACTCACGTACGAGCACCTACTCGCCGGGTCTGTCACCATGTCGTTCACGCTGTCCAGCCTGGTCTACCTCGTGGCGATGCACCCGGAGGTGGAGGAGAAGTTGCTCCGGGAGATCGACGCTTTTGGGCCAAAGGACGTGGTGCCCAGCTCCGACGACCTTCAGACAAAGTTTCCCTACGTTGAACAGGTAAGCCTGCTTCGATGCTTCTCTTTCCTATATAAAAGCCTTACGAAAATGTATCAAACTCACTAATAAATTAGATAATTTATTGGGTGCAAAATCGTTACCAACTTCAGAGAATGTTATATATATATATATATATATATATATAGACACACACACACTTTTATAAAGGTAAACCCAACTAGATGTTTTATCTTTTCGTGTAAGTAGTCCACATCATTTCCCACCAAACATCCCACTAATGTGCAATCCTTTCTTGCAAGTCCATGTCATCCATTATTAATTACAAAATATCCACATCATATCTATTATGTGCAATACTTTTAATCTTTAATCTATTAACGTAAAGTCATCTACATGTTATGCTCCCATCATCTATTCTAATATGCATTCAAATCGACTCTCTACCGTCGCTAAACACACAAATGCACGTGGTTCTGACTAGCATAAGCACAGGTCCAAAGTCAAGTCCGAGACGAGACAAGCAAAGACACAAGGGTATTGTGTGAAGTAAAAAAGACAGACGAAAGAATCACTTTGCTCTTTAGTATTATTTATAGATGCAAATAATTTAACATAACACCTCATTTATATATAAACTAATCACCTCTGCCATTACAAAATATGATGTGAAGTAACCCTCACATTTGCCTCCAAATTACCCATATATGTCATTATAAAAGATAATATAAAGTACTACCTCTGTCCCATAAAGAGTGTCATTTCCACTTTTCGAGGAGTCAATGAGTTTTAAGTTTGATCAAATATATAAAAAAAGTACTAATATTTATGAGTTGTAAAAAAATGTAATTAGATGAATTATAGAATACATTTTCATAATTAATATATTGGATTTCGGAGATATAAATATTGATATATTGTCTCTAAATCCAGTTAAATTTAAGAAAGCTTGACTTAGTCCACTAGAATCACTCTTTCGGGGATGGAGGTAGTAACACCTTTAATTTATATATAAATTCTCCACCAATGTTGTTGCAAAAATGAACTAAAATATTCTTCAGATCTACGCATAATACTAGTATAATCTACAATGGGAAAGTAAATATCGTTTTAATAGTTTATCTAGCATGACAAAATATTCCTTAATAAACCACATATCAATGAAACTGAAATTTCACTTTAATTTATGTTAGTACTTTAAGTTTGGTAAGTTATTATTTTAATAAGCGGACTAAAATATTATTTTATGGAATTGGTAGTTCAATTTTAAGCATTATATATTTTTATAGAACTATATTTTTTTTTATTATAGCAAATTCAACATCTTGATTGTTGTGATGCTAACTGAAATGACTGCTTATGATATTGTACTAACTAAGAGTGTAGTCTTGGACCTATAATGTTTTTCAATAAAATATAAATTTTGACTGAAAAATACAATAAGCATTAGATTTTCAACTGAACATGTGGAGAAGAAAAATATAACAACTAATAAGATGAAAAACTGAAAGCTAAAATATAGATTCATTATGTAACAAGAGCTCATATAACTCAAGTTTAGGTTTCAACTAAATACATATCACACTAGAAAATGAACTAAAAATTCTAATGAGATATTTTAGTGTCTCTAATGGAACCTACACGTTAATACTCACAAGACACTAAAAAATAAATCTTACAAATTTTCACAAAAATTGAAGAGATCGAGCCATCAACTTGATACTAATAGTCATTGGATCTATTTTCTTATTTAAATAATTACTCATCTATGTGATTATACAAAACTACATCAAGTAGCCCATGAACATCTATGCCATTATGAAACATTATCTATTATCTAAAGTAACTTTAAATTTGCATATAGTTACCCAACCATTATGATAGATAATTTATATAACCCCTTAAATTTACATCTAAATTAGCACTTCTTGCACTATTGAAAAATAAATCATCTTCTCAAATCTATGTCTAAATTGCCAATGTATGATATTATGAAAAATATTTAAGTTACCATAAAATACGCATATATATGTTTTTAAAATATGCCTATTCATGAAATATGATTTATATACATTGTTGTTTTAGATAGATCTTACATTTAATTAAAATGTTGTAGTATAATTGTAGAAAGTTTTTCATGATAAAGGAATATCTGTGTACTCATTTATTTTTATCAATTTTTAGGTTGTGAAGGAAACAATGAGATTCTACACTGCATCTCCACTGGTTGCAAGGCAAGCATCCGAGGATGTTGAGGTTGGAGGGTACCTCCTGCCCAAGGTAAGAGACATCTTCTGCAGTTCTGCAAGCAGCGTGCATGCTAGTACGTAGCTTCCCTGTCATGCAGCAACGTTCAGTGGTGCTTATAAAAAAAACTGTCACTGATAACAAGCATCAGTCTAACACATTTGTGACACCCTCACAGGGCACATGGGTGTGGCTGGCGCCCGGCGTGCTGGCGAAAGATCCGAAGGACTTTCCAGACCCGGACGTGTTCCGGCCGGAGCGTTTCGACCCGGAGAGTGAGGAGTGCAAGCGAAGGCACCCCTACGCGTTCATCCCCTTCGGCATCGGCCCCCGGGCATGCATCGGCCAGAAGTTTGCCATGCAGCAGCTGAAGCTAGTCGTCATCCACCTCTACCACAAATACATCTTCAGACACTCGCCCAGGATGGAGTTTCCCCTGCAGTTCCAGTACTCCATTTTGGTCAACTTCAAGTATGGTGTCAAGGTGCAGGTCATCGAGAGGAAGAACTGATGCACGCATTATTATTAGCAGAAGTACTATATATATTATATTTATATGATCCAAACAGAATATGCATCTATATATGCTATACCTCCACTACGAGAAGTGTTGTAATACCGAAATCTTGAACAAATCCGCCACCTCTAGCAGGCGTACGTGTAATATTATAATAGCATATAGTGGCCAATGACATGGTTGTATATATCATATATATGACATATTTCTCTGTGTTCTTACTTTAGGCCGCCCATGGCAACAGTTCGAGGCTCCGTAGTAGATTGTATCATCATCCTCTAACAAAGCACCCGTTATAGTTCGGAGCTACAAAATCTTTCCCAGCACTGCATCACTCATGGTATGGCTGACCACCTAAGCTCGAGCCCATGACGCGAGATGCACGCGACCATGTGTCTTATCTTCCATTTTTACTGACTTCACCATAGTTGCATACAATTACATTTACACTAAGCATGTGTCTCGATCTCCTTTTCACCTTCGAACTTGTGCGCCCGGACGTCCGATCCGGGGCGCTAGCGTCAGACGGTACCTGCTCAGCGGGCGAGCGAGCACACCAGCGCTTCAGGCTTGCGGGCAACTGCCACAGCAACGGGCCCGCACCACCTCGGACGTCGCCCACGCCACCAGCCGCTTTCCACGCGCATCCCATGTGCAACCTCCAATCTACCTTTAAAACATCCAGATAGAACAGTTGCAACATACGAAGAAGACAGATGAAACAATTAAAACATGCATATGAAACACCTACAAAAACACCTGAAAAACATTGCAAACATATGCAAACATTCAGATGAAACACTTGTACCAGACGTATGAAACACCTGAAACCACTTGGAAAATACGACTGCAACATGCATGTATATGCAACATTCAGATCTACTTTTGCAACATTCAGATAAAAATACTTGCAACATACGTCTAATACAGTTGAAACATTTAGAACATATATTTGAAACATACGTGTATAGCCATTGCAACATGTGCAACATCACGATCTACTTTTGCAACACCGATACGAAACACTTGTAACATACCTCTGAAACATAACACCTGAAACATATATTTGCAACATGCACTTTCGGTGCAACATCTCCTTGCTGCTTGGGAATGGAGGCTCGTTGGTGTGTAGAGCTCGCCAGTGGCGCGGAGCTCATCGCTCCAGTAGAGAAGGTCGCAACAGGTCCGGTGGAGAAGGCCGCTATGGGTTGCTCCGGTGGAGAAGATGGACCACGCGCTGGAGAAGGTCGCGGAGGGCAGAAGGTACCATGGAGAGGGAGGAAGACGGGCAGCCACGCTGGGGCGCGGTGGAGATGCAGGCCGATGGTCGGCGCCCGGACGTCGTGAAGAACGCCATGGTGGCGTGGAGGAGCGCTGTCGCGGCACTACGGTGGACAGCCTTCCGGAGAGGATGAGTGGATGAGAGGCTTCTAGAGAGGACGAGTGGACAAGAGGATATGATGTTGGGCTGGTGTCACGGCCCGTGGATGGCAACGTCCGGACAATCAGACGGCCAGATGTAAGCATTTCCGTTTCACCTTTCTTAACTCACAATAGTGGCACACATTTATGTTGAGTAGATCTTAGTCATTTTGTTCATACATCATCAATTCATCTGAAATTTAGTTCTTTAGTTGAAATAAGATTGGGTTATAATCTATATGATTGCAAACATTAAAAGCACTAAATTTCTTTTCTATCTCTCACTTTATCCTCATATGTTCATCCTTCACTCTTATGTTACTTGGTCTATTGTGTCCCTCGCTCTCACCTTTCCTGTTTTGAGTTTGGAGATGCAAAATGATTCTCATTATTCTCGCTTTGAGTTTAAAGCTACAAAACTTCCATTGGTGTCACACCACCCGTATCATGACCTAGCTGCCTAATCCCATACGTGTGGCACCGTGCGTGCAGGAGTGTGGTTTGTCTTTCGCTTTTTTAACTCGCAATCGAATAATAGATGCACACAATAGCCACTCATTTAAGTTGAGTCAATCTTCTGTCAAATTTCCACACATGATTACTCTTTTGTTGCGCTAGCATTTATTATGGACATGAGCACCTAGGTTGGGTTAATTAGGCTCGATAAAATCCAATAAAAATAGATAGCTCATTATCATCGGCACGAGCATCGTGCAACAGATTATACATCCTATTAAAATATAGAGCAGATTTACTAGTACAATATTCAAAACAACAAATTTCCCATTCATCCTTCACTCTCACGCATTTTAGTCTGCTACTGTCTTTCCTTCACTTCCACGCCTCTTCTTCCATCCCTCGGTGTATCATCCCTCACTCTCACTCTTCTCACTCCAACACGGGTCGGTTATAGTTTGGAGTAGTAGAACCTTTACTAGCACCGCTTATATCATGGCCTCTCCGCTTAAGCCTGAATCCATGCCACGATGTGCGCTGGTGTGGGGCTCGACTTCACCTTTTATTAACCTCACAACATGTGCACATAATAGTCATCCATTTAAGATGAGTTAATGTCTAGTTTATTTATCATACGATTAATCCTTTATTGCACCTAGAGTTCATTATGAGCCTTATTTGATTTAGTTAAAATAAGGTTGGGCCAACCCAATTAGATCCAACGAAGATAGATAGCTCATTATCATCCGCACACTCTCTCCCAAGTTGTATGTCCTGTTGCAATGCAGGTTGTACCTTGCAACGAGCATGTTTACTAGTATCTCCTATCTCCTTCTCCTCTCCTATACTACATACTTATTCTCTCTCTCTATCTCTCTATATATATACTTATTCTATACTAAAAAGAGTCAAATGATATCGTTTTCGCCTCGCTAATCACCGCTTAGCCGCGCTAAATGCCCGCACGAGACGGTTTTCATCCTCCGATTTTCCTCGGACCCATATGGTTTTAGTCGCCCTCACACAGCTCCCCGCGCCGCCCAGCTCCGCAACTGCCCATGCGATAGGTCGCCGCCCAGCTCCGCAGCTCCCCGCGCGATAGGTCACCGCCGCACCCGCCATCGCTCCCCGCGCCATCGCCGTCAACGTCACCCTCGCCATTGCGCGCGCCAGCCCGACGTCTCCACCGTCTGTGTCGTGCTCGTCGTCTCGCTGTGCCTCACCAAGCTAGGGTTTGGGGTCACCGGGGGGTCGGGGGCGGCACTGGCGGTGGTTACCCAGAGATCGACGACGCCGTGGATTGTCCCTCTCCGCTCTTCCTCTTGCCCGGTGTTGACACGGTTTTTGGCTCACCTATGACATGTGCAGTATTTGCTTTAAATAAATGTAAATAATATATATGGTCAAATTTCATATAAATAAGGAATGAATAATAGGAGAAATCATATTGACTATGAAATTTAGTACCCTCAAAAATACATGAGTGGAAAGCGTATAGATTAAATGTCGTGGATTCATGTGAGTACTCTATAAATGCGGGTGATATATGAAAGAAGAAAAAAAACTTTGTTGATTGACTAAAATAATCAATCATTTTCCATGTCAAAAAATGACGTGGTGATTAGTGGGAAACAAGAGGAAAAGAAAGATAAGAAAAAGAAATGAGGACATATATATGCATGAGCATGACTATGCCTTGACGAACATGTACCTTGGCAAAACCCAAATAGCGTGTAGCGTTAGGCATGCATGCTGGCTGAGAGACAAATCGCTCCCTGTTTCCGTTAATTAATCACTTTATTCATCAATAGATAGATAAATAATAAGTAAAATGGTCCACATGCAAGGCAAAGAGCTGTATGCGCGCGTACCTTTCCAAACCTGAGTCAAAGCACGGCTTGGTCCGGTGCAAGGCGACCCACGATCGCACGCTCCACGCCAGCGCGCGCAGGGATACAAAGAAGGGCGCCGGGCGCCGCTTATGGGGATCATTTGAAATCAAATAATCGAGGCGCCAAACCTCCAGGCAACTTCCGTCTGCTGTGCTTTATAAATAGCGGGCACCGTGAGATGGAGAAGACCCCCCCCCCCCCCCCCCCCCCCCCCCCCCCCCCCCCCCCGCTCTCTAATCCATAGCGCCGCCAGGCTGCCGCCCGTTTCCCGCCATCACCGGGCCGGATCTCCTCCCGTTCCTCCTCTCACTGGCAAGGACCCACTGCCGGTGGCAAGGAAGCCACCCAGGCTGCCTGCCCGGCCCGAGCCCACAAGGTAGGTAATATGCCTTCTTTTTGCATCCAATGCATGAGGTTTCTTGTTGATATTTGTTTTTTCTCGCGATTGTTCTTGCTGTATACTTAGTTTCTGAATTTTTTGATACCTGGGTAAATTGTTGCTTGTGCATGTAATCTGCTCGGCAGAATCCCTGCCCTTGCCTGCTGTAGCTGTTTACCTTTTTCGTGTATGCGACAATTCGACAATGTATACTGCCAGCCATTCCCAGCCGTTGTGTGCTAATATTCAGACTTATCTCTGTAGGGAACCAAGCCTTATCAGTTAGATATCAATTCGACAATGTTAGTGCGGCTAATAACTTTTTTACAAAGCATATTAGTTGCCTTATGTCTTACCTCATACTGGAGCAACACAAAAAAAAGGGTCATCCACATGTAAATATACAGCAGTAATGTCTTTTGACAAAAATATGTAGCCTGACTATAGTTTGACTTAGGAGCCAAGAGGTTAATATAACATATCATGCATAAGGAACAGATAAAAAATACTCATATGAAACATATCATGCATAAGGAACAGATAAAAAATACTCATATGAAACATTGGTACAATCCATAATATTTCTGCTCAAACCCGCTTATATTGCAGCAGAAGGAACAGATAAAAAGTAAGAAGCCTGACACAATGGCGTTGGTAAAAGATTCAGACAAAAGAAATTCAGAACTGTCATTTTCTGTTAGTAGATGCAGGTGCATTAGCCTTGTCTGAGTTGCAGTGATCAAAGGATAATGAAAATTTATATCTTTGTCAACCAAACTATATAGCTCAAAAATCTCATAACTTTTGTTATCAATGTATAAATATATAGACTACTTTCATTGGAACAAACTTTCAAAAAAAATCAGAAATTTCAGTTCTTCCTATATTCCTATCTACCTGCTTAAGCATTCATATTTGTATTTTCCTGTCCGGTTCCTTTGCTGGCCAATTCCTTTTCGGGCCTGGCCACATGTTATATATAGTAGAGATTTGAAACACTCTTATTTCTTCAACGTGCACCACTGTCCTGGTTGAGTACTCTTTACTGCCGTTGCCGCTCTTCTCCGTTGCTGTGGCAGATAAAAATGAAAGTTGGGGTACGCTGTCGCCGAGACCCAAGACTAACTCAACTGCTTGTTCGTCCAGGACCCATACAGCAGAGGATTTGTACCTTCAAATTGAGTTCATGAGATTTCCTCTTTGGCCAGCCTGCATTATTTTCTCTGCCTTCACAATACTACTCTATTTAGTGAGACTGTACAGACATTATATCCTTCAGTTTCATGATTAAATGTTCGTCCATTTTAGTTAGCCTACATGCAATTGTGCATATGCAGTGGCCAGGCTGACTCATATAAGTTTCGGATTTTAGTAGGTCAATGTAATGTGATGGCTCTAAAATCTGAGTGTCTCAAAAGAACCTATTAAACATATAAACATAGAGATGGTGGCAATTGCTCATTCAATAGCTAATTTTAGGCTGAGACAAAGGAAGCACAGGCATCTGGTTCTATAGCATATTTTTTATTGGTACTGATCTTTGGGCTACTACCTTACTGAACTTTAGGCTACCGTCAACTAACTTTCAATTGATAAATCCGATTTGTGTTTGGTTCCCTGAGCATTTGCCACAAGCGAGGACAAATGAAAACTAAAATATATTCTCAGATGAAACAGCTGAAGTTAGGATGGGTTAATTAGTAAGTAGTCTTGACAAAAAGATTGTTTCTGATCATATTTTAGCTTTTTTTTTGTTTGTGCTACTATTATATTTTTCTATTCCATTAATTTTCCTGTGACCATGATATTGCTGTTAGCATGCTGTGAGCCTGAATATTCTTTTTGAACCTGAATAATGTAGCTTCTATACATGGTATTTAATAATTATTACCCTGTGGCCGGTCTTTTCGGGTCATTGTTTGAATGCTTGAATTGGATGCATTTAATTTGTGCATTGCTTTTGTTCTGGGAGAGAGCACAGGATGGGTTCAGAAAGAAGATGTAGCTAGGAAGAATGTGGGCAGCCTGCTAGATCTTGGCACTGCCGCTGCCACTCACTTTTGCCGATCTTCTCCTGCTTCCGAGAACTGATTGGATCTTTGCTTCCTATTCACATACCGTGATTGTTAACTACATAATTGTCCTCTTGATTTATGTTGCAAGCCTGGATGTTTCGAAGATCCATCTTTACTGGTGTTCACGGTTTGTCTTCACTTGGGAATTGCATGTTGACGGATGGGTTTGGTAGGTGGGATAATGTGTACGAGGCATGGATTATGTGATTTACATCCCATTTGGTTTCTCTGCTTGTTGAATGGTTCTAGAGATTTGCTTCCCAAACCTACTCCAGGCTCATGTTTTCTTCAGATTTTTTAGTTTTGGGGATTCAATTTTTTTATGCTCCAGATTTTCTTCATATTTTATTTAGGTCATTATTGATTTTTTTCCAAGAAGTTGTGATGCTTGTCCATTTAGACAATTTATTTCATTTCATTTTGTCTTGCGATTATGTGTCATCCTCCATTTGGCCAGACTATAAGAAAGGGAGCTGATTCAGTGAAGGATACTGGAGACCACAACTATGGGACCTTGGCCTTGCTCTGGTAAACAGAAGATGAAGTTGTAGGATGGGGCAAAGTGCTTAAGGGTGATAGGATGTGCAGGGTTGGTGTGTCTTTTGATAATACGAGTCAAAAAGTTACCCTTACAGTTTGCTCTTTTACAAAATTGATATTGGTTTGTAATTTTGACATTTTTAGTGTAAAAGAAATAAATACATTGTACGACTGTATTGTGTACGATCATAGATTATACAAGTCATTGAATAGTTTGCTTGACTGTCGCAAAAATACTTAACATGTAAAAGCTCGTTAATTGTATTGCCTTGTTCTAACTTTTAGCTCCCGTAGCAACGCATGGGCACTTAACTAGTACTACCTCTGTCCTGGAAAGGATGAAACTATGGTATGCGTGCCAGTTAAAGTGTTTCACGTTTGATTAAGTTTTTAGTAAATAGTATTCACATTTATGACTTAAAATCAATTTATTACGAAAATATATTTTGTAATTAATCTAATGATATTCATTTGATATTATAAATATTTATACTTTTTTATTTATAATTAGTCAAACTTGGTATACTAAAACATGATACTGTTCCAGAATTTAATTCTTTTGGAACGGAGGGAGTACGACTAAAATGAACAAAACTAACCCAACTTACGACAATTTTTGGGTCGTCGCTCTGCCTCTCTCGTGCGATCATCATGGCCTCCGGGGTTCGCCTCGCGGACTGGGATTCAGTAACTTTACTCAATCAAGTCATGATGTAACTTTCGCCTACGTATCCACCGTCCAAGCGTTCTCTGCGTCTCCATGTTATCTAAGGCCTCTAGTGATATAGTCTCATCTCTCTATGTGACAATGACGTGTGGACCCCACTAGTCATCTTCCTTTCCCGTCGTCTTCTCCATGGCGGCCGAGGATGACCGAGCGCTGGGAGTTCCCTGCCGTCAGGGACGCGCTGGTGTTCGACTCGCGGGAGGACGCCGAGGAGTACCTTGCACGCGGCCGCCTCCTCGTGGGCGCGTCGGGCTCGAGCGCCAAGGCCGCCATGGCGCGGCTCCAGGATGAGTTCCGCCACCTGCTCGTCCATGGGGCGCTGCCGCTCGCCGCCGAGGACCTCCGACGACGAGATCTCTCCCTACGTCATGCATGAGTCAGGGGGCGTGAGCTACGGCGCCGAGCGCGTCATCTCTCTCAACGCGCACGTGATTGGACTGCATGTCACCGCAATGCGCAATTCGCCATTGTCAGACTGGCAACCTCTCCCGGCCGGCCGGCCCTAGCCCCTATGCCTTCAACGCGGTGCGGCTCCAATCTGGCGCGGCCATGGGTGCGTCCCCGCAGCAGCGGCACTTGGCCGGGGCGCGTCCCCACGGCGGCGGCGGCGCTCGGTAGGGGCGAGTTCGCGCGGCGGCAGAGTCAGCCAGGGCGCGTCCCCATGGCGGCGGCGCACAGCAGGGGCGAGCTGGCGCAGGCGGCGGCGCATCCTCGCGGAGACGAGAACCAAGGAGGCGATCTTGACAGCAATCAGCACGGTGAGCGAGCACATGGCCACTTCTGGCAGCGGCTCGGCCACTCTCTGCACCGTTCGCGAGCTCGCTGCGCACGCTCCTAGTGCTAGCAGCGGCGCGCGAGGATTCCGAGGAGCCCCGTCGGGCGGTCGGGAGATCGCGACGGCGTGTGATGCCGGAGCGGGCAAGCCGCACGGGAGCGCGGGGCCTATACAGGCAAGCCCCGCTGGGGACATCGCGGTGGCGTGTGAGGCCGGCGCGGGCAGGCCGCACGGGAGCGCGACGCAGAGGAGCACCGTCCGTACTCCGTAGCCTTTGCTGTCTCCTTGGTCCTTACCTAAATAAAATACTTATATTTATGCCGATTACTTGTGAGCCGTTGAATCTATGTCAAACGGTGGATGGAGGTGCGACGTGACTTACCAGAGGAAAGTTTCTAAATCCGCGTCCCCCCTTGCCTGCTTGGCTCCCATTGGACCAGTGCAGGCCATCCTGCTGCAGTCTCGTTTCCGCCATCGCGTGTGCCTCCTCATCCTGCACCCTCCTGCCGTCGAGCGCCAACCACAACCTCCGGCACAACAGCCGAAGTGCCAGACCAACGCGCCTAAGAATCCTTACACTAGAGCAGCGCCACAACAGGTACAAGAAGATTTGCTACTACTACAAATCTACAATCTAATAATGTTCCTTGTTCCGCAATTATTGATTTGCAATTTCTGTTGTATTATTACACGATTAATCAAGCCTGTAGGCTATAGCAGGATGAGTAAATCATCCGGGAGTTCTGATTTATTTCATATATAACGTTATCAACGGCGTCCATTTTTCTCGCTCATTGGTGGTTGTCCGATGAGTTCGCGTCTAGGTCGTCAGTGGCCTTCAGTAAGCCTGCCAGGTATGGTCGCTCTTTGCTCTGTTTTCAGATTCTTTCTCAACCATACAGAACTTTGGCTCCTACTGTCAAAAGATGCATACTAAGAGGAATTTGGTGTGTAGCTGTTCGGATCAGAATGCATGCCGCAGCTTAGGGATGAAAATGAAAATGATAATTTTCGATTTTCAGAGATCGTTTTCGAGTTTTTTCCGATTCTCAGGCCTAAACGAAAATGATAGCAATAATCGAAAAAATGAAAACAAAAATGATAAAAATAATCGGAAATGAAAGCGAAAATGATTTTACCCTCTTCCGATCGTTTTCGAAGATTGCCGTAATTAGCCGGTAATTTACCGTTAGTGGTTACCGTTTCAAAGACCTTGAATCCTAATTTATTTATAGACTATATAATGCATATACTTTAGGTCCAGCTGACCCACATCTTAGCATCCCATCTGCACACGTAAGCACATAAAAGCAGATATTTTTTGGAAAGGAACTATACGGCAAGTATTTCATCCGTACAGGAACAAGAAGGCAATTAGTCAATCATGTACTACACCCTAACTCTAGCCTCACCACGATCACGAACGGATCTTGGGTTTAGCTTGTTCAAGACCTAAGATGGTGCGAACTGTGGTTTTACCTTGTGATCTTGTCAATAGTTGCTTTATTTATTACTATTATCATGTGAGATAGGTCGAGTTTTATGGCTCTTCTCATGTTCTACAGTTTGACGTGTTTATCGTTTCTGAGGATATCGTTCTCATGAATTCCGATCATTATCGATATATTTTTCGATCGACAACTATCGTTTTCGAAATTACCGGAATATCGGTGCCGTATTCATTTCCAACAATATCGTATCGATTTTGTTTTCCAAAAAAAATGAAAGTGATTTGGCCTCCTATCGATCGTTTCCGATCGTTTTCATCCCTACCGCAGCTTAAGAGGTGCATGCATGAGCAGGCAAGACTGGGAAGTCGCTGGGACCTGCTCACACAAAACATTCTGTCTTTCCTGTATATGCCATCATTGCATTACATTCAGCAGCTGCACTTATCAGTAAAGTTACATGGGATTTATTAAACTCACGGGCAATTTCACCAAAACATTTTAATCCTTGACAATCTATATATTAATTTAGACATAAGGTCCTATCTATATTAATTTTCACAAACTTTCCCCAACTTATTTGGGACTAAAAGGCTTTGGTGTTATTATTTATTGTTATTTTTCCTATCTATGAAGATTATATAGACACTAAAGTTCTGTCTGGATGAACAGCAATATTTGATCTGATTTTGATACATCAATATAACATTTAAGAAGATGTCAGCTTGCTCTGAAATGCCTTTTTATTCTGTGGATTGCTTTCTGAAGTGCTAGAACCACTATATTGGTGTAACTGTTTTGGGCCTGGAAGTTGTATACTGTCTTCAGTAACTGATCATTATTTATGGAATAGGAATAATGGTAGTCAGTAGTCTCCATTTGCCATTGAAATCTGAGAGTATGAGCGAGAATTAGGAGTCCTGCAGTACGCCAATACCATGTTGTGTCGGCTTCAGCAAACCTTAAGGAAACAATAAATTGTTTTTGTTTACATGTTGTACATAAGAGAAGTATTTGTCATGGCTGCTAGAATATACACAGTTTGCTTGCAGTACATAGTTCTTTTTGTGTGTGAACTTCCATTCTTTTCAGTTATAGGTGGACAGGTGCTGCCCCCTTGTAGTTTCATTTACTTGTGGTTTAGTAAAAATGAAAGCGAGAACACTGCTGCCGTGCACCACTTTTTCCTGAATCTGGTGCCTACCTGTGTGCATGTTTGAGTTATTTCGCATGAGAAACCAGAGTTGCTGTAACTTTGCAACTGCATAAGTCTGGAACATTTCAATTGGTTTCAGAGGAGTGGTTTGCAGCTTCAGATGATTTATACATGGTTTCAATTTATTTGTTCAAATTTAATTCGGTTGTCAATTAAAACGATTCGTCCACCCATTCAGTTAGTTGTTGAATAGGATGTTTATTACTGGCAGTGACTTTTCTCAACTGAAATAGATAGTGTTGAATTCAAAGTTATCTATCGCTCCAGATGTATTCCTTTCAAAGATATTCCACTCTGATTTTGGTGCAGTCTTTGATTTCCGGCGATTCCATCAACAAAGGGATGCCCTTGTCGTATAGAACTTGCCTTGCAAAATGTGTGCACAAGAAAATAGATTCCCTTGCCATGGTTAGTTGTGATTTTGCTTAAGGTGTTATATGATTTTAGCTTATCTTCATACAGCTAACTATCACCCTTTTTTTTTGTTTTTGGGCGAAAACTGGGAATTGCTGGAAAGGTGAAAGAGAATTATTTTAGATGATCAGGTGCTCGCCAAGTCCGATGAATTTAGTGAGGTGTGCTTCCTTGAATCCAAAAAGGGGTGCATTATGCATATTCTTAGCTTTGGGGACGCTGTTGCTGTGTACCTTGCTTGCTGGAAAAGGTCTCCCAAATGTTAGTTGGATATGATGTCGTGCTCCAGTTTTACATCCATGTTTGCATTGTCAATTCTCTTGTGCTCCAGGGAGTATATTGAAGCATGAAATGGCATGGAGATCAATAATACAAGGAGGCAACACAGCCGGACAAGGTTCATTCAGTTTCCCTCGTAGGTCAAGTAACATGTTAATGCTTCCGCAACGTTGAAGCCAAAAGGCTTGTCGTTTTCTGCTTGACATTAAAATAATAATTTGTTTATTAAATTTACCGTTGTGTTTGTTCCCATGTCTCATGAAAATGCAAGCAGGTAGTGAGAAATGTTTTTTTCAATGAATTGGCGTGATGTTGTAGCCACCCTATTTTGTAGCAAGGCATTAACATTAAAATGGCTTACTTGCATATTCAATTTTGGTATGAAAGCTACTTTTTATTTCAGTGAGGGATAACCTCTTTGAGGGTGTTGTTATCAGAGAAATAAACATTCTTAGCAAGCTGATCTAGAAAAACTGTGAGGATAGTTCATCATCAGTTAGTTTGTTGTAAATAGACCTGTTCTTTGTGGCCTTGCCACATTTCTATTCAATAGTTAGATGCTCAAATAAATTTTTCGGGATCTTATGAGAAGAAATCGACTTAAGATAAATTGTAGAGCTAAATCATATGAAGTACCAGAAGAACTATTGCTCACAAATTTCAGGCTTAGATCATATTAAGTGACATTGCTCAACTGTTTCAGGCTCCTTCCTTTGAACCAAACCGTCAGCATGCCGGGGATCCTAGCAACAACAGTTGAGCTCACCCACTAACCCCTTTCTAGCAGTTGATTAGAAGCAAAGAATGGGTCAGCATTTGACAAACAGATGCGGTGAGTAGTTTTGCTATTTTTGGATATGAATATTTCATATTTGTATGGTCTCAACTTGAACCCATGTCTACCTTTAAAAATTAAGACCTATGTGGATTGAATTTATATTAAGGGCATGGTATATCTGTGTCCGCTATCTGGAGCCCCTTTGTACTGCATTACCACCTTGCCGGTAAGCAACAACTTCAATTTGGTTGGCCTTCATTTACTATAGCAGTAGTGTTCTATTTATGTTTGAATACACACAAGGTAGTCACCAGATAAGTGACAGTTTGGTTTGTACTTAAATTGCCTCATGAAGTGCTGTGTGCTAAAGCTTTCTTATTTACATCTTATAAAAGCATTGACCAAAGAAAGAGAGCTTTCGCTCATGTTTAGCATTTGAGGGTTTTTATCTATGTTTTTCCTGCATCTGTGAACCCCCCCCCTCACCACCTCTTGGAGGACTCTTTTTGCTTGTACAGACACTCTTTTGCTCCCCCCACTTAATTTTGCGTTAAAAAAAGCATGCAAATGGGTTTTGTCTGCCAATACAGTGGTGCAAATATGATCTCCTATGACCAATTTGGCTGAAGAGGTTGGAGTGTTACTAGATGGGATTAACTAACTGTTTTGGACAACCAGAGAAATGGGCGCTGCTCTGAATGACAAGCTTGACCTTGGCTCCATAGTGAGATGAAGAGGAAGTCAACAAAGATGTGAAAGCCCGAACAAAAAGGGAAGGGAAACTTGGAGATGCCAAAACAGTATGCACTCAATTTGACTACCCATAACTTCTAGAAAGAACCCTATGCTTACTTTGATTCTAGAAGGCCTGCAAAGATGTGGCCATTTTGAAGGCACAACTAATGATCTTTAGGGGTCTTTTGATGAGTGAATAAGATGGGAGTTCATATGATTCAGATCTAGTTTGTATAAAATTGTACCTTAATATAAACCCAAGGTTGACACCGCATTGGTTTTTTTCTCCTTTTGCGAAACCAGTGTATAGGTTGTTCATCACGAGATCAGACATACTTGTTTATTTTAGGTTGTTATTATTTTGCTGATTTTTGAGTTGACATCCATTGTTTTAAGGCATCTATCATTCACATATATTTCATACCTAGGAAACCCTTGCCCATCAATAAGTTCCACTCCCTATACTATTTATATTTTTTCTAAATACACAGGTTCATCAGTTAGGTCCAGTTCAGTGAAATTTTAGTACAGTACCTATATTGACAAGGTTCCTTTACAATCCTACTATGTTATCCAGTTTTTGAGTGGTTGTTTAATAACCCGACAATTCATATAAACAATCTTTTCATTAAGATCAATTCTCGGAGAAGTTTATGCTGGCAACATGTCATTCGGTAACTTTTATATGGCCTGATATTAATGTGCATCCCCTTCAGCTTGGCTTTTTCTCCATGTCTATAACAATGGGTACTGTCACAAATGACTCATTAGTTTGGCGGCAGGAGCAGACATGATCTGTTGAAGACAATATATACCTGTAGTAGTGCACGGGATAATACTTGCAATAACCCTATTGTAAACATCATGTTCCAAGTATCAATTGTAATAGCACTTTGTAATGGCGATGTTGCAAACATCACACGCAAAATATTGTTTTTTTGTAACAACATAACACATTCATACTTGTATTGTCGTGGTGTGATTTACATATATACTCGAACATGTGTACAGGATGGGGCGGAACTTATTCGTGGATTTATTAGCGCACGAAAGAAATGGATATCGGAAATTTATTCCTACCGATATAAAACATTATCTTAGCCGCATCACGGAAAGATCTATACGGTAGAGTTTGTGAGCCTACGACGCTGCGCTCTCCGTGATTGTGTTAATTTTATAAACTTTGCTTTTTTGGATTAAATGTCACTTTAATGTCGGTATTTATTTTTACAGTATTGTTATCTTATCGTGCGATTCATATGTTTTTAATACAAAAGTTTAGTTGTCCCGTAGCAACGCACGGGCATGCTACCTAGTAATACTAAAGGGAGAAAATTTCTTTCATCCATGATCACTGTCTCCCCATCCATATGTCCCTTACTTTCACCTTTTTTTTTCTTTCATTCATTTCTCATTACGATGTCCCTCGCTCCAACCTATCTCCCTCACTTCCACCCTTGTTTGCTCCAACCTATCTCCCTCACTTCCACCCTGTTCTTTCTTCCTTCGGACTATCGTTTCTCATTCTCACCCATTGCCCACCTCAGGAGTCCTAGGCCCAGCTGACATTCTCACCCATTGCCCACCTCAGGAGTCCTAGGCCCAGCTGAGGTGGTCTATCCTCCAACAAGGTTTTACAACATGTTGGTGTTGCACCATCGTGTTGTGGTCTGTCCATCTGAATCTGAGTACGTGCACATCACGATTCAGAACGTGCACGAATATATGGCTTGTCTTTCACCTTTCTTAACCTTGACTTCATGTAAATCGAAACAACTATTTGTAACAGTCACTGTCAACTTCATTCAAAAAGTATTTTTTTAGATAATTAAGGCATTTTAAATCTGAATATCTGAACCAAAGATTTCATAACATCAACAACCAGTCGGCCGTAATTAAAAAGACTGAAAAGTGTTGTTCGCTGATTTGTTGTCGGAGAAAAATACTGTACCATGGCTGATAAGCTAGGCTGATAAGTTCAAGCGAACAGGGCATTGCCTAGAGCAAATCAGGTGAATGCTCAACATAGTTGGTTTTGGACATGAATACCTTGGTCAGAAGGGGGTTTGAACAGGGTAAAAAGGACAAAAGAGAGCAATAGTAATATACAATTTACAAGAAAATAATGAACAAAACAATAGTAGGTCCTGTGTTACCCTATTTCACGTGATAAAGCTCCTACATGATGCCCTTCTCCAAGCAAATCTCCTGAGCACAGAGCAGAGTTTCCTGTCAAAATTCTATTTTGCAATGTCTCATCATGTAACGCATCCTCGACGACCTGTGTGGACCTGATTTGGAGGTCATGAATGAGGTTCTTCCTCGTGAGAAGATGTTGTGTTTCCATGTGGTGCATGAGTTGGATGGTTGTATTTCTTGAAGACCCGCTCTTGGTTTTCCCTCCACCATTCTTCGGCCTGATTCTCTGCAAATCTCCTCTTGCTGTCCAAACAGACAAGTTTCAGTCTATAGTGAAAGTTAAGGTAAAACCATAGTAATTTCAAGTTCAGAATTTTTACTCCATTGAAGGGGGAAAATGGTACCTGAATCGGACCCGCTTGAATACTTTGGTACCATCCTTCAGCTGGATAAGTGTCACATATACGCCAGGTTCAAACTGCTCAATTAACTGCACCTCTCCATGGGTACCATGCTTCGGGGCAAAATCACCATGGGCCTTTGCACTGTTTTCCATGAAACGATGGGATGGGGATTCACTTGTGATGGAAATGGCTGAGCCACTAGCAGAACTGCCATCTTGAGACACTGTCAGGTAACCTCCTCCTGACTTATGAGTGACCAGATCATATCTTCCACTTCCACCACTGGACAGGTGAAGATGATCACGTTCCATTGGATTCATGAGTTCTGATGGGTGACCTGATTGTTCCCTCAAGAGAGACTGTGTCTTCATTTGCAAAGCTTTCATGCTGTCGGCAGCATCAACAGGCAGTTTATCCACAATACCCTTGAGCTGCAAAAGAGTGGTAGATTAATGTGTGTACACCAGCCACATAAACCCATTGATAGATCAAATCATCAACTAGAATGACATTTTATATTCATATCAACTTATTAAAAAGAATGTCATGAATGGAAACTATCTTTCAGGTTAGACCATATCATGTAATTCATAATATCAAGGATATGAAACACAAGCTTTTAGAAGTGCATGCAAGTCTTTACAGTACCTCATGATCAAGAAATTTGACAAACTCCACGGCAGCATTACGTTTTGAGGATTCTTCAGTGGCCATAGAGGCAACTGACTTAGCTTTTTTATCTGATTTCTGAAGCTGCTCGTGTTGTGCTTCGCACTTTTGTTTCAAATCCTCAACCTGTTGAAAAGATAATACTTCAACAAAGCAGCTAACCATAACGAATTATATATGAAGTATAATACAGCAGCTTGTGTACTTTTTTTTGTCAAAATATCAACCTGTTGAAGACATAATACTTTGACAAAGCAGCTAAACGTGACAAATTAGAAAGTACAATACAGCACCGTACTTGCCTGAGATTGCAATTTCAGAAGTTCTTGATTCAGCAAGTCATTTGACTTCTGCAAGTAATCAACATCAACTTTACAGCTCTGTGGAATAGCAGAAGCAGGAGGTGATTTTGCTTTCTTTGTGTATGGAGATGGAGGTGCCAAAGAAAATGCCGGTACTGCAGGCGAGATAGCTAGTGCTGGTGACATTCCCATAGGTTGAAGCCCACCAAATTGGGCAGCAAAACCAAGATCTTTGAACTGTAGTAGAGCCGAAGCTTGCGATGCCTTCATGATCGAATCTGCAGTTTTCATATCACTTTTAGCTGTTTTTACCTCCATATACTTGAGTGGCTCTGCTGACGGTGTTGCCACAAGCCTAGGAGGCCTTATTTCTGGCCTCTCTTGTTTTTCTCTGCTATCAGTAGAGCGACGAGTAGCAGCATTTCTTCTGTTGGCATTGCTGCTGGTGGTATATGCATTCTTCAATTTCAGGAAACATGAATCACATACACGATGCGGCTTGCCAGGAGTTGGTGCCAGAGCAGCCTTGAGCACTTTTCTCGAACTGCAAGCATGGCAGTGTACTAGCCCACAGTTGTAGCAATTATGTCTCTTTCTCGTGAAACCAAATGCCTGCCTACAACCTGTGCAAACAGACTGATCTGCTCCTGACACCCATTTATGTATGCAAATACATGTAGTGAAGTTTGAACCGCATGATATACTTTTGACATGCCGATCTTTAAGTGCTTCGACAATAGTTGGTGCCTTTTTGTCATTGAGGTCACCATGACCAAGTCTTCCATTGGCACCCATTCCCCATGTGTAGACTTCGCTTCTTGACGTTAGAACTGCAACATGGGCGGCTCCACATGAGATCTCTTCAACCAACTCGTGAGCTAGTTTATCTTTGACCAAGCAAGGTTGTTTACCATCAGATTTTGGATTTCCGAGCTGACCATTGTCAGAACTACCCATGGTATACACATGACCAGATGTAGCAAGGGCAACAGTCATGTTTTGTCCACAGGCCAGCTGATGAAAATTGTGTTCAAGAAGAGCTTGAACACAAGTAGGAATCAGCCTAGCTTCTTTGTCCCCTTGGCCTAAACGATTCTTATCTCCATCACCCCAGGTATACAGCTTCTTAGACACCACATTCATGCCTGTCTGAACAGTGGCCTCCACAATTGCTGCAGAATGCCAGACTCCGCATGCAACTTTGATAGTTCTAAATCCATTCAAGGCTTCCACTTCTTTTGGGTACGCGGAGCTTTCACGGTTTCCATGCCCAAGAGCACCAAATGTTCCATCACCAAATGTGTAGAGTCTTCCAGTTGACGTGATCAGAGCTGAATGCCACGAGCCACATGCAACAGATAGTACCTGAAGTCCCTCCAAGGGCCCTGAGACACGTTTTGGAAGCCAATGGCTAGCCCCAGTGTCGTATCCAAGCAATCCAGCATGGTAAGAACCATCCCCCCAATTGAACAGATCACCAGAAGCAGATATAGCACAGGTATGGAACTCTCCGCATGAAATAAAATCAACTATGGTCACGGATATTGACTCGACAAGCTTGGGACGGCTAATATCTGTATCAGTTCCATGACCAAGGTGCCCGCCAAGTTCCTCGCCCCATGTAAACACCTCCCCTTGCCTGGTAGTAAGAGCAACATGCCTTGAACCACATACTATCTGATTAACATCTAAGACAACATCTGATTCTAAAGGTTTGGGGATCAAAACGTCTACTTTTGAGCATGACGAGGTTGTGTGTCCATCTGATGGGGCCGCATCAGTCCAAACTTCACCCCATACATAAACATCACCAAGGGATTCTATGTCATCTGTTCCAGAACCCTGACTGGAAGAGCTAGGGGCGGCACTGGAAATACTAAGTCGAGTACTATCTGCACCACTAGTTCTTATCATATTTGCACGATCAGATCCAGCATCTGATCTTCTGAAATTAAAAGAACTGCCTCCGCAATAACCTGCTGTGTTAAAACTACGTGAAATACTTGAAGCAATATCTAGTGTTGAATCATATGGATGACTATCTTGATAATATGATACATCCTGGAAAGCAAAACCACAAATTAGATCACAATATACTGCATCTCGTAAATCAAATAAAGATACATACAAATCTCAAGCTCATAAGAAGTAAGAACAGGGCTAGGATGGATAGCTACAGGGTGGAAACGTCAAAGTATGGATGTTCATTCTTCACAGGAAAATTCAAGGCACAAACATAGAGCTGACTTCGATCTCAAACTTGCTTCCAAACATGCAAGTAACTATTTTGTTTCAGTAAAAATAATCTCCAAGTGTAACTAGGGGAAATCAAACATTATAATAATATTAAGTGCATGTATAATGATGTATAAAAAGCAATCCGACCTTCTTAACATATTCACATTTGGCATCAGAACATCAAATTGACATAGAAAAAATAAACCACACGCCTGGAAGAAAAGGAGAACTGTTTAGGAACACAAACTCACATCAGAAAATGATACTCTATCCTTGTGCTCATCAACTGAAGAATTTCTATGGCACGAACTTATTAACCCCTCGAGTGCTGAAAACCAAACTTCAACTTCAACTTGATCCTTGCAAACCTATATAGAAAGAAAGAAATCCACGGTACAACTGTCATCATTATATTATTCTATCGTAACTTTAATCTATTTAGTATCGGTTAATGGTTAGAGGCTCACAAATTTATCTTTACCAGATCAAGGGAACGTTGACCGTTCTTGTATATGAGTGAAAATGATAGATAGTCCTTCTCAGGGCATAAAAACCTCCTAAAAACAGCCTGATCAAGAGATCAACATGTAAGGATATGGTAGAACTTAGATTTAAATATTCATTTTCCCGAAGGAAAATGTTAGCTAAACTGCAATATCATGTCTATTGCAATATACAGACACTTCTTTTAATATCTACTGCTAGTATGGTTATGCCAGCAAGAAAAATATTGATATTTAACTCAGATAATAGTAAACTTACAGTTCTTTGTCCAGGAATGACTTTAGAGACAGAGGACAGTCTGAGGAACTTTTCCTTTTTGTGAGAATACCAAATTAATGCTGTTTCGTCCTGTAACAAGGAGTGTGAAGCAAACAGTATCAAACACACCATCCCCATGTCAGGCAATTGGCATATATGCATATTACTCAGCATATATATTCCCTCAAATGTATTGGTAATCAGATTTTAGACATACAAATTTCATAAAGTGAACGCCAATGTCTGCATGTGAAGACTATTCCTATCCATATTGCAAGAGGGGTATACATTGAACAAAAGGCACATATTAAGCACTTCACTCCTCCATTAACAGCCTATATAGACTTTTGGCACCTATACGAAATTACTAACATAGGCACATCTTTGTTTTTAGCTATTAGTTTCCTTCTTTTGTTATTTTCCCTTCACCATGTTTCACTTCAGAGCTTCTCATGTAATTCAGTTTGAGAATAAGCTATATTCCACAAGTCGAACAAAATCATTTCAAGATCAAAGGAACGAGTCTATGAACTTACACTAGAAAGTCTGAAAGAACGGATCTTGGGTTTTCCTTTCCGGCTATACTTGATAAGCTTGCTACCTTTCTTTAGACTAATAAGGGCCTTCAGAAAATGAAACATAAATGTGGTATCACAGAAGTTTTGCCACATGGGCGATTGATAAGAAAGTGAAACAAAATATCATATATTAATAGTCATGTTTATAGCCTTACATTTTCATCCGGTGTCATCTAAACAGCTACAAGTCAACATCCTACTGTCAGCTCTTTTCATCCACAACTGCAAACACAAGAAATAAAAAAGAAAAAATGAAGCTTTTGATATGTCATTATTAATGCATCACAGGAACGTATTTTTTTCATTTTTCAGAAATAGAAGTTGATGACAAATCATTTGGCAATAACAGAAAAGGCAAACTGTAGCAAAAGGTGGATGAAAAAGTGCCATGATGTTGCAGTTCCCCAAACTATGGTTTAGTTCACATGATTCCCACCAAACTTTTGTCCTGACAATCTAGCGGTTTGCGCATACCATGAACCCCATATGTTATTTTACAACAATTAGCAACTTATGGCACTACTGATGAAATAGGAGCATGTTTGCAAAGAAATATCTAGGGGGACATGGGAATCAAATCTTTGTGAAGAGAAACAACAGGAATACCGGATAGAAGCCAACACCTGTACCTACAGCACGCTAACAATAAATACTTTCTTTAGAGTTGGTTTGTCATGCTTCTAAAGGATTACAATTGGTATGCCTGGGAATGTAAATTAACTGTCAGTTAAGAGAAATTTTACAGTGCTTAGAAAAAATAACAGTCATTCATCCAGCAAGATCTAATGGTAAAAAAAAACAACTGAAAGGACTTAAGCAGAACCATAAATTAGTGGACCAGGAACTAGTTACAAATTTATTTTAATGACAGGAGCGCTTGGAGATTGGCAATTAACGTGCCTGAACCGTGACCTCTTTTTGTCTTGTGCCCTTTATGTCCCTTTATGTGTCTCCCTGTTTCTCGTCTCTTTTGGGTTTCATCTCTAGCCTACCCCAACTTGCTTGGGACAAAAGGCTATGTTGTTGTTGTTGTAAAGGGCATAAATGTACTTACATGGTTTATCTAATTCCACCGAACCCAAACAATGAAAAGCTCGACCTACGGGATTCACTGGCGATGGAATAGTTGTCTTCTCGGCTATGGCGGCGACCGCCAATCCCCCCTCCGCAACCACACCGACCCTGGGTAGCGCATCGGCCTCTCGCGGTTGCCTCCCATGCCTGCCAGCGACCTCGGTCAGGTGGGCGCTGGCAACTCTGGGCATGTGGTGTGGGCGCAATGGACTGCGGGCAGGCAGGCGGCAGTGACGGGGGCAGCATGCACCCACTGGCGGGCTCCAGGAAAGCAAGCAATGGCGACCATTACCAGATGTGTGACGTAGTGAGCAGGCAAGCGGCGGCGATGGGGCAAAAGCGCGAGGTGCAGATGGCGTGTTTAGAAGAAAACTATTTCGTTTGCGCTGATGCTCAGGCTCGGGAGTCAAACAAAAAAAAATTCAAATCTCCCTGCGCTCGTCTTCCCACTCCGCACTCATCCTGCGGCCGTCCGCTCGTCCCGCTCCGCCAAGCCATCGCCGTCATCCCCCATGGCGCTATCTCGCGCCGTGGCCCACTCCGGCGTGCCGCCGCCGCCATCCCCGTGGCGCCTCCGTCCCCCGCCACGCCATGCCCGTCATCCACCGTGCTGAGGCCAGGTGGCCAGGAGAGGGGGCCGTAGGCCAGGCGCAGGAGCAGGCACAGCTGCCCGCTGCCAGGCCGTGCCACCATCCTCAGCCATCGGCTAGCCAAAACTAGACGTTCCCCGCTCTTCGTTGCGTCGTACGGAAGAAGGATAAAAAAATGTATGTTATGTTTCGAGTGTTTCAGATGTAAGGGTGAAAAACGTAGGTTATATTTCAAATGTTTCATAGGTATGTTGTAATGTTTCATATGGATGTTACAAAAGTAGATCGGGATGTTACATATGTTGTAATGGTCGTACATGTATGTTGCAAGTTTCGATTCTCAATGTTTCATTTGTTTTTCCAGATGTATGTTGCAAGTGTGTTTATTTAGATGTTGAATATGTTTTACACGTATGTTGTAAGTGTTTTATCCGGATGCAGCGTATGTTTTACAATGGCTTTTCATGTGTTTTCGGGTGTTTTTGCAAGTGTTTCAGATGCATGTTTCAAATGTTTCATCTGTCTTCAGACGTATGTTGCAAGTGTTGCATCTGAATATTTCAAAAGTAGATCGGGTGTTGCACATGTTTCAACGGCGTCGGTAGTGGCGAACAACGGCCTACCGCAGGGCTTCGGCTCCTATCTCGCGCGGCGCGCCACACCCTCTCCTCTCCTCTCCTCTCCTCTCCGTCCTCTTCCTTCCCTTCCCTCCATCTCGCCTCGGCGTTGGCGTTGGAGTAGGGGTCATCGAGGGTGCTACGTTCGGACACAGGCGCTGGCGTGGGATGGGATGCGGGGCACGGGGGCGTGGGATGGGATGTGCCTGGGGCAACGTTGGACAAGTCCTGTTGCCGGACGTCCGAACCCTAGTCCTTCTGTTTTGTTAGAGGTCATGGCTGAAGTCAATGTACTAAAATACCCCCCAAGTATAATTAATTAATTATTTATTTGCATCACGAACAGCGCACATAGAATATTTTCGTAGAGATCGGTTCCTTCCGAGCACGGTAACAAAGGTCGTCAGCTAAATATGAAAGTTTGAGTTCAATTATTTATGTTCAATGGCACTGGGAATGCAAATTGACAGTCAGTTATATATATTAAAGTTTGAATCCAATTATATATCTATGTTGAATCGAATTCACAATGAACATCAAGGATGCTGGACTATGTAATAGCATCATCGCATGAAAAAACATACCATATTTTTACTAAATTGCAAGAAAAATAATTTGATTGTCTGTGAAACAATACGAGGGTCACCCTGCTAGTTGGCGAAAGTGCCTCTACCTGAGTTGGTTAGAGCAGCTGCAACGTATAAGTTTTCTAGAAATTGCTAACCAAGACAGCAGGTAGTGCTATCGATAAATTTGCTCCAACGTATGAACTCATAATCCAAACAAAAAAAGACGCACAATCTGTTAAAAGTTCTCCAATTTTCCCTAAAGAAATAAATAAGATAAATATAAAAAATAACATTCTATTTGTAGCACCAGGTGCTCAAACAAGCACCCAAGCCAAGCCAAGGTGGTGCTTCTTAGCACCATATGCTCTAGTGCAGGGAATGTTTCGCTAGCACCCTCTGGCACTTCATGTGCAGCTGCTTTGAATAGCACTCCGCAGATTCTGTGTTCAACTTCTCGTGTGAACAAATTTATAGGCTAGGTTAAAAAATCACCTCATATGTCCCACGTCAAAGTACAAGCTATGTTTAATTGGGGCAGTGGTTCGGGAGTTTCTCGATCTGCACGATAAGGTCTTCTTCTTAATGCAATACCTGGGGTTGTCAGCAGGGGCGGATCTGCAGGGGGGGCTGGGGGGGCTCCAGCCCCCCCTACAGCTGGTGCTCAATGGAAATATGGGAAGGGCGAGAGAGAAGAAGAGGTGGAGGAAAGAAGAAAAATAGAGAGAAAGAGAGGAAGAAGAAGAAACCAGCTCCCCATGAAAGTTCGGCCATTAGAGCTTAGGAAGGAGGTGTTGGACACTGGATGAAGACGAAGGTCGAGCCAGCCGTAAAGTTCAGCCCCCCTAGGATTTTGTCCTGGATCCGCCACTGGTTGTCAGATATCAGGTTTTTCGGCATGCTAACTGTACCAAAAAGTGGATATGTGATTTTTTTCCATTCCGCAACTTCCTGGCTATTGATTTCATTTTTTCTATTTCACAGGATTCAACAAAGCACGCGAGTCCATGGATGCTTAAATACACAATTAGACATCAGTAAAACAACACAGCTCAACCCTAGCATCACTAGCACTTACATGCAAATGTGCATACGCATGCAGCTCATCCAAGCACAATAACTAAATTAACTAGAGGCCGATACTAATGCTAGTTTAATACTAATAATACAAGATTAATTCCAATATTTGATGGGGTCATATGATCCCTACGTTTGAGCCAACAATGAACCCAAAGAAGCAGATTCGCATCCAATCCCATGGTCGATAAATGAACGTGTTGAAGATTCAACCAGGGCAATGCCGCATCAAATCAACCAATTGATTAGGCCATACCTTCGTTAGAAGGTTAGAAGATCTTGCGTCCGGCAGCCGTGGGAAGAGAGGCGAATCTCTCTTTCTCTTCCCTTCCCTGATGGAGGCGAGAATGGCGGCTTGTTAGGCGGACGTGGGAGCCCAAGGCAGAGAGAAGGGCCCGGCTATACAAGGCTGAGCCTTTTGTGGGGACAAATTTATTTGTTGATTTTCTGTTGCGGTGTTTTCTTCTTCCTCCTGTCTTAGTTCTCTCCACGCAAAGAGCTCTTCCTCACCTCTAAGCTTCACCGACGCATGATGCGCCAGCGGCTCAGGACATTTCGCTTGTCTCTCACAATCAACAAAGTAGTAGATAAAAATAGAAGGGCACAAGTAGACAACGTTGAAAGAGACTCTTTCTCATGGATTTTCTTTGGAGTAACAATGGATTAATTTTATATAAATAGAAAACAAGCCCTGCAACATTATGGGGGAATGTTTTACCAAATTAACTTGCTAAAGTAAAATATTAATTATTTTGCCTTTCGAATTTGTGACCAAATCTCTATAATACGAATCTAGAGCCAAGGTTCGGGTGGTGAATATAGCCACATCACCCGCTAGCCCGATAAACGTAGGATCCAGTGAACAAGCGATTCGGTCCATCCGATTGCAAGTCAACTTGAGTCTTTACTAATTTTCATTGTGGGTCTAAAACCTCCTGTCCTAAACTTTTCTAGTGCATTGGCCTGTCAGCTCGAGTGTGGCAATGGCAATGGGCCATCGGCGCATGCGGTCCGCTTCAAGAGTGACGCAGCCACCACCAATGACCCTCTCGCGTCGTCGCAGGCCCTATCCTCAATAGCATTCATAGACCAAGAGATCCATGTGGCCGAAACATGACTAACTCAATGTGATTGAATCCACTGCAAAAAATGTGTTAGTCACAAGCATATGCGTTCATTAATCATCAAGACCCCAAAGCCAAAATTAGGGCCTAGATGCGTTCAGTGTGCTAGGATCTAGACTGCCCGATGGAGGACTAGATGCCTTGCCAGTGAAGCTACTTCGTAGGAAGGTTCCTAGAGTTGTTCTCAGTTTGAAACCCATCGATCCGGAGTGGGAAATGGGTATTCGCTAGTGGGGACTTGACTCTTGATGGCTCAAGGTAGCATATAACCGAGTCTTGGTGACTTTGTGGGGTTTCAACATGGATTAAAGAAACTATTTGATACCATGAGAAAAAATCCGATTGTCTCTTGTCCATCTTTTAAATTCTTGCATTTCCATTCTTGTTCCAACTTTGTTTTCTTTGTTTGGTTGCAAGAATCTTGGTTGACAGCTAGATTTCAATCTCCATATGCTAATCTGCTGTCATATGTCATTCAGCAATTAAGGACTATATTATAGGGTGACAAGGACTTGACTTAGTGTGTTGGCCATAAGGACAAGTTTTATTGTAATCTTTTTAGTCCTAGGTTTCAGCCATGCGAGAAGTAGAATTGTATAGGCTAAGATTTACCACTTTAACTTTTTTAGAGGCCAATTCAACCCCTCTTGGCCATTCGGTCCTTTCAGCCAGTGTCTGATCTAGACTCCGGTGGTTGTCGAGATCAAGTAGAAGTGTCACAATAAGATACAAGATGCTAAAAAACAACGAACGACCATCTTGGAAAAAGGGAGGGAACATGAAACTTCTCCCCCTTTTCCAAGAATACCGTAGATACCATTCTTCCAAGAAAAATGCTACTGAAGAACACCTATCGCTAGAAATGCTATGAAGACAAACACGTCGTGCGCATCGACGTCTAGCGACTCCCCGCCCTCAAGCTCGAGGATGCGGTGGATGGCGATTGAGAGGCAGAGCTCCTGCCAGGTTTTCGGAAAAAAAAAAAGAAATGCTATGAAGAGAAACAACAGGACACATGCCAACAACATTTACATCACATTGGCTAGGACAAAACAATGCATAGACGTAGCAGATTAATCTGTTCCGAAACACCATCTACATCGCTCCTCTCCCAGAACTCCAGAATCGCAGAATAAAAACCACATCACAGACAGTTGACTGATCAATTCAGTTATGATCATGCAAGCAACGGTGCAGATGAGTCGCTGTTTTTCCATCTCCGGCTATAGTACGCGTACAGCACCAGCTGCATTGCTCCCAGGATAACTCCAAGCCCATTCGGGAACTGAAAACAATATATACATTGTTAATCCTCGGCACAACGCACAAGCATCTACTTCACCATAACCCTTAGTTTCTCTTATAATTCCATTCTAAATTATAAGGCGTTTTATTGGATTTTCCAGATATATTGACTTCACTAGATAGTGTGTGTCTAAGTGTATAGTAAAAGCTATATGTCTAGAAACGGCAAAATGTCTTATAATTTGGAACGGAGAGAGTAGCCCATTACTAAAAAAAAATCAATACCATCTTAGAGGTATTTTGAACATAAATCTGTTGATGCAAGTTTTATACTCTAAATTTGCATATAACTTGACTAATTGTTCATCAAAATTTGACTTTTTCTCTGACCAAATATGATTTATCATTTTTTGGACTGAGAGAGTAGCTTCTTACACCTCCACAGTAGTCCTATGGCAAGGCAGGGTGATGGCAACAACCTCCGCTCAGATCCATGGTGCGTCGACCCAAATCCATATAGATTGTTGTGGATCGATCTCCTCCTGGTGGCCAGAGAATCGTGACCATGATCGTCCTCCCTCTAAACAACCGGCTGGATGCTGAGTTTGGGGCAGACAATGATGTATGATGATGTGAACTACCGTAGAAGTAGTATACCGCATTGGGGGGGGGGGGGGGGGGGGGGGGTTCTCAAATACGCACGAGCACTGCGTATCATTGTATTTAAGGAGAATGAAAAGTTTATCATACAAGGATGTCGGTCTCCGGCCACGTTAGTGAATGTAAACAATTACATTTTGAAGATAACTATCCAATGACTTACATCCTGCAGGTGTGGCCTTCAGAGGACCGCATTGGTCGTGGGGCGAAATGCTCCACCGGCCTAATGATTGGTTTCTAGGAACAGCTCGTCCAGAGCTTCGACTTGGTCCGACGACAATTTTCCTACAAAAAATGCGTCGAATGCACCCTCGGCGGTGGATGAGACTGGTGCGGCCGGTGGCAGGATGCCCATCTTCTTCATGAGCAGCACCTCTCTCCGCTTGGAGGTCGGGATGTGCGCCAGCCGCTACGCGGCAATCCGTCTACTCCTTTTTGGAAATACCACAGGGGTTTTCATTTTATTAATCTTGATTGTGAGAAGTTTGTGAATTTTCTCGCTCATGGGTTCAAATTATGGGTGAAGTGTGTAACAATTCAAATGAAAACTTATCAATTTCTATATGTTACTATTGAATGATTCAGGGAACTACTTGTTACAGTCTGTGATATTTTAATTTACCTCTTGTTATGCTCATGTAGTTGTCTGTACCATCATAGAAGAGTTCTACAGTTTGGACACAATTTCTCTACTCTACCGGAGATACGTGTTGAATAGCGTTGTCATTTATGAAACAGTAACATTTTGGATGGGATCAAGTGCTCACATATATGAAGAAATCACGCAGCAGAAGGCCGTACATTGCGAAGGATGCGCTCATCAGGAACGTGGAGAGGGACAGGTAGAAGGGCATGAACTCCACGCACTCGGTGCGGATCACCAAACCCTGAACAGCCACGACGAAGCACACAAAAACCAATGATCACAATTCACACACACGGCATGGGAGAAGTCGAGTCGATCAAGAAGTATAGCTTGGAACAGCATACCATGACAGCCAGTGGGGAAGCGAACATGGAGACCAGAGACGCCATGCTCACGCTGCCAACGAACAGCTGCCGGACCGGCTGGTCGAACAAGGCGATGCTCGCATGCGCAATGAGCGCGAACGCGAAGACCACTAGCACCAGAAGCCCCGTGATCTTGAGCTGTGGAGGGAATGGAGAACAGGGCCCCGTTTTACTGGTGTCAGACACGGCAAGAGGCAACTGGTTAAAATCAAGGACGGCAAGCAAGGCAATTGAATTACACACCCGAGTCGTCCTGCTGTCGGCGTAGAAGATGAAGAGCGAGATGTAGGCGAGCTGGAACAGCGCGCCGGTGCCGTTGACGGTGGCGACGAGGGCCCTGCCGCCGCCGCCGGAGACCCATGGGAGGCCGTACCAGAGGCAGATGCAGCAGTTGAGCAGGGACAGCAGGTAGGGGAGCCCATCGAACTGCTCCGTCGACTTGGCCTTGAGGACCCTCTTGAACGTCGGCCTGATCGGCACGCAGGAAGAGAAGACAACAGCAACGCATTCGTGAGCAGTTCATCAACAGAAAGGCGAGAAAGAAAAAAGAAAGACAGAAATAATCAGTGTGCTGGATAGCTTACACCGGCGACAGGAAGAGGGCGAGGGCGAAGACGTTGCCTGCAATGGCGACCAAATAGGAAGAAATTCAGCTACCCAGTCTCCATAGCAATTCAGAATTTTGGATTGGGATCCTGAGAGGCGTAGGAGAAGGAGATTACCTGCAAGGCCAGCGGCGAAGCAGGAGATATCGTACAGGGAGCTCATGATTGCACTTGCACCTCGCTTGGTCCTCTGCTTTTCGTTTCGCAGACTCCACCTAGTCCTCCACTCCTTCCTCGTGCTTAAAATCTGGGGCTCTTATAAAGTCTGATGAAGCCAGCACGGGTCCGTCCGTCAGTCACCGAGCTGCTGCAACTGACACGAACTCTACAACCACCGATACCGACTGAGTTGTCGGATTCAAAACGTGGCCCGGCTCCGGCTGCTGGTCCTGCGAATATCCCTCTTTCTCCTTGTGGTGAGGCTTCAACCTTCAAGTATCTCCCTCCCTCTGTCCGTGAACCCACAAATATATATGTTGTGATGAATCTCAACAAGAAAAATCCCCTGCATCATTAGGGGTTGGTTCATGTTACCGCATGGCCACGTGTATTTTTCTTGTCAGTCAAACGAGTCACTGACTCACTGAACGGCTGGCAAAAGCGCCACGTGCAGAACAGAACTTCTCCGGCAGCGACGAAACTCACCGCGAATTAACCACTTTTATCTGCAAAAAAAAATGGAAAAATGCACTGCCAGCTGTCTTTTTTATACAGTACAGTACATCGATAGTTGATTCTTATTCGCTGACGTTCAAATCAGATGAGCATGTGGTGAACGGAAATCGGCCAGGTCGCTTTACGAGCTCGTGGCCATAAGCCCCGTAATGGCTGCGTAGCCACCACTTGCCTGCCCCTGCACTCCTGCAGTCAGATGCCTTGCGAGGCCACAAACGCTTTCGCGAAAACGAAGGGCTAAGCGGGTCAGGCGCGTTATTATGGCGTTGAGCCGCGACGGCTCCTTAAAACGACACGGGCTTCGTCTTTTCCCTTTCCGCCGACTGGACAAGCATTGTTTTTCCTCGTCAGCCCATTAATGATTTAATGTTTTCTCAATCCAATCAGCAATCTTCCTGTTCCATTTCCTCCGTAACGAAAGCGTTGCAGAACTCTTTCCCAGTTCAATGTAGTTGCCGAACTGATAAATAGTTCCCGTTGCCGAATTGATAAACTTTCTTAACCAGCTACTATCTCTGTCCCTAGTGGCATGCAACTGGGTTGCATGCCACTTTGAGTGCTTCACGTTTGACCAAGTTTCTAGTAAATAATATTCATATTTATGGCTCTAAATTAACTTATTATGAAAATACATTTCATAATTAATCTAATGATACTTATTTTATATTATAAATATTTATACTTTTTATCTAGAATTGGTTAAAGGTAATATACTAAAACATGATACTGTCCCAGAATTGCATTCTTTTGGGAACGGAGGAAGTATCGTGAACTCATTTTTTTACCAACTGTAACAGCCATTTTACTCGTCGCATTTTTGGCGACAACCACCCTCTGACAAAGGGTAGGCTTGATAAACTATGGCCATGAACCAAACACGGAATTCAATCAAACTATGACCAACCTGGCTGACGCAATCTCGAATTGAGGCTATCCAAAGAACCATCTCAAATTGTTCGAACAAATATACTCCTTACAAGTGACAACCATGAGAGAAAGGGGCACAGCAGACGATACCCCAGAAAATAAGTATAAAGGCAGAAACAGCAAAATTTCTTTACGGTCGACCCACTTCCAACTCTTATGCTACAAGACCAGCAGTACCTAGACGACACTAGACAAGGGGGGCTAGGCGTTGGGGATACTAAGGAAATTAAGAATATTAACCACGACCAGGGGGTGTAACTTTGCACAGATGCAGAGACAAAGGGAGGACGAAAGTAGAAACATCAGCTCGATGTTATCCCAAATCCTTCTGCTTCATCATTCATGTGACTATTCAAACAGAGTCTAGTTACAACTGCTCATCAGCTTTAACTGAAGATCACCTTCTTGACTTCAAGTTCCAACCCTGTAAAAAAAATAGAATATTAGATGAGATGCTTAAATACTACTAGTAGTATCGATTAACTGCCAAACATATGTTTCATCTCATCCTTAGAAGCCAGGAAAATGATTGTCTATTTCTGAACAGTGATATCCAGCAGAGCTGCTACAAACATAGCAAGTGTAGCGAATCATATTTATCAGGACTGGCTGTAATCATTTTCAGTAAGTTGTTCATATCCACATTGATATATATACTAGCTCCGTCCCAAAATAATCGCACTTATGCGATTCGAATTTTGTCCCAAAATAAATGCATGGATGGTGTGAGTCCCAACGCATGCCTATGAGCACAGAAAATCAGTAGCCAAAAGCTTTGTGGACCAGCATGAAACAAAAGAAAAAAGAAAATGATTTCCAAAACACATATAAAAGAAACTGACAGAGGCTTGATGCTGCAAGAATGTCCTAGTCTTTTTCTATAGGGGTAGAAGCGTAATTTTACCACCAATCTTGGTCTGCGCGCCGAATCCTAGAATCCCAACTTATTTTGGGACAGAGGGAGTAGAACGCAACATAGACAGATACATATACTCATACAGGCATCAGGGAAATCAACCAAGTATTCTTGCTATGACTGATGAGTACCGCAATTGCAGTTCAGTCCACATGTAGCAAGCAGGTGCCATCATATTCAAGAAAGCTAGTCAGGCAGGTAATAGTTTAAGATTGTTTAGTTCCGTTCTGTATGTGTGGATGTTGGTTTGGGTATTTGTGCTTGGCCCTTTTCTTCTATTTACAAAGATACACATTATGCTGCCAAGTGGAAGAGAATCAATAGATCATCTCCAGTTACTTGGGGATTCACAAGTCTGTTTTAACTCAATTAACAAAAATAAACAAGTCAAAGAAACATACAAAACTTGGGAAGTCATTTTTCATGTCCATAATATGACTGCCTCTAGTAGGGTGTAAACTCCGTGCAACGTTTTCATGTGCATGACATGTATACTGAGTTTCAAATAAATGGTGCGACTTCAGCAAGTTTCAGGTATTACATATTTACACCACAATTGATAACCTATCTTCCATGGGCAGTTTATCAGCATTGGGAAAACAACGTTCATAAAAGGGAAATCATGTTAAGCCAATAGAAGTAAGTCATGATATGAAGCTTTTCATATTACTCAAGAGTTTTTACCAAAAACTTAGAGACACTAAAACATCCATCTCTCAAGATATGATGCATCCATTCATCATATAGACAATCATGCTAAGCCAATAAAAATATTGTTTCTACATTTTTTAAGAAGATGGAACCGATGAAAGGACACTTAGAATCAATAGCAGAAAATGTTAGTCCCTTAAAATGTCAGAAAAAAATCCACAAATAAATCCATAGTCTCGAAGGAATTATTAAATAAATTTAAAAAACATGGAACTTGAGTAGCGATGAAAGGACACTCAGAATCAATAGCAGAAAATGTTAGTCCCTTAAAATGTCAGAAAAAAATCCACAAATAAATCCATAGTCTCAAAGGAATTATTAAATAGATTAAAAAAGCATGGAACTTGAGTATATCAAATGCTGATTATCTAACTGCATCCTCCTAATCTGTACAATAAGCCTTTTATTTTCACCTTGCACTCTTCAGGTACATGGAGTGGCACAATAATTGATTTGGAAAAATTTGTTTGGTAAATTTTCTGGATTTCAGTCACTGCTTATAACTGGGTAGAGTATATTCTACATTCAAAACTCAGCAAGTGAAGTCAAGAAGTGAACTTCAAAGCTATATGGGCAGACATTTAATAACTAAGGGCCACTAAGGCTTATTAAATCAAACCAGAAGCTAAGTGAATAATTTTAGCTGCTACCTCCACTCCACCAATGACATCTAACAGTAATGATAAGAATATCACAAGTCATTTATTAAACCATGTGTGAGAGATACAAAAGTGCATCTCATGGTCCAAAGGTTCACCCTGAAAAAAGCATTTGCTCAATACCCGCAAAAACACCATCACTTTGCAATTTTATAGGTTCCTTAGACGTTATAAACTGCAGGTTAAATTATATTTATAACGTATACACTGACAGCACTCGCAATGATCTCACCAATTAACTATGCACAATGAACTCAGATATGCACCTCATATTCCAAAGGCTTAACCAGTAAAACTCGCGACCATATTTCCCCAACACCAATTTCTTTGACACTAATTACAGTGTGCTTAGAAATAAGAAATTATGCCACTCAAAATCAACAGAGTAATATAAAAAACACAATCATGAGATAAGAAGTATAGAACCATCTCACCTTCACCTATCTCCCTGAACCAGTAAAGGCATCAAAAAGGCCGCAGCAATTCCACCATGTTGCCCGCTGCCCTGAAGCTGCCACTGCAGGTCCGCGCGCCACCTGCAGCAAATAGAACCCACCCAATCAGAACTCACAGCTTTAAAACGTAGGAGATGAATAGAACTAAACCGCATACACCATTTACCTCTGTAGTATGCGCATCCACAGCCTCCTGAGATCGCGACACCTCAGCAGAGTCCTTGACCACCACATTGCCACTATTCGTCTCTGGTTCCTTCAACACAACAGTAGCACCGGTGCCCTTCACCTCTGGTTCCTGTACCTCAGGCGCTACAGGCGTTTCCTCGACCACCACCACTTCATCAACCTGCGGTTCAGATTCAAGCACCGGATGCACCTTGGCCACCTCCTTCTTCACCTCTGAAGCCTCCGCCGCCGGTGCATCAGCCACTGGCTCCTGCACCACGGATTCCTCGGCCACCAACACATCCTTTACCTCCGGTTCCTGCGCCACCACAGCGTGCACCTCCACCTCTGCCTCATCCACCTTGCCCTCACGTTCCTGCTCAGCGGTTTCCGGCGGAAACGCGTCCACCATGACCTCCCCAGACCCGGCGGCGTCCGCCTCGACGGCGCGCTCCACGGGCACCTCGGCCGCGGTGACCTTCCTCTCCTCCTCGTCCGGCTCCGACGCGGCGGCCCGGGGGGTCACCATCTCCTCGGAGCTCTCCATGGAGTCCTCGCTCGCATCCACTGGGCCAACCCACGCACAAGCACAGCATCAGAAACCACACGCATCCATCATACATATAGCGCAACTGCGCAAGGAAGGGAGCAAGGAAAGCGCGAACAGCCCGTAAAGCGGCGGGCGGTGGGAACGTGGTGGCGGGGAAACCCGCGGCGACAGCGAATGCCACCCTCGCCGCACGCGAAAAGGTGATTCCCACCCCGCTGGTGCCGAAAGCGGCGCGCGGATCTGCTCCAGCTTAAAGAGGGTGGAGGAGGGTTAGGTGCCATTCGTACCGCGAGAAACTTTGGGTGGGATCCGCAGGTGGTGGTGGTCGCCGTCGCGGCCGCTCGAGGCGTTGTTGTTGTCATCGCTGCCGTTACCGTTGCCGTTGCTGGCGTTGGTGTTGCCGCCATCGTCGGGGTGGCCCTGCTGCTGCTGCTTCTTGAGCTTGGCGCGCTTCTTGGCGCCCTTCGGCATGGCGGAGAGGGATTTCGATTCGAAGGGGGGCGGCGCGGAGAGGAAGAGGAGCGAGGGGCAAGCGATGGGAGGGGGAAGGGACGGCGAGGAATTGTGAATCCGATTTGTTTTTAGCCGGAGGGAGGGGGATCAATTTCGTTAGGTTTACCCAGACTCCTATCTTCCCAAGGCAAGGATTAGCATTTTTAACCTGGGGCCGGTTTAGTTCCCAGAAAATTTTGCAAAATTTTTCTGATTCCCCGTCACATCGAATCTTTAGACACATGCATGAAGCATTAAATATAGATAAAAAATAAAACTAATTACACAGTTTAGAGGAAATGGACGAGACGAATCTTTTAAGCCTAATTAGACCATGATTGGACACTAATTGTCAAATAACAACGAAACGTGCTACATGATCATTTTGCAAAAAAATTTGCAACTGAACCAGGCCCTGGGCAATGTATCAGGTCCACCTTTTACCTGGAACAAGAGTTAGTTTCGTTTTACCATATCGTTTATATATATATTTTTAAGATATTTATTTAAGAAAACTAACTATGGTGGTTCATGTGTATTTTTGTTTTCTTTTTATTTATATATTATAATTATATTTATATATTATAATTATACTAGGTTAATGCCCGTGCGTTGCAACAGAAACACAAATTACCAAGATAACATATGTATGAGCGTGTGTTATACTGTTAGATAAAATAGATACTGCAATCGCGATGTTCCAATCAATACATGTTTCACGATACATGTTTTACAATATACTGTACAATTAAGAATCTAATATCTCAATAGTTCGACCAGGAGACGTGCTTTGCATGGACACCAAGATGCAGTTGGTAACCGATCAAAGATGACCCAGAAGATTTTCAAGTCCAAGATGCAGCGTCTGACTTCTTACATGCAGATGGCTCAAGCAATAATAGTTTGAAGGATCCTGCATATAAGTTGTTTGTTAATTTTTAAAGGTAAAGTACAATTGATATCTTGAAAAATGTATGTATCGACGTATGATGCATTACCTCTTTCATGGAGTTAGAACTTCTTTATATACGATATTCTTTGTGAATATATCTTTTGTCGCTTTCTTCTTCTCCTTCCCTTTTCCTTTCCCCTTGCTCACGTCCTTCTCAGCAGGCGGCACGGTTAGGATCCTAATGTTTGATCTTGCCGTGGCTCTTGATAGCGCTACATACAATTGGTCGTGTGAGAACACTGGTTCCGGCAAGTATACCCCGACGTTAGGGATAGTCTGCCCCTGTGCTTTGTTAACAGTCATTGTGAAGCTGAGCCGAATAGGGAACTGCTTTCGCTTAAATTGGAAAGGGAACATCTCGTCGTCCGACGGGCATAAGGGTATGCGAGGCAGAAAAACTCGCTTTCCAGCATGCTGCCCCAACACAATTTCTGCGTCTATGGTATTCTTTTGAAACCCCCGTATAATAAGCCTGGTACCATTACAAAGTTCATTAGCGGGGTCAATGTTCCTAAGCAATATGACCGGGCAACCAATCTTCAACTTTAACACATGTGGCGGTAGACCATTGGGTGTCAAGTGTTAAGGAATTACTCAGGGTAGTAGTTGTGTGGATCATCCACTGCACAGTCAAAGCTATGGTACACCATCTCATCTCCATGGAAATGACCTATCATCTTCATATTAATCATATCAACCCACTCATTACGCGTTGATAATATCGCTCGAGAGGTGATATAATCTTTGCTTGACATATTTGCATTGAGGTTAGGGAATATGCCATCAATTAGCGTATCAAGATCCATATCTTCCCCGGTGTGTGGTACGCATATATCATGAGGAAGACGGATTTCATCATCGTCATTCGCCTCCTCAGAACCTCCACCGACGCGCAACAAGTATTCTGCAAACCAGGAGTCACTCTTTGCCCTCATGTTCTGCACCAGTTTTAGATGTCGCATGGAATCTCAAAGGTACGACATCCGCAGTGAGGCACCGACTACCTGAGCCCTCGACCCTCTTCGAACAACTGGGAGAACCTGTCTGAAATCTCCACCAAACACCATAGTCTTCCCCCCAAACGGCAGGTTAGGACGGTCCATGATATCACGAAGGCTGTTGTCTAACGCCTCGACACCTTGCCTCTTCATCATTGTCACCTCATCCCAAATAATGAGGGATGCGGTTCGAAGTAGCTTGGCGGTACCACTCTGTTTCATGAAGCTACAAAAAGCACCATCATCGATGGTGAGGGGAATCTTGAAGCGTGAGTGTGCGGTTCTACCACCAGGCATTATTGAGGCTGCGACACCAGATGAAGCTGTTACCACAGCAATCTTTTTCTGACTACGTATAGTAGCGAGAAGGGCTTTGTACAAATAAGTCTTTCCGGTCCCGCCAGGACCATCCACAAAGAAGAGACCCCCATATTCAGTATCAACAGTAGACATAATCTCATCGTACGCAGCCCGTTGCTCCACATTAAGGGTGTTTGAAAGAGCCACGTCATCCTCGTTAGCCTCAATGCTAGCCTCCTCAAAAATCTCTCTGGGAATATCATGAGAGGCATCATATGTGTCGTCAATATCAGGAAGTGGGTACATCTTTATATCCTTCTGTATTGATTGTAGTAATTTTTGAATATCTATGAGGACCATCTGCTCCACCATGAAGGTGGATTGATTATTGTGCTTGTAGTCCTCTGACATTGCCTCCTTGTGTTTCTCCCACAGTCCAAACACATCACTGGGCTCACAAAATACTAATATTGTTGCAAAGTGCCTTCGCAGAGCATATGGCATCATCCAATCGGTTGCCTCAGCGAGACTCTCGTTCAGTGTGTTGTCCTCTTCAATTAGGCCCCTTTTTTCTGCAGCTTCACGGAAGGTTGGTAGGATTTTGCCATCCGCTGTCCTTAGACACTCAAAGGAGGTTGCACCTGCCACGTGGTTTAGGAGAACCCTAAGATAGTAGCGCTCTCCCTCGGCCGGATTGGCAGACACGATTCTTCCAATCTGTCGTAATGTATCACGACGTACCCTATTTTGCCAAAATTTGCCCTGTGCTTGCCACATATAGAACTCGGGAAAGTCCCGGTACAATATACCTCGAGCTGTTTTATCTGTCCTGTTCTTCTCGAAGTACGCTGTAAGCATTGACTTGTCAGCACCTGGACGATCAAGCACTCGTCGAATCCCCTCACGCCGGTGAAATGACACCATGTGCATGTCTGGTAGATGTAGTTGTAATGACAAAATAGAAGGGTACCTATCACTTAGATCAAACCCGTATATCCTCCACAAGGGTTCTGGGGGGTTACCCATCTAGCATCTATGTACTGCTCGATCTCATCAACGTTCCCTTCACTATCCTCCTAGTCAGCCTCTCTTATGTTGTGATGTGCTAATGATCACCTGCTGGTAGTTCATGAAGCGCTGGATATTTTGTTTCATTGAGTTAGTGAGTACAACATCCACATTAAGGTGATCTAAAACTGCCATGCAATCTGATGAAAATGAATCACTCAGACTATTTAAATGCGTTTTATTATGCATGTAAATCAGAATTCAGGATTTGGTTCTGTTATACTTGGGTAGGCTCTTCACCGGCCGCCCGCTGAACCCTACCGTGCCGCTCGTCATCGCTGCCCAGTGCGCGCACTTCAGCCAGGTCATACCCGGGCTAAGTTGCACGGATACGGATACGTGTATCGGTATCGGAAGGATACGGATACGCGGATACGGCAATTTCCTAAAAAACCCGATACACGGATACATTTACTGTTTAAAAAATAAAATAAAAATAATAATAATGTAGGTCTCACAACCATTGTCTTAGGAAAGCCCACGACCCATCTAAGCACCATATGTGATACGGAGTATGTCCTACCAGTGCCCTGTCCAACAACCAGACCATTCCATCGATTGCCACCCATCCGTCTCCAGTTCAGCTCTCGCACAGGCGCACAGCAGCTTCCGCTCCCCGCACCCCATCCCCATCTGCTCCACCTCCCGCATCCCCGTCCGCCCTCTGCTCCATGGCACACCACCTCCGCACCGCTTGTGAGCAACCTGGAGCCTGCTTGGATCCTTTGCCGCCGGTCACCTCGCCTCACCCGCTTGCCTCTCCTCGCCTCGCCCGCGATTGAAGCTCTGCTTGGATCCCTTGCCGCTGCCTGCCTTGCTTCGTCTCGTAGCTCGCTCTAGCAGCGTCGGAGCGTCGATTCGGCGGCCGCGGAGCTCGAATCGACGGCAACAGAGGTCGATCCGGCGGTGGCGGACCTCAAATCAGCGGCAGCGGAGGTCGAATCCCGCGGTGCCGGAGCTCCAATCAGCGGCGGCGGGGTCGATCCGGCAGCGGCAGTGCTCCAATCGGCAGCGGCGGAGCCCGAATCGACGGCGGCGAGCAACCTTGCCCGCGCAGGACTCATCTCCTTCTGCTCCCCTTCGTGTTGCACGGCCTCCGCTCTGTTCGTGGCTGGGCCGTATCGGCAGGCCAGATACGTATCTGACGGCGTATCCAACATTTGCGAAAATAAAAAAAAATCGGATACTCCGAGGATACGTATCCAGGGCGTATCGGACACGTATCCGTATCTATCGGATACGCAATACGTGGTTTCAGGGACGTATCCGTGTAACGTAGTACCCGGGTACCCCACACCCCTCGGTTGCTGCCAGCCATCTTCCTATTTTGTCTCTCTTGCTGTGTTTCAATTGCCTGTGCTTACAATCGAATAGCAGGGCACATATTATCAGTAGCAGAACACATTAGCAGAACACGATTTATGGTTTAATCGATGGATTTGTTTTAAATATTTTTCTTCTTCTGGGATCTGATTTTAGGTGGATCAGGAATTGATGAATTATATATGTTGGTGACAAGGAATTGATGGATAGCAAAATCAATTATTAAACATAGCCATTTCACTACAGTCATATGCTCAAATCAAAATAGCAATGACCTGTTTTCCTTTGTGAGGTGCATGATGATTTTTAACTTGTTCTCCTGCCACAACCTTAGTGTGATGAATGAGTTACTTCAGGCAGTAGGTCAGGTCCTATCACCAGTTACATGACGGAAATCTGGTTTAGGGCAGTTATATCAAAGTGAACACTCTTATATGTGCCTGAACTCTCATTAGAATGAATCAAGCCAATAATATGGTCTGCTGGCCACTATGAAAACCTTATGTTAACCATTTTATTTTAGTTTTGGGTTCCCCATGCAACCTTAGTGTGACCAATGAGTTACTTTAGGCAGTAGTTCAGGTCCTATCACCAGTTACATGATGAAAATCTGGTTTGGGGTAGTTATATCAAAGTGATCACTCTTATATGAACCTGAACTCTCATTAGAATGAATCAAGCCAATAATATGGTCTGCTGGCCACTATGAAAACCTTATGTTAACCATCTTATTTTAGTTGGGTTCCCCATGCTGCTCCGCTCAGCACGGCGCGGACGAAGCTCGGCATGACAGCCTTGGCATGGGACAAACGCGGGTGGTGCGAAATCGAGGGAGTCGAATCCAGCCAGCTGTACGGTGGAGTCGATTCAGTGCAGGATCGTGCAGCTTCCTGCTGCTCCTCGATAGCAGTGACTTCCTCAGCTCCAGTCGGCAAGGTGGCACACAAAAATGGTACCAGCCCGATCTTGTTTCATTTGGCAATTAGCATCAATGGCACCAATTCATATTCCTGACTACATGATTCGCCCAACCGGATGTCTGATTGTTTGCTATTTTTTCAATGCATATCTACTTTCATGCAATTTTTCCATGATGGTTTGATTCAATTTTGTATTTTCATTATCTCAACCATGGCCATATGTCATTTATCTGAAATGCTTGAAGTACCTGTTTTCCTATATTGTCTTAGTGTAAAAGTTATTGAGAATGCTCATTATTTAGAGAAGTCAGGAAAGTTGCAGTTTTGCTGCGTTGGGATTCGCCTACATTTCAGATATCAGATAAATCATAAATGCCAATTTGTAACAGTTTGTGTATAGTCAGGCAAGTTGCAGTTTTGCTATGGCTGGATTCACCTACATTTGAAACAGATCATAGATGCCAACTTATAACAGTTTGTCTATACATTTGCGTGTCTCGTTGTGCAAAATCAATAATGAAAATGCATATTGCAAACTCATATGGACTTGGGGGGCCAGTCTGGAAATTATTGGCACTCTCTTTTAGTTATTTGACTGTAAGAATATGTGTTGCAAAAAAGAAAAGAAAGAGAACATTCTTGTATCTTTATTCAATATCTTTGGTTCACCAAATAAATTTCATACGTGTAGATTCAGGTACAGGTTTTGCATTACAATGTTAACTTTTCCAAAGATAGGTCGTAATATAACAAATAGAATGTACAAGACATTTGGTGACTTCTAGATCTTAGCATTCTAAATAGCAGGGAGGAAGAGGAAATTCTACAACTGTACATAGCCTTGTAACATCAATGAAAAATACAGCAAATAGAAACTACAAGACATTTGGTGAATTCTATATCTTAGCATTCTAAATAGCAGGGGGGAAAAAGAATTCTACAACTATACATAGCCCTGTAAGATGAATTAAAAATTCGATATGCCATTCCCTTTTATCGAGTGGCATTCCCTTTTGTTTTAATGAAACCACTATTGGACTATGAACACATGAAGCTATATATTGACATTCTAATTGTGCTGCATTTTTCATGGATCCAGTCAAAGTAGTTGTAATCAGCGGAGCTGCATTTTCTTTGTTTTCAATGGACTGTGACTTTATAGGGTAGGGGGTGAAATCAATTAAGATCTGTGGTATTCTAATCCATCTTCCTTTTTAAGAAGAACCATACATTTCTTATAACTCGTCCTTGGCAGCATATGTAAAAAGATATCTATTGCATGACATTTGCACTTGGCAGATAATACTTGATTAGTTGTCATGACTTGATTTTCGCTCTCTTGTTTATTTGCCAGGGATGGCCAAGAAAGCCGAGCAACACATCAAAGAGAACTAACGTACCTGGTCTCTCGTGGATGGATCGGATACACTCGCCTTTGCAGGAAAGACGGCGATCTCTTCAATGACGACGACCAGAAACGAGTTGCCGGAGCGGCGTACTCGCTTGCCGCAGAGCAGGGACGTCGGAGTGGCGTCCTTGCTTCCGCGTGGTGGTCGTGGCCGTGGAGGGCAGCTCGATCGAGGACGACAGCGACGGAGCAGCAAGTTGTCGCGGCCGCGGATGGTTAGTGGTGTAGAGCACGGACGCCGGAGCGGTGTCCTGATTCTGCGTGGTGGTCATGGAGGCTGGCTCGAGGACGACAGCGACGTCGGACGAGGCAGCGCTAGATCGTGGTGCGGTTGCCGTGGGCGAGGAGGGAGGGAGCGCTATGGGTACCGAGCGGGCGTGAGAAGAGGCAAGCTGCATGAATTTTGGGTGATCGTGATATGATGAGGACGATGCTGTGCTTAGGGATCATGGCGCTGATTTGCCTTTGCACGTGGGCCGACCTGCCAGACCTGTGCGGAGGGATTGTGAGGATTTGTTTTGCATGTCCGGTAAGATTGCATGTGGCGCTGATTGCCCAAAATTCCGGTGATTGAGGATCATTTTTTTGGAAGGAGAAATAAGAGGGAGGGGTGGGATCGCATGACCGATCGGTCCTGCCGGGTAGACGTGGGTCGCATGACCGATCGTCCTGCCGGGTAGATGTTGACCATAGAAATTTTTTAGTTGTAGAGACTAGCAAACGTGTCTATGTGAGGAGAAAAAGTGCTATGTACTCCCGTCGTCCCAAAATAAGTAACTTTTTGACTTTAAGACTTATTGTTTGACTATTCATCTTATTAAAAATTTAGTATAAGTATTATTTATTTTGTTATGACTTATTCTATCATTAGAGATACTTTAACACTGACTTATTTATTTCATTATTTACACAAAAAATTAAATAAGATGAACAATCAAACAAGAAGTATACAGTCAAAAATGTCACTTATTTTAAGACGGAGGGAGTAACTATTTATGTTTTCCACTTTTTATAAAATTTGAGAGATATAATTTATTTTGTGACAACGTCTAAAATATAACCAAATGTTGACAATAGTATGACAATGTATACTTAAGCTTTGTATCAAATTAAAATAAGGTCCTGATAGATTTTTTTTATCGCATTGCTAAGCACCTAAAGCACAAAAATATTTGCTCGTAGATATAACTTAGGTTCTAGTTTCACGATTTGATTTTTGGACTATCAACTAAATATGGTTACAATAATATGAGTTTGCTTTTAATCAAAATTATATTAATAACTTGGTGGTGGGAATATTTATTTCTCGATCAAAGGTATGGAGTTCAAAGCCTACATATTGTGTTGTTTTTATTCTTTATTTTTATTGTTATTATTCATCTACCGATTTTTATTTTTACATTCACATTTAGTTGAACGTGAAAATAACAAAATGGAACACATGTAGTTGAGCGTGATGAAAAAGAAAACGTAACTGAACCTAATGAGCTGAAAGAAATCGAAAAAGGACATCGAAACATGAAAAAGAAATCGAAAAAATTCATGGCCAACAGGGTCTTGGCTCTCATTCCGATCGTGATGAGGAAAGAGAAGGTAACTAACTAACTAACTGAAAGTGGAAAAAGAAGAAATTGAAAAAGACATCGAATAGGAAAAGAAGTTGAAAAAAAATGTGCGGCCAACAAGGACTCGCCTCTCGTTCCCATCCTCTTGTTCGTGATGGACAGGTCTCTAAGGCAAAAAATGAAAAAAAAAAGTCATAACATTCTTGGAAAAACAGAGAAAAAATAAATAAGACCGAAACTAGGAAACTTGACGTGGTTTAATATTATTAGGGCTCTCAGTCTTTTCTAGTTGGATTAGGAATTAGGGGGATTTATTTGATTAGGATTAGGATTCCTATAGCTATATGAAACAGGAGAGTCTGTAGATAATCCATAGAGACAGTTCCCACATTTATTTAGTTAGGGGAGTAATGGACCAAAAAATGGGAGGGGATTTGGTTCTTTAATATTAGGCATAGATAATAAAAAAAACAGTGTATTTTTTCCTTTTGCATATTATGTTTGAGACTTGCATTTTGCCATGAGTAAAATTAATTTTAGTAGCCAAAATATGATGTTTTTTTATTTAAATCAATCTTTATATTTATGACTTCTTTCAGTAAGTTACTAGATTCATTTTGTTGCAGACATAAGAGACACAATATGCACCATGGCACCACAAAATACTAATAGTACCATGTGTCACAAAGAAAAGATAATAATCTATAATATCTATATAACCTATATAGATAGAACCCACTAAAGAGCATTTACTCTATTTTCTTGCAACGAGCCATGTCATCATATATGTTTTAGTCGTTCTATCTTAAATAGCCATCCCCCTCTATCTGAAAAAGGCAATTTTAGTACGTATATTATCGAGTCAAATTATTTTGAGTTTGATTGAGTTTATAAAAAAATAATATTATTTTTATGACACCTAAAAAGTGTTAATAGATTCATCATGGATTATATTTTTGCCGTATAGTTATTTTGTACTATAAGTCCTGATTCTTTTTACAAACTTGGTCAAATTTTAAAAGTTTAAGATTATAATATATCCTTTTCAGGACGGAGATAGTACGCATAGCTAAAATGTCCTCAAAGCTTAACGGGGTTGCTCTTATTGTAGAGTATAGATTTGAAACCGGTGAGCTGTTGACCTTATTATTCATAGAATTCTTCTTTTTTGTGGTGAGTTGTGCTGTGCCGTTGTTCGAACGTTATGAGAAACGCATAGGTGTTGTCCAGCTTGTGATGAAACAAACAAGAAAGTACTACATGCTGGAATTCACTCGAAGTGTACTACAAGCTAATGTAAGGTGCGTTTGGTTCGAGGACCAAGTTGGATGGGATATGATGATCCATAGATATTGGGATAAGGATATCTATAATGCACGTTTGGTTGAATGGATGAGATGAGCCATTTTTTTTTGTTGGATGGATGGGATGAAAATAGTTGACTAATTATATCTATTATTTAAAAATAATAACAACTAATTAGACACTAATAAATATGCGCTAATACTATTTTTGTCATGATAATCACTAATTTAAAATAAAATATATTAATTAGCACCACTAAATATCCCAATTAGCACATGAAACATGCACTAATCAACATATTAGCACTTATCAAAACTAATCCTACCATCATAATTATTAAGTATCAAAATAACATACTAATAATCCTTAATTTATTTACTAATGACAAAGATTACGAGACATGGATAAGCTCGTCCGCCAAATTTTTTTCAGACCAAGAAATCCGGCATCTGGGTGAAATATTCCCTATCCATGGATTAACTTATCACAGTGATCCACCAACCAAACACACATCATCCATGAATGGTCTCGTCCCATCCAATGTAATCCAAGCAACCAAACACATCCTAACTGCGCATCTATACAACCTGGAATCCTGGATCTCACTACTGTAGCTTAACTGGCAACTCTCAAAGCCACTCCTTCGAGGAAAGAACGAAGAGAACCAACTACGCGTCTGCACGTAAAAGACAATCTGGTAACGCATTCATTAACTCGGGGTCTCGCTAGCAATTCTGTGCATGCAGCGTTTATGTTTGTGGGATGCGGAGCGGAAACCGGACAAGAGACCTCTGCGTGCCCCCGTCGGCTGTGTCGGACCTTGAACTTGTGATGCTGAGCCCTTAATTTTTCCCATTTTCCACGCCGTCTCGCCCGCTGTGCTTGCGCTGCGGTTGGCCTCAACACATGCCAGAGCACTGTTCTGATATGGCCTATGGGAGAAACTGATGAATTGTGATCCTGCCTTCAGACCGAAGGCGTGTCCCCTCTGGCCTTTGTGCAGTGCAGTGCAGGTGTCTCTGCCGTGCCATACTCCACGCGTCATATTCAGTGTGGCCCGCGCTGGGACGCAACGATGTGCCATCCGGGCGAACTGGATCCAGAGACTCAGCTGTCAGCGCATAGTGGCATGAGGGCGTCGTCCTTGGAAGGATTATACTGGCTGTCTGCCTGTCTGATGGAGCATGTAAGCTGTTCCTGTTTTTTTTTTCCAAGACCCTTTTTAATTTCCAGCCGTCCATGAATATGCTTGAGATAATAATATTATATCAAATCATTCTTGAGACAGCTCCATAATATGCTGTTTTTGCTGTAAATTTCCCACATGCCCTGACGGTTTTTTTACTGCATATAGCGTCGAAATGATTATCATGCTCCGTGAGAAATATCAAGCCTTTCGATCTGCCCGACTGTTGAAATAAAAAAAACAAAAATTAAGACCCTATTTGGCAGGACTTCTGCCCTGGTTTTAGAAGTTGTTAGGAGCCGTTTTCTGCCAAACGGGGTAAAATGAAACGGCTTTAGGTAAGGAGCCCCTTAAAACGTACGTACTGAGACAAAGAATAAATGAGGAGTGGAGCCAAAAAGATAGTAGCTTTATCCCGCTTCATGTTGCCTACATAGAGGCCAACGGGACGAAACCCCGGATTGCCCCGTCTAGGCTTGAGCGCGGTCATCGGAGTGCGCAGGCGCTGGAGCGTCATAGTGCACAGGCGCCGGAGCGTACGGTTGCCGGGGGAGGGAGCACAGACACGAGGCAGGTGTGCAGCGGCCGCAGGGGAGGAGCGCAGGCCCGTCAGGGTAGGGGGCGCGGCTGCTGGGGAGAGATGTTTGTGGAGTTGAAGCCTGAAAAACGACTTCACCAGTGATGTGAAACCATACCAAACTGGGCCTAAATATTTTTATTCAGAGGAAGGTCCCAGTGTTCATACCGGACATTATTTTACATCAGTATACGCTCATGGTATGAGTATATAAAGATTCCGCTCATGATCTGAGTATAAAGATTCCTTTGGTTTCAAATTTTGGATTCAGATTTGTGCCGTTTCAAGATCTAGCGATCCACAGTATATAATAATACATACAGTACGCTCAGATGCTCAGTATCCAGGTGCCGGCGCCGACGTGCCGTTTGAATTTGCTCCGGAGTAGTAAGAAAAATATATTGCCACGCTGCATGTGGACGGACGGCACATGGCAGCACTCTACAAAACGCTTGCTGCCCGTAGTCAACAAGTCAATTTCAGATCAACAATTTCCTCTCATGGAATTGAATTGAACGCACTGCATGCGCGCAATTAATATGTGTTGAGAAATAGTTTCAAAAAATACTTACAAATATTCGAGACGCGCCTAGAAGTGGTGCCGTGCTCAACAGCTACCGTGCGTGCCATGTTGCACTTGCGCCATCATGGAACGGATCAGACCGGACCTACAGAAATATATAGGCATGAACACGACGTAAATAAAAGAATTCATTCATGAACCTAAAAAAGTCTTCATTCTGTGGCGAATAATAAAACTCCATTATCATAACATAACTATTGATTGTGTATAAGGTCTTTTCTGGAGACACACTTTGTGCCAAAGCGAGGAAAGCAGCCTAGCACAAGAATCAGGCCTATCAAGATGAGCTGAGAAGCAAGATTATGTATTATATACGAAAAGGAGAATGGCAATTTGTTCTTTTCTTCGCTGGGCAACAAGTTCACAGGCTCTTTGCTGTGTGTTCTTTGATGACGTTGCAGAGGTTCCACTACTGCTTGTTGGGATGCAGTTAGGCTAACCGCTAACCCAGTGGGTAGACTCATTAGTTAAATACTAGCATAATGCCCGTGCTAACGTCACTGTTTTATCTTGGGATGCACAAGTCACACTCAATTGTATATAACCGTTTATATTATCTGGAAAATGCTCATGCATAACAAAGCATAATAAAGTCATATCTTGCGTATTAAAGCTAATTTATTTGTTGAAGTAGATTTTGGAGTTCTGCAGGGATATTATCTGTACATTCATTTGTGCTGCTCTTCAAAATGTTCACTATGAATTCTGTCCTCAGTGAATGTGACCTCTGTGAATGACAGATAATAAGTTAACTTATTTATTTGCTATATAGCCTACAAAATTTACATAGAAATTATATATGCTTACAGTGTTGATAAATGGCAAATGTCTTTTGCTGTTCCATGACTTTAGGAAGTTGTACACAAGGAAGACTGCCAATTTCCTAGGGAAGAAGAGAGCAAGTGTTTGTTAACCAGATCATGCAACTCTGGGTATTTGTCCTTGCCTGGTATCTCCACTGAAATAACTCGATCATATGCATCTGGGGTTGTCAACTTACTCCTTTACTTCATGATCAACAGGAAATGCTCATGTGGCAGCCCCCCTTTTTTGGAACTCGGTAACATGGACGTATGCTGCAAAATCACCAAAATACTTTCTCTTGATCAGAAGATCCTTTAGATCCCGCAACTTTGCCCTATACACTCTTGCAACCAGTTCTAGCCTATCTTGTGGTTCCTGCCCCAGTTCGAGATTGATTGTTATCTCTTCCCAGTAGAGATTGCATGTCATGGTGATGAAGTAATCTAGCTTTCCAAAACGCTGCACAATAGCCATAGCATTAAGGAACCTTTGTTGCATGTCTCGATCGCATCCTGGGAATGATCTTGGTAGCACAATTCTCTTGCCAACCTTAGAACCCTGCATCTCTCCAGCAGAGATAACATCAACCAGTCCCTAGATACATTTAAGCACATATAATTTTAGTGGAAGACAGTAATAAGGTTGCAAAGTTCATAAACAAAAAAACAAAATAATATGAGTGGTTACCTGGTATAGCTCTACCCGTATCAGTTTTTGGTTCTCGGGATTAGAGTACCGATCTAGCCTCATAGACTCAATCTTTATATACATATCCATAGCCCACTGCTGGAAAAGACGTCCTCCAAATAACACTATGTTAAAAAGTCCCCGTCTAACTTACAATTTGAAACAGTAGTATTCTCGTGCAGTTACATATCTTGTAGTAAAATACTCATTAGTTAAATATTTATATGGGTAGGCAAATCATTAATTATTTTTTTCACAAAAAATCATTAATTATATGTTATGTAGATATTTTCTCTATGGTAGCATGAAAATAATAAAAAGAGGAGACATAAAAATTGTATCATCCAGGAGATACGTATTGGGCATAATATTTAAGGTTAAAAAAACCATGAACAACTTTTGGACCCATTGTTACAGATAGACCATGTAGGTGCATCTAGCCCTTTAATGGGTTTTGGTTGATTGAATGACAAACACGATTAAAGATATAACATATTTGCTAAGTGTTGGAAAGGAAATTGGTTATCTCACAGGTACTTGATCAAAGTGTATAAAGCCAAAATGATGTGTTGTTGTATAAACAATCTAGTTCAAACATAAGATAACAATACAAATGTAATTCTTGCAAAGGCTTCTATTATTGTGAGACTTCAATGATTAATGTGAAAGCAAGTATATTGTGATTGAAAAATGAGACATGAGGCATTACATATGGATTGGTCTCATTTGAAGAGCTTGCTACGAAATCGATGTTGTTAAAGATGTTTTCCATCAAGTGGATTTCATGGTATGTTTATGGTGATTCAAATCATGGTGTGACATGGATTTGCTTGAGAAGATGGAGATAGCAAGGAAAGAGCTTCGAGGGACCAAGCGTTGGTGAAGGACAAATGATGGCTTGAGCACCGAGGAACCATGGCTAGGGTGAAGAAGAGAGAACTTGCATTTAGTCTTTCGCTGATCAAGCAAAATGAAGCTATATCATGAAAATGGGTCAAATCATTAATGGATCATTTGGTGGAAGGTGACTTGATGCATTTGAAGTTAATTCACATTTATTGAATGGAATCAAGTCACGTGCTCAAGATGGCTATGCTCAAAGGAAAAGATCAAAGTTGACATGTTGGCACCTTCACTTGATGAAGATTGTAAGACATCGCTTCGATTTGACAAGGATCAACTCAAGAGGTTTAAATTTCTTTTTCATTTAATCTTGAGTAAATAGGAAAGCCGTACTATTAAGAGGAATGCATCATGTTCATAGATAATTATCCATAAGTGCTTAAGCCAACCTATGTGAGGTTTGAGTGAGAGAGAGACTCAAGAGCTAACTCGCTTATTGTGGCCGAGCTGTCTGGTATGCATACCGAACGTGTTCGGTATATGCTTGGGCACATCAACCTTTTCTATGTTCTCAAGTTTGGGTTTGTCGGAAGTCCCGACAAGTGTCGGAAGTTCCGGGAGTCGGAAGTTTCGACACCTTGCTGGTTTGAGTGATGACTGCCCAAGTCATACTGGACGTGTCCGGAAAACGGCTAGTTTTTTAAGGGGGCTATAAATACCCCCAAGTCTTCACCTTTGGAGCCTGCTAATTCTGCTGATATTGCCACATGTTTTTGAGCCTTGAGAACACTCTCCAACCCTCGCTTAGTGAGTGTGTGGTCAAATTTGCAAAATCCAATTAGTGGGTTGAGACAAATTCAAATTTGAGAGCAAGCCATCTCTGGAGCACTTGTGCATATTGTCAATCTCGTGATTCGCATTTATTACTCTTGGACTCTTCAGTCTTAGACGGCTAGGCGTCGCCGGAGAGCACCTGAGAGAGCGTGGTGTGTTTCGAAAAGTGTGTAACGTCGAGTCCACCGTTGCAAGGGAAGGGATCAACTAGTGGAATGAGGAAAAGGAGTTGGAAAAGACTGCAGCTAGAGTTGACCTTCGTGGGTCCTCTAGAGTTTGACCTTTGCTAGGTCGCTCGTAGCCCCCTCAACGGAGAGTAGGACTCAACGAAGTCCGAACTTCGATAAAACAAATGCCGTGTCTCAATTCTTCTCTATTGTATTTGTGATCTTCGTGTTTGTGCTTAAGCTTGTGTGCAGGTTTATCAGTGGTAGCATAACCCTCTGCTGGTACTTAGAACAGAGGGCGAAGTCCGGAGTCAAATCGTAGCAAATTGGAGCTTGCAGTCTTCTGACCGTGTGCAGAGCTTGTTTGTTCTTCGCTCTAACCTTTTGTGTCACTGGGTTTTGGCTCTTAGGTTTATTTAGTATATTTCTTGTGCTCAGTGGTTTACTCGTAAGGGGTTATATTACTCTGAGTTGGAGTTTCCATTTGGAAACTCCCATTCTAACCGTTTCCGCTTTTTAAGGTGTTGAATTTTTAGAAACGCCTATTCACCCTCCTTTAGGCAACATCTCAGTCCTTTCAGAACATATACAATAATTAATTGGTAAGAGGCTTTTAACAAACAACACTATGATACTGTGGCACTATGCATTGGCGAGTTGTATTGTAATTATTAATACAATGACTGAAACTAGCCTTAGCAAGTTCCCACAAGGTTTGCAGGGAATTTACCCATGCCTTCAATGTGCACGTCATACTTCTTTCTTATAAAAAACAGCAAAGTAAAACAAAAAAAAGGAGGGAGAAAGACTGACCTACATCGTTACCATACCTTTCGAGTAGTGATTGTTTTACACTATATTTATTGTTCATATGTCTATATCTATATATCTATATATTCCATCCCAAAATAAAATTAACAATGTGCACCAACGACAATACAGAGTTTGATTCTAATATATATTGTTGAACAAATGGTCGCAAATCGTCTGCAACAAGCAGGATGTCCCTTTACAACGGAAAGAGTACATACATGTTTGCTACTAACAATTTAAAGAATGAAAGATGTTAGTAGTTTAATGCTGTGCACGGAGTATTATTCTTAAAGGGGATGGAAAAGGCCCATCTGACCTTTCTTAACTATTGCGTGAGTTCGATTTGCCTCTCTCAATCGAAAAAACCTGATTTTAAGAGTCCAACTCTTGAGTCCGCCCGATTTACCCCCCGCCCCCCACCCCCCAACCAACCATCGATTTTAAAAGTTTTTACTGACGTTACACAATATCCTACGTGGTGCAACCTCAGCCACGACGGAGATAAATCGGACTTTCACAACAGTTTAGGTGGTCAATTAGACTTTATAAGAAATTATAAAAATAATCTTTCAAAAGTTATAGTAGATTCTGATTTAATATTAGGAAGTTCATAGAAATTTTATTTTAACTCAGAAAAATAAAATTCAAGCTCTTATTGCACATTAACAACATGTATCTTGTGGTTTAACTTTGTAGCCGTATTGTCTTCTTTAGGGGAAATCACGACGATAACATGTGCAGACTTATTGGACAATTAGCGACAGTCGGTGTGCGACTTCTCATACTCCCAAATAGACGTCTGTGCTTTGGCCGACAACATCCGGATGGACGCAATCCCTTTCTCGTTCATCCTCACCGTCGTAACGCATAGGTCTGCGCATGCACCAGAAGCACGTGATCAAGCAAGAAGGCAGTTTGGATGGGCTCGGGACGCCGGACTTCATGTGTTTTCTAGTAAAATCGTGATCTATACTATAGTGTCTAGCTCAAAAACATAGTGCATGAATTTATGAAAAGTACGAAGCTGGCTTCGTATTTTTCCGAGTTAAATATAAAATCATATTTCAGTATTTTTAAATGCATATTATCCTAGAAAAAAATTTGGATAATTGTTTGAATTTTTTTATGTTTTTTTATAAAAGTCTAATTGACCTTTATGAACTATTGTGGAAGTCCAATATATCTCATTTGTGACGTTGTGACACATTAACCAAAACTACTTTCAAAATCTCTTGGAGAGGTAAAAAATTGGTTTTCTCATTGAGGGAGGCAATTCGGAGTCACACAATAGTCGAGGAAGATTAGATGATTTTTTTTCGGACAAGTACATTGCGACACATCAGCGGTCTCATACTCCATTTCATGCAGTGCCACGTAGGATTTTTGCTGATGTGGAGGAAAGAGAGGGGAGAAAGAAAGAGGTCGTTATTTCATGAAACAACAGCAGCTAAAATTTATGATTATAAGACAACGTATATACCATTGTATAAGTGGTTGTTGTCATGCAACTCACAAACATTTCTTTTTTTATACACAAATTACGGACTCTAGAATTACTAAGAGACAACTTAAAGGACAATCCATTGTACTTGTTACCTCTTAAGTCGTCTTATAATTACGTGGCATTACATGAGACTATTTATGTGAGAATACCAATACACTTGCCTCAAAGGGTTTTCTTTTTTGGAGAGGTCCAAGGGAAATTAATTGCCCGGTACTGTATCAACTATGGGCCCTAGTCAGGTAGTTGAGATGGCCCTTCCGTTAGTTTGGCCCTACGGTGGCTTGTAATTCAAATCAACTTTCGATAATACTTTGATACGGGCGTCCGGCTTATCCGGACGGACCCATCTGAGCCGCCCCCGCAGTGCATGCCCCCACCCGTGCCCGTCCTTATCCGGACGGACCGACCCAAGCTGCCCCTGCGTCGTGCGCTCCCACCCACGCCTCGCACCGCGCGCCACCGCGCCTTGCGCAGGAGTAGCAGCAGCAGCTCCAGGGAGGACTCTGACCTCGACGTCCCCTCTGATTCCGACGCCGAGCTCTCTGGGTCGGATGACGAGGCTGACGAGCTCTCGGGCTCGGACGCCGATGCCGACGGAGGCTCGAGCAACGGCGACGACGTGGAGGAGGACCGCGCCACAGCCACCATCCCCTACAGCGCCTCGATCCTGCGTCGCGCCCCACTCCGGCGCGCCGCCGCCGCCATCCCCCGCAGTGTCTCCATCTCCCGCTCTGCGCTTCGTCATACAGACGAAGAAGGGTGAAAAACACATGTTGCGAGCGTACATTTCAAGTGTTTCAGTTGTTTTAGAGGTATGTTGCAATGATTTTGCAAGGATGTTGTAAAAGTAGATTGTATATGTTGCAATGGTGGTACATGTATGTTGCAAACGTCTGTTCTCATTGTTTCATCTGTTTCTTTCTAACGTATGTTGCAAGTGTGTTTATCTGGATGTTACATATGTTTCACACATATGGTGCAGGTGTTTTATCTGGATGTTGTGTATGTTTACAATGGTTTCAAGTGTTTTTCTGGTGTTTTTGTAATTGTTTCAAACTCATGTTTCAAATGTTTCATTTGTTTCAGATGGATGTTGCAAATGTTGTATCTGGATGTTCCTCGTGTTTCAGCTGTCTCTCCTTGGTGTCAGACGTGGGAAGCGAGCACAGGCGGAGGCAGTCCCCACTGGCACCGGGCCCCACGTGCTTACGGAGTGGGCCTCACATGCTTGCCAGACATGGGCGAACAAATGAGGGACGGGGTGCAGCTGCGTGGGCGTCCGGACAGGGGCTAACGTCCGGACGCTAGCCACGCCGATCAACTTTGGTTGCACTAAAGGCGAAAGAGAAAACAAAAATCAGGGTCAGAGCCTCAGAGGGAAAGTGATGCTCACGTTGATACTATATGCACACGGAAGCAAGTAACCACAAGTCCACAACCTCATGAAATGTAATCTAACAGTACTCATAACTCACATATTGCCTCTCCATCTCCGAAACAATGAATGAATCACACGGACTGACGTAACCAATCGGACGCACAATCGACATACAACTAAAATCAACCAGCAGCCCACCAACACAATGGCGTACGTAATTAAGACACATACACGAACCAGATATGATTTTTTTTAGAACACAAAACAGCAGCATAATTTTTTGGGGAAGACAAGCACTAGAAAACAAAATTTCCGCTTTATGTGACATATTCAAGCAGCAGGTTTCACATAGCATTCATCACGATAATTTGCTTCAGAATCCCTGCCAGATATATGTCACTAGTTAAAGATAAAACTTGAGACGCCTACACGTACATCAAATAAAAAATAACAAATTACAATCACTATTTCGTACATCAAAATTTTCCCTGGCTGCAAACTCATGCTTGCTCAAAATTTTCTGTTGCTCTTGTATAGCGCATCAAATTTCATTGAGATCTGTGGACATCTGAATACTCCTTCATACCTTCCTCTTGGCAGCTTTCTTTTCAGCTTCCCTGTTAGCAAAATACAGCTCATGAGAAAACTATATGACGACACAAAATACCGATAGGAAGTGAAAATGTCAAATGATTCTTACCATTCTCGCCTCAGCTTGAATTTCCTTTTTAGCTTATTGTCACTGACCTGTTTCTTCTCTTTGACACCCGAATTGCTCTCAGGGCCAGATTTTTTGGAATTATTAAAGGCAAACTTCCTTTTGTAGCGCTTGTTTGCTTGGTTTGTTCACGATGCTCCTCTTTCCTGTCTCCATTTGTTTCAGTGCTTTCAGGGCCATCAATTTCCTTGGTATCGCTATCCTTCTTCTTGAGATGCTTTCCTGGCCTATTAGATTCAGGTTTATGGACTCCAGTCTCTTTGGTGATGCTTGTTCTTTTATTGGTCACCTTAGTTTTTTTATGATTTTTCATCTGAACAGTTTTCTCATCTTTACCAGGAACAGCTGTCTCTTGTTCATTAGAAATAGTGTTTTCATCTTCACCATCAGCCTTCTCAGCTGCTCCTTCAGATGCTTTAGACGACTCAGACGTCACCGGGATTGTATTGCTTAACTTTTTCAGCTGTACCAAAAGCATAAAAAGCATGGCATGTCAATAGATACTCTAAAATACTGCCTTCTGTCCTATTTGTTTTTTTGTTAGGATCTCACCTATGTAAAAATTTTCAAATTACTCTTCAAAAATTATATATTAACATTAATGAAATTACAATGTTATCAAATTATATTTTTTGATGTTCGATACTAATCTTCATGTATAAATAAATAAATACTTCCTGTACACTAGCAGCCAAACTTTAAAAACTGACTGCATGCATTCATTTCTAGGATGTCAATTATTTTGGACCAAATGTTACAATTAGAGTCCATGTAAGAGACTTGCGACTCAATGCAGTATAACCAATCCAACATGCAAGTGCCCAGTTGAATTATTTGCCAAGACAAATACAACAAAACCTTCAAGGGGTCAACATGCAACTTTATGCATAAAAATTACTATGATTTGTCCTTCAAAAATTACTACGCCTTGAACTGGAAAACAGTCAAATGGAAAATACCTTAGCTACAAAAAATCCATCCATGTTATTGACATGAGGATAAAATCTTCTTGTTTTTTCTAAAGAAGTATGAAACCGATGCTCCCGGTACCGGATGAATCTGAAATATATACAGAAGAAACATAAGAAAACAACCAAATATTCTTTGGCTCGTGAAAAGTAAGATTGCCATACCCTGGACGCCCAAAATCCAACCCGCAAGGCACAAGCTTTACGTTTCTCTTTTTAAGTGCATAGTCAATTACTGCTTCGTTCTGCAAGAGTAGGGTTGTTCAGAAACGCAGGTGGAATCAGCTTTGACCAAACAGGAAAACTTTACATACCTCCGGGATCATTATCGAACAAGTTGAGTAAACAATGTAGCCACCAGTTTTGGAGTTGGCATCAACCAAATCAATAGCAGCTAGCAGCAATTGCTGCAAAACAAGTCAATTTATTACTAAAATGTACAGTAATAAGCAGGGACGATCTTATTGATTCTGACAACACCAGTTTCTATTATCTCTCTAATGTGACAATCACAAAAATTTAATGCCCAAACCATATTATATGCAAGCAGCGATATGGATTTGGCACCAAGTAGGAGAGGATTATTGTTCCTTTTTTTAATATGTACTTACTAGGTCAAGGTTCAAATAGATGGGCAATTGCCCTCATATCTAATACTTAGTTTCTGGTAATCTTGTTACCCCTGATTTGAATTTTAACTACTGATTTGTCCTCTTTTTTTAGGTTGCTTGTTTGCCCATCTTTTCTAAATGGAGTCTGCTCTGCTATTCGCCCCTCTTTGATACACCTGTGCGGTGGACAGATTTTATGCCGGTTAAAGAAAAAGAAAGAAAAAAATTATACCAACATGCCCCTTGTGCCGCATACAAACCCCAAATTTCCCTTCCAACCCTATAACTGTGTCAGTGGCCGAGCCAGGAGATTTGGGAGTTGGGTATTCCATTTAAGTCTTCTTTTTAAACCAATATATGAGAAACTACATTTAACCATATATAAATTAACGGACAAATTGTTCAAACTAAACAAATCTCAGTAATTTACGCAGCTCTTTCCCATGTGAACTTCAAATCAATCGATTTCTTCCTCCTTCATTTTGCAAAGCTATACAATCCAGTCAACGAGAAAAAATTCACACCAATTAACAAAGTGACTAGTGATGTAACACCATAAGACTAACACCTCCTAGGCCATTTAGAAAGGAGGAATAACACACGCTAGTTTATGCTGCTGGGCGGTGGTCAGTGGCTAGTGGGTGCTATTCGCTAGACAACAGGGTTATTTGGCTCTATTTAGAGAACAAGGACTAGAGAGGAGACAAAGCACAGAGCGAGAATGATAGCACCGAATCACGATAAAGTGGATCGAGTCATCGCAGGCGAGAGAGAAGACAGGTATTGGAAAGTGAGTGCCTTGTGCTTGAGTCGCATCGTGGCATCAGGTTAAGTTAGAACTCAGAAGATGGAGAATATGGTACCAAATGATATACATGACATAAACTCAATTTTGTGAAATTACAGGCAGTATCACTTCAAACAAGATTTCATAGAGTAAAAGAAATGAACCTTTTGGACAAAGGCACAGTTCCTGATGTCTTCAATGTCTTTTGATGTTTTGATTTGTAGATCCTTCCAAATGGTCTGCAAAACAAAAAGTCCTATGTTCAAGCAATACCAAGAGAAACATAATAGTCAAGCAGCTTAGATAAATTTGATTATACGAACCCCAGTTCCTGTGCAGGGAGCATCCAGCAAAACTCTGTCTACCGAATTCATCCCGAGAATTTTGGGTAGCTGAAATAACAACGATGTGTCATGGAACATTTCTACTGGGAACATGATGTGCCCAAGGTTAATGAGATGCTACAGAACTGATGAAATTGTGACTTGTAAGTTATGCTTCCCCGTATAAACAGAAGTGATTAACAACATATAACCTTGGTACAAGGTCTGCCTATCTTGGTTACAGCACACTTGACAAAGTCCCACAAACAATGACACCAAGTTATCAGACTGCACTATTTTGGCACGATCAATACCAATACTCCAATAGGAAGGCTTTAAGCACCAAAGGATAGTAAGCATGTTATCTTCTTACCTCTTTACCATCATAGTTACAAACTATGGTATTTGTCACGCCCATGCGATGGATGTTTCCCAAAAGTCCATGCAACCTTTTCTCATTGAACTCATTTGCATAGATGATTCCTGTATATGGCATATGAAGAAAGCAACACCTTTATTTAATTTAATGATGGTGACAACAAAAACAAATAGACAAATTACTCTATTAGAGGGATCACAGTACTCAAGTCAAGTTCAATGAACTAACCGGTATTCTTCATAAGAGCGCCAATGTACGTAGTCTTACCGCCTGGAGCAGCACTGTAAACAAGAAAATAATCAGTTATAATATTGGTCATTGTATATGACAGCATAGCCCTAATGAATAAATCAATTGAAGATTAACATCAAAATTCTGAAACAAGTAATAATACTTCATATTGTAGCATGAGAAGGCCTACAGTTACATTGGTAATTTTGATGTCATAATAGAAATTAACTCTTGCCCAAGGAAAAGGAAAACAACTTACGCCATATCAACAATTCGCTCCTTCTCCTGTGGAGCAAGTGCCATCACTGGTAAGAAAGAACTTGCACCTTGTTTCTGTAAGACCGTATTATTAGTCAAAATAATGGACAGAAAAAAAAGTTTCAACATAATGAAAAGGTAGAGAGAGAGAGAGAGAGAGAGAGAGAGAGAGAGAGAGAGAGAGAGAGGATACCATGTAATGTCCAGCCATATATTCAGTAGTAGCACCAGCTGAAATGGTGGAGTCATAGACAACTAATCCTACCTGCCATTTTCAACAGGGAGGGGGGTAAGTTTGCTGTGGTTTACCATGTATGGGAAACAATAATTGAAGCATACCTTTGACCATTTGCCTATTGGGTCCAAATTAAATCCTCTTGGTATAAGAGCAGCGGCAAGATACCTCCTCCGGGTCTGCAAAGTGCAAAATTCACCAATAACTTAAATGCAATAACAAGCCTTTGGATCCAAGCAACTTATGGTAAGCTGCCAACATAACTAAACAAATAAGGTAATCAAGTTATTGAGAAGAGCAGAGTCTAAGCAGATATGAAGCAAATTGACAACAAACAGTAAACCAAATAACTGTGTGGTACTGGTACCACTCATACACTTTCAGATTGACCACAGGCAGTATACCTTTAGTATATTCGTCCGCAAGCACTCAGGCGGTCTTTTCTCAAAGGCTTCCAGTAACTCAATAAGCTCAACAGCTGGGAACATCTGCGCAGTTACAGCATGAAGTATGTTATCTACTACTAGAACAGGCTAAACCGTGCTCAATTTCTGAGCAAGCATGTCAAACAAAGAAATTGCCTCAAGCAGTCAGAACATCTTTCTGCCTCAGCTATATAAAATGAAGTGACAACTATATCCAACAGTTGATGCATAAAATGAACAGCTGACCTCAATTAATGCTTCAACGAGAAAATCATTATATCCATAGTATGACATGATGTCAGTTTTCAGTTGATTGATATAATCTTTTCGAGGAACATCTTTCTGCCTCAGCTTGCTGAAGTTTGAGAGCACTCGAACAACTAGATAAGAAAATCAGTATCAGTATATATAAATATAAAAACAGTCAGAAAGGTAAACAGATTGCTTTCCATGAGGAATGCAAAAGATCTGCTCAATGCTCATAATACAATATAACCTGGATTTTACAAATCCGATAGGGAGAGGGTGGTAATAAATGGTACAAAGCCATGAAATATGGTAAATAGGAACGGCATTATTTGATTAACATACTTTCTGATATCCTCCTTTTGAGATTTGGTAGGATAGGTGGTCTGTGTGCCTCTTCCTCCAGCTCCTGCAGCAAGTTATGCAACGGAATAACCGAATAAGTCATCAAGGCAACTAACACTGAACAGAGAGAGAGAATAGGAACCAAAGGCAGACAAACAACCTCCGCCGTGGGTAATCTGAACTCATCAGATTCTGATCTTATGTTGATTTGAAGTTCCTCCTCTGCATCTTCTTCCGCCTTGAGTTTCTGCTCATCAATTGCTCGTGACTTTGCCTCGAGGTCATCAGACTCATCTGACTCCAGTCCGGAGTCACCACCCTCTGCAAACCCAGCACATTGCAATCAGCAGAGATAAGCAAGGTGCAAATTCTAGCACTAGATACACTTGTATAAAAAAACAAAATCGTATGTAGATGCCAGCTCAAATGAATGAATTCTAGTACGAAATAATGGCTTAGGGAAAACTGAAACTACTGGAGCCATTGAGCCAATTCAAGTCAATACATATCTAGTAGCCTAGTGATCAGAGCTAATTACCGCTTCCTTCGTCGCTACCTGCTAGGAAGTCGTCCGCGAGGGGGTCATCATTGCTTTCATCACATTCCTCCTCCTCCTCATCATCCTCCACGTCGTCGCCGCTGCTCGAGCCTCCGTCGGCATCGGCGTCCAAACCCGATAGCTCGTCAGCCTCAGCGTCCGACCCAGAGAGCTCCTCGGCGTCGGAATCAGAGGGGACGTCGAGGTCGGAGAAGGGGCGGATCTAGTAAAGGGACATGGGTGTACACATATACACCCAATATTTTTTTGCAAAACGTTAGAAGTTAGTAGGCATCAAATAGCCAAATACGTAGTAGGTTACGGTTTGAGAACTCAATTTTTTTTTAAAAAAAATCGAAAACTCGGTTTCGCACAGCAGACAGGAAAGAGAAAAGGGGGTGGGAATACCTGGTGGGCGCTCATCGCCGGCGAAGAGGTAGGCAAAGGCCTCACCACCTGGGGTAGAGCGGCGGCGGCGGTAGTCCACCCAGTCGTCGCAGACAGAGAGGGCGGAGGGCCGCAGGGACGGCGGCGCTTGTGCGGGTGCGGGGTGCGGCGGGCGGCGGCGCCTGTGCGGGAGTGAGCGGGGTGCGGGAGGGAGCGGGATCCGGGCGTGCGGCTGCGGCACGGGTGGGGAAGAGAGGGAGGAGAAGAAGAGTCAGTGGGCCGCGCTTGGTGGGCTTTTGTTACATATACTAGGGTTACAGGTCAATGGGCCGCGCCTTTTTTCACTGGTTCGGGTCCCCGACAGGCACCCGCGGGGGAGAGTTAATACCCGGCCCGTTTCGAGTACGCAAACCCACGGGACGAAATCTGGACCCGCCCCTGCCGGGTCCGAAACCCACGGTTTCAGGTTGCCATCTTTAGGTGGATGAAGGTTAGGATCGAGATGTTTTTTTATTAAATAAGAAGTTAAACGTCCGATTTGGCTCGTAATCGAGGAGAAAGAAAAAACATATTATAATTAATAATGAAGCATGGTCAAATTAGGCTGTCTCCAACAGCGAGCACCCAAACTCGCTACCCATTCCACGATTTGAGTCATGTACATGGAAAAGGTAACGCCCCCCAAATCCTTCCTTCTCCAACAGCGAAAGGAAAAGAAGAGACCCAAAAAGCATGCTCCTCCGTCTTCCCCGCAGCCGGCCACCGAGCTGCGAGCTCCGGCGAGGCGCGCTGCCCCTTCGCACGGACGAGCTCCCGTTCGGCGGCGGTGGGGGCGCGGGCTTCGAGCGCAGCCTCGCCATGGAGGCGGCGTCCCCGCAGGCGCGACCGACGGCGGGGCCCTCCTGTGGCCGCCACTCCCGGCGTACATGGAGCCTGCCATGCGCCGCCGGCAGGTGCGGAAGCAGAGCCGCCTCAGGAGGATCAACACCCTGCTTCTTCCATCATGCTTCTCTGCCCCCCCCGCAATGGCTGCTTCATCCCCTTCGCGGAGGAAATGCGACGGAAGCAGTGGCGCGAGGCACCGGCGGCGCTGGAGGAGCCGCCGTCGCGACGGAACTAGGCTGCAAGGGGGGAGGGGGGCGCCACGGCTCGTCGTCTTCCCGCCCGGCCCGGCCCCTCCTCACGACGCCGCGGTGCAGGCGGATACAGCAGGTCAGCACGCCTGCCGAGATCACGACGTCCTCCACCGCCTCCTCGTCCTACTCGTCGTTGTCGAGCTCTCGCTCCCGACGCAGCCAACGCAAACAAGAAGGAATCCAGCGCCGCAAAGAATGGGTCGAGGAGACAGAAGGACGTATTTTTGCGTCTCGTTTGGGCTGCTACCCAAAATGCGTTGGCTGTTTGGGTCAACCGTTGGAGCCCGTTTTTGGTAGGCAAAGTACTGTACGAGACGTATTTTTGGGTCTGCGTCGCATTGTTGAAGACAGTCTTATCAACATGATTTCATCGAAGACCGGAAGGAAAGAGCTAATTTGAATCAATATATGTAGCGTTGTGTACATGTTTGCTCATTAAAGACTTGGCTATGATGAGGAGTCTGAAAGGTCCTAAATGGTTAGAGGAGGGTGAATAGCCTCATAAAAATTTCTATAAAGCACTAGAGCAAAGTGGTTAGTATAACAAATGGTGTAAGCAAGTTTTGCCCTAACTCTACTTTGAGATGCAAGCCACCTATTCCAACAATTCTAGTCAATTATGATTTCTATGGCACACTCAAAGGCTATGGCGCTACTCTTGCACTAGTGAGCTAGCTAGCACAAGAATTACAACTAATTACTTCTAGCTACTCTAACTAGCAAGCTACACAACAAGAACTACCACTACACAGGATATCAAGAATGTAAATACAAGAGTGGTAGAGGGTTTTATACCAATGTCGAGCAAGAGATGAAGCCAATCATAATATGAATACCAAATGAAGATACAAGGGAGACAATGTGACACAATGATTTTTCTCCCGAGGTTCACTTGCTTGCCGGCAAACTCGTCCCTGATGTGTTAACCAATACTTGGTGATTTGACGGCTAGAGGTGTTGCACGAACCTTGTTCACACAATTGGACACTGCAAGAACCTACCCTAAAGTGAGATAACTCAATGACACGAGCAATTTACTAGAGTTGCCTTTGATGCTCCGCCAAGAAGGCACAACACCCCTCATAAATCACCGGGAGATGACAAAAACAATCACCAACTCTTGCCAATCCTCCTCCGCTGCTCTAGGGTGTCTAGGTGGCGGCAACCACCAAGAGTAATAAGAAAACCGCAGCAACAACGATCTTCAAGCGCCACTAAATACAATCACTCAAGCAAATGCACTTGAAATCACTCCCAATCTCACAATGATGATGAATCAATGATGGAGATGAGAGGGAGGTGTTTACTTTAGTGCACAAGGATGTTTCACTGATGAAAATATGCAAGAGGATGAACTAGAGCCGACCACAATATATTTATTAAGCCCCCAAGGGCTCACTAGCCGTTATGCCCATGAACCGGTCGTCGGATGCGTGGACACGGGCCATCGGACAATCCGACGCCCTGTTCGACGCCTTGCCTCAGCCAGCCGCAGCGCGCCACATGTCACGTTCAAAACTCGACTGTTGCCGTGCTCGACTGCACCCTCAGCGTCGCCGTCGGACGTGCCGTCGGATATCAACGGTGCCGATCCGACGCTCTCGTTCGACGCACTCCAGTAAGGTTCCAGAACGGTTATTTTCGTCGGACACTCGTCCGACGCCGACCATCGGACGATCGCCACCGTCCGAAGCTACCATGTGTCACTGCCTCATTCTGTCTCGCGAACGCCTGAGTGAACAATAACCGCGTTTTATCCGACGCCTCTGCCTCGCGCCGTCTGACGCTCCTGCGCGTGCTCTGTTAAGTTAAGACTGGTCGTCGGACGCAGAGCCGCTGCCGTCCGATGCCCCTTGTTCTTTTTTTAAGAGCGAAATCGACTCCCTTGCTCCCATGTCCCAACACCAAAGTACCCCAAGCACTTTTTGCACGTATGTTAGCATTTTCCAAATCATTTTGCAAGGGTTTTAGGTTAGCACACTAGGCCCTAATGCATATGCATTAATGACATCACCTAGTAGCACTTGATAACCACAATCACCGAGATTTATCCACTCTTAATAGTACGGCTATCGATCATAAACCACTCACACCATCTATGCTGTCTTGAGTGCAAACCAAAAATAGTCCTATCAAGTATACCTTTGTCTTGAGCCCATTTTTTATTTTTCTCTTTCTTCTTTTCCAAATGTGAAGCACTTGATCCATCTTTTGACCATCATCTAGCTCCACCACTTAGATTATACCACCTTATCTAATTCACACATTTAGATCAAAGGTTAGTCTTAGTGTTTATCAATTATCTAAAACCAAACTTGGGCTTCCAGAGTCTAGGACAGTGCTATATTTTAACATCCTGTGGTGGATTGGATCTTAAGAGATGATAAACCAATGTGTGTGCACTATCCATCATGCTTTGCTAGGCTTGTAGTGGATCTTAGGCGTCCTGGCATTGAAGCGGTAGTATTGCCTGCTAGTGCCCCACAGTAGCAGTGGCATGTTGCTGCTCGGCGGGTAGCCATTGTGGGAGTGTAGAGGAACAAGACAGGGATGACAGTGGATAGAATAATGAATCTTGAGCAACGATGCAGCGATAGGCGTCTCTGTACTGCAAGGGATGGCAGGCGGTTACCTGTACTACTAGTAGTGGATGCACCCTTAGAAAAAAAATCTCATCATGGATCCACACGCTATTATTAGCATGCCCCGCTCATAGGGCTCAACCTTGATGGATGTGGATACCCACTATGTGCTTCAGTCTCACATCTATCCTACTGACCTACATGCTATAGGCAACGGATTAAGAGGAAGAGAGGCAACAACGACGTTAGATAGACGGGGAAGGAAGAGAGGGAGGACGAGATGGAGGTGGAGGTGGAGGTGATGATGCTAAGAAAGGGAGTGAGAAAAAAGAGAGATAGCCTATTATATGTGGGTCAACGCTGGTAGGTGGGCCTTAATTACCTGAAAACCATCAAAACAAAGTTGAGAGGCCAAAATTGAATGAACTAAGAATTGAGATGACAAATTTACAAGGTTTTATAGTTTTGGGGTTAAAATTAGAAAAACACAAGAGTTGGAAAAACAAATGAGCTCAATCCAAATAGCAATAATGGATATCTGAGGTTGCACGGACCTATGAACACTAGCGCAAAATCTTAACTTCTGAAGTGTATCAGAACTTCTGATGAAAACTTTGGAACATCCAAAACTCCAAAAAGCAGCACAAATCACTTTACAAAAAAATGCCATAACTTTATAGCTCCGAACTCTGATTTCAATGATCTTGGACTTCTCGGAAAGCTTATTCAAAGGGCTAACCATTGAAAACAAGCTCTAAGACCAACAAGTGAAAGTGATGTGGCATGTGTTTATATCTCATGTTAGCACTCGGATTTTGGTTGGTTTGAGCACTTGAGACTTTCAAATTATTCATATTGCATCCCTTTTAATAGTACAACATACATATACTCAAGATAAAAAAAGACATGTATATTTCCATCACTTCAACCTTCAATATTTTAATATGTCAATTCTTGTCAATATATCTTCATAATGGTTTGCAACAATCTTTGTCTCATTCTTCTTGAGAAAATCAACCTTAAGCTTATAACTTGAACCATTTCAATACATTTAAGTTTAATCCAATGGCTTCAAGCCACTTCACTTGTGATATAGCAAAGATTTGATGCTTCACCAAGAATGACTTCTTGTGGCTTGATTAGTCCTTTAGGGTTACCAAATGCTTCTTCACATTAGCCTTAATCCCTCGACGTAAAGTCGATGTTTTCCCTTCATCTACGCTTAGCACCTCGAAGCCCAACTTAGTACACTCCTTCACTCATCTTCCCCACCTTGAATCAATCTTGATTTGCACCAACAATAGGCACACATTGAAATCTCATTTTATTAGCATTGTTCTTCGCTTGAACTAGATTGTTTCAATGAACTTACTACTCAACAATGCTTATATTGAATTACTATTGCACAACTTGATCGAGCTTCACATTTGAGACTTCATTTGATACCCATCAACGCACATGTCCTTTTTATGTATCCATATTATGCTTGTCAAGTTGCTTAGTTAATGATATTCCACAATGTAGATGCAAGCCGACATAATGAGACCATATATATGCATAAGTGCATGTCTCTTCTCCTTTATGCACTTTGGTTTGTCATTTCTCCACTTATTTGTTTTTCATTCATTCTTCGACCTTGATCAATACTAGTCAACTATCAATCTTTTCTTATTCATGTAAGAAAGCCATCATTGAGATCAAATCATACCCATTTCTCTTTATCTCATTTTGGTTTATAAATTTGCTTATCTTTTCTTTATTGATATGAGCTTGATATGATGCAATGAAACCTATATCCAAAATCCATCAAACTCATTAGTCATTTAATTGGTTTTTTAAAATCCACTAGGGGCCTAGATGCACTTTCATTGTTATAACTTATAACAAAAGGAAAAATATTTTTTGATGAAGAAAAAATATCATCATAGCATAAAAAATTGGGTGTGACCAGTTTGCTTCCACATATGCAATAGGCAACATTCACATGAGAAACTTTTTAGATAAATGGCAAGAAAACATAAGACGTGTTTGCCATGCTTTAAGGATGAAGTATTGAGTATTTTAGACTTGGATATTTTGCATGATGGTAATTATCTAGTAAATGGATAAGGATGAGGGAGATTCTATAAACATAGTCAAGTGTAAGGTTGCCACCGAATATCATCATATAGCCTATATAAACACATAGAGACCATCCCATACTTACAGCCATGCATGATGAGTTAGTTACCGTAAATCATAAAAGCACCCACCAAATATCTTGTGTGACAACCTCGAATTTGTACAAGAGTCTTATATAATCTATAAAGTCATTTATTTAGGGGAAATAAGAATTTTCGTTACTTAGACAGAGCTAAATTGTCAGCAATTACAAACGAATACATAAAGGGATGGAAAACATCCAAGAGTAACAAGAAATCCGCAGCCAACTCAAAGATCAAGTGCCACTAGATACAAATCACTAAGCAATGCACTTAAATCTCACTCAATCTCACTAGAGTATGCAACCAAGCAAGAAGATGAGTGGAGGGAGTGTTCTCTAGCTCAAAGTATGCCTCAAATATTCAGATCTGTAAGAGAGAACCCGCAAAGGTCGGCCATGCTCATATTTATAAGCTCTCAAACAAATAGAGCCGTTGGCCTTCTCATAGCAGCCTGATCGGGGGCATCAGACGTGTCTGATGCCTACGCAACAGATGCGTGCTGCCACATCCGATGCACCACGAAGCACCACACATCCAGCCACTTCAAAGAACCAACGATCGATTTCGTGAACAGCAGACGCGTCTGACGTTGTGAGCCCGCGCGTCCGACGATGCAACAGACACAGTCCAGAGAGGGTTGAAAACGCTTGAACTGGCAACAGAAGCGTCCGTTGGTGTGGCAACAGACGCACTCCAGCGTCAGGTGCTCCACGCTCCTCTGCCGCCTCTGCTCACAGCTGACGCCCATGCCAATAGACGCTGACGTCACGCGTCCGACGTTCCACCGTCAGCGGGTCTGATGCACGGTCGCCAGCGCTCTGCAAGCTAGAGTTAGGCGTCAGACGCCAGGCCAGCGTCCGACGTTGCCGAACGCCGCGTCTGATGCGTGCTTTTCAGTGTGAAACACTTCTGTGACTTCGCTACTTCTTCCCACTTTCGGCGTAAAGGAAAATAGTCATTTCATTTCCTCGAAAATGCCTGAATCCCGCCGACCCCAAACCCCTCTCTACCGCTCAAACTCCACCGCCTTCGCAAATGTGCTAACACCACTAAGTGTACATCACCAAGTGCATATGTGTTAGCATTTTCACAATTATTTTACAAGGCGTTACGTTAGCTCTCTACTAGATCCTAATGCATATGCTCAAGATGATGACCTAGTAGCACTTGACTCACGAACTAACCGTGATTGCCCCTCTTGATAGTCGGCTATCAATCCTAAACCTGGTCAATCACTTCTCTACTCATCTTAGACCGACAAAAGCAAACCCTATGATTATACCTTTGCCTTGATCACTTTGTTCCATGTCCATCTCCTCATGCTTGATCACTATGATCATCATTTCATGTGCATCTCCACCATGATCGTCATTTCATGTCCATGCACCATCTCTTTGTGATCTTGTGGCCACCACTTCATACCACATATGTTGCCATGCCTAGCTCAATTCACTTAATCACAATGGCATTAGCAACTTGGTGTCATTAATTACCAAAATCAAACTTGGGCTTTCAAACACCCAAACTACAAAGTTGCGTCCTCCCCTGGGTCAGAGTCCTCCTCTTGGAGCTGCTGCTGCAGCTCCATATCAGAATCGTCAGAGGACTCGAGAATCTTCTGCTTCTTGGGCGCTCTCTTCGCCTTCTTCGGTGGGGGCACAACCTTGCTCCCCTTCTTCATTGTGGGAGCCGCCGACAGCGGTGGCTGTTGTTTTCTCTTCGGCTCTTTCTTCGCCAGGGAGACTGTCTGTAGCTGCATTGGGGTGCGAATGGGGGGTATGGGGAGCAGAGAAGAAAGCCCTAAAACCCTAGCTACGAGATGGGGCGAGAAGAGAGCCACGGACGTTTTAACTCTAGGCTTTGATGAGAAGCGACCCTGAAGTGGTGCTTCACCTGGGCCGGGCCAAGAGAAATAATAGCTTTATGGGCTGACACACAAATCGGCCGGGTGCTCGGCCGAGTGAGCTTATGGGCGTCGGGTCGTTATCACCTATTTTTTCTTCTTTTTATTATAATAATTAGTTATTACGCAATTGTTGAATAATCTGAGCCATTTTTGTTGAGTCCTCTTGAGTCACTGACCCCATCCTTAGCTCAGATTTCAAACTATCAAAAAGTTTTGTTGGCCCAAAATTTCTCTGAATTTGTCTTTTATATTGCGATTAATCCAGCGTGGGCTACATGAACTCATGATGAGCTCTGCCTTTCAATTAGCCGTTATGACTTATAACGACCTGTTCTAGAGCTACATCTGCATGAACTAATGCTCGACGTCAAGGAAAATAACAGAATGGAACACATGTAGTTGTTGAGAGTGATGAAAAAAGAAAAACGTAACTGAACCTAACCGAACTGGTACAGCAAAAAAAAAGTCATATCATTCTTGGAAAAATAGAGAAAATAAATAAGACCGAAACAAGGAAACTTGTCGTGGGTCAATATTATTATTAGGACTCCCATCTTTTCTATTTGGATTAGGAATTAGGGGGATTTATTTGATTAGGATTAGGATTAGGATTATGATTAGGATTTCTATAGCTATATAAAATAGGAGGGTTATAGCATGTAGATAATCCACAGAGATAGTTCCAACATTCATTGAGTTAGTTAGGGGAGTAACAGACCAAAAAATGGGAGGGGATTTGGTTCTTTAATATTATATATAGATAATATAAAATGGTGTATTTTTTCTCCTTTAGTGCATATTATGTTTGAGACTAGCAATCTGCCATGAGTAATATTAATTATAGTAGCCAAAATATGGTGTTTTTTATTTTAGAAGGATGTGGAATCAATCCTTCTATTAAGGACTTCTTTCAGTAAGGGCGTCCCCAACAAGAGAACTGAATCAATTGCGATTTAGAAACTGGAAACTCCAAAAAATAGAAAAGTGGAGAGGATAGATACGTAGGTTGTCACAGCTTGAGAGATGGAACTTTTCGGACTCCGTTTGAGACAGGCGACTATGCAAGTGCTAGCGAGTTTGTCTCTCCTCAACGACCAATAGCATTTCACGGGAGTTGGCGATTTGAACGCCGTTGGGGACGCCCTAAGTTACCAGATTCGTTTTGTTGCATACATAAGAGACGCAATACGCACCTCGCCACCCCAAACGGTAATGTTGGGAACAGACGTCCGTCCACGGCGGATGCCCCTGTAGGTGGACCGGATGTCCAAAAGCCGATCTGTTCCTATCGGTTCACTCTGCTCCCCTCCGGTCACTGTAGACAAAAAAAAATCACGCATCACCACGATTGCGCTCCGCGACCAGCTCCACCGTGGCTCCCGCACGCCTCCCGCCAGTCTTCCTCTCCATCGCCGCCGCGCCCACACCGCCGCGGTGTGCTCTCTCATGACCACACCACTGCGGCATGCTCGCCATGCACTACTACACTCACACCTTTCACAGTAGCGTCATAACCCACATCGCAGTCCAATTTTGGCCTCGGCAGTAAGCTGTCGATAATGATAGTCATAGCCTTCACCATCGCTATCTGAGACCGTCTGCGGTGTATACTCACACCGCCGTATTGGCTTATGATCCGTCCGTGATAAGATCCTTACTTCCGTCGCATTGGAGCACGACCTGGCTGTCTGGGTATACACTAACACCGCCGTATTGCTTATGATCCGCCTGTGTCGAGGCTATCAAAACCGCTGTGTGGGCACATCAACCACCTATGTAGTGGTCACCAGCACCGTCGTCTTGTACTTCGACCCGACTGTCAGCGGTGCAGGTTCACTGTCGATTCAACGGCCGAGACGCCTGTGTAGAGGTTAACACCACCATCGCTTCAGCGTATGATCCGCCAGTACAAAGGTCATGGTCATTGTCGCTTTGCACCACGATCCACCTTTGATGATCGTTTAGTCGGTATTGGGCTACTAAAGGATTGATACACTTTTGATCCCTGCCGCATCATACGTATAGCGACGGTGACAGAATTTCATCCCGTTTCACAATAGTTACTAATTCAGCTGGGCCCTTAATAGCTTCATGAACACAAAGCATACATATATATAATCATTATATCCATAAATCATGTTCACAAACAAGAGTACTTTTTACAATAACAATAGACGCTACCATAATATCTTTCTCAACCGATGTCCTAACACAAGCGGTACATAGAGTATACTAAAGGTATAGATCTATACAGACTTACATAACGAAATGACATAGCTATGCTCCTTCTATGTGGCACTCCTGCTTGCAAGGTAAAATGAATATAATTAGTGCATCCTTTGGATTGGTAGCCAATGCACCATGGAACATCTCTTATTCATCTCTGATCCACAACTTGAACAAAACAACATAATTAATAATATTGAACATATCATTCATTTAGTCAACAAGCTAAAATTGGCCTATACATACATAGAATGAAAACAATTGCCTACCTGAACAAAGACTGTCGTGACGATAAAATGCAAGAAATGCACCTTTACTACTCTGCTAACGACTCTATGAACGAGGGAACGTAAGGAAGATAGTAAGACCTATTCATATGGAAACGCCCTCTTAATCTACAAAAGCGGATGACACGGGCATGGATGACATGAACCTTTCTACGGTTCATGTCATATGCAATTAATGTTCTATCCTTCCCAACAAGGAAAATAAAATTTTATTTTGGGTGAACTGTAATCACTATATACTTCTCATGACAAAGCTCAGAACCAACTTTAATATTCATACGTCCAAACAGTTCCTCCGTGTCCACAACATGCTTCAAAATCCAGTTATCATTACCATAGTCTTCAAGTATCCACACTAAAAGCCAAGACCTATTGCGAAAATCAGCACAACACAAACAGGTGACCCAGAGCTTGATGGATAGACATTTTAGCACCACCTGGTTTACAAATTATCTTCTATGTCTTCCCTCCATATCCACAGCAATTATCACAGAGTACTCAACCATGTGCATAAAATCATTAAGAAAAACGCTTCTTGATTTTGAACGTAGAACAATACTACCCTCACCCCATTCAGATTTCTTAAAGATCCATGCTGCAGTTTTAGATGAGTAGATCTCCGCACCTACGCACACACCCTCCACCTCAACAAATTCAATCACATGAAAGTGTGAGGATGTTGGTTCAAAATCTAAGCGAGCCTGACCAACAGAACGGATGCTACGCTGCAATACATGTCATTTGTCAGTCGTAATCCATCAGGCCCAGCACACCAGCAAAGGACAAGGCCGCTGTTACAATCTGATAATAGAACTTTTTTAAGGAGGAAGGGCAAGAAGGACAAGGAGGAACATTCACCGATGATGCTGGTGAAGTGGCGATTGCCCTTCCACCAGGTGCCATAGAAGAAGCCGATGACAGTCTGTAAAAGTTTCTTACGTTGATAGGAGTCAGAGATGACGCACCTCCAGGAGTGACAGACACACTTGTAGCAGCACAAGGACCGGGTGGGGAGGTAGCTAAAAATGTTGGCAAGCACATCGTTTGAGAGGCTGTCCACTGTGTTCCTCATGTTGTGGGCCTCCTTCAACTGAAAGGACACCACCAGCCGAAGAGATGAGGGCGCCTTGCCATGGAATTGCATCAATAAACATTAGTAAGGAGATAAGTTTTGAGGAAAAGGGACAACGATGCGAGTAAGGCTTTATTACACTTGCCTTTGGATCTGGCGGTGGTGAGCACGAGTGGCATCACCAGTGATAGCAGCAGCTCGTGCGCCGGTGGATCTGTGCAGACAAGCCGGTGATGTGCACCGGTGCGGAGCAAGAGCTGAGCAGTGGTGATGAGCAAGAGCGGCGATGACGAATAGCAGCAATGAGGATAAGAAAAGCTATGTGCTCTCTGCGTAACTTTTACGCCACGCGAGAATCGAACTTTCATCAGTTCCGCGCGTGAGGGTTCAAACGCGGGATTGAAAATTTTGCAACTAAGCGGCGGTGAATGCACAGTACGATCACCAGCGACTGGGTCCTATTGCCACTTGGAGACCTCCGTATGATATGGTGATGAACACTAAGGCACACAATCTTAACGTTTGGCATTGAAACAAAGCGAAATTGCACACTTAGAAAACTAAAAAAAAGCACAATTTCAGTACTTAGATTGAAAGGAAGCCAACTTGAGTTTGATGGTGAATAATAAGGCACACAGATTTATATTGAAAGAAAGCCAAACTGCGCACTTAGAAAACATAAGGAAAGCACAATGCCAGTATTCTCGGATTAAAAGGAATCCAACTTGAGTTCCATACATTCATACCGAATAAGTAGGTGGACACTACCAAGCTGACAAGCATGCCGAAAGGTAAAATGCAGATACTAATTAGGCAGACACTATGCAAAAGTTAAAAGGCTTTCATATGTGCATAATTGGTTGCATAATTAATCATTCTTCATGCAGATCCTAGTCGACCTCTATGGAATCGTTGTGAATCTTCACAATATCCTGCAGATCGTTGTCGACCTCCACGGGATCGTTGTCAATCTCCATATCATCTCGAGTCTTGACCACTACAACCCTGTCCACATCCATTGGTACACTTTCATTTAGCTCATCGACTTTGTTCACAAAGCACTGATTCGGTGAACCAATACTGAGGATAATAAGGCTCACAAGCTGCATTCTATAGATATACAAGGCCACAAACTCCAGAACGAGAAGATGCATTTTCATCTGCAGATCCAACAAAATTACTGTAGCTAGACTGGAGGTGAAAGAGCAGAGAGCACAAGAGAGCAATATAAAGGAATAAAGAATCCGATGAAAGAGCAGATCTAGTGCAGTTACCTTATATCCGGATAAAGCAGAGAAGCAGGGACGGCGCGCTGAAGATTTGTGCGCCGACGAGCTTGGAAGTGAAGGAGTAGTGAGCACGCGAGAGGCTGTCTTTCGTCCAATGCTAGTAGGGTGAAGCAGAGCAAGGGAGCAGAGTGGGGAATGAATGGGAGGAAGGTGTGGTAGGACCGTAGGTATACAGTTCAATAAATTGGTTGCCCCTGTACCAGGGCCCAGTGTCCAGGGAAGTAGGATGCCTCCAACACATCAATCGATACTTGGATCTACTAATATTTATAGTTTAATAAATTGAACACCTGGTTAATCACCTTGCATTTAGTTCAACAACAGTTGTACAATAGTGATAGATTTCAGTCCAACACATCAATTGATACTTGGATGTACTAGCATTTATATTTCAATAAATTGAACACCTGGATAATTACCTTGCATTTAGTTTAACACTAGTTGTACAAAAGTGACAGATTTCAGTCCAATACATCATAAATTAATACTTGAATCTACTACGGTGAACTAAGCAACTTGCCAATGAACATATCAAGAACTAAGGTAAGTACAAAATAGGTGAAAGAAGAACAGGAAGCACATTTCTTTCTCAAAGGTACAAAATATTCCATCATCTTCATTGGAACCCTGGCCATTTTTTTAATCTGTGGCATAATCTCTTCCTCCTCCTGCAGATATTCTCCATTTGTTGTAACATTGGCCTCCGCCTTCAGCTCGCAAATCTTGTTACGTAAATCTAAAATCAAAGTCCTCAGAAATTTTTCATATTGGGAATCGTGCCATTTAAAGAACACACAATCTAAGTCGGGCTACGAAAAAACCAAATTACTATAAGTACAACAGGATTTCAGCATTTGCATTGCGAAAACAGAATGAATAAGAAAGAAATCGAGTTACATTATTTGCCCTACAACATCTATGGTACAAACGTCCTAGGTTTCCATCACTCCACAAAATTCACCGAGACGTCTTCAAGCCGTAGCGACACAAAAGTGGTGGCTGGTATGCGTAGGGGTGGTTCTCGACACAACATGGGATGGGCGGCCCCTCCCGTTGTAGCCTTCTCCGCTGGAAGTCGATATTCTTCTCGTGACGGGGCCCTGGGATGGTGCCGACCACTAGGAGGAGTTGGAGCTAGATGCAGCCATAGAGCAGTCAGGGTTCAAAGTGTTACACACTCTGAGTAAAGAGGTCGGCCCAGGTCTCTTGTCTACACTTTTGCCTCCCGCCGAGGCACCAAAATGTCCTTCAAAACCCTCAAACTCCCACCAAGATGAAATGCCGTGTCACCGCCGGTTCAGGGTACTATCCACCTATAGAAGAAGGCCTGTTTTGGATCCTCTATGCTTATATAGAGGTGTACACATGGACCACAATCAAGACCAACTGATTCAATTAACAGTTCAATCGAAGTAATAGTTCAATGATTATGCAGTACTCATACAAACTAATCCAAAGGTTTCATCAGTACATATAAACTTCATTAACATAAAAGTTTCACAAATTCTAAGACTTAATGTCGGTGTGTAGGCAGTTACTAAGGTACTCAATTGGTTGATGCGGTGTCGAAAGCCAGAGGTAGTGAACCGTAGCGAAGATGACAACATCTCCGTCCATGGACACATTGTATCTATAAAGTATGTCTACTTCCTGTCTAGTCCTGCAAAGCACAAAAATCTCTCCACAAACAGGGTCTTGAATGATTCTTGTCAAATTTTGTGGTCCGAGGAGGTGATGAACAATGGCTTCAACAATCAACAGCCAGTCCGGGTGAATGCTTTGTCCCCAAGTAGCAAACAACAACATCTGGGGTCCTGGTTCCACCCCTAGCCGCCAAAAGGCAAGGTTGCTCATATTGTAATGGCTTCTTCCGAAGTAAGACATCTGTTGCAATGAAGAAATTCCTAATATGAACAAAACTGATATCGAACCAAAAACCAATTGGAACCAAATGCAAACAGCGGGGGTGACTGAATCCATCTAACCTTCACAGGGCGTTGTCCACGACGACAATGCAAGGTGCTCGAGGCAGGGCAAGCAAAGGCGGGTGGGGAGAATAAAGATGAAGCAACTGGTGGGTAGAATGAAGATAAAGCAACGGGTGGGGAGAACTAATAGCTTCGTATTGGGGGTTTTTAGTGGTTCCAACAGTTGCCAATGCGCCGGCAGGGCCAAAGGGAGTCGGAGAACGGACCGGGCAGTTCTAGGTTTCTTTTCCAAACAGACGGTCCAGATTGATCGGCAGCGAGAACGGACGACACGGGATAAGGTAAACAGTATCCGTATTAAGCCGACCATTGCCACGTAAATCCAACGCTATAATACGGCGGTTGTCAACAGTTGAATTGCTATTAGATTCTCCTAGAACCGGAACCGTGCATGACAGTTTTTCCTTTTCATTCATATATATACAGAAAAAGAAAAAACATTCATCGCATAGCGATATCTCCTGGAATATAGCAAGGATCAAAGATAGGTAGCTGAAAGCCCAAGTTTGGTTTTGGTAATTAATGACACCAAGTTGCTAATGTCATTGTGTTGAGTGTTTTTGAGTTAGGCATAGCAACACATGTGATGAAGGTGTATGGTGGCATAGAGTAATGACCACAAGAGCACAAAGAAGAAGTAAATGAATTTGGAGATGATGATCATGGAGTACAAGCACTTGGAGATGGACTCGGAGTAAGATGATCAAGGCAAAGATATATTCATAGGATTTTTCTTTTGCCGGTCTAAGATGAGTAGAGAAGTGATTGACCGGGTTTAGGATTATTAGCCGACTATCAAGAGGGGCAATCACGGTCATCTCATGAATCAAGTGCTACTAGGTCAAAATCTTTGAGCATATGCATTAGGATCTAGTAGAGAGCTAACGTAACGCCTTGTAAAATGATTGTGAAAATGCTAACACACACGCACATGGTGATGTACACTTGGTGGTGTTAGCACAATTGCAAAGGCGGTGGAGTTTGAGCGGTAGAGAGGGGTTTGGAGTCCTCTCTCCCTCCCGCCGAGCTTGCGAGCGCGGGATTCGGCGCTTTTGTGGAAGTGAAACGTCTATTTTCCACTGCGCCGGAGGCAAAGTTTTAGAGGCGAAAGGACCATCGGACGCTGCATCGGACGCTGGCTCCGGAGTCACCGGACGCGTCCGGTGGCTAACCTTAGGTGCTGCGCAGTTGGGTGGCTGCACCGGCGTGTCCGACGATCTTGCAACGAACGCTGGCTGAACACTGTTCAGCGTCCGATGCCTGCTGACGTGGCGCGAGGCAGAAGAGCTGGAGAGCATAGGACACGGTGGCGCGTTTGATGGTGCTGCGTCTGACGCGTCCGATGCGCGTTTCTGAGCTCAGGGAGCTTATTGGACCGCATGGGACACCGCGGGTCGTGCGTCCGATGAAAAGCATTGGAGCGTCCGGTGTTCGCTGAAACGACCGTTGGACTTTGAACGTGCAAGACACGTGGCGAGATCTGGTGCACCAGACGCTGCTGAGTGCGTCCGATGCCTGTGCATCGGAGCGTCCGGTGCCCCCGATTTTTGCCCAACGGCTCTATCCGAAGGGGTATCTCTATATATACATGTTTGGCCAGTTTTAGGACCACTCTCTTGACTCATTGAACACTTGAGACATACTTTGAGCTAGAGAATTCCCCTCCACTCATCTCCTTGCTTGGTTGCACACTCTAATGAGATTGAGTGAGATTCAAGTGCATTGCTTAGTGATTTGCATCTAGTGGCACTTGATCTTTGAGTTGGCTACGAATTTCTTGTTACTCTTGGGTGTTTCCCGACATCCAAGATGGCTTGGAGCAGCGGTGGTGTTGAGCTCGTGATTGGAGATTGTTTCGAGCCTCACCAAGTGATTGTGAGGGGTTCTTGAGCCTTCCCCGCGGGAGTTTGCGAATTGGTTACTCTAGTGGAGCTCATGGCTTGGAGGATCCCCATCTTGTGAGTGGATGAGCAGCACTCACTGAGGGTTTGACTCTTGATAGTTAATTAGCTCACGATCCATCAAGTGGGTGCATCGCTACAACGAGGACTAGCTTGTCGGGAAGTAAGTGAACCTCGGTAAAAAAATCTTGTATCATCTCTTTGCCGAGGAGTTCATCTTGTGTTTGTGATTGCATTGATTGATTGGCTCATTAGAAATATCTCTACTCATCAACGTCGGTATAACAATACATGCTCACTCCTTTACTTACTTGTCTACCTTGCTAGTTGTTTAGCTTGTTATCTCTTGTAGATTCTAGCTCCTAGTTTGTGTAGTGTATCTCTTTCACCTAGGAGTAGAGTAAGTAGTGACTTAGCCTTGTTGGTGTAGATTAGAGGTTATAGCCTTCATATCTACTAGGATTGTTTAGGTGGCTTGCATAGTGTAGTTGAGCTAGTGCTAGAATTAGCTTCGCCATCTTTTGTATTAACTTTGTTGTTGAGTAAAGTTTGTAGAATTTTGAAAAGGCTATTCACCCTCCTCTAGCCATTTAGGACCTTACAGTAGCAAGAACAACAGTAGGAAACATAATATTTCAAAGAACTTTTTTCATTAATTCATTGCATATACAGATAAATACAATTTGGACGAGTATATGATTGTACTCGTCCAAAAACATAATAACTAACCTAAACTATTAAAACTACTTATACTAACTATAAACTACTTAATCTAAATATGATCCTCTCGTAGAGAGGAGATCATGCTCGTCTCGCTTGCTTGGGAGGAGGCGAGTCGAAGTCATCGTCATCATCGATGTCGACGTCGTCCTCCTCGTCCTCGTCCTCATCCTCCTCCTCTGGGTCCTCCTTCTCGGAGCTCCATGAAGGACTATAATCAAAAGACATCCAGTCATCGGAGGAGACGTCCTCTTCGGAGGATTGGTGGGCTGGCAAGTCGTCCTCGCTGGACGATGGCTTCTTGGAAACTTGATGGGGCAGTCCGACATTTTCTTTGTAGATTGAAAGAGAAGGGGATGATGGATGAAGAAAAGGGGTGGTTTCAGAGGGCATCGGGCTTGAAGAATATGTAGAGCAGTGGGTATGAATCTTTGGCTTCAGACGGCGGAAGTAATGGTGATTTGATGGCCTTGGAAGTTGAGGGCATTCAACACTCACGCTGAATTTTTACTGCTAGTTTTGGACTGCCGGCCAAAACGCGTATCCCAGTCGGCCCGGCTTTTCATGCGACGGTGGAAATGCAACCCTAATACCACCGCCGCATCTACCATTAACCCATCGGTGGTAACAGTTTTAACTGCCGACTTCCTTCCTTAGGAGGCCTCGCTATCGGTCAACCAATGGTGGAGCTATCATACTGTCGCTTCTATCGCTACAGCAGTGAAAGTGGCGATAATGATAAATCAATCTGTAGTAGTGACACGAGGCAGCATCACCCGACTACTGCTATCGCCTCCACCGCAGGCACCGTGTGCACCCTATCGCCGAGTCAGCCGCCCGCTCGGTGCCATCAACCTTCTCCACTGTGACTGCACAGCCGGCTCCTACTGTGCCATTCTCCGCCCACCTGGCTGCCATATTTTGCTGAAAGCGCATGTTGCAAGAGTATGTTCGAGTGTTTCAGATGTTTCAGAGGTATGTTGCAAGTGTTTTAGACGGATGTTGCAAAAGTAGATCGGGATGTTGCATATGTTGCAATGGTTGTACACGTATGTTGCAAATGTCTGTTACCAATGTTTCATCTGTGTTTTTCGGACGCATGTTGCAAGTGTGTTTATCTGGATGTTGCATATGTTTTATACATACGTTGCATGTGTTGCATTTGGATATTGCTTATGTTTCCAATGGTTTTTCAAGTGTTTTCAGGTGTTTTTTTCAAATTCAGAAGCATGTTTCAAGTGTTTCATCTGCCTTCGGACGTATGTTGCAACTGTTGCATTTGGATATTTCAAAAGCAGATCGGGTGTTGTATCTCTCCTCCTCACCTTCTATTGCATCGTCTCGGTGTGTCCTCCTCTCGGCACTGGTAGAGCATCCATACAATGTCGCGGCCGGATCCTTCTGAATCGGAGGCGCTGCCCCCTTCCCCTCTTGTCACTCGGGGGGCGCGGGCCCTGCGTGGAGCACGCAAAATGGAGTGCAACGCGTGGGCATCCGGACGAGGGCATCCGTCCGGACGTGGGCATCCGTCCGAACGTTCGAGTGCTAGCACTGCCGCACCACAAAGTACTAATATACATGTGTCACAAAGAAGAGATAATAACCTATAGTATCTATATCAATCTATCCCTAATAATAAAGAGGCAAAATTTCAGGCTCTTTTTTTCGTCAATCCATTTGTTTAGTCCGTCTACCTCTAACAACCGGACAATGAAGAGTATTCTGTCCGAACTTATATATATGTCTGGTGCCCGCCCTCAACTATATATATACTGGAGGAAGGATAATTAAGATCGACCATAAGAGTTTGATCCGTGGCCATACACGGTGACAGGATCGGAATCAAAAAGGTGTGGTGCAGGATATCGTTCAATAGAAATAGAAAGTTTCTACAAAACTACTACGGTTTGCAACAGGAGTTCATTATTGTGTCCGATCCTGGGCAAGCCAGAAAAAAATCCGGAGACTTCCTTTTTTCTGAAAGATCAACCCGGAGACTTTTGATCTTCACGTATGCTCGCTACCTTGACAATTCGAAACGAACTCTGGCGAATCACGTCGTATAAATGTACGGCCGGCTGCGCAATTAACAGCGCCGACACGCGAAAGATCTAGGACAGCCATGACTGTCACGGGGCAGCCCGGCAGGCGCCCTACGTCAACCTCGACATCCTGGAGAAGACAACCGCCACCGCGTAGTCCTATAGGAACTAGCCCGCGGGCGTGTGCGTCAACACCTTCGAGGAGGTGAAGGCATTTGTCTTGAAAAATACTTTCATAAAAGTATACATATATCACTTTTCATAAATATTTTTTTTATAGAAACAAGAGGTCAAAGGCCCTGTTCAGCTGTGCTGATAAGCCGGCTGAAAAATATTGTTGGCTGATTTGTTGTGAGAGAAAAACACTATTCTGACTGAAAAAACAAGCTGAAAAGTACGGATTATAAGCCGGATAAACAAGGCCAAAGTTGTGTTTTGGAGACCGTATCGCTGTCCTAAACGACTTCTAAATTCGATATGGAGGGAGCGCAACGAGCCAATGACCAACGATGTGCCATCCACGGGCGAACTGGATCCAGCGCATAGTGGCATGAGGGCGTCGTCTTGGAAGGATTATACTGGCTGTCTGCCTGTCTGTCTGGTGGAGTAAGGCCCCGTTTGGTTTGAGCGTTAAAGTTTAACAAATACTGTAGCACTTTCGTCTTATTTGATAAAATTTTTTAATCTTAGACTAATTAGGCTTAATAGATTCGTCTCGTAAATTACTCCTAATCTGTGCCGACATGCATGCAATTAGTCTACATTTAGTACTCCATGCATTTGAGGGAACATTGATGTGATAGGAGTTAAACTTTAACTCCTCCAAACCAAACGGGGCCTAAGAAGTTGTTCCTGTTTTTTCCAAGACCCTTTTAATTTCCAGCCGTCCATGAATAAATTGCTTGAGATAATATTATATCAAATCATTCTTGAGACAGCTCCATAATGGCCACGTTTAGTTGCCAAAAATTTTCAAGATTTCCCGTCACATCGAATGTTTGGACATATGCATGGAGCATTAAATGTAGACGAAAAAAACTAATTACACAGTTTGGTAGAAAACCACGAGACGAATCTTTTGAGCCTAATTAGTCCATGATTAGACACTAATTGACAAATACAAACGAAAGTACTACATTAGACAAAGCCAAAAATTTTCGCGAACTAAACACACCCAATATGCTGTTTTTTTGCTGTAAAACTTTCCCACATGCCTGACGATTTTTTTTACTGCATATACCAAGCGGTTCGATTTGCCCGTCTGAAACAAGTTGTTTATTCAAAGGAAGGCCCCAGCTGTGTTGATACCGGACATTATTTTACGCTAGTATACGCTCATGATCTGAGTAGGTATATAAAGATTCCGCTCATGATCTGAGTATAAAGATTCCTTTGGTTTCAAATTTGGATTCAGATTTGTGCCGTTTCAAGATCTAGCGATCCACAGTATATACAAATAAATAATACATACAGTACGCTCGGATGCTTAGTATCCAGGTGCCGACGGCGACGTGCCGTTTGGAATTCGCTCCGGAGTAACAATATTGCCACGCTGCATGTGGACGGACGGCACATGGCAGCACTCTACAAAACGCGCTGCTGAATTACGCCAGCGTGCAGACGGACCCCCGCACCGCTCGTGCGCCTGCGAGCGCGCCGCCTGGCCCCGTGAGCACGCGCCGCCGCTTGCCTGCGCCGACTCCCAGTGCCCGCCGGCTGCCGCCACCGCGTGCCCCCGCCCCCACCAGCCCACCGAGCAGTCGAGAGGGAGAGAGTCGCGAGGGAGTCTCACGCTAAAGCCGGATTGGGTACTTGGGTCACAGGAGTGCCTGCGCCGCCGCCGCCGCGTTGATCTCCAGCGTCCAGCTTCCTACGGCCTGCAGCTCGTAGATCCGAGCTTTCCTCCACACGCTCTCCCCTTCCATCCCGTCTGTGTCTCCTCTCATGGCGCGTACTGGGTGGAACTTCGCTGCTACAGCTGCCACCGGACACGATGTGAGCTCCTGGTCGGCGACGGTGCTCGCGGGCGCCGCTCAACGGCCACCGCGGGGAGGCTCGCCGCTGCGGGGGAGCTGACCGCGGGCGAGGAGCTCAGTCGTCCGCCTGCCTCGACGCCGACGCTAGGCCCAAGCCTGACAGAGCTGCTACAGAGTCGATGGCAGCCGCCACCAAGCTCACCGCCAAGAAAGAAGACGAAGACTGCCTCGCTCAAGCCTCCATCCCCGTCATGCTTGACCCACCGCCGCTCCGAACTCACGCGTCGCCGCCGCCGCTAGAAGCCTGCGCCTCCACATTCGGTCCTGGCCTGCTCGATTCCGACGATGAGGATGTGGATGAGGTTCTGTTGGCCACTGCTATTTCCTCGTCCTGGTAAATCCCAAGTGCATCCATTGTCACCGCCTCTCAACGTGCCACTGCTGGGGCAGGCACCCACCACTAGCTGCTATAACTCCGACCACCAGTACTCCAACCCCAACTCGTCAACGACTGATCTACACGGCTCCATGGACACTCCACCACCGCCGCCGCCACTCAATCAACGCCGACCACAGGCTGGCGACGACCTGGTAGTGCCACCAACGCCTGAGTCAGAGCCTAGGACAAGCCCTACCTACGCAGATATGCTGAAGCATTCTTCATCAGGCAAAAATCAACAGCAGCAACCGCAGGGCCACAAGCTCAAATCAATTATCATAGATCCTTCTCGTCGTAAAGTTCCTCCCCATCGTGCAAGTCTTCGAGTTCGCTTCGCTGACGGCCCTCATCTATCACCCTCTGCTGTGCAGTCTTCGTGTTTTGCTTCTTCAGGCATCAATTCATCGCGGAAGACATGGGAGAGAAAGGTCGAGTGTCCGCAGGAAGAGCTGCACCCCTCGCCAACCCATCGCAGTAGGAATGACGGGAGCACGACTCGCCTCTCTCCCCGCATTCGGAAGATCACTGAAGGCCGCTGCTTTATCTGCCTTGCACGGGGCCACTGGGCTGCTGCTTGCCAAGATCCCATCACCTGCTTCCGGTGTCGCCGCTTAGGCCATCGTGAGCGGGATTGTCGTCAACGCCACCAACATCCCTGTCTGTCGGTCATGCCTTGTCATCCGCCTCTACCACAACGCCTTCCACGGGAGGAACAATCCTTGGGTCACCAGAATGATTGCCGCACTGAGCGCCTGCACCCAAGGAGCGATGATTCTACACTTCAGCATTTCTTTACCGAACATGCTAATTATTTGCAGCACGAAATCATGAAGATCCTCGACGCAAAGATACGAAGCCTGTGTAATGAATTCTCCTTGCTGCTCAGTACAGAGTTACAAAAGTTGCAAGAAGCCAACGAAAAATGGATGAGGCTCGCGAAGAATCTTGTGCTTCAGTCAGGTGCCGTGACAGAAGAGTTGAAGATAGCTTCAGGCGGTGGGAACCGGGTGACGATAGCTTGTATGCAAGCACATGATGACAGGCTGAACCAGTTGCACGACACGCCCCTCCATCTCAAATTCGTTAGGAGTGAAGCCGCGGCTACAACACCGAGCCAGGAACCAAAGAGTTTATTAGGAGATGAACATCACAGGCTCAAGGAGATTGCCCCTATTGGCTCCCTAGTAAAAGTGGCGACAACAATCAACAAGTCTGCAGAGGTGACAATTCAGGACATCGAGGATGCCCTTCGCCAAATAGAGACTGCTGCAGCTAAGGAACTCCCTTTGAGTTTCGTTTCATGTTGCTCACCCACTCACGTTGTCGATGGTGAGTCGAACTCACTTCTGGTCTCCTCAGCCTCAACAAATGTTGAGCCCTCCTGTTCTGCTATACAACTAGAGGACCAGACAACAGGTTCATCGGCTCCAATGCTAGGCCTAGGGACTGTTGAGGCCACTACACCCACATTGAAGATTGCTGCATCCTCAGAGCCAGCAAAGGCGACCTCGGAAGCAACAACGAGAACCATGTGGAGAAGGTGTCGTTTTCAGCAGGGTTGTGTGTACACCAGGCGTCCGCGCTACAAGTCCGGGCACCCCGTGACATTGGAGGGCAGGGACACACTATGCCACCTTCACCAGAGAATGGTGGTCACGCGGTAGCGCTCGCAAACTTCATCCAGTTAATTAACTAAACCTGTCCAGCCACCCCTGCTTCCTCCTCAGCAACATGGGCCAGTGAAGCCATGAAGGGAGAAGAAGAGGTCGGGCAAGCCATCCCTGTGCAGCACACGTCTAGCAGCCATTGCTTGGCCGTGTGGTGATGCGAAGAGCAAAGCAAGGCAAGTGCTCATGAAAAGGCTAGGCATACAGGAAGAAGGTGAAACTAGGGAGATGGCCTTGCTACGCTACGTCAACCTCTTCAAAGGCCCGATGTCCGACTTTGTCATCAAGTCGCTGGAGGATCTTAGTGGCCTCAATGGACCAGCTATGTTGGACCAAATCGTGACGTAATGCTTCCTTACCATCTGCACTGCTCGAGGACTCGTTCACGCCATGCTAGGCGAAGTTGTTATAGAGGGGATACTAAATGACTGAGAAGTCAGAGCTGCTCTTCTCCTGTTTGTGATAAGCTTGACAATGAGAACATGCGGTGTGTGTGGTTGTTTTCTGTGTTGCCTTGTGTGTAAGAGGGTTGCCGTGGGTTGGTCATCAGAAGTTTTGTGTTCTTGGAGGATCTGTGGGTCTGTAAGGTTTTTATGCCTAGTTTTTCTTTAAAAACTAGATCAATTCTATTCTACTTAATTGAAAGGCAGGGCTCCTGCCTTTACGTTAAAAAAAAACAAAACGCGCTGCTTCCAGTAGTCAACGAGTCAATTTCAGATCAACAATACGCTCCCATCCCATGGAATTGAACGCACTGCAAGCGCAATTAATATGTGTTTTTTGAGAAATAGTCTTTTTAAAAAAAATACTTGACAAATATTCGAGACGCGCCTAGAAGTGGTGCCGTGCTCGGCAGCCTACCGTGCCATGTTGCACTTGCGCCATCATCATGGAACGGGCCGGACCAACAGAAAATTAAGCATGAACATGACGTAAATAAAAGAATTCATTCACGAACCTAAAGGTCTTCGTTCTGTGGCGAATCATAAAACACTCCATTATCATAACATAACTATTGAATTTAATAATTGCGTTTGTGTATGAGGTCTTTTCTGGAGACACACTTTGTACCAAAGCGAGAAAGAAAGCAGCCTTGCCTAGCACAAGCATCAGGCCTATCAAGATGAGCTGATGAGGCAAGATTATGTATTATATACGATAGGAGAATGGCAATTTGTTCTTTTCTTTGGCGGGCAACAAGTTCACTGGCTCTGTGTTCCTGCTTGATGACGTTGAAGAGGTTCCACTGCTGCTTGTTGTTGTTGGGATACAGTTAGGCTAACCGCTAACCCAGTGGATTCTAAAATACTCATCATTAGTTAAATATTTATATGGGTATTGGGTAGGCAAATCATTAATTAGATGTTATATGTAGAAAATTTCTCTATGGTACCATGAAATTAATAAAAAGAAGAGACATAAAAATTGTACCATCGTGGAGATACGTCTTAGCTTGGACAATAACATTTAAGGTAAGAAAAAACCCATGTACAACTTTTGGACCCATTGTTACGGATAGAACATTTACAACAGGATTTTAAAAAAACAACACTGATAGACTAGATTTTTTTTCATCTTTTTCTCGTCTTGTAGTTGTAGCAATTATAGTAAAAAATAACAAGATTGCACAACCATCTTGTCTTGGCTTGGGCCAAGCATTGGAAATTGTTCGACTGCGCATTGCTGAATTGTATTGTAATTATTATATAACTGAAATAGACCTGAGTATTTTGCAGGTGGGCTGGGTTTCCAGTTACAATGGCATAATACAATGACTAGAAACAGCCTTAGCAAGTGACCACAAGGTTTGCAGGGAATTTATCTATGCCTTCAATGTGCACGACATACTTTTTATAAAAACAACCAAGTAAAATAAAATAAAAAGGGAGAAAGATTTACCTACATTGTTTCCTTTCGAGTAGTGATTGTTTACACTATATTTATTGTTCATATATCTATATCTATATATTCCATCCCAAAATAAAATTAACAATGTGCACCAATGACACTACAGAGTTTGATTATATTCTACGTATTGGTGAATAGATTTACGGGTCGCAAAATTGTCCAAATGAACATGCAACAAGCAATATGTCCCATAGCAACATACAGAGTACATACATGTTTGCTACTAACAATTTAAAAAATGAATGGTGTTAGCAGTTTAATGTTGTGCCCAGAGTACTATTCTTAAAGGGAATGAAAAAAATCCATCTGATCTTTCTTAACTATTGCGTGAGTTCGATTTGCCTCTCTCAATTGAAAAACTAGGTTTTTAGACTCCAACGCTTGAGTCCTTCCGATTTAAAACCCCTCCCCCGTCATCGGTTTTGAAAGTGGCTTTGAAAGAAGCGACACTATGTCAATTGTCCTACATGGCGAGCGTCAGCTACGAGGGAGATAAATCGGACTTTCGCAATAGTTTAGGAGATCAATTAGACTTTATAAGAAAATTGTAAAAATAAGCTTTCAAAAGTTATCTAGTTTTTTTCCTAGAAATAAATATACATTTAAAAATAGTAAATTCTGATTTAATATTAGAAAGTTCATAGAAATTTTGTTTTGACTCAGAAAAATAGGAAACCAATTTCATATTTTCCTAAAGTCATGCTCTACCTTTTTGTTCCTTGCTTAGAATTATTTGAATCTTATATGGTCTCTAAAATTTGAAACTAGGCTAAACACGAAATAGAGGATGCTCTATTCTATGGTGCCTAGCTCAGAAAACATAGAGCATGAATTTATGAAAAATATTTCATATTTTTTGAGTTAAAAACATTTTTTATGAAAATTTTGATATAAAATTAAATTCTAGTATTTTTAAATTCATATTGTCCTAGAAAAATATTTGGATAATTGTTTGAAATTTTTTTTATATTTTTTAAAAGTCTAATTGACCTTCCTAAACTATTGCGGAAGTCTAATTTACCTTATTTAGGATGCTGTAGCACATTAACCGAAACTACTTTCAAAATCTCTCAAAGAGGTAAAAAATTGGTTTTGTGGCTGAGGGAGGCAAATCGGAGTCACACAATAGTCGAGGGAGATCAGATGCTTTTTTTTCGAGAGGTCCAAGGGAAATTAATTGCCCGGTATTGTATCAACCGTGGGCCCTAGTCGGCCCATGCTGAGCGTAAAGCCTGGGCCAATAGTTGAGATGGCCCTTCCGTTGGTTTGGGCCTATGGTGGTCTGTAATTCAGATCAACTGTGGTTGCACAATGGGGCGAAGCTGCATGTACGGTGGGGGGTGCCAATGCACCCACAACAAAAACAAAATTAAGTGCTAATTATTTTAGATTCACCTTCGGTAATGATTGGATCCGAGCGTCCGACTCTGTTACACGCATTGGACGGACGCGAGACGCGGGCCATGTGACACAACCACTCCACCGCTCCTATTCAATTAGCCGCAGCACTTATCCATCTTCACTCCGCCGCTCTCGCCTCGCTGCTCCCCGCTGCTCCTGCCGACAGCCCCATGCGCCGCGCTCCCACTGCTCCTGCTATGCCGCCCCGTGCGCTCGCGCCCGCACCCGCTGCTCTGCCGCTGCTCCTGCCATTGCTTCTGCTCCACTGCCCGCGCCCCGCCCGACGACGCTGATGGCATGGGAGACGACGCAATGGCCTAGGAGCAGCCCACGGTGTCGAGGGTGGGCTGGGAGATTGTCACACTCATTTTTAAGGACAAAAATAGGACGTATAAAAGACTCATGTGCGCCCCAAGAATTAGTCGCGCACACGAGCTGACAAATTACAGAAGTATCATCACATTGCTTATTACATAACGAGTGAATAATATCACAGTCTTATAAAAAATGTAGCAACTAATAATAAATCTCTCGCGGAAGCTCCAAACACAGGGATGCGGTTGACTGGTTGACACCAAGACTAGTACTCATTACGATAATCATCATCCCAATCTCCATCTGTTGTGGTGTAAATAGCAAGGGTGAGCACATGTCGTACTCAACAAGTATAACACAGGGTTCATGAGGTACAAAAGGCTAGACACTGTTTGACTGCGTTTAGCTTTCAATCATCATTTAATTAGCAATTGAGTAGCATCAAGATGAACCAATTCCCATTAATAAACCAATGATCAATTGTAATAAGAATAATGAATAGCATTAACATGAGCATAATAGTAACAACAATAATTAAACATGATATAACAATGGTGATCAACTATCTGTAGATGTTCTAAGGCCGCCCGTATCCATGAGCACGGCTAGTATACTAGTTTTTAACTCTGCGCAGAGGTGTACACTTTCACTGTGAGTCATGGTTTCCAAATGTATAGGGAGATCAAACTCAAACACCGGAGAACCATATAAAGTCACTTAAAGGTTCGTCTAACAAGTTAGGACCATTAGATTCACTCGGCAGGCAGATGTAGGAACCCCCTTTTCAAATGGCACAATTCCTTCTCGGCTATACTCATAGACTAGAGGCTGTCCTACACCCAACGTGGCAAGCCATTCTTACGCCATTTAAGGTAACCACTAACAAACTAGAAAATGTCCTTTAAACAACTAAAGCCAGAGCCATATAGCCCTCACAGTTGTACTGTATATCCCGGATGATCACGTACAGATAAATCCTTAGGGAGAGAAACCAGAGCAACAATATAACCCACATGCTCTAGCCCCCTTTTCAACAGAAATAAAATCATCTTAAATGGTTGGTTGCACAATCCATTGGTCATATTACAAGATCATTGTTCATAATTAAGCGCTAGCAATAGCTACCCAAATGCACAACCCATATGTGACAAGGAAACAAGATATCAATGACTAAGTTAAAATCTATATGGTTGTCAAGGAGGACACATGCATATGAATAATATTTTCTGTGAATAGGACAATAAGGATGGTCTCATGTTATACTTGTCTTGATCAAAGCTTTCCTGTTGATACTGCTGGTCCGACTCAAAGTAATACTCCTGATCGTCAAGAAACTGCTCACCGTCTATACTCGATCACAAAGCATCAACACACAATCATCCGAGCAATCATACACGAAGCAAATAAAGAGACATAATTAGAACAGTACACCAACAATAGCAAAACAGTATAAAAAGTTTGTAAAACTCTCCTACACGTTACTACGACCACACAGACGTAAAGATCACGAAATTTGGAATTAAAACGTGAAAGTTATGAATTTTCTAAGATTTTCTATAGAAAAATAATTACTTTAATATAAGATCAAAAATTAAAATGTTGCAAACCTACTGAATAGTAATACTAACATGTAGAGCTCGCGAATACAAACCTAACGCAACTTGAACGGGTCAAATCAGAGTTAAAATGAGAAAGATACAAGCATTTGAAGTTTCGAAACATTACTTTGAAACATATGAAACATATTTTCCTTTAACCCGGTGAGGATTACGTTTTATAAAGAAGAAAGCGTATTCTCGGAAGACGTTTTAGGATGGCGGGTTCTATTTCGGGAAAACACAGGGGCTCTTTAAGAAATTTACCCCGCGAAGGGGTATCTTCTAATCTCGCTCGTTGATCAACAAATGGACGGCTGAAAACTACTCCAAGAGAAAGAGAGAGAGGGAGCCGGCCATCTACAACAAGTCCGGCCGGTGGCCGCCCTGGCCGACGCAAGCTGCTCGTCGGAGCTCCTCGGGAGCGTGATTTCTGGCACCTCTGACCATGGGAATAGCATAGGAAGGGAGCGGGGAACTTCGCGGGCTCACCTAGGGCTTCAACCCGGGCCGGAGACCGGACGGAGACGACGGATGGCGAGCACAGCAGCCGCGCGGGGATTCCTGCAAGTTCGGTGTGGTTTAGCGAAGAACAGAGAGCACACGAAATCAAGGGGAGGCGCTGGACAACTTCGTTACCGCGTCGAGAACCCCGGCAACGGTTTGCGAGAGGTGGAGATACGACGAGCGAGCACTTTCCCCGCGGCGGGCGGAGCTAGGGCACCTCGATGGCACTGCGAGCAAGGACGGAGGCGGCGACGGCTAATAGATGGAAAATATGAGGGCGGAGAGGGTACAACGACTTTTATAGAGCATCCTCGCGCGGAAATCGCACCCAATCCCGTGAACCTCGGCCTCGGTTCGGTGTTTGTCCGGAACAAGTCCGGCTCGACTACGATTCGTAGGTGGAAGACACGGCTGACAGCGGGCCCCATCCGTCAGCGAAACAAGGAAGGGGGGCGTGCGGCCGCTGCGGCCTACTGGGCCGGCCCACGCGAACGAGGCAAGGGAGGGAAGAGCGAGCCCGCAGGGATGAGCTGCTCGGCCAGCCTCAGGCGGCCCAAAATAAGAGAGAGAGAGAGGGGGGGCAAGAGTGAGCAGGCCGGCGTGGGCCTCCAGGCCACCAGGCCGCAAAGGTAAGGAGGATGAGTTTATTCATTTCATTTTTTTCTTTATATATATTTTCCAAAACCATTTTCAAACATGGATTTTGAATCCAAAACAAATAAAATAAAAAGCACACCACACAATAATTCAAATGCAACAACATGAATGCATCATCAAATGCCCCACCTAACAATTTCATTTTGATCTCAATTAAAATATTCTCTGCATTATTTAGACTCAAAGCTAGAGCTTATTTAAATCAAATTTTAGCTATTTTAAAAACTTGAAAATTCTGGGTGTTACAGAGATGGCGCTCCTCGCTGGATCTGAGGCATCCTCCTCCTCCTCTGGATCTGGATCTGAGCCATCCTCCTCCTTCTCTGGATCTCAGCCCTCTTCCTCCTCCTCCTCCTCTTCCTCCTCTGGATCTAAGGGATGCGGTGGTAGCTAGGGTTCCGACGATCTCTTGGGTTAGATCTCGCTGTGTTGCAATGATTTTTTTTTTATGTTTGCAACTGATGATTTTGAACGTTGCAATGAGATTTTTTTTGAGTCATTCCAATATATGTTTTTTGCTAGGTTGCAGTACTACTGCTTGAGATGTTATAGTACATTTTTTCGAATGTTGCAACATAATTTTTCAACGTTGCAGTATATGTTTTTTCGATGTTGCAGTATATGTTTTTTCAATGTTGCAGTACATGTTTTTCGTTGTTGCAGTAGATATTTTTCGTTGTTGCAGCAGATTTTTTCGATATTGCAGCAGATTTTTTCGATGTTGCAGTGCATGTTTTTTCAACGTTGCAGTAGATATTTTTTCGATGTTATAGTACATATTTTTCGTTTGTTGCAGTAGATTTTTTTCGTTGTTGCAGTAGGTATTTTTCGATATTGCAGTGCATGTTTTAAGTAGGTGCAGGCGTTCAGCAGGCGCAAGCGCGCAGCAAGGCATGCGAGCAACAACACGCGTCACGTGTGAGCAGCAGCACGCGTGGGCTCGCGGGGCACGCGTGAGCAGCAGCAGCAGAGCAGCAGGCAGGCGAGCAATAGCACGCGTGCCAAGGCGTCCAGACGCGAGCAGCAGAGAGAGAGGGAGGAAGTAGCCGGTAGCAGGCACACGCGAGCCGCAGGCGAGTAGGCGCGGACCCAGGCGCCAGCGCTTCCCATTCACCTTATGTGCACCCCCCTCAGCCTAGGACCATGCACCCCCCGTGGTCCGACGTGGAAGCATGAAAGCTCGAGCAAACCAATACCAATACCAAACACATAAATTTCTAATTATTGTTTTCTTGCTAATTGCAATATTTTTTTCCCAGTTGGGAGTATGGATAGGCTGGATGCCAAGTAGACCCATTTTTCATTATTTCATAATTAGGAGCTCCTATTTGATTGGTCAAACTATTGGCTTCAATAAGAATTTTAGGAATAAAAATTAGTTGACTATAGTAGTAGGCCATTTGAATTACTAATGTTATAACTATAACTACTTCCTTTAACCACCCAGGAATCCTGCCTCCTCAGCCCTTCTACTACTGTTCACTTTTTTCCCTTTTCTTTTTTTTTTTCTTTTTCGATTTTTTTTTTCACTTTTCTTCTTTCTTTTCTTTTTTGCTCCTCCGGGCTCGGCCGCCATTTGGTGCTGTTCAATCTTTTCGTCCCCCCTACGCGCACGCAGCGGAGCGCGTGAATCAGCCTAATATAATTGTCAAATAATCGATAGCCGCATCTAATTTCGTATACTCAATCCCTACAAAGATCTGAGTGATTTCCTATATTGAATCTATGCACAGATTTGAGGTAAATAATGTTCTAGGCTTACGAAACCCTATATATATATTTATTGATTTTTGCATAGTTTTCTTTGTTTTTATATATCAATTTGTGTAGAAGCAAGTATATTGTCTTAGAAAACATTGAATTTACCACGTAAAATTTGCAAATCAATGTTAAAACCCCATTTGGTGGAGCTCCGACCAACTCCTTCATACGTTATAGTAATACCGTTTTTATCTCTTTTATCAAAATGACTAAGAGCTTGTCAAACCACGATTTTTAGCTTTACCAGCTCCAGCTCCTATGTGCATTATTGTAAGGAGCCACAACTTTTTAGAGGCGTGTCGAACAGTTCAGTAGTGAAGTGTTGCACCCCCTTGTTTGAGCTCTAGCTTCGCCATGCACTAAAGGCGAAAGAGAACCAGGGTCAGAGGGAAAAAGTGATGCTCACGCTGATACTATCTGCACACCGGAAGCAAGTAATCACCACATCATCATGACATGTAATTTAACAAGTACTCATAACTCACATATTGCCTCTCTATCTCCGAAACAATAAATGAATCACACGGACCAATCGGACGCATGTACAATCGAGATACAACTAAAATCAACCAGCAGGCCCCAACACAATGGCGTACTTAATTAACACACACACATACACGAACAGATACACACATACGTACTGACTCTCCATCGTGGAAGAAACCCACAACGACAAAGCCACGAAGCCACACGCTGTCCCGTGAAACCGATGCACGCCAACTCAATTGGATCGACACCGCAGAACCGATAAATTAATCTTCATTCTTGAGTCTCTGCCTCCAGCCCTCGAGCCACAATATATGATGATTTTATCTCAAGCCTACGTGTATGGCGAGCAGGTAGAAGAGCTGCGTCGCTGACAGGATGATGGTGAAGGACTCCATGCATATCTGCACAAGAGAGATCATCAGTTCAAGGCCATAGCTGCTGCTGCTGCTGCTACTACTACTAACGTGCCATCATATGCACAGTTAATTAATAACCATGCCTACCGCCTACATGTCAATCTCTTGCAGATTTATTTCAGTACAGATAGATATGCTAGTAATTGGCCATCGATGTCGATCTTACCAGTCTGGCATTCCTGCCGTGCAGCTCAATCTCCTTCACCGCCAATCTGAAACCAGCAACCAAATTGCCCAGACAGGGGGAACGGTCAGGAAATCGATCGAGGATGGATGCTAGCGCGTCTGAACTCTGAAGTCTGCCGCGACCGGTCCGCGTGCAATATCTATAAATACGTACCCCATGGCGAGCAGGGTGAGCGTCCAGGCAATGAAGCCGGCGGAGGCCGCGGCGGGCAGGCTCTCGGCGCTCCAGACGCGGACGTGGTGGAACCCCGCGAGCGCCGAGGCCGCGCCGACGACCCCGGCGATCACGGCGAAGACGGCGAAGAACCCGGTCGCCGCGTTCCCGATGGGGAAGTAGATCGGGGAGAAGTGAGCCGGGAGCTCCAGGCCGGCGCCTGCATGCATGCATCAGTCAAAGAATTGCCAATCAGCTGATGAACGAAGCATTTAAACGCCATCGACATGACTACACATGAACAGGGCATATATAGAGCAAGAGTACAGTGTTATTATTACCGATGAAGAAGCCGTAGTTGATGGCGTGGTTGATGGCCCAGCCGCCCACCGCCGCCACGATGACGTACATGCAGAAGTTGAGCACCAGGAGGAGCCCGGCCACCGGCTTCATGCCCGCGTTCGCCATGGATCCTAACAGCTGACTACTGAGGATCGTCGAGGGCCAAAACGAGCTCGGTCGACTGGAAACGGATTGAGCTCGATCGCTGCCTTGCGCTAGCTTCCAGGGTGCACCCCTTATATATACACATACCAGCACCGTCGATGAAGAACGATGCAAATACTCTTTTTTTTTTCTCTACTAGATAGACTAGAGTATGAGATAGGGTAGCCTACCTGACCAAGCAAGGAACGTTGGCTGCTTGAACAGCCGGCCCGCCGCTTGGATGGATGATGTGATAGATGAGGCTTATTACGTGAGATCTGTGGAAAGCGTGATGCTCAAGGCAGGAAGCTAGCGCTAACCCCGCGGCCGGGGCTTTCAGTTTGAATTTTTTTTTTTTTTAGCTCAAATTTGAAACATATTTTGGATCTGACCCGTATTTAAAAATATTTTCAAAACTAGTCCGTTTGGCCCCGCCACCATGCATGGCGGGGCAAATGAACTGTACCCCGCCATGCATGGCGGCGGGGTCCAGCTGCCACGTGGCCTGCAGCCCGGGGTGCCTGCTGACGTGGCTCGGGAACGTGGAAAGGCGTACCCCGCCACGCATCATGGCGGGTTACCCTACCCCGCCCCCCATCATGGCGGGGTACGGCCATGGCCACTTAAACGGCCGGGCCCTTCTTGTTTCTGTCTTTGCTTCCATTCCATACCCCGCAGCGCCGCTATCCTCCAACTCCGCCCCAGCGCCCGAGCGCCCCTCCCCCCAGCGCCCCTCCCCGGCGCCCCTCCCCCCCAGTGCCCCTCCCCGGCGGCCGCCGCCCATCGTCGGCCCTTGTCCCGGCCACCCCTCGTATAAGGAAGGTAAAATTTCTTATTTACTTTCCGTTTCTATAGTTTAGTCATGTTAGTTTGGTTAATTTAGTTAGTAAAGTTATATTAGTTTTAATCGTATTGATATTGTGGATTATTTTTGAATTGTAAGAATTATAAGTGATATGTGATTTGTGTTGAAATAATTTCGTGGTTTTAGATGGAGGACTCGTATCGTGAGTCAATTTGGAGGAAAAAGGGTCGTCCTAGAGAGATGTACCCCGACGTGTCTTGCAAGGATGCGCCCATGCCTCCCGAGGAACCTTTCCCTAACTGTGACTGTGGTCATCCGGCGCACGTGGGCCAGTCGAGACATCCGGATACTGCGGCACGTTGCTTCTACACATGTTATAGTTGTAGCGTAAGTAATTGTGCCCTCTGTTTTTCTTATTGGTTTGTGATGTTGTATTCGCGATGAGATAATTGAAACTATTTTGTAGCCCTACTTCCGGTGCTTTTTCTTCCAATGGATCGACGGTCCGGACAAGTTTGACCCAAGGATTCTCCTTTTCTACCCCGGCATTGATCATTGCAAGCGTGAGGTGTTTACTCGCTGGGTTCCGCCCCCTCCTAACCCTCCTCCTATGATGGAGGAAGAGAAGGCCATAGCCTCGGCACGGCGGCTCGAGAATCCTCCGATCCTCCGAAGTGCCATTGCGGAGAGCAAGCCGTGATAAACCCACGCAATGAACAAGAGTTCATTTGTCCTCTACGGCGTGAAGTAAGGTTTGAGTTAACCTTGAAATGTCATGTCATATATGTGTGTTCTAATGTTTTGATTTTGTAGGATCGTGATTTTCCAAAGTGTCGTTTCGTGGAGTGGGTCTATGGTCCAAAGAGCCATTGGCCGGAGCCGGAGAAGAAGGAGGAGGTGCCAGAGTGGAAGAAGAGGAGGAGGTATATTGCGCCTCATGTGATGTGCAAATGTGGTGTCGAAGCTAGCTACGGCCTAGTCCCTTCAGGTCTTGGGATTGGCCACTTCTGTGGCCACATGATCGATTATGACGAGGTTTGCTAGGACTGTGGACACTTAGTGCTAATATTTTATTTTGTTTGTTTTGGTACGCTAACTTTGTATTCATATATTTGTTGTAACAGAGCACTCAGAAATGCAAATGGGAATCATATGATGATGTGTTTAAGTTCAAGGATGAGTATAAGACAAGCACATCTACACGCTTTGTGTGTGCGGTCCCGCTGCTGCCTCTCGCGCTACCGCCTATCTACATGCTCGAACTGCTGCGTGGAGGTAGTACCCTGCAAGCAAGCACCCTGATGAGCTACTCTAATTGTTTAGCTACGAACAGTTGAAGTAAAGAAAAAGCAAAGCATAGGCACCTGTTGCTCGGCCTGTGTGTAGTTCTCCTGCTGTGTGTACTCCACCCCCTGTGTACCAATAGGAGCACCGTGTAGCTATGAGGGACCCATCTCCTCGTGATCGGTGTACTCCCACTGGTGTACGTCGTCGTCGTCATCGCCGTCGCCACTCGTCGTGTCGTACTGAAGTTCCTCGTCCACATCATCCTCGTCCGCTGGACCCTTCCCTCTATTCTGCGGAGTACGTACAGAGGAGGACGCAGCCCTCGTGTCGCTAGCTGAAGCAGCTGCGGTGGACATCGAGGTCGTCTGGCTCCTAGACCACGTGGGGGTTGTACGGTGCCTCCAACGTCGTGTCTACACAGCTCAGCTTCTGAGCCAACTTCTTGCAGCCCTTTTTCATTCTCTACAGGTTAAGATGACAACATGCATTATTGAGCGTGAATTTTGAAGGTAATTGAGTTGTAGTAACGAATGTTGTTGTCAAAAGTACCTTGACAAAGCTACGAAGAGGGTTGCTCTTGTCGTCCCTAGTCCGGAAAAGTTGCCTGGAAGCTTCCTCGGAGTAGTTTGACAACTGTTGTGCCTACAACATCACACACAAGGTTACCTCGATCATTTTGAATGGATTGCAAAACCCTGACCTCGATTGAAGATGCAAGTCCAAGATACTTACCACGTATCTATTTAGAGGGGCCCTCAGAAGTTGTGTTTCCACCCTTTGCGCCTCGTCGAACGCATCGGCAATGTCATCCTCGCCGCCCTCATCTGCAGGCTTGTTGGTGTACGGGACCATGAGATGAGTCCTCGTACTCCGCTGCAGCCATTGTAGGTACTCCATCCATCTTGCCGGGTGGTGCTATGGTAGTTCGTTGAGGCGGGGAACATGCCTGTGATACCAATTAAGCAAATGTGCTTCATGCTTCACCACCCAATCTTTTTGCGTGGTCCGAAACCTTCGATCGATCCTGCAATGACAGATTGCATTAGCAATGAGGCACTTAAGTAGAACAAACAAAGTGGCATCGTACCCATGCAACTCAGCGTTGGTGGAGTACAGCGGTGAAATTCCCTGCAACCTCCCGAACTGTCTGTAAACCCTGCAAGGGTAGTGCATCTCGACCACGTGGAAGAAGATAAGTGGCCCTTCGTAAAGCCACTCGTCCCCCTCCTCCTCGCAGCGCGGACTAAGGTAGTCCTCTAGCTCCCACCTAGACCACGGTGTCCATGTTACCTGCAAATTAACAAACTTAATTTAGTATTTCCGGATCAATCGCATTGATAGTGCCTTTAGTACGAAATGTGGATTGAACTTACGTAGTTGTGTGTCAACACGTCTAGCACGTCCGTGTACTGCATGTACCTCCTTTCCAGGTTGCCCCTGACTACCTTAGCGTCTTTCCAGACGAAAAGGGCGGTGGGTCGAACGTCTTCGTGCTCCCAAACCTGCAATTAACACAAACATGGTGTCACAAATCTCTTAAGTGTTATGAAGAAATCAAAGTAGCCAATGCACTCACAGGCAAACGCGGAGGTTTAGTAGGCCTCCCAACCGGAAAACGCTCCCAAATTCAGACTTGAAGTAGGTACGAGCAGCCACCTAGGTTGGCATTGGGCGACTGGCGACGATAGGCGTTACAAAGCTGACGGTATGTCCAAGCAAGGACCGCGCTACCCCAGCTATAGGTTGCAATGTTCTCCAGTGGCTGCATAAGGATCCTCAGGAAAATCCAGCTGATGCTGTCGCTTGAGGAGTCGGGGAACAGGAAAGCGCCCAAGAAGTGCCACAACCACACCTTTGCATACATCTCGACCTCGTGATCTGGAGCACCAATCGGTGGCCCTGCACCAAAGTTCTGGGTTATCCATGACGTCGACACTCCTGAGGTCTTCCTGCAATTACAAGTAAAGCATTATTCTATAAAAATTGATGTAGCTGAAATGGTTGTATTAGTGATTTCAATGGGACGCAAATATGAACTTACTTTGTGCCTTTAACTTCAGCATCCGATGGCCTCCTACCACAGAACTGCTCCACCAAGCTAGCCAAGTAGACTCGTCGACGACCCCAGTCACCGGATGACCAGACAAACTCAGACACAATATCATCTTCACATCCTGCATTGTGATAGTCAATTCCCCACAAGGTGTGTGGAAGGTGTGCGTCTCCGGTCTCCACCTGCATCATTACAAGCTTGGTTGCACAAGTCCATCATCACATAGTGTGCCCTATTCTTTCCAACATCAAACCTACCCTTTAGTGTGAAAGCCTCGCCAAACTTCAAACTCAAACGGTCACATAGATCACTGAAACTAGGGGTGCCATCAAACCATTCCAATTCTTCATACATATCCTCAAACTGGCAATCCTCTCTCCTAACACTTCCTCCGTAAAAAAACTCTTACACCGTAATCCATCTACAAAACGATTTGACATCCAATTATCAACTAACCAATATGGTACAGTTATACTATAGAAATACAACATTAATACTACTTAACTAACTAACTAACCTTAGTACTAATTAACTATAGTAATACTACTTAACTACCTAACTAACTAACTTACTAACTAAATTATTAACTAATAACTAATATTAACTAACTAACTACAAATAATCGTTAACTAACTAACTACCTAACAATTTAAGTAACAAAAATTTAAAAAAATTACCGTGAAGGGAAGGGCGCCGTGCAGACGGCCTCCAAGCCGCGGAAGGGCGCGGGCCGCGCGGCCTCCAAGGCCGCCGAGGGAGGGGGCGCTGCCCCTCTGCAGAAGGCGGCCGCGGCCGCCCCGGCCTCACACGGCCGCCGGCTCGCTCGGGGGAGGAGGCAGGGCCAGGGGCGAGGGACGGTGGGGGCGGGGATGGGGCCGGGGCGGGGATGCTGCGGGCGGCGGCGCGGCGGGGGCGGCGCGGCGCGGAATGGAAGCAAAGACAGAAACAAGAAGGGACCGGCCGTTTAAGTGGCCATGGCCGTACCCCGCCATGATGGGGGCGGGGTAGGGTAACCCGCCATGATGCGTGGCGGGGTACGTCTTTCCACGTTCTCGAGTCACGTCAGCAGGCACCCCGGGCTGCAGGCCACGTGGCAGCTGGACCCCGCCGCCATGCATGGCGGGGTACAGTTCATTTGCCCCGCCATGCATGGTGGTGGGGCCAAACGGACTAGTTTTGAAAATATTTTTAAATACGGGTCAGATCCAAAATATGTTTCAAATTTGGGCTAAAAATAAAAAAAAATTCTTCAGTTTCAGCTTATCTATCGGTCGTCAGAGATCCTCTGTTCTGTTGGTCTGGAAGCTTGGAACTCCGGATGGCTCCGATGTGCTGGACAGGTACACAGGTACAGCCTTTTCCTGCGAATCCTAGACATGCATCGATCCTTTCAGTTTGCTTCAGGGCATCAGGGGCTTTGTTTATTCCTTTACAGCAAGAAGAAGAACGCGCCAGCTTTGGCCATCGATTCCGTGAATGTTTGGGAGACGTTGGGACGCACGTCTAGGAGATGCCAAGTGCTATTAGCAGAGCGATGAGGATGCTGTGGGCCCTGTCGTCACTCGTCACAGATAGACACGGCCTCGATCTAATTCTGAAGAAGAACATTCCGCGTTCGTGTAGACGGCAGCTAATCCTGCCGGTGAAGGTAGGAATGCCATAGCAGGGGGGTGACAATGAAAAGCACTGTTCGAATCTCTTCTGCCAACTGCCACTTAATAAACTCTATAATACAGTAAGAGTTTGATTAAAACGGGAGCAGAAGGGTCCTCTTTTGCAAAACAGGAGCTTCGTTCGAAGAGAATACAAAACTGCATGCTACCGGCAACCACTCCTACGGCTGGTATTATGCTCGAATTTATGATGAACTTGACCTGGTTTTATCTTGTTGTATAGTATTTCATCAGTTGCTAAGGCTAGATTAACTTTGCTGCTAACCAGATGAACTTGCACCATTCCAAGAAAATAATGGACGAGAAAGACAAACTGGACTGATCTTGTGAAATTCGAATGTACCTGCGGCATTTCTACCGTGAAAACACACTGGTGAATGTTTGTTGGGGGGGGGGTTTTTTGGATCACAATCCACACACTGGTGACTAGCGTTTCGCAATGTAGCAGGGCCGCACGAGACCAGGGAGCTATCAGACCTGTAGGCGACAGGCGGGCCGAAACTATGGAACTATGGCCCGCGATTGCGAACCACACACGTAACTACCGTGGGCCGGGGCGCCGTGCCATCGACGAAATCGCTGCATGCAGATGCCACGGCGTGTGAAGCCCATGTAATTCAGCCGCTTGGCCCAATAGAGACGACAGAGCCGGTCAAGTTCGCAAATCTGGCGATGCCGATGCTACTGCTGCAAACACAAACGCACAAAAATGTTACGCACTCCCTTCATTTCAATTATTATGAAGATAGTATAATAAGTTTGATTTGGTGCAAAGCTAAAGTGAACAATATTTTAGAGAAAGTAGCAAAACGTTGATAATTACGTTAAATACTTCAACCAGTGAGGAACATACTTTGGTTTCATACGACTGTATCGTGCCGCAATATTTTATACTACCATGCGGCCATGGGCATGGCACAGCAATGGACACCAGTCATGCCCAATCGCCGTCAAAGATTTTTTAGGAAAAAAAAGAAAGAAACAGCCTACAGCCAACGTAAACGTGCGCTATGCTTTCCAAGGCGCCGCATTCAGTACGCAGATAAATTCGTGGCCAATGATTTTTCTTCCCCCAACTAATACATGCATGTTTTCCCTCAAGTCAAGCCCAATGTGCTGTTGGGGAACCGAGCGTAGCTCGGGTGGTGAGCGCTCCCGGAGCGGAGGCCACCGGTCACGGGTTCGAGCTCGCTCGCCATGTGATTTCCCACCGGGAACAGTAGTTTCCAAATAAATTTCGTTGCCTCGCACGGACGTGGCACCACTGTCATATCTATCAGCCGTGTACTTCTAGCCTTAGATATAAGTTGTAGGTCTAGCTTACGCACTAGGGGTGTGAGTGTGTTAGAGTGTGTACGTGTGGTGTGAGTTAGTGCGTGAGCCTGTAATCGAAGGGTGAGGCAATCAAAAAAAAAAAAGCCCAATGTGCTGTTGAAAAGCAAATACTAGTAAGAAACTTGAGACTGTTTTTATCATAGCGTTTCCTATTCAACTACAACATGACAGTCAACCGTCGGCTCCTTCCGTCCCATTTCCTATCTCGAGTGTTAGAGCCCTAAATGGATTGTTAGAACTAAGAAAAACTGAAATCCTTCTCCGAAAAGCACCCGTTGTTTCGAATATATCCTGTGCTGGGAGACACGCTGAAAAAGAAACCCAACCCTGTGTTCATTTTGACACAACCAGTAGTATCCTTGTGCACAATTTGTACAGTTTTTCTCGCTTCTCATACTTCACAGGTCATCATGAACGGCCCGTCAAGGAATAGTAATTTGCACATGATGAGAGAAGGTCTAGTGATTACTCAAAATGCAACAGATTATAACTCTGGATGATCTGAATTCTTCATTCATCTTTCAGGTAGTATATACAAAGTAGAGACACAAAGCTTATTATCAGACCTTATATTACCCAATTTTAGTCTTGGATGCTAGAGTAGTAGTTTAGTTGTCATTGCCCTTCGCTTTACCAACATTTCATAGACATATTATCCATGCAGGTCAAAGATACAAATTTGCCTCTTCCAGCAGGCAAATGGTTTTATAGTACAAAAGGAAGGAGGAGTTCATTCTACCTCTTCAACACAAGCAATTGGTTGTGTAAAGAAAGAAGAAGGCGACTTGAAAGTCCCAAGTATCTGAACCAGCATGGAATCAGAAAATGGTAACCGACTGATCCGTGATATTTATTTCTATTTATTTTTGTCCCAATCTTGCCGATCGTTATCCAACGTAATCACGCCTGGACGTCCACGTCCACGTCCCCATCACATCAGGGCCGCCAGGCAGCCCGCTTGCAGTGCAGAAACGCAGCTGCTGAAAAGGACACGTGCGTCGAACTTTCACAAAGAAAGGCAAAAGGGCCGTGTGCTGTGTGCATGAACCTTTTTGGATGGATCAGCCGGTTGACCTCTTGGAAGCAGAAGGACCAGGATCCAGTCTGTTGGAAATTCCAACGGCCAAGTGAGACCGAGACCGGAGCGGAGAGCCGGCCGGCCGTCAAGTCGCCGGGAGAGGGCCGCCGCCGGGGGCAGGACAGGTCAGGACTCAGGACTCACCTGTGTGCCGCCTGCCGACTGCTAACGAGGAAGGAACGGGACGAAACGAAACGTCCACGCTTGTTCCTGCGCTCGCGGCTCCATTTGGCAACTCGCAGCCTGAGAGTTTTTTTTTTCCAACAACAAATGTCTCGTTTGGCTTTTGCTGTGGTTGTCTTTGCATGAGAGAGAGCGCGAGACTGACGTCATCGCTGGAGTAATCTGCTATCACGTATCAGGTTAATTTGCTAGGTCTATCGGTCTGATCACATATCTGCACCACGACTGCACGTGTGCTGACCTCTCTCTGTTTAGGGTGGGTTTAGTTGGTGAAAAGTTTTTGAAAAAATGTCACATCGGATGTTTCGTGCGATGTCGGAAAGAGTTTTCGGATACTAATAAAAAAAACTAATTACATAGCTTGTCTGAAAACTATGAGACGAATTTATTAAGTCTAATTAATCTGTCATTAGCACATTTATTATTATAGCACTTTAGTGTCAAATCACGGGCTAATTAGGCTCAAAACGTTCATCTCGCAATTTCCAACCAAACTGTGCAGTTAGTTTTATTTTCGTCTACATTTAATGTTCCATGCATATACCGCAAGATTCGTTACTGTAGTTTTTCGTGAAAACTTTTTGGATTTAAACACACCCACACAAGAATGGTTGCAGGTTTTCAACCCCATGTGTAGTGACTACTGACTACTACTCCGTACTACTGAGATCCGCTGCCGCTACAACTCCGCCACGCCGTCCCCTCTCCCCTGGCGTTGCCGGGCGCGTCGCGCGATCCCCCGACACTGGCTCGCTTCCCGCACGTTTTTCGCACTCGTCACGTGCGGAGGATCCGGACGCCGACGTACAAATTGGCGCGCGCGGGCTCCGAAGAAGAACGGAAGGGAGGACGAGGAGGAGAGACCGGGACAGAGACGCGCGCGCAAGAGAGGGGGACAGGACGGGGGGTTGTTACCTATCGGGTGTTCATATTCACCCGGTAGATCAAGCCCGGTTCCCCCAATCCCAATTCTCCCCCCAGGGAGACACTTGCGCGCCATCCATCCAAATCTCTCCTCCGACTCCGACCAAACGAATAAACGATGGACGCCGCCGCCTCGAAGCAGCAGCTCAGGCGGCTCCGCACGCTGGGCCGCGGCGCGTCGGGCGCCGTCGTGTGGCTCGCCACGGACGACGCCACGGGGCAGCTGCTGGCCGTCAAGTCGGCCGGGCCCGGTACGGCAGCCGCGGAGCGGCTGCGGCACGAGGCCCGCGTCCTGTCCGCGCTGCGCTCGCCGCACATTGTGCGCTGCCTCGGCTCCCGCGCCGCCGGCGGCGAGTACCAGCTCTTCCTCGAGTTCGCGCCCGGCGAATCGCTCGCCGACGAGGCCGCCAGGAGCGCGGGGGGCCGCATCCCGGAGCGCGACGTCCGGAGGCACGCGGCGGACGTGGCCAGGGCCCTGGTCTAACTCCACGGGGACCAGGTGTCGCTCGTGCACGGAGACGTCAAGGCCGCCAACGTCGTGGTCGGCGCCGACGGGCGGGCCAAGCTCGCCGACTTCGGCTGCGCCAGGCCGGCAGTGGCCTGCTGCGACCGCCGCCCGCTCGCTGGATCCCCGGCGTTCATGGCCCCGGAGGTGGCCCGTGGCGAGGAGCAGGGCCCGCCCGCCGACGTGTGGGCGCTCGCCTGCACCGTCATCGAGATGGCCACCGGCGCCGCGCCCTGGAGCGACGCCGACGACGTCTACGCGGCGGTTCACAGGATCGCGTACACGGACGCCGTCCCGGAGACGCCCGCGTGGCTGTCGTCCGAGGCCAAGGACTTCCTGCGCGTGTGCCTGCAAAGAAACCCCCGGCAACGCCCCTCCGCCGCGCAGCTACTGGACCACCCGTTCCTCGTGTCCGCCGAGCCGGCTAAGCATGGCAGGGCCTGGGCGACGGCGTCCCCCAAGAGCACACTCAACGTGGAACTCTGGGATTCCGACGACGACGAGGAGGAGGCGTCAGAGAGCGCGACCGGAAGGATCAGCTCGCTGGCGAGCCCGCGCTCGGCCTTGCCGGACTGGGACTCCGAGGATGGCTGGATCGATGTGCACAGCGAAGAATGCTGCCAGCCCCAGGTCTCGGAGGTGGCCGGTGCAGGTTTTGGCCGCAGGAGTGATGAAGCTCTCGACGCCGCCGAGGTAGGTCTCCACGTCGTTGACGTGGACGTGGAAGACGCCATTAGATATCCTACGTGCCATGTAGGAGTTGTTGAAGATTTCGTTAAGTGCCAGCAGAGACATTCGAGTTTGAGTGTAGGAGGCGGTATAGGGTTGTGCTTGCGCCCGGTTGCTTGTCACCAGGGCAAAACTGTGGATCGGAACTCGGTTGTCCTTGTAATCACAAATGAGAAATCAAGTTTGATTATGCACAAATTTGGCCATTTCGTGACACCCTCTCTGGCCTTGTTTACACAACATTTTATTCGAGTCCAAAGATGTTCATGTTCCAAAATCTTACGATCGCTGAGCTGAATCCAGCGATCAATCCACGTGCCCCCAACTTTTATTTTTGAAAAAATGTAATTTCTACGACTATATTTTTTAGAAAGTTACAAAGTTTTTTCTTTTTGCGACATGAAAGTTACAAAGTTGTACCCATACTTTTATATATAACTTTTTGTGGACAAAACTTAACACATATTTTCTTAGAAAATTGCAAATTTATGCACATAAGTTTTATGTATATGTGTGATGTTCTATGATATTTTTTATGATGTTCACTAGTATATATGTGATGCTCCATAATGTATTATGTGATGTTCTAAATGTATTTTGTGATTTTCACGTAATATATACATTTTGATGTTCTATATATTTTGTGATGTTTAATTTTTTAAATAAAAGAATAAACATCCAGCTTCATCCCTTGTGACCAAGAGAATCAGACAAATTATTCCAATAATTAAATCAAAACCAAATTTATTCAACTCAAAACTCAATTCTAGTATTATTCGACCATTCAAAAGAAGTATAACAGGTGTTTCCAGCACATGGCAAACTTGGAAGATTCCCTTCTTGTTTTCTTCACGCCGTTGTAACAGCGTCCAATGATGCAGCCAGCGTATAGTGACGAGATAATAATAAAAAAAAAAGATGAGAAAGATGACAATAGCTCTTAGTCAGAGTTTTTTTTTTGACAACGCTCTTAGTCAGAGTTGAACTTCATACCAATATAGATAGAGTAACGGTGCATCTAGTGGAAACAATTATAATCAAATAAACAAACAAAACTATTTACAAAAAGATATTAAAATAAAAAAACTCTAAATACTCGACAAGCAAACGCTCCTGGACTATTATAGCGGGCCAACTTGCTAGTTTTTTTTTTATTTTAGCCCAAACAATACTAAAATTTTAAAAAGAGTCCATCCTAAACTAATTTTTTTGGAACTGCCCTTTTAAATGCAAAGGATGTGGCGTGACTCGTCACTACAGTCACGTCGTGTGTATTTGCGTGGCTAAACGAACACGCTGGCCACTTTTCCACGTGGACGAGCCACGTAGTAAAGCTAGTCACGCCATGCCATTTGCCAATTTGGCGTGACACAACAAGCTAATTAGTAGATCACGTTGATTTGTGTATGATTTCGATTTCTAGTTTTTTTCTTGTCCATCCCAAATAAAGTATTTAGAGACCTAAAAAAATCTTGCGATTCTTTAAATAGATGCTAATAATCAATTGCAATCTATTTTGATTGGATCTAGCATCATTGCTTCAATAGTTATGAAACTAAAAATTATTCACATAGTGCCATATCTGAGTTTTCGTTTAAACTGTTTAACTCCAAAATGGTCTAATTTTTTTTAAAAAAGATTATCTAAATTCATGGTTCGGAAAGTACTATTTTTTTCATTTAACTTCCTTACATATGTGCTTAGCTGAGATTCAAAGTTTTGTTAACTTAACAAAGTATATGCTCAAAATAAGTTTAAATTAAAAATTAAATTTGAAATCATTCGAAACAAGCTCAATATTTTTATGAATGCTAAGGATTTGATGGTATCTACTACTAGCCGGCTACATAGAAAATAATGGCAAGTCATTATATAAGAAAATTGAATAAACAAGCAACTCTATTAGTAAATACTCTGTTAACCATATGTACAACAATCTATTGCACAAAACAGAGAGATGATGAGTCAAGACAGAGGCATTAAGCCGTACACGTAGATATAAAATGGGTGCCAAGAATATTTATGTTGTGCAACAAACCAACGAAGCAAATGCAATATCTCAACTAAGATATAGCATTAGCACTACGGGTGTTGCATCACTTCCGGATTAATCTCTATCTCTACACCTAAAATGATTGTAACGTCATCATCTACTCGATGATATCAAGTCTTGACCCCTACTCACGCGTATGTGTCTAATCTCTTATACGAATCATCCTCTACTTAGAGCTCATGCATCTGTGTTCTATCCGGCTTCGATACGAAGGCCGGATCGACGTGTCTGCGTCCGATACGAAGTCCTCGGAGCTCACGTGTCCATGTCCGATTGAGGTTCGTCTAAAATTTATGACCTAGTGTAACGCACGTGCATATTATCTGGTACAACTATAAAACAAGATTAATATAAATCAATAATTTTGTCACCAATATCAGCGTAATTTTGTCAACAATATCGTATGAGAGAAAATGTGGCCGCATGTTTTAACTTCGTTTAATTATAAGGTTACAAGCAAATTTGTCCAAAGATTGTTTCAAAAAATTTCAACTATAATAAGAACGGAAAAACATGGAGACTGGAGAGGGTGTGAATAACGTGAGCATTTGGATTCACACTGCCCATAACGGGAGGGGGTGCGCGAATTAGCAATCAGGCCCCGGCCCCTGAGACTGCGGCGGCCGAGGAGCAATACCCGTCGGAAGCAACAGACAGCAGGAGAAACGCCGGAAAAGTGCGGCAAAAGCACCCCCCAGAACCGGGCGCCTACAAGGTCGTTACGCCTTCCGCCGGCCGAAGGCTTTCAGGCAGCCGCCCGCGCACGGGACGCACGCCGGCGATATCCTAATTTCTTCTTCCCGGGAGTCCGGGACTCGCTTCTCGGCATCCGCAGCAGGTGTTCCATGTGCCCCTCCGGGTGGCCCGCATAAATAGACCACCCCTCACCCTGTCGTCACTCCAGGAAGGCAGGCGCCAGCTCCAAACGCAAAGCTTTCACACGCCATTTCCCGATCCTCCCGAACTTCACAACGGAAAAAACATGGATGCCTCCGCGGCGAAGCAGCTCAGGCGAGTCTGCACGCTCGGGCACGGCGCGTCAGGCGCCGTCGTGTGGCTGGCCTCCGACGACGCCTCGGGGCAGCTCTTGGCGGTCAAGGCCGCGGGCGCCGGCGCGGCGGCGCAGCTGCAGCGCGAGGAGCAGGTGCTGGAGAATCTCCGCTCCCCGCACATCGTGCCCTGCCTCGGCTCCCGTGCCGCCGCAGGCGGGGGATACCAGCTGTTCCTCGAGTTCGCGCCCGGCGGGTCGCTAGCCGACAAGGCAGCCCAGAGCGCGGGGGGCCGCATCGCGCAGCCTGCGATCCAGGCGTACACGCGAGACATCGCGCGCGGGCTCGCGTATCTCCACGGCCGGTCGCTGGTGCACGGCGACGTCAAGGCCAGGAACGTGGTGATCGGCGGGGACGGCCGCGCCAGGCTCACCGACTTCGGGTGCGCGAGGTCTGTCCGGCAGCCGTCTCCGTCGTCACGGCCAATCGGCGGGACCCCGGCGTTCATGGCGCCGGAGGTGGCGCGCGGGGAGGAGCAGGGGCCGGCGGCCGACGTGTGGGCGGTCGCCTGCACCGTCATCGAAATGGCCACCGGCCGTGCGCCGTGGAGCGACGTGGACGACGTCTTCGCCGCCGTTCGCAAGATCGGCTACACCAACGAGGTCCCGGAGCCGCCCGCGTGGCTGCCAGCGCAGGCGAAGGACTTCTTGCGCATGTGCCTGGCAAGAAACCCCCGCAAGCGGCCCACCGCATCGCAGCTGCTGGAGCACCCGTTCCTCGCGTCCGCCTCATGCGATGGCAATGGCAATGCCGATCCGACCAAGCATGACTGGGCGTCCCCCAACAGCACGCTCAACGCGGCATTCTGGGAGTCCGACGACGAGGACGAGGAGACCAGTGAGCGAGCGTTCGAAAGGATCAGCTCTTTGGCGAGCCTCTGCTCGGGCTTGCCCGACTGGGATTTCGAGGAAGGCTGGATCGAAGTGTGGGGCCAGTGCTCCCGGGTCTCCGAGACACCGGCCGACACGGTGACGGCCGGCGCTGGTTTTGCCATAGGAAGTGAAGCGTTGGATGACGCTGTGGTTGATGATCTCCACGTCGTCGTCATGGAAGAAGGCGCCAGTAGATTTGCTACATGCAGTGTAGGAGTTAGAGATGATTCCATCAAGTGCCAGCAGAGACATTCGCCTGTCCACGCAGGAGGCAATGTAGGAGTTTTCGGCGATTTGTTTAAGTGCCAGATACATCCCAGCGCAGGGGTAGGCAACAATGTAGGAATTAGAGATGGTTTTGCTAAGTGCAAGAGATATCCTAGGATGAGCGCAGGCAGAAATGTAGGAATTGCTCCTGATTTTGTCGAGTGGCAGAGACATTCTAGGGTAATTGTAGGCAGCAATGTAGAGTATTTGCGCCCGGTTGCCAGTCACCGGGGTGAAACAGGGGAACTCGATTGTCCTTGTAATCGAGAAGTAGAAGATAAAGTTGATTTCGTGCCGATTTGGGCATTTTCGTGACATTTTGCGTGGATGTTGCTTCGACGTTCCCACCTAGTGTAAATATTAATACAAAGCGCTCAAGGGTTCGATCAGAATGCTACAATTGACGGACAAATGTTGTAGAAGCACAATCCTTGACTTACCTTGTTGGATTCGAATATGGGAATTAATAGATTTAAGTTGGATGGTTTCTGTTCATCTTCTACCTTGAGCTGTTCTTCAACATCAGCCCCACACAGTTCACGCGTGCCTCTGCCTACCGTTGGCTAACCTCCGTTCTCGGCGGTCTCCCGGCCGGCCGGCTGCCATGTCTGGCCCTGTAATATATCCAGCAATATATCCAGCTACAAATACTCTAATTAACTAGTTACTAATATTATTTGTGTTTAGTATTTTTTCTTTCTCCATATTAATTTTTAATATCGTCTTGTATAATTAAGAACTAGTGTTCCTATTATTTTCTCCATCTATTTTGTTTTATTATTGCCTACCAAATGTCTAGTTCATCCCTGCAGTACATCCTCTAATCATTTTATATAATTAAGAATTAAGCATCCTATTATTTTCTTCATCTCTTTTGTTCTTTCTATTACGTCTACCAAACGTCTAGTCCATACATACAGTACACCATCTAATTAGCTAGTTAAATGTAATTAGTCTTTTCTTGCTTGCACTCGCTCCGAATAATTAATCTCTAATAGCATCTATATTTTTTGGGATTAGTCTTCCTTATTTTCTTAATTTGTTTATGTTATTATCGTGATTCTTTTCTCTGGCCTAGGAATTAGGTTGATATGATGAATGTCAGAGACCTAGAGCTAATTAATTTTGTTCTCTTTTTCTATAAAATGTTTAGTGTTTTATAGTTTAAATTTTTCTCTTATATTGTAACATAAATATTTATTTGGTTAGTATGTATACTCTAGTCCTGTTTGTATTTTTGTCATGCTTTATTGTTGTATAAGTTTGAATCCCCCTGGTCAAATTCTGGCTCCATCTCTGTCCTTGTGCCTACCCCGTCTACCGCCGCCGACGGCCTCGCCGCTCTGCTCCCGCGCTCTCCTCCTCTATCTAGCTAGCCTGCCTCCTCCAAGTCTCTTTCTAGGCGCTCACCTCCTCTATCTAGCTAGCCTGCCTCCTCCAAGTCACCTTCTAGTTTCCAGCGAACCTGAATGCTTCGTCGACTAGAAGAGTGGCGTTTGAAATTGATCTTGATTCCATACGCCTATGATATAGGAGATGTGTTCCATCGTTAGATCCTCTATTTCAATAGATGGTAAGATGGTATCTGAACACTACTACTGTTCGTTTCTCTTAATATAAAAAAGGATCGGAGTGCCTAATTTCTTAAGTGTGTATGCTGGCATCGTGTACATTTTCCTCTGACTTTTCTGAACCATCATCACTTCGTCAACATCAACATCCAACGACTCAAGGAGAATTGAGCTGTTTTCCGGGTCGCCATTCAGCTTAGATTGGGATTGGCTGAGACGTCCGGTTCACCATGCGAAACTGAACATTGATGATAAAAAAAAAGAGTTGCAATATTTTAGGTTGCTAAATTTTCAAGCAACAATTATAGACAACCAACTAGCACAACTAAAAGAACAACTCACAAGAGATAATTTATATTAAAAAAATTATAGTCAAACAATAATAAAGTTGCATGTTAACTTGACTAAAAAAAAAGTCAGGCACCTAAAATATAGGAGAAGTAAATTGGATCTCACAGGCCAATTATTCATCCCCAAGCAGCACTCTTTTCAACGGCCGTGTTCCAAAATAAGCTTTTGCAAGTCAGACAGGCAGCTCTACGCAAAGGCCCGGTTAAATTTGGTTTGTACACCGAATGAAAAAAAATGGTTTGTGTAAGTGAGGCAAAACTCGCAGGCACGTGCATAAAGCAACTAGGCTTTGTAAGCACCAGGCTTAACTAGAAATACAAATGAGGTCAGTAGTCTGGAGAGGTGAGGTACGGTTGGTGTTAGGAACTTAACGTAAAGAAGTCTGAGGAGTTGTTTGAGCTTTCTTGCGGATACAATAAGCAGATTATAAGTCGAGTTGGAATTCTTTACAACAACGCAAGTATGATTGGCATGGTGCACTTGTGAGTTGTGGACCTGTGGTAGTGGCAAGGACCACCCGTCACTTGCTAGAGTACTGCATCCGCTGAATACAAATCAGTGAAATATCTTGAGCTTGACTAAGTTTATGTTATATATATATATATATATATATATATATATATACTAAACAAATATCATTAGATTCACTATTTTTTTATAATACACCTATTTAGTGTCGTAAAAATTGATGTTCTTTTATATACTTTTGGCCAAACTTTAGATAGCTTGACTAAAACCAAACTTCCTGATTTGGAGACGTGAAAGTTCCACTGAGAGAGCCTTTAATTAGAATTTTTAGTATTTATCTTTTTAGCGTGATATTTATTTAGTTGAAGCATAGGCTTAAGTTATATAAGCTCTTATTGTATTAGCATCATGAATCTAATTTTAACTTCAAATTTTAATCTAGTTGTAGCAATTTTTCAAACCGCATGTTAAGTTAAAACTCTAATGCTTGTCATATCTTTTGTTCAAAAAATATTTTATTATAGAAGATTCTAGATCTTAGGCTACCCTTTCAGTTCTTGCATATAGCACAAATAGTTGTTTCATCTTGCACCGTGTCACTCAAGATGTTGAATTTATTATATCAACAAATTTGGGTAGTAGTATTGTTTTATAAAACATTGAGTTCTTAAATTTTAATTGCTAGTATTAATATGACAAATTTTTAGCCAAATGTATAAACTTATTTAAATCATCAACTTAAGAAATTTATTATCATGGAGTTTTAATATTACTTATTTAAAGTGAATTGTCAGTGTCATTGCTGTGTAGTTTGTTAATGCTACATTTCTCCACACCGGATGAGCTATCAAAATAAATATTTCTTCTCAGGTATAGATGTTCACTGGGTCTACATGGTGGAATGCAACATTATGTTTACTTTTAACTTAATAATGATAGAAGTATGTAATTTAGAAATAATATATATATAGCATACTTTATGGATACTAACTAGTTTTTGTAATAGCTTATATTAGTATTTATATGTGGATTTAAGAGATATTTTTGTTTATTGTTTTGTCACAGTTGCTGTAAATAATTTAGATACAAATTAAAAGATGTTAACCTTTCATAATAACACATATGGGTAATTTGAATGTAACTGTAGGGATAATTTCATTATCTTGCATAATGGCGTATGTGGGTAGTTTAGATATAAATTTGGGAGATTATTTGGAATTATCTTCACAATGGTAGATATGTGTAATTTAAATGCAAATTTAGTGGGTTATTTTGAATTATATTTTGTAATGATTAACAAGGGTAATTTAGATACAGATTTAGGGGTTTGTTTTAAATTATTTTTTATATAATGACAGAGGTGGCTAATTTGATGCAAATTTAGGGGATTATTTTTTTTATTTTCATAATGACAGTGGTGGTTAATTTTTTTTATATAAGAGAATAGATGTATTGGCTATTAGTGGAGATGATTATTAGAATCTACCAGATAAAAGGTCAGATGTTTGTGATTATTGTGAGAATTTTAAGAATTTATTTTTTTCTCAAACACGTCCGGCGAAAATTAAAGTTGAGCCTCAAATTAGTAATAGTAAGATGACTAAAAAGTTCAAATTTTTGGTGAGAAAAAACTAGCTGCTCGTGCAATTTGCGCAGCCATCTTGCTAGTGTTTTATGACCGGAGGAAGTAATAAATCTAACTCCGGCAATCTAGCGTTGTTTGTTTATTTATTACCTCGGAAATCAGTAGAAAGATCAAGCTAGCTTTTGGCCATGATTCGAGTTACAGTAGACGCGCGACAGTGACAACTGGGTAGATCCGTTGACACGACGCCGTGCATGTGCTTATACGGTGTAAAGCGCTTCCCAGAAACAATAAAACTGCGTAACCATCATTTAGCCAAAACCGCATGCCGGAGCACATGGAAGATGAAAGATCCTGCGAGCTTATCCTCTAAACGGCGGAATATGCTGGCCGGGGTCAGCGTAAGTCGACACCTCGCACTCGGGCGCGGGCCGTCTGCCGAACAAAAACGTGCTGTGCCTGAGACGCCATGCACTGCGGGCTCGATCGCTTTGCCCCAACGGCAGCCTCTCTTCCGGAAGGCATCCACGTCGCGAGAGGAATTGGGATCGATGACGAAACCGCAAACCGCGCCGTGACGTTGCCCATGAAGGCATACGGCATGATTGATACGGAGTAGAAGAAAAGAGAGAGCGTAACGCGACGGATCATCACTTGATCAGTCCTTCACTCCTTCCAGATCAGATCCAGACCTTATCCGCTGGAGCAGCGAGACAGAGAGGCAACGGAACTAGTAGTACTGGTCACAGGTGAGGCACTTGCTGAGGCGACCCAGCAGCCGGCTCAGCACGTGGCTGCCAATCAGACCCGGGCGCGGGAGGGCGGCGGCCAAGTGTCGAGAGGATGCACCTGCCCGGCTGCGAGGCCGCGGCCGACGATCAGGAGCCGTCGTCGCAAGTAGTAAAAGGCAGCAGGAAAAAACGCCGGAAACAGACCGAAAACCCACGACCGGATCCGCTCCTACAAGTTCGTTACACCTTCGTTTGCAGACACGGGCAGGCACTGGTAGGCGGGGCGACGAGAGGCTTTCCCTCACAGGCAGCCGCGCGCACAGAAACAAACGCACGCGGCCATTCCCCCCGCTCGGTTTCCGCACGTGTTCCACGCCCCCGCGCTGCCCGTAGAAATAGACCTCCCCCCTCCCCTCGCCAGATCACACCATCACAATTCCCATCCGCTTCTTCCTGCAAGCAATTCCTCTCCAGACTCCACAGCGGGAGCCGCAACAAGCAGACCCAATTTCCATCCATGGTGATGATGACGACGAAGCAGCTGAGGCGCGTGCGCACGCTGGGCCGCGGCGCGTCGGGCGCCGTGGTGTGGCTGGCCTCCGACGAGGCCTCGGGGGAGCTGCTGGCGGTCAAGTCGGCGTGCGCCGCCGGGGCCGCGGCGCAGCTGCAGCACGAGGGCCGCGTCCTGCGGGGCCTCTCCTCGCCGCACATCGTGCCGTGCCTGGGCTCCCGTGCCGCGGCGGGCGGCGAGTACCAGCTCTTCCTCGAGTTCGCGCCCGGCGGGTCGCTCGCCGACGAGGCCGCCCGGAGCAGCGGGGGCCGCCTGGCGGAGCGCGACATCTGCGCCTACGCCGGGGACGTGGCGCGCGCGCTGGCGTACCTCCACGGCCGGTCGCTCGTGCACGGCGACGTCAAGGCCCGGAACGTGGTGATCGGCGGCGACGGCCGCGCCAGGCTCACCGACTTCGGGTGCGCGAGGCCCGTGGAGTCGACGCGCCCCATCGGCGGCACACCGGCGTTCATGGCGCCCGAGGTGGCCCGCGGGCAGGAGCAGGGCCCCGCCGCCGACGTCTGGGCCCTCGGGTGCATGGTCATCGAGATGGCCACGGGGCGCGCGCCATGGAGCGACATGGACGACCTCCTCGCCGCGATCCACCGGATCGGGTACACGGACGCCGTGCCGGAGGTGCCCGCGTGGCTGTCGGCGGAGGCCAAGGACTTCCTGGCCGGCTGCTTCAAGAGACACGCCAGCGCCCGGTCCACGGCCGCACAGCTCGTGGCGCACCCGTTCGTCGCCTCCGCCGCCACCGCCCGCGACTTGCAGGACGCGCAGACGGCGAAGCAGGAGTTCCCGTCGTTCCCGTCCTCCCCCAAGAGCACGCTGCACGACGCGTTCTGGGACTCGGACACCGAGGACGACGAAGCGGACGAGATGTCGACGGGCGCGGCCGAGAGGATCGGGGCATTGGCGTGCGCCGCCTCCGCGCTGCCTGACTGGGACTCCGAGGAAGGATGGATCGACCTCCAGGACGACCGCTCGGAAACCGTCGACGCACCACCACCGGCAGCGACGGAGGCGGCCGCGGCGGCCGTCGCGGACTACTTCGTCTGGGCGGAGCCGTCAGATGCAGAGCTGGAGCATCAATTCGTCGCCGCCGCCGCCGCCGCAGATGTCAGTGTCCATCTACATCTCCCGTCGCGCATTGCAGGAGCGGTGGTAGCTGGTGCCACCACCATTAGCCAGCAGGGCAGTTACTTGCCTATGATTATTATGCATTTAGGCGTCCACGAAAAGGAAATCCCACGCCCGTTCGATCATGATGACGGGATAGAAAAGGTGGAATCCCACCGCGCTTGTAACAGAAACAGAGTAACAACAACAATGAAACGAGTTTCGTTAAAAAAAATTCCTTCTCGAGATCACCTGGTTGGCACAGCCCGTACATCATCATGTGCTTATGCCTCTAAGGCTCTAAGCCTAACGTGCGAGCACCGGACAGCTGGAAAGAAGTCGATTTCGTTAAGCACCACACCACTGACGCCGCCGAGGCCAACTTCGTCACGGTCGAACTCGTGCGCCGACGGCAATCCGAGCGTAGCGTAGCGTCCCTCGTTAGCAAAGTAGGCAGGTCCTTCCGCCGCGCGGTTTTGCCGTACGGCATGCTGGAAGAGGGCCAACGGCCAATCAAATGCTGGCGCGACGGCGACGAGCCAGCATGACGTCACGTCTGCACATGCTCGTGCTCCGCTGCTCCAGGCTGCATGTCTGAGTGGACATCACTTGATCTACTCCACGGGATGTCGACGCCAAGATTCTCAATCATCGGTGGGAGATCCGATGCGTTGCAGCAACCTCGCCTTCGGCGCATGATGCCCTTTTTCTGATGGACGGACGGTATGGCGGTGGCGCCGCGGGCGGGCCAGAAGGTGGATGATAGACGAAGATACTCGTCAGTAGGACAAGAATCTACACGACTTAAAACCCAAACAAGTTGGTTTGGTAAAGAAAAAACAAATTGAGCATAGCTCGGTTCGTATAAAAAAAAACGCTAACGTGGCAAGGTGGCATAACAAATGCCTTAGATCTGAGGCACGAGGTATGGTGATCCAGCGTGGAACTGCAGTGATGGATCGAGCTTTTTCCTCGGATCGAGTCCTCGCCGGCCTCATGGATCATGGATGGCTCATCTCATTGTAGGCAACCGGAGGAAATCCAAGGCCGTGACGCGAACACGGAAAACAACCGTGGGACAAAGCCCCGTTGATCTGGGGGCCGGCGAACATACACGATCTCGCGTCATGTGCGGATGTCACCGGCCACGCGCGCGCTCGTGCCACTGTGCCAGCTGCACACGGCCGGTGTTCGGCGCGGCGCCGGTGAGCGAGGGCGACCTACCATGGCCCCTAGATCTCGATATGCCCCAAAAAAGATGAAGCAGGGCACGGGCACGTGCTAGGACGCGGGCATCGTGGCCTTTGATTTGCTCTTCCTCCCTCTGCTCGACACCGACGGCCAGTTGCTCAACGCGCGATGATGTGACGATGAGACACATCATATCAGCGCTTCATCGACGGACTGGTTTGTTAGGCTGCCACGCGATGGGCATGGTTTTGTTTCGCCTGGATGCATGGCTGGATCTCCTCTGCTTTAATCACTGGCACGTTCAGCGTTTTTCTCTCACAACAAATCAGTCAACAGTATTTTTAGCCATAGCTTATCAGCCAAGCGAACAGGACGCTGTTCAGTTTTAGTATTAATTATCTTTCTGTTGCGGCTCCTCCATCTATTCCATAGTTCCGTTCCTAATTGATGGCCCGTTAGGCAGGCTGGCTCAACCGTCCGGAGACGTACGTACGTACGTTCGGCGTGACGGATCTGGCACATGTGTTTTGGTTTGGCAAATTGGGCATGTGCGTTCGTTTCGTACGACTAAGTTTAGAACAGCACAGCACGCTCTACCTACAGTGTACAGGGGTACTAGTATAGTACTTAATCATACTACTCCTATAACTCATTGGCATGGATCATTACTCGTAACCGTTTATTAACAACAACGGGGAAAGAAAAAAATGAGAGCACGTGTTGCTGGAGTCCACCAACTCAAAAGGTCCTCGCTCGTGGCTGAATTAACCAAGAGTCAGGTCTGCGATTTTGCTCGCCGCTCCCGGCGACGACCGATGCTTGCGTTTCAGAGTTGAATTGACCTCAAGAACTACTAGTAGTTCAGAAACAAACAGCACCGTAAGACTAGCAGTGCCCGTCCGCGGTACGCAAATCGCGCACGAGCCGAAATTGAGATATTTGCTTGGATACTAGTGGAGTGATACTAGTTGCGCTGAGGTTGGTTGGTGCAGTCCGCATCGGATGTTTACGTCCCTGTCAGGTAATCCAACCATAATCAAACCACCACCTTTTCTTCTCCAATCTCCATACTGTATACTCGGCAGTATAAGGCTATCTGCACCGCCGTCCGCCACCACCTCCTGCAGGAGACCGAAAGCGGAAAAACGGCCGCAGCGCTGTACGCTACGCGGTCCGCTATCCAAGCGGACGGCCGCTCGTGCGCTATATTTGGCGTCCTTGCAGGGTGTCCGCTACCGCGCGTGCGGGGCCCGCGCGTCGTCGCGCCTCCTGCCGCTCGCCGCTCGCCGCTCGCCGCGTGGCACCGGGATAGAGAGAGAGAGCACGGAGCCTCGCCGGCGTGGCGGCCTCGCGGGCGCGGCGGTCTGGCGGCGGGCCCAGCCGAGGCGGCGGCGCCTCCTCCCACGAGCTCCTCCACCGGCGGCGCTGGCTCCTTCCCCGACGGCCGCGCGGAAGCAGAGGAGACGCCGCGCACCTCGTGCTCGGCTCCGGCGGGCGTGACCTCGTGGGCGGGTGTGGCAGCGGGGCTCCGGCGTGCGCAACCTCACAGGCGGGTGCGGCGGCGGGGTGCCGGCGGGCGCGACCTCGCCATGCAGGCGGGTGCGGCCTCGCCGGGCGGGCGCGTCCTACTCGAGCTCGTGAATGGCGGCTCGCTGGACGCCGTCGCAGCCCGCTGGTGCCGGTGGGGCAGCGTTCCCGGAGGCGGGGCTGCGCGGGAGCAGCGCCGCGGGCCGCGCAGCAGCGCCGCCGCGGGCAGCGCGGGAGCTCCGCCGCAGGAGAGACGCTGCGGGGATTGAGAGAGGGGGAGTGAGGGGAAAGGGCCGGCGGAAGTGGGAGAGAGAGAGGAGGGAGGGAAGGAGAGAGAGAGAGGGGTAGGGGGATTTTTAATTAAAAAAAATCTTGACAAGTGGGTCCCACAGTGGATAGAAGATGATATAGAGTATGGATGGGTGCAGGAGAAAGCAGTATAGAGGAGAGAATCTTGATGACCAGGCTGAAATATTTCTTTTAGAGGATGAATATAGAGGATGACGAGTGCGGACAGTCTAAAACAGCACGGGTTTGTTTCTTCTTCCCCATTCTCCCTCGGCAGTTTCTTCTCTCCCGCGACTTTTCACCTTTTTAGATAGGAGCTAAGGTAGCCGAGGCGGCGTAAGCACTAACGGCAGCGCCGGTGCGCACGGGCAAACGAACAACGAAGCGGCAGTTGCAGTTTGGCACGCCAAGGCGACCCCTGACAGTGTCCTCTACCCGGCGGCGGCGTCAATACCCGGCTGAGATTTTTTATTTCACTCGGTCACGCTCTCAGTGGCCAGTGCCAGTAGGCAAAGTAGTTTATCCTCTTCCGGATGCACATGGCTGACATGCATACACCCACCTTCGTCTCATCTTCTGCAGAGATCAGATCAGTGCTAGTTTTACCCACCCAGAGTGGCCACTGGCCAAGGTCCAAGCCTCCAAGGAGAGTGCAGTGCTGTGCAGGTTCTATCTGGTCGGAGGGAGGCGCGGCGCGGACGAAAGAAAGACTCCGAGCCGCCGCCGGCGAGCCTGATAGATAGATATGCCGAGTGCGTACGTCACAGCGGGCGTCACCGACGTGCCCAACGCATCACCATCGCATCGCCTTGCGGCATCACGGATGCTCCGGCGGCCAAAGCACGTTTTCGCTGTTACCCGTCACCATCGTCCAATGGTTCGGCCTTTTTAGTTTTATATTTTAGTTGCCCTCCTTCCTCCACGTAGCCCGAGTACGGCGCACACTGCACAGGGTGACAGGGCCACGCGATTCCTGAGCTGCGTCGACGTCGATCACCCGGGGCCAAGTTTGCTCGAGGAATCCAAATGATAAAGTTCACTTTCGGAACTTGGGGCCTGCGTGCGTGGATCACTTGCTTGGAGCAGTGGTTAGTCCAATTAAAATTCAGGTAAAAACCTTCAATGACTAAAGTTTACATGACTAAAGTTTAGTCGTGTATTATCTACGTAGGATATATGGACTGCCAAGGAGGAGAGACTAACAACTCATTAGTTTTAGTCTAAAAATTACTCTACATTTAGAGACATCCGTTTGGATGACTGACACCCCTTGTGTCAAGGTCTTGGCGAGGTGACGCAAACCTGTGAGATGAGGAGCCGATCGGACGATCCTTCGGCTGACCTCTGCACGAGAATCCTGCTGGTCAACAACTGCCATCGCCCATCCCAGGTCAAATCTCCGTTGCTACGACGACCTTTGCTTGCTTGGCGCGGAGCAGAAAGATCGTTTCGGCTGCCGCAGCCATGCATTGTTGACCTGGCAGTTGGACGTACGCCACCTACCGAACACCGCACATCACACACACTGGGTGCATGCCCTTTGCTCTCCTGAGCTGAGCTTACACCGATGCATGTAGCATGTAGGGGTTCTGGAGGCGGCCGCGTATGTAAACTAGTCCGCCACGCATTTCCGCTCTCAAGATTCAAGAAACACACAAGCGGCAAAGCCGGGCTGCTGAGATGTGTAAGGTACGTACTCCGTTAGTTAGCGCACAGCAAGGTTGCTGGCGATTTGAGGCTGTCGTGCAGGCCACCAAATCCCTTTTCCTTCGTTGCGGATGGCGGTGACCTCGGCTCTGAGGATGACCACAAGTCTGCACTATGGAACACCAGCTAGCGAGCGCACAAATAAATATTCAGCGATTCTCCTCATGACTTCAAATACGCAATAAATTCCTTGCTGCGGCTTTCAATCTTTCTTCTCGTGAAAAATATTTTTTTGCATGGTGTACAAACACCAGCAAAGAGTCGCCGTGGAGAAGAATTAACAAAATCGATTTTAGGTGACGTAAGAGCTGAGATGGGTGTGGGGAACCAACTACTAGCAGGGGTAGCCTATTTCTGCTGCTGCTGCTAGAAACGAGCACAGAAGTCTCAAGGAAGAGCTTTCCCAGAGGTGGTGACACGTGCCGGGGTGAGCAAACCTTGACGAACTGTACAGGCTCAAGAGACCTCCCTCTCCCATATCTGTTTCCACGTGTGCCAAGTAGCACCTACTGTATGTATCAAACAAACGTGTACGCCAGCTTCATTTATTTTTTATATTTGCATGAGAAGCACACCACCAGGTTCGAAAGAAAGCGCCACTTGGCCATCGCTTGCATCGCGTATCAGGCATCCAGGCCGCGTGTCAACACGTCCAGACTTATCCAGATAAAGCGGAGTAATTTTCCAGTAGCTCAGGCCAGTAGTGTCCCCGACGAGAGCGAGAGACCCCACTGGTACGCAGTAGGAGTGCTCCGTTTCGCTAGCTCACTGGAAGCCGGCGGCCATCTAAGCCGGCGGAGTTCATCGTTATCAGCTGGAGAATCAGGCGCCGAATGTGCGCCCATGGCTGCTAGGATTGGTGAACGATTTGTAAAATGGTGGCAAATGCCATGTCCAAAGAAAGGATTTGGCCAGAAATCCCCAGATTGCGATGCTTCCGAATTGCCTTTACTGGTATGATCTGGCCACTTCTTTGGCATGGCCCCCATGAGCAGGGGATGTACTCCCGGTCATTCCCAACTCAGGCCTCGCCATGTTTAGTTCTTGAATTCGGCAGTGCCAAATTCACTATTCGACACTATAGCGTATTTCGTTTGTATTTAGTAATAATTATCCGACCATTGACTAATTAGGCTTAAAACGTTCGTCTCGCAAAGTACAACCAAACTGTGCAATTAGTTTTTGATTTCGTCTATATTTAGTACTTCATGCATGTACCGTAAGTTTAATGTGATGAAAAATCTTCTTTTTACATACTGTCAAATTCAGAAGTTTAGGAGCAAATAAAAAAGGCCAATGTTTCTGGAATGGTCGCATCCATCGCACCAGTTAGGCAGTTCTAGAATTTTTTTTTGTGGACCAATGTGAAACGGATAATCATTTAGCAGAATGAATAGTAGTAGAACAGAAGGCAGAGCAAAGAGGGGACAATTTTGCAGTGAAAAAGGACTTCGACATTTTTGACATTTCAATATTGTGACAAGCCTCGGTAAGAAATACAGTAGGATTACAGCGACTGCGAGCACCGATACACTGCTCTTCCTGCAGCTCAACTGACGGAGCAGTACCTAATCCTACAGCTACAGAACACTCAGGATCATCGCCCTCTGCGTCGGCGGCGTCGATGAAATCAACCTCTGTTTCCAACACCTCACTCTGGAACTGGCACTCGTCTTCGCCGGCCACATCTTTGGTTGGTAGTGGTACCAAATTGGTGGCCTCATATTGCTCACCGAGCACTTCAATCCAGTCGCCTTCTTCGGAATCCCAGTCCGGCAAGGCCGAGCCGGGGAAGGCCAATGCCTTGATTCTCTGGGCGGGGCTCTCTGACACGTCGCCCTCGTCATCGGAGTCATCGTCGGCGTCGGATTCCCAGAGCGCGGCGTCCAGCGTGCTCTTGGGAGACACCCATTCCGCCGCCACAGCCCCGTCCTCCGCCTTGACGCCGGCTGCTGACGCCAGCAGGAACGGGTGCTCCAAGAGCTGCGCCGCCGTGCACCGGTCGCGCGGGTTCCTCGCGAAGCAGCAGCGGGCCAGGAAGTCCTTGGCCTCGGCCGACATCCACGCGGGCACCTCCGGGACGGCGTCGGTGTACCCGATCCGGTGCACGGCCGCGGGGAGGCTGTCGTCCACGACGTCGCTCCACGGCGCGCGGCCCGTGGCCATCTCGACGACGGTGCAGCCCAGCGCCCAGACGTCGGCGGCGGGGCCCTGCTCCTCGCCGCGCGCCACCTCGGGCGCCATGAACGCCGGCGTGCCGCCGATGATGGCGGAGCTGCCCACCGCCCTGGCGCACCCGAAGTCCGCGAGCTTGGCGCGGCCGTCGGCGCCGACCACGACGTTCCGCGCCTTGACGTCCCCGTGCACGAGCGACCGCGCGTGGAGGTACGCCAGGCCCCGCGCCACGTCCGCGGCGTACGCGGCCACCGCGCGCTCGTCGTCGCCGAGGCGCCCCCCGCCGCTGCTCCGAGCCGCCACGTCCGCGAGCGAGCCCCCCGGCGCGAACTCGAGGAGCAGCTGGCAGCCCCCGTCGGGCTCGGCGCGGAGGCCCAGGCAGGGGACGACGTGCGGGGACCGGAGCGCGGACAGGATGCTCCCCTCGCGCCGCAGGTGCTCGGCCGCCGCCGACCCCGCGGGGGCGGACTTGACGGCGAAGAGCGCGCCCGAGGCGACGTCGGCGGCGAGCGACACCACCGCGCCCGACGCGCCGCGGCCGAGCGTGCGGACGCGCGTCCACCGGCCGCTGATGACCGCTGTTGTTGCCGCCATGGCGCTCTCCGCTCTGCTTATCTCCTTGTCCTGTTTTCTCGGCGCTCGTTTGTTCGAATCAGTTGGCTCGCTCCGGCCGAATTTTGGTTTTGTGCGATTTGCTGCCGCTTGTTTCAAGTGGAGCGCGCGTATTTATAAGACGGAGGAGGAGGGGCCGCGAGCGAAAACACAAGCTGCCGTGTGGTGTTGTGCCTTCCATCCGTACACGACGATTCCATTTTCCGTAGCGATTCCTCCGCGGCCGCGGGGGCTGTGGCGTGGAAAGCATGCGCCCGCGCGCGGGGGGGGGGGGGGGGGGGGGGGGGGGGGGGGGGGCTACGCGGGCGAACAAGAAAGACGGAGCGGGGAGACTGGCGTGTGGACCCTCACGCGGCAGGAGCGGCATGCCTTGGGGATTGACCGGTGGGGAGGGAGGAGCTGCGCCTAGGGGATCGGTAACGCGGCTGGTTTGACGCGGGAGCACGTGGGGAATTTTCTGGTTTTGGGCTGGGGAACTGGAAAACGAGTGTCAATTCGGGCGTGAGAGCGGGAGCGCTCCTCTCCGTTTCGCTCTCTCCGGTCCGGGGGAAGAAGGTTCGTCGTATTAGGCCGCGTCACTGCTTGTCTCACGTTTGCACAGGTTTCGACTACCAATTCATGCACGTTCAGTTCGTGACGACAATTTGATCCGGATTTCCGCCCCATGTCCAGATTTAAATGTTCGGCGCACGTTATTATCTTTATGGTCGTTGAATGGAAATCCAATCCACTCGTGTAGGGATTACAATAGGTGCTTGGAATCCGATGGGCCTAGCTCACTAGGGTAATGCCTGCGCGTTGTACCAGGTTAACAATATTTGAACATATTTTAAATTATTATTTATAATGGTAGATGTGGATAATTTAGATGTAAATTTTTAGATTATTTTGAATCTATATATAATAATAAAGAGACAATTTCTGCCACCTCTAAATTTTCGTCCAACTAAGACATCGACTCAGTTACTGTTTATGTTTTTCCATTTTCATGTCCATAGTCCTTTTTCTTCTCATAGATTTTTTTTTTCTTTTTCTCCATCTTTTCCGACCTTTTCCCAATCCTTGGTCGCGTGGGCCTCTGCGGGCGGCGTCTGACTCCAGGGCTCCTCCACCTCAGATCCCTCAACGGCGCGTGCGTGGTGGGGACCGGGCACAACGGGACCACGAGTGGGCGCCGGGCGGTGAGGGCTACGTCCAGGGCGAGGCAGAGCGCGACGCAGGGACGCGACACAGATCGGCTCGAGATCGGCGTCTCTGTTCGGTGGTTTGGGGAAGAGGATGAGAAAAAGAAATAGAAGAGAAGGAAAGGTTACTGGTGAAAAAGTGCAAGAGAAAGAAAATGTGGAAGGTTCTAAATTGAATTCAAGAAACTCAGAGGTTCATGATTTCAAAGTTCAGCTCAAGTTGGGCTCCCTGCTGCTGGGTGTAATCCGCCACGCGGGCCTTTTGCGGCGTTAAAGTAGGTCGGGCCGTGGGCCAAGTGCTGGCACCTTTCCTTTTTTTCGTTTTTCTATCTTTCTGGTAAAATAGCAAACTTGTAAATTACGTGTAAAATCAGAAAAAAAAAATCACAAAACTATTTTTTTGAACTCCTCTTGACTAGGTCTACACTTTAGTATGAAATATTTGGTGCAGTTATAGTCTATATTTTCTTTCATAAAATGATAGAGGATGTTTCTGTAGTCCTTAATTTTGCAGTGAAATTTTTATGGTAATCTTCTATTGATGCGTACAATATATGGTAAAAAAATTCATGTACAATGGACGCATATTGACTGAGTTAAAGTTTAAAAGAAAAAAACGTCCAAATGAATACAACGAAGGAGCATAGAGTACTTGAGGTCTATCTTCTGCAAAAAGTGATGTAAGCGGGCTTAATACCTACTGGCAGCCCGCACGATGCCACATGAGCCGCTTACAAAACTTGTGTATCTCCATGGCTCGGCCCTACGCTTGGTCTTGCCACCACCACGTAGAGGAGCTTCATTGCATTAGCGTAAGAAACAGAGGCGGGCGTGTGGTGTTCACGGAGTGCAATGCATTGGAGCGGCGGTGCAGAGCCAAGCTCGACAACTGGGGCTCCAATCTCTACAAGCTCAGTGGTCCTCCTATGTGTGAAGCATCCCATTGGGGCCAGCTCCCACGATGAGGTTCTATCTGGGACACTGCTCATCGGCGGTGCACTATCCTGTTCTGCATCACGCATTACGCTGAAAGCAGCAACACTATGGCGGTGGGAGTGCACACTTCAAAAGGCACGGAGGAACTAGGTGGACAGTCGCAAAAAAAAGGCACGGAGGAAGGATGTTGCGCACTACATGGGCGAGCTAGAGGAGATAGTAGCAGTGTTTGAGGAGATCAACGAGACGAAGGAGACGAACCCACAACTGCCATGGGTGTTCGCACACTAAACAAAATTCAACCATTAGACATAAACAATCATTTTTCACACCTAAAATCTTTAGTTGAATAAAAATTAGTATGTCTTTTATTAACCCGTTGCAACGCACGGACAATTTTGCTAGTTATGATAAACGACAAATATAGGTTATTTAGATCCAAATTTAGGGGTTACTTCGTACGTATTCTCATAATACAGATATGAGTGGTTTTTAGAAAATATAAAAATCCAACGTATTACTAGAGATGATGAATAGAATCTATTAAATAAATAATATATGTTTCTGATCACTATAAGAACGTCTAAAATTTATATTTTTTCTATAATGTCTTGTGAAGATTAAATGTGCATCCAGTTATTACTAGAGATTTTCATGCATCCATGCTCAAACCTCTAGCCAAACAAAAACCTAGGTCATCGTCCTAATAACGACTCATAGTATTACGGAGTACTCCCTCCGTCCTGGAAAGGATGTAAACTTCAGTTAGGCCACCTTGCTGGAAGCCTGTCATATACTGATCATCCATGATGACGACTCTGATCGAGGTCATCGTTATGACCGAATGCATCTGAAACTTCAGTTAGGCCACCTTGCTGGAAGCCTAGAATGAATCAGGCGTGCGATGTGATCTGTCGTTCGTTCAGAAGATATCAAACAGTTCAGAGAGTCCAGACGCCACAGCTCATCCATGGATACATACTCCAGCGTAATCAGAGGAAGCACAACTGTTCCAATCTCGTTTTCATGATAAGCATCTGCCCATCTTGCCAGCGAAATGATGACGATGATTCCCTCGCATCAACTGAACAATTTCCCAGCTCTACTAAAACTTTTGACAGGTGGATGATTCAGATACTCCAAGCTCACGTACAGCCACAAGCCAAGTACACTTGGCTGCAGCAGCTCTACTGTAAACAAACACCACCCGTGCCTCCGCCAGTCGCCACCTGTGCAGCGCTGTTTGCTGGCGAGCGAGTTGGCCGCCGGCCGCCTTTGGTTCGGTTTAGTAGGCGCGGCGCTTACCTGTCGCAGGTGCTGCCTCGACAGGTGTCCGTCCGGGTCACAGGTTAGCTCTGCGCTGCATGTGGCTTCAATTTTTTTGCGCCCTGGCGGCGTCCAGCAGAGCCGTTGTGTTGTGGCGGTGGTTTTGGTTCTTGGCGGGGGAGCGCTACACGTTGCGCGTCCCTAGTGGACGGGACGCCGGGAGTATGCTGGCCGTGTGCCTGGACCTTTAGAATTTCGTCGTCCTTTTTTTAAAAAAAGCAGTAGACGGAGAGGTCCGGAGCATGAGCATCACAACAAGAAAACGAAGTGCAGGAGGGTACGGTACCGTTGGAGGCAGGAGTACAGCAGTACCGTAGGAGGAGTAGAATAAAGCGCCAGGGCCAACCGGAACTGTCGAGATTAGAAGAACGGTTATCAGATGGCAGCTGCAGGTAACTAGATGGACCCGTCTCACCCCCCGACCCATCCCTCCCACCCCGCGTGAACGCCGCCGCCACTAGCCCCACGTCGGCGATCTACCGACCAGCAGCCAGCCCTCCCCTTCCAGTACCAGATCGGACATCCCCTCGCCCTGATCTATCGATCCATGGGGCTTGTGGACAGGTTTCGCCGCTCCCTCGCGTCCCTGTGGCTCCGGAGCCCCGCGCCGCTCCCTCGGCGTCTGGGCCTGGTGCCGCCGCCTCGGTCGCCGCTGCACCCCGAGCTGCAGTCGCGCACCTCGGCCGCTGCGAGGAGGCCACTGCCACGTCAGCGGAGCAGCTGATGGTGGACGATTCGTTCGTCCTTGTTGAGGACGTCGTCGATGGCGAGGATGAAGATGAAGACGCGAAGGTCGCCGTGGCTCCGACTTTGGCTGCGCAGACGCCGGTGCTGCGGACACCGGATCCCGCTGCCGCATCCACCATCCCCCCGTACGTGGTCACTGGAGGCAACTTGGGTGTCGCTGCCATGGGCTCCTCCCTCTCCCCATCGGCAGCCCCCCTTCCACCCTGGGGCCCTCTCGGCTGGACGCTCCAAGGCTTTTCGTTGGTCCGATGACGTTGACGACGGCTCCGACTGCGACTCTGACTCGCCGCCGCCTCAGTTGTCGTGTGCTCTGGCCGCTGCGGGCGGGGGCGTTCCCTCTGCCAGCGTACCCGCGGCCGATGGGCCTAGCATCGGAGCGCAGGGTCGCAGGCGTTCTCGACGTGGTCAGCTACAAGAGCGCATCCACGGCCGCGGTGCCGTGTGCACTGTTGTCCAGTCGTCGGCTGCTACCTCCAGGCCTCGGCTCCAGTCAATCTTGGTGCGAGCCGGGGATGGGATCCCTGTCCACGGTTCTCGGGCAGCCTCGCAGCGACGTAGGCGTGGTCGCTGGAACCGGAGACCTCAGCTGGTTCTTGACCTGCCGCTCCGGCGAATCGACAACCGTCCGCTGCCCCAGCGTGTCCCTGCACATCAACGGCTCGGGCCCAGGGTGTCCCGCCACCACTGCGTCTCTCAGCCGAATGTGCACGAGTGGATGGACATCCTGCAACGCAGCCAGTCGGTGTCGCGGAGATCGTCCAACCTTCGTGAAGTCGCTCTGGCACCTCAGAAGAGCTCCGCGGCCATGGCATGCTTTCGCGGTCGTTGCTTCCGGTGTCTCGCGCGAGACCACATGGTTGCTTCCTGTCGGGATCCGCTCAAGTGTCTCCATTGCAGAGGTAGCGGGCACATATCGAGGCACTGCCCAGCACGCCGCAGCCTCGACAATCGATGAAGTGCCAGGGCCAACCCTGGCCGATCTGCTGATCGACGCTCTGTCCACCAGCGGCTTAGCTTCGATGAGTTCCCGCCGCTCAGCAGGGCGCCTATGTCGCCTGCTGGCATGGGGCTGCAGGACACGGCTGGAGCCGTCTCGGTGGGATCCTTCACATGCCCGCTGGCACCATTCCCGGCTGGTCATGGCTTGCCGGCGGCTGGTCAGCTGGGGCACCAGGCGGCCTTGCAGCGTGGTGGCACCTCGTCGTCAGTCGCTCCAGGACAGGATCTCCAGGCCGTGGTCATGCCATTGGCTGACAGACCTTGGGACCCCATGTCCTGTGAGTGCGGCGTGCTGTCATTGACAGTCTCGTCGACCGTCGCTACGCAGGGAGGCGAATTGCATAAATGTATGGTGCACCTCGAGCCTGAGCTTGCAGTGGACCGTTGCTCGGAGGTTCCGCGTTCGGTCTTCGATCCCATGCTGGTTGAGGTTGAGGTTTGTCTGACCGATATGCCAACTCAGGTGGGTTTCACGTGCCAGGCCATGTCAGAGGTGGCCCAGGCGGTGGACCAGTGCCTCTCAGGCCCGACGTGTGCGGCGCCGCCCAAACCTCACCTAGGCCCTCACTCTTGGAGCTGGAACAGGCTGGGGGATCCCCACCCCCAGTCCAGGTCGACTTCCTCGGCTACCAGGAAGATGCAGACGGAGGCGGCTCATCCATGCTGGCTGTTGATGGCGGTGCGCCTGTCGCATCAACCACAATGTCGATCGAGGACTTCATCGCTACATTCAAGAAGCCACTCGTGCCGCCTGTCCTGTTGTCGCCTCCAAGGCCAAGGCGAACCCGGGCGGCCAGGGCGCGAGCAGGGGAGCTGGACGACTCGGAGCTCGTCCCCAAGAGGAGCGCTAGGCTTGCCGCCAAGAGCGGGCACAGGGAACCGAAGCCGGAGGCTCAGGCGCGGAAGGTGATGATGAAACGTCTAGGACTCGAGGTGGAGACTGAGCTACCTGATGAAGCTTCCTTTGACGAATTCCAGACCGCCTTCACCCTCCCCTTGTCGACGACGACGCGGGAAGCCATGGAGGCCCTCTTCCTGGGCGCGAAGTGGCAGGCCTAGACGGTCGCTTTGGTCTTGCCATTTTGGTTGCAAAACTTTATTATGTAATTGTTTCTAAGTGATTCCAGTAGCTAGGTGGTGCGGTGTGCGTGTATTACGAAGGCTTCTCGCTTGCGTAATCGCCCACATTTGTAACAAGATCTATCTTTCTCTTAATGAAAAATGGGTGAATGACCCGATCGAGAAAAAAAATCAGATGGCAGCTGCCCCATGGGCGGCGTTTACACCGATTTGCTGCGCTTGACCTTTGAAGTTATGGCACCCCTCCACGGCAGTTTGACTTTTGCATAGTGTGTGAGAGCACGCCAATGGGGACAGGCGTGAAGTCATCCTGCGCGGCTACAGTGCTGCTGGCACATTAAAACCGGGAGGTTCATGTAAAACGAGGGCAGAGAAGGCGGAAGAAGAAGAAGAACACGTCTGCTACTTGTTTCAGACTTCAGAGCTACCTGCAGTAGTAGCGCGAGTTTGATCACCAAACTGAGCAGCAGTACCGTGTACTTCGTCCGGTGAAGCGCACAGAAGTTTCGGGGCGTACATCGCCAGAGGTGGGTATCTCAGTTTGGTGCCACCAAAGCGCTGGCATGGATGCTGAGTGGGTCGAAACTGACCAAGTTAACGGACCAGGAGTCCTCTCCAGTATCCAATCCAGTTCACTTCCATCAGCAGGGCAGCAACGCCCTTCTACTTCTAGACAGAACACGGTCGCCATCACATATTCACACATCCATTTGCGCCCTGGAACATTCCGAGCCGTTGACTCCACCGAATCCTCGCCTTCCAAACATCTCAAGAGGCCATCCATGATGCATGCACACTTCTACAGAGGGAGCAAATGTTCTGGGCCTCTCTAGAACCCTGGGGCCTGGGCGCCGTCGTCCACCAGTTAGATCAAAACGTTCTGGAATTTTAATCTCGGGTGCCTACTACTTGCGTCCGAAAGTTGACGCGAAAGGGGGCAGAAACCACAAAGTGGCGAGGACAAGCGGAGACCTGTGAGAGAGGCAGCCGAAAGCTGTGGACTCTACCGTGGCAGGAGCTGGAGCTGGCGGCCAAGACCCTCCAAATGCACTCTCCCGTGGACTCCATCTGCGCTCCGCTCCAGTATCTTCTTCCTTCTCCGTTCCCTTATCCCCTGTGGCCCAATCGGACCGGCACGCGATGACGCGACTACGGCCACCAGCCACGCTGGGCTTGTGTTGCCAACCTTGGCGCGATCGATCGTTTCGACACGCGTCGCGGGCGGCCGGTACGTGACGGCCGGGCAATCAGCGCGGGGGGGCAGCTACGCTGACCGCCACGGTACCGCGGCGGAGCGAGTCTAATCATTGTGCCGGCCCGTGCTTTGACCGCGTACGGAACGGTGATCGGTGAGGCACCGCACCGAGCCAGCCGCATAGCAGTGCGCCGTGACGGAACCCATGATGCGGGGGTCGCGTCAGCCGGCGCGACGCCGTGCCGCCGGCCCCATCCGTGACCTCACGCGCGCACCGACTCGGCCGCCACCAGCCAGCAGGGCATCTCTGCCCGCCCGGGCGCCGCCCGTACGTAGTGAGGCGCCGCGGGACGGTGCTGTGGATATCGCTCGCGGGGGCGGGGGCGGTGCTGGGCCCCGCGGCGTATCCCGTTTGCCCGTTCCCCGTCGAAAGGGGCAGATGCTGCCTGGCCTGGTTGGCTTTGCTGCGCGAGTGCCTGTTTCTTTTCATTCTTCGCGTCAGCCGACGCCCGCCAGTGGTCGACGGTTTGCCGAGCCCGGTGGTTTAGGTTTAGTTTAGTGGAGGGACGAGTGGAGTACGTGTAGACTGACGCTGGCGGCCATCCGTGTCGTGCCGATTCGGGGATCGGAGAATCCACGGCCGGTTTCGCGGTCCAGAAGCCGTGGACTGGAACAAACGCACAGGCACAGCTGGTGGAATAAACCCAGGTGTTCTCGAACAATCAGCGTTCACGGCTTTCACGCCGTGGTGTTGGTTGTCGAATGAACCAGGTCATGCTATGTCAGTCACGTCGGTTCTTTTCGGCGCGGTTACTGCAGCCAATCATTTTTTTTTTTTGCCTTGGCGCGGTGCTAGTGTTTTAAGGCCCTGTTTAGCGTCCTCAGCTTCACTAATGAAGCTGTTTTTTGGAGAACGGCTTCACAGATAACTTTCTTGGTATTACAGCACATCAAAATTCTGCAATGGTATTACAGCAAGTCGTCTATGTTCTCTCTCGCCGCTTCCTAAACGGTGTGGTTACTGTGGCAAATTGCACGTGCGGCCGTTGCATGTGGAGCCGATCGTGGCCTGTCTCGCGTACCGATGAGAATTGGGCATGACCGCATGGGCAGAGTATCATGACGAGGGGAATCGAACAGAGCAGCACAGCAAAAATTTGTGGGAACCCATAACTTTATTGCATTAATGACTAGATTACAAGGCACTAACTGACACGAGAGTGCTACATGACAGTGCGAACTCAAATCGTGTTTCTCCTGACGCTCAACTGAAGCATCCGCGGCTGCTGGAACATCATCGCCACCGAACGGCACGTCGTCTGCTTCCAGTTCATCATCACTGCGGGGGAGCCCGAGGCCGCCGCTGCCGCTGCCGCTGCCGCCGCCGACAGCCATCTCCCCAGCTGGCACCGCCAGGGCGTTGGACACTTTGCCTGGCGCGCAGCGCGCCACCTGGACCGCGGCGCAAGCCTCCTCGACCTGCTGCTGCTCGCCGACGCCGAGCACGTCGATCCATCCGTCCTCCTCGCTGTCCCAGTCGGGCAAGGCGCAGGCGGAGGACGCCAGTGACTTGATCCTCTCCGACGCATTCCCTGACGACACCTCGTCAGCCGCTTCGTCCTCGGACTCCGACTCGGACTCCCAGAATGCGGCGTCCAGCGTGCTCTTGGGAGACGCCCGGCGCCGGGCCTTGTCGTCATGATCCGCAAATGCCACGAACGGGTGCTCCAAGAGCTGCGCGGCGGTCCATCGGTCGGCGGCGTCTCTCGCGAAACAGCAGGCCAAGAAATCCTCGGCCTCCGTCGACAGCCAGAACGGCACCTCCGGTACGGCGTCCGTGTACCCGATCCGGTGCACCGCCGCGAGGACGTCGTGACCCATGTCGCTCCAAGGGGCGCTTCCGGTGGCCATCTCGATGACGGTGCAGCCAAGCGCCCAGACGTCGGCGGCGGGGCCCTGGTCCTCGCCGCGGGCCACCTCGGGCGCCATGAACGCCGGCGTGCCGCCGATCGGGCGCGCGGAGGCGGAGCCGAACGCCCTCGCGCACCCGAAGTCGGCCAGCTTGGCGCGCCCGTCGCCCCCGACCAGCACGTTACGCGCCTTGACGTCGCCGTGCACGACGGAGCGGTCGTCGTGGAGGTACGCCAGCGCGCGCAGCACGTCCGCGGCGTAGGCACGGATGGCGCGCTCCTCGAGCGAGCCCCCATTCCGGGCCACCTCGTCGGCGAGCGACCCGCCGGGGGCGTACTCGAGGAAGAGCTGGTACGACCCTTCCTCCGCGCCCTCGCCGCCGCCGACGCAGCGCACGACGTGGGGCGAGGACAGCCCGGACAGCACCGCTCGCTCCCGCCGCAGCGTCGCCGCGTCGCTGACGCCGGCTGACTTGACCGCGAACAGCTCCCCCGACGAGGCGTCCGACGCCAGCGACACCACGGCGCCCGACGCGCCGCGGCCCAGCGTCCGCAGTCTCCTCCAGTGCCCGCTCACGGCAACCGCCGCCGCCATGGCTCCTCCTTTGCCTCTGTTCTTCTTCCTCCTCCTCCTTGCTGTGGTTGCTTGCTGCTTTTCGCGATGTGCTGGTGGTCTTTTTGTTTGGCCTGAGCTGGAATTGTGAGCCTGGCCTTGGATGTGGGTGAGTTGCGAGCGTTTATATACAAAGCTGGGCAAGGAGGAGGGAGAAGACGAGTTGGCGTTAATTTGGGTGGGGGATTAGTTTAGCTAAGAGGGTGTTTGGTGTGCGTTAAAGGCTCAAGTTGGGTGTGGGAGGGGGCGGGATTAGCAAATGGAAAGGGGGGAGCCGTGGGTCGCGCGTCGCGTCCCGCCCACGCGCGGGAATTGGACGGCGTGTGCTCTGGGTGCTTGTGGGTGGGAACGCGCGGCGCGGGCGGGCGCGACTCGTGCAGCTAATTAACGAGGAGGCCCTGCGGCCGCCGGCGCCTCCCGCGCCTGACCCTCCCTCACTTAGCTTGCCGCTGCCGGCGCGGCGTCAACCCTTGCCACCCCGCGTCACCACCCTGTTTCCTGATTTTTGTTGCCTTACTTAATATAAACATGCTTCGTTTTCTAATTGTCTCGTGTTACAGGGACCCGATCTGAGATCCCAAAAATAAGACGCCTGATTTGGAGGATCCCGACATGGCTAGCACATGCCAATGATCGGTATTATTATAGAAAACCTATTTGTGTTTGTTCAGGAAAAATAATACTCTACCAGTATAGTATTAGAAAGTCTAATCCTGTAACGGCAGCGGCCCCTGCTCGTGTTCCTCGTGTGATTAGATGGGTGAGCGAGAGATCGCACTTTTCCTTGGGACCAAAACAAGTATGTATGGAACACGAGCGTGCGCGTGCTACTGCTACGTTTCCCGGCCGTCGGTTGCGCTAATTAATCACCGGACGGATGCACCGGTCCAGGATCGTCGTTTAAACCGGGTCCAGTACAGCAGCACCGGTCAAGACTGGACGTGCAACGGCCGACCGACCCAACAAAGCCCAAGTTGCGACGGGACGGACGGCCCTCGCGTCGTCGTGGCCGCTTCTCCGTCTCACAGATGATACGGGTCGAACGCCGCGAAAGCGAGGTCCAGCGGCCGTAGCACGGTTGGCGATCGGGACCTGCTCTGCTCGGGTGCCGCCGGGGGCGGGAGACCTCAAACCTGGTGTCTGCCGTGTCCGCCGTCGAGGTCAACGCGTGCGCCTAATAAAAGGGCGTTGGGCGCTCGACGCTTTTCGCTGCGGCCGAACGCGAACAGAATTACTGCTACCGTTCACACGCGTGCGTAGGGGTCAGCAGCGTTTGCTCCACCAAACCCACCCCCGGCGATCGTCGGTTCGAGCAGGTAGGTAGGCCGTAGGCACTTGACTTGTACTACCACCGTTCGTCGGTTACACCAGATACCACAGTACCACACCCACCCTATCCCAACAACATGCTGCGGACGGAATTTCAGAGGACTCTGACGACGGGATCAAATCGATCAGGGTCAAGAGAAAGATCGGCGATCAGCTTCAGGTCCGCTGGTCGAAGTGATCGATCGATCGGTTCCTGTTCCTGCAGGAGGAGGAGTAGGTGCGCATGGATAGATCCCACTGGGTAACAAACTGCCTGCTCATGCCAATGCAAGTTCCAGTCCGCGCGAGGCGTTCACATTATGCCTGGGTAAAACAAGCTGTCTCCACTAGCTGCAGTTTCAGGCCGTGCAACGCATTGAACCTGGACACCTGGTGACTGGTGTCGTGTCTGCTGGTGCCACCGGTGACCGGTCTTGCTCTGTTTTCGGCTTTTTATAGGCCGGGCAGCGTGCGACCTCAGCCTCAGCTGTCTGGTCTCATTCTCGTCCCTGTGCGTGTCGATTCGCAGAAGGTTGAGGTCGAGGCTGGTCGTGCGCAACGAAACAGCATCGGCGTTATTGCCTTGCCCCCGGCCCCCCACCCGAAAAGGGAACTGCAGCTTCTTGTGGCGCCCTGCCGGCCAAAATGGCCAGACCGAGCCGCACAGCACCACACTGGCGTTATCATTCTTGGATGTGCGTCTGACGAGCTAGAGCACCCGGCGGCTTCCGCGGGGCGCGTCAGCTACTCTCCGTGCTCCTGCCGCTTTGCTATTGCTCAGCCCCGTGCTTGTTTTTGCTCCAAATAATGGAGGTCGGTCGCCAGGTGGGGCTGTGCCTGTGCCCGTGCGTGCGTCCCAGCGCGGGCAAACGCCGGCTGGATCACAGGACCGCAGCACGCAAACGGGAGTGGGGCCAGCTGACGGACGGGCGATGCCAATCCAACGACATTCCTGTGAGGCGCAGGCGCCAGGCCAGATTTCTTCGTTCGGCAGCGGGGGCCGGGGGGAGCTTGAACCGATCGCGATCGGGCAGGGTTTGGTCCCAAACCACACCTGCCAGAGCGCGACCTGTCTGCGTCGCGTGTGCCTCCACGCTTGCCAATGCCAACGCGTAGGATCCGGTGAGCGAGCAGCGTTTTTCAGGCGGCATATGCACATGAACCCAACACCTCCCTTGAGATCTGACTGACGAGTCTCACGTTGCTGCGCCCAACTCGGCGGGCACTCGATTCAGTAGCTCACGCCGGCCCAAGTCAACACACGCCGGTCCGGTGTGCAAGCAACTGGCGACTGGGTGAGTCAACTTGTTCGGTACGGAGTATAGTTTTACGCGGACTACAGCCTTTTAGTACTTAGTAGCCTCACCATTCTATGATTACAGTGTCTCCTCCCATGTGTGAGCTAACCCGTATTTCCAAGGCTGCGGACTCCACTCGACATTTGTTAATTTAGCTCTGTGGACTGTGGAGGTGAGCCAGAAATGTAAGAACGGGCCTCCCTTTTGGTTGAACCTGCTACCGAGTTTGGAGCAGGTCAGCCGTTTTGACATCTCCGCGAATACTTGTTCTTTTCTGCCGCGAGCCCGTTGACTAATGAACAATGTCAACGAACAATAAAAAATGGTTGAGAAAAAATGCACGGGAGATCGAAGCCGAGAAAGAATCGATCAATCCGGTCGGCATGGTTTTGATTTGATTTCTAGCAGGAAACGGACAGTGATGGCCGCGCCAGATGCTCTGAACCATGTCACGTCGAGGAGCAAGGATGGAAGAGGGTGGCTCCAGGTCGTATCTCAATTCTCAAGTGACAAGGAAAGCGTCCATGTTCGTGTGGAATGACGTCGCACCCACCATCTATCAACTCGCAGTGGTTCGCTGCAGCTGTAAAGAGGCAATGCGCGCGGAAGCAACAGTAAATTAACTCCGACAAACACAGTACAGGATATGCCGTTTCTCTTTGTGTTTTTTTCCCCCCTAACTTGTAGTTGCCATGTCAGGCGTCGATGTTTATAGCTTAGCGTCGAGTTTGGTGGTGAACCTGTCTTTTCCTGTGCTGATGAATCCGAGCCTGTTTCAGTTCAGTTTTCAGGTCAACCAACGAGTTTTGGTTCGTTCTGAACTTTCAACTACATATTACTAGTTTGCTTCCTTATCCTCGGGCACTGAAAATTAGTATATGTTTCGCTTTAGCTCCGGCGAAAGGCATGTCGAACACTTTCACTCGGAGGCGTGTCAAAAGAAAAGCAACCGCAATGCTTCATCACTTGCCAATAGAAAAATTGTAGATTCCTTGCAAGACTCAAAGATGGCCTTGAACTGCTTCTGCTTGAAACGTCAACCTGGCGTTGACACCCGGACGGTGGATTGGCTGGGCTTCGTTGCGGAGTCAACCTTGAGAGGACTAAAATAAAGTTTCGAAAGGAGCAAAGGAAAGAGAGAACCGCATTAGCTCAAGTCAATTCCTCAATGGACATCTCACATCTACATGTATCCATCATCGGCGATGGGCGACGGCCGGCGGCAGGCTACTTTTCCCTGACCTCGCCGAAGGAATCGACAGCTTGGGAGATGAAGTTTATTGCTATGGCTTTCCATGGTACCATCCTGATTGCAATTGAAATGCTACCGCTTGGCCTAACATCATCAGCACCATCACTCTCCACTAGCGCGCGTAATATAATATAAATTAAACGCAACTGGCTTAAGAGTCATTACCTGCCGGGCAACTGGATAAGGCAGCCTGGTTGCTGAACCCTTGAGGATCCGGCAGTTCAGCAGCCAGCCGCTTTTGGTTGGAGCTGCGGCAGGTAGTATTGCCGCCTGAGTCACCAAGGCATTTGTCCAAAGTAGGTCTGCAGCCAGAGGCTCACCCGTGGCGTACTATTACTACTACTAATACAGTAATACTACATGCTATAGCTTGTTAGGCTGCCTTCAGTTAATCAGTCTGCTGTTGCCCACTGACGATGAGGCTACAACACGCCGTTCATCAAACGGCTTCGGACAATCTCCGCATGCCTTTTGAAAGTTGAAAAAAGCTACCTATGTAGTGTAGCCTGATTTTTTTCCGAGGCTAAGACGAGATATGTATGGAATACGGATCAGTAGTTGGAGAAGATCATCCATTCACTATGGCATAAAGCTTGTTCCTTCAGAATATGGTTATGCATGCATGCTTGGACCGGATTATAACCGTATTTATTCCATTTCAAAGGCTTTAGGATTTTCTAATCGTCTACTAGAAAAAGCTTATAATAAATCTATTTGCCATTTGTTCCTTCGAAGCTTTGATTCTGATCCGTCTGGACCGAAGCAATATGAAGATTTCGGAATAAGATACTTAGAAGATGTCAATCATGTCTAGCTGGATCCTTAGTTTTCTTTGTCTAAGTGCTTATTTGGATCAAACAATTTTCTTGGCATTTTACAGCAGAAGTCCTTGTTTGAAATGGATGTCGCGTCGCAACATAATTCTGGTATGCATTGCTCGTCTAAGCAACCGTTTAGTTCGACTAAACTCTACACTGGTTGTTTATGTTTAATCGACCGTTTTATCCTATCTAGATTGTTGTGTCATCTGTTTAAATTGTCGTTTAGCCCGATGAATAATTAACCAACTGCTTAACGTTTAAAAAGCATTGTTCGTACTATAAAACTCCCATTGTGTATCTATTTTAATAAGAAAGTATCCATTTAAAAGGTGTTTGGATTATATATGAAAGAACCGAAAAAAGATGTACATGCCGGAATTAGGAACTCACCATACAGTTTAAGGCATTGTCTCCTCTCTCTCTCTTTAAGCTCCTATAAAACATTTTGTTCAATGATAAATGCTAATTACATTTTTTTCCAACTACCAAGACTATTAATTTCAATTAGTTCCTGTTATACCATTCAGGAGTCCCAATCGACCGTTGTCTCTACGAAGTACGGATATATTTATTATCGGGGGTTCGTAAGCACAACTAATGACATGTCGAATGGTCAATGTGTGGGACTTCGATGGTTAACACTCAACATGTGAGAGGTTCCAATAGAATTGTTAAAATAGCACAAAGGACTGCCGGCCCCTTTTCTTTTTCTAAACATTTTCTAATTGAGTTCAAAAATCAAACTTGTAAATTCAATAGAAGTTTGTGTAGTTGACCAAAAATTGTGAGACCAATTTTGTTCGGTTCCTAAAATCATGGTCTACCTGCTGGCATAACTTGTTCACATAGTTCCATAATATTTTCAAGAGTCCCTTAATTAATTGGAGATGCTTAATATTATTGGGATAAAACTTGTAGGAATTTTTGGGGCAACATGATGATAGTGTTAGCTCTAAAAATTCTACAGTAGCTTCATAATATTATTAGGTGCTCACTGTAATTTTTGTAGCTTCAGAATGATTAGTTTGCTAAGAAAGCTAATGAACCCTAGTTAAAATATAAATATTAAATCGATAAAATGAATAAAGCAACACTTTGGGTTTGTAGAACTAAAATATTTAATGGGAATTAACACGTTGTTCGACAACATGGATAAGTGGCTTAGTATGTTAGTCGTTGAGTTAGTTCGTTAGCTTGAGAGGCGTAATCGTAGTAGCAAGTTGCAGTTGTCTTTGATTATTTACGTTTCTATGTTGCATTCACGAACATCTTAATAGGAATGATGATGGTCTGTGGAGTCATTTGGCGTAGCGGAAAAGATGGTGCTTCGATGATCGTGTCACGATAGAATGCTAACTTTGGTTATATCTTATCCAGGCAAGTCCCGGTGCATAAACCCTATTATTCTGCACTTTATTTTATGCTTGTGCATTAAGATTAAATGAGTTGAGTGAAACCTAATTGCATATATATATATATATATATCCTTATCCTATGAGTCTTACTAGTATGACAGGCTCGTGTAGCTTGCTATGCTATAGGACCCCGATAGAAGTCGAGTGATTTCCTGTCACTCGCGAGAGCTAGAAAAAATATACTAATACTCTTATTATCATGTTACTCTCACCTGAAATATATATGAATAATAATTGGAGACCGGGTAGGACTGGGCTTGGATAGACTTGTACTTGGTTGGGCAACAGAGCGGGGCTCTAGTTGCGTTTGTCCCGCCTGTATCGATTGAGGATTATCCGTTGTTGTGGATGGTAGTCAGGTCACAGACTTATTATCCTGAGCACATACTGTAAGGTCCAAATGGCTAGAGGGGGGTGAATAGCCTATTTAAAAATCTACAAACTTCACTAAACAACAATTGTTAGTATAAAAGATGACGAAGCTAATTCTAGCACTAGCTCAACTATACTAAGCAAGCCATCTATACAATTCTAGTGAACAAGGCTATGATCTCTAATTCACACCAACAAAGCTAAGTCACTAAGCTACTTACTCCTATGTGATACAAACTACTCTAAGCACACAAGGCAAGATAAAATGTAAGAAGTAAGTAGGAATGAATTGATTCTTATACCGACGATGTAGAGATGAGATGTATCCAAACAATCAATCACACAAAGTCACAAAAAGAATCATCGGCAAGAGATGACACAAGATTTTTTTACCGGGGTTCACTTGCTTCCTGGCAAGCTAATTGACTATCAAGAGTCAAACCATCAGCGGGTGCCGCACATCCACTCACAAGATGGGGATCCTCCAAGCCACGAGCTCCACTAGAGTAGTCAATTCGCGAACTCCCGCGGGGAAGGCTCAAGAACCCATCACAATCACTTGGTGAGGCTCGAAACAATCTCCAATCACGAGCTCAACACCACCGCTGCTCCAAGCCGTCTAGGATGTCGGGAAACACCCAGGAGTAACAAGAAATCCGCAGCCAACTCAAGGATCAAGTGCCACTAGATGCAAATCACTAAGTAATGCACTTGAATCTCACTTAATCTCACTAGAGTATGCAACCAAGTAAGGAGATAAATAGAGGAAAAGTTCTCTAGCTCAAAGTATGTCTCAAGTGTTCAAACAGTCAAGAGAGAAGTCCTAAAGCCGGCCAAACATGTATTTATATGTATCCCTAAAAAAATAGAGCCGTTAGGCTCGAGATGCCGCTCTGCGCGCGTTGACCGGACGCACTGGTCTGATTGACCAGACGCGGCCAGCGCCCGGTCGCACCAGCGCGACCTCGCGCGATGCTCGCCACATGTCCCTTTTTGAATTTCGCTCGTTAGATTTTCAACGGTCACGAAACGTTACGCTCTCAGATAAAGTGTGACCGGACGCGCTCCACGCCACGACCGGACGCGACAGTGCCAGCGTCCGGTCACTGTCCAGAGAGGTTCCAGAGAGCGACTTTGTCGATCGGACGCGCCACCGCGTCCGATCAAACTTCCCTCTGCGCTGCTCTCCTTGGTGCATGACCGGACGCTCCGGTTTCGCGAGGGACCGGACACGCCAGTTGCAAACCCTAGTGCCCCGCACCGTGCACAGGTACTGCCACTGACCGGATGTGCCGGTCGTGCCGAGACCGCGTCCAGTCCAGCGTCCGGTCATGCGTCCGGTCACCCAGTGACTTTCTTTTGCCTCCATTTCTTTGCCTCCGGCGCAGTGGAAATAGACATTTCACTTCCACAAAAGTGCCGAATGTGCTAACCCAAACTCCTCTCTACCCCTCAAACTCTACCTCCTTCGCAAATGTGCTAACACCATCAAGTGTACATCACCATGTGCATGTGTGTTAGCATTTTCACAATCATTTTCTCAAGGAGTTAGCAACTCACTAGATCCTAAATGCATATGCTCAAGAATATGGACCTAGTAGCACTTGATTCATGAGATGACCGTGATTGCCCCTCTTGGTAGTCGGCTATCAATCCTAAACCCGGTCAATTACTTCTCTACTCATCTTTAGACCGACAAAAGAGAATCCTATAATTATACCTTTGCCTTGATCATCTCATTCCTTGTCCATCACCTATGTGCATGTTCACCATCATCTTTATCTCTATGCACTTGTGATATTATGGCTATCACCATCATGCTCCTTGCTCCTTCATTACATGTGTTGCTATGCCTAACTTAATTCACTTGACACAATGGCATTAGCAATTTGGTGTCATTAATTACCAAAACCAAACTTGGGCTTTCACATACTTGCTTATGGGCGCGGGAAGACTGGTTACTCTCTTGTCATGGGTTCCGTCTCTTTTCGGACCGACTGTTAAGAGTGGATTATTGGGTGAAGGTCTAAGCACCGCACTGAGGCCGGGCCTCAAGTGTTGGGGGCTTGGAGTCCCAGTTTGGATGGGGACCTGGACTCCTTTGACAGGAGTGGAACGGGTTGGTCTTGTTTGTGCCTGAGGTATAAATGAGGCATGTGTTTCGGGATACCTAGCTGGGCTACATTGATTCGTGAATCGCCGTTTCTACGTGACGGTACGACTTGGCTACGATCTAGCACCGTAGTAAGAACTGGAACTTGAAAAGAGGTAAAAATGGTTCTGATTGCTTACCACCTGCTTGAAAGTAGCATATGTGCTTATCTAGAATGGTTAGTTAAGGAACTAATGATGACGACTAATAAAATTTGAATATAAGGATGCACGTTTAGTAATGCTTCTTGCAGATGCAATAACCCACAAGCCAGAAAGCCTTGCATATTCTTAGAGTCTTTTCTTTCTTCCTGACAGGTAAGTCTTGCGGAGTATAATTGAGTACTCAGGGTTTGTTCTACCATGTTGCAGGTGACAGGAACATATGGAGCTGACACTTATGTGTGGAAACCTCCTGGTGGGCTCAGCGAGGATTTCCTTTACGTTACGGACTTAGGGTTTATTTAAAGTTTCTACAAAAATATTTTACAACGGAAAACTTATAAACCGGTTATCATTTCATGTATATAAAAGTTCATCATATTAATGTTCAACCTGTCATTAAATGATTTTTTATTGTCGCTAAAACTCTGATAACATTGCTATATTCCGCAGTTATAACCAATTGGTATAACACTCTGACGTTGTAATAAAGTGATGTAAGAAATGGTTAAGAATGTTGTAAACTTTATCCTCTCATTTACGATCCTAATGTAAAATGTGGATTTTCGAGTTCTCCCTTGTGGTGTGTTCGGTAGAATCGCATAGTTTAGTGCTCTCACTTGGATACTTAATGTCTAATGGAAGACAAATACTCCTGAGAGAGTATTAAATTAGGCGGTTCTGCCACAATGCATGCCCCGGCTTCCAACAGGATTGGTGCCCATTTGGTGCAGTGTCGTGCCGGTGCGATCGAGGCGCGCCTGGCGGAAAGTGACTGCCCAATCATCCACCGGACCTGCCCCTGCCGATTTTCGAAAACCGTAGGGACGCAGAACTGAACAGAAAGCTCGGGTACTGAATTCCAAGCAGGCATCCAAGCCCGGCGGCTCCGGCCGAGTGACCTAGGAAATCACTCAGCTCGGCGCAAAAGGCGACCCAATCATTTCTCCAAGGCTTCCATTAGCTGGCTCAAGGACGAATCTAGCGATGGGTAGGCGGGGAGGGGGGCTCAAGCCCCCTATAGCCGCCGATCCCATGGAGCCTCCCTAGAGCTCTCCAAGAATTTTTGCCATAGTTGCTTTGATGAGAAGCTGGAGCTTGAAGATGAACTTTCAGTCCCTGAACTTTCATCCTACATCCATCACTGGGCCAGCACAATAGAGTTTGGGTATGTTGCATAACTAGCTCCGATAATACTGTCACTGCTTAGTATGTCACAATGCTGACCGGCAAAGCACATGTTTTGAACCGCTGCAATTATTGCCGCTACTTAATTTCCGGTCAATCCTGGGATCTCGCCGCTGCCGCCGATAGTTTATTCCTGCCAGTTTGAAACCGAGGCATGATCGTGGACCATGGCTAATCGACAAGCTCACGTGCGTGCCAAACTGCCAATTTTCTTAAACTTACCACCTGCATAAAAAGCTATTGAGGTCATATTATTTAAAAGGGTTTTTTTTATCACGTCATTACAACTTTTCAACTTCATTATAGGGCGTGTTTAGATGTGAAATTTTTTGAGGAAAAGTTCCTGTAGCACTTTTCGTTGTTATTTGGCAAAATTTGTCTAACCATGGACTAACTAGGCTCAAAAGATTCATCTCGACATTTACAGACAAACTGTGCAATTAGTTATTTTTTTTATCTACATTTAGTGCTCCATGCATGCGTCCAAAGATTCGATGTGATAATTACTATGCAAAAATTTTTGGCTCTTTTTGGGTATCTAAACAGGGCCATAATCTAACTCTTCCACGTCCATGCCATTTTCTACATCTCCCACGTACATGGACCACAGTCGTATGTGTACACGAAAGAGTACGGACGTGAAGTTCCCGTCTCCTCCGTCAAAACGAGCCGCGCGCCCACGACGGCCTGCGCGCGAGGCTGAGCGGCGGCGCTCACCCACCGTGGCCTTTGGTCTGCGCCCCTGTCCTGGCTCGTCCACGCATCTCGGCTAGCCTCGCCGCGGATGCCGCGCCCCTTCGCCTCCTGGCCCGGCTGCCCCGAAATACCGTGCCGCGCTGTCGCAGCTTTCGCAGGAAGCGCCCAGCCATGCCGCCGCCGATCCTCCTGCACGATGGGTAGGATCAGGTGGTCAGCGATATCCTCCTGCAGGGTGGCGAGCCGATCCGACAGGGCATTCTCCTGGTGCACCGTTCGGCTATGGAGGTCGTCGATGAGCATCAGCTACGTGGACGTGATCCCCAGGGCTCCAGTCGAGAATCCAGATGACGCCGTGGCTGAGGCCGCCGAGCAGCTCTTCCACCTGCGCCTCCAGGCCCTCCCCGGAGAAATTGTAGAGCAGGCGGACGGTGAGCGAAGGGCGGCAGCCCCTGAGCCAGAGCACAGAGTTCTCGAGAACGGTGCACCAGGGTGGGGCTGCGGGGCGAAGAAGGCGGCGTCTCCCGCGATAGCGCACATCGCACGTTACAGCCTCACCCTGCAGTAGCAGAACGCCTCGTCGCATGTCCCGTTGTCGCCAGGGGAGGTACAGCGCCCAATACGTACGTACTTCCTCAGTCCCTTTATATCTATCGTCGTTGGTGTACGTATTACAAGTTTAACTCGATTTATAGAAAATACTTGCAACATTTGTATCTCCAAATAAATTTATTAAAAAACTAGATTCAAAGATCTTTCCAATGATACTAAGTATATACTATAAATATTAATTTTAATACATATTTTATTAAAGTTGTTTCTCGAGAAGCGTAAATGACAAATATTTAGGGAGAGAGGGAGGAGATGCCATTGCCATCGATGACGCAGCTGCCGGCTGCGGGTAGGCATCGTACGTACTACTCCGTCCCATAAAAAGAGTCGCCGTGGTAAGCGTGCTGGTCAAACTTTCTCAACTTTAACTACGTTTGTAGAAAATACGTGCAACATTTATATCTTTAAATAAGTTTATTATGAAAGTATATTCAAAGATCTACCTAATGATACTAATTATGTACCATAAATATTAATATTTTGTTAAATATATTTGCTCAAAGTTAAAAGCTGTTGACTTTTTGGGAAGCGAGAATGACTTTTTTTTTTTTTTTTTGACGGAGGGAGTACTTGACTTGCTTGCCGTCGTATCCACAGCTCGGTTGAGACCTACGTCGGTCCGGCTCCGTCTCCGTCCACCAGGCCATCATCATTGTCATGGTACAGGCCAAGATGAGAGAAGCCATGAAAACGAACAGGCCCAGGAAGCGAAACACCAGAGTCACAGGCCCAGAATGGAGTACGTAGACAGGCCCAGCTGCGTCTAGAGAATCGCTATGTTCCTAACAGCTGTCATAGCTATATCAGAGAGGGGAGAGGAGAGGGGGAAACTCGACTTGGTTGTTGCCGAAGTAGTTGGCGGCGAGCTGCGTGCGGCTCGAGATGGCCGGCGGCAACCTTGCTCACCGGAGCTTGTAAACTCCATACTATCCGGTTCTAAATCAGATTCATATTAGTACCCATAGTAGTATCGTTACAATCATCCATGGCTCACGCGTGCAGCGACTACATTCAATACGCCGGCTCCGCTCGTGTCCCGTGTCCGCCGCACGTAGCGCTCGGTCCGCGCGTGGCCCCCGCGCACGCCTCGGAGTCGTCGGGCGGCAACTGCATGTCATGGCGGCCGCGGCCGGGGACCTCGCCTGGGGCCGCTTCGCAAGCGCGGTGGGCGCGAAGGCGGTGAACAGCCACGCGGCAGCCTTGCCGGCAGCGCGCCGTTGTCGGCATCGCAGGAGGACCGCACAGCCGGGAGAAGCGCCGGGGAAGGGGCGAGCGGGCACGTGGGCGAGGACCGCCATAGGCGAGCGCCGCCGCTCCGCTGGCGCGCTGGCCGCCGTGGGCGCTCGCTCGACCGCCGAGGGCGGGGCTCGTTCTGACGGAGGAGGTGGGTACTTAACATCCGTATGCGTTTGTGTATGGATACATACCCGACGGTAGACCCGTGTACGCGGTAGGCGTAGAAATTATAATGACAGTTCTCTAGATAGACAAATTATAAAGACGTCTCTCTGAACTTCAAAAGTTATAATGGCGTGGATAAAAAAAACCTATTTAAAACCGGAATCTTGTATGCTTTTAATCTCGAACTTTTCTCTTCGAAAAACAGCAAGAGCACTGTTATATATCACTGCTATATATCACATATAATGAGGAGAAAAGCATACTAGAGTCTTACAAAGCTGATTACATTGTAGAAAATTATAAACATTAGAAAAACCATACACTCGAGATCATTAAGAAATTAAACTAACTCCACACGCGTCCTGCATCAGACATTACTTGCAAGCTATGTTCGCTCTGTCCAAGAATGGTGGGAGAACGATTCGCTAGGTAGCCTTTTGGTACAGCGCAGCAACAACAATCTACAACTGCTCTCTTATGTTCGCTTGAACTTATCAGTCCAGCTTATTCGCCATGATATAGTAATTTTTTCTCACATCAAAATAGCATCAGCTCGGCTTATCAACCGAAAAACCATCAGCCATGGTACATATCCTTCTAACTAGTGACACTACTGAGGCTTTGTTGGGATATTGTCATATTCACCTCAATCCATATGTATTGGTGTGGATTGTAGTGGAACTCAAATCTCAATCCACATGTATTGGTGTGGATTGGGGTGTAATTTAATTTAGGTTCCACTTTAATCCACCCCAACCTATATGGATTGAGGTGAATACGATAGCATCCAAACAAGACCTAGTATTGATGAGTTCCCACTGTATACACCTAGCTCTAGCTACCATCGTTACAGGGATATATAGAGACTATGCAATTCGATACAGATAAAGATCAAAGCAGCATATAATAATTAATAAATGTCTTTCCGAAACAACTTATTATACAATGATGTAAATTAGTATTATGACTTACAAACATGTTAGAGAATGAGTCATCAGCCATGCATTACGCGGGTTCCGGATGGGCAAATTCCTACCAGATAATTACCTATTTATAATAAAAGAGTATGAGCCGTACAAAGTGGTTGCAAGCAGGGGCTTCTCCGAGCAAACATTGATCCTGAAGGCCTCGAAACAAACCTCACGCTTACGAAGCTAGTAGGCATGTGATTAGCACAGACAAACGGGCCAAATGGGTTGTCTACTACGCGTCGTTGTCTATTGTGGGCCATTCTTTGCCCTAAGGACTTAGCCATGTCAGTCAACGTCCCCAATATATCAGTCAACGGGCCATTCTTCTTTGTTCTCCTCCAAAAGGCCGAAACACCCATTAGGTAAAAACACACGGCAATATCCTCTATTAGCATTTTTTTCTCTATATATAAATATGATAAACCCCTATAAATGCAAGTGCACACACTTAACACTTATGTATACCTCTAGCAAAGAGCCGGTAGATTATAAGATTAACAAAATCACATAGATGTCTCAGAATTGACGGACATATCACCTATTGCTAGAATTACCCATAAACACATGTGAGTTAGAATCTTAAACTCAAATGGACAGATTTTACCATAAGAAATATAACCAACTAAGCTACACTCACTTCTGCATCATCTGGTAGCATTTTTATTTGAGTGACAATAATCTCGTCATAGCGCGCTATGTATTTGAATCATGCTAAAAGGTCTCATGAGCATCATCCAAGAGCGGTGAATTGGGTGTCGAATTATAAACTTAAATTATACGGCTCAATTTAAACTACCACTAGAAATCCCATAAACGAATCTAGCAATATGTGTAATTAAGATTTTTTTCCTAGCGTGCTCTAACTTACCCTTGGCCAGATGGTGGTGATATTGTAATGTTGCGAATCAACGTGGAGCAAGCTTTAGAATAATTAATTACTATCATATTAGTGGGTATCAGCTATTGTATTGGACGTAAGATTTTTTCTGGTTAGATTTTAAATGGACTTTTTTCCAGTGGATTTATATATATCTCGATCCATAACCACCTTTTAGTCGTGCGTTATAAAAAGGTTTGATGGAGTCTCTAATTTAAAACATTCCGATTCCTTGAGAAGTAAGCAGTGTGCTGTCTGCTGCGTGCAGGACACGGTGGTTGCGAGAGTTGCTTAACCGACATTTGGTGTGGCAATGTAGAGAAAGCCCGTTTCCTTTTTATGCTCGTGGCTAGGATTATCTGCATATTTTTCAGTGTGCATGAACAACGTGCCAATGCGCCAGTACGCGCTGGCGGTTGGCCGTCGGTTGGTTGGTTGATTTGTTCTGCGCTAGAGTTTTTTTATATATAAAAATATGTGCTAGAGAAATTAAAGCTGAGCACAGCATAGAGGTAGCTCGGGCGTTGCTCTCATTCCTACCGTCGTACGCCCTCCTTTTCGTAAGCCCAGCCATGACGATTTCACTTCCTTTCAATTTCAAGCTTGTTCTCGTGCTCCTCGTGGCCATTTCCATGCCACTACTGGAGGCTCGACCACTTGGTACACGTCTCCTTATTAGTTCTTACCATGTCGAATTGGCCGCAGTGAAGCAGCCGTACGTCGTAATTTACGTGTTCTTTTGATCCCATCATCTGCAGGTGTATGTGTATACACGATGGTCATCACAGCTCGCTGCTACCGTTAGCCAAGGAAACGTCGAATTCAGACGACGCCCTCTTTGGTAACAGCGGAGACAGTGTCGCCTCGGCCTCGCCGTCGTCGCCGGACGACGCGCTACACCAGCTCGCGCGCTCGCCGCCGTCACCGCGGCCGCTCTCTCGCCAGCCCATGAGCGGCGGCGCAGGGCAGCTCTCGGCTAGTAGTGGACCAGGAGTAGGTGGGCCGAAGCCGCCGCACCGGCTGAGTAGCGCGAAGGGCGGGCCCAGGCCCAGGCCGCCTCGGACGTGCTCCTCCGTGTGCTGCAGAGGGTGGTTGTTAGTCTTGGTCAGAGTAGCTCCAGTGCGGTTCATATTTCGGATGTTGTTCGAGGTATGCATTCGAACCAAATGTAGTCACGTTGATAAACAGCGTGTCGATGTAGTACCAACCACCCAACAATCAAAATGTACGCTAAGGCAGGCATGTTGATGCAGGCAAAGCAACGCCGGAAAATTACGGATGCGTCAACCGTGCAATAGTAGTGGTCTGGTTGCGGGTCGTTTTCTTACATGCGCATGGAAAGCACGGAGTCTGAAAATCGGTGAAAATCACTGATACACACACTTCACACAGAGTCTGAAAATCGGTGAGCACGGCACGCTCGGCTCGTAGGAGTACTAGGCGTGTAGCGGAATTCTTTCCGTCCGTCCTAACGATCGGACGTGAGCCGTCCGCCGAGCACATGTTCCCACGCATACGGTTTGCCTGCGATTAGGCTGTTACATTAGGTTTTTCTATAGACATAGTTTGTGACTTTTGTTATGTATCTTCTACATTTGTGTGATTTGCTTGATATACCAAAACATTATTGTATTGTGGTATATTCCTATGATGACATGCTTGGTGTTCCATGGTTATTTTTCTTGTTTCGTTAGTGTTGATGTGATGCTCTTTATTAAAATATTCCGTTCGAAACATTCATTGTTGTTGGTGCCGTCTCTATATACAAGATAGTAAATAGAGTTAGAATAGTGCGCGCACATCATACCCATGTGAGCACAACAAGTACAAAGTGTTCAGTCTAGTAGCTTCCCTTTTTTCGAGACCTAGAACAGTGCACGCACATCATACCCATGTGAGCACCTCCTAAGAATTGAGTTGGACCAACAAATCTCGAGATTAACAAAGTCACTATAGACGAGCACTCGTGTGAAGTCAAAAGAACCCGTGTGAAGTCAAAAGAACCCGTGTTAAATCCTGAAATAAATCAAGAAAAATACGAGCACCCGTGTGAAGTCAAAAGAACTTAACACAAATAGACAGAGTTCACCCTAAGAAACCCAACCAGCTAAGCTAAGCTCAGTTCATGTTTGGTAACCTTGGTCATCAAGGGAACTCTAGGGTTTCTGGGCGTCTTGGCATCCAGTTTAGCTCTACCCGATGATGATAGCTTAGATGACGAGTCACTGAGGTCTGCATCTCCGCCTCCGCATATGCCACCACGACCACATGACTTTAAGGCTAGTGGATCCAGCTCTGCCCGTCCTACTGTACCTCCAGCCACAGACCCAACGTCGGCTGCACTCCTTGAGCGAATTATCTCTGAGTAGTAGAGACAGGCAGCTGAGCAGCAGAGGTTGGCTGCCGAGCAGGCACGCCGAGAGACGAAGGCCCGTTTCGAGCAGAACCACCTAGCCGATGGGATGCTTACCTTGTTTGAGAACATTCAGGTTTGGCAGGTTCAGTTCCAGCAGCACATGCTTGCTAGTGATGCACACAACTTCACATACTTCCAGCACATTCCGCAGGAGACAGGAGTGTCAGTGCCACCAGCTCTGCGGCAAAAGGCGACACGACGGGGGTTGGGGGGGGGGGGGGGCGCTCAAGCCCCCTACCGCCGTTGATCCCATGGAGCCTCCTAGAGTCCCTCCAAGAATTTAGGTTGCTTTAAGGAGGAGAGGTTGGAGGCTGAAGGTGAACTATCAGCCTCCATGAATTTTCATGTTTCTCCAAGGCTACGATTGGTTGGCTCAGCCGAGTTTGGGTAATACACAAAACAATGCCAATCTCTCGTTCTGGATGATCAGAAGTTCATGCATACATGTATGCATTTTGCGTGCTCACCCATGGTTCAATCATGTTTAGAGTTAGAAAGAAGCTTTTCGGATAGCAACTTTTGTTTCCGTACTGTGTTTAGTATTTAAGACGGTATCTTTATAGGAAGACAGAAACCGGACCTCACAGAAACACAGGAATAGAGAAAAGGGCCTAAAATGTCATGTGCTACATCCATCTGTCCCAGAAATAATACAATTAATTCTAAGTTTCTTTGGAGTTAAACTTATTTAATTTTAACTAAGTTTCTAGTCATATTTTTTGAGAACAGAGGGGATATAAAGGAATACATGGAGCACAAGCTTTTAGCTGTGTTGTTGTCATCACTTTGATATAACCCTCATCGAATTGTATCACATTACTCAAGTTGCCAGACAAAACATACCGGTGTGCTGCAGAGGGTGTGGTCAGCCTTGTCCATGGTATGTAGGTCCAGTGCGATTCATATTTCGGATGTTGTTCGAGGTATGCAGTCGTTTGATGTCGAGCGAGATGCAGTCAGTTGATAAACAGTGTGTCGATGTAGTGCCAACCACCCAAAAAAAATCAAAATGTAAGGCAGGCATGTCGATGCCCATGCAAGCAACGCCGGTAAATTTACCATTTACGGATGCATCAACCGTGTAGTGGTCTGGTTGCGCATGGAAGGCGCGGGTCACGGTTCACACATGGTCTGAAAATAGGCAGGCACGCTCGTAGGGATATAGGCGTGTAGTAGCCCGATAGGGCACGGGGACGGATTGCCCGTACTCTGTGTAGGTAGGGGATCAAGCGAGCAATCGATCGACACGGGGCCCGGCCGGCCGTGGCTCTCGCACTGAAGTGACGCGGGCCGTGGCTACGACAACCTCTGGGCCGGCGGGAGTTCCGGGGTAGGCTCGGCGGGCGGCGTGTGTAGCGACCAGCGGCCCGGGTTTGTAGCGGATTTGCGGCTGTTGTCGACTTATCGTAGAAAAAGCTGCGGGGCGTTCCGCCGAGTTGCTGCTTCGTTAAGACCTCCTGAATGAAAGGCTGAAACGTGTATAACTTCAAATCGAAGAGGTTGATTAAGCAGGACGGAGCTGTTATGGCTTGGACATGGATAGAGAAGAACTAGAGCCTTGTTTACTTCCCAAATTTTCTTCCAAATTTTATTATGCAAAAAGAAGATTCTCCATCACATCAAAATGCCGACACATATATGAAGTACTAAATGTAGATGAAATCAAAAACTAATTGCACAGTTTTTGTTGTACTTTGCGAGACGAACATTTCGAACCTAATTAATCAATGTTTGGACAATTATTACCAAATAAAAACAAAATTGCTACAGTATCAGGACACTGTTTATACCCCGAATTCAGGCCCGAATTCGGGCATCTAAACACGCCCTAGTACTTCTGCTATTAAGGCCTGGTTTACTTTGCAAAAAATTTGAACCTGATGAATAGTACCGTTTTCGTCTTATTTGGCAAATATTGTCCAATCGTGGACCAACTAGGCTCAAAAGATTCATCTCGTGATTTCCAACTAAACTGTGTAATTAGTTATTTTTTTACCTACATTTAATACTCCATGCAAGCGGCTAAAAATTGATGTGATAGAGAGAGAGTGAAAAAACTTGGAATTTGGATGCATCTAAACAAGACGTAAGAGCTGGAACCACATGTGACCGGCACCGGCTGGCTAGCACTACCCGTGCTATAGCGCCTAGTGTACACGATTTCAAAGAGGTTAAGGGCACGTTTGGGTAGAGGTGTTAAAGTTTAACAAATACTGTAGCACTTTCGTCTTATTCGACAAAAAGTTTCTAATTTTGGACTAATTAGGCTTAATAGATTCGTTTCGTAAATTACTCCTAATCTGTACCGACATGCATATAATTAGTCTACATTTAGTACTCCATATATTTACCGTAACATTGATGTGATGAGAGTTAAACTTTAACATTTATGGACCAATCGGGACTTAAAAACAAGATATTTCCTCTTACACACGTCACATCAAATCTTTCGACGCATGCATGGAGCATTAAACGTAGGTAAAAAAGATAACTAATTGCATAGTTTGTCTGTAAATGTCGGGACGAATCTTTTGAGCCTAGTTAGTCCATAATTGGACAAATTTTACCAAATAACAACGAAAGATGCTACAGTAACTTTTCAGCTACTTTTCGCGAAGTGAACACATCCAAAAGAAAGCGCCTCCAATATCTTTGCCAATCTCTTGGGATTCGGGCCCCCTCCTCTCCTTCCCGTTTCATGAGACAGAGGATAAAGGAAAGCGGGGCCGGTGCTGCGGGCTGCCGCAGCGGCACGGGCAGACAGAAGACAGAAGAGAGAGAGACGCTGCTTCTGATGCAGGGGCAGCAGGGCAAAGCAAGAAAAGACTCGCTCCCTAGTCTAGTCCCTACTGACGACGCTAGTAGGAGTAGGAGTACTACTGCCGTTGCTGCTTCAAAGCCCTGATGCGCTCCTGTTTAGTCTTTCAAACTTCGGCCTCGTTTAGGCCCCGTTTGGTACAGGGTGTTAAAGTTTAACAAACACGGTAACACTTTTGTCTTATTTGATAATTTTTTTTTCCAATATTGAACTAATTAGGCTTAATAGATTCGTCTTGTAAATTACTCATAATCTGTGCTGACATGCATACAATTAGTCTACATTTAGTACTCTATGCATTTGCCGCAACATTGATGTGACGGGAGTTAAACTTTAACATGTGCAAACCAAACGGGCCTTAGTTCCGGCCGGATTCGGCATTCTGCACAGTGTCGCGTCAAATCAGCGCACTGTAACGCTTTGTTTGTATTTGGTAAAAATTATCCATATTTTGATTAATTAGACTCAAAATGTTCGTCTCGCAAAGTACAACCAAATTGTACAATTAGTTTTTGATTCTATCTACATTTAGTACTCCATGCATGTGCCGATATTTTGATGTGACGGGAATAAGAAATCTGCATAGTAAATTTGGTGGCCAATTTAGGCATCTAAACAAGGCCTTCCAAAGGCCATGTTTAGGCTGTCCGCACTTATGGATCTCTATATTCATCATTTAAAACGTCTAGTCATCAAGATTCTTTCATCTATATCAATTCTTCTGCATCCATCCATCTTCTATATCATCCTCTATCCACTGTGAAGTCTACTTGTCACTTTGTCTAAATATATTCATGTGACATCTTGTTTTGAAGTATTTATTACAACAAATTTAATGGTGTAATCGGAATTTAATTTAATTTTTTTGATTTATAAGTTATAATATTTTTTTAGATACTTAAACTAGTAGGGTCCGCCGCTGCATGCAAGATTCCCTCTCTCCCCCTCACGTCGTGGGACATCGTGCGTCCTTCACGGCCTTTAGCGCACGGACGCTATGTCCGCTTGATTTAGCGGACGCGCGCCTAGTTTGGAGGATGACGGACCAGATACAGAGTGCCGCTGCGGCCTTGTTTATACGCTACGTCCGTTTACAGGGTTGGATACAGGACTGCAATGCAGTCAGTCTTAGTTCCCAAAAAATTCTAAATTTTTTTGCATAGTACTCGTTATATCGAATCTTTAGACGCATGCATGGAGCATTAAATATAGGTAAAAAAATAACTAATTGTACAGTTTATCTGTAAATGTCAAGACGAATCTTTTGAGCCTAGTTAGTCCATGGTTAGACAAATTTTACCAAATAACAACGAAACTGCTACAAGATTTTTTCCTAAAAAAATTTGGGATCTAAACAAGGCCAAAGTTTACAAGATTCCCCGTCACATCGAATCTTTGACGCAGAGCATTAAATATAGGTAAAAAAATAACTAATTACACAGTTTGGTTGTAAATCACGAGACGAATCTTTCGAACCTAATTAGTCCATAATTAGATACTAATTACCAAATACAAACAAAAAAAAAAAAGTTACTGTGCTTCAAAAATTTTACCGGTGCAACTAAACTCAGCCGGGCCGGCGATGGGCGTTTGCTTGAAGAAGCGTAACCGAGTGGAGATGGATCATCAAGATTCAAGGTAGTAGTAGTACATGCACGTCAGGGGCCCGCACCCGCTTCCATTGACCGTTTGGCTTCATAAACCATGGCAGGCACGGCCGCTGCGTCTGCGTGTGTGGGCGCGCGCGCTGCTGCTGCGGCGGAGGCGCAGCGACCGCTGTGCTGCAGGCTCGAGAAAAAAAGCAGCGGAAACAGCTGACAGACAGCCATTGCTCACTTGCTCCCTCCTTTCGGCCTGGTTCATTTTGGCCCAGTTTAGATGCAAAATTTTTTGCAAAAGAACAGTAGATTCCCCGTCACATCGAATCTTTGGACGCATGCATGAAACATTAAATATAGATAAAAAATAAAACTAATTACACAGTTTAGACGAAATGGACGAGACGAATCTTTTAAGCCTAATTAGACCATGATTGGACACTAATTGCCAAATAACAACGAAAGTGCTACAGTTGCATTTTGCCAAAAATTTTGCCAACTAAACAAGGCTCAAAAATTTGAATCCGATAAATAGTACCGTTTTCGTCTTATTTGGCAAATATTGTCTAATCGTGGACTAACTAGGCTCAAAAGATTCATCTCGTGATTTTCAACTAAACTGTGTAATTAGTTATTTTTTTTTACCTACATTTAATACTTCGTACAAGCGGCTAAAAATTGATGTAACGGAGAGAGTGAAAAAACTTGAAATTTGAATGACATCTAAACAAGGCCTTCCCTGCTCTCTCTCCTCTTCTGTCCTCTCTCTCGGTCTCTCGTCAAAGCCAGCTACAGGTAGGCTGTGTTTGGGATGATAAAATTCACTGTAGCGACACTGTAGCATTTATTTGTATTTGGTACTAATTGTCCAACCGTTGACTAATTAGGCTCAAAACGTTCTTCTCGCAAAGTACAACCAAACTGTACAATTAGTTTTTGATTTTATCCACATTTAGCATTCTATGTATGTATCGTAAGTTTGATGTGATGGGAAATCTTTTTTTTTTTTTTGCATAGTGCACTTTTGAATGGAACTCAACACAGCCGTACTGTGGTACTCGGCTAGTCGGCTTCCCTTCCTGGGGCGTCTGAGACAGAGACACACGGCCCTCCCCTTGCCCATCTCGCTTCCGCGCGCCCCAGCGATTGCCGTGCTCACCCGAGCCGGTGAAAGGCCGTCGACGACGAGCAAGCAACATGGCCTCGGATGGGCCCCACGAAGCTGCACCCAGGCCGCCATGGCCGCCTCAAGACCACGGGGTGGACGCGGACGCGGAGGGAGGAGGAAGGAGGTGCTCACCCTTTCCCCTGCTACCTGCATGCATTTCGTTCCATGTCCCGACTCTCCATGCCACCGCATTTCAATCCTATTCTTTGCTCGTCTGTTCTATGATATCTCGAGATTGTGTTGAGTCCCAGAGAGAGATTGTGTTCAGTCGTTGATGCCAAGTGTGGCAGCTTCACGGAGAGACCTTGCTATAGGAGAATGTTGTTTCTAGCCAGTTTTTGGAGACGCATATATATATAATATATAGATCAATGCAACTTCAGTATCCTGTTTGTTTTCTTTATTTAGGATATGGTCAGTTGGGGGGTGATTAAATTTTCTTTTACGGTACGGTTTCGTCCAAATACTGATGAACTCCAGTCAATTCAGTTTACGACTTACGAGAGGAAATATAACTGCTAATAAGGTTACTTTTGATCTTTACTATAGTACAGTAGCATATTTTAAGTTGACTGTTGGATTGTTCCTTTTTTTTTTGTAACTTCACCACCGCATCTGACCGCGGATTGGTGGTGGTCACATTTTCGGTTGCAGCCCTCTTGTGCTTCATAGATTTTGTTGGTGGATGCTAATTTAGCGCTGGATGGTGATGTGCCTGGGCACCAGTCATTGTGTGCTCTAATGCAGCAGCCATTCTCTCTATAGACGATGGATTTAGGAGCCTTTTAGGTCCTACACTAGTGGATCCAAGGTTTTCTGGGATTCGATCCGAATGGGCCGAATTTTGAATCCCGGAGCCTTGAGTTGGATCTAGTGCATTCATCGATATTTGCAGCCTGATTTTCTTTCTTTCTTTTCCTCCCAAAACGGTACACAGTTGTGTTATTGTGTATGATCTAGGAATTGAGCATTGAATTCTGCTTTACTTTTCTTTGGTTAAAAGATTAGGCCCCGTTCGGCTGTGCTGATAAGCCGGCTGAAAAACACCGTTGCTGATTTGTTGCGAGAGGAAAACACTGTTCCGGCTGAAAAAACAAGCTGAAAAGTACGGATTATAAGCCGGATGAATAATTGTCATTGTACATTTATAAGTTAAGTTAGTCTTTTGTTGATTGTCATTTGTTCCCCACTGGCTTCTTTGTTACACTTTGGGTTTGTCAGCTTTAGGATTTGTCTACTCGGTACCTAATTTTAGTTGCGGTTAACTTACACTGGATGTAACCACATGTACTAGAGCTACGGACATTATTTTGGCATATAATTTCAAGGTAGAATTGGTGTAACTAAAATTCAGATATAATTTAGAATTGATGTAACTAAAATTCGGATGTGGGGAAGGAATACTTCACTCGATTCTTGCAGCATTTTTAATCTGGATACGATACTCCTTTAAAACTCCATTTTTTTTTTCTTTTTTTATAACATACTCACAAGGTTAAGTTTTTCACCAGACCATGATATGGCAAAACTATAGCCTTATTATACTTTCTGCTTTCCAGACTTAAATATTTGATTATGTTCAACCAAAAACAATTGACAAGATATTGCTTACAACTATGCCTTTTGAATTCTAACGTTTACAAACCGAGTAAATAACTAACAAAGCTTGCCTTCTCAATACAAAAATTTGAAATATGTTCTTTCAGTCTGACAAATTGTTCAAGTAATTTTCCTACTAAACTTCCATATTTGCTTGTCATTTCTTTACTTTGGGTTTGATACAGTACTACAGCATTGAATGGCACGCGACGGTGATAGATTTTTGTGGACCCTGTTGGTCCTTATTTGAACCAATTGTCTTAACCTTTTTCATGTACATGATGTGCACGTAGTACTATTTATGGACCTCCCTGTTAGGACATGGGCCACCAACTTCCTTAAGAGCCATCAATGTTTGCTTGCTCGATGTTCTTAGCTTTTCACGACTCACGAGTGTCCTCATAACAAACTGTTTTGAAAAGCGATTTCTTATTTGGTGACTTACCAATTTATCTCATGAACCTATGTTAATGGACTGTGTAATGAGTTAATGTAATGCAATCTTTGGTCACTTACTGTAGAAGAGTTCTGCTGTAGTCCTATAGTCATCACCGAAATAAATCAGTTTCAGCCAAAACGTTGTTCAGACAAACATGCAAACTCCCGGATATCTTTATTGCCATGTTTAATTAGTGTTCTCCATGAACAACTGTATCCCTGTAGGCAAAACCAGACTGCATGCGGTTGGCCTGATATCCTTCTCCTTGTTCCTATGCATATGCATGCATTTGTTTCTCGGGAAGTAGCGTGTGTCTAGTAACTTCAGACTCAGAGCAGCCTCTTGGATAGTTGGATGGGCTATTCAAGTTTCAAACTTTGAGGATCTTTCGAAAAAAAAAGTTTCAAACTTTGAGTGCTCTTTTTTTTTTTGCGATCAAACTTTGAGTGCTTTGGGGGTATCTTGGTACATACAGGCAAACATAAACTGTATTCGTGTTTATTTACTTGACACCAATGTTTGCCCACTTTGCAGGCCGAAAAAGTCGGTGATCTCTTGAGAGCGGCCGGGTGACCGCAACCGGTGAAACACCTGCTCGCGCGCACGCCGAGGAGGGCATGGCTGGAGAAGTTGGGAATGAAGCGTCTTGGTCCGGGAGCGTATACATACAGTAGTATTTTTTGCGAGTAACATCGACAATATATATACCCAGATAAAAGTTTCAGTTTTCAGGCAGAGGGTTAGCATTCACTAGGGCCTAATTCTTTCCGCGGCGAACTGTCAATTCAGCTGCAAGCGTGTCTCGTGGATGGAGAACATTCAGATTTCAGAAACGCGTTTGCTCTTTGGTTGTCTTGTCCCCCGTGGTGGTATTATTTGCTCACTCCAGTCCAGCGGTGGCGACCAGCGAGTCTGTTGGCCGTGCTATGCCTGTGCGTTTCAGCAGTTTGCGCGATGGTTGGCGTTGGCCGCTGTACGGTCAGTAATGCCTACAAGGTGTCAGGATGACCCCCATTTTTTTTTAGGGCATGCGTGGTTCATCAAAAGATCACTTCAAATAATCGCAATTGCCTTGCGAAACATGTTAACAGATAGCTTAGGCTACCTGATGAGCAGCATAATGCACATCAAGTCATCATGAATACATGGTAGGCTGTTTTGAATGGCTGGATAATGTTACCATCCTTCTTTGAGGGTGACTCCAGGAGTTCATTGTACAAATCAGCATCTAGAACTAGAAAGATGCATTTACAGGAGAGTACTAGAGGTTCTTGGACAGTAAATTATGTAGGTACCGTTGCCACCCACGTCTTCTCAAACGACTTCTTTCAGAATACTCCACTCTGGACAATGTTAAATTGGTTAGGAACTTAGAATGGTGAATTCATAATCCAAAATAAAAAATGCAATAAAGGAATATGATACTCCGGATAATGTAAAGGTTTGAGGAGAGTAGAGTCCAGAGACAGAGTAACACTAACTCTGCACTGATAAGCTAAAACACATAATTTTCTGCATTGATAAGCTAAAACACATATTCTATATCTTATTACTATCATGGCACCAAATAGATCTAGGGCCTGTTTAGTTGGCCAAAGAGGCCAAAAAAGTTTGCGCAGTACCCGTCACATCGAATCTTTGAACGCATGCATGTAGCATTAAATGTAGGTAAAAAAATAACTAATTGCACAGTTTGTCTGTAAATGTCGAAACAAATCTTTTGAGCCTAGTTAGTCCATAATTGGATAAATTTTGTCAAATAACAACGAAAAGTGCTACAGAAATTTACCCAAAAATTTTCACCATCTAAACAGGCCCCTAGACACAAAGGTTGTACTCCAGTTGATAAAAAAGAAATATACAAAATGTATAGCGCGCAAGTACATTTTCAGGCGTGAATCTGTAAATTTTCATTCTAAACAATCTACACTAAGTGCCATCTGTCCCTATGGTAATTTTATAGGCTTTATAGTACCATAAATCCCTAATAGGTCTAGCCATAAAGTAGGTTCAAAAGCATAGCACGAAGTTACCCAAACCCTGAGACCCTGACCCTGAGAACAAGATGGTGGTGGATTCAACAGCACAAATACAATGGTAACCAACACGTCACCACAAGGATTATCCTTATAGTGAAAACACAATTGATAGTTCAACCTCATACTTTTTACTGGTATATATGCTGAAAGAGACAAATAGTAAAATGGTTCGAGGGTAAATAAAGTTGCATCAAAACAAATGACTGAAAGTAGTAGTCTTGAAACTGAAGGCATAGAAAAATTAGTTGGCTTCAAGATTTTAATAACTAAGGTCTATAGAGGTCTCAGTTCCTGCAATTAGCACCTCCAAATTCAAACAGCTAATAAAATCTTTGGTAATTTGCACTTTTGCAGGTCCCCTTCATCAATAATGACCATCCAGTACAAACTGAGTTAAACTGAATATAGACACCCACTAACAGTTCTTTCATTACAAATACTATTATAGCCACTGAATTTAATTTATACATAATTTTCATGGCAAAACTTGACAGTTTCTTGAACTGCCAATGCAGACTATTTCCAGGTTGGTGGTATCATTCTCTGCTTAAGACATAAGGTAAGTATCACTCTAACAGGCGCTGAAGATTCTAAAAGCTACCATATATTAACATCTTAAATGCACCTCATAGATTTGTGCTTTTAACTTTTATTATCCATGAATACAAACAAATGGCAAGGAAGTATACATAACCAGCTTCTTTCAACTTTTCTTATAAAAGCCTCTTGTATCAACTTTTTTCTTGCCAGAACATCTCATGCATGCACATCTTCAACAAGGGATAAGATAAAACGGTATTGGAAATAAACTGAAAGAAGTGTAGAGCCTCAAATGTATTCACCTATTTTGGCACCACAATAAGTTCGTCACCACGCGGTGCTCCATCATCTCCATGACCACCTGAACCAGCAACAACTGCAGAAGCACAGGGGAAAACAATCATTACTAAGTTATACCAATCTTCACAGCCATTAGAGAAAGTCAGCGATACCTTCTGGGTCTTCCCGTAACCAATCTTGTGCACACACTAATCCCTGAACCGTTGAAGGGTCCATAGTACTGAGATACTCATTTAGTGTACGGGCTTCACTGTCCAAAGGGATGATAGATACAGGGATAGCTAAAATATCACGAGCCATTTGTGAAAGTACAGGATACTTGGCTGCAAAGGACTTCCACCATCCCAGAATGTCAAAATTATCCTGATTTCCTTCTTTTTGACGATAAACTGCTTCCTCAAGATACATCTCCAAGTCAGACTTCAAGGATTGTCCTGATGAGGTCTCTTGTATATACTGATCAAGTCCCCGTCGAGCATCAGATAATGTGATACGTGAGAAGGTCTTAGAGTCATCCCCATTGCTGTACATAGAGCCCATGCAAGAACTACTGTTTCTAGAGTAACAGAGAACAGATGGATTCTTCCATGAATCTGATGATTGATGTTTATAATCATTATACAGATTGTGAAAGGTATTCTGGATGACATCTATCATTGCCTTTGCTGTAAATTGCTCATCAGAATAAATGAGCCGAAAAAAATATTCGAGGGACTTCATCTTGTAACGAGGATCAAGAATAGATGCAAATGCCATTACAGGCCTAGTGAGATCCCAGTAGCCCTCAAATTTAGAAAGCATCTGGTCAGCAACTTTGGCAACAACAGTAGATGGACTCTTGCTCCAGGTTTTCAAAAGCACATGGATCTCACACATCTCATTAAAATAGAGATTTGCAGTTGGGTTTTCCACAGGAAACTTCTCCATAGCATGATAGACTACGTCCAGTATTTCAGTGAGGGCTTTCACATCAGCCCAGTCACTAGCAGACAGAAAAACATCATAATGCCCTTCCTGTTCTGTCAGGCGCACAAGCACATCATGATAGTAGCATGCAGAGTCAAACATTAAGTAAGTAGACGGCCAGTTATCAGGAGAATCAACAACTAGCAGCTTTTGATCCATATGCAGTACCTTTGAAATATCCTGAAACTTTTGGAATCTGTCAAACTTGACATGGTTAATCATCTTGCGAACTCTGTTAGTTATATCAGATGCCTGTTCCCAGCTTTCTTGGACAGTGAGATTTAGAATATGTGCACAAGAGCGTACTTGGAACAATTCCCCATTCAATAGAAGCCTCCGAGGCTGCAAAACTCTGAGAAGCTCTCTAGCAACAATTTCACCACCGTTGCAGTTGTCTAGCACAACAGCAGCTACCTTTCTGTCAATACCCCAACTCTGCAACTTCTCTACAATGAGATTAACCATCTGATCAAGTGTAAAAGGTGCCTCCATATGCACAAAGTTGAGAATTTTTTTCCTAACTTTCCACTCATCATTAGCATGGTCAATGTAGTGGCAAGTTAAGCACATGTATTCCATCTGTGTATTTGATCGCCACATGTCAACTGATATGCTAACCCGGCAGGGGATCTTAAAGAGCACATCATGTAGCTTAAGTTTCTCACCTGCATATATTTCCATGCTATCAGCCCTCACTGTGTCACACGACACCATCCTAAACTGAGGCTGGAGGTTCTTGACAAACTTTTGGAAGCCCACATCATCCACAATCGAAAACCGGTAGCCATGCTGGACAATCATGTGCACAAGGTCTCGGCGGCTGAGTTCTTGATCAAAGTGTGTGTCCTCATTATCATTGTCCTCACCTGAGGCGTGGCCCTCACCCGAGCGCCCCTCCATGGAGGATTTGTTGTGGAGAATACGGCGGACAACAAGCTTCCGGCGCTTACCAGCACGCCGTGTGGAGGTGGTGGTGCAGATTGCAAGGTGGTTGCGGAGGTGTGTTGTGCCTGACCGGCTAGTTGCCGTGAGCTGCTTCTTGCAGTGGTTACAGACAGCCACACAGTTGCCATCGGCACGACGCTCCTTCGTGAAGTCCTGCCAAACTGCAGACCGCAGCTTGCGTGCCCGTGGATTGTGAACCACAGGCGCAGGCATCACTGCATTGCTCACTGAGCCAGCAATGGGCACCTCCATTGCTGTTGGCTCCAGCATGTTACCACGTACACGATCAACCACTGCAGCACATACAGAGAAGCACATCATACATAACAATACCAAAGGAAAAGCTCTCAATTTTGTCTCTTTTTTACCAGAAACGAAAGGGTAGCGAAAATTAAATACAGAATGCATGTATCCAACACCTTTCGTCATAAACTGGAAAGCAATCGGCAGCCTTTCACCCATAACCAGACTAAAATTTTGTCAAAAAATAACCAGACTAAAATGTTGCCAAGCTCTCTCCTAACTCGGATTGCAAAGCACTGATATGCTGAGCAAGCACATTGCACAAGCACTACCGAATGCCTCTGACATCAGAGAGACACCATTAAGAATCCCCTTCCACATCCCAAGCAGATCCCCATCCCCAATCCCTCAGAACTACAGCACAATCAACTGGAGCGAGCAAGTGACCTGGCATCCCCCCGCCAAATCGAAACCCAGCGGGGTCCAGTCCCCGCGCTCGAACAGTCAAACCCTAGGAAATCGGGCGTGAAATAGCTCGCAGACCGCGCCTTTTAGCTAGGGTTTACGTCCCGGGTAAGCGGATCCGTTAAGAAGGAACAAACAGAAGGGGAGGAGGCGGAGGTGAGTGATTTGAAACTAACCTCGGCGGCGGCGGCCGGCGGCGAGCTGTGGTGGATCTGGGTCGGGGGTGGCGACCCGCAACCCGATCCGGCGGGGGGCTTAGCAGATCGGAGCCGGGAGCGAGGCTGCAGCGTGGGTTGCGACTTGCGACCCATTCGGGTGTGCGGGAGTCGTTAGTTTTGTTGCGGCGGGTTTCGGGTCCGCGCCTACGCTGATGGACGGCTGAGATGCAAGCCAGGCGAAGGCGACTGCGCTGTGGTACTGGTACGGGTGGTTTGCAGTTGGGTCTTTGCCGCGGCGGCGGGTGAGCTTTGCTTTGGGGGCGGAGGTGCGGAAAACGGAACCAACCCCGTTGACGGACTACTGGTTTGGGTTGGATCGGATTCAACTGGATGGGTGGATTTGGTTGTAATTTGGATGATCGGCATGCATCGGTGCCTTAATATTGGTTTCTGTTCTCTTCAAGCCAGTCAAAAGATTTTTTTTTCAGAGGACTTATTTGGATAAACTCAATCCATACGAGTATATGGATTGAAGTGGATAAACTCGATCCATATTCCAGTGGAAAATGAATTAATTTTCCACCACAAAAACTTGCAATACGTAAAGACTGAAAGAGGTTGTCATGTTTCCAAACAAGCCCTCGCACAGTTTCAAAGACACCCCATATCTACCGAAATCACAACAACAAATATACGTTACACGTAGACCATTGATTCAACAAGATGGTCATAACAACAAACCTATGCATGCAGCAGAAACGCCAACATGTGGAGCGGGCCAACAAACTTTAGCGTGCAGGTCACTGATTTTCAAATAAAATGGACACATAGTTGGAACGTTCGAAGCAAATACATAAATTAAAAGGGCAGTAAGGCCATAATGTTAAACTGCTGTGATACAGACATTACAGTCTCTCGAGCAACATCGCTCTGATTTTTGCTCTCAATTCACTGGGCACTTCAGTTGTTCCCTGAGTTGATTGTACAGTGTCATCAGGCAGCTTGTCTGATTCAAACTTGGCACCTGATCTAGACGGGGACACTTCTAAGCGACCTTGAGACTGTTCACTCTGGTCTCGGTCTTCCTCGAGCTTCCTTTTAGAACTGGAGTGATGCTCCCTCCTCCAATGCTTATGTGACCTCCTGTGTTCCTCCTCATCAGAGTAGCGGTGATCATCTCTATGCCTATGCCTTGACTTGGAACTCCGACGCTCCTGCTCCTGCTCCTGCTCATCTTCCGAAGAGTTAAAACGGTGTCTGCGATGTCTGGATTCCCTGTCCTTGGAGCGACTCTTGTGCTTATGTTTGTGAACATCCTTACTCCGGGCTCTTGAATGCTCTGGGCGATGCCTCTTCCTCGACTGCTTATAGCTATCCTCTGATTCATCTTCTTCCTCGTCGGATTCTTGATGTTTCTTTCTATACTTCCGCACTCTGTTCTGTTCATCATCAGAGTCTTTATTATGCTTTGTCAAGTTTGGCCCTTCATGTTCAAACGGGGCAGAGCTACCTTCACGTTCCTTAGCCACAGATTGCAGATCAAGTCCAGAGATATTCGTATCTGGAATTGCCTTGGCAGCTTCACTAGTTGGATCCGATGCTGCAGCTAAATCATTCATCTTGTTGTCTCCACTCTTAATGATTGCAGCAAACATCTTCGCACGGCGAAGCCTCTCAGCTTTAAGCTTCTGTTCCTTTGTCATGGAAGCTTCCGAAGAATCTGCCTCTTTGGAGGCTGCAGCAGCAGCAGCTTTTGCAATAGTGTTTGCAATCCAATCATCATCAATAATTCCAAAACCTTCCTTTTGGGGCTGTCCACTACTTGTAAGTGAAGCATCAGCCTCACTATTTGAAATATGCTTGGACAGTGCATCTCGGTCCTGTAAAGATGAGAAACTTCCAAAGCTGGAAGAAGGATCATTACTAACATGGGTGCGAACATTGTCCTTGGTTCCTTTCATGGTGTTAAGTGAGTCATTTGCAGCACCCAGTCCACGAGTAGCCGCCATTACTATAGCAGCAGCTTCATCTGCAGTGACTTTCCGAGTAGGTTCCTTCTTGACCCCACAAACAGGATGGAATCTACCCTTCCCTTGTTTGTCATACAGCTGCTTCTCCGATGGTCTAGCTGAGCTTCTATCAGAAGCACAGGATACCATGCCATAACTGCTGTCTTTGCGCTCCATTGAGCATCTTCGGTCGCCGCGCTCACGAGAGCTTCTGTCGACGCGCTCGCGAGAGCTTCTGTCGGCGCGCTCATGAGAGCTTCTATCGGCGCGCTCACGGGAGCTTCTATCATCGCTCTCAGGACTTCTTCTGCCCCTCCAGTCAGAAGAACCTCTTCTGTCCTTGTGATTAGGACTTGTACCACGTGACTTGGACTGCAAAATCAATAAATGAAAGAGAAACAAACCATAGTTAAAATTTGCCATTGGATCATAGGAAAAAGGATAACATTAACTTAGTAAAGAAGCTAGTGAAATGTTTAGAGCATGAAGATTCTGATCAAACAGTGGGAATTAAAGTATTTCTTGCAAAATCCTGCATTGCGAAAGGGCTTAAGTCTACAACACAACCTTAGTATTCCCAGGGTATAAAAGAGAAGCACCAACAATTATAAGGATCTGTTTGGGTGTAGATATTGAGGGGGAGGAATTGATTTGGCCTGGAATACAAAACACTCTTGGGTGTCCACCAGGATATTTTTGATGAGTTAGATCTAATACGAGCTAAAAAATACTAATAATTAAAAAAATGGGCAGTATAAGCTTGAAAAGCAAAGCAAACAAGCAATGCATTCAAGAAACAATTGAACCAAGGAAAGCAATTCAATTAATCAAAATAGACATCAGCAATTCATGTCCATGAAGATGAAGAACCTTTCCAAATCCAAAAAATAAGAAAACATTTGCCATGTAGTGCTTCAAACTAGGATAGCACAACATAGCTACATCAAATCATGCCCTGGATGTCCAGGATATCATCAAAGTAGACATTATATTAAAAAAACAAACAACAAAGAGATGCAGAAAGCCAGTAAGCAACAATTCAACCAAAGAAACTGACTCATGTGAACACAATACATCCACCAGAAAATCATGTCATACATATGTTGCACGAAAAGTTTCAGTTCCTAGTGTTTTTTTTTTTGGACGGAGGAAAATCCTGCTTTTATATAGAAAGTGAAAAGGTATACAAATTTTAGAACACTCACACCACAGCCACGCTCAAGATTAGGACCAACAGAAAAGTGTCCGACGACTGAATAAAAGACCCTACTACAGGCTACTCAAAGTAGTGCATCAGCGATTAATACTTTCCACATGTGAACTTACCTGAAGTTCAGAGATCAAGTGTAAGACATCATATGCACTTCAGAACAAAAAAGAAAGAAAAAAAAGAAGACACCCAGCAAAAAACAATACAAGAATCAGGAACAGCAGTACAAAAACACTATCAGTTTTAAAGATCTCAAAATTTTAAGCAAGCAGGACCCAGAAAAAAAAATGTCGCTTAGCATGGCAATGCTGGTTGCCTGGTTGCTCGATTTGAATGCACATCACGAGTACTTAAGAATGATATAAAGCAGCTAAGCCTATTAGAAATAATAATTGTAACAATAAGGCAATACTTAAACAAGAAAAGAAGCTTGATGAATAAAGAACATAGGGCCATCATTTTTGCAATTACAACATTCCTATCAATTGTGTGAACATATTCAGTAGTAGAAAGCTCAATCAGGTTTGAATATAAATAATGAAATAATTGATCAACAAACAAATGCTAGGTATGAAAACCTGACAAATATTAATATTAAGTAAATAGAAGTATCACTATCACAAGATGAGAATGAAGGCACGGGACATTTGTTGCATGACAGTATTTTGGGAAACTAATTTTCTTTTGGCTTTCTCTGAAATAGAAAGAAGGCACAATAAACTTCTTTTGGCATCTTCGAAATAGTAACGAAGAAGACAATAAATTTCTTTTGACCTCTACAACACAATAACAGAAAAGGGGTAGTAACACAAATCTTTCAAGCTTAAAGCATAAACAAGTGTGACTCAAATTACCTCTTCGGTTTCCTGGAGAAACTTTAGATAATACGAGTGGTATGGATTAGAAGACAGAAGAAATGGAAACCTCCCAGTAGTTCTGTCTTGCTCAATCAGTTTTTCTTCGAACTCCTTCCCGTTCGTCAGAATAAACTCAATTATTTTCTCCATGGTGCGTTTCATGAAAGATGGTGGTTCAAGGATCATTTCTTTTGTTTCAGATAAGCCTGAATTGGTATGTGATTTGGATATAGTTGATGCTGTAATTGTGTCATTAACCTTTTCACGCTGAACAGCAACAATGGTGTTGCTAGTAATAATCGGATTCTTCTTTGTCAATATTGTTTTACTCTTAACTGCAGGAGCGGCAGCATTCTGATCTTTGCCTAGTTCTTTTTTGTTAGGCATAATTGATGCAGATTTTACATGGCCCTGCACATCAGGGGTCATGCTATTTCCAGAATTCATGCCTTCCGAACTACGTGGCAGTGTGCCTTCAGCCTCATCTTCTGAGTCATATGCGGTCCCAAGCAATGATAAAGCCCCGCCAGATGAAGCATGCTCACTCTCAGTATTACGTTTATCTGTGCCAACAGCATCAGCACCATCTTTCAGCAGTTGAGGATGATCAACAAGGTAGCGGAAGTAGCTGTGGAGATGATGATCAGGCATCAAGAATCCAAATGTTGGATTATCTCCTTGTTTCACCCTCAATACAATCTCTGACTGTCCCCCATGCTCGCTGACAAATAAAGCTGTTCTTGCAATTATCTGATGCACCTTCTCAGAAGGAGGCTGTAAATTTAAAACAGGGGAGCAAAAAAATGTCTCAGTAATGGCTAGAGAGCACACAAGCACAAATTATGTCAAACAGAATGAATTACTATATTAAGAAAACTGGTATATCGTAAGACAGCCATCCCATTCATTTTTGTTATATGTAGCACTTGAATCATTCTAATCCCACCTGCCTATATTCCTTACGTCAAGATACATTGCAAGGAAACAATGTGCATCACTAGTAGGAACTTCATCTCTGCTCCAACCATCTGAAACAGGCATTTAATCCTTAGAAGAACATATGCACCTTGGACAATTATTGCTGGATCAACTGAAGAAGATTAATAACAGGGTAGAAGAAATAAATTTCTATCATATTTGGAGAAAATAGTTAAAAGTGAGAGCTCAAAGCTTATACTCACCAGCTTATTCAACAAGCTTTCTGGCACATAAAATGATGGGAGATAACACAAGTCCGAAGAACTTGGTTCATCTGAACCAGCAGGATATCCATATGAGAAAGGAACAGCATTATAATCAGCATGTCCAGTATCTGTCCCATTTCCTAGATAAGCAAGAATATGTCAGCTAAAGTATTGTTGTATAGTAAATAACAGAAATAGGAGTAGGGAAGAAAATATGCAGGCACAAATTACATCTTCCGAGCAACAGAAGAAAGTCCCTTACTTGAAATGATTAAAGATGCTCATGAACTAATCAAAGCATCCTTCCTGCAAACTTAAAAGTATACAATGGAAAAAAAACATATGTACAATGAACACTGCTAACTTCAAACATGTGGCAGTGACACTGTTATTTGGGTACAACTGGATATTCTATGAACCTTGTTTCTTTGCAAGAAAACACAGTTACTACTACGTTCGTCTGCTGGTAACCAAAAATATTCAAACCGAGAACAGATCAGTACGTGTGATATGCTTGTAGGCCACATATAAGAGAGAAATATCTGAAAACAAAAAATCCTAATACAGTTTAAACCTGAAGATTTGGTTCAAGAGGGCTGGGATCAGAACACTGAAATGTGAAATCCCAACCAATTAATGGACTTGCTTTGAATTTATACTTGAGGCTTCATTAAGATGTCCGAAAAATATAGGATTAGAACAAGACAAAGTCGGCAGAACGACATTCAGAATGTGGAACGGAACAAACCTTGAGCTCAAACACACCAAAAACATAACAAAGGGTAGGCACAAGCTGACAGTTACAGATACGAGAGGCGAAAAGAGAGGAGAGGAGAGGCGGCGCAAAAGGAAGATCCATTTATACCTGAGGTGGCCGCATCTCTAGAACCCTCGTATTCGCCGTCGCCAGCCGGGAGGTCCAGGTAGCGCTCGCGATCGAGCTCGGTCTCAGAGACGCCGTCGGGGGAGGGCGCGGAGAGGAGGGCCACTGAGTAGGCGCGGCGCGGGCGAGGGGGCACGCGGTCAAGGAGGTGGCGCACGTCGTGGCGGTCGAGGAGGAGGTCTGCCGCGCCGACGGCCGCCCAGGGGACAAGGGAGCCGCCGGAGTTGACGACCTCCGCCGTCGCGTCGTCGTCGAACAGTAAGGCGTGCCGCCCAACGATCTCCAGATCCATGGCTGAGCCGCTGAGGTATAGTTTGTCTCGGCCTCGGCTTTTTCTTCGCGAGAAGCGGCGAGCTCGGCAGCCTGGACTTGGCGGAGCGCTTCTAGGGTTTCGGAATGACGCGGCGGAGGAGATTTGGGGCGGCTATAGGGCGCCTAGGGCGATGCTGGTAATGTCCCTTTCATAAATTTTGCATTTGACACCTGCTGTTATTTAAAAATAGACATACAATACCCATCTCAGTGGATTAGAAAAGGAAGCCCGGCCCAGTTAACAATTCATACGAGGCGTAGCAACAGTTGGGCCTCCGCCGTATTAGGCTCGGAGCGTTGGTTAAGGCCAATTAAGGGTGGGCAAAATACCCGATACCCAATTCCCGAACCCGAATTACCCGAACCCAGACCCGAAGTATCCGAACCCGAAATACCCGATCACAATTTCGGATAGTGATCGTAAAAACCCGAAATTAGTTTGGGTAATTCGGGTAATGTTTCCCGGTACCCGAACTACCCAAATTACCCGAAATATCTCAAATATTTGCTCTTCTATTCCTAATACGAAGACATGAAGTATTTCAATGTCATATAAATATATTATTTGGTATGAATTAATGTAGATTTATGCTAACTTGATAATGGATTTGTTGGTAATTGATATGAAGACATGATGTGATTTATACGACTATTGTTTATTGCTTTAAAATGGTACTTGAATTCTTCTAAAATGGTTGGTTTTGTCAATTTCGGGTATATCGGGTAAAACCCGAACCTGAACCCGAATTATCGGGTACCCAAAATTTCGGGTAATGCTTTTTCGGGATAAAAATCGGGTAGCAATTTTTAATACCCGAATTTCCAACTACCCGAATTACCTGACCCGAATTTTTCGGTAACCCGAATGCCCAGCCTTAAGGCCAATCTCAGTAAGGATTTTATAAAAGTTTTATCTCTGCAACTAAAAAAAACCTCAAATGTTATCGTCTCCGCCTAGACTAATCGCCCCGCCCCCCGTCAAACTAACCGCATGCCCCACCCCTCCGATAAAAAAGAAGAACCAGCCCACGCCGCCTCCCCTGGAACCGCAGCCCCTGCTCCATGTCTCGCTCGAGAGAGCCGCGCGAGCCGCCGCCCACGACGCGACGCCTGCGACCCCGTGCTCGCGGACGACCGACGCTGCTGCCGTCGGACGGGCCGCTGCCGCTGCCGGACGCGACCGCGAAGCCACCGGATCGGACGACCTCGCCAAGCTGTCGCCGCCGTGACACTCCGACGCCGCCACCGCGCGCCGTGACGCACTGATGCCGCCGACACCATTCCCGAGTCGACCAGCGGGGACCAGCGCACGTCGTCACCGGGGGCAGCACCGGCACCGTGCTCCGACGGTGACCCCTACTCCGTCACGTCGGGCGCCAGGTCTCCGCTGCCACCACCGCGCTCGTGTCTTCGTCGGTCCCTTCGTCGGAGCGTCGTCGGGCACCCAGGTATGCCCACCCCTTCATATTGATATGATCTAGCCTTGTTGGTTCCTAATAATTTTTAGTCTGCTGGAAAAAAAAAACATGTGAGCAAAGGGTTGCTGGCCGTCGCGGGGGTGCGGGGGAGCTCAGTGTTTGGTTTAGAAATTCGAATTGGTGAATGCTGACTCCTTCAGTCCTTTCACGTCTCCAGATAGGTAGGTACGTAAGGCCTCACTCTACTCCATGAACTGCGGCCATTCCAGTTCTGTACCGTGCATTAATTTGTGGTTACATTTGTCTCAATTTCACAAGGATGCTGTAGGAATGAATTTTGGTGGTCAAGGTGTTGCACATGCTAAATGCGGAGTGCTCTGCTCCTTTGTTTGATGTAGGGATGACATTCCTAGAGGTTATAAGAGCTTTGCCGTTTTATTGTTTTTGCCAGGCATATGTGTAATCCCCCTTGAATTTTTCTGTTCTCTGCACTATATAGAAAAAAAATGGCATGACATTTCAGCATTCTCACATCAGTTTAGAGCATTCTCTCGTATCCTTCAAACATAGAAGGTAGAGATAGACAAGCTTAAAAGGAGTTTGAACATAGGCAAACTTTGTAGACTCATAGCTTTCTTATTAATTATATCTGGCATCAGTAGTATATAAGCTTGTCTATAGCTGATACGACACCCTTATAGACAAACACTTGGTATTATCAGTTGAACTTGCTCTTATTACTTTTTAGTGCGATGAATTTCCAAAGTTTATTGAGTTTGGGTGTTTAACAATAAAAGGGCACACCAGCATAGGTATGAGTATGACCAAAACCTTCTCTGTAAAGCAAGAGTCAATTAAGAAGGCCTATATTATCAGACGCATTGATGCTGCCACTGATTTGCTCACCATGAAGGAACTTTATATGGTCTGTGCATGACCATTTCTAAATGATGTTCCACAAGTATTTGTTTGCAGGCAAAAGATATAACTGATTTGGGAACTCTAAAGGAGGCATCCAAGATATTTGTACCTGGTGATTTTTGTTATCTTAGAATTGGATGCTGCGCTGTTTTCTTTACAAACAAATTAGATGACAATGAATATGAAGTGTTCACATATTTCATATATCAATGATGAAAATTAATCAATGTTGGGCCTAGCTTCTTGTGCTATGGTGTACAGGGTTGTTCTGTATTTCTTTCATTTCAATGTCCTATATCTTAGCAAACGCATTGGGCAGGTCATTAACTAATGGGCCTCAGGGTCAGTCATGTGAAATCACTGTCAAGGTAGCACATGAATTTCCTAAAAAAACATGCCCCAATATCCTTCTACATTTTCGGACTATCATTTTTGCCAATCTTTCTGGAACCCACCTGCTTCAACTACACTACTGAAGTAGCTGTTGGGGTCGAAAAAAATTATGTATGCATTGGGATTTCTATGAATTTTGTGTTGCATGGCTTCTTTGGACACTTTAACATGTGGGTTACTCTATGTCAGTCCATCCTCTGCTGTTTATGTTTTTCCTTAATATTTGGTGGCAGGATGCAGATGAAGTCCTTTGCCGTGTGCCCATGTAGCACTCCCTGAGTTAACGCCGCTGTCTCGCATTCACTGGGGTGGCCGGGTGGGAGTCGCTGCCCTTTTGCGACATCCGACGAAGAGCTCCAATGATCTGGTGAGTAGGCTTGCTTTTATCTCCTATACTAACGCCTTTGATTTGACATTAAGCTTCCAGACTTTGTGTTAGTCAGGACAATAATTAGTGTAGTTTGCTGGATTATCAATGTCATTGTTAGAATCAGGTAATAACCAAGTAAGGGGAAACTTTTCTCAGATAGGAAGCCCCTGCAAATGAATACAATAATATTTTGAAAAGGGTGACTAATTATTAAGGACAAAAAAGATGTCCTCTTTACCAATACTACATGAGTTTTTTTTAACTGAATACTACACGAGTTTGACTTTTGACAGAGAAAGCCCATCTTCTTCAAGTACACTGACATGATCCACTATTGTTTGGAGAGTACAAGGTGAGTCTGCTATTGGTTGGAGAGTAATAGTTGAATAGATCATTTAGTTTTCAAATGTGGTTATGTTGAAGAATACCTGCTTGATGCGACTAAATCATTTCAGCTATATCACGGGTCGACAAAAAATTGTTGATGCAGGGAATTTCTATGCATTTTGTGTTGCGTGGCTTCTTTGGCACTTTGTCATGTTGCAAGGCCTAACTATTTCATTCTTTGACGTGGTTTTGTTAACATGCATTCAAGTCATTTTCACGAGATTTGACTATGAGATCCTGACTTTGTTGGTTGGCTGTTGTAAATTACTTTGATGAAGGGGTTGAGTAGCTCTTTGTATGGCACTCCTGCAACATGTTCCTTGTCAGTGATGGCTTTCTTGCTAGCCATGGCTGCAATTTTGCAGCTGAGATCATAAAATAGGAGTAAAACATGTTTGCCAATTGGATCAGGAAGAGTTTTCAGTATGTTACCACTCACCACAACCACTGGATGTTACCACTCCTGCCATTACATATTGGTAGGGCATCGCCACACCAACACGAAGTGGAAGATGAATAAAATAATGTGAAGGATATATCAATACTGTCCTTTGTATGAGATGAATTTCTTGTAATACCACCATCTTCTCTAACTTTAATGGAATATAATATAGGAAAGTTGCATAGAGAGTGCTGCCATTTTATTGGGTATTGGCATATATACTTTTTTTACTGGTTATGGTATAGAAGAGATGAGTATATATTTCAATGTCATATAAGGTGTTTTCAGGTGTGATGGTTCCCTTATGCAGACTGTTGAAGAAAAGCTGAGAAATCTGGTGAAATGCTGCAATTACATAAAGAAATAACACACAGGCTAATATACATGTTTAAGCTTAAAATTACTGTGGTACTATTTAGCTATCTCCTCCTTACTTGTCTGATTGGATGCACAATATATCTGAATGCATATTGCTTTAAGGGTTTTAGTATCTGAGACTCATACATTTTTCTAAAATAAAATAATGTGACTGTGACATGATTCATGTTCAGTTGATAAGGAATCTGTGTATTGCAAAACTCCAATTAAATGTCTAAAAATTTGCATTTCCATCTCCTGGTCATTTTTCCGCCTTATGGGAAATTATGAACTCTTTTATGAAAACAAGCTGCAGTTTGCAACACCAATCCATACTCAGTTTCACTGTTTGCAAACTCACAGGCATCTAAACTAATTTAGCTGTCGCTTCGGTGTCTTTACTTTCTAATAATTCAGTTATTGACTAATTCAACTATTGTGGATAGTGACAATGCAAAACGGTGATTCTCCTGCACCATTAGGTGACAAGACTAACACTACTAATGGAGGTAACCAAAATAAAAGGGCATTTATTATATTCAATTCAGCGTATTGTTTATATTATATTATGATAATCAATAGTGTCTGGATGTAACACTGCAGGAAGCGATGCTGAACAACGCAGGAGAGAAAGAGACAAGGCTCGATGGCACACAATGTCTCAAGAGAAAAGAGACGAAAAAAATAAAAAACGTCGAGAAGCATATAAAAGAAAAAGGGAGCAACAACTACGAATCGAAACTACCAATGGTTGTATTAGTAGAAACGTTGGTGAATAATGGTATTATATATATATATATATATATATATATATATATAACTATTGATGTTACTCATATGTGTTGTGTCACAATTGGTAGATGGTCAGGATGCATCAAACAAGGAAAATATGGATCCTAATGAAACAGATGACTGGTTGCTAATGAAACAGATGACTGATTGCATAGGAATGATTCACTCCATGCAAACAATATTGATGATATATCCAATTCGTTATCAGGTAATTCAACTGTTGTGAATATGGCATCAACACAAACATTATTGTGATGGTGAATCTACCAATAGTTTTATATGTAGTGAGAGAATCATTGAAGGATGTCTGGTGTGTTCTGGTTGTCTTGCTACTATGTTAACTCAAACACAACTATGTAGGTGATGACGATGAAGTAATTACTGCTCGCAGCATAGTTAATCGAGAAATTCAGTCACAACGGACTAATGCTTCACGTAAGAGACAATTAACAAATGAGCAAGTCATTGCTGATCGTGCAAGGAAGAGGATGACATATGCAAACATGACACCTGCACAACGGGAACAAAGGCGCAAGCAACAGAGGCATTACAATCAAGCTCCATCTCGTAAAGAGGCAATGAAAGGGACTACAAACCGCTCCAGGGAGGTGCGGAGACACACCTTAAACAGTGAGTCCATCGCAATGGAGAATCCATTCTTTAATCCAACGATGGAGTGGCCCACTACAAACTCATCTGTGCCTCACGGTCCCACAGTAAGCCCCAGTGATTGGGCTATTCTAGAATCCACTGCAACACTTGTTTTCTTCCCACAAGCTACTGAGGAGACAAATGAAGAAGATGAAGATGGATGTAGTGATATTTCGCCTGGTCATATGACACAGAGACAAAATGTTCCATCTGGACAAAGACATGCATTGTTGTCCCATCGTAACACTATGTTTGAGCGTCACATTGGTCGGAACACGAGAGTATCAATTAATGATGGTGAAGACCACGCGGATGAAAGTACACCCTTATCTCAGTCAACCGTGACCAACAACGGTAAACAAAGAGGTCTCCCTATCCCCATTCCTTGACATGAAACAATTTTATTCATATCTCAACCATGTCCATTATGTGATTGACAGAAAGCGCTGGACCAAGCAATCAAAATGCATCAGCTACACCTGAACAACCATTATTTGATGATACCGGTAATTTGCACTACTGTTAACATCGTGTACAATATTTGCTTTCCTTTATTGTTACCAAAGTTGTAATATGTCATGGCACTATGACGATCACAGACGATGATGAGGGCGATATATTTGAAGATGACGAGGAAGAGGACGAGGGATACCTGTTTGCTGGGCAAGGTATTTGTACCAAATACCAAATATATTTCTATACAACCACTCATTTATCTAACCTTTATTTTTATGTTCAAATGTCATTTTAATAGAGGAATCAGATGATGATGTCCAAAGTGATACTACTAAGGAAGACACGGCTTCTGACCCTGAAGTACCTGACCCGTACGAAAATGTGTATAGTAACATGCCTAGAGAGACACACATGCTAAAACCTGTCCCAAATTGCCGTCACTGCGGTGCGAAGAGGTTTCCCAAAGAACCTCCAGGGTTCTATTGCCGCAATGGAAAGGTCGAGCTGAGTGCACCAGCCATACCAGACCAGCTCATGAGGCTATGGACGAGCTCGGACGCGGACGCTAGGCACTTCCGTAACAATATCAGGTTTTTCAATGGCCACTTCTCTTTCACTTCCCTGTATTGTCGCCTCGACAGTGCTACTGCTAACATCAGAAACAGCGGCATATATACCTTCCGTGCACATGGCATGATCTATCACAACATAAGGTCATTTGGGAAAGAAGATGGTATTGAGCCCAGACATCTTGAGCTTTACTTCTATGATAACGATCCGAGCCTTGAGCACCGTTACCGAAGGTGTCGTGAAGAGCAGTACCAAAAAGATAAAGAAATTATAGACATACTGGTGGTCATTCTTCGTGACAACCCGTACTCACAACATTTAAGGAGTATGGGGCAGGCTGAACACCTCGAGGACTATCGTCTCACACTTAACCTTGATCAGCGGTTGGATCAAAGGACATATAACGTGCCGATGGCTTCTGAGGTGGCTGCTGTTTGGATCGAGGGTAGTGAACTCCTTAGTCAGTTTTAGAATAGTGTTATCCTGCATGGGAAAGATACGAGCAGGCATGGCATCCTATCATACCATGGATGCTATGATGCTCTTTCATACCCACTCTTCTTCCCTAGCGGTGAGCTTGGATGGCATATGGATATCCCAAAGAAAGGTGTTACTATGGAGGATGTCAACACGGCTCGTGCCCTGCGTAAGGCTCATAGTGGTACTGAAGAAGAAGAAACAAGTTTGTTTATCTTCTTATACTTTTCATGTATATCAAATTGTTATCCCAGAAACACCTCTAATACTATAGTTTTTTTTGTAGACTCTCCAGGAAATTTATGTGTTTCTGTGCGTGACTACTACTGCTACAAGTTCCAGATACGGCCAGGAATCTTTAACCCCATACTTTATGGCAAGCGTCTTTTCCAACAGTTTGCAGTGGACACATACATCAAAATTGAGAGTTCTCGATTGGATTACATACGCAATCATCAAACGGAGATTAGGGCCGACCTTTATCAAGGATTGGTTGATAGCCTGCATGCTGGTGAGGGTAGATCAGAAGCTATTGGGAAGCGGACGGTGATGCCTTCGTCATTTATCGGAGGACCGAGGGACATGAGGCGTAGGTACATGGATGCCATGGCACTGGTGCGAAGGTTTGGAAAACCAGACATCTTCCTGACTATGACATGTAATCCAAAGTGGGATGAGATCACGCGTGAGTTGTATCCTGAACAAACACCACAGGATCGTCCAGACCTTATTGATCGAGTCTTTAGAGCAAAATTGGAAGAGCCTAAGCACATGTTGATAAAAAAGGATATCCTTGGAAAGGTTCGTGCACACGTGTATGTTGTGGAGTTCCAAAAGAGGGGTCTACCGCACGCACATTTTTTGCTAATCATGGAGGGACGCTACAAGATCACGTGCCCAGAGCAGTATGACCTTCTCATCTCAGCCGAGCTCCCAAATAAGAAGAAGTATTCGGACTTGTATAAAATGGTTACAAAGCATATGATGCATGGCCCTTGTGGAGTACTTAATCGCAATTGCCCATGCACAAAGGGCCGTGAATCATGCAAGAACCGTTACCCACGCCCTTTCTGTGATGCCACATTACAGGGCAAGGATTCATACCCAGTTTACAGACGACGTGATGATGGTAGAAAACAAAAAGTTCGTGGGCATGACCTTGACAATAGATGGGTCGTGCCTTACAATCCATACCTCCTACGTCTGTTCAATTGCCACATCAATGTTGAGGCGTGTGGGAGCATAAAGGCCGTCAAGTATTTGTTTAAGTACATCTACAAGGGTCATGACCGCGCGTCTGTGGCTGTGAGAGAGGCCGATAAGGAGGACAATGAAGGAAACGTTGATGAGATCAAACAGTACAGGGATGCTCGATGGGTAACTCCACCAAAAGCCTTGTGGAGGATATATGGTTTTGATATAAGTGATAGGTCCCCTTCGGTGTTGTCCTTGCAGCTGCATCTTCCTGACATGCACATGGTGTCATTTTATAAGCGCGAAGGTGTTCGACGAGTGCTTAATCGTCCAGGTGTTGAAAGGTCGATGCTTACAGCCTACTTCGAGAAGAACAACACATCTGAACATGCCCATGGTATATTGTATCGGGACTTTCCTGAGTACTATAAGTGGGACTCACAAATAAAAGAATGGATTAGGAGGACACAAAAGAATTGTTTAAGACAGATCGGAAGAGTTGTATGTGCTAATCCAGCCGAAGGGGAGCGTTACTATCTTAGGATGCTTCTAAACCACGTGGCTGGTGCAACCTCATTTACTGATCTAAGGACGGTTTCTGGTGAGCTCTTACCGACTTTTCGTGAAGCTACAGAAAGAAGGGGCCTCATTGAAGCGGACAACACACTGCATGAGAGCCTTGCTGAAGCTACTCTATGGATGATGCCATATGCACTGCGAAGGCTCTTTGCAACAATTTTGGTATTTTGTGAGCCGAGTGATGTGTTGGATCTCTGGGAAAAGCACAAGGAGGCAATGTCAGAGGACTACAGGCGTAATAACCAGTCTAGCTTCGCAGTAGAGCAGATGGTCCTCATAGATATTCGAAAGTTGTTAGAATCAATGCAGAAGGACATAAAGATGTACCCACTTCCTGATATCGATGGCACGTATGATCCATCTGGTGAGATTCCCAGGGAGATTTTTGAGGAGGCTAGCATTAAGGCAAGCGTTGATGACATGACACTATCAAAGACCCTTAACGAGGAGCAGCATGCTGCCTACAATGAGATTATGTCTACTGTTGATAGCGATCATGGGGATTTGTTCTTTGTGGATGGACCTGGCGGCACCGGAAATACTTATCTATACAGGGCCCTGCTCGCTACTATACGTAGTCAAAACAAGATTGTTGTGGCAACAACAACATCTGGTGTTGCTGCCTCAATAATGCATGGTGGCAGAACCGCCCACTCACGCTTTAAGATCCCCCTCACCCTCGACGATGGGGCCTTTTGCACCTTCACAAAACAGAGTGGTACCACCAAGCTGCTTCGGACCGCATCCCTTATTATTTGGGACGAGGTGACGATGATGAAGAGGCAAGGTGTTGAGGCGCTGGACAACAGCCTCCGTGATATCATGGACCGTCCTAACTTGCCGTTTGGGGGAAAGACTAAGGTGTTTGGTGGAGATTTCAGGCAGGTTCTCCCAGTTGTTCGAAGAGGGTCAAGGGCTCAAATAGTTGGTGCCTCGCTTCGAATGTCATACCTTTGGGATTCCATGCGACATATAAAGCTGGTGCGCAACATGAGGGCAAAGAACGATCCGTGGTTTGCAGAATACTTGCTACGCATCGGGGGAGGCACGGAGGAGGTTAATAGTGATGGTGAAATCCACCTTCCTGATAATATATGCATACCACAGACCGGGGAAGACAGCGATCTTGATACGTTAATTGACTGCATATTTCCTGCCCTCAATGCCAATATGTCAAACAAGAGCTACATCATCTCACGAGCAATATTATCTCAGCGGAACGACTGGGTCGATATGATTAACATGAAGATGATAAGCCGTTTCCAAGGGGATGAGATGGTATACCATAGCTTTGATAGTGCGGTGGATGATCCACATAACTACTACCCATCTGAGTTCCTCAACACTTTGACCTCCAACGATCTCCCTCCACATGTGTTAAAGCTCAAGATTGGGTGCCCGGTTATATTGCTAAGGAATATCGACCCTGCGGGTGGACTTTGTAATGGAACCAGGCTGGTGGTTCGAGGGTTCCAAAGAAATACTATCGATGCAGAAATTATGGTCGGAGACCATGTCGGAAAACGAATCTTCCTACCACGGATTCCGTTATGCCCTTCGGATGACGAGATGTTCCCGTTCCAGTTCAAGAGGAAGCAGTTTCCTATTAGACTCAGTTTTGCCATGACGATTAACAAGGCACAGGGGCAGACTATCCCCAATGTTGGTGTGTATTTGCCTGAACCGGTGTTCTCTCATGGTCAGTTGTATGTTGCGTTATCTAGAGCTACTGCTAGATCGAACATCAGGATCCTTGCTATTCGACCCGGGGATAAGAATGACAAGAAAAAGAAGACAAAAGTAAATGGTACATACACAAAAAATATTGTCTACAAAGAGGTCCTTACTCCATGAAAAGGTATTGTCTTATGTTTTGTACAACTGTTATATTCTTACATTTGTGTCTTTTATTTGACATTTGTCATATCCATCTATATTTCACGTAATAGAGAAAGTCGGAAAAGAATGGGAGATAAGCAGCATATGACTTGTTATTGATGATCTTGTGGACATGTTACGGATTGGATTTACTCATTATATTATAATTATAATATATTCTTAATAACTATATGTGAATTTATGTTTAATTTGTAACGTGCTGGTTATTATTTCTAACATGCCTTATTTCTTCTATGGTTAAAATTTAGTTTCATATCTGAATGGATGAGATTTTACGTATGTTTTACACGTGCAGCTATCTGTCATGAGATTCTATGTATATCCGTAGCAACGCACGGGTACTTAACTAGTGGACATTAAATATGTCAACATGGCACTGTATTGATGATGAAGAGAGATGACAAAAGTTTATTAGAGTAGAGGAAGTTTCGTGGGGATAAAACTCATCTGCACTGTTTATAAAAAATATGGGTGTGTTCCCCGCGACTGGCCTAAGCCAAGCAAAATTGATTTAATTCTATTTCAAATTTTAAAAATCAAAGTCAGCTGATTTTGAATGAGATTGCTCCGCTCATTATGCAAAATATAATATAATATTATATAATAAATCACACCAAGCTCACTTCAAGATGAGTGCTCTTTTCTCCAACCTCTCTACACCCTTCGGTAGCACAACTGAGACTACGACGAATTTTCCACTCATACGAGGATGGATTGAAAGAACTATGGACATAGGATAAGATAGGGGCAATACGAGTCGTTCAAAAAAGTGTCAAGTCAAAGTGCAGCGATATATGCAGCTGAGGCATCCTGACGAACAAAGGATTTGAACCTTGTTCTAGCTACACGACCCGATCAAATCGATCAAGCACTTGTCATCTACCCTTATTGTATATTGACAAATCAATTAATATTTTCATTGTATTTCAAATAGTTTTTAAGAATACGTGCGTGTCGCACGAGCATATTTGCTAGTATTATATAATAAATCACATCAACATTTTTAGATTGTAATCTGTTTTAGTTTTATCCTAAACTAGTTTTATCTAATTTTGGCCAAGTTTATGTAAAAATATATTAACATCTACAATATGAAATAAATACACTGTCAAATTATATGTCATGGTATATCTAATTAATTTTTGCTGATGTTGTAGTTTTTCTATAAACCTGGTCAAAATTAAAGAAATTGACTTAGAACATAGTTAAAACGAAATTGAGAACTAATGCAGTAATTTCAAAGAAAAAACTTTAAAAAAATGACCCAACGTTTAAGCTCTTATCAATTATTCTTTTGATGAAGTTATTATCATTGAAAAGTGTCAGGGTTATACTCTTCTAATATGGCCAGTTTGAAGAGCTCTTTGTAGCTCGTCTCATTACAAGTCTATTGTTCATATGATAATAATAATGCTCATGGCTGGCTCTAACGTAGGTCTCGTTGTTTCTACCCCAAAACATGTTGAAAGTGGAAGGGGCGGCCAGCTCATGTCGAAGCAGCCCATAGTTCTTTACTCAGTATTAGGGTTCAACGAAAAGCTCACAACTCAGTATCTCGCTCGACTTGGCTCATTAGTGGCCTAGCTTGGCTCGTTTATATTTTTCGACGAGCTAAACCAGCATTTCAACTCGTATAGTTAGCCAACTCATGAGCTGACACGAGCTGGCTCATGAGCCTAATGAGTTAAAGCTATTGGCCTTAAACTTATATTAGTTTTGTATAAGTTGTTGATGCTTTGCACTTGATAATTGGTTGATTAATGGTTGGACTTAGACCTATAAATTTGGGATTACTATGACTCTGTCACTTTGTTTTAATTAGATGTATAGATTATTAATAATGAATTATGGATGCATTTTATATGGTATAGAGTATATACCATGGATGTATAGTCTAGTACTGTTGTATATTTTTATACTTGTATATATGTCAGCACATATTAATTTATTTGTTTGATTTAAGGCTTATGAATGGGTTGCTTTTGTACCATTACTATTTTCAAGCTTCAAATAAATGCATAAATTATGTTTTCTGTTTTTTTGCGCCTGGCTCGCGAGCTAAATGAGCCAGCTCGAGCTTGTAAATGAACCGAGCCGAATTAGCTCGTTATCCAGCCTTACTCAAATATGTACATGTGCATAGTAACTAGTAACAAATGAAATGCAGGCCCATAATCATAGCCTAGTCGTCAAACCTCATAGGAGGGAAACAAAATATGCTTGCGTGAGTGGGCATTTACTTATCTACTCTACTCCATCCTTCACCCAGAGCGGGTGAACCCTCGATGAACCGCGAACTAAGGTGCATCCTCACTCGCCTCTTGCTCGTCCTCGATAGCAAGCTGCAGGCTGCAGGCTGCAGCTATGTAAGTCGCTTCACTTCAACTCAGGCCCTGTTTGGTTTATGAATGTTAAAGTTTAACTCCCATCACATCAGTGTTGCGGCAAATGCATGGAGTACTAAATGTAGACTAATTGCATGCATGTCGGCACAAATTAGGAGTAATTTACGAGACGAATCTATTAAGCTTAATTAGTCCAAAATTGGAAACTTTTTGTCAAATAAGACGAAAGTGCTACATTGTTTGTTAAACTTTAACACCTCTAACCAAACAGGCCCTCGGGTTAGTTTGGTGCAAATCTTGCTTCACTTCAACTCTTAGGTTGTTTTGGTGCAAATCAATTATATTTTAGCCCTTTTGTGATGTTTCATTTGGTCTAGGTTTGTTTGTTCATCCGCTCAGAACAGTTTTGTTCTAGTTTACACAAACCACAGTTTATACAATAAAATGAACCAAAGCACATTTAGCCATTTACTATAAGATCAATCTGAATGATTCCCAAACCTGATGAAACTATGAACACCGAACTATATGTACACAAATCATAATAAATAAATCAATATGAAAGAATTGGTGAATAAACATACTCCCTTGGTCATTTTTTTAACTGCTATCCCACTTTCTAAAAAGTCAAAAGTACATGAATATATATGTAAAAAAATATTAATATTTTATGGTACGTATAGTAAATAGATCATTAAATTTATTCTCATAATAAACTTATTTATTTTTTTTCTACGGACCTAGTCATAGCGACACTTAAACAAAACATAAGAGTAGAAAACACGATCGCAGCACTAACGGTGCCGACTCCAAACAAGAACCCATTGATGTACGGTGAATCATCGAGCCTAGTTCCAATGGAATCGTAAGCCTGAAGGTTGATTGAAGACGGCGAGCCTGATCGGTTGACTTCCAAAATTTGTTAAATCAAAGATTTGGCCAACAATGATTTTGGCTATTATTTGGTTGTCTACCAAAACTTGCCAACATCTTATATTTAACTTTCCAAATTTATGGTAATTTTTTTATCTAGTTTTGGCTTGCCAAATCTTTGGTATGTCAAATCAGACCCGGTGTGACTGCTCCGCGAGCACCAAATAGACGTCAAGTGTTGCCGTGGTCGTGAAATACAATCCGATCGAAAGGAACTCCAGATGCATTGTTTCCAGCCAAGGCCATGTTTAGTTTCCAATTTTTTTTTAGAAAAGCACTGTTGCACTTTTCGTTTCTATTTGACAAACTTTGTCCAATCATGGATTAACTAGGCTTAAAAGATCCGTCTCGATATTTACAGACAAACTGTGTAATTAGTTATTTTTTTACCTACATTTAATGCTCCATACATGTACCGGCATATGCGATGTGACGAAAAATCTTAAAAACTTTTTGTATTTTGGAGTGAACTGCACCAGGCCCAAGTTGAAAAATGGATGACATTACCCCGTGCCGCCGTGCGTGGCGCCGGTGCGATCTCTCCCATTTAAATGGGACGTAGACATGCATTTCCATGCCTTTCGAAATTCGAATCTGAGCTAAAACTAGCCATCCTACTTCCTCCGTCCACTTGCGTTTCGGGCCCGCAAGGAGCGAATCTCGCGCCCATACCATGATGCAGCGCACTACCGAAACGGGAGAACCGGTGACGCCGTCGTCCCCTGGCACCAACTTCCTCGCCACGAAAGGAGTCACCGCATCGCTGACACCGTGGACCCACCAGGCCATCACACCGCCGTTGCCGTCATGCACGCGCTCCCATCAGATGGCGAGCAGTAACTCACAGGTGCGGCCGCGCCGCGACTCCGGGCATATGGCCCACCCGTCATTGACGCGAGGCGGAACCTGCCTTTCTAGATATTTCTCAACCCCCTCAGCAAGCAGAGCAGAAAAGGAGAAAGAAGCCTTTCTCTCCTCTCCTGCCTTTTCCCCGTAACTTCCCACCCGCAGGCCGCGCCGCCCCGAGCAATCCCACGCCACGCACAGAAACACCAAACCCCAAACCCCAAAACCCACCACCTCCTCCCAATGGAGAACGGCGACGAAACCCTCGCCTCCCCCACCGCTGCCGCCGAGAAGGCCGCGCTCAACGGCGGCGTCGCGGACGAGGAGCAGGTCCCCATCACCCACCCCGCAAAGTCCTACGCCGCCGTTGCCGCCGAGAACCCCGCTCCTAACGGCGGCGTTGCGAAGGAGGAAGAGGAGGAAGAGGGGGTCGCCGGCGCCCACACCGCCGCCAAGTCCTACGCTGCCGTTGCCGCCCGCGCCGAGATCGAGGACCTCCGCGCCGCCAAGCTCGACCTGGAGGCGAAGCTCGCCGAGGCCCGCCGTGAGAACAAGTCCCTCGCCGAGGAGACGCACAGCATCGAGGGGATCTTCATGCAGGCCCGGGAGGAGGTCACCATCGCCGAGCTCGCCGCCACCGCTGCCGAGAAGGAGGTCGCCTCGCTCCGCACGGAGGTCGACCGCCTCGAGGCCCTCCTCAAGGCCGAGAAGGGCGAGCACGAGCTGGACAAGGAGAGCCACGAGAAGCTCGCCAAGGAGGTGGATGCCGTGCGCCAGGAGAAGCTCAAGCTCGAGGAGGAGATCAGCGCCCTGAAGGCTTCCGCCACCAAGGAGAGGGAGGCTGCGCCGGCGGCTGAGGCCCCGAAGGAAGGGGAGGTTGCGTGGCTGGGGATGGCGGTGGCTGCGGCTGCCGGCGCCGCCGGCACGGCTGCCGTCATGCTGATCTATCTCCGCCTTAAGAGATAATCTGGTGCTCGGTTGCGTAGCAGTGCTGGAAGTTTTCGTCGTGATGCTGCTATTACTGAAGTGGGAGTGATGTGATTTCTATGAGTAGTTGCTTATTAGCCTACAGAAATATAGGGATCTGGAGACTGGTTATGTTTCATGGCTGTTTTTGCGGTGACACAAAAAATACTCGTGCAACTGAGGAATGTTGTATGGTTGGTTATCTTCTGGTTTATGTTACTGCTACGGCATGGCCTCATGTCCCTTTTTTTTATCTAATAATGGTCCGTGTTCTGCTGTTGAGTGATCTACTTTGCTTTACTTGAAATTACTTAAAAATTAATGACTTGGTGATGCTGTCTATTTTGTGTGATTGCTGAGTGAAATCATAAAATTACCTCAGCATTGACATGTATTGCATCTGATTACAATTGTACTATATACTAAGTTTGTTTAGGAATTATGCTTCTTGATGCTTTCATCACTTGTGTTCCTCTGCTTAGGCACTGTTTGGTCAATTAGAGGAATTGCTGTGCTCCGTGTTTCTGTTTGTGCATTAGCAATATATCTTCTTTTATTACGCGCCTCCTAGATTTCAGTCGTCTGGACATCAATTCAGGCAACTGCAGTTAGGGGTGGTGGGATTTTTCCTGGTGGGATACTGTATCACTGGTCATAGAGGAGAGAGCCATGGCAAACAGGCTAGACCAGCAGAGGTGGCTGCCTGGCTGGTGCAGGGGCGGGGAGGCATGGTGGTGGGGAGCCGGGAACGCTGCCAGCCATGGACAGCAGGGAGAAAGTCTATATGGGCGGGGAAAGGGTGGGGCACATACGAGCGATGGCCTTGTTCTCTTCCCAAGTTTTTTCACTCTCTCTCCATCACATCAATTTTTTAACGCATACATAGAGTATTAAATGTTAGTAAAATAAATAACTAATTACACAGATTAGTTGTAAATCACGAGACGAATCTTTTGAGTCTAATTAGTCAATGATTGGACACTAATTACCAAATACAAACGAAAGTGCTACGGTAGCGGAAGTTGAAAAAATTTGCGATCTAAACGAGGCGTAGCATAGCAGGGTTGGTGTAGCGGACTCGAGGTTAGCACCGCTGTCGGGGATGGGACAAGTGCAGGAGGGAGGGGCTGCATGTCGGCCAACAATGGGTTGAGGAACACAGGGTGAAAGAACAGTAGTGCTGTTAATCTGAAGAGTTGGCTGTGTAGGCGACTGAAATTTTACCAAAAACAGGCATATGGTATATTGCATTACCGTTTCTTTCGTTCTTTTTGACCAGTTCAAGCTACTGCTAATATAGTTTTATTGTTACTCATGATGTTTTTTCGGTGTTTTTAAGTGGGCATTGCACAGGCTCATAATTTTCATTGACTTGGAGGGCAACATCTTTAGCAAAAGAAACAATGTGATTGGTTCTGTTGATGGACATGTTGTTTTGCCTTACTATATAAACTAAATGGCCTTATGTGGATGTCTCAATTACAATTGTTACTTTTTGCCATGATGCTACTGCTACTAAATTGGGATTTGTATGACTTCAGTTAGTTGCTTAGTAATAACCCACAGAAACATATGGTCAATTAGAATTAGTTGCTTAGCATGGTTAGAGCAACTCCAACAATTTGCTAAATGGGCTTGCCATCCTTAAATATTTGGTAAAACATGAAAATTTGGTCTCCAACAGTTTGCTGAATCACGTTGCCATCTCTCTATCGAGCACCTCCGCACGCGTATATTTCGGCGCGGATACGACTCCCCATCGCCCTCCCGCACGTGTCCGACATCGTTCCCGCGCTACCTGAGATTATTTTACACGATTGCGACTACCTGCTGCTACCTGAGATTGAACGTGAACGATGCTATTGTACGAGTACCTGCTGCTCCCTGCTGCTCCCTGAGATTGAACAGTGCAAATCAAGCATAAACTGACACTTGTGAAAAAAAAGACTTCAATGCTTCGGTGAAAACAAATAACCGAGTACACTTGAGTATTTCATTGTTGCACTGGATGAAATATAAATGTGTAGCTAATACATGAAACAAATAAATTCTAAACGCCTATAAGTAAGATTCAGATAGTGTATGAGTATAAATCTGGATGATGGTTCCACAGGTGTTCGATGAGGTATTCTTTCAACTGCAGATGTGTTTCCTTGTCTCTGATCTACGATGCGCATCAATAAATTCATCAAGCGTACGAGTAGGCTGGCCATGAGCATTGTCACCACCGTAATCAAAACGCTCGTTCGGGTCGACCACGAATCCTTCATCTTCCACGATCATGTTGTGCATGATAACACAAGCCCTCATGATCAGTGCTAATGTCTCAATGTCCCAAATGCGAGCTAGTCCCCGAACAATGGGAGGTGATGCTTACCCGGTGGGATAAGGAGATGGGCACCTGCTTCGTGGAGGAGATGGCTGGCCGGAGTACCAGCTGCGATGGAGGGAGGGATGGCAGGGTCGCCTTTGACGCACGCGAGAAGTCACGTGGCGGCGCCCTCACACAGAGAAGACGCGCGGACGACAGGAAGAAGGAACGATAGGTAGTTGGATTAGGTAGGATGTGGGCCTGTTTTTTTTAATTTGGCAAGTCAAAATGACAAACTATTGGAGAGGGACTATTATTTCACTTGGCATATATTTTAGGGAGTTGCCAAATCACAAAATTTGGCAAGCGATTTTTACCAAACTGTTGGAGATGCTCTTCCTTCACTAGTATCATTCTGCATGCTTTTGATCTGGGCAGCGACGAAGCCAGCGGGGGGGGCTACCCGTGCTCCAGCCCCCCCTACGGCCATGATTTACATGGAGCCCGGGCTACCGCCATGAGGAGGAAGAAGAAGGCAAGGAGGGGCTGGAGGAAGAAGAAGAGGAAGCCAGCCCTGGCTTCGTCGATTCCTGGCTTCGTCGCTGGATCTGGGCACAAAACTGTTTATGACAGAGGAAGTGTTTACACATGGAATTGCTACACCTATGTTTCTCATTGTTTGTGGTTGGAGTTGTTTCGTGGTTTACTACTTGTATAAATACAATGCCCTAGTATGTTAAAAGTATTTCGTTCTTATTCTAATGGTTGGGGCAGAGTTGGTGGCTTCTAATCTAATCATAATATATCATATATCTCGTCAGATCACTTAGTTGGTCCTGTAGCTAGTATCGGGTAATTTAGGGTGTGTTTAGTTAACGAAAAATCTTGGCTTTGGCTGCTATAGCACTTTCGTTTGTATTTGTCAATTAGTGTCCAATCATAGACTAATTAGACTTAAAAGATTCGTCTCGTGGTTTTCTACCAAACTGTGTAATTATTTTTTTCGTCTATATTTAATGTTCCATGCATGTGTCTAAAAATTCGATGTGACGGGGAATCTTGAAAATTTTTTAGAACTAAACATGGCCTTAGATCATGTGGCGTGCTGGGTGGAAACTCTGTGTATGTGAGGTGTGTACATGCCTTGTATGTTTGTCTGGCCAGTGCAAGCTGACAGATTACATTCAGGAAGTTCGGGTGCTATCTTTTCCTGTGCGTTATCGTGTTGCACTTTTGGTTTTATTCTTCATCTTTGCAAGTCACGTATTTGACAAATGCATTGTTCTTATTTCTATTCATGCCTACAAATGGTGGTCTCTGGTCTACATCACTTTTGATGCCCGAGACAACGTGCAGGATGTGACAATTTGTAAATCAATTCATGATGATTTTGTTTGGGATTATGATGTGGAAAATGTGTACACCATATCATCGCTAGAACTACTCGAGCATATGCTGCATACGCCGAGTCTTTGCCGACCATATGTGGATTGTGTTTAATGTTGAATGAGGTGGCGTCTGGATATGTTGTTGGAATGGGACAGGGAAATATAGTCAATAGATGGGATATGGGTAATGTCCTGGATTATACAGTAACTTGATGATCCCATTCCATTAAACTCGACCCGAATCGAAATTAAGTAGGCTAGTACTCATGATGAAATTAAGTACACATCAGAGGACATGATAGTTGCTGTTCTGATATTTTCAAAGCGATAATTTCCGCTTACATTGCACTTGCTTGGTATTACGATCCATGAACCTCACTAGTACCTCAGAACCTTGCTACTGTTCGGCGATCTGCTTCTGAACAGTCTGAACGTATCCGTTCCTACAACCGACGTTCACACATCCTATCACGGTTAGTTTATTAGACTATCCGCACTCATGGACCTCTATATTCATCCTCTATACGTCCTAGTCAGGAAGATTCTTTCCTCTATACTCAATTCTCCCGTATCCATCCATCCTCTATATCATCCTCTATCCACTCTATCCACTGTAGGACCCACTTGTCACTTTATCTAAATATATCCATGTGTGATCTAGTTTTGAAGGATTTATTGAGACGAATTTAATGGTGCAATCGAAATTTAATTTGGATTTTTGGTTTGTGAGTTATAGCATTTTTTTCCTTTGTTTAGCTAGTGGGGCCCGCCACTGTCCACTATAGAGTAAGCACTGTACTACTCTAAATATAGAGTGAGAGAAAGGATAGAGTATCGTTTTAGAGTACCCAGTGCAGCAGTTTGTACTCTATATTCATACTCTAAAGCTTTAGAGTATCCTTTAGAGTATCCCACCGCGGGTAGTCTTAATAAAGGTCCTGTTCATCCGGCTTATAATCCGTACTTTTCAGCTTGTTTTTTCAGCTGGAACAGTATTTTTCTCTCACAACAAATCAGCCAACAGTGTTTTTCAGTCGGCTTATCAGGACAGCCGAACGAGGCCAAAGTTAGTGACAGAGCGAGTCAAGAGTGATACTAGGATTATTAGGTAGATTAACTTGATAGGCTCTCATAGCACTACATCATATTTTCCCTAGACGTTTTTGAAGGATCATAAGCAAATGATTGATGTCAGTACTAGATTCGATCAAGAGAGTGTTATTATTAAATCTTCATTGATGATCTCATCCAATGCATAGAACAAAGTGCAAACAGCAATGTCCGTTCGTGCCACAGACGTGCACCATTTCGTTGTGTATATATTTGTAGCAAACGATATCATCATTCTCATTGTCTTATTTGGATAACAAATTTTATTTTCATGGGCGTCCACGTCCTCCTCTCGCTCTCTTGGGCGACTCGAGCTCAGTGGTGGAGCTTAACTCAATTTTCAGCAGGGGCCATTCTTAGTTGTGTATAAATTCCAAGAGAGAATGGTAATTCTTTGGTCTAGTTTAGCCTAAAATCTAATCCTTCACATATAACTTAGCAATATTAGGGGGGAGTGAGGCATGGTCTAGTACGGTCCTAACTAATGGGCATGTTTGGTTTCACGCCAAACATTGCCACGCCACAATTTTTTTTGGCTGTCACAGAAACCGAGGATGTTGTTTGGTTGATATTTCATCTGTGGCACGCCACAACTTTACATGCACCTGCTAGCTCATTTTCTGTGGCGGAGTGTGGCGCCGATTTCTGCCGCCTAAGGTTCGGCGCCGCCGCACCTGTGGTTGTGGCAGCGTGTGGCCGTATACCAAACACGGCCTAAGCTCCGCTCGTGCTTGAGTGGACTCGAGGTGCCTGTGCCATCGCCTCCCCCACTGTCCTCTATGTATCTTGTCGCCGCCAAGGCCGATTGCTAGGGGCCAGGCAACACTGATTATGATGGCGTCGAGGATTCCTTTTCTCCTTCTCCTCTTTGCTTTCTCATGTTTGTAGTAATCGGTTCGTGCTCTTGGCTTTTATGTGGTGGAACCTCTAGCACTTTTCTTCAATCTGCAGCACTCCAAACTTCAATCCATGGTAGAAAATTTGAGGGGAGGCTATTGGGGCCCACTTGCTCATAGGGAGTAGGGAGGTGGGTGTGCTTGAGCACCCCCTACACTCACATTGGATCCGTCCCTGGTGGTGGGCTCATCTGTATGGTGTTGTCCAACAGGTAGAGGGCAGCGTCCCAATAACGACTGTCCGCCTATGGCAAGGGCCAAAGATGGTCGTTGGGGCTCCATTTGGCTGGCTCGAGGCTCCGGTCCTTCCTGAGGCGGTAGGTGGCCTTCACGTCATGACCTTAGGGCGGTAGGTCAACGTTGCTGCTGCCTCCCTCGCCTCTCTGTATCCCATCTCCTTGGAGGTCTTCTTTGTGACTGTGTGTGTAGCGATGACGCCTGCTGTGTACGTGGTGGTGTCTAGTGTTGGTGGGAACGTTCGTATGTCATCACTAGCGCTTTTCTTTGGGATAGGTATCCCCTACGCCCACGCGAGGAGGGTGGCTCTGGTGGGAAACAGAGGGTGGGTTACTTGAGGCTAGGGAGAAAGCCAGAACGATGATGTTTGCAGTCGTCGCTTCCTCCTTGGAGGTGTCGTCTTTGTACCTCTTCTCCTACCATACTAGGATTTACAGGTCAAAACCTTCCCCTGGGTCTTTGGTGTCATTTTCTTCCTGAATATGTCGATAGGTTTCTCCGGCTCCACAGTTCCGCTCTTACTGTGCGGCAATGGCAGTGCTCCAAGTTGTTTTGTTGTGGTGCTCGGAACTTGTCGAGATTGTTAGTTTTGCTCCGTGTTGGTTGCTAGAGAGAATAGTTTTGCTAGTTGTTTTTGGTTTGAGGTGCTCTAAGTTAGTTGCCAGTTACGTCATTTCGATAAAGTTGGCTCACTATAGTTCATCTAAGCAAGTAGTGGCACAAAGTTGTTAGTTGTTTCGTTGGTGCGCTAAAGTTAATACAATCTTTCTAGTCGTGTTGTTTTTAACCAGATTTTCACTCAAAAAGTTGAGACAATACTTTTTTTCCCAACTTCTAATAAAAATCATGGCAAAATTCGAACAAAAACAATTCTCGTTGTCTCAATCTTCTGTGTCTCACTTACGTTCCAAGTTCATTGATTCAAACAATTTGTAACCAGAGGCAGCCTAGGCCTAGCCGCCCGCCGGAATCGGGCTGTACGCCTGTACCCTGCAACCTTGTTCCCGTCTTACAGGCAAGGCAATGCCCGCTAGTTCACGCTAGTAGCCTACGTAGTACGGTAGTACAATTAACCGTCGATAATCTTACTTACCGCTCAAGTCAGGCATGGCACTTGGTAGTTGGTACAACCAGCTGTACTGCTGTATAGCATCCTGGCATTCTGTTCCGATCCCTCTGCAGCCCTGCTGCACTGCAAACCCATCCACCTCTCGCAGTTGCAGCAGCGGCCCTCACCCCACGCTCACCGATGGCGCATGCCAACCCCATCGTAGAAGCACTGATGGGCGACCTTGCCGGGCGCCTTGGCGACGTCGACGCCTTGCAGCGCGTGCAGCGCAACGTCGACCTCGTCCGCGCCGAGATCGACGAGTACGCCGCGCTCCACGCCGAGGCCGCCGCCGAGCTTGCGCAGGCCCGCCAGCGCCTCGCGGAGGTGGCGTTCAACGCCGCAGCGGCCCGCCGCGCGCTCCAGGAGCCGCGGCCGCCGGAGGGTCTGGTGCTGCCGCTGGATGATCCTGAGGTGGCCGCGCACGCCGCCGCCTACGTGGAGGCCGCGGCCCGCGTCAAGCTCATCAAGCAGAACGAGCTTCTTCTGGTCGAAGCCCTCGCGTTCCTCGCGGTGTCCCGGGCCCTCGCCTTCGCCTTCAGCCGCGTCCACCTCCTCCCTGGGGTCCTCGTCACGGCCGCCGCCGCGTACGCTCTGGCGTATGTCGCGTCGTGGGGCGCCGTGGTGCCGGGACCCACCAGCATCCTGAGGATCGCCGTCTTGGTGCTGTGCTTCATCTTGGGTATCCCGGTGGTGGGTAATTTGCCATAGGGAAGTAAGTACACGCCTTGAGAACTATTGGTTTGGTATGTGATCGCTGTTAATTTGGTCAAGTCCATCTGCTCATCGGCGGCTTGTTCAGCTGTTATGCGTCGCCTAGAACTAATGTAGCTTTCAGAAAGTGAGGCAAGGACTTGGGAAATGCGCGATCTCGTTTAACCGCTGCTTGTGAGTTAAGTTCACTATCTTGTTCATCTTCTTGCACACTTTGCTGTTGATAGTTGATACTGGATTATTCCTGGCGATGGAATGCACATATACACATCTGATCCTTTTTCGACGTGCGTTGGTGCTGGTGCTTAGCAAATCAGTGACATGTTCTCCAGGTTCGATCCTTTTAATTTGCGGATATATGTTGACATAGGCATTTGTTGTGAGATTATAATCTATATGCTCCGTAAAAGATAGGCTAGCATGGCAGTGGGAAACGTGACTCTTGTTAATCGGTAATGTTCGCTAAGTTCATCATTTGATCATCTTCTTGCACACTTTTGGTGCTCAGGATCGGATGAGATGATGCTATCTGGTGTTTCGTTTTGAGGTTCTCGTGCTAGAGCTGCCACTAGCTAGATGATCCTTTTGTTTCGTGTTTCGTTTGGAGACACCAAACAATGAGGATGAAATCCAACACCGTGCTTGCTTCCTCCATGTGTTTAGTAACTGTTTGTCAAGTCTCTTGCACACTTTGTTGATACTGATTTTTGTTGTTGATACTGATGAAGAAAGGGAGTACACATCTGGGAGATGCATGAATGATGAATTGATGATCATTGGCTTATTGCTGAGTTCGGAGATTTTCAACGCTTCTATATATCTCCTTGTCCGGTTGTCCTGCCTGATCCTTTTTGCGATCAACTGAGGTAACCCACCATTCAGCATGCTGCTGTATTTTTCTTATGTTTACAAGTATCTGATAGTGTTCGATACTTGCGTAGTTCTTCAACGTCAGCTAATTGCTCCTATTTGTACACATATATCGGTGTTAACTTTTGGATGACTTTTTGGTTGAAGAGAAAAACTTGAGTTGCAACTTTTTTCTGGGAACAAGAAGCTAGTTCCCCAGTTGCCAAGCTTGTGAGTTGTGAATTTGAATGGGAAAGAGATGCAATACAAAGCAATATATAGCACTTCTTTATCTTGGTTGATCGTGTGATCGTGTCCTCTAAGTTCAGACCATTTCTGTTCCCTAAAAAAAAAAAGTTCAGATCATTTCTCAGCTCGGTTTGTCGTTCTATGGTTGGGCCGAGCAAGCCATCCACGGCCCAGACAAGCGAGGTGCGAAACCGTCGTGTTATACGGCCTAGCAAGGCCCGATAGTTGATGCCGTGCCAGCCAGACTCACCAATTCACCGTCCCTCCCCTCAAAAAAAAAAAAAAATCACCGTCCCAAAAAAGAAATATAAATCTCATTTTCTGACAGATCTCAAGTTTTATCAAATATATATATAATAATAATATTTATAATACCTAACAAATATTATTAGATTAATTATGAAATATATTTTCCATAATAAATTTATTTAGAGATATAAATGTTGATATTGTTTCTTATAAACCTAGTTAAACTTGAGATTAATTGACTTTTTGAAAAACGATGTTTACATATTTTTGGACGGACGTGGTAGTTCTCAAAGAGAGAAAGAAACAACATTATATTATTTTGTCAACGAAGCGTTTCATCTTTGCTTAAACCGATCATTTCCTTCTTCCTTGGAGAAAAAGACCTACTCTCTCCATTTCTTTTGATAAGACATATTATAATCCAAAAAGTATTTTAAGATATATTTAATTTTGGGTATTGACTCATCTTAAAATATATTATCAATCGCTATAAAACCAACATTATACTAAAATACATGTGAGATATGATGTGTTGATGCATTTTTGTGCACTAGACATGCATATATTTTAATTTATTGATGGTCAAAGTTTAAAATAGTTGTTTTTTATTCTATAATACGTCGTGCACATTGAAAAGGAGAGAGTGCATTAGTTCTAGCATAAATATTTAAACTTATTATCTCGAGTTAGTCAGAGTAAAATTTCCATCTACTAAACCATCTCTTATCCTTTTATAAAAAAGAAAGCATGCTATTAATCAATTATTTTTAAAGAGCTATATTAATCGATCTAAATAGCTGCTATAGCACCATTATAATATTTCATATGGTATGCCGCTATAATGTCGTCAATGATTCTGCTATTGTAGGTAACGACACTTTAGCTCGACTAAACACCACTGTTGCAGCTAATATAAGGACACTTCAGCTCGACTTATACTAGATTTATACCGTACTTGTATTAAAGTTATGACAATTATTTTGGTGTTTTTTCCTAGGTAAAATTTGTGTAACTAAATATTCATATATAAATCTTCAGCATTGCTAGCGCCCATACATCTGGATGGACGCCCGTGCTGCACTCAGTTTCCCGCGTGCGTTGCACTCTACACTCGCGCTCGCGCCAGCACGCCTCTACCCACGCGCCCATGCGAGCCCACGCCACTAGACTGCGTGCGGGCACCCCTCCCGCTTCCCACGCGCGTCCCATGTGTAACACCTGGTCTACTTTTGAAACATCCACATGCAACAGCTGCAACACACGTCTGAAGACAGATGAAACACTTGAAACATGCTTCTGAAACACTTGCAAAAAAACATCTGAAAAAACACTTGAAAACCATTGCAAACATACACAACATTCAAATAAAACAAATTGTAAAAATGTGTGAAAACATATGCAACATCCAGATAAACACACTTGTAACATACGTCTGAAAACACAGATGAAATATTAGGAACGTCTCGCTTGCAACATACGTGTGCAATCATTGCAATATATGAAATATTTTGATCTACTTTTGCAACAATATTATTAAACACTTATAACATACCTACGAAACATCTGAAACACTTGAAACATACGCCTGCAACTTGTGTTTTTCAACCTTCTTCTTTCGTAGCTCACTTAGCTAAGCAGGTCACGAGTGACGTCAGGTTGGGAGAGGGCAATTAGCCCCAACTTGCATCGATCACCTACTGGCCGAAGATTGTAATCCCGATGCTCATGGGTGAATGAATGAAGTTCTGAATCACAAAAAAAAACCTTCTTCTTCCGTGCAACGTAGAGCAGAGCGGGGAACGATCGATTCTAGCAAGCTAGTGACCGAGGATGGTGGCGCGGCCTGGCAACGGCCAGTTGCGCCTGCGACTGGCCTGGGCCCTGCCAGCAACGGCCCCCTCTCCTGGTCGCCTGGCCACACACGATGTCTGGGTGCCTGCGTGGCTGTTGCTGGGTTGGCCCAGCTAGCCAGCAGCATTGGCAAGCGGCCAGACCCCGGCGACGGCAAGAAGCCTTGCCGGCTCGTTGGAGGCGGCCACCGCAAGTGGGTAGCGCGGGTGGGCGGTGGAGAATACATCAAGGCGGAGTGGGGATATGTCATCAAAGCATCCAACCTTCTTCTTTCGTAGCTCACGAGTGACGTCAGGTTGGGAGAGGGCAATTAGCCCCAACTTGCATCGATCACCTACTGGCCGAAGATTGTAATCCCGATGCTCATGGGTGAATGAATGAAGTTCTGAATCACAAAAAAACCTTCTTCTTCCGTGCAACGTAGAGCAGAGCGGGGAACGACCGATTCTAGCAAGCTAGTGACCGAGGATGGTGGCGCGGCCTGGCAACGGCCAGTTGCGCCTGCGACTGGCCTGGGCCCTGCCAGCAACGGCCCCCTCTCCTGGTCGCCTGGCCACACACGATGTCTGGGTGCCTGCGTGGCTGCTGCTGGGTTGGCCCAGCCAGCCAGCAGCATTGGCAAGCGGCCAGACCCCGGCGACGGCAAGAAGCCTTGCCGGCTCGTTGGAGGCGGCCACCGCAAGTGGGTAGCGCGGGTGGGCGGTGGAGAATACATCAAGGCGGAGTGGGGATATGTCATCAAAGCATCCAGTTTTTTAGAAGCCATAGAAGTCATCGAACAGGCTTGTTGAGCCGGTCCATAGGCCCAGGAAGCAAGCGTCCGGGCGGACGGACGTCTTGACTGGAGCATTAGTGATAAATCTTTGGTCCCCTATGTTGCCCCATCAAATTCGTGTGATGGAGCCCTTCAAATCATGCACATGATCTAAATAATGTGATTTAAGCAATCATATTATCTGTGTGAAAAGCAATTAGATCACATGATTTGTTGCACTTGTAAATCTTATCTTATGTTATACTCTTATAAAACAAAACCCCACTAGCTATTTATCTCAACATGTAAGTTGTCCAACTAGGTAATGCACTATCACATAGAATTAAAATCCATTAAATAAAATCCCACTAGTTATTTATCTCCAGGATGATCGAGTCATTCTCTAGGCGAACGCGAAACATTCCGTTGGGTAGGCTTCTGTGTCTAAACCTTCGAAAGTTACTTTTGCTTCTCTTGGATTTGTTTTCTCTCCTATTTTTTTGTCATAGATTTTTCTCCTATTTTTAGGGTGATCCTTTTGTCAATGAATGCTCCTATTACACTTGTTCAAAATATCCCAATGCGGTAAAAGAATCAAATCCTAGAATTCCTATTCGAGATATTTTTGGGCTATTAGGCGTTATTGTACCTAGTATATCAAATTTTTCTTCATCTTACTATTTATTAACGCATAATTAGATTCTCTTCACTATCACCTATTATTATGTTCATCTTCATCTTGCACTGATGACCAGGGTAGCTCAACACATGTCAAGCACAGGCCTAAGGCTCTTATTTCTTCCCATACTTCATTCCTATTATGAGAGTTTCCATTTTCTGGCTTATGCTCTTTCGTTTTTCCTTTGACCATAATTCCCTTATTTTGGCTAGGGTATGTCAGAAGTTGTTAGGCTTGAAACTGCTTTTCTTTCTTTTCTTTTGGTTTGATAAGAAATTCTCCATGTCTTTGGATAAAATGCATCATCTATATGTGCCCGCAACACTTTCATATGGAGAAAGATAGGCTTACCATGTTCCATCAATAGCACCTAACCTATGTCGATTTTGGCGGACCATGCTCCACCCCGGTGAACTCATGCGGTTCTGACGGGCCTAGAGGCCAGAGGTGAATCTGTTCAGGTCCGTAGGACCAACACCATTCGAAGGTTGATGGCCCGTCCCGCCTAGAATAGGAATCTTTGACTGGGCTTACACACATTCGCTCACTTACGCTATCCCCCCTCAAAAAGATTCCCTATGTTATATCATTGGCTGGAGAAGATTGATAGATAGGCTATCAGTGCACTCTTCTTGGTGGGACCAGAACTTCCTACTCGTGACTCTTATGAAATCGAGTACTGGTATTTTACCAGAATCCATACATAAACCGTATTCGTTTATTGTTAGAGAATGAATTTCATCTAATTAGTTACTTTCTGAGGGTTAAACCGCACCCCTTCTATTTTCTAATTCGAACTTTGTTTGTGTATGTTCAATGAATAATTGAAAAGAATCCACCTCATTCTCACTCCATTTGCCGAATCATATACAATTAAAATCCCCTAGCACATGCAACTGCAATGTACATGTCAGCAAGACACAAACATTTTGTTGTCCACGTCATCATACCACGCAATCCACTAATCTACAATTCTCGTGGCAACGCGCAGGGTATGCTTCTAGTTCACGTGATTTTGGCAACCAAATCATGCACATGAGTCACCGAATTCCTCGAATCACCTGGGTTTTGCATGGGTACGCCGACCTTATGAGGAAGTGCCGGCTTGCGTGCACCTCCGGAGTGAGCTCGTCTAGCCCAGCCGTTACCATAAGCTGGACAAGAGGTCCATAGAGTGCACAAACTCTGTCATCCACTCAATGCAAAACCACCATCTCGTTGTGTTAGAGCCTATTTGGTTGCCCCTGCCAAAGTTTTAGCTACTAAACTTTAGTCACTTTAGCTACTAAACTGCCAAACAAACTACTAAAAAAGGATTAAAGTAATTTAGTCACATTAGTCACCCAAGAGTAACTAAAAGTGGGCTAAAGTGCCAAGTGGACAAGGGTTGCCCCTCATTATTGCTGGTCTCCCACCCTGCTTTAGGCATTCATTAGACTTAGTTTGGTCTTTGTTGAACTGCTTTAATGGTCTTTAGTCACTTTTAGTCACTAGAACCAAATAGAGGTAACTAAAGTTTAGTTATTGGTTTAGTAGCTAAATTTTAGTCATGGAAAACCACACAGGGCCTTAATACGTCGCATTTGCTCCACGACGACGGCCATGTACTCCCTCCGTCCCATTGAAAGTGACGTTTTGGACTTCGTGCCATCTTGTTTAACCGTTCATCTTATTCAAAATTTTTATATAAATATTATTTATTTTGTTATGACTTATTTTTATCATTAAAGATACTTTAATAATAATTTATTTATTTTATAATTTATAAAAAGAAATTGAATAAGACGAATGGTCAAACATGGTACATGTCGGTGTTTGATGACCGGCAACTCGTCACGGAGTTACCCGGGACAATTGTTCGAGGGTTGGCGAACCTAGAAACTTGACGGTAACACAAGAAACAAGTGATTTATACTAGTTTAGGCCCTCGTGATTGAGTAAAAGCCCTACGTCTAGTCGGCGTTTGCCTTTGCGTTGGATTGATTATATGATTGTGTGTGTACAAGGGGCGCCTCTAGCCTCTCTTTGTATAGGGAGAGAAGGCTGAGGCTCAATTCTAATCCTAATCAGATACAATTGAGGAGTTCTAAATCTATTACAGAGTCTAACTCTCCTAATATTCCAATTAGGTCGGTCTTTACAGCTTGAAGTCGACGCCAACTTGAACCGTGTCCTTCGATCTTGACCGTGAGCCTGAGATGGGCTCCTGATAAAAGTCGTCATGATACATAACCCTATAGGCCCTGTATCGACAAGCCCCCAAGCAATTCATAGTTGAACTTGGAAGCCTTTTTATTTCTCCAGGTTCTTCCGGGTAGAAATAAGATTGATCCGGGTAATTTTCGAAGAGAAACCCTGAAGTGTTCTTGTAAGAACTTCCGAGTGAAGTGCACTTTTTGCAAAAAAAGTGCACCCACTGGGTGTAGCCCCCGAGCCTCTTACTATTTGAAATAAAAAGTTGGAGGGTCTTTTCTGCAAACTCCTCAGGAAAAATAAAAACATTCCCTGAGGACATGTATCCCACAGCCCCCGAGCCTATATCCGGGTACTTTCACGAACTTGAAGTAGTCGGATGTAGGATCTAAAATAAATAAACTCGAACATGCAGGAGTAATCAATGCCTAGCTACTTGTCAGAAATGTGGTTGAGCAGTGAGGTCATCATAGTCATGAGCGACATAGTAACAGGATATCCATCCGAATATGCCATTCAAGAATACTGTAGCTTCACGCGCATACATACTGCATCCATCTAATGTAGGCTACAAACTTTGACCTATCCAGAGTGACCCTGACACCATGATACGGAGCTAGACACAGTCTATGTAGACCATACTCGACCTATAAATACCCTCCTGGCAAGCGTGAGTATAGCAACTGTGTAGATAGAAGGAACCAGCAAGTCGTAGCCATGAACATGATAGTTTGAGAAGTAGAGCAGCCCCTGGGCATGTTTGAAAAAAGCTTGTAGCAAGTAGAAGAAATCTTGTGAAGGTGACTAGAGGTAGACTAGTCCCGCAGCGGAATTTTACCAAGTGGTCTGTGAAGGCAAATAGAAAAAACCTTGTGATGAGGGACATGTTCTAGCATCCAGTAGTCCCAGGTCAGTTCTACTGTTTGGCTTGTTCACATCTGTTCACTTACGATCAATCCTTGGTTCGAGTGATCATGGCAGAAGAGGCTTGGGTAGATAGATGCCTGCAGATGATGCCCAAACAGTAGCCCGAGTAGAGTGTGTTCTGCCTTGTAGCAACTAGGATCCTTATTGTAAATGAGTTGACGTAGAGGTCGAATTCTACCGGGTTCCTTGTTGCTAGTTGAACGGTTTCTTGGACCAAATTCGATGGGTCTTGTAAGATCTGTAATCTTATATCCCTTGAACTTATTGTTGGAAGAAAAAATTCTATTGCAAAGTAGATACAATGCTTGTAGGAGTTGAATCCGAGCAATATATGATCAATCCGGGTACTTTTCAAGATATCCGGGTAAACATTCAAACCATCCGGGTGCTCGTCAAGGCATCCGGGTAAATGTTCAAACCGTCCGAGTGCTCTCCAAATTCCTAGAAGAAAACTGTCGACTCCCCGGGTGCTTCGAGACTAGTCGGGTGAAAAATGAACACTATCTGGGTAAATCTTCAGACCGCAGATACAATCAGCTGGTGTAGGATCTCCTAAAAGGTTAAGGAGGCCTAGAGGGGGATGAATAGGCCTGTAAAAATTCAACTCCAAATTCTGTCAATAGACAGGGCGGCACTGCTGGCGTACGAATAATGCTCAGACAGAAAAGAGATTTCGCAGAGAGTAAACTAAATCTATGAGCTGCACAGTCTTGTAATATGAAGATAAAGTCTAGCTCGAAGACTGGATACCACAGAACCCTAGCGAAAGAGTAGATCGAGCTCACAAACCCTAAAATCAGTCAAGCAGGAGTAAGAATCAGCAAGAACACACAAGACATAAAGATTTATCCCGTGGTTCAGCTCATCACCAAGGTTGGCCTAAGTCCACGTTGTTGAGGAAGCCACAAAAGGCTTAGGCTTGCCATAAAGGCTTGCCCTACCCTCATTCTCAAATCAAGAGAATGAACTCTTGAGATGAGGGGTGATTTCTTAGCTTCGAGAATGAGGTTACAAACCTCCTAAGGCTACACACGAGTTGTCAAGCTCAAGGGAAACGCCTAGCCGGCTAGGAGCAAGCTCTAAGAGTAACAAACCCTAGAACCACTGGCCAAACATGAACCAAATGCTCTTAGACTTTGGGAATCAGTGGATCTGCTCTCCAATCGAGTTTTACAACCTTTTCTCTCAAGTTTTGATGGTTGGAATCAAGAATTTTCTTGAGGGATAGAGGAGCAACAATGGAGGGAGAGAGTGAGCTCTGGTCTCTATGTTCTCGAAATGAACCGATGGAGAAAGAAGATGATCGTTGTGGGGCCAGTCTTGGTGGTATAAATACCCCCTAGAGCCTAGCGGTCATTTATGGGTGACATTGCCACCCTAGCCAAAACAGAAAGAATCAGAAGATTTTTAGCTGGCTGTTTTGGCTGGGTATGAGAATATTATTCTAGGATTTTGAGCATCTGGTTGCACAGTTGATCAACTGTCCTCGAGTCCCCCTTAATAGTATGACATTTCCTAACTCAAATTCAAAACATAAAAGAATTTTAAACCTCCTTGAGTTAAGTCCAGCCATCTTTTGTAATTTGGGGCACCTGCAATCTGTACATCATCCTCGTTTTTCGATTCCCTGCTTGTCATATCAATAAATCTCATTAGTCCTCTAATTTGGTGGTCATCGACGCCAAAACTCACAATAGGTCTTGGTTGCACTTACAATCTTCCCCTTTTTGGTGATTGATGATAACCCAATTAGAGCTTACAAAGATATATAAATTATAACTGAGATTTTCGAGTCATGGGTGTAGGAGGCTCCCCCTAAAAATGTGAATGAAAATTTGATTTCTCAAATTGGCATTTAAGGCCAAAATTCATATTTTTAGGTGTGTTGGGGCCTCCCCCTACATCCATGCCTGCTGTGGGGTGCTGAACATGGTGTCACAAGAATAAACGTGATGCATAAGACAGAATGTATCAGTTCAAGCACACAAGGTCTGGCTGTTGAAGCACAGGGCGGCACTATCGCCCAAGGAGGGTGGCACTGCCGGCCTCGCCTCAGCAGTCAGATCACAATCAAATTTACACAACAGATAATATGAATTAAAAAAGCATAAACTTAGAATATAAAAAGCTAAACATGATAATCTCAATACATGTCCATATCTGAGGCAAATAGAGTCAAATAGGTAGCAATATTACATAAATTAAAGTTTCCATCGTCTCTCTAACTCACAAACTAACAACTACTCTCAACGGATAGGACATGAAGTCGAAAAGTGATTGACCCCTCTAATTTTATCCCCCTTTGGCATCAAATACCAAAAAGAGCAGAGAAAAGAAGAGAAGTCACTCCTCGTCACTGTCGGTCTCCTCGATGCGGGCTCGTCCGGCAACGTGGGTGGTCGAAGTGAAGCGCGCTGAGCGTCGAGGAGGAGCTGAAGTGGAAGGAGCAGCTGCCTGAGAATCTCTCGGTCTCCTAGAGTAGACACGAAGTAAGGTATCCTGAATAGCTAGATTGGCCTCTGCTGCACGTATGCCCTCATCACCACCATCATCATCATCGCTGCCCTGCTGCTCCTCATCCTCTAAGGAAGTGTCAGACAAGCGAGGAAGATCAGAAAACTGAGGTGGAGGACGAATAGGTGGAAGAGGTGGTAGTCCTGCAAGCTCTCTAGCCTCTCTGATAGCATTCCGACTCTCTAGCCGGTCCTCATATGCAGTGTTTGCAGCATAGGTGCAATTAGTGAAAATGGCCTTCAACCATTCAGCCATCTTAGCAAACTTCTTGTTGTTCCTCTTTCCACCACTCCTAGAAGACTCTAGAATATCTCTATGAGCAAAAGATGTACCTCCAAAAGAGTGATATGCTGCTATCCCGCTGCCTCCTCTATCACCATAAGTCTTCTTAATATTATAGACTGTGTGAAAACAATCTTTTAGAAATGTCTGTCCAGTGACTCTCTCAATCATAAACATAAGATAAGAAGCATAGGGTAGATATCTCCTTCCATCATCCATAGCATAGGCTAACTCAACCCAAATGAACCTTGAGATATTAAATTTTTCACCATATGGGAACCTAGACAACACATTTTGTGATATATCCATTCAAATCAGTTGCATTGTCCTTGGGGTTGAGAGTGATCCTAAAGAGGTTGTTCATAGTGTAATAAAATCCTTTCAACCCGGTCCTCCTCCCATCAGCCTTGCTAGGATCATACCACAGAAAACTCACCTCATGTGGCTCAAGACGGTGCACATCATGAATCCAACTGAAAGTCCTGTGGATGTGTCCAAAACCAAGAATGCGACAGAAGGTGACAAAGTCAATGCGATAATGCCAACCATCAGTCATCCAATGAATCTCATCAGCATCCCTATTCTAGAAATATGTGGCATGGAACTGGGCTAAGATCTCTTTGTTCTAATCATACCTGAAACTCATGATATCTGTCAATTGAAAGCGATCGCAGGTCTTGATTGTAGCAGCAAACTCATTTCTTTCTTCTAACTCACTAAAGTCAATGAACGACATCTTACTTATCTTGCCCCTTGGCTTGGTCAGGATGACAGTGGCATAGAAGTTGGAATGAAAGACATTCCAAAACCTATAGTCAATGTCCAGAAGCTTGTTAGTAGCTTAAGGATCAATCTCTCTAGCTTCACCTATCCCTTTTCAACTCTTAGCATAGTCAACATTAGGGTGTCTAATGCTGTCCTATGGAGCTTTGAGGACGAACTCATCATCGTTGTCCCTCATATAGCTGTCATCAAACTAAGAAAGGTGGTTGGGAGTGTTGGGCCTCTCAAGAATGGTATGCCCGATCCTCTGATTTCTCTCCTCCTCAGCAATATACTGCTCATGTGCTGCTTTGTCAACTGAAGCTCGAGGAGCCGCACCACTGCTGCCAACACCTCTCCCTCTGCCTTGACAGGACAATTGCTTGGTCATCAACTTCCTCTTGACCCTTCCATCATCTCCTCCTTGCTCCATCTATGCAAGAAAATGGACTAGATAAGAAACTGTACAAAATAGAGGGTTAGAAGAGCCTGCAAATAGGTTTTAACAAGAAGAACTTAGAATTTAATTTTGAGAGCATGCTGTCCAGAATAGTCTAGGCAGGGCGGCACTGCCGCCCCCTGAGGCCGGCACTGCCACCCTCAGTTGCTCCACAAGATCAACTTCTAGTTTCTTGTTCTTGCTCAATCCCATTTCCAACTACTTCTGTTCTTTACCACAATCTCAGAATCATAGTCAACAAGAACATACATGAAATCCTAGCCATGGACTTGAAAGGTTGAGCATGAAGAACTTACTGGAATAATTTTGATAGATGAATTCAGTCCATTTGGGAGTTCATCAATTGAATGAATTGGGGTCAGGCAGGTGAAATCTGTTAGGGGCGGCACTATCGCTCTACCCGGTTCATCCAACAGGTGAAATACCAAATTGATTCAATTCAACCACAAAAAATTTCCTAAACCCACCATGCTTCCCCTAGAAACTGAAATCCATGACCAGAAGCATCACATTGCATAGATCAAGGAGGATTAGGGTTTCACCTTGTGTTCCAACGATGGAGTGAAGAAAAGAGAGAGAGCAGCCCTGCCTAAGGCTGCAGCTGTCACACCCTAAGATTTACTATTTTGGGTTGTGCATTGAAAACACTAAATAAAATAAATATTTTAATGTTTGGATAAAAAATTCCCAAGTTTAGTTTATCTTAACATTAGTAAGTAATAGAAAAATGTGGTTTCAATTTTTCTCTTTGAACTAATTTGACGGGCTTTGGTTGATGTGATGCTTGTTTTGGTGTTTATGAGTGCAAACGGTTTAAGAATACGATAGAGCGACATTTCTATTTCTTTGGAAAAAATTTCTGGCCCTTTTTGGAATTAAATTTTTAGTTTCCGTGAACTTAATCTTTTTCTTGATCTTTTCATCAAACTTTTCATGAGCTCAAAATTATTTAGTTGAGTTCCTTATCTTTCCAAGAATATCTAGGATTTTTCCCGTGATTTTTTTGAGGTCCGGGTTATTTTTCGTGGCTTAAAAGGTAATTCTAGATTTTCTAGAATTATTTTATTCGCGGAATTAAAATAATCCCCAAATTAAAAAATTGCGAAATATTTCTAAACCCTAGACCTATATATATGTCGGCGTAGCCCTCGACGTGCTAATTTTAGAAATACAATCCTTTTCGCGAGCCGCCACTCGTAGCCCCGCAGATCTATCGCCGAAGTTTTGCATCTCGTTTCCGGCGAACTTTGCCGGCGAATGTTCGGCGAGCTTTTCCGGCCACGTTTCTCATCTCCGGCGAATTCCGCTTCCACTGGGAGGTTTGTCTCGTCGTCCTCTTCACCGGCACATCTCTTTTCGCGAATCCATCATTCGTCGTTTTCCTAATCTTCTTCCTCTTTTCCGGCGAGGAGCTTCCATGGATGGCCACAGTTCATCCTCTCCGGCGCCACCCCGGCCACCTCCCGCGTCCCAGCCCCGTCCCCACACGGCTACCCCGGGCCTGCGGCCCTGCGCCGCCCCATTCCGCGCCCCTTCGCACGCCTCGCGCACTGCTTCGCGAGCAGCCACGGCTGCTGTGCCACGCGGCCAGCCCGACCCCGCTACGGCACCACCAGCGCGTGGGCTCCTGCGCCGCCGCGGCCTGGTGCGCCACACCGCTCGGGTGGCCGGCCGTCCTCGGCCCCGTCCCTGCGCAAGTGCAACAGCAGCACCTCCCTTGGCCACCAGGGCCACCACGTTCACGTTCGTGAAGAAGATGACCAAGGTACAAGACGAGTCAATTACGAATTTGCCATCTACTGTATTATTTCCGCCGTTTAGTAGTTTTAGCTCCGTTTTAGTTCGTCCAAGTTACGTTAGTTTTGTATTATCGCACTCTACGCAGTAGTGATAGTTTTTGTCATGTCACTTAATTGTGAATTTATTAACTTAAATGTAATTTGATTAATAATTAGTTAATAGCTTTTAAATTTAAAAACAACATATTTTCGTTCTTGTTGCGTTGCACTCATGTCGATCTAAGCTACGTGTTAGCGGCGATGTCTACCATGTCTTGTATTATGAATCAAATCATAATAAATTGATCGATATTTATTTAATGCTCGTTTTTATTAAAAGCAATTTAAGTTTACACTTCGGTCTTTTCATAGTCAAATGTTAACTTAAATGTTTTCTTAACTATAAATTGTTTAGTTTACACAAAACATGAAATGATTCGATTAATGCTCTCACATGTTTTATGTTCTTTAAGCTATAAATATTTAAATGACTTAAATACTATAAATAAAATACAACTATGATTTAACTTTGGCTTTATAATTTGATTAATTCAACTTTAGAATAATTCTCTGAAATGTCTATCACCTTAATTTATTAACTAAAATAAAATCGAACATATAGTTTGTCTTCTCCGATTTGTTGTAAACTCCTTGATAGTCGCGCGTTCTTTTGATGGTAGCTCTATTATCCGTCGTTCATGTATGTAACACCCCTGGTGTTACGAGCTTACTTAGCACCCGATTAGGATCAAAAGAAATTAAGTAAACAAGCTCTCGGGTTAATTTTTTTTTACTTCACGTAAAGAAAAGAAGCTCAGGAGCCGTTGGGAAGGAAGTAGTTGGAGGTCGAGCTTCGAGATCTAGCCGTTGCTCGCAGATCTAGGGTCACCAGCCTGAGGGATGGCGTAACTCAAGAAAAGAGATCTGGTTTTCGCTGAAGGAGTTCAAGTTCACCTCGGGTTAGTTAGGTTTTAGGGTTCACGATGTTCGAGTTCTCAGTCTCTTGTTTCTGGATCTGCTGGGCATACGCTATGTTCTGGATAATCGTTTTCCTATTACTCTTCCACTGTCCCCGTCTTCGTCGATTTCTAGAGAGGTTGTGAGTTGTATCAGTTTTGTTCTTAGCTTGTTGTCTCTAAATTTCTGAGTGGTTAGTCTTTAAAGCCGTGTAATCTCCTATTGTAATCTCTGCTCTAAGAAGTGAAGTCGTGTTTTCCCCTTTTCTGATTCTTGCCCCGAATCTCGGGACGAGATTCTTTTAAGGGGGGTTGGTTGTAACACCCCTGGTGTTACGAGCTTACTTAGCACCCGATTAGGATCAAAAGAAATTAAGTAAACAAGCTCTCGGGTTTTAAAAAAAAATTTACTTCACGTAAATGATAAACAGATAATGTCGCTTAATTGGTTCTACGTGGGGTCATGCTAGTGATATTTAAGTTGTTTGAATTAATGGACATGGAAAAACAATTTTTATAAATAAAAATAAGGTATGACGAACGCATCTTGGCACCTTCCCATCTTCTCCCCGGGTCACTCTCGGGCCGTGTCGATGGCTTCGATAGGCAGTTGTTGGTGTGACTGTAGGGGCACAAAACTGGTTGAGCCATGCTCCGATGAATCGATGAGTTTTGCTCTGCTTTAATTTTCGTGCTCGTCAACTCTTGCTGGTGTTCGGCCGGCGTCTGCTGTCGCCTCGCGTGCACGCTACCGTGCGTGGCCGTGCCTGGCCACGGTCATGTCAGTGGCCCACATTGGCCGGCTGCTGGCCGTCCGCTGCTGCCTGCTCCGCCCTAGAGCCATCGCGTCACCTTGAGCGGCGCTGCGCGAGGCCGTGGCCCCGTCAGGTGGGGCGCGCGTTCGTCCGTGGTGCCGCCCGTGGGCGCACTCTCTGGCAGCCAGCACGCGTCGCCAAGGCGTGGACTAGCCAAGGGCCCCGGTTCCCGTCTCCTCTGTTTTTTTTCCGACCGGCCGACCCCGCTCGCCGAATCCGGTCACCTTGGCTCAGCTCGACATGGCCAGCGCGTCTCTCCAGGGCCCGTTGTCGCGTCAGCTATGCGCGTGCTGGTAGGCCGCTGTCGGTCGGAGCCCCCCCCCTTATTTGCTCGACCCACCGCGTGACCTCCCCCGACTGCACCGCGCTGTACCACCGTCCCTCTCCTTCCCTCCCTAATCACCAATTTGTGCTTTGCAGCGTGATTCATCGCGCCAGTAGGTGACATGGGTAGTCGGCTAGGTGCCCTTTTCGCCTCGAGCTCGGCCATGCTTCACCGGCTGCCTTTTTCGCTTGCTCCTCGCCGCCGGTCACGGGTGCCGCCAGGTGGGTAGGTTGGGCAGTATGGCCCGTGTGGTCAATAGAAATCCGATTGCTTGTGCCCTGAACTCACCGCGACCCCCTCTTCCCGATGCTCGTGTTGTCTTGACCAGGCCGACCGTCGGTGACAAGGTGACGCGGGGATGCCCGGCTCGGAGTGCCGCCGCGCGGTGCGGGCGCACGTGGCCGGAGTTCCTCGGCCTTCCTCCACCTCAATCGGTTGCACGGCCGTCCTCGCGGTGAGTCTCTCCTGCCTCCCCACAACCTCTTTTGCCTCGTTAGCCAGTAGGGTCGCCAGAACTTGCCCGCTGCCTTGTTGGTTGGCCGCCTTCGGGAGCAGAGCGATAGGGTCCACGATGCGCTTCCGAATCGTCGCCTAGGGTTTTGTCTCGGCTTCGCGGTGCCCATCGGCTCGCTTGTTGGGCGGGTTTTTCGCCCCGTTGGCCGACGTAGGTGCGACGTGCCGGCCGGAGTTGCGCCGTCGGGCGCAGTGGCGTCGGGGACCGGCCCATGGTGAAGATGGATTTGCGTGGGGTGCTCGGTGCAAAGCGCGTCTCTGGTACAATAGTGCGCTGGAGCGTCTCGTAATAAACTATTGGTCTAGGGTCTCTTTTGTTAAATCGCGGGCGCGGGTGCGGGCTCCCCGTCGTGGGCCGTCGGTTGGGCCGGCCTGTGACGCGCGCAGTCGTTCCCCCGTGGGCCGCTGGGGCTGTCGGGCTGGGTTGTGGCCGCCGGCCCTTTTCGAATTTTAAAAGCATTTTGCAATTAGCCCTTAGAGTAAACTTGTAAATTCAATATGAAATCTTATAGGAGTCCAAAAATTGTGAAACAAGTTTTGTTTGGTTTCTAAAATCATTCTCTATATGTTAGTGCATTTATTTCACATAGTCGTATGATGTTTTCAGAAGCTCGTTAATTAATTAGAGAGAATTAACATTTCTGGACTATGAACTTGTACGAATTTCCAAGGTTAATCTGTACCAGTAATAATTCTATAAATTTCACAGTAGGTTCCTGACATTATTAAGTACTCACTAGCTTGGGTAACTCCAGAATACTAGATGTTTGAAAAGCTAATAAGCCCTAGTTCGAATATAGATTTAATTGAAAAATGGATAAAGCAACACCTCGGGTTGTTTTACAACTTTTGTCGGGAAAGTAACGTCTGGACCAACGACGTGGGTACGTGGCCTAGTGCGTAGTCATTAGAGTCAGCTTGTTAGCCTGCGAAGTGTATCGTGTTCTCCTAGTTGCAATTACGGTTGTCCATTTACGCCTTGCATCGCATCCACAGATGTCTTAATAGGAGCGTTGAGGGATTGCGGAGTCATCTGGAGCAGCAGAGAAGGTGGTGCCTTGAGGATCGTGTCATCATGTTGGAATGCTAACTCGGTTAAATTCTACCCAGGCAAGCCCCGGTGCATAACCCCTATTATTCTGCACTTTATTTTATGCTTGTGCATTAAGTTTAAAGGAGTTGAATGAAACCCACTTGCATATATATATCCGTATCCTATGAGTCTTACTAGTATGATAAGATCATATAGTGTGCTATGCCATAGGATCCTGGTAGAAGTCGAGTGATTACCCGTCACTCGCGAGAGGTAGGAATTGTACTACTGTCATTACTATCATGTTACTATCACATGGAATATAAATGTATATGGATAATTGGAGACCGGGCGGAACGGGTTGGATGGACTTGGACCTGGTTGGGCAACAGAGCGGGGCTCTGGTTGCATTTGTTCCGCCTGTGTTAATTAAGGACCGTTCGTTGCGTGGACCCTGGTCAAGTCACAGATTTATTGTCCCGAGCATATACTTGTTTATGGGAGCGGGAAGACTTGTTTCTCTCTTGTCATGGGTTCCGGCTCTTTCCGGACCGGCTTTTTAGGGTGGTTATATATATTGGAATGAGGAGGTCTAAGCACCATACTGAGGCCGGGCCTGCAGTGTTGGGGGCTTAGAGTTCGAGCTTGGACGGGGACCTGGACCCCTTGACAGGAGTGAAACAGGTTGGTCTTGCTTGTGCCTGGGGTACAAGCAAGGCGTGTGTTTTCGGGGCACCCAGCTGGGCATATTGATTCGTGAATCGCCGTTTCTGCGTGACGGTACGGCTTGACTGCGCTCTGGCACCGTAGTAAGAATTGAAAGATGAAGGGTGGAAATATGGTTCTGATTGCTCAACCCTTGCTTGGTTATAGACTAGGTGCTTACATAGAAGGTTGGATAAGAAATAAAATATGGCTATTGAAAGTAAGAAATTAAGGACACACTCTTAGCGCTGCTTCTCGCAAACAAGAAACCCACAAGCCAAAAAGCCTTGCATAATCCTTGGAGTCTTTTTACTTCCTCCTGACGGGTAAGTCTGGCGGAGTACAATTGAGTACTCAGGGTTTATTCTACCCTGTTGCAGGTGACATGTGCTGATAAGCTGACACTTGTGTGTGGAAACCTCCTGGTGGGCTCAGCGAGGATTTCCTTTGCGATGCGGAGTAGAGTTTATTTATGAAACACTCACCAAAAGTTTTACAAGGAAAATACTATTAACTTGTTATCATTTCATGCATATGAACGTTCTTCATGTTAATGTTTAACTTGTCATTAAATGGTTTTATTTCCGCTGAACTCTGATAATGTTTCTATTCCGCTGTTATAATTACATAACGAATTACTCTGATGTTGTACTAAAAGTGATGTAAGAAATGGTAAGGATGTTGTAAGCTTTACTCTCTCATTTGTGATCCTGATGCAAAAATGTGGATCTTCGAGTTCTCCCTTGCGGTGTGCTCGACGAAATCGCGTAGTTTAGTGCTCTCTTGGGTACTTAGTGTCTAATGGAAGACAAGTACTCTTGGGAGGGCATTAGATTAGGCGATTCTGCCACAATGTATTTTAGCGATCGTAGCAACGTACCGTATTGTTTAGTGCGTTCTCTTTTAAAGTGTCTCCTTTGTATGATGTTGTTCTTAGGTGTGTTTGTTGTCTGTTTGCTATGCTTAGTTGTTGCGAGTAGAGGAATTGTGGTTCGTTAGCGCTGGAGACCAGGAGCTGAGGATCGACAGTTGAAGCAGAAGTTGGAGACCAAAAGATAGCAGCTGAAGACTTCTGAGCAGCTAACTTTAGGAGAAAGGCAAGTATAACATAAGACCATCCTTGTTGTCCTATTCACTAAAATTATCACACATATGCATGTGTCTTCCTTGACAACCATAGAGATTATAACTTAGCTATTGGTATCTTGTTTCCTTGTCACCTATGGGTTGTGCATTTGGGTAGCTATTGCTAGCGCTTAATTATGAACGATGATCTTATAATTGGATTAATGAATTATGCGACCAACCTTTAACGATGATTTTACTACTGTTGAAAGGGGGCTAGAGCAAGGGGTTATATTGTTGCTCTAGTTACTCTCCGTAAGGACTTACCTGTAAGTGATAACAGGGATTAACAGTACAACTGTGAGGGCTATATGGCTCTGGCTTTAGTTGTTTAAAAGACTTTTTCTAGCTTGTTAGTGGTTACCTTAAATGGCTTGCCACGTTGGGTGTAGAACAGCCTCTAGTCTATGAGTATAGCCGAGAAGAAATTGTGCCATTTGAAAAGGGGGGGTTCCTACATCTGGCTGCCAAGTGAATCTAATGGCCCTAACTTGTTAGACGAACTTTTGAATGACTTTATATGATTTTTGGTGTTTTGGGACTAGCTATTCCATGCATTTGGAAATCATGACTCACAATGAAAATGTACACCTCTGCGCAGAGTTTAATAAACTGATATACTAGCCGTGCTCACGGACACGAGCGGCCTTAGAGATTCTTACAGAATAGTTGATCACCATTGTCATATCATGTTTAACTATTGTCATTACTATTATGCTCATGTTAATGCTATTCATTATCCTTATTACAAATGATCATTGGTTCATTAATGGGAATTGGATTACCTTGATGCTACTCAATTGTTGTTTATATGATGACTAAAAGCTAAATGCAGTCAAACAGTGTCTAGCCTTTTGTGCCTCATGAACACTATGTTATACTTGAGGAGTACGACATGTGCTCACCCTTGCTATTTTCCCCATACTCCAGTGTGTAGCAAGGTGCTACTTAGAAGAAGGATGAATGTGTAATGGAGTTTCCAGGAGTCTATCAGAAGTGCTTGGCATACGGAGCCCCTAGTCAGCCGTCCCTGAGAAGAATGGAGCCCGAGCAGAAGTTTAGCACCCGTTCTAGGATACTCTGATGGTTGTAAGTGTTATTATAGAATGTATTCCGCTTTATATAAATATGGTTTTAATATTCTATTCTGTTGTTGTATGTGTGGACTTCCTGGGCACACATATAACGAGTGCTTGGTCTTCTTTGAAAAACCGGGCGTGACAGCAGCGACCACCAGCGGCGAGGAAGGGAGGCCGGTGGTCAGGGCGGCAATGCCAGAGTGGCTACCGCAGGCTAGGAGGTCGGCGCCACCCCTATCCTCGTGAGAGAGAACGAGATGAGGAGGGAGGAGGCATCGGGCGTAACTGAGGGCGAGAGAGAGAATCGCGGAGCCAGAGAAGAAATAGATAGAAAAAATGGGCCCCACGATTTAGTCAAATTTGACAGAAAACAGAGCAGTTTTCAGAGGGCGGCACTGCCGCCCATAATGGGCGGCACTGCCGCCCTGTCAAATTGATAGGGATTTAGCTACAACTCTCTGACTCTTTTTACCTCAGACATGGACACATATTCTCTAAGTATTATGACCAGTAAGCAATCAAAAATACAGACAATGGTCATGCCACTTAGAGTAGATTTTATAAATCATTTTAAAACACATATAATTGAAATTTTGCAAATTTTGCCTATGTCGCTAGGTTGTCAATCAGAGGCATGCAAGATTTCAAACTACGTTACGAGAATCAAGGATATTTAGCGCAGCGCACAAAACCTTGACTCATCAAGAGCTTAGTGAAGATATCGGCTAGTTGCTTTTCGGTGCTCACATGGTGAATTTTGATATCTCCTTTGGTTTCGTGGTCTCTCAAGAAATGATGTCGGATGTCTATATGTTTTGTTCTTGAGTGGCTTACGGGATTGTTTACAAGCTTTATGGCGTTTTCATTGTCACACAATAATGGGATTTTGGTGAAATGACATCCGAAATCTTAAAGGATTTGCCTCATCCAAAGTAGTTGAGCACAACATGCACCGGCTGCAACATACTCGGCCTCGGCAGTGGATAGGGCTACACAATTTTAGTTTTTAGAGCTCCAAGACACTAGGGACCGTCTAAGGAATTGACATGTCCCCAAAGTGTTTTTTCTATCTACTTTGCAACCGGCATAATCAGAATCCGAATAGCCAAGTAGATTGAACTTGGAGCCCTTAGGATACCACAAGCCAAGGTTTGGTGTGTGAACTAGATATCTTAAGATTCTCTTAATGGCTGATAAATGGCACTCTTTCGGGTCAGCTTGAAATCTAGCACACATGCACACACTAAGCATTATGTCCGACCTAGATGCACATAAGTAAAGTAGTGAGCCGATCATGGAGTGATATACCTTGATGTCCACGACTGTCTCATTTTCATTTAGATGAAGATGTCCATTGATTGGCGTGGGAGTTTTGATAGGCTTTGCATTCACCATGTCAAACTTCTTGAGCATATCATGGGTGTACTTGGTTTGACTTATGAAAGTCCCTTCCTTCACTTGCTTGATTTGAAATCCGAGGAAGAACTTCAGCTCACCCATCATGGACATCTCAAATCTCTTAGTCATGATCCTACTAAACTCCTCAACATACACATGATTAGTACTACCAAATATTTTGTCATCGACATATATTTGGCACACAAATATATCATTTCCAACTTTATGAGTAAAGAGTGTAGGATCCGCTTTGCCTATTTCAAAGCCTTATTTAAGCAAGAATTCCTTAAGGCATTCATACCATACTCTTGGTGCTTGGTTAAGCCCATAGAACGCCTTTTGGAGTTTGTAGACATGGTTGGGGAATCTGGGATCTTCAAAACCCGGTGGCTGCTCGACGAAGACCAACTCTTGTATTTGGCCGTTGAGGAATGCACTCTTGACATCCATTTGGTATAGCTTTGTGGCAGAATCTCCTAATCTAATGCCCTCCCAAGAGTACTTGTCTTCCATTAGACACTAAGTACCCAAGGGAGAACACTAAACTGAGTGATTCCGTCGAGCACACCGCAAGGGAGAACTCGAAGATCCACATTTTTACCTCAGGATCACAAATGAGAGAGTAAAGCTTACAACATCCTTACCATTTCTTACATCACTTTTAGTACAACATCAGAGTAATTGATTATGTAGTTATAACAGCGGAATATAAAACATTATCAGAGTTCAGCGGAAATGAAACCATTTAATGACTAGTTAAACATTTACATGAAGAACGTTTAATTGCATGAAATGATAACAGATTAATAGTGTTTTCCTTGTAAAACTTTTAGTGAGAGTTTTAATGAATAAACTCTACTCCGCATCGTAAAGGAAATCCTCGCTGAGCCCACCAGGAGGTTTCCACACACAAGTGCCAGCTCATCAGCACCTGTCACCTGCAACAGGGTAGAACAAACCCTGAGTACTCAATTGTACTCCGCAAGACTTACCCGTCAGGAGGAAGTAAAAAGACTCCAAGGATTATGCAAGGCTTTCTGGCTGGTGGGTTCTTGTTTGCTAGAAGCAGCGCTAAGAGTGTATCCTCAATTTATTACTTTTAATAGCCGTATTTTATTTCTTATCCAACCTTCTATGTAAGCACCTAGTCTATAATCAAGCAGGGTTGAGCAAAAGAAACCATTTCTTCATCTTTCAACTGCCAGTTCTTGCTACAATGCCAGAGCGTAGTCAAGCCGTACCGTCACGCAGAAACGGCGATTCGCGAATCAATGTGCCCAGCTGGGTACCCCGAAAAACACACGCCTCGCTTGTACCCTAGGCACAAGCAAGACCAACCCGTTCCCCTCCTGTCACGGGTTTCCAGGTCCCCGTCCAAACTTGGACTCCTAGCTCCCGTACTTGAGGCCCGGCCTCAATACGGTGCTAAGACCTCCACCTATCCCCGCCTCCAATCAGTTGGTCCGAAAAGAGCCGGAGCCCATGACAAGAGAGTAACAAGTCTTCCTAGCCCCCATCCGCTAGTATATGCTCGGGATAAGAAGATCTGTGACTTGACCAGGGTCCGATGCAACGAACGGTCCTTAATTGACACAGGCGGAACAAATGCAACCAGAGCCCCGCTCTGTTGCCCAACCAGGTCCAAGTCCATCCAATCCGTTCCGCCCGGTCTCCAATTATCCATAAACATTTATATTTCATGTGATAATAACATGATAATAGTAACAATAAGATATTCCTATCTCTCGCGAGCGACAGGAAATCACTCGACTTCTACCGGATTCCTGTAGCATAGTAATCTACACGATCCTGTCATAGTAGTAAGACTCATGGGATCAGGATATATATATGCAAGTGGGTTTCATTCAACTCCTTTAAACTTAATGCACAAGCATAAAATAAAGTGCAGAATAATAGGGGTTATGCACCGGGGCTTGCCTGGGTAGAATATAACCAAGGTTAGCATTTCAACGCGATGATACGATCATCAAGGCACCACCTTTCTGTTACTCCAGCCGACTCCACGATCCATCGTCGTCCCTATAATGATATATGCAGATGCAACGTAGAGACGTGAATAACTGACGGAAATCGCAACGCTTAAAGTACAAAGCGGTCCTCTCAAGCTAACGAGCTAGCCCTAATGGCTAACGTACTAGCCTGGCAACCCCATCGACGAGTATAGCGTCATATCCCGACACTTGTTTTAGTTACTCGAACCCAATACATTGCTTTAACCATTTTATCGATTCAATAGATATCTAAACTAGGGCTCATTAGCTACCCTAGCAGACTAATTATTTTGGAGCTATAAAAATTACAGCGAGCAGATAATGATATTAGGAGTTTACTGTAAAATTTTTAGAGTCAACACTTTTATCATTTTCTTACAAAAATTCTCACAAGTTTATTCTTAGCAATGTTAAGCATTTTAGAACAATTAGTGAACTCCAAAAAATATTATACAACTATGTGGACAAAAGCATACTAACAGTTAGAGCATGATTTTAGGAACCTAACAAAATTGGTTTCACAATTTTTGGATTTCTACATAAGTGGATATGGAATTTACAAACTTAACTCAGAAACTAAATTAGAAAAAATTGCTTTGGAGTGGAATAGGGCCGACGGCAACCCTTCGGCCCATCGGCTCCCCAGCCCAGCGCGGCCCAACGGGGCACGACCGCGGGCGGCTATCCAGCCCAGCACGGGGCGCGGACGCGCGCAAGGCAGGCCGGCCCAATTGGCCCGCTTGGGCGTGGCTACGCAATTTTGCAGAAGAAACCCTGCACTTCTACAAAACCGCGCCACCACCACACCTACTATTCCTATAGTCAGCGTTCAAGCAGAAAGGCCCCCCGAAGTTACCGTTCTTCACAACCGAAAAGTCCCTAGCGTGCCCCGTGCACGACGGCGCTGCTCCGGCCGGCCTAGCGCCCGCTCACCGGTCGCCGGAGCGGGACTCCGACCAACTGACGAGCCAACGAGCACCGCGGAGCGCAAGCACAACCTTAGCCGACGAATGAAGGCTACCCAGCGACTCCCACTATGCTGCTCTCGCTGGCGGCTAACCGCCAGGACGGCGCGTCCGTTCCGGCGAGCTAGCGGAGCTAACGGACTCAAAGAGCGGCGATAGAGCATCAGCAGCTTACGAAGAACACGGTCGAGGCGATGGTTGAGGCGGAGGGGTGCCGAGGTGGGCCGGCCACGTGCGCGCAGTCGGGGCGGCGGCACTCCGGGGCGGCACGGCCGCGACAGCACAGCGCCGGTGGAGGCTCTGGCCAAGCCGAGGCGAGCCCCAGGTAGCGGAGGTAAGAGCGAACCGAGACCCGCCACCAATTGAACCTCCACCACCGATTGGGTACCTACCCCCTCTTCTCCTCCGGTCGCAGAGGCAGAGCAGAGGATGGACTCGAGCTCGGCCCAATCCCGCCTGGGGCTGGCCGACGGCCGCGACAGAGGGTCGCGCACCCATCATGGTACTAGCACGAGCCCATGGGAACACACGGCCAGGCCGAGCAAAGCCTGCAGCTGGCTGGCCACGGCGCCCGCGGCACTACGACGACGCCAACCAGGCAACGATGTTGCGGCAAGGCAAAGGGGCGGCCAAGGAGGGGCGCGGAAGGCGTGACGCGAGCGGGGGACGGCGACTGCACCATCTACTAGGGGGGATAAAGGCTGGAGGAGACGCTCGGCCAAGCAGGGCCGGGGGGTGGCCCGGACACACGTGCAGTGGCCGCAATGGTGACTGCGCTGCGGCGGTGACACCACAGTGACTCCAGCAAGCGGTCCCGGGCCCGGCGGCTTAGCGGGTAGGTGCAAGGCAGAGCGGACCAAAAACGGAGCTGGTGGAGGCTTGCGGCGATGGGAGCAAGGTGCTAAAACATGGGACCGTCAGCGAGGCCCTGACCCGCCGTGGCGGAGAGCAGAGCGAGCGCGAGGGAGAGGTCGAGAGCGAGGGCGAGCAGAGGGGCGCGAGGGTGAGCGGAGCCCCGGCCTCCACTTGAGCGTGACCGAAGGGGGGCAGGGCGGCAAGGCCGCATTGGCGCAGCTCCGACGACACGACCAGGCGCGGCCCCCGCCACGGCCGCGTGCACGCCACGGTGACTGCGGTCACAGGCCGAGCACTGGCAAGCGTTGACGTGCACAAAATTTAAAGCGGAGCAAAAGTCACAAACAAACACGACTACGACCACCCAACTCCAAGAACCCCCAGTCGACACTATCAACTAGCTAAAGAAACAACACACTCGCCCAGAGGGTCACCAGACCGGAAACTAGGAGTACGCCAACATGGGCTTGTCGTGCCGAACGTCAGTTCGTGAATCGAACACTGAAACACGGTGCAACGCGTGTTCTAGGTAGCTAGGCCAATTTTTACGAAGGCAACGTGACACCCACATGCCTGCCACCTAAACCAAAACCCGCGTGCTCGCTTAGACGCCACCAACTATGCAAAAACGTGATGTTAGTGCTTAACCATTTTGGTTAGAAATCGAATGCCAAAACGGCTATGTCTAACGCCGGTTCCAACCTAGACGAGGTCCCGAGTCAAGGTCGGAATGAATTCCGAAATCGATTTTTGAGCTCGCAACATACTATTTAACAATATTTGTTTTCCAAAATAAAAGTTGTATTTTCATCTGCTCGACTTGCACTTCAAATTTTTATTAAGTACTACACCCGGTGGTATTTTTATTTTTGTTTCTAAAAAATCGCTTCTCACGCCAACTAATTAAAACAGCATATTGTTCTATTTTTCTAATTAGAGTCTAATTAGCATGTTTTCACACAAACCAATTTAACCGACATTATCTGCTTATCATTTATGTGAGGTAAAAATTTTAAAACCCGAGAACTTGCATACCTAATTTCTTTTAGCTTTTAAGCGAGGTGTTAAGCGGCTCGTAACACCAGGGGTGTTACAAGCTTGAAGTCATGATGGGCAACAAAGGCTAAAAGCATGCGAATTGCTTCAAGCCTTGCCACCGGTGCATATGTTTCTTCAAAGTCTAAGGCCTCTACTTGAGTGAAGCCTTGGGCCACAAATCTTGCCTTGTTCCTTGTCACCACACCATTCTCATCTTGCTTGTTGGGAAAGACTCACTTAGTGCCAATGACATTGGTATTGGGCCTTTCAGCCAAGGTCCACACTTGATTTCTCTCGAAGTTGTTGAGCTCTTCTTGCATAGCTATGACCCAATCCAAATCTCCAAGTGCTTGCTCTACCTTAAGAGGTTCCAAAGAGGAAACAACCGAGTAATATTGGCAAAAGTTTACTAAATGCGAACGAGTTGTTACCCCTCTTCGGATACTCCTGAGGATGTTGTCAATGGGATGATCCCGTTGTATAGTTTGGCGTAGCCTTGGCTGCTCAACACCTCCTTCTTATGGGCCTTTAATTTCTTCTTGTTCAAAAATAGGCTCTAGGTTGAGCCCTTGAACTTGTGGAGTAGGAGTTGGAGAGGCTGCTGCTGAGGTGGAGGGGGCCACACTGCCGCCCTCAGGGGCGGCATTCAGTGGCGGAGCTCGCCTAGAAATTTAGGTGGGGCAGACTACAAATAATGTTTTTTTCATTAGAAGATAACACTCAATAGCACCAAAATACAAATCCATCAGTTCAACAAACACCGACAAACACAGAAAGTCCAAAATCCAATTATCCAAGAGCTAAAAAATGTAAATCGGGAGAACAAATCAGTCCTCCATGGCGCTCACCTGCAGCATGCAGGCTGGCGCGGCGGCGCCGCTGCAGTGGGCTAGCATTGGCAGGCGGTAGCTGCACCTAGCTAGGGTCACAGGCGCCCTTGGGGCTCCAGCTAGGGCCGCAGGCGGCGGCGGCACACTAGGGTCGGCACCGGCGTGGTGTGACGGACTGTGGTGGTTCGCATGCGGTGGCGGTGATGCAGAACCAGGGATTTGAGGAGCGATTGCGGAAGCTAGGGCCAGCGCTGGCCAGAGGTGCGGAATGCTTGGGTTGGGGGCTTGGCTGTTGGGCATTCGCCACTTGGGTTGCTCCATGTACTGATGGGCTATTGGGCCTTAGCCTTTGCTCGGGCCCTATTTTCCTTTCCTCTCCCAGACAACGCGTTCGTGGCTCCCAAGTTCACCTACGCGCCGCCGAACACAGACGCTTGGAGATGCCGAAGGGGAGGAAGAACATAGGGGTACTTGGGGCTCCCTGCCGGTGGTAGGTGGGGCAGCTGCCCCACCCTGCCGTATGGGGAGCTCTGCCTTTGGCGGCATTGCCGCCCTGCTAAATCACAGCAGGTGAGTGCTACCCTTTCTTGTAGAGTACGTCAGCAGAAATTGGTGCAGCAATAGCTTGGGGATCCTCTTCATCAGTAGCTTGATCTTCTTGTGGCCTAATGTTGCCAATAGCCATTTGCTTGATTACCTCACATGGTGGATCCTCCTTTCCTACAACACTTGAATCAACTTGCTTTACATGAGAGCCATTAGATTCATCAAATGTCACATCTATCGTTACTTCAACTCTACCCATGGTTTTGTTGAAGACACGATAGGCATGCTTATTTGATCCATACCAAGAAGAATGCCTTCATCAACTTTAGGTGCAAATTTAGAAGTTCTGGGTCTCTTGTTAAGTATGAAACAATTACACCCAAACACTCTAAAGTAAGACACCTTTGGTTTGTTACCGATGAGAAGCTCATATGAAGTCTTCTTGAGTTTCTTGTGTAAGTAGAGGTGGTTGATGGCATGGCAAGCGGTGTTGATGGCGTCACACCAAAAGAGGTCCGATGTCTTGTACTCATCAAGCATTGTTCTTGTCATGTCAATGAGTGTCCTATTCTTCCTCTCTACTACACTATTTTGTTGAGGGGTGTATGAAGTTGAGAACTCATGCTTGATGCCCTCTTCATCAAGAAACTCTTCAACTTGGGTGTTCTTGAGTTCGGTCCCATTGTCACTTCTCACTTTCTTGATGGAAAGACCAAACTCCTTTTATGCTTTTCTAATAAAGGTTTTCACCTTATCTTGTACCTAGCACTTATCATAGACAAAGAATACCCAAGTGAAACGGGAATAATCATCAATAATTACTAATCCATATTTATTACCCCCGAAGCTAAGGTAGGCAACCAGTCCAAAGAGATATATATGAATCAACTCCAATGGTTGAGTGGTAGTCATGATGCTCTTTGGTGGGTGAGGTACACCTACTTGTTTTCTGGCTTGGCAAGCGCTACATATCCTGTCTTTCTCAAAACGAACATTAGTTAGTCTAAGAATATGGTTGTCTTTTAAGAGTTTGGCCAAGTTCCTCATCCCAACATAGGCTAGTCGGCGGTGCCATAGCCAACCCATGCTAAATTTTGCCACTAGACAGGTCTGAATCTTAGTTTTACTCTTACTGAAATCAACAAGGTAAAGCTTGTTTTTCAACCGACCCATAAAGACAATAGAGGAATCCTCCCTCCTAAAGAATTCCACACCTTTATCCGTAAAGAGACAATTGTAGCCCATCTCACATAATTGAGAAATAGACAATAAATTGTAACTCAACGAATCAACATGTAAGACATTGGAAATAGAATGATCAAGTGTTATAGCAACTTTACCAAGACCGATCACTTTCCCCTTGGAGTTATCACCAAATATGATATTCTCATTTGAATTTGTTGTTGGGGAATACGATGAGAACATACTCCTTTCTCCAATCATATGATTTGTACAGCCGCTATCAAGCACCCAACTTGACCCACCGGAGGAGTATGCCTGTAAAACAAGCTTAGTTCCTTGTTTTAGGTCCCCAAACATTCTTGGGGCCTTGCATGTTAGTCACAAGAATCTTAGGAACCCAAATAGATGTGTTAAGATAAACATTTCTATCATTACCAACATATTTGGCAATCACCTCCCCTTGCTGTTGTTCTTCAACATAAAACAAGAACTCAAACTTTGTCGAGGTACTTCAGCCTTCGGTTGATAAGAATACTTGTTTGGAGTGGCCCAGATTGAATTCTTTGGTTTCTGGGGCTCATGCTTTGAATTTGAGACATTCTTCTTGGCCTTTACATGAGCAGAGAATGAAGAGGTAGCCTTCCCTTTTCTGTGGGGGGCAGCACTGCCGCTATTCACAGCGGCACTGCCGCCCTGGGTAGGCTGTGCTACTCGGGGCAGGCCTTGTGCCACCAGCTGTGCAGGCTTATCTGTACCTACTTTTCCCTTGCTCATGAACTGGACATACTTATAGCCTTTTATTACCTTTCTCTCATTTGATTTGGCTCTTTTTGTATACCCAAGTCCATCCTTAATGTGAGGAGGTCTCCCATCCTTGTATTGTGGCCTCTTTGGTTGATTCTCTTTGCCAGTAGCAGCTCTCTTGTCTTTCATGCACCTTTCACCTAGCATAGCATTGAGTCTAGCAATCTCCTTTTTTATTGCCTCCATATTTGCAAGGTTAGTGTAATAGACATTCAAATCAAGATTATAATATTTTCCACAACCTTGACTAGTGAAGGGATTAGAGGTGTCCTTTGTATTAGAGGGCTGTGGGGTGCTCTCCCAAAGAAAACTATATTGCTCCTCAAGTTTGTTGTGCTTTTCAACTAAGACAATACTTGCCATTGAGTGCAATATTTGACTTCTTTGTGAGAGCATGTTCTCTTTACTCTTCGGCCAAGGCCTTGTTCAAAGAGTCCACCTCACTTCTCTCTAACATAAGAGCTTCCTTGCAAGCAATATACATTTTCTCTTGTTCAAAGAGATCATCATCTCTAGTTGCTAGCTCGGCTTGGACACTCTCTAAATTCTTTATTAGATTGGTGATGAAGATTTTGGTTTTAGGATCCAAATTTTTAGTTACTTGAACAAATTCATCATCATCACTAGAGGTTTCACTAAGTTCACTACTAGAGATGTCACTAGGAGGTGGAGAACGTTTAGCTTTTGGTTTTACCTTCTCACCCTTTGCCATGAGACAAATGTGAGGGGAGTGGTGGTCACCATCATCGGACAAGTTGGTGAAGAGTCTTGGTGTAGAGGATGACTTGTGGATAGCCACGGTTGCAACTTTCACATCCTCATCACTTGACTCTTTAGTTGAGTCCCACTCATGCCCAATGTGTGCCTCTCCCATTTGCTTGTTTCTCTTCTTGTGCTCATGCTTGCTTTCTTTGTTCTCCCTCTTGTAGTTGTTCTCTTTCTTCTCATAGGGACATTTGGTAACAAAGTGCTCGGTGCTACCACAATTGTAGCATGTTCTCTTTTTCTTGTTTGGGAACTTTTTTTGCACAACTTTGTACCCATTTTGCTTTAGCCCCTTGTGATACTTCTTTATGAATAATGCCATATCAGCGATCTTCTTGAAATCAGCCCCATCATCTTTATCTTCACTTGAGGATGAACTTGTATCATTATTTTGTTGCACTTGCTTGGTTTCTTTAGGTTGACTTGTTGATGCTTGCTTGCTGTCCTTTGCTTTGCTTGAGGTGCCTTGCTTGCTTGATTTGTTGGCCTTGAGAGCAACCTCCTTGATCTTCATGCCATCCAACTTGGCTTGCAACTCACCGAGCTTCCTTCTCTCATTTGCTTCTTCTCTTTGTATGTCAAATGTCAATAATCTTCTAAGCACATCATTTGGTGTGAAGTGCTCAAACTTCTTCTTGTCTCTAACCAAGGTGACTACAGTCTTATTTCTTGGTGAATATGCCTCTAACATAACCTTCACCACCTTGTGATCATCAAGCTCATCACAACCATAACCTCTAATCTTGCCCACCAAGGTCATCAACCTATCAAACATCTCTTATGGCCCTTCTCCATCAATAATCACAAATCTATTTAGCTTGGCCATCAACAAATCAATCTTGGCTCTTTTCACTTTGTCAACACCCTCATGAGCAAGGTGCAAAGTGTCCCAAATCTACTTTGCCACATCAATATTCATCACTCTATTGTACTCATTTCCATCTAGAGCACTAAGAAGAATACTCGTGGCTTGGCCATCCAAGTTCCAGAAGAAGCCGGGAAGTCCTGAGTGCAATTCTTTCTAGTCATACCAGAACGCTTCAATGCTTATGTGAAGATGGCTGCAAAGGCTTGCATCTGGTCAGTATTGGCACAAATCTGGGTGCTCTGGCCTACTGTTCCTCTGGAGAGGTTGACAGAAGAGATTGAAGATGAAGAGGTTCTCCAAGCAGTAGAAGAAGCTAAGGGCGCGATAGACAACCTGGCCAGCGACATTGCTAGTCAACTTGATCTAATAGGAGGCAGGCCAATTGATCAACCCCCACAGCCCCCACAGTAGAATCATAGGCCTCTTAATGAAACCTATGTAATATTGGTAATGGATGTGGAGAACAACACTTTTTAACATATACTTAGGCTGATAGAACTTAGCTTGTGTTATGAATCGTGATATAAGCGCCTTGATTGACTTAAGACGAAATACCCGAGTAGTCGTGTAGTCAAGATAGGACCACATAATAACCGACCTTAAGTGCTAGAAAGCACTTGACCGTATAAGGTGATTGTAGAAGTGTGTTCCTTAAGGCTGACATGCTAGAAGAACAAGTTAGTCGCCTTCTTCTGAGATAATCTATTACGGGCTTGGCATACATTCAATGTAAAAACTAAGTGCCAAAAAAGGTGTAGCTGATCAACATAGCCGCAGGATGTGAGCCAACTAATAGATATGGATGGCGTATCTAGGTGCCTATATCGATCTACCAGCATGATAGCCGATAGTCTTCTGGCAGGTGACTTTCTAGTCTAGACGAGCAACGGCGTGTATAGCCGGGACCTCTCATCCGGGTAATCATATTACCCAAGATAAATAGGAGACAACTGAGAAGTTGCCTTGTTAGTTTCAAAGTAAGAGCAGTCTTGACTCGGACAACTAATATTTATTATTATTGTGTACCAAGGACCATAGATTACACAAACTTCGAAACTGTAAATAACTAACACCTAAATTATAACCTTAGGTGTAAAATCTGCGAAGCTGGTCAATGTGCTAGGTGTTCTTGACTGGTATTCCATCTTCAGCCATTAACTCGAACAAACCTGGTCGCATGACCTTAGAGACGATGAAAGACCTTCCCACGGCTTAAGCAGTTTGTGTCGGCCGTCCGTTTTTTGTATACGTCGTAATACTAGATCATCAACTTGGAAAGTGTGAGACTGAACACTCTTGTTGTAGTGACGCCGTAAACCCTAAAGATATCGAGCAGACTGTAGAATAGCATTAACTCAAACCTCTTCTAGGCCATCTAACTCAAGTCGCCGAGTGTGTTCAGCTTCGCCTTCATCACACTGCTCTATTCTTGGAGATGTCCAGATCAAATCTATTGGTAACATAGCTTCAGAGCCATATACCAGAAAGAAAGGTGAGTACCCTGTTGCTCAGCTAACTTGGGTGTGTAGCCCCTAGACTATTTTGGGCAACTCGTCTATCCACTTAGAGGCATAGTCTTTAAGATCTTCATATAAACTTGGCTTGAGTCCGGCTAAAATGAGGCCATTGGCTCTCTCGACTTGCCCGTTAGCCTGTGGATGAGCTACAAATGCATAGTCAATGCTAATGCCGCAATCCTGCGCCCAACTCTTAAACTCAATGGCCGTAAACGGAGAGCCTAGATCTGAGATTACTCGATTAGGCATGCCAAAACGGTGCATGATATCCTGAATAAACTTGGCGGCTTTAGCTACGCTGTACTTGATGAGTGGTTTGTACTCAATCCACTTGGTGAACTTGTCAATAGCCATGTAGATGTACTCAAAACCACCCTTAGCTCTCTTAAGGGGTCCCACTTAATCCAATCCCCATCATGAAAAAGGCCAGGCTAGTGGAATACAAATGGGATTGTGCACCGGAACATGAGCTTGTCTGGCGAACATCTGAAAGCCCTTGCAATGCCTAATGAGATCTTCAGCGTCTTTTAGAGCAGTTGGCCAATAGAACCCGAATCGGAAAGCTTTCCCAACTGAAGTCCTAGACGCGGCGTGATTACCGCAACAGCTAGAGTGAATTTCATCAAGGAGCTCCTTGCCTTCTTCCATGGTGATACACTTTAGCAAGACGCCAGAGGACGCACCATGTTGATAGAGCTGGTTGCCAACCAACACATAGTTCTTGCTTCTATGGACAATCTGGGTGGCTTTGCCTTTGTTTGCTGGTAGTTTATGCTCTTTGATGTAATCGATGAAGACTTGAGTCCAGGATGGGACAATGGTCAACACCTGAACGCTGAGTGCCAGAGCATCAGAGGTGACATGTTTGGGTTGCCTGATGGATGGAGAAGTCAACTCCTCCCCAAACACACCGGGTGGCACCTGTGCCCTGTCTGATCCAAGTTTTGCTAAAACATCTGTGGCAACATTTAAGTCGCGTGCTACGTGAAGTATCTCCAAACCTTCAAAATTCTTCTCTAGCTTGTGTACTTCTGCACAATAGGCATCCATGGTTCCTTTGGTGTAGTCCTAATCTTTGTTGACTTGATTAACAACAACAAATGAATCACCATAGACGAGTAGGCGCTTAATCCAAGTGAAGCCGCTACCCGGAGACTATGGATAAGGGCTTCATATTATGCTTCATTGTTAGTAGCTGGCCAGAGAATTTAGAAAACATATTTGAGCTGCTTCCCGTCTGGGGAAATAAAGAGGAAACCAGCGCCTGCTCTACCTAGCTTGAGAGATCCGTCAAAGTACATCTTCCAATGGTCGAGTATAGCATCGATCGTAGGCAGCTAGATTTCTGTCCACTCAGCTATAAAGTCGGTTAGTGCCTGTGACTTAATAGCCTTTCAAGGGGTGAACTCGATGTTGAGAGCCCCAAGCTCAACTGCCCACTTGGATATACGTCCGGTAGCATCCTGGTTATGTAAGATGTCACCGAGTGGGAAGTCGGTAACCACCATAATCTTATGATCGTCAAAGTAGCGTCTGAGCTTGCGAGAGGTGATCAAGATGGCGTAGAGTAGCTTCTGCACATGTGGGTATCAGATTTTGTAATCTGATAAAACCTCGCTGACGTAATAGACTAGCCTCTGACCTTTGAATACATGGCCTTCCTCTTCTCTTTCCACAATAATCGCCACACTGACCACCATGGTCGTTGCTGCGATGTAGAGTAACATGTCTTCTTTCTTCATAGGCGAAGTGAGGACTGGTGAAGAGGTAAGATAGGCCTTGAGCTTTTCGAACGCATTGTTGGCCTCATCAGTCCACTCGAATTTACCTAACTTCTTTAAAAGTTTGAAGAAGGGGAGTCCTTTTTCTCCAAGCCTTGAGATAAATATGTTGAGAGCAGCCATGCACCCGGTCAACTTCTGGACATCCTTGACGCAACAAGGAGGACCCATCTTGGTGATTGCATGAATTTGCTTTGTACTAGCCTCAATCCCACGATGACTAACTAAAAATCCCAGCAGCTGTCCAGAAAGTACACCGGAGACGCACTTGTTCGGGTTGAGTTTCCACTTCCACTCGCACAGGTTTTTGAAAGTCTCTTTTAAATCATCAATCAGTGTAGCTAAATCTTAGGTTTTGACAATCACATCATCAACATAGGGCTCTGCATTGTGACTAATTTGTTCACCTAGACATTCTTGAATTGCATTCTGATATGTGGCCCCAACGTTTTTGAGCCCAAACGACATAGTCATCTAACAGTAGGCACCGAACGGAGTGATGAAGGATGTTTTGCTCTGGTCTTCTATACGAAGCGCAATCTAATGATACCTGGAGTAACAGTCGAGAAAGGACAAAAGGGCTGAACCGACAGTCGAATCCATGATCCGATCAATGCGTGGTAAACCAAATGGGTCATTCGAGCAATGTTTGTTGAGATCCGTGTAATCGACGCACATACGCCACTCGTTCGAGTCCTTCTTCCATACTAACAAAGGGTTGGCAAGCCAGTCAGGATGTAAGATCTCCCGGATAAACTCAGCTGCTAAAAGCTTCATGATTTCTTTCTTGATGGTGGCTTTCTTGTCGAGGGAGAAACATCATAACCGTTGCTTGATAGGTTTAGAGCCTTCATTAAAATCAATTGTATGCTCAACCAACTTTCTTGGGACACCTGGCATGTCGGCTGGCTTTCAAGCGAAGATATCGTTGTTATCCCAGAGAAAATTGGTGAGCGCGAGTTTCTATTCCTTAGGAAGGTGAGCACTGATGGTCGCCGTCTTGGAGGGATCACCAGTGCCGAGATCAATCTTCATGACATCCACTTCCTTAGGCGGAACAAAGATGGTGGGCTTTTTAGCCGGTAACTCTAAATCTTCTGGGTTAGCTTGACTGGCTAGAGTAGCAATCTCCTCCCTTTCTAAGTCTGCCTGCACCCTGGATGCAATCCTGATAGCTTGAGCGTCGCAATCATAGGAACGCTTCAGGTCGCCTCGGAATGAAAGAACACCGTTGGGGCCTGGCATCTTGAACAAGAGATATGGGTAATGCGGTACTGCCAAGAATTTAGCCAGCCCAGGTCTCCCAAAAATGGCGTGATAGGATGATTCGAAGTCGGCTACTTCAAACTTAATGAACTCAGTACGATAGTTGTCCGAGGTTCCGAAGGTGACTGGGAGCGTAATCTAGCTGAGAGGCATGGTCGCTTTGCCAGGTACTATTTCGTAGAAGGGTATATCTGTAGGAGTTAGTAGGCCAGCAAAGTCAAGACCAATCTTCCTCAATGTGTCGGCAAAGATAATATTAAGCCCTGCTCCTCCGTCGATCAGAACCTTTGTCACGGTCATACCCGCAATGGTTGGATCTAAAACCAATGGGTAATGTCCGACATTATCAACACTAGTCCACTGGTCCTTTCGCAAGAATTGGATTGGGTACTCGGACCAATTGAGGTACTTGGGGATAGCGGGTTCAGCCGCCGAGATACTCCGTAAAGCGAGTTTTTCTTGCTACTTACTCTTAGAAGTTGGGACTCCAGCAAAGATTATATTAACAACGCCCTTGGATTTCTGAAACCCCTTGTCGCCCTGGTCCTCCTGATCCTTGTTGTTGTCGTCTAGCTTACCCTTGCCCTTGGCTGAATCATTCTTCCGAGTATAATTCTTAAAACTCGGGCAATCTCCTGCCATGTGTGATGAATTCGGGTGCCATGGGCAGGGTAGATTCTCCAAGTCTTCAAAATGCCTTGGTTTGCTAGATTTCTTCGACTTATCAGCAGAGGCGACCATATTGTCAGGTCTGCGCTTGCGGTACTGCTGTCCACCTTGATTTCCCCTATTGTCATAATTCTCCCGGTTATCACGCCTATCGCCAAATCTTTCCTGGGTTCTTTCTTTTACCGAGATCATCTTCTATATAGTGCGTTTAAACTCTTCGTTGGTCAGTGGGTTCTCTCTGCAGAAGTCCTGAAACTGCCATTTGGCACGTATCCCCATAGAGAAATCATCGATGACCTCTCGCTCAGTGATATCATGAACCTAGGAGCGAAGTTCTCCAAAGCGTCGATAGTATCCCTGGAAGCTCTCGTCTTTCTTCTGAGTACATCCTCTAAGCTCCATCCGGGTGGCCGGGTGAGTGAGAATACCTGCGAAGTTACTGCAAAAAGCTTTCTATATATCATCCCAGCACGTAATTGACTCGGGGCTCAACTTATCGAACCATTGGAGGGGTACTGCTTCAAGCGCCATAGGAAAAGAACAGGGTCTTGATATCATCGTCGCCTTCGGCTAGCTCAATTGACTGGGAATAGATGCAGAGCCATTGATTTGGCTCAGTCTTGCCATCATATTTGGAATGATTTGAAGCTTTAAACTTGTAGGGCAGCCGGACAGATAGAAGGCGTCTTGCAAAGCAGGGAAATCTATTGGGAACTCCGGCTTCCTTGTACTCAGACTCAGCACCGCCTTCATATCTGCTATTTTGTCGAGGTGGGTTGCGAGGAGCTGGGTAGATCGGTGGTCTGCCACGCGCATCCCCATCACGTCCTCTCTAGACATCTCAATTCCCTCGATTGTCCCGGTTGTCCCTATCCCGTATGGGGTTTGGTCGAATTCGATCATGAACGGAAACTCGCTGACTGTGCCCCTGACTTCCTGCTTGAGAGGGTTGATGGCTCACTGACGGGTTCCTTCCTTGCAATTGAAGAGCAGTGGATTGTAATATGGCTTGCAACCGCTCTTGCTCGGGGGTTGGATTCTGAATAACCTCATATTCTTTGGTGAGCGTATAAACATTCACGTATGGAGTGGTATATACTTTATGGCCTCTGACCATCATGAACTCTGACTCGAGATTACGGGATGAACCAGCTACTCGCTCTTCATGCTCGCGACGCTCACGTCGACGCCTTTCGTCCTGACGACGCTGGTCTTCTTCGGCTTCCCGGGCCAGGCGTTGGCGATCATATTCGATCATCTGAGCTTGGTAATCAGCCTGAGCCTGTCGTCGACATGCAGCCCGAATGCGACAACCTGCCCTCTGCTTGTTCTTCTTTTCCCTCGCAGTCTTCTCGGCTTATGTCTCATTCGGGGTTCCGAGTGCATCGGGGGAGATAGCAGAGGTGGTCTTGTCATCCGAGTTGACATCAGGCAGAGTTGGAGCACGGAGTGGTGAGCGGCCTCGTACCATAAGTACCTCTCGAGCGTGGCCGAAAATCATGTTGGTAGTAGACTTCGCTGTACCAGAGCTTTCGAGGATCTCCGTGGAGCCACGATCATCACAGGGGAGAGAGTCTCCATCTTGGTAGGGTAAAATCTTTGTCATTGCTTTCACCCGGGATGAATCCGGGTAAGAGTCGTCTGGATAGGATCCAGGCCAGTGGACGATGAAACCTTGCGGGGTATCCGACAGCACAAGGCCCTCCTGAACTCCTGTCAGGGGAATCTCCTGTGCCGGGTTGACCCGGTCTTGAATTGAATCTTGATAGGTGAACGCTGTATTGCGGAGTCCTAGTGGATTAGGACCTGGCACTTTGGGTGCGGAATCCAGATTGGACTCCGGGTTGATCTCTTCTGGCGTAATCGAGCCGGAGTCGATTTCCTTGGGGACCTTCGAGATCTAAGTCGAGTCAGAAATCGAAAGTTGGGCGAGCTTCTCGACGGGTTGATCCATCACGATCGTAGGAGCGGCGAAAGTATGCTGAGGCAGCAGGATCTCCGTGATATGGCTTTGGAGTCTGCCGTCGCCGTTAGCTACACAGATCCAGGAACCGAAGACGAAGGTTGAACCCATCGGAAAGATCATGTTGCCAAAATCCGTCAAGCTCTCAAGTGTGATTCGCCGAAAGGCCCTACCTGGCGCGCTAGCTGTCGGTGTTTGATGACAGGCAACTCGTCACGGGGTTACCCGGGACGATTGTTCGAGGGTCGGCGAACCTAGAAACTCGACGGTAATGCAAGGAACAAGCGATTTATGTTGGTTCAGGCCCTCGTGATCGAGTAAAAGCCCTACGTCCAGTTGACGTTTGCCTTTACGTTGAATTGATTGTATGATTATGTGTGTACAAGGGACGCCCCTAGCCTCTCTTTATATAGGGAGAGAAGGCTGAGGCTCAATTTTAGTCCTAGTCGGATACAATTGAGGAGTTCTAGATCTATTACAGAGTCTAACTCTCATAATATTTCAATTAGGTCGGTCTTTACAGCTTAAAGTCCACGCCAATTTAAACCGTGTCCTTTAATCTTGACCGTGAGTCTGAGATGGGCTCGTGATAAAAGTTGTCATGATACATAACTCTACCGGCCCTGTATCGATAGTAAAAAAAACCAAAAACATCACTTTTTACACGTGAACGTCGTGCTGAGCAGAAACTATTATTATTATATGCACGTCACCACGGTAAGCCAGATGAGCAGAGCAATGACACATAGCATCGCCATCTACCCGGTACGAATATTGCTGATCAGGTAGGGATGGGGGAAAGATGACAATTCACAACGCAAAGTTGATGCTCAGAGCCGCATCCCATTTTGTCATCGATGACGTTGCCACGCCGCTCTCACTGGCTCCACACACTTTATTGAGCGCGGGCGCGACCCGTCCCCGGCCCGCAGGTAGCCATTATTTCGGCATGTGCGTCCGTCGGTCGTTCCTTCATCGTCTAAGACTAGCGGAGTGGGTACTTTAAAACGATACTCTAAAGCTTTAGAGTATGAATATAGAGTAAAAACTGTTACACTGGGTACTCTAAAACGATACTCTATCCTTTCTCTCACTCTATATTTAGAGTGGTACTGTGCTTACTCTATACTCTATAGTGACGGGCCCCACTAGCTAAACAAAGGAAAAAAAATGCTATAACTCACAAACCAAAAATCCAAATTAAATTTCGATTTCACCATTAAATTCGTCTCAATAAATCCTTCAAAACTAGATCACATATGGATATATTTAGATAAAGTGACAAGTGAGTCCCACAGTGGATAGAGTGGATAGAGGATGATATAGATGATGGAGGGGTGCGGGAGAATTGAGTATAGAGGAGAGAATCTTGCTGACTAGGACGTATAGATGATGAATATAGAGGTCCATGAGTGCAGGTAGTCTAACAAAGCGAGTGGCGTTGCGAAATTGGCATTCTGTACACTTTCACATGTGGCGGGCGTCGTTTTACCATACATCCATGACAGTAGGACCACAGTAGACCGACGAAACGTGTGTTCCCCTCTTTTCCACAGGTAGCTCAAATCCTTTTCACCAGCTCAACATTGCGTACTGAGTTCAGAGTTGTCCACCTAAATCATATGAAGGCCATGTTAGGGCAGCGTTTGGTTGCCAAAAATTTTGCAAAAGAACAGTAGATTCCCCGTCACATCGAATCTTTGAATGCATGCATGAAGCATTAAATATAGATAAAAAATAAAACTAATTACACAGTTTAGACGAAATGGACGAGACGAATCTTTTAAGCCTAGTTAGTCCATGATTGGATAATATTTGTCAAATAACAACAAAATTGCTACAGTAGCGTTTCCCAAAAATTTTCGCGAACTAAACAGCCCCTAGGTAGCGCTCGTGGTCGTGGAGCAGCTCTGCGACTCCATGTACCGAATAGGATAGAAAGCGTCCGCTCCTTTTACGAATGGTGATCTCTAATACAGGACTTCTCGGAGGAAGTCTTAAAAAGTGGTTTTGTTTGCTCCTTGATTTGGACGCTAATGGTTTACGTGACTGATAAGTCGGCTGATGTCGTTTTATGGTGAGAAAAACACTGTATGATCTTGTTTGGATGCGCATGTATCCATCTCAATCCAAATGTGTTGAAGTGGATTGAGATGAAATTAAGCTAAGTTCAATTCCATTCTACTCCAACATGGATCGAAGATGATACACATGTATCTGAGCAAGCCTGTTCCTAATAAGCCAGGCCGAGCGAATAGAGCGTGTAAGTATGTGAGTAAATGTATTTATAAAGATGAACATATTTGGTGTATGTGTGTGTTATAAAGAAAATATCAATAGGCAGCTGCCAGCCAAACCAAACGTGGACTCGCACGCAGAAAAGGCCTCGCGCGTGTACACAATTTATATAAGCGTCACAAGATTGCTTCCATTAGTCCTCACAGCAGAAAGGTCGTCACTGTCCGCCACTCCACTATAGCCAACGCCACTACGCAAGCAATCCTTCGGTGGGGAAAATGGAGGCCGCCGCCGCCGCGACGGGGATCGCCCAGAGACCGGTTGTGCTATACCCTTCGCCGGGGATGGGCCACCTGGTCTCCATGATCGAGCTTGGCAAGATCCTCGGCGCGCGGGGGCTGTCCGTCACAATCGTCGTCGTCGAGCCGCCCTACAACACGGGCGCCACGGGGCCTTTCCTCGCCGGCGTCTCCGCGGCCAACCCGTCCATCTCCTTCCACCGCCTGCCCAAGGTCGAGCGCCTCCCGCCCGTCAAGTCCAAGCACCACGAGGCGCTCACCTTCGAGCTCGTCCGTGTCTCCAACCCGCACCTCCGCGAGTTCCTGGCCACCGCGTCCCCGGCCATGCTCGTCGTCGACTTCTTCTGCAGCATCGCGCTGGACGTGGCGGAGGAGCTCCGTGTGCCCGCCTACTTCTTCTTCACCTCGGGCGCCGAGGTCCTGGCCTTCTTTCTGTACCTCCCGGTGCTCCACGAGCGGACCACGGCGAGCTTCCAGGACATGGGGGAGGAGCTCGTGCACGTGCCGGGCATCCCGCCGTTCCCGGCGACGCACTCCATCCTGCCCATCATGGAGCGCGACGACGCGGCCTACGACGGCTTCCTAAAGAGTTTCAGAGACCTCTGCCGCTCCCAGGGCCTCCTCGTCAACACGTTCCGCTTGCTGGAGCAGCGCGCCGTCGAGACCGTGGCCGCGGGCCACTGCACGCCCCCCGGCCTCCCGACCCCGCCCATCTACTGCATCGGGCCGCTCATCAAGTCGGAGGAGGTGCTGGGCAAGGGCGGCGAGGAGTGCCTGGCGTGGCTGGACGCGCAGCCCAGGGCCAGCGTGGTGTTCCTCTGCTTCGGCAGCATCGGCCGGTTCAGCGCGGAGCAGATCAGGGAGGCGGCGGCCGGCCTGGAGGCCAGCGGGCAGCGGTTCCTGTGGGTGGTCCGGGCCCCGCCCAGCGACGACCCGGCGAAGAAGTTCGAGAAGCCGCCGGAGCCGGACCTGGACGCGCTCCTCCCGGAGGGGTTCCTGGCCCGGACCAAGGACAGGGGCCTCGTCGTCAGGTCGTGGGCGCCGCAGCGGGACGTGCTGGCGCACCCGTCCGTCGGCGGCTTCGTGACGCACTGCGGCTGGAACTCGGTCCTGGAGGCGGTGATGGCGGGCGTGCCGATGCTGGCGTGGCCGCTCTACGCGGAGCAGCGGCTCAACCGGGTGTTCCTGGAGAAGGAGATGCAGCTGGCCGTGGCCGTGGAAGGGTACGACAGCGACACGGGCCTCGTGGCGGCCGAGGAAGTTGCTGCCAAGGTGCGGTGGCTCATGGACTCCGAAGGCGGGAGGAGGCTCCGGGAGCGCACGCTGGAGGCCATGCGGCAGGCCAAGGACGCGCTGCGCGAGGGCGGCGAGTCGGAGGCCACACTGGCCGGGCTGGTGGACCAGTGGAAACGCACTTGACGTGGTTGGTGTGGCTGTGGATTGGTTGTTGGAAGGGACGGACGTTGGCGCACACTTGTCCACTGGGAGAAAGTGGGCCAGCCGCCAGTTGGTCATCATCTATGGGACTGCCAGGCGCCCGGGCTGGGTGTCATGTGAATAAGAGCTTTTTAACTGTATGACCTTGAAAAAAAAATGACTCTTTTTTTGTATGGTTTTTTTAACGTACCTTTATGGTCCTGAAACGAACTTTTATTCCTTATATGACCTTCTGTCAAGTCTGTTAGTGAACTCCGTTAGTTTGTCCACCGGTGGATACGCGAAAAGACAAAATTGCCCTTATGTGTTTCTGAAGAGGCTGCATCGAGTTGAGTGACTTGGACCGACGGCGCGTATCAGGAAAAAAGAAGAAGATCGAGCCAGGGCCGCAACGCGAGACCGATGGGGGAGGGCGCCGCCGCCGGCCAGGGGCATCCATCGGGATCTCCTGCCCCAGATCCTCCTGATCTAGCGCCGGAATCCACTCCAACTCGTGGAGGAGGCGCCGCTGCTCCAACCCTAGGCCGCCGTGGTGGAGGTGCCGCTGCTCGACTCGTGGAGCGTGCCTGCCTGGGCCTGGTCCGCGCGACACCAAGCGTCCCTGGCCGCAGCCATGCCGGCGCGGCCGCCACCTCCGGCGAGGGTGGCCAGCGCGGCTCCGCAGTCGGCAACCTCCCCTGCAGGCAGCCCGGTTCACGTCTTAAAGGATCTAATAGGAACCTTCCACAGGTGACCTGTGACATATGCAAATTTTAGTCCTGTACACCTCACCTTGTAAACCTATGCTTCTGTTAATCAGTTCAGTGCTTTAAACTTTGACCTCCTGATAGGTTGTAGGAATACAAAGCCTTCTGCGAAGAGGAATTGGAGTACACCATGCTGGACTTCTCCCTATTGTGAAGGAAGCTGTTGAGATGCTATTCTGTCGTGGTACGGTGTAATCAAGGTTATGCTTTGAACATCTGGTATATGTACTGTATTTAATTACAAGATAGATGCTGCTGTACCTAGTACGAACCTTGGTGGAAGAATTGTATTGTTGTTTGTCATAGATTGTAAATGCTGACCAGTGGCCACTGGCTTAGTCCATCTGTCCAAAGTTATTGCAGTCATGCAGACTCTAACTTTAGCAACCTACACCATACGCAGTTGTTCTTTAACTTGAATGGACTGTCCAACAGAAAAAATGACAGTCCCAGGTCTTGTTTAGTTCACTCCAAAATACAAAAAGTTTTCAAAATTCCTCGTCACATCACATATGCCGGCACATATATGGAGCATTAAATGTAGATAAAAAAATAACTAATTGCACAGTTTGTTTGTAAATGTCGAGACAAATCTTTTGAGCCTAGTTAATCCATGATTTGGACAAAGTTTGTCAAATACAAACGAAAAGTGCTACGGTGCTTTTCCAAAAAAAAAATTAGGAACTAAACATAGCCCTAATAACATCACAGTGCTCCTGAAAAGTGAACTCATTGTAGGTACTGTTTTCCACTGAGATATTTGCAACGGGTGTTAATGCACCGGCAAGAACGGTGAGATTCTATTTATTTTTTATATTTAGGGTTTCAATGCTTTAGCATTTTGAACAAATCACTCTAGTATCTAATTCTAGGTTATGTGGTACCTCTTGCATTCTACTGTCTACATATTAATTTTACTTGTGTTCCTTCATTTATATATTGCTGAAATCTCTCTATCATCGCATCTTACTTTGAAAACTTCATAATTTGACTACCATCACAGCCACAGCTTGGAGGTTTCAAGTAAGAAAAAGAGAAACCGCACTAACTCCAACTCTACACGTTCAAAATTGTATGTTTTCTAATTCTGAATTTCAGTTACATGAATCTAATTTTTTCCCTTTTATCTAAACCATTGTCAATGTATAACATCTGTAGGTCAAGAAGTGGGTCAAATCAGCCCGAAACACTTTCTATTGCTTCACGCGAAAATTGACCTGCGCAAGTTAAAAGGAAGCGGACACCCATCAAGAAAAAGCTAGGCCTTCCAAAGAGAAAAGCCGTAGACATTCCGAATGTGCCACTTGACAGCCCATCGATGGGTACAAGAAGCAAGACAATACTTCCTAGCAACCCTGCCATGAGCACGCGAAGCAAAAGAAGGATCAGTCTTTGATTTGTGATATGCCTATTGAATTTGCTAGTTGTATGTGAGACCTTATTTATGTGTGACTGAAACTATGGTGGATTTATGTGAGACCTTATTTATGTGAGACTTGGTTAATTGCAATGCATGTGTGAAAATTTTTAGAGTACATAATTGTTGACAACCAAAATTGTCCATTTTGTGAAGTTGTCAAAATGTGAAACAGACTTTACCATTGTGTTCCTCTCGTCGAGATGGTAAAAAAACGTATATGGAACGCCTAATTCGGAGTCCGGATGAAAAAGTAAATTGTCCTTTGACTTTGTGCGAAAATCAGAACTTCTGACCTCGTACCAGAACTTCCGATTTCGCATAGGAGTTCTGGCTTTGCGCGAACATCAGAACTTCTGACCCCCTACCAGAACTTCTGATTTCCGCAGTCCGAATCAGGGAGAGTCCAAACTCGATCCCAACTCTTCCGAACTATTACTCCAAATATACAACAAACAAACAAAACTCTGCAATTTTTTTACGCCAGGGGCAAAACGGTCTTTTTACCCTTGACTTAACACCGTCAAGTGGCAAAAACTGGTGGAAGGCTATAGAAGGAATGAAACGTTTCAGGGCCATAGAGGTAAGTTCAAAAAAAAAAAGAGCCACACAAGAAAGAGCCATTTTTTCAAGGTCATACAGGTAAAAAGCTCTATAAATAACGTGTGTTTTGGAAATTGGGTAAAACATTGGAGCAGCATTTTTGTTTTTAAAAGTACTAGCAAATATAATTTGTTACATGACGTCCGTGAATCCAATATTTTTATTGAAATTAATACTTTAATTAGGTCTAACCTTAAATCATTTAATCTAATACTCGTAATAAATGACAGTGCAAGATCGCCCTTGCCTATATATGCAGGTGTACTCTATTGTTCTTCTGGTGCAATACCTTTGCTTTCACTCCCAATTCTTATGATTCTGAGTTTAAAGTGGGCTGCAAGATAGGAGTATGGTGCTTGCACACACCGGTCGCGTTCGATGTAATTCAGCACGTGAATCAGAGACGGCTGATAAGAACTGGCGACGTGGCACCATGAACAGCCTGAGCTTGGTCCTGAATTCGTTAAGGGCCTGTTTAGATGCCCAAAAAGGTCTAAAAATTTTTGCACAGTACCCGTCACATCGAATCTTTGGACGCATGCATGGAGCATTAAATGTAGGTAAAAAAATAACTAATTGCATAGTTTGTCTGTAAATGTCGAGATGAATCTTTTGAGCCTAATTAGTTCATAATTGGACAAATTTTACCAAATAACAACGAAAAGTGCTACATGAACTTTTCCCCCAAAATTTTTGAATCTAAACCCGCCCTAAATAGAGATTTATTTATACGGAACGTAAACAGGAATCATTCAGTGAGTGCAAAGTTGCACGCTGCATTGAATTCTGAAAGTCGTAGAAAATTAATTGCACAATGAAATGCATTAGAATTAATCCTCCTATTTCTAAGCACACATTAGATAAAGTTTTTAGATGTGGAATTGCAAGGTAGACCTTATATTATAGGGAAAATTGGCCACAGGATACTGAAAGTGACCTCCATTTGCCGTTGGACATGTAAAATGGAGCAGTTTGCTAATAGACACTTTGCTTCTGGTCAAATTTACTGGTGGACACCGCACCTAATAAAATATTGATTTCTGGGTTTGGAGGAGAGAGAAGAGCGGTGAAATGTCCTTAATACCCCTGCCTCTTTCTCTTTTCCTTTTTTTTCCTTCATTTTCTTCCCCACGCCGCTCGCGCCCTCACCTGCTGCCACCACGAGCCGAGCCCCCGCGGCCTCGGCCGCTCCTCCACCCCACCCTTGCCGGCGCGCCGTCCCTCCCTGCCCCGAGTCGAGCCGAGCCCTAGCCACCGTCCCTACCTCGCCCGGAGCCACGGCGGCCGCGGTTGCCTACCCTTGGCGGCCCGCGCCATGGTGGCCACGCCCGCCCTCGCCCGGTGGCCGCGCCTGCTCCTCCCCGACCCCAGCGCCGGCAACGACGGCGACTAGGCCTCTCCGTAGTCGTGCGGCGGTCCTCGGCGTGCTCGTGGCGGACCCTGGCAGGCCCCTTTGGCGGGCACCCGGGGGGTGCACGACGACGTGTGGGAGGCCCTGACTTGCACGTGAGTGACAGGCACGAGTCCCCTACGGGCCCTGAGGAGGTAGGCGTGAAGCGCGACCACGTGTATGGTGATGCCGCGGTGAGCTCATGGCGTCGGTGCTTGGCATTCTACTGTCGACGGCGAAGGCCATGGCCAACGGCCACTGGCAAGGGCTCAACGACTGAGGGCGACACCAAAACGAGAAAGAAGGAGAGCGGAGGGGAACAGAGTTGCGCCGGCCATGCGCGAGCTTTGCTCGACGCCGCCTATAGCGGGCGCGACAGTGGCAATGGCCCGCCTGAACTTTACGTGTGGAGAGCGGGGGTGCAGCTAGGTGGGACGGAGGGAGGAAGTCATGGAGCAAAGCAGAGCAGCCGCCACCGCCCCACGAAGCCACCGCACCGTGGGCTAGCCCGGCCTCGCCGAGGCCACTCCTCATGCGCGTGCTGCTGCACAGCAGCGCCGCCGCCGCCCTATGGCCGCCCGGCCACTGCCGTGGCCACCGAGCCAGCCCCAGCACGACCTGCGCGTGGGCCCCACGCCGCTGCAGTGTTGTTTGGCTGGCCTGGCCCCCTGCCGGAGCCCGTTCTCCCTCCACGCGAGTAGCAACGGTATCTCCATGGCCATGCCCAGAGGAAGGAGACCAAGGTAGAAGAAAGAGCTAGGGGCAAAAAGGACATTTCACCGTGCTTCTCTCTCCTCGAAAGCTAGAAATGAATATTTTATTAGGCGGAGTGTCCAGCGGCATATTTACCAAGAACTAGAGTGTCCTCCAGCAAATCGATCTATTTTGGGTGTCCAGCAGCAAAGGGTGGTCACTTTCAGTGTCCAGCAACCAATTTTTCCCTATATTATATGGATGCGCCCGGAGGTAAGCAATACACGTACCAATAATAAATGCATAAGTACCCTCTTAATGAAGTATGTGTTAAGCACGTTGGCGAAAAAATAAGGGCGTGGCTAGCGCCCGGACGCCTCCGCTGCTGCCCCTCGTCTCATGCCCCGCGCCTACCCATCCACGCCTCATAAAGCTCTATGTTTGGTGTTGATAAGTAGTGACAATGCCTAAGTACTAATCCTATGCCTAAGTTGTATATAGCATATGAGGATTAGTACATTCCAAGGTTGTTGGCAAGATGGACATGGTGATCATAATGACCACACTTGGATTTGAATGCAACCCTACGTGATCAAGGCAAAGGTATATGCTTAAGGGTTGTGTTTTAGTAACCAAGACACCTAGTGGGTGTGGTTACATTATAGGATAGATAGCCGTACTATAAAGAGGGGAATGACGCGGCTATTGAACTCCTAAGTGCCTCTAGGTGTGCATTTCATAATCATATGCATTTGGATAGAACTAATAACGTCTCAAAAAATGATTGTAAAAATGCTAACACACTCGCACATGACGATGATCACTTGGTGGTGTTAGCACATTTACGATGGCGGTGGTGTTTGAGTGGTAGAGAGGGTTTGGGGTCCTCTCTCTCCCGCCGAGCTTGCGAGGCGGGATTCAGGTGTTTTCGAGGAGTTGAAATGACTTTTTTCCTTTACGCCGTTGTCGAGATTTGGAGGCAATGTCACATGATGTTTCACGAGCTAAAACATGTGCTAAAGTGATACACATACTTAGTCTAGCTCATATGTGAAAGGGTGAATCAAACGGATCGAGCAAACGTCGCAAATTCACCGAGATATGGGCGACAGACGCTGCTGCCCTGAGCGTCAGACGCTACTGTGCAGCGTCTGTCGCCATACCCTAGTTAGGGTTTTTGGCGCTTGGGCGTCAGACGCGGGCACGGCCGAGCGACAGACGCGTCGGTCGCTCGCGGATCAGCGACACGGTGGCGACAGACGCTGGCCAGCGTCTGTCGGTCAAGCAGCACACGCGTTTGTCAGTTTTTCGCCGTGACAAGCTCACTGTGGTGTGTCTGTCGGTCGCGACAGACGCTGAAAATTTTGCGAAGTACGTGTCTATTGCTTGAGGCGTGAAAACGCTGAGTTTCAACGGTCGGTACACGTGGCGAATGGCGAGGGCGTCAGACGCCGAAGCCGCGTCTGTCGCTAAGGCGACAGACGTGTCTGTCGCGTTCGCGAGGAGCAACAGACGCTGGACAGCGCGTCTGTCGGTTGAGCGACAGACGCGTCTGTCACGTGCGTCTGCACCCCTTCTAGCTCCTAACAGCTCTATTTGTTTGGGGTGCTTATAAATACTTGTTGGTTGGCTCTTGGCTCACCCTCTTGTACTCTTTGACATACTTGTGAGCACTTTGAGCTAAGCAACTCCCCTCCCACTCATCTCTCTTGCTTCTTTGCATATTCGAAGTGAGATTGAGTGATCCAAGTGCATTTGTATTGTGAGATTGCATCTAGTTGGCACTTGGTGGTTGATTTGCTGCGGGATTCTTGTTTCTCTTGGTGGTTGCCGCCACCTAGACGGCTTGGAGCAGCTTGGAGGCGTTGGCAAGAGTTGGTGATTGTTCTTGGCCACCTCCGGTGTTTATGAGGAGTTTGTGCCTACCTCGGGGAAGCGCCAAAGGCAACGTTAGTGGATTGCTCGTGTCATTTGCAATATTTTGTCATTTGGTAGGTTCTTGTGGCGCCTTTTGAGAGGCTCGGTGTGTGACCGATTAGCCACCGAACCACGTGGTGAAGAGGGACACAACGGGGACTAGCGTGCCGACAAGCACGTGAACCTCGGGATAAATCTTCGTGTCATCATTCTTATTGTGATTAATCGATCCTGGTGGTTGTGTATTGTGGAATTCGTTTCTTGATCATATTGATTGGTTGGCTCAATACTTCGCCCCTCGGTGATACCCTCCTAGCTCTCTCTTGTATTATTCTTAGTTACCTTGCTAGCTTGTTAGTGTAGCTCTTAGCTTGTGTAGCTAGTTAGCTTTAGTTGTAGCTAAGTTGTGCGGTTTGATTTGTGCGGTTGAGTGCAAATATACTAGAATTGTGAATTGGTTAGGTGGCTTGCAAACACCCCGTAGGCGAAGCAAAACTCGTTTCTCGCTATTTGTTATATTGATAAACTAGTTTAGCTTGTCTTTGTAGAAATTTTTAAAAGGCTATTCACCCCCCTCTAGCCATCAAGACCTTTCAGCCTCGACCGTTGCGCCCGCCCACAAGCACATGGGGCCCTCCTGCGCCAGTGGGGACTACCTCCATCTTCCCGCACATGACACCGAGGCGAGACAACAGAAAGGTGAGGAGGGAGATGCAACACTCGATTTAATTTTGAAACATCGAGATACAATAATTGCAACATACGTCTAAAAACAAATGAAACATGCATCTAAAACACTTGAAAAAAACCTGAAAAACACTTGAAACTATTGTAAACATACGCAACATCCAGATAAAACACTTGCAACATATGTGTGAAAACATATGCAACATCTAGATAAACACACTTGCAACATACGTCGGAAAAAAAACATATGAAACATTGAGAACATGAGCTTGCAACCTACGTGTACAACCATTGCAACATGTGCAACATCTCGATCTACTTTTCCACAATGAAACACTTGCAACATACCTCTGAAACATTTGAAACAAACGCTTGCATCATGCTTTTTCACCCTTCTTCCATACGATGCAGTGCAGAGCGGGGGACGGCTGGTTCCGGACAGCCGGTAGCCGAGGATTGTGGCGCGGCTTTGCAGCGGCCAAGTGCGGCTGCGCCTGGGCCTGGGCCTGGCCAGCGACACCCCCCTCTCCTTGGCGCCTGGCCTGGGTGCGGTGAAGGACGGAGCATGAGACGCGCCGCTGCACTCGCGGAGCACGCGCATGGAGCTCGGAGGCGGAGGGCGAGGCGCCGGCGACCGGATCCGGCGGCAGCGGCAGCTGCAGTTGGTGGGGCGACTGGCAACATACCTCACGCGGAGGATTCCTCCTCTTCACGAGAGACAGAGATGCCGCGGGGATGGGGAGCGTCGCAGAGGATGGCAGCGGCAGCACGCCGGAATGGGCGGCAGCGCGAGATGGAGATGGCAACGCGGCAGATTGGGATGGTCGGATGGCCGCACAGTGCCGTGAAGCCGCAACACACGGGCGCGGAGTGGGGGAGACGAGCTTTCCGTGGGGATTTGATTTTTTTTTCAGGGAGCGGTGCATGCGGTAGTGAGTGGAGCGAGGCGTCCAGCCTTCCGTGATTTATTCTTGATGGTAGCATTATGGAAAAAAAAAATGCATATTCATGCTATTATTTGGGTACCTACGCTAAATAGTAAAAAAGCAAAAACAAGTTCACTTCTTAATTTATTCTTGACACCCTAGAGAATCCATAGCGAGCTTGAACCATAGCAGCAAAGAGAATTGGCAACGAGGATACACAATGCCTGTCATTAGGAGCAAAGCCTCTGATATTAGATCCTATCTGGTGAGGCTGAACGAAGTTCGACAAGCGAAGCGTAGAATCCATCTTTGATGTTGATCAGTGTAGCAGAACCTCCTAAATTATATGGCCCACATGCACCTGTCATTGTCCCTAAGACCTCTGACAGCGATACATGTACACCAAATAACCTAAGAAGATCTGTCGGGTGCCCTCACAGGACCCCGATTAAACTACATTTAACAACTCATACCAGGATCAACAAAGGAGTAACTACAACATTACAACATTTGTACAAAACTTACATCAGAGTGCGGAAGAATAACAACAATAAATTTACAAATCATGATTAAGTTAACTTTTTACAAACTTAACTTGTATTGCGGAAGTCGAGTAGAACTACAGAAGATAACTTAGGTAGAGCACCTAAGTTAGGAGAGGACAACCAAATCATGTCAAGCCCACTGACATGACCTAATTAGCAGCACCAGTTAGCACCTGCAACAGGGGTTAACAAACCCTGAGTACGAGAGTACTCAACAAGACTTACCCGACTAAGACAAAGACTCCAAGGGCATGCTAGCTTTAGGGAATCAAGGTACGGGTATTCCAGAATCAAATTTTCTTTTGCAGAAAAGCTTACTAAGGTAAGTCCTTATCTTCAATATTTTACTTTTACCATTGATGGTTCATTAACCAATTCTAGGTGATCCTAATCTAGATCAAAGTAATTATCATCAAAACCTTTCTCATTCTTTCTTTCATTCCAGTTCTTAACTACGATGCAAGTCAGGTGATCAAGTCTCCATAACCGAGGAGCAACGACGATTCGAACCGATTATACCCAGCTGGGGATCTCTAGCTTCACGACATATGTAGAACCAAATCTTGCATATGCCAACCCTCATTTAGATCTCCCAAAACCAGAACGTGTCCATCGCCACCCGAGAGCACAGTACTCCTCCAATCCAGCCCTTGGCCACGAGGGTACACACTACTCTCGCCATCTCTCCACTCCCAGTGCGAGGTTAGACGTTCTCGAAATGGAATCACCAACATTTTGGGCTTACCCAAGGCATGAGGCTAGTTGCAAAGTCTCGAAACACAAGCGGGCTTACAACGAACGGTCCTTAGCTGACAAGGCGGAAACACTACATTGAGACTCCTTTCCCAATGCATGCTAGCAGTGGCCAAACCACCCGCCCGATCTTTCAAGTTCATTCTCATCTTTCAATATTCATTGAGTATGCCGTCATGGCCATGTAAACACTCATTTAAAAAGCTTAACTCATTAAGCATGGCGAAGCATACTACGCATTTTCAGTAAAACAGGTATCAAGGGTGATATTGCAATAATCAAGGATGATAATGCAGCAATTGGGTTATCACTCAACTCCTAATTACTTAATGCAATAAACCATAATATAAATAATAAAACATTTGTAAAATTCAAGGTAGGGTTTAAATGCACCGGGGCTTGCCTTGCGTTGCAGCGGTGGTTAGTTCTTGTAGAAGTTAAGTTTGACACCAACACCACGGATGGATCACCTTTTCCAAAGCTTGATCGACACCAACCTCGTCATCACTTGTTCACCACGAACCTTCTCACTCTCGTAGGCACTACACGTATATAAATGATGCGATGCTTAACATGATGAAATGCATGCCATGATGCATGATGATGAACAAAGCATAGCATAAAAGAGACATTTAGAAAGGATAAACATTAGTTATCTACTTGAGTACAACTTTCCTTCGCGGTACAGTTGCAAGCTAACAAGGTTAATTTAAAGGTTAACTAACCATAACTTTATTTTTACCCAAGAGGTTGCATCTAACAACAAGTAACCTTACCACAAGACCACTAAATATTAACATAAGTAAGTCATTAACTACTAATGACATAAGTTGATGACACTAACTATCATTAACAAATCCTAGTTAACAAGTCAATCATAACTTAAGCAATTAATTAAAGTGCCAAGGGTCATTACATGTTAATGACCCAAGGTCATCACTCAATCCCAAAAGAGCACACAACACTTAAAGTTATTGATTTAACATTTAATTACTATTTAATTAATTAGGGCATAATTAATAGTTGATCAAACTTTACCTAAACAAGCTCAAACTTTTTCTATAGATTAAGAATGACTTAAAACAGTGTCACAATAAATTTCATCATTTTTGGATTAATAAATTAATTATTAAAATTCATGGAAGTTGCATTTAATCTTTATTGGAACTAATTAAATCTACTGCACAAAGTAATCAAATTTAGGGTTTAACATTTTTCCTAGATAGTTTGCACATTGAGAAGCTTACCCAAAAATTTTCAGAAATTTTGGAACTCTACACAATTTTTAATGAAATAAACAAATAGTAACACTATTCAAAATTTTGAAAAAGAAAAACAAAAACCGAACTCGGGCCGATTTTCTTTTTCTCCCGCGGTCCGGCCCAGCTGGTCGGCCCGCTCGCCCGCGCCTTCGCCCGCACCTGCGCTCGGCCCAGCCGCGCGGCCCAGCAGCGGCCTGCCTCCGCCCGCGCGCGTCTGCCTCTCCCTCTCTCTCTCTGACAGCGCGGTCCCGCCTGTCATCCCTCACCTCTGTCTCCCTCTCGCTCTCCCGCGCGCTCACTCGCTCTCCCACGGTGGCCTGCCGGTGACCGGTGCCTCGGTCGACAAACCGACTCTACCAACACCTTCTACACCACCCCACGACTCCGTTTTGCTACTAAACACCCTGGCTCGAGCTCTAGCGACTAGCGAGCGACGGCGATGGCGGCACGGTGGTCACGGAAGCAGCACGCCGGCGCCTACAAAGCGGTAGAGACTAAATTGGAGGGTCGGGAAGCATCAGCGGCTCACCGCGGTTGCAGTGAAGCTCTCGGTGGCGACGGGGAGCGGCTGGAGTGGTCTGGCCACGGAAAGGCGAGGATGACGGGCAGTCGCCGGAGTTGAGCACGGGAACAGGCGGTGCGGGAGCTCGGGTGCGAAAACGGTGAATGCAAGCGGTCCACAAGATGCGCAAGGCCGAGGCGGAGCTAGTGGTGCAGTTGGCGTGGCCAGAGACGGCTTGGTGGCGGCAGCGGCGAGCGGCGGAGCTGCGGTGGCGGCGGTGGCGAAAACGGGAAAAACGAAAATCGTCACTGTGACCTCGACGTATTTATAGACGACGGTCGCGGCTACAGAGCTGCACTGCTCGCGTCGTCGCGCTGGCGTTCCCGACCGCGCGCGAAGGGTCTGGGCGGCCACGGCGGCTTGCCGGCGCCCATACCGCGCGGTGGCCGGCCGCCATTGGCGCGGCACTGTAGCACCCTCCCCAAATTTTGAATTTTCAAACTGTTTTCTAAAATTACTCTCAAATTCATGTAACAACTTGAAAAACTTCCAATCTATGAAATCTTCAGAATTTCAAGCTCTACAAGTTTTGTATTGAACACTTTTTCAAATTCTCACTGGATTTTGAAATTTGATTTTAAACTCAAAAGGGACACACTTTTGGGATTTGGTAATTTAGAAATTACTTTTGATTTTATATTGAAACATCAAAATCTCCAAACATCACAGTTGTATATCTTGACCAGACCTACAACTTTGCTGTTCAAAACTTTTTCAAATTCTGCCTCCATTTTGAAATCTTAGTTGGGGACAAAAATAAGTTAAATCTGAAATTTGTTTATTTTCAAAATTGCTCCACATTTTACACTAAAACTTTGAAAACTCAAAACACCAAAGTTGTAGCCCTTGAAAAGTTCTACAAACTTGGTTTTAAACTTTTTCCCAAATTTTGCTTAGATTTTGAATTATTTCAAAAGGGGTAAAACAGGGTTTTGAAATTGAGGGTTTTCAGAGGAATTTTCAATTGGAATTTGTTGCTACTTTGATTAGTGTTTACTTAGTGATCAAACCATCATCCAAGGGCATCATTTGGACCAACATGACATGGTTGACCAAATGCCACTCTTGGTTGACCAATTTAGCTTTTGAAATTCTTTTACATTTTCCCCGAATTTGAATTTAAAGTTGGATCGAAAAACTCGTGACAAGTTTTTGGACTCCAAATCAAACTCAAACTTGGAGCTTCATTTTAAACATGTTTGACTTACAAAATTTTATCAAGCCTTGATCCCATATTATAAAGCACATTTAACCCTACCACTTTTATTTAAACAAAACTTAAATTGCTTAAGCCAATTCTCATATATAAATTCATAAAGAACCTAATGTATCAACATGCCATCATTTCATGGGATTAACTAAAATACCAGATTTGCAATATGTGAACCTGACAAAGAAACATATGAAACATGTCATATGGCAATATTACATATGCAACATATGATAACTATTATTGTAATATGAATGCATTTATGGCATAATACTTGATACTTATGCTTGATGATGCATCATTATCACATTTTAATTATTTCTTAACATCAGGGATGTTACAATCAGTGCCTCATGTCTTCCTTTCTCCACTATCATGCCATCTTTGAGAACTGCAATGACATCAGCATCTTTGATTGTCGACAGACGATGCGCCACGATAACCGTGGTCCTGCCAACCGTCACATGATCCAAGGCATCCTGCACGGTGCGCTCAGACTCAGTATCCAGGGCGCTTGTTGCCTCATCAAGCAGCAGTATCTTAGGATCTTTCAGTATAGCCCTTGCGATAGCTACCCGCTGCTTCTGGCCGCCAGATAGCTGCACCCCTCTTTCCCCAACGCTGGTGTCATATCCCTGGGGAAGGCTTGAGATGAACTCATGTGCATCGGCTAGCTTTGCGACCCTGATAAGCTCCTCTTCCATGACTTCCCCGTGCTTCCCGTAGGCTATGTTGGCACGGATTGTGTCATTGAATAGCACAGGCTCTTGGCTCACCAGTCCCATCTGATCCCTCAGCCAATTTATCTTTAATTTCTTAATGTCCATTCCATCCAGTGAGATGGTACCTGAATCAGGTCTATAGAATTGCTCTAGCAGAGCGATTACTGTTGACTTGCCGCTGCCACTCTCCCCAACAAGGGCAACAGTCTGCATGGAACCATAATGTGAGTAAGACATTATTGAAACCATAATGTGAGTAAGACATTATTAATATTATCGTAGAAATTACGATATTGCAGAGGGATATAAATAGGCTAACCTTTCCAGAGGGAATATGCAGTGTAAAATCGCTGAAGATTTGATCATCAGGGCGGGTTGGATACTTGAAGCTGACATGTCGGAAATCGATGTCACCCTTGACCTCTTCTAATATCAAACCTTCGTCGCTACCTGAGTCAATTTTCGACTTACAGTCTAACAAAGCAAATATGGATATAGTTGACTCCCTGGCCCTTTTGGAATCAGAAGCAAGTGCACTTGTTTCAGATATTCAACTGTTGACAACATCAATGCAAAGAAAACCTGCAAGACATAACCACATGAGTTAATTTATTAAAGTACAAATTACCAAAATTATTATGTCATTCTCATTTAGATCGCCAAACTATGAAATTGTATATCTATCCCCCTAAACTATTTAAGTACTCCAGTCCTGGTCTAAAGCAACCACACTGCTTCAGCGTGGAACCGATATATATATGGGTCCATAACTCATTATTACAGGGTGATCCCTAAACTATCATGTGGTTCTCACCTAGATCCCCAATCTGTGAAATTGCATATCTGGCTGGGTCCCTATAATCTATTAAATTACTCCAATATAATCTCGGTCCAAAGCATCCACTTGTCTTCTCCACCGATGAAGGGACACACTCGCCTTGCTCCCCTCCGCTCCATCAGCCACCACGCTGCAGCTACAAGGAGCTCGGTGTCACGTCCAGATGCATCAAGGCTATTATGCAACATCTCTAGGGACATTCTGGACAACTTCACAATGACGAGGAGCAATTGGCGCCTGTCCAGCCATGCTTGCAGGTAGCATCAAGAAGTCCTTGCTAGACAAGATAAGAAGAAGACACAATATCAAGAATGAGCAAAGGCTCAGAAGCCTATCCCCGCAAGCCGAGCTTTGATGAATGGAACGTGAAGGGATTGCTTTTGGATCGGGATTGGGTATTTGAATAGATTAGGAACCTTTATATGTTCATAGCATAGGGACTTAGACAAAAATCACAAAATAGTTTAGGGACCGCCTGCGTAATTATGACCAGTGGACCCACAATTGGTTCCACCCTAAAATGCCACGTTAGCTAATGGATTGTGGCATGGCTGCTTTGGATCGCAATTGGGGTACTTAAATAGTTAAGAGACCAAGATATGCAGTTTCATAATTTGGAGACCTAAATCAGAATGGCGTAATAGTTTAGGGACTACCAGCATTTGTTAATATTTTATAACAAGGAGTGAAATTCTAATCTAAATGTAAATAACACTGTTCTCCTGCGTGTTCGAGAAAAGAAAGGTAAAAATACTTTTTAAATAATGCATTTTTACCTTGAAAACAGCACTAAAAGTAGATTTTCCATGACGTATAAATTGTGCCCCGACATAGAAACAAAGACCATATGTAAGATTCAGCATCAGGTATGAGAAGCCAAAACCTAGGCCTGCAACCATTCCTGTTCTAACCCCTTGATTCTTTGAGGCTTTACATTTTTTATTGTATATTGCCATCACTCTTTTCTCACCACAAAAGGAAGCTACAGTTCTGATGCTAGTGACTGCATACATGGCCATTTGAATTGCATCTTCATATAATAACTGCAAAATGAGCAACCCATTGTCATTAACTTAGTATGGTGTGAAAATAAGTGTCCAAATATATGGGCATGTTTGGTAGAGCTCCTCCTACTCAAGGTTCTCTGTGGAAGCTGATTCTCTGTGAGAAGTGATTCTCTAACTGAAAATATTTCTCCATGATTCTTTAGAATAAACTCTATGCATAGACTTAGTTCATTTCAAAGAATCAGTATAGAATTACTTCCCACAAGAAAACTGTTTGGCAGAGCTCTTTCCTGGAAGCTGCTCTGGGAACTTTGCCAAATAGGTCCATACACTGTGACTGTCGTATTTGTGTTAAACCAACAGAGGATGCATATGTATTCTAAAAGTCAACCATACATCATAAACTTTATAAATAAGACCAAGCTTTCCCTTGATAATTAGAAAATGAATGCATATGTATCGTTCAGTAATTGTTTCCAAAAGTATATTCTTAAAAAATACCTAGATTCAATAATTACTACCTTGGCATCTTCACTGAACCCCTTCAAGAATCTTATTTGTGCATAACCTTGAAGACCCACCAGTGGAATTACACAGATAATGATTAAACAGAGCTTCCAATCTGCTATCATAGCAATGACAAATCCTGTTAGAAGTGTCGAAGTGACCTCAGCCAAGGTTTTGGATTTCGTTTTGCATTTTTTTTCGGCCAGGGCCGAAAAACCCGAAATTCGCGAATTTCGGCCGAAATTTCGAAAATTTCGTGTAAACCTGCACGTTTAAACTTAGGTGTATTTTGGCCGAAATCACCGAAATTTTTAAAAAATTTCGGGCGAAATTTCGTTGCACAGAATTAGAAAAAATGCTTTTAAGTTAGAAATAAAGAAGAGATCCACAAATACAATATTCCACAGTCCACAGGAGGGCATAACACGTACAAGTTCATACAATACAGGCACAGAACATACGCATGTCCAGTTCATAGTTTCATAGTCATAACTGGGAACATAGATAAGTGATAAGTCCATAATAATTCATAAAAGGGGGCCTGAAAGAGATCAAAAGTCCATAGTTCAAATTCAGAGACAGTCCATACTTAAAATCTAAAGACAAAGACCACACAGCTAATAGAGAAATCCTTCAACCCTCTTCTTCTTCCTAGCACGCTGTCCCCTTCGATTATCGTCCTCTGGTTGCTCTTCAAATTGTTGGTGTGTGCCCAGAGTATCACCTATTGAAATAATTAAACACATTAGTCTCTTTGTCTTTGGTCAAAAAGAAAAGAAGTAAATTCACACATGAGTAATTACCATCCCTATGCTCTGGTTCATTGTCTGTGTCATTTGCTGAGCTACTATCAGCAGATTCTGCATAAGCAGGGCTGCCATGAGGAATGCTATCATCTGTGTCGTTTTCAGTTTCTACAAAGTCTTCTTCTTCATCTTCAACAACCCTCTTACATTTTCTCCTCCTATTAGCCCTCTGTAAAGCAAGAATTTTCCTCTTCTTTGACCGACCAAGCAATTCTTCAAGAGATAAATCATCATCTACAATTTTTGGCCTGTTCAACCAATCCATGATTGGGTTTGATTCATCAAATAATGTGCAATCCATCAACAGAGCACATGGATCAGCCTCTTTCTCTTCTGTTTGATTTTTCCCTACACCTTGTTTGAGACGTTGCTTTAAATTGTGGCGTACATACACAAGCTTCCGCAGCTTCTCATAACCAAGGCGGTTTCTCAGTTTTGTATGAACTAGTGCAAAGGTACTCCAATTCCGCTCACACCCACTAGACGAGACACACTGCGAAACAATACGAATGGCAAACTTCTGCAGCTCTGGTGTATCACCACCAAATAATACCCACCAATCAGCTGAAAATAAGAGGTACATGATATATTCATAAGGAGCATACAAAAAAATAAGAGGTACATGATGTATTCAGAAGGAGCATACAAAAAATTGAGACAGTCGTGATTAAAAAATTTACCTGCAGGCATTTTGCCTACTGCACCCTTTGCTAATTTTCCATCAAATTTTCTCTCATAGGATATAAAGGTACGAATTTGTCTTATTGCTTCAACCCCATCCTCGACCGATTCAGCTAGCCTTTCAATTGCCTCTTCGAGAGCTCTCAAATACATGTTATTTTCATGAAGCCGGAGTTGATAGTGCCCTACTGGATCAAGGACAGCAGCTGCAAGCATAGAGAACACATTAGTATGCTGTTTTCCAATGAAAACTAGACATGAATAAATTGTTTTTCCTTACCAGCAACAATGAATGTGTCATCATAGAGATATTGAACCCTCTCCTTAATCACTCTCATGTATCTGTTGCATCTATGTGTCCCCTCACCTAAATAGACCTCCATCTCCCTAATGGCACTCAACAATCTTGGCATTATTCCAGCAACCGTCCCCTCATCTCCATCCACATAGCGAAGTACTGAATAGAGTGGGCCAATTGTATCTAAGACAACCTTGACATCATCCCACCACTGAGAACTTGTCATACAGCTATCAACATACTTGAAGCCAGGCTCATTGTTCCAAGCATTGTTCCTCCACTCATCAGAGACCATCCACTGTCGGAATTTATCTTTCCTATCCCACAAACTCTGGAGGAACATGAAGACAGTTCCAAATCTGGTTGCATTCCGTCGAACTATCTCCCCTCCAATCCTTCTTTTCATCTCATTATGCAGCGTATTGTGGATGTGCTCACTTGCATTGATAGCCTTATGGAAGAATGTGCGCCCATGGCAATACACCATGAAGTTGATAATACTCATGCTTGTCGTACCTGTCCATGAGTCACACATGACTATAACACCATATTTCTTCCAATCCCTTTTAAAGACCTCAACAGCCTCCTCAATGCTTTTATAGTTAGCATCCAAACATGGGCCATCGATGTCACTCCCACTGAACAACCTACTTGTTATTCCTAACTCTTGAGTCAACCTCATTGCTGCTCGAAAATAAGGACAATTAGCTTTTACCCCTGCAATGTCATTTGCATGAAACCATTTAGACCAAGCTTGTGCAAGTTTTTCCACCACTCCTTCCTTCAAGGTGGTGTCAATCCTAGGCTGGATAGAACTAGAAGATGTAACAAATGAGTCAATCCTTGGCTGTACAGTAGGAGGTCTCCTGCATGATCCGCTACTAGCTGCTGGGGCAGATGAACTACCAGATCCATGCTCATATGAGGCCTGCCTCATATTCACTTCTTGCTGCAAATCATTATCTTGTCTTGATAATGCCATTAACAAGCGTGTCTGCTGCTCCTCCTCATCGCTTGCCACATAAATACTTCATTTTCCACCCATCTCACTCACAAGAGTATTTTCCAAACTCTTTTTGGTCCTCTTAAAATCTTTCTTCCTATCCTGAGATTCTTTATGCTTTCTCCACATAGCAAGCTTCACATCACTTGGCACCTTCTCACAAAAAGCGACATCACCTGGCACCCCAGCTAGATGCTGTGTTAGTCTCGTTGCACCTCCAGATCTCTTGGTAGCGCCACAAAACCCACATCTAAATCCTTGTCCAACACTAAAACCATAATTCCACACATTGAATATGTTGTCATCTTTTACTTGACCTGCACAAAAGACAATTCAAAAAATTAAAAAACATGAATGACATTGGCTTCAGTAAATAATATGCAACTACTAATACAAATTTCCAAACAGAATTTTACCTATGGCAGCAGGAGTGGGTGTTGCATCCACATCAATAAGCATTGCTGGAGAAACAGCTCCAGCTCTGCTAGAATTGCTTGTATCCACATCAATAGAGTCGAATACACAATCAAAATTAACCAAATCAGACATGGTTCCACAATCCACAATTTCTAATCACTGTTTTGGGGATCTGAAATTCTGAACGACATTATCTCGGGATAGCATACCTTGTAGGAGGAGGAAGAGATGATGACATCTTGAGCGCCGCCGCCGAACTGAGTGCCGCCTGCTCCCGCCCTCCGCCCCTCCCTGCCAAGCGTCGCTGTCTCGCAGCGAGCTCGCACTGCCGTGCCCGCGATTCCTTGCCTTGCCACACACAACGTGTGTGCTCTCTTCTACCCTGTTGAGCCCCACCGGTGCTGGGGATGGGCACCCTGCTTGGGCGCTTGCGCTCATGCGGCGCGGTCGCACGGACCAATTAGCCGCCGCCAAAGTGAACGAGGAGAAGGAAAAATGAAACCCTAGGTTGCCGATTGCATATTTGGGGGAGTTAGGGTTAGTAGTAGAATGGGCTTGGGCTGCTGTATCGATAGGGACCGGGTCTGTTTTAAATGGGCCGAGATTTTCAAATCGAAATGGGCCAATTTCGCCCCGGGCCGAAAGAAGCGAATTTCGCGAAATTTCACCGAAATTTCGCCAAAATTTTTTTCCCTGACCTCAGCTGCCAAGGCCAAGCTATCACCCACTAGACGTCGAACGTTCAAAGCATCAATTGATAACCTTGTACCTAGTGCTCCACTGTAAGATGTAATTGACCATCAGTACCCATGTCTAAACCCTCATAATCATAAGTCCTGTGGAAACAAAAAAATAATGAACAGTGGGATGGAAACCAACCTGGAATTTTTTGGGTTGTCAAACCAAGCTACATCTTGGTGCACAATGCTCTGAAATGACGAGGCACGAACACGCTCGATCAACTTCCCTCCAGCTATTCCAAATAAGAAATACTCCACTGGTATTGATATTATTGACACGATACCCAGCACAATACAGATCAATCCCCAAAACTGAGAATCATTTTTTAGTTTGTCTGCAGGCTCAAAGAAAGTTATGATAGCATTTGAAATTATTACACCAGAAACTGGTAAAATCATTCCATGAATTGCTGCAGCAAGTGACCCCAACAAAATAACTGTTAGCTCTGGCTTGTTTAGATTAGCTAGGCGTCCAAGAGGAGATTGCTTTGGGACCTCACTGTCACCAGCCTTGTCTTTCTCGTTATCATTTGTATCATTGCCTTCATACAATTCAACTATTGAGCTGGGCAAGCCAAAAGGCAAAGTGAAAGAGTGTCGGCTACTGTTCCCTGCAGAATTTATGCCTATCAATTCCGACGATGTGAGGCTTCTACTTTTGTCAGATATGTGGCGATCTAATTTTTGTTCTGCTTCTTTTGGGCTTTCTTGTATCTGAATAAGTTGAGAATAAGCGCCGTCCAGGTTCATTAGTAATTCATCATGGGCACCTGTGTATCCATGCATGCAAAAATATGATCAATCATGTTAAACATGTCAAGCATGTAATGAATGGACATAAACTTATGGGAAAGGGGTCCTAACCTTGTTCGATAATTTTGCCTTGTTGAACGACTGATATGCAGTCAGCATTCCTTACAGTACTCAAACGATGTGCAACCACAAGGGTTGTTCTGCCCACCATGATCGTATTCAGTGCCTCCTGAACGATTCGCTCTGATTCCACATCCAGTGCACTGGTAGCCTCATCTAACAAAAGGATTTTGGGGTTTCTAATGATTGCTCGGGCAATAGCAATCCTTTGTTTTTGCCCCCCAGAGAGCTGAGCACCACACTGACCAACCAACGTGTCATAGTCCTGGTATGAGGGGGAAAAAAGGAAAATGTCAGCACTTTGGTCAGACAGAAGATGTAGAATATAGAAGTTGATTTGTTGGGGGTTTTTTTTTTCATATACATTAGGCAATTTATCAATGAAATTTGCTGCATTAGCAAGCTCGGCTGCTCTTTTAATCTCTTCGATTGTCGCGTCCTCTTTTCCATATGCGATGTTATCTTTGATTGAAGTCATTAAGAGCAATGGCTCTTGACTAACAAGACCAATCTTCCCTCTTATCCAACCAAGCTGTAAACTCTTGATGTTAATCCCATCGATCAAGACCTCACCGGCCTGTGGATCATAGAATCTTTCTACAAGACTGATCACAGTTGACTTGCCACTTCCACTCTCCCCAACTATTGCCATTGTGGTGCCGCTCGGAACATGTAATGTGAATCCATCGAATATCAGTTGTTCTGGCCTGGCTGGGTAGCTGAAATACACGTCCTTGAGGTCAATGTCGCCCCTCATGTCCTCTAACTGCTTACCACTAGTTGTGTCATCTGGGTCAATCTCAGGTTTCCTCTTAATTGTTGTGAACAATCTGTAAGCCGCAGACTGTCCTGCTGCAAAGGCTGCAATGCAGGGGGTTGCTTGTCCTAATCACCTGACACAAACAACTTGAGATCAATTGATACAGTCAACTATGCTGCGGTGAGCATCAAAATATAATAAAATGTACATTTTCCATGTGTTAATGAAGAGAGACTCACAATGCCCCAATCATGACAGCAAACAAGATGCTAACGATGTCTCCTCCTGAGTATCCTTTGCTAAGAATCAACTTTCCACCATACCATATTGCTAAACCATAGCTAGCAAAGAATATGAAGAAAACGGAACCCCCTGCCAATGCCATTTGTAATTCCTTCCTGGACAGCAGCCTTGTATGCCTTGTGTATGAACTTATTGTACAACGCAATGGCCTGCCTCTCACCATTAAATGAGACAACCTGTGTATCCATAGGAAACACAGTGAGATGTAGATATCTCTCTGATACTAGCATTATGCAAATTGCTGGATCATTGAGTGCACTGAACTTACTGTTTTTATGGCCCCGATTGTCTGTTCGACAACATTGCTTGCATCGCTGTATGATGTTTGCCCCTTACTAGATAGTTTGGACAACATTTTTGAGACAACCCCGCCAGCGACGACAACTGGAGGTATGCATGACAACATCACAAGAGATAGAAGCCAACCTTTCACGAACGCGACGACGAAGCCACCAATGAAGTTAGCAGTAAGTTGTAGAAACTTGCCAACCTGTAGGATTTTGTACTAGTCAAATTATGCAGATCTTCTGATACAAGCTGCCGATAAAATAAACTAGACCTGACCAGGGCTGTGGGGTATGTGTGTGTGAGAGAGAGAGAGGTTGTGGTTAGGGGTACGGGGCTCAGGGCTCTCGTAAGGCCCTGGGTTTTGCCTTAAGTAGGCGCCTTGCTTAGAACCCGTGTTGGACAGGAGTTTCAATGACTCATAGAGTTCACCGCTCTAATCGGTCTACCGCAAGAACCAAGAAGCTTGGCCAAGTGGGCGATAATAATGGACAATTTTTTTTATCGTGCAGTCGTGCTCTTCATTTTACTTGTTGCAGAGCTATTACCTTCTCACCAATAGCATCCTGAACTATCACGGTATCTCCAGACATCCTGGAAACCACTTGTCCAGTTGTCATTTCTACATCAAAGAATGCTATATCTTGTTTCAGGACAGATTTGAGGTACAGAGATCGAATGCGTGTTGCCTGCCTTTCTCCTGTCATTGTCCAGCATGACACCTCTGCACAAACAACACAATGGCTTCAATTCTTAGACTGATACGAGCACCATATGCCTTAAACAACAGTAATAGAACTTGTTTCAGTTTGTCCAGTATCAGATTGTCGGATATCACGAACTGCTGGACACTTGAGCTTGTTTTACTTAAAAGCTATTATATCACCATCTTGTCATCATGAACAACTAGCGGTAGCAGTATCAGTTTGTGTTGCAAATGTATATGAACACTGCAGAGGTTTAAGGCCTATCCATACTTACGAAGAAAGGCAGCAACCCCTGTTCCAATGCCCAGGTAGACAAAGTCCAGAACAACCTGAAGAGAGAGAGAGAGAAAAGGGCGGAGGAACAATGAGAAATTACTACCTGAAGCATGTATGGGCCTAATGGCAGAACAAAGATACCGTTAGTTAGCAGGCGCATCTTGTAGTGCTAAGACAAGACTTAACCTATAATTACTATATTAATGTCATTTATATGATGCAAAATCAAAATCATAAGCAAGTATGTAACACAAATCTAATAACATCGATTTTGTATTAAAAAATAATGTATTAATAAAGAAATTGTTGGTCTAACAAAAATAAATATGCCTACTAATTTCATATGTAGGGACTATAAGTTACAATCTTTAACTACTCCACTGCAAAACGTAGCTTTCATAGAAGCAATGTGTAAAGGCATTATTCTATCTTTGTAAAGGTCAGCTCCCGGATGAGTGAGAAACTGAGAACAACACGCCCCGGAGAAAATGAATGAAAAATAAACTAAATTGTTGCTACTCCCTCCATTCCAAATTATAAGGCATTCTAAGAATCTTGGAGTGTCAAAGCATCTTAAGTTTGATCAAAATTATAGAGAAAATTACAAAAATTTATAACATCGAATAGGTATACTATGAAAATATAATTAATGAAGAATCTAATGATACTTAATTGATGTCATAAATATTATTATCTTATCATATAAATTTGGTCAAACTTGAGATCCTTTGACTCTCCAAGATTCTTGAAATGTCTTATAATTTGGAATGGAGGGAGTAATATATAATGCCATCATTTTTTAATAAGGTGATCGTACAACCAAAAGTTAGCGTCGCAAGATGCAAGCTTTGTTACACAAAACTAATATAACTGGATTTCTATTTGACAGCATTGTCTTTTTCTTAGGGCAATGAAAGCATTGGTTATGATCTGGAATTGGATTGTTTTCCAGCAATTTGATTCTAGTTCAGATTTTGAAATGAATTGAATTGGCTAGAATGTGAGTCAAATCAATTTTTTTTGTTTGGATGTATATGGATTTGGATTGTACGAATCATTTTCTGAAGTTCTTTTGGATAGTTAGCAAACGGAATGAAATCTAGGAGCGGGCCGGATCTCGGAGCCGCTGTGACCGTCGTACACGCCGAACAAGTGCATTGCCGCCGATGCTGATCCCCAGCGCGCCCGCGAGATCCGCTCCGGCACATCGGCGAAGCGCGTCGCGGCGGGCCGGCGGCCCCCCTTGCAGGAGCTGCATCACCATCCGCTCATGCGGCACCACATGCAGCGGCACGGCGAAGCGCACATGTCCTCCATCACCGAGCCCCGGCCCGCGGGCGGCGCATCGTGGCTCACCCCCACACCGGCACGCCCTCGCTGAGGTAAATGCTCCCCCACTTGCCGCCCAGCCTGGCGGCACGGGACTTGTCGTCAGCCTCGGCCCAACTGACGCGTTCCGCCGCGCGCGCGGCCCCGTCGTCTCGGGTGCAAGCCGTCGCCATCGCAAAGCGGCCTGGCGGCGGTCACTGTGTCGGGGGATAACAGGCGAGCAACGGAGCCTTTGTAAAGGGGGGGTGTTTGGTTAGGCCACGTACAACGGGTCCCTTGACCCCGTCCCTTCGTTGCTGTTTTTTCAGAAAAACCCCTATCGAAGCCTGAAGACGCAGCCGTCGTCGTCTCGTGAAGCGACGGACCCGTCCCGTGCTCCGATGCGGAGAAGACGGAGTGAGCAGCGTTGTACGGGCCGCCTCCCCGTCTCGACGATGCGCAGATCCCGGGCGCTCGCGCGCGCGATTGATGTTTGGGCGCGCGCGCGGGAGGGAGCACTCGCGCCAAATTCGTCTCCATACATCCCGGTGAAGTAGCCTGTCTCACTCTCAGCTCCATTCTTCTTCCTCGCCGGCACCCAACCTTCGGCGGCCGCGATGTTGAGCGCCTCGGCTAGGAGAGAAAGCTAGTTGCTGCAAACAAGAAGAGCAATGTTGCCACGGCTGCTGCGTCGGTGGCGGCGGCGGCGACCCGCAACCTTGGTCGTGGTGGAGGCTCCGTGTTGGGAGCGGATGTTGCGGGCCGAACCTAGGTCGCGGAAGCGGATCGGCGGCCCGCCCCATCTCCGGTGTTGTCGGCAACGATGCGATGACGACTCCATCTTCCAATGATGGATCTGGTGGAGGTTTCTTCCCCAGCGCGGCGACGGCTCCATCGTCGAACAATGGATTTCCATTCCCCCCTTCAGCATCTACTGGTTGGCGGGATTCGGCCAGCGTTGGTCCGATTTCTCCTTCGTTTGTGTGGTCAGCAGCTTGGGATCCTTTCTGGTAATCACTTGTGCTTATTTAGTATGCTAATATTCATTATTAGTGAGCAATCTAGGAGTATTTTCTTTTTGTTCCTTCTGTAAATTGAAGCTTGTTATGCTGTTTGGATTATTAGAATTGTGCCTTGATCGCAGAACATAGAGCTTTCATTTGTGATGTAGTATAGCCTGAAGAGAGTTTGCTCTCTTTGTAATCATGCTGATAGCTGCGTAAGGAATGATTGTCTGTCAATTTTCTGAATTTTCAGGGCTATCTCATTGTCATCCTGTTTGGTTTTTGTTATCTCAATGTCCACCTGATTAATTAAACTGTGATTGTGCTGCTATTTTTCTAAAACTGTCGATCTGCTCTTTGATGCAGGGATAAAGACCCACGTCCATCTGGTGGGTTTCTCAGCTACTTTGGAAGTCAGCCACACAATTTTCATTTGGTTGGTGCACCTGATGCTGTGATCTTTCTGATGCTGTTCAGAATTTTTAGGATGAGTTACCTAAATGCTACATGATACCTGAATGCTTCTCAGTTAAATATCTGTACTGTCTTGTTTTAGTTAGACTGCAGTTTATATCTCAGTTAAATATCTGTACTGTCTTGTTTCAGTTAGACTGCAGTTTATATCTCAGTCAAATATCTGATACCTGAATGCTTCTCAATTACCTGATACCTGAATGCATCTCAGTTAAATATTTGTCTTGTTTGCTTGTCAGTTAAATCTGAATGCTTCTCAGTTACCTGATACCTGAATGCTTCTCTGAATGCTTTTTGTGTAAACATGTGAGAGTTATCTGAATTCCTATAGTCATTCCACTGTCGTTTTTTAAACAAACTACAGCTGGTGCATGTGAGTGTGAACTGAAGCATTAGTGAGTGTGAACTGCAGCACTAGCTAGTGCGAATTTGTTTTCCATGAGGCGGTGCAGCTATTTATAATATAATTATTATATTGATAGTATCTAAAAAATATTGTAATCATGTTGCTCTCATTTATCTTTGATATATTTTCTATCAAATAGCCACACAATGGTATACAAATATTTATTTATAGTTGATCCTAGCTACATGCAGAGCATTAAACAGCTTAGAGACGGAACCTCGTCTGTGGATTGTATGACCGGTCTTTATACCTGTCTGTATGATCTATTCGAGGCGCTTAGAGACGAACCCTCGTCTGTGGGTTGTACATGCCCTTACCTTGTTTTTTTCAACACCTATCACATCGAATATTTGACACATGCATGAAATGTTAAACATAGACTAATTACGAAACTAATCGCATAGATTGAGATTAATTTACGAGACGAATCTACTAAACCTAATTAGTCCATTATTAGTATTCGAACACCCTATATTCAATCACATGGTCAACACATGTTAAAGTTTAACAGGGCAAACTAAATAGACCATAAATCCTTCTAAATCTCGCTCTCAAGATCATCATTTGAAGAGCCATTTGTATAAAAATCAATTTCTATATCTTTCTATTCTTCAACAATTTTTCTATATCTAATGCGCACTTTAGGGAAAAATCCGAAATAAAAGATGACTATATTTGCATAACCATTTAGAGAAGCTGTCGGAGGATAATTTTTCACCAAAATCTCTATTCCTAATATTTAGAAAGGATATGGAGAGCTCTTGGAGATGCTCCAAGGCTCTGTTGGGTTGTCCTAGAATGAGACGTTCTAGGCCAGGAAATCCTCCATGCTAATACAAATTAATGAAGAAACTGATCGGCTGGGAATCCTTTTGATGCAACCGAACGGGGCCTAAATGGGATGAAGATGGAATCAATCTTTCTATTACTCAAGCCAGAAATCTTACCTATGCAAAGATGAGCTTTCACTGGAATAGTTAGGCTATTGATACACCTGGGTAGGTACTAGTTGGGGATAAAAATTAGTTTAAATTTATTGTGGATGGCTAGCTAGTTTTTTAACAACTAGTTGAAAACTTAATTGAATTCTGAATGAACCCAAACAGACTATCAAAAAATGGGATTACGATTCATTCCAATTCTAAGTATCCAAACGGGCAAAGAAATTATAGGTCCAGTATAAATTTGGAGACCATGCCGAGTCAAACCACGTCTTGTATTTGAAATGAAAGGAGTATGAACTATTATAAGTAACAAGAATATGAAGACCCTGTTCGCTTGGCTGAAAAGCCATGGTTGAAAGTATTGTTCACTAATTTATCGTGAGAGAAAAAACTGTTCGTTGACTGAAAAAGTGAGGCTTATAAACCAAGCAAACAGGATAAATCTACTAGCATGATATGCGCACTTCGCTGAACACGCGGATGGACCGTGCTTGAACGACTGCAGGAAGCAATGGTTAAACAACGGATCAAACAGTTCATGAACAGTAACAGGTATGGAAAAGTGTCGGAGAAGTGTCTGAACAGCGTGTCAACAGTAATAGTACAGTGTCTAGACAGTGACATCAAGTATATGAACAGTGCATAGGGTCTCAGAGTCGCAGAAATTTTTGTGTGTTATGGGATCTTATTATATGGTGGTTGGACGTAGTGGCAGAGCTAAGGGTTAATCTGTATGGGCCATAGACCACTCCAAAAATATGGATAAGAGTATTATAGGTATTTAGATAGTCGGTTACTTTTAAGTAACCTTCGGAGTTTCTAGATTCAAAACATATTTGTATGACTTTTTAATGTATTTATCTCATTTTATAAAAAAATATATGTGTGCATGGTAACTTGCTACATTTATATTGTTAATAAATTTTTTATATTAAATTGGACCTCCCTAATTTAAAATCATGGCTATGTTACTGGACAACGGATGTTATGCCCAAAGGCAGGGTGTAGAATTTCGATTGAAATTTCAAGATCTTCCGTCCTACCGGCTGTAAGGTTCACGTGCCCTATGTATGGTTATGTTTTGTTTTGTTTTTGTGTTTAAGATGACAACATACGCCTTAGAACTAACTTGTGTATTAAGATGTGTTAGAAATGTTACAATAGGTCATAGGTATGCAGAAGGAGTGGCATGAAAATTGTGAAGAAATTAAACAAAGTCTAACAAAGAAAGTGTGCAAAGGTTGCACACAACGAATGGTCTGGCGGCCAGGGATCTTAATGCTTCAAAAAAAATAATGTATCATCCGGTGATAATTAGAAACAAGCTTTGGACTATCCGATGACATTGTTCATTGGAACACATTAGATGATAAGGTGTTGGTCGTGCTTTCTATACTACCAAAGTTCAGGGAATATTCCCCACTGACCCTATAGTATAATTAGCAGATCAACTCTGTTTAGAGACGATGGCCATTGTGAAGTGTCAAGCACCGGGCGATCTGCCAGTGTTAGTTATTTTGCAGCATATCATCTGGTGGGGTTTAGAGCAACAACATTGTGTGTTCATATTGGACGAACGGTCCAGCATAAAGAGAAAAATAACTTTGGACAATTGCCTAGCCCAACAGTCATATGGGCACTTTACTCGCAATGTCTAGCTGTGTGAATGGGCTATATATACGTTCCCACTCACTTTCCTGATTTTGTTAGAGTATTTTGAGGTTGCTAGAAACTAGGGCAAGTGATTCTACCATCCATATAACCTTCAAGTTTATATTGATCATATCCAAACATCGAATGCTAGGATAGATTCTTTTTTGAAAGTAATTAGGATAGATTCTCCTTGTTCATTTTTGTGATGATTAGGCCTTGATACTTGAGAGATTGAGTAGTTGTGCCCTTGTAACTCGGTGAGCTAGAGCTTAAGGTCTTGGTGACCTTACGGTGTTGACCCTCTGAGCTTAGTTGTGGTTCGGCGGCAAGTTGGTGTGTTGGAGACAAGAAGACCCTGTCCTTGGAGTAGAAACTCTATAGTGAGACAACACCAAGTTGACTAGAAGAGTCGGGTGATGTCGCCTTGGTGACTTGATACTTGTCTTAGTTGGCAAAAGCCTTGGTGGTGAACTACAAGCCTGCAAATGAACCCAATACGCCTTGGAACTGAATTTTATATCATCTTTGGATGTGGGTTGTTCTAATTCAAATGAGCACAGGTCGTAAGAATTCGGGTCACACACAAGACATAAAGACATGAAGATACTTTGGGAAGAAAGAAAGGGCGGTTGGAAGATTCCCTTTGCTTTAATGTTTAGATATAGATAAGGGGCGCAAAATAGGACACTTTTTTTTTGGCTCGGGACAAGTGGAATGTGGTGGTTTGAGAAGAAAGATATTTGTCATGTATCTGGAACCAATTTTTGTCCCTCGAAATAAAGAGGACGAGCTCATTCTATTTAGGGCACTCGCAACCCAGAGACTAGAATGGTTTCTATGTTGATTAATTAGGGTGCTAAATAGTGATGTAGTGTTGGAGTTAAAGAAAAGAGAAGATAAAAATATTTCTTAGATAAGAAACTAGGTTATACAAGAATCAAGACATGAACAAATGTGGTAGGTAGATAATGAAGAAAGAAGATATATAATTAGATAAAAACATTATTTTGAAAAAAAAAACTATCTTATGTGTAGGCTCCCTGCCAGCATTAATTGGGACTACCCTTATAACAGACGCCGATTGAGAGGCCAATTACGAGCATGAAACCCTCCCATCTCAACTTATTACACTATGAAGTGTTTGGCGGGGCTCCTACAAAATGTTTGGTTAGAGCATCTTCAAGAGTACCCTATTGTTTCTTCATAAAAACATGGTGTTTTCCAACTTGAAAAAAAGTTTTGGGAGGAATAAAAAATGTCATCTCTTAGAGTTTCTAATAATTTACTCCAAAAACATATTCCAAAAGCATATTCCAATTATTTAATGGCATTTTCGTAAATGCGATCATCTTCTTCCTGTGAACAAGCACGTACATGGTGGATGGTGCCCTTGTCGATCGTCACGTTGCTGCCTTGTGCCCGTTCCCAGTTACTTTACCACCGAAGCCTATGGCACGGAGCCACCGGCCACGCAGGCGCTGAGCGAAGTCGCACAAGAGCAGCCAGCAGGGCCACCTGCCGTCAGAGAAGCAGACCCCGTTGATGCTGGCTCAGCTACTGATGTTCGACTCGGTACACGCGCGGACATGCCTCGACCATGCGGCCTACTATGGCCATGCCCACTGCCTCCAAGTCATCCTCTCTGCTGCCAAGACCACACCGGTGACCGACTCACGGAAATCGAGCGACAGGACAGATCGACATGGCCGCTTGCTTGCTTGCAGGGGCTTCGCGCCTCGCGCGGTTCGTGAACGTGAGGGACGAGCACGGACACGGCGCCACGCCGCTTCACCTGGAGGCCAGGCAGGGGCGGCCGTAGTGCGTCCACCGCCTGCTCCATGCCGGCGCCATCATCTTCGCTCCAACAGATCGCGAAACCGCGTGGGAGATACGCAGTCGCGCAGTCACGCGGATCTTTACGCGCTGGAGGGTGGGTCTTTGCAAGTGACAAAAGATCAACGTAAAGTTTTATAACTCATAAAAGAAAGTATTGGAAGGGGCAAAGAAGGTTATTTACTAGAGTTTCTAATAATCAACTCCTAAAATATAGAAGATAATTTTACATCAGCAATTCTATACTATTTATAAATTATTCTAACTATTTTTATATATTCTTTCTCTCTTGTACATTTGCATGAAGAACTCTTTCCTACTCTTTATTCACGGGAGAGAGAAGATACGCCGCTACTCAGAAGCGCGTTACACGGAACCGGGTGACTTTTCTCAAGTTCTAAAAGATTATGATGATGGATTAGGAGTTGTTGGAGAGATGTTTTTTTGTCATCTCGCTAAAAACCAATGATTAGAAAGAGATTTATGGAACTTTTGGAGATGTTCTGAGATCGAGAGTTGTTGGAGTTATGTTTTTTAAATCTTTCTAAAATTCAGGGACTGGGAGAGTATTTTGAGAACTCTCGGAGACGCTGGCCGTAGGTCACTACCTATATCGACGGGAAAAGCGGACTGTGTTACCTTGGTCACACGGTCGAGTATGGTTTCGGTGGCGGCGCCGCCGAAGGCATTGATGAGCTGGCCGAAAATGACCGTCATGAGCGGCTGCGTCAAGCCGCTGGCCAGCGCCGCCACGAAGCCGACCACCATCAGCAGCATGTCCATGGCGTCGGCGTACTGGAACAGCTCCACGAGCGACACCTTCTTCGCCGCATCGCCGCCGTGGTTCTCTTTCCCCTCCCGCTCTTTCGCTGCTGTCACCGCGGCAGCGGCGGCGGCGTCGTCCATTGCTCGCGCGCGCTCGGCTTGGTGCCTGGTGCCTACACGCGTACGTCTGCCGCAGCTATCCTTATGCTTATGACTCGAGTTTGCCAAGAGGGTGCATAATTATGGGGCTGGTTTGGTCGTCGCAGGGAGCTATTGGGTGAAGCCGTGAAGAAGCTTAATTATATGGAGCATGGCATAATATAGTACTCGTGGTATAATGTCAACAACATGCATGACAACGACGGTGCAAAATCTTAATTTCTTCAACCTTCCCCACCCCATCTCTGCCTGTCGTTCGTTCCTAGCCGACACCCCTATAGCTTAATAGCCAAACCACATATTAATCCTCAACCGATAACCGATACCCCTGAAAATAATAAAATACCGGCTGCAAACATGTCTACGCTGCATTCCTTGTGGGCATTTTAAAATAGAAGGGCCTCATTGTTTCTTATTACAGTTGGTTATATATTATTGATTAACTGACGGTAAGGATTCCCTCTGTCAGCTTTGATTAACAGATACTCATCCTTCACCCGTAACCTTGAGTTAGGCCTCTTTTGAAACACAAGTAAATCATACATGGATTTGAAAAAAAAACAGAAAGTGAAAAAACAATTCAATTTTACATGAAAAACACAGGATATGAAAAAAAAATTATATTCCCGCATGTTCCAGAAGAGCCTTATAGTTAAAGGACCATGATTTCTTAGAACTCCCCAAAGTTGGTGGAGTATAGTCAACTGTAAGCTAATCTATGCGTTATATTGAAGGAAATGAGCTGTCCATATATCAAATGAACATTGAAAAATACGGTAAACGAGCTTTAGGAATGATAATCTTAGACAAATCTGCCGACCCAGAATTACATTGATATGATCTCACGTATAGGAGTATCATATATCTTATCATGAGAAATTTTACAGCGCTTGCAAATAATGACAGCCCTCCGTTTTATCAGATCTGATGGTTCAATAGGAGGAACCAGAGGGGAGGAACTTAAGTTGTGGGCTGGAACCAAAAAGTACGTGGACTCGGAACTGGTTTCTAAATAATTTTGAAGGGTATAACAGTATTCTGATGTCTTAAGAGCTGCTTCTCTAGTCTGAATCTAAATAAAAAAAAGAGTGCTTCGTGGTGCAGGCACCAGCGGCGGCGGGTTCGCGGCGCCCGTGGTGTCCGGCCCTGCACAGGGCAGCGGAGAGTACTTCGCTTCGGCGGGCGTGGGCACGCCGCCGACGCCCACGCTGCTGGTGCTGGACACCGGCAGTGATGTGGTGTGGCTGCAGTGCGCGCCGTGCCGCCGGTGCTACGCGCAATCGGGCGAGTGTTCGACCAGCACGATCGCTGTGGCGCGGCCCGGCAGCAGCGCCGTTGCTGCATTGCCCTGCAACTAACAGCGCCGCCTCGCCTCCCGCCATCTCGCTCGCGCCGTTTCGCCCTCGCGCACCCTAGCAGCGGCAACGATTGCGTCTCCGGCCCTCTCCCTCTCCACCACCGCTACCTCCTCCACGCTCAGTCGCAGCCGCTGCTCCTTCGCCTCCACCAGCAGCTGTGTTTGACGGATTTTTGTCAGTTCAAAATCCCCCGCATGCATGCATATGCCCACATTTGTGTGTGCTAGTGTGTAAATAAAATATATGAAAAATGTACGTGTTTGTTCATGTACACGTATGGGAAAGAAGCTAGCAACGATTGCACGGGCCTGTACGTTCCATGCATGCACGTGAACGTGTTCATGCATGATGTACAAATAGAAGAAGCTAACAGGTGCAGCCATTAATATGCGTGCGTCTGTATATATCTAGAACTTGTATATATCTAGAACTGGCTGTAGAGTTTGTATATACGCCGGCGCGTGTCATGTATTCTCGGTATAATTGTACACCAACCGAGCTGGCATGGTGCAGCGCGACTCGGTACGTGGACTAGAATATTCTAGAACTCTTGGGTATATGCGTATGTGGATTACCGGGCAAGGCATGTTATCGGCCGCAAGAACTGTGGAAGCAAGAGAATACGTGTACGTATTTGAACTTGTTTCACGTGAGAGATGCAAGGGAGCTCCATTTTGCTGGACCCATGTCTCAGGGACTGCATGTGAGAAAGAGCTAAATAATCCATATCACCGTGTGCTCGTTGGGTTAGTTTTGGCCCACTGCTCAGGCAAGAGAGGAGTCGTTAATCTCGTATACGGAGTAGAAGTGTCCAGGTTCAATGAAGGACGCTTGGATGGATATACATGAGCCAGAGATAATCTCGAACGGGAGAGGCGACTCCAGATATCTCACGCTTGCTAACAACTTCCTGGTGGCGCGGGCGTGCGGCTCAACAGACGCTACCCTAGCCACTGCCTATATAAAGAGCCTCAGGACCACATGGAAAGGCTAATCGCACTTTCCATCCACAAAGCGAGTAGCGCCGCCAGGCTTCAGGCGTCTTCATCCAGAAGGCCGCACGCCCGTTCGTGGAACCGGGGGCTACAAGCAAGGAGATGGTGTTCATCTCTTCCATGGAACCGGGGGCTACAACCAAGGAGATGGTGTTCATCTCTTCCATGGGTAAGAAACTAATCTAGTTATTGTTTCTTTCGATCTTTTGCATCAGCATGCACGTCGGCCGGCGTCATGGCTGACGGCTGGCCGAGAAGTGGATGACGCGGCAGCCGGATGATCAAGTCGGTGCCGGACTGCGAGAACCATCGCGTCATGAGGAGGTGGAGCATATATCGCCCGGCGGGCTTCGGCTTGCTGGTGTCAGACATGCCCGCGACGTGGAGCTGGAGGCTGAGATCCGAACGCGGCCGCCAGGACAAGAACCTGAAGATACAAGTACTACACCAAGATGCAAATACTACTGCAAGAGGCATGCAAAGCCTAGATGCACATGCATATACGTGCACGTACAGGCCATGCATGCACATGCCGTCTACGTGTGCCGAGAACACGAGCAAGGCGACGTACAAGTCTTCATCAACAACTTCAACAACTCTAGATGATCAAGTTTCACGGCGTACCACGACGACGTTGCCAAGGAAGTCTGAAGCAGTTCAAGCTACACCAACCATGTAAGTGCTACTACCACTACAACACTATGTGTCGTTCGACACCGACGAGGCGAACGACACTGGCGGCATGGCTCATATTCCAGTCATGTTACACCGGCTCATGGACCGACGAGGCCATGGACACGCCGACACCCACTTCTACATCAACACCGTATGCATGGAGACGTGAAGCGAGGATTGAAGACGACGACCACAGCAGCAGAATCGGAGGTACTCCGTGATCCAACTCACGGGGGTAATTAACTGGGAGCCTTCCGAGGCCCCAGGAACCATGAAGAACACATTGCCCGAGTCAGATCATCGCCAGCAGTAGGCTTTGTAGCGCGCGCATTATTAGAAACTTGTATTTGTTAACTCGTGATGATTAATAATATGCATGTTCCTGTCTTTTTATTTTGTGTACTTGGTAAACTGGCACGCCCGCACTTTTCCCACACGAGAAGCCGCTCGAGACTGATTTTCTGGTGTCCAAACAAGCTGTTAGTAAGAGACGTCTATCTTGTACTCTAAGCGGCGACGAGCCTAGGGAGAGGCGGGCGGCGACCCTGGGGAGATGCGTTAGTGAGGGCGGCGCCGACGCGATTGGCGGCGAGGGCGACTTGGGAGGCGGGCGGCGAGGCAGCAACGCATGGAGGAGCGATATCTAGAGTCGCGACGCACGGAGCGGCTTCAGTGGAATTGTGTTGGGGAGTTAGAGATTAGGAAAGTACTTAACTGTCCTTAATTATAATTAATTAATTTCCCTAATTAATACCTGCGGCAATTAGTTTTGACGGGAGCAACCGGGACCGTAAAATATCTCTCTTATCATATAGGCAGACCCCTTTTAATTTGCACGCATGCGTTTTGCCTCGTGTGTTTGCTACCACTATACTAAGTACTCACTCTAGAAACAGGATGTTACCGTTTTATATTATATTTTTCTAAGATAAGAGACCAAAGTTCTATTATCTTAAAAAAATATAATACAAAGTTCCTTTATATCATATTAACTTTTAGGAATAAAGTTTCAATTACAAAGTTTTGGATCTCACCAAGCACTATAGTTTTAGTATATGTCGTGTCTGCATCTGAAATCGTTTGAAAATTTGAATATCAAAATTTGAAAATTTCAAAACAAACATTTAGAACTATACATTTTTTCAAGTAAAAAACTTGTCAACCAAAATTTTGTAGATTGCATTGACAACTACAATAGCATAGATCATGTTACCATTTGAAGTCATTTGAAAAAAAAAACTTAAATTTTAAATTTCAAAATATGAGAAAATAAAATGAATATTTAGAACTCTAATGACTTTAAATAATTTTTTATCAAATTCAAAATTATACATCACAGGCAAGTCTCTTAAAAATATCACCTATGTAAATTGATTTATAGATAAGGAAACACAAGGAAACTTTGCTTACATATGCACGTTCTGCTTTAAGCACATATCAAAGGAATCATTGATAGGTGTTGTAGCCTCCACTTACAGTTTATAAAACTTGTAGATAACAATTGATGATCAACTGGATATCTGTGGACATAAAAGGATAACCTGACAATTACAACACCTTGCAACCATCAGATAACTGGTATGCAGATTCACATTGCTCAGGTCCACCAATATGCAAATTGAAACAAAAGGTAGAAGGAGAACATTCCGTTAACAGATACAAATAAAAGGAGTCAGCATAAAAATGGAAACATAAACAAAAAGTACATTTTTTTTGCAGCATTATAGTTTTATAGCCATATGGGCACGGGGAACACATCTTTTAGGAACTACTTCCTCCGTCCTCAAATAGAGTGCATTCTAGCTATTTTCAGACAAAATAAGGGAGAGTACAATAGATGCATGTACCCCTCACTTACCTTCCTAATGTATTGAAATCTGATTCTTTTTCGCAACTCTTAGTCTCCTAATTGGGGCTGCTGCAGTTGGCACCATAACCTACTGTGTCTCGTTTCTCGGGGTGGTGGAAGAGATCGATTGCTGCTGTCCCGAAGGAAGTGCGTAAAGGGCTCAATTCCTTGATAATTTTGGTCACATAGGAGATCTGGAAGCATCGCAACTCTTGTGTCTTTGATAACAAGAGGCCAAGTGTTCAGGAAGTCATTAGGGTTGTTAGCTTGGAGGGAGGGCTCTGGTGTTCGGCTGGAGCCTCCAAGCTCCATGAGCTTGTTCTAAGGTCGCTGCCTGCTGGAGTTTAGAGCTCGGAGGCATTTGGTCCTTCTACATTTTGTGTGGCGAGTCTGTAACTTAGTGTCCAGGGTGTGGTGTGTGTGGGTTGGGTCTCTTGACCCGTGTAACATTTCTTCTACCTTAATGAAATGACGCGCAGTTCTCCTGCGCTGTTTGAGAAAAAACAACTCTTAGTCTCCTATATAAAATATGGCAAGTACATGAACTACTTCCCTTATACAAAGTAATCACACATTTTATTTAAGTAAATATTATTTTCTTATTCCCTGAATGTACTATATTTGAGGATAAATTTTAAATGTCAGAATGAACTGTATTTCAGGACAGAGGGAATAAGCCATTTATATATATCAACCATTAAGATTGTTGCATGTATGTAAAGTGATTGCAAATAGTTGGCCATCTATTTAAGGAAGAGTAAAAAAAATGATTACGGTCTCGCGGTAATTGAGCTCTATGGCACACATCTTGTCAGCGTACCTTTTGTCTCCATCTAAAAACTGCCAATTAAACCCTACAATAACACCTTAGTCATAAGAAGGGCACCAGAAGAATGAATGAGAGGAAAGAAATAAAAATTGATATACAAACATCATAGAAGTGGATCTTAGAAATGGTATGCTATATGCTATACATAGTCATAGAAAATTATAAAACATCTCTGAGAAATCTGACAACCATGAGCAGGAAGCAAATTTCCCTTTTACCTCTATTCTTATCCAGCATTTCACTTGTACCATCATCTTGGTGTAGCAAAGAAACAGCAAGAACAAAGCTTTCTCTTCTCCAACTCCAAGACCTAACCATATCTATGCTCTGAGCCTCAAGAACATATAGGATTGTTTGAATCGGGCCTAAGCACAGCATGAAGGTCAAGTACACAGCCTTGAAAAATGGACAGAACAGCGGCAATAGAGAAGCAAGAGGTAGCTAGTACATAATCTACATCTATCAAGTTAGGATGGTGGCATTAGTTCCGCATTTTTTTTCATATAAATTTGTATAGGGAGTACATCGAGTAGTGATTACCTATAGTCTGATCCATGATGTTATTAGGTGGATATTTTTTTCTTCGGAGAGTGTGTATCAGAAAGATAATACATCACGCGGTTAATCATCAGACCTAACCTTCTTCGCAAGCACAATATGCTCTCCTGTAGGCATAAGATTCAGAGCACCCATGTGAATTTAGAGCTACAAAAATACATCATGAGATTAACCATCTGAACCTTGTCACCTGGATATGCTATATGCCAGGCATAATATTCAGAACATTCATGTAAATGCAGAGCTCGGGAAATAATAAAGGGCATTTGGTTACTGTGCAATGGGACAGCAAATGCAAGGCATAAGACTGTCCGCACTCGTTGTCCTCTACTACTCCGTCCCTTAATGTGTGTCGTTCGGAAAGCGTGCCTGTGAGGGAAACACGGTTTTCTAGAGACAAACATTTAGGGACAGAGGGAGTATATTCATCATCTAAAAGGAATATTTCAGCTTGGTCATCAAGATTCTCTCCTCTATGCTGCTTTCTCCCGCACCCATCCATACTCTATATCATCCTCTATCTACTGTGGGGCCCACATATCAGAATTATTTTTTTTTCTCTCTCCCCCTCCTTCCTCTCTTCCTCCGCCCGCTCCTCTCTCCCCTTCTTCTTCCTCCCAGCCGCCTCCACTCCCCAGCCACTGCCCCGCTGCCCCTCCCTCCCTCTCTCTCTCCGCTCCCGCCTCCCTCACCAGCTGCGCACCTGCCTTCCTCTCCGGCGCGCGCGGTGGCCGGAGCCGGGGCCAGAGCAGGCCGGCGCCCCTGCCCCCATCTCCATCCCTGGCCGGTGCCCCTGCCCCATCTCCATCTCCGGCGCGCGCGGTAGCCGGAGCCGGGGCTCGTAGGCGAGGCGTGGCTGAGCTCGCACCTGGAGCTCGCATCTGTGGCGGCGGCGGAAGACGACCTCGACGAGCGCACCGCGTCCGTCCGCATCGGCGTCCCCGTCCTCTTCTTCGTCGACCTCCGTGCCGCGATTGGGGGGAGGAGCAGAGCAGGCGGCGAGGTGGTCTCCGGGGCGGGCGGTGGCTCCGGGCGAGCTTGGCGGGGATGAGCGGAGGGAGGCGCCTCGCGGTGGTGGGCGGCGGGCCCCACGCGCGGATAGCGCACGCCCGCTACCACGCCAAATTTGGCGGATGGGAGCCGGTCCTGGAGGATAGCGGACGGTGATAGCGTACCCGGTGCGAGGCTTTTTCCGCTAAATCTATCCTGCAGGACGCGGTAGCGGACGCCGGTGCAGACAGTCTAAGTCAGTCTAATTCCGATTACAACATGGGTAGGTTTGGATATGAACAACTCCATTTTAGCCCTACATATCAGATCAAACCATAGGCAGGTAACTGAAAGTTCACTTACATAAGAACCAGTACAGAGCAGAACCAAAATGACTAACTCTAAAGTATGTTCCGTAAGATCAATAATTCAATAAGCACACCATTTGTTAACACTCCAATCAAATATATTGAGGTGTTCCGTGGCAACCAGATAAAAGGAGGAAATCTAAATGGTAATGGGCAATCTGACCAAAATAGTTAGGCTTCAAGAAATTTCTTGCTTGGCATATTCATTTTGTGTTGACACATGACATCAAGAAAGCCATGTGGGAAAAAAAAATGCTCTTACCTCTTCTGAATCAATTGTGCACGCTTTAGGCAACATATAAGATCATGCAGGTGCTGAACAATCTCAAAAGCATTCATGTCATGACTCATGTATCTGAAGCTAAGGCATACAAAATATGGAAAAAAAAATGTTCTTAATGTCTTCCAAATCAATTGTGCATGCTTTAGGCAACATGTAAGATGATGCAGGTGCAGAACAATCTCAGAAACAATCATGTATGCAACTAATTCGTGGTGTATTAGCGGCATGGGAAAAAATAGGACACATGAACACTATGTATAACTTGAGAACCCTTACCATTCCAGAGTGCCCTATTAAGGTCGTCAATGGATCCGTTTAGTACAGCACATTGTCAGATTAGCAGCACCGGTTCCCAGATTAGTTTGTTAGCTTCAAAAACAAAGAGGCACAGGCACCAACAAAGCAATGAGAAAATTGTGAGACTCAGGGGCGGACGCACGGGGGGTCCTGCCGGGGCTGCAGCCCCCCCTTGGGCCGAATTACCAGGGAACGGGTCTTGAAAGCCCAGCCCAAAACTCCCACTAACCTAGCTCCCGTCCCCGAGCCGAGCGCCGCAATACTCGCCCTCCGCGGGAGTCGCCCCGTGCCCCCGTCCGGCCGTCCCCATCCTCGCGAGCAGGGGTCGCGACTCCGCCAACTCGCCCCGTCCTCCGCCCTCCGCCCTCCGACCTCCGCGGCCGGCTGCGCCTTCCGCCGCCCAGCTGCCTCGCCACCCGGAGGCCGGAGTGCCTCGCTGACGGCCAGCTGCCCCGCTCCGGCGCGCCCCCGCCTGGCCGCCTCAGCCCTCCGGCCTGCGCCCTTGGCCGGCGCGCGGAGGCCACAGCCAGCCGCCCAGGCACCCACGGCCCACGCCCAGCTGGCCAGCTGCCTAGGCCGCCAGCGCCAGGCCGCCGCAGGGCCTTCTGCAGTTCTGCTGCTCCTCTCTCCTGTTGCCTGCTGCGGTATTAGCTTTTGTCTCGTAAACGACAGTAGATTTTAGCTGAACGCAACTCTGAATTAGGTACCAAAATTGCAGTGTTTTTAGCCGAAGTTGAGCCCCTGCAACTTCTAAACGGTGTAGATTTTGATCCATGTCCTTAAAACAAGATCGGTGGACTTCTTTATGTTCAGAACATATTTGTTTACGATAGATTGAATCATGTACATGCGAATTTAGGAGAAATTCTTTGATGAAGATGCTAACATGCTAACTTGACAATCCATCAAATTATCTACAGAAAAGGAATCCATCAAACTATCTACAGAGTAGCAATTGATTTTTTTTTCTTCCATCACTTACCTCATCATATTTTTCGTCATTAAAAGTACTTTTTTTTCGGGCTAATTGCTACTCATGTTGTTATCTCATTACATATAGCAAGTGGAATAGAAGTCAAAATCAGGGGGGATTATGTCAGTATATTGTTTACATGAATGGAATTTTAAACATGATTCTTTGGCTGGGTTGCATTATGTGTATGGCCCTGTTTGGAACTGCTTTTGGAGCAACTTTTCACTAGAAAAAAAAAAACAGTGGAGCAACCAAACACGAAACATACCCGCAAGACAACTATGAGCCGTTTTCTTCATTAAGCAGCCTGTGAGGAGCTTATCTCGTCTTTTTCTCGCCGTCCTCGAGCGCCTCCCCACCGCAAGTGCCTCCTAGTAGCCTGCTGCCTGCCTCCACTGTGATGAGTTCCTCCCACTGAGCGTCCTATTCGTCGATGTGTGCTGCCCGACCCGCTGGCTGCCTCCCCACTGTGAGTGCCTCCTCGTCGATTGCCTCCTCACTGATGATCTCCCCACTGAGCACCATCCTACCGACGAGCGCCGCTGGATCGACGTGCTGCCCGTGGATTGGAGCTGTCGCCCTCAACCACCGCATGTGCCGCCCCACATCTGCGCGCACCCTTGGCCTTCGCCTCCCTGTCGCTGGCCGGCCAGTTCCACTAAGCAGCAGGAGCCCTGCAGCTTGCCCTCTCTTCTTGATTGGAAGAAGCCGGAAAAATAAAGCCAGACACAAAATGCTTTGCTTTTTACATGAGAGCTCCAAAAAGTAGCTTTTGTGGGCAGCTAGCCATAAGCTAGCTTTCTATAAGTTTAAGCCATTGAAAACAGGGCCATGTATACTTAGTGTTTCAGATGTCAGGTTAGCTTGCACATCATTTCATCATATTTGAAACTTAGGGTTTGTCAGTGTTTTGCCAACATGATATTCTTTTTGCAGCTAGATGGAACTTAATGTCTGATGTATTATGTTAAGCAATATATTTTTCCTCGATTCATCATAAAATTTTGTTTGGTTATTGACACGAGATGGAGATTTAAAAAAACTGTGTTTATTTTGGCTTAATATAGATATATGTTCCATGCCACTTGGTCCAAAACACATCATACGATTGCCATGTTTTAATATTTGGGTGAGATAGTTTAATGCTATTGTTGGGTCTTGGGTGAGATAGTTTTATGGATACCATTCAAGTTTTCTTTTGGCAATGTTCTGCCAAGATGATATTTCCTTTTTGCACTTTGCACAGAACTTAACATCTGATACACTGTCAAGCAACATATTATTTCTTTCTTTAGATTACAAATTGTGTGGTTATTGATGCCAGATAAGTTGAAAAAAAAAATCCTATTTTGCCTTAGGTGGAGTCTATTGCACTTGCACCACGATTGTGCTGCTTGTTTGTCCTTGGCACATCTTTGTTTCTAGATTGTATATAGGAAGGTCTTGTCAGGTTTCTTTTTCTTCTTTGTTGATAGTTTGATAGATTGCCAAGATACCATGTTAACATGTAAATTCCTGGACTACTTTTTGGCTGTTTATGTGTCACTAGGAAGCAGATTGAGCTATCACTCTAATATAAACCTTATCTTTAGATTTAACTCTACATTTTCATTTCTGATGAATTGTGGCACCCTACCTGTTACTATTTTTTGGTGGCCCATGGGACTATTTCTTTTTACTGTTTCTAAGTTCTTTTGTTTGAATTTCAGGTGCTATCAACTTGGAAGATGGCAGATGAGGAACAAGCCCCAAGCTCTAGGAAGAGGGTTGCAGGTACCCAAATCAACAAGGATAATCCTGAGCCTGATGATGACGGACCAGAGCAAGAGATGGGTACATTTAAGAAAGCTACTGAGGAAGTTATGGCAACCCGGAGAATTGTAAAGGTTCGGCGCCAGCAGACGTCATCAGCTCCTTCTTCTAATCCTTTCTCCGCAATCAGATTTGCCCCCACTGATTCTAGTGCTCAAACAAGCGTCCCTGTCCCAGAGGCCCAACCTTCAGATGTCAAAGCTGATGAGGGAAGCAATGGTAGTGGGAAACATACTTTGTCTGTGCCAGACAAGAATGCAGGCTCTGGTGTAAATACCGACTCCGCTGCCACAACTGAAGCACCACCTCAACCTGTTGAAACCAGTGACAAGGCAGAAGACACAAAGGATGAATCTGGTGGAGACAAAGTGGTAGTTGGAGAACCCAACGAAAGTAGCTCCATGCCATCTGAAGTTGAGGGCAAAACAAAAGAGGGAGATGCTGAAGAAAAGGAAAGGGCAGATGAAGCTGGAAATAACGATAAAATTAGCAAGGATGATACTGAGAAGAAAGATGGAGGTGAATCAGAGACCAAGGATGGCTTCTCTGATGAGCAGAGAGATGCTGATAAAATTAGCAAGGATGATACTGAGAAGAAAGATGGAAATGAGTCAGAGCAGAAAGATGATGATAACAAAGGGCATACATCATCAGCAACACCCCTTTTCTCATTTAAGAATCTGTCAAGTGGTCAAAATGCTTTCACAGGTCTGACCGGAACTGGATTTTCAAGCACATCATTCTCGTTTGGCTCAGCCTCTAAAGATGGCTCAAGTTCTGGTCCCCTATTTGGGCTGAAAGCTGATGGTTCTTCGTTCCCTTCTTTTAATCTTGGTAGTGCCAACAACGGGAGTTCTGCCACAGCGCTTGCTACTTCAGTAGAGGCACCCAAGAAATTTGCTATGACAGAGGGTCCTGTTGAAACCGGTGAAGAAAATGAGAAGGCTGTATTTACTGCTGATTCTGCTTTATATGAGTACCTAGATGGGGGATGGAAAGAAAGAGGAAAAGGTGAACTGAAGCTGAATGTCCCTGTATCTGGCGGTGAGAGCGGTGAGAGAGCCCGGCTCGTCATGAGGACAAAAGGCAACTACCGGCTGGTCCTGAATGCAAGCCTCTACAACGACATGTCACTTAAGGACATGGACAAGAAAGGCGTGACGTTTGCCTGCATGAACAGCATTGGGGAGTCACCGAGCAGCCTTGCCACATTTGCTCTGAAGTTCAAGGACACAGCCACCAGGGAGGAATTCAAGGATGCGGTGGAGTCTCACAAGACAAGCAAGGCACCGGACGTGCAGCTGAAGACGCCCGAGAACTCTCCGAAGGCAGAAGTCTGAAGCTGCACTCGGGTCACACTTACTCGTCCTTTGTACGTGTCCAGGAAGGAGCTGAGAGATACTTTCTGTTATTGCGGAGTTCTTAAGAATCTGGTGTCATGACATGATGTCCTGAGTTGTGTTTGCATACGGTTCCCTGGTGCTGTTTTTGGAACAGTGGGTAGCCTGTCGAACTTTCATTATTACAGTCATAATAATCTTAGAATCCTGGAAATGAGACTCGTTAGATCTATTTGCTCGTCTTGTGCTCCGTTATGTTTGTTCTATCGGTTATCGGTTAAGCTATGTGTGACGTGCTATCTAGTTATTATGTAATGAATGAAATGTATGCGATTATGGGTGTCCTGGTTGTTATATACCACTAAGGGCTTGTTTAGATGCATTCGTATCTATTTCAATCCATATGTATTGGATTAGATAGAAAAATCAACTAATTTTGATCTTAACACATGCGGATTAAGGTGGATATGAGCTCATCTAAAAGCCCTGACATGGAATATTGTTTTTCACTGCACCGTCTAGTCTCCGGGCAAGTTTCACTCTCTGGCCTTTGCTGGACTAGGGCCTGTTTTTAAAAGCTTATCGAAACAACCCATCAAGATTCAAGAAGCAATGCTTGCCATCACCATCAGGAAGAAAGGAAGCAACATCATTCCAGGCTTGCTGCATCGCCATTACTGATCAGGGCATCAGGCAGTCAGTCAGGTGGCATATATCACCCATTCACTTTGCCAAGTTCCTGGAATCGGATCCGTCTAAGCAAAAAAGGCCTATTATTTTTGCATTTTCCCTCTAATGAATAATTGTGTATTTTCTATTGATAAGTGCATGCATCCAGTGGCGGATGCAGGATGGGAATCAAGGGGGGCTAAAACAATGGAGATGTTGATTTGCATGAAGATTTAATGGTGATTTGAGGTTTTTGCTACAATATTTTTAGTGGTAAATCAAGTCATTAGGGGGCTGGAGCCCCCCCAGCCCCCCCTGTAGATCCGCCACTGCATGCATCCATTTTTTTTTTGGTTCTTCATCCTTGTGTAGATGTGCATCAACTCATCTTACAAATCGGGTTAGAATTTTTTTTGCAACTATTTACATTAAAAAGATAGTTAATGCCTCACTTTAGAGTTTTGCACAAGGTCTAAAATTTTCTAGGATAGCCCTAGAGCGAGAAGCACGCGTTGCCTATGAGACACGGCCGGGTTGATGCCCTCGTCGGGTGTGGACAACATCAATGTGGAGGACAGCGTGCCGTGGTGGAGGCGGACGGCACCAGAAAGGATGGTGGATGAATGGAATGGGCACTCCAATGAATCTCCTTGTATAGAGATGGAAAAGAAGAAAGAAAAAGGAGAGAGAGTGAATGTTACACTGACGAGTGGACCCTGAATGATATACACGGATAGAGCTAAGATTTGAGGACTTTTTTTTTTAGAGTTAGTGCAATTATTTTAAACCTCAAAAGTATGAGAGTCCTCAAACTCCAAGTAAAGATCCTGGTTCTTTACTGAAGTTATTATTAAGATGTTATTTAACCTACCGTGCTCTGACCATCCTTGGCCCTATGCTTGTGTTTGTTTTAGCCTAACAAGCCTAAAATTAGTCCAACCACCATCTCTACGCTAAGAGCATCTCCAAGGGCTCTTTTTTTTAAATTATTCTAAATCATCATTTGCAAGACTATTTTAATAAAATCTCTCTATATCTTTTTAGCCTCCAACAACTTCTATCTTATGTGCATTTTAGAGAGCCAACCCCGTTCTCCATCTTTGGGTACAAGAAATCTGGAATAAGAGGATGGTAATGGTAATATTTGGAGATCTAATTAAAGAAACTGTGGAGAGATATTTTTTTCATGAAAATCTTTATTCTTATGAATGCAGAAAGATATAAAGAGGCTACTAAAGTTGTTCTAAAGTGTTCTTATTTTATGTTTTGGCTCAACTGGGCCAACACTTGCAAACATTTTTTGTTGTTGTTTCCTTATCTATTTCTTTTTTTTTCACGCCCACACTAGCAAACATCTATTCAACTGGGCCAACATTAGCAAACTTTGGTGCTAGACAACAAACTTCCCCAAATCCAAAGCCTTGCTGCTCGGAGCTGTACTATGCGCCGACTGGAGCACTGGAAGATTGGCGCAACGGGCCGCACGGTGGTGCCCGCCGGCCATCGCGTCGACATCAACCAGCCGGCTTCCTCCATGGACGCACCCAGGACCTGCACTGGAGGCGCGATTTTGGGGCGGTTGCAACTGGTGCAGCTCTTCACTTCGTTGCTGCAAATCTCGAGCAGCAACTGTGGCGGGAGCTCGCCGCCGCGGGCGACGCGAGGCGAGCCTGGCGGCTGCTCAGAGCTTGGTGTGTTAGCTCGCACGGCGTCACTGATCCTCCTTCCTCCAATGCCAAGCATGATTTCTTTGGGGCTACGGTATGTTTGGCCTTTTCTCATCTGGTTGTTTAAGTAGCTCAGAATTTATTAATAAATGATTTGATCGTCTTTTGGATGATGGGCACTATCTATATGATCACGGAAATCCTTCGGTTGTTGGGATAGCTATATGCATTTTTAGGGTTTCATTTAAATCTATACTACTAGATCATGAAGACTAAGTCACTGCTCCAAGCGACCAAACAGGTGTCCCCTGTATTTCGCGGATCAGTAGGCTAGAATTTTTTTTATTAAGCTTTGTTTATTCCTAAACAAAAAATAGATGATCATTTTGATATCATAAGTTATGTGGAGACTCTATATGGTGATATTGACAGAGCAATGTCATTGGTACAATACAAAATCATGCCTTCTTTGCGTATACACACAGCAATCCGCCGTTCAAAATTCAACCAAATGCTTACAGCGAATGATAATTACAAAGAAATGTTAACTTCTCGAATTCTTCTTCAAATCCCAATGACTTCATACTACCCCCAAACTACAGAAACAATAAGGAGAGCTAAGAAAGATGTATAAGTATAATGTCTAATAATCAGAAGAAATTCTTAACCTAGGTACTATGATGAGGCTGAACGAAGTTCAACTAGAGAAGCATAGAATCCATCTTTGATATTCATCAGTGCCTCATGTCTTCCTTTCTCCACTATCACGCCATCCTTGAGAACAGCGATAATATCAGCGCTTTTGATTGTCGAGAGGCGGTGTGCCACAATAACTGTTGTCCTGCCAACCATCACATTATCCAAGGCATCCTGCACTATGCGCTCAGACTCAGCATCCAAGGCACTCGTTGCTTCGTCAAGAAGTAGAATCCTAGGATCTTTTAGTATGGCCCTTGCTATGGCTACCCGCTGCTTCTGGCCACCAGATAGCTGAACCCCTCTCTCCAACAGTGGTGTCATACCCCTGGGGAAGGCTTGATACGAACTCATGTGCATTGGCTGCCTTTGCGGCCTTGATGAGCTCCTCCTCAGTGACCTCCCCATGTTTCCCATAAGCTATGTTGGCACGGATTGTGTCATTGAAGAGAATAGGCTCCTGGCCCACCAGACCCATTTGGTCCCTTAACCAAGTGACTTTCAGGCTTTTGATCTCTACTCCATCCAATGAGATAGTACCAGAGTCAGGGTTGTAGAATCGTTCCAACAAAGAGATTACCGTTGACTTGCCACTGCCACTCTCTCCCACAAGTGCAACAGTCTGTATAAAGCAATAAGTCGGATTAAGTTGTGGATTATATTACTATAGAAGATAGGACATTGCAGAGGGATAGTAGGCTAACCTTGCCAGAGGGAATGTGCAAGGTAAAATCGCTAAATATTTGAATATCTGGCCGGCTTGGATACTTGAAGCTGACATGTCGGAAATCGATGTCGCCCTTGACCTCATGAAGCGTCGAACCTTCATCATTGCTTGAGTCGATTTTGGACTTTCTGTCCAATAATGCGAATATGGAGACGGCTGAATCCTTGGCCTTTGTAGAATCAGAAGCCAATGCACTTGTTTGAGATACTCCAATTGTTGCCAGCATCAGTGCAAAAAATACCTGCCAGACATTACTTAATGCATCAAACTCAAATATCCAATAGGAAGAAGTGGAATGCTGAAGGGAAGCGATACATTTTCCTAACCTTGAAAACATCTCCAAAAGTAGATTTGTTATGACGAACAAATTGTGCTCCAACGTAGAAACAAAGTCCATATGTAAGGTACAACATCAAGAATGAGAAACCAAAACCAAGGCCTCCAACCATTCCTGTTCTGACTCCTTGTTTCTTTGAGGCTTCACATTTATCTTCATAAATTGTCGTCACTCTTTTTTCAGCACAAAAAGAAGCTACAGTCCTGATACTGCTGACTGCATCGGTGGCCACTTGACTTGCGTCTTCATACAGTATCTGCAGAATAGCGATCCATTGTCGCTTAGCAAATTTGGGAGAAAACAAATATCTATAGTGAATCCTGCTTTAAATCATTTTTTATGTAATTCGTATAAGTCAATAATATGTCATAAATTTTATAAGATAGTATGAGCTTGGTTGCTTGAAAATATATGCATAAATCTTAGTTTCAGTAGTTGATAGATTACCTTGGCATCTTGACTGAAACCCTTCAAGAACTTCACTTGTGCATAACCTTGAACACCCGATAGTGGCATCACACACAGGATGATCAATGTGAGCTTCCAATCTGCCACAAAAGCAATGACAAATCCTGCAATTAGTGTCGAGGTGACCTGAACTGCCAAGGCCAAGTTATCACCCACTAAACGTCGGACATTCAAAGCATCAACTGACAACCTTGCGCCAAGTGCTCCACTGTAAGATATAAGCATACCGTTAGTACCTCAAATATGGAATCCTGTAAGTAGAAATAAAGATAACAAAACATTGATCAAAAGGGATGGTAACCAACCTGGAATTTTTGGGATCATCAAACCAAGCAACTTCTTGGTGCACAATGCTCCGAAACGACAAGGCACGGATAGGCTCGATAAGCTTCCCCCCGGCTACCCCAAATAAGAAATACTCCACTGGTATTGATAGTATTGATACAATACCCAGCACAACACACATCAAACCCCAAAAGCTTGCATCCTTTTTTAGTTGGTGTGGCGGCTCGTAGAATGTTTTGATGGCATTGGAGATCATTAGACCAAACATTGGGAAAAGCACTCCATGGACTCCAGCAGCTAGCGATCCTAACAAAAGAATAGGCACCTCTGGCTTGTTTAGACTAGCTAGCCGTCCCATTGGAGCTTTCTTTGGGGCCTCACCATCACGAGCCTGCTCTTTCTCATCCTCCCAATTTGCATCATTGCCTTCAAGCAATTCAACTGAACCAGGCATGCCAAAGGGGAGGGTCAAAGAATGCCCACTACTGTTTCCCGTTGAACCTCTGCTTATTGATCGCTTCAGTGAGAGGCTTCTACTTTTAGACCTTGAATCAGACATGTGATGATCTAATTTACGTTCTTCTTCTTTGCTTTCTTGGAGACGAATAAGTTGAGAATAAGCACCATCAGGGTTCATTATCAGTTCATCGTGGGGACCTATGAATATTCATTGATGCAAGAAATTGATATGGTTAGTTAAAATATCTTGAGCATGTAACGAATTAAAATTCAATATGCAAAATGGGAAAGACATCCTGACCTTGTTCAACTATTTTCCCTTGTTGAACAACTGATATGCAATCAGCATTTCTCACAGTACTTAGGCGATGTGCAACCACAAGTGTTGTCCTATCCAGCATGATCCTATTTAGTGCCTCCTGAACAATCCGCTCCGACTCCACATCCAATGCACTAGTAGCCTCGTCTAACAAAAGAATTCTGGGGTTTTTGATGATTGCTCTTGCAATAGCGATCCTTTGCTTTTGTCCCCCTGATAGCTGAGCACCACGTTGGCCAACCATCGTGTCATAACCCTAGTATCAGACAAAAAGAGAAATATTAGCACTCGGCTCAGCAAGATTAGGATGTACATAAGTTATAATTAGATCTATGACATACATTGGGTAACTTATCGATGAAATTTGCTGCATTAGCAAGCTCAGCTGCTCTTTTGATCTCTTCAATTGTTGCATCCTCTTTTCCATATGTTATATTATCTTTGATAGATGTCATAAAGAGCAATGGCTCTTGGTTAACAAGACCAGTCTTCCCTCTTATCCAATCAAGCTGCAAACTCTTGATGTTAATCCCATCAATCAAAACCTCACCAGCTTGTGGATCATAGAATCTCTCTACAAGACTTATCACAGTTGACTTGCCACTTCCACTCTCCCCAACTATAGCCATTGTAGTGCCGCTAGACACATGTAGCGAGAACCCATCAAATATTAGTTGCTCTGGTCTCGCTGGGTAGCTGAAGTACACGTCATTTAGGTCAACATCACCCTTGATGTCTTCTAGTTGCTTACCAGTTGGGTCGTCTGGGTCAATCTCTGGTTTCCTCTTGATCGTGGTGAACAATCTGTATGCCGCAGATTGTCCTTCTGCAAAGGCTGCCATGCAGGGTGTTGCATTACCTAAAGACCTGCACACCAAAAATTGAAGTTAACGCCACCAGTCATGCAACATGGATCAGCATAAGACTTTATTTCTCTAGATTCAAAGAAACCCACATTGCCCCAGTCATTATAGCAAACAAGATATTGATGACGTCTCCTCCTGAGTAACCTTTGCTAAGAATCAACTTTCCACCATACCATATGGCTAAACCATAGCTTGAGAAAAATATGCAGAAAACAGAACCCATGCCAAAACCATTGGTAATTCCTTCTTCAACAGCAGCCTTGTATGACTTGTGTATGAGTTTATTATACAATGCAATAGCCTGTTTCTCCCCATTGAAGGAGACAACCTGTTTTACAGATGTGGGCACAAGAAAACCAGTGAGAGCATGCAAAATTGAAAAATGTTTAGATTCATCTGACAGGAGCGCTTTGGAACTCACTGTTTTTATAGCCCCAAGTGTCTGTTCAACAATATTGCCTGCATCACTGTATGATGCTTGCCCCTTGGTAGATATTTTAGCAAGCATTTTTGAGACAACTCCACCAGCAATGACAACTGGAGGTATGCATGCCAACATGACAAGAGATAGAAGCCATCCTTTTACGAATGCTATCACGAAACCGCCAATGAAGGTTGCCACAAGCTGTTGAAACTTGCCGACCTGAAGAGTTTGTAGAAGTCAAATTGTGCACATTTTGATATAATCTGGTAATGATCAATAGCAGGTTTGCTTCTGCACTCGTCACTTTCAAAGATAGGAATTATTACCTTCTCACCAATGGCATCCTGAACTAACACGGTATCACCAGACATCCTTGAAACTATCTGCCCAGTTGTCATTTCTACATCAAAGAATGCTATTTCTTGTCTCAAGACAGATTTTAGGTACAGAGATCGAATGCGTGTTGCCTGCCTTTCTCCTGTCATTGTCCAACATGACACCTCTGCACAAACAATAAGTGGCTTCACTTATTTACACTGATATAGTTATTACGTGGCTTATGCATGTGGAACCTTGTTTCAAGTTTTCTAGGTCAGTTTGTTAACGAAGCAATGTCTTTATGGTACGTTTCTTCACGTATTACTTTCCATGGAAGTTCAAACATGTTGGGACTGTCCTAACCACTATCATGAACACAAGCTTTTTGTACCCTTCATTGAAAGTACATAACAAAAGTCAAAGTTGAACTCTGCTCTATGCCAACTTGCAAGTTTGAAAAGTTGAAACACTAGTATTGGCGCTAGCTGGTATACGAGGCGTGCTTCTTTTTCTTAAGCTTATCTCACCATTGACAGCAAGATTATTTCAGGTTGTGGTGCGAAGTGCAAGCGGATGTGAAGATTGAAAAGTTGACAGAGTCTACTTAAGAGTACTTACGAAGAAAGGAAACAACCGCTGTTGCAATGCCTAGGTAGACAAAGTTCAAAACTGCCTGTGAAAAAAGCAAGGTAGAAACAAAGTGAGAATTGAGAAATGCAATTATGTCTCGCTAACAAGGAAATGAATTCTAGTTGAAGTAAACTTCAAGGTACATATAATTCATGGAGAACAGTGATGAAAGTTTGACCGCATTTTTATGATTTTGTTCAGGATTCGGATAGAAATCTGTCAGCAAAAATATACTACTGCAACAGACAAACTTGACAGCGTGATTTATGTGTCCCATCTCAGAAAGGGGGAAAGAAATGTGTTGGACGCCAGCTTATTCTTGGACTGAGTTTCGGATCTTTGATCAAGAAAAAATTCCAGCCTTTACCGGATGTGGTTAGTTATCCATTATATTAAAATTGTTCCACATGGTCTCTTATTATTATATTATTATTATATTACAAGTTGTAATAATGCAATCTATTGGTATAACCTATTACAAGTTACTGGTTTGAGCATTTAGCTAATCTATTCCTGTTTCTAATTCAGAAAAGCACATTGTAAGCGACTAAGCACTTTATCTTCATATAAAAGTCAGCTCCCATGTGAGAGAAAGAGAAAAAAAAATCTTACTTGCATGAGAAAAAAAACTAAATGCGAAAAATATTCTGGTTAGTTGGTCGTTAAAAGTTGAGTTGAGTTGTTGAGGAGGCATTGAGCAGCGAAACAGTATTTCCGGGCTTGTATTTTTAACAGTAAACTTGTGACTCTGAAGACCCTGTTTTATTCCCTCAATAGAAAAAAGAACAAGTTGCCATAGAAACTTGGCCAATGCTCACCCTTCGCTGTTTGCTCTTAAAAATATTGAAACTATACAATTATTGCTACCGCATGACTGAACTAATGAAAGCAAAAACGCTCCAAGAAGACAGAAGAAATAGTGCAATATTTGAACTTTGAAACTGGGAAAATAAGGCGCTAGGAAGAGGCGTCGCGTTGATACTGGACGTTGCTGCTAAGTTTCTACGGATAACGTATCAAAAGTAAGTATTTTAATTTCATAACAGGAGTGTTTTTTTTATATCTCAAGATTGATTGAACGAAGGACATAAAAAGGAGAAAAACAGAAACAATTCGTTCAAAAAAAAAAGACGAACAGAGAACACAACGGGAGGACTAATGGCGCCAAAAGTCAAGATACGCCCTCTGTCCCTCCGTGGGCGACGCAAGCGCAAACGCCGGCAAGATTTTAACAAAGCTTTCTATCTCGATCAGACCAGACTGCCTTGCGACCGAATTTGTCCTCGATCCAACGACGGCCGTCTCCGGCCGCCGGCATACGTACATGTCATGGAGAAGCTAGCTAGCGTCGTCGTCGAAGTGCTGTCATCGCCGGCGGCTCACCTGGTTGACGCGGTGGAGGACGTTGTCGGTGGTGGCGTCGCCGAAGGCGTTGATGACCTGGCCGAAGATGACCGTCATGACGGGCTGCGAGACGCCGTTGGCCAGCGCCCCCACCGTGCCGAGGACCATGAGCAGCACGTCCGTGCCGTCGGCGTACCGGAACAGCCCCGTGAACGGCACCTTCTTCCCAGCGTCGCCGCCGCCGCCGTTCCCGTTCCCGTTCCCCTCTTCCTTCTTCTCCACGCCATCCCTCCCTTTCGCACCTCCCGCTGCGTCCATTGTGTGTGTGTGTGTACTGCGTACTAGTACACGCCTGCCTTTGGGGGCGCCTGATTCTCGCGGCTCCGCCTGGCAACGGTATTTATGGGGTTCGTTGGTCGCACAGGGTGGTAGTGGGGAAAGGAGCCATTGCACACTGCCCAACTTCTGTTGCGAAACGTTTTACGGAAGTACTGTACTATGTAATAATGAAAATGACGCAATGAATTATTCCTTCGTAAGCAAATCCTTTTTAAAAAAGAATTGAATGTGCCACCTATGTATGTACGCGGGTATAATAAAAACTTGTGCATTAGTTTTCACTCTTCTTTAGTTCGTTATTTGATACTGTGATTATAAGTTTTCACTCTTTTCCATAACCGAGCTTCCTTTTTGTCAGCAAATAAGCTGACAACATTGTAATACTTGGCTGTGTGCGGTCGTAGAGGTTGGAATTTTTCTATTTCTAAAAAACTATAACCGAGCTTCGTAGTGCAAAGATATTGACATAATTTTCTTCCTAATTGCTCACCTATGCATTATCACAAGCTTAAAAATTCGGGCCTCCATTATTATTATTCTTATTTTTGCAATGGAGTTTTGTTGACCGAAAAGTGTCAAAGTATACAACAAAATTTAAAAGGAAGAGTATATTTCAAGAAGCCACAATTCACGACACTGTCGGGCGCCAGTAACACACATGCCAGTGACACAGCACCGCGGAATTTGACCTTCACGTCCACGGTGTGCTCAACGAGGCTGACACGGATGGCCCGCCTGCAGACCCACCCACGGGAGCACCTACTTTACGCTACAAGCAAGCACGTGTGTACGGTCAAACACAGTTAGCGCGCACAAAGCGGTTCCCGAACAAGGGGCACCACGCAGCAGTGGAAGTGGAACCCAGGCAGCAGCAACTCCGCGAGCCCGCACGTCGGTGGCCCTTCCTGGCGCCCTCGAGTAGCCACGAGCTAAGCCATTGCCCACTGGAGTAGCATCTAGTTAGTACTCCCTCCATATAAGAAATAAACGTCGTTCTGGCCCCTTTGGTAGTTTGTGGAAAAAACGATGTCCTGGAGCCACAGCCGGTGATCTGGACTTGTTTGCCCCTGCCTCTTCGATTGTCGCACGCGCAGTTACTCCGCGTCGTGCAGTTACTCGCCTCGATTCTCATCTGTGCCGCCCGCTCGCCGTTCACGCCATGCTACGGGCGCCATGCAGCCTGCTCCGCGCTCCAGGCTGAAAAAATCGAAATCAGCGCGCGCCACGCATGGCAAAAATAAAGAAGCATGCAGTAAAAAACTGTTGTGGCCGCCAGGATTTGAACCTGGATCACCAGACTCACACCTGGATGCACTAACCATCTGAACTAGAAAACTTTCTCGTATGTAATGCACCCTCAGCGTTATTTAATAGGGGCAGACAGGGAAAACTCTACCCTAATTAATCACTCCTTGGTATGCTAAATGCTGTCCTAAACGTCATTTTTTTTCCTATATGGAGGGAGTATCAAAAATGAAAAATGAGCTGACGCCTTACAAAAGATAATGGAGGGAGTAATTAATTAGGAGTAAGCAAGCATGTAGTCCAACAGCATGCATGGGTGACAGGCACACATGACGATCGCTGTATATCAGTATATGGAATAGACTTAATTAGAACAAGGCCCGCTTGCCCGCGAAGGCCAATAATTCGAATTGCTAGCTATTAGTTGCCATGTCAAATTTGACAGTATGCGAGCACCCCTGGTTATTTTATATTATAACGTTCTTAGGCTACATTTTTTTATAGCAACGTTCTAAGGCTACTTTGTTTGTGGGCTATGGGTTTGACTTAATGTCAATCGACGGGAAAAAAAGGAAGAAAAATATTAAAGATGCTTAATTTCTCATATATCAAGCAACTTCTAGAAGAGAAAAAGTGCATCCCAGCCCTGCATTCCATAAGTTATTTATGGCTCAAATAAATAATAAGTTAAAACTAGAAGCCAAATGGTATGGTTTTTGGTAGTTTTTTCAGGCCATGTTTCTCCCTACGAATCTTTCCGTGCTAAAACGCATAAGCTAGGTCAGAGTAATTTATTTTAACTGTGCTTTTCCTTCGTTTGTGCATTTCTTTATAGAAAAAAGCGTGTTGTTTCTTACCGCGCTCACGCCTCTAGCAAAGGGGGCCTATACTTGCGTAGCACGGTAGCAGAAACCACCAAGAAGCTGCAATAGACACGTACTCCGTAAAAGGGAATGGGGGAAACTAATACAGTACAATTCAGAAAATGGAAATGTCGCTGGAATATAGTAATCTGATGGCGCATGCGTGACGTGAAATAATGCGTTCCACCTCGTTAATAATTTGCCATGTCAAAACTGCACGCTGCGGGGTTATGGCATATCAGACGATCGATCGATCGGCGTGATTTCAGTTCGCTTACCATTCTGTTCGTTGCCGGTCCAAATCGTACTAGGGTAATGTACTTGGTACCAGTACTTGTTAGATCTTCTCCACTGATCACGACTAAGACCACTCAACGATCAAAAGTCGCTGGGACGCTCGGACGCTGGGTCGCTCGCATGTTGCTTCCGGGTCTGGTCTACATTTATTTGCAGAGTTGCAACTCAAAAAAATCTTACATGACGCGATAATAGGCACGATGGTTGACCCAATTAATTGCTATTAACTCCGTCTTGAAAAGGATGCAAATCTAATTTTATTTCTAGTCACACCATCTAGAATTTGCTAACAATGAGCTCAAAAAATAGAATTTGCTAATAATATAAAGAAATGGTATTTAATACAATTATAATATTATGATACTCAATACGTATACTATGAAAAAAAAATACTCTATAATGAATATAATAATACCTATTTAATATTACAAATATTATTTTTAATAAATTTTATTAAATCTGAAATACTTTTACTCGATATCATTTGAAATTTATATTTTTTTCAGAATTGAGGAAGTATACTTTTTCCGAATGGATAGTAGTACTACTGGTACTGGTACTAGTACTGATTGATATAGCAATTTCGTGGCGATAGATGACCATGGATGCCGTCAGCGTCAGGTAACATCCATATATATGCTCCGTACTTCCTCTCCTACGAGTTTAGAATGTACTAATTTATTTTTCTGGTACGTCAAGCGCCCGGACGTGTCCGGACTCACCTTAGAAAAATAGCACCCGTATAAAACAGCACTAACATTCGTGGACGCGTCTCCATCCACGTCCTACCTCCTCCACACCCCATCCTGCACTGTGTTGCCATCTCAGGCACACTCCCTTTGCAAAACCCCTGTCGCGCTGTGCATCGCCGCGCCCGTTTCGCGCTTCACGCAGGGCCCACGCCACGCAAGCGACAAGAGGGGAAGTGCGTACGGCGCCTCCGATTCGGAAGGACCCGGTCGTGGCGTCGTATGGATGCCCTGCCGGCTCTAGGAGAGACGATGCAACGGAATATGGGAGGAGAAGAAATGCAACACCCGATCTACTTTTGAAACATCCAAATACAACAGTTGCAACATACGTCTGAAGGTAGTTGAAACACTTGAAAAAAACACCTGAAACACACTTGAAAACCAATCAACCATATGCAACATCCAAATAAAACACATCCAACATATGTGTGAAACATATGCAACATCCAGATAAACACAATTGCAACATGCATCTGGAAAACACAGATGAAACATACCTCTAAAATATTTGAAACACTCGAGACATACTCTTGCAACATGCCTTTGAAACACTTGCAACATATGCAACATGTGCAACATCCCCCGATCTACTTTTGCAACATCCATATGATTCACCTGCAACATACCTCTGAAACGTTAGAAACAACTGAAACATACAATTGCAACATAGGGGGAGGGAGAGAGAGGGAGTCTGGCGCGGGGAGCGCCATGGCCGTCGGATCTACGAGCATTGGGGGCTCCTGGTGGGGGAGGACGTCGGTGTGGGAGGGGGGAGGTTGGACGCCGGGGTGGGTGAAGGAGCCACCGGTGTGGGGAAGGAGCTGCCAGGGTGGGGAAGGAGGATGTCGTAGTGGAGGAGAAGGACGCGGGGTGGGTGAGGGCGCCGCCGCCGGCCAGGGAGGGAGCCGGCGGCACGCGCGATGGGTGGGGTGAGAGGCGCGCGAGCCATGGGGCGCAAGTGAGCGGATGGGGAGCAACGATGTGGGATGGGGTGCGCGGCGCGGCAGGCGCTCGTCGCGGGAGGGAGCGAGGCGCCGTTGGAATGGACGGACAGTGCGACGAGCGGATAAGGCCATGGAGAGATGAGTAGAGGACACGCAGGCCGTAGCCAATCGTTATCTGCCACGTCCGGAAAACGCCGGATGTCGGAGTCAAAGCATTATCGTTCATTTCTTAGGAGGATTAGATTTTGACCAACTATCGGTTTGTTAATATATTTAGAATTGATCTTTTAATCATAAAAAAGTACTTTAATTGCAATAAATATCTAATGGCACTTATACTGATTTTATGCGCCGCAAAAAAGAAAAAAAGAAAAAAAATGCGTGGGTATGCCACGCGCATAGATATGCAGATAGAGAGACGTCCGGCCGTTGCTTATGTGTTAGGCAGAACCTCCTATTTTATTTGTTGTCATTATTATATTGGAAATCTCTCCTTGGCATCCAAGGATCTCCATGTTCATGCTTTATACGCTGGTCAAACACTCAAATGCATAGCTAGCTTAGTGTCAAGGTAGCCGCCAAATCGTGTATATAATCCCCTAATTTTCTTCAGGGAAACGAAGATCAGCCGATTGATTTTGTCCGCTTTCGTTGTTGATCAGTGCGGGGCTCCGGGCTGGGCATCTGAGCTTGGTCGTCAAGGCTTGCTTCGCTCCCAAGGCTGCTAGCTGCTACTGGCCAGCAGGTCAACTCCACCATAAAAACTAGAGGCTGCTAGTCTAGCAGTGGTAGAGGCCTGCGGCCCCGACAAGATCTTTGTATTACCGTTCGCGATCAGCATCCATTCCCCATTGTTTAATGCACTTTTTTTTTTTGAATTACACAGATACAGATGCATATGTTTACAATACGCACGTACACTCATCTCTATGAACACGCACATGCTAACCCTACCCCTATGAGCACCTCCGAAAAACTGTGCCAGCATATTTCGAGATTGACGAAGTCACCACAAGCGTCTCGCTGTTGACGGGAACATCGCCTGCCAGGCTACCACTGAAAGCACAACGCCGTTAAATCCTAGAATAAATTTAAGAAAATGCGAACAACGCGTTAAATCCTGGAATAAAATCCAGAAAATGCGAACACTCATACCAAGTCGAGAACTTAAACCCAGGTGGACAAGTTCCACCACAAGAAACCTACCAACTAAGCTAGGCTCAAAACTTCCAACTAGAAATAATAGACCCTTTAAAACTTTCAACAACTAACCATGACATTTTCTAGTCTAGCAGTGCTTTTAACCAGTGGGTTTGATTCCCTCATCACACACAAGTGGTTATATATATGTAGACATCAAAGTCCCCTAAACACATTTTGACCAAGGTTGTCAACAAAAAAAAATCGTGATCTTAAATCAGACCAGAACTCGAATGCTAGGATCACAAATCATAGAATCATAATTATTGAAATTGTAAAAACCATGTACCCTACTAAAAGAATCATAGAACCAAACTTGATAAACTAGGATCGAGCAAAATCATAAACCGCACCATATACAATTAAGATTTAACAACCAAGTACTTATGATACTATGTCTATATAATATAATAATACAAATCAAAAGATTAATATTTGTAAAGCTACTTTTCAATAATACGAGTTTACTCATAGCATTTTGAAACATAAAAAAAAATAGAAAAAACACGCATACACGTAACATTAAGTTCACAAATTGTTGGATTTAGACAGCTCCAAAATGCCATGAATGGAGAGCATTAGATTAGAATTTCTCGTAGCATTAGAATTTCCTGTCCGACAATATCGCCAACTCCATCCAACAAACAGGGTAAGTACGCCTATCAAAAAAAAAAAAAAACAGGGTAAGTACGAATAGCCACGCACATACGACTGCCCATTCGATTCCTGTCTGGCATCAAATTAAGCACCGCGCGGGAATCAAACAGATACCGTAAACTAAGCACTTGCACGAATCTTTTATTTCATAATGTGGCTGCTAATGATCGCGCTGATTTAAGGGTGAGGGTTGTCGTATTTCATCAGTACAGGTACAGCGCACAGTAGAGCTGTTGATTTGATAGTTGACACCATCGTCTTCTAGAAGGTGGCGTAGCTGTCTGCGCTGGGTCCGTGCAACCACGCGCCTGGCGCTATCGTGGTCGTTGGGAATAAAGTAATAAATAAATGAACCCTTTTTAAAAGCTGGCTGGGAAACGAAACGAGCGCACGTGTCACAAGCCGCTGGTACAAGTAGATGCGCGCGAAGAGCGCAGAGCCACAAGAACCAAATGGAAAATTTGTGCGCGCACCTATGGATCGATCCAGCGGTTCCATCGGACCCACGAACTGGAAAGACTGAAAGAGATCAATGGGGGGCCATCCGTCGATCTTGACGGCAGAAGCATAACAAAAATCACCCGCTTAAACGGGGATAGCAAAGAGAAGCTTCCAGGAGGATGCAGTTCCCATGATTCCAAAATTTGAATTACTGAGCGCCAAGTTCTTCCCACCTCTTCTGCCTGTTGCCACCTCTCAGCTCCCTCGTATAAGTACAACACCCACATGATTGAGCAACCACTCCATTAGCATCTCCATTAGCCTGCAAGTTATTTTCATCATCATCCATGCCCATAGATCTAAACAAGCTACCACATACACATACGGAGTTCTTACCTGACTTGAATCAACAACCAGTGCCACAAGTGCAAGAAGAGGAACATCATCTCCAGGTCAATTTCAAAGGTTGGCAGCCCTTACCCGACCTCAATGAAGAATCAGCACATGGGCAAGGTCGTCAGCCCTTACCTGACCTGAATGAAGAACCAGCACATGGGCAAGATGAGGAAGGTCAAGTTTATGTCCAAGCACATCTCCAACAAGGTCAGCCCTTACCTGAACTTAATGGAGATCCTACACATGATCAAGAAGAAGTCAATCATCTCCAGGAAGGTCAGTCCCAACATCTCATGCAAGATGGACAGCTTGGTGTGCATGGCATAGATCTCAATGTTGAAGCTTCAATGGGAGAACTACAACCTCATGAAGGTGACCTTTTTCTCCTAACTGCATATGTACAGCAACAAGAACATCCTCATTATGATTTATCCTAACTCGACTTAGCTATTATGCCTAAACTCGTTGCATCATTGCAGTCCTAAATTATCAACCTGAGCATGAACAAGAGGAATGTCTCCACTTTCTTGGCCCAGACTGTCATCCCAACTTTGAGTCTTCTGTTCAGCAACAAGAGATGCAACAATTTATCAGTAAGCTTCTGATCAGCACATCTGTTTATTTAATGTTGCTGTACATCATGGGTTAGCATACAGATAAATGACACTTACAATGGAAAAGATGTTCTTGAAATAGTTGCACTTGTGATAGCAGTTACATGGATGTCTAATCGTAGGTGGTACCATCCATCTGAAAAGGAAAGCAGTAGGCAAAGTTTACTTCTGCATCGTATAAGTACTACCAGACTAATTTTACATTTTAACAGAATACTGCTAAAAGCACATAAGTCCCTCAAAATAGACTCTAAACCTATTCTCAAACTGTTTATTTTCTGAAATTCTACAATTTATCAGATTACTTCTCTTCTTAGTTGAGTTAAATGAATTTGTACCAGTTCAGCTACACTAACTCAACATGCAAATTTTTTGTAGACATGATGGATGAAGACATGCATGCCTACGGTATGCACGCTGATGCTATGGAGGTGGACTTCAATGAATATGAGTTGGATAGCTCGGACCTTGAACAAGATGATTATGCAAATAATAGTGCCACACATCGGTATAGAAATCTAACAGATGATCAACGACAACAAATATACGCAACATTGCTTGAGAGAAGTGATCGTGGAAGACTAAAAAAGCATACTACAACTAGAGTTGCTGAAATGTTCCGAGTAAGTAGGTATAAAGTGCAACGCATTTGGCAGAGGGCAAAGCAATGCCAAGCACAAGGAAGGCCGGTGGATGTTAGATCAAGGAAGCCTAAAAATTGTGGCCGGAAAAAAATACAAGTGGATCTATCTATGGTTCTAAACATTCCCTTGCGTCAGAGGACTACTATTCGATCTCTAGAAAAAGCCACCGGTATAAACAGGAGCACTCTACATAGGTTGTTCAAGCAAGGGCACTTACGACGCCATTCCAGCACACTAAAGCCTCTGTTGACGGAAGAAAATAAGAAAGAGAGGCTACGATGGTGTGTTTCTATGTTAGATGAGCGGACATTGCCACATGCACCCAAGTTCAAAGAAATGTATAACATCATTCACATGGACGAGAAATGGTACAACAACACATCAAAATACAAGAAGTATTATATGGCTCCAGGTGAGGACGACCCACACAGGACTGTGCGAAATAAGAATCGTATTGGCAAAGTTATGTTCTTGTCAGCAGTATCCAGACCCATATTTGATGATGCGGGTAATTGTATGTTCGATGGGAAGCTAGGAGTGTGGCCATTCGTTATAAAGGTACAACGTGCACTTTTTCACTTGGTCAAATCAATTTTTGATACTCATTTGTGATCCTTATTTGGTATTTTTCCAGGAAGGAGCAAAAAGAAGAAGCTGTAACAGAGGGAGGGGCACCCAAGTGACCAAGCCTATCAAGGTTGATCGAGAGACTATGAAGTCTTATCAAATTAGTAAAGTTCTAAAAGCTCTTATTGAACGTTGGCCACGTGAACTTGCTACTCAAACCATTTATATTCAGCAAGATAATGCTCCTTCACATGTGCTAGCAAATGATAAAGATTTTACTACTGTTGTAGCACAGTTAGGGTTGGACATACGACTCATCAATCAACCTGCGAATTCCCCAGATTTGAATGTACTGGACCTAGGATTCTTTGCTTCACTTCAATCCAAAACCAATGAAACTATCTCTACAACCTTGGATGATCTGATTGCAAATGTAGAAAGGGAATTTGCCAACTACGATCCAGGTACTCTGAATCGGGTGTTTCTAACACTACAAGGGTGTTTCATTGAGGTGATGAAAGATGGTGGAGGAAATAGATACAAGATTCCTCACATGGACAAAGATCGGCTAGAGGCATTGGGCATGCTACATAAAAGCCTCAGTTGTGACCGTCAACTCTATGAGAATGTGATGGCATCATTGGGCACATGAGTATTTTGCTACTGCTGTAATTATATACTTCATGTGGTGTTTGCTAGTGCTGTAATTATATACCTTATGTGGGAACATGAGTAGTGGGCATATGAGTATTTTGCTTCTGCTGTAATTATATACCTATGTGTGGACATCAGGGGTGAAGCTAGGTTGATGATAGGGGGTGCAAATGCACCCCCCCAAAATTTGTAAAAAGAGTTGTTTTGTCTATATTTTTATCATATATGCACCCCCAATAGCAAAAGCCTATGCACCCACAAGACAAAATATACCCCCCTCTAGTTTGCTCTAGCTTCGCCACTGGTGGACATGAGGATTTTGTTTATGCTATAATGCTGTAATATAATATGTACATATGAATATTTTGTTTTTGCTACTGCCTAAAACTCTATTTATATGAAGTCATTTATGACATACTCTAAATGTTTGTTTTCATGTAAATGAAACGACAATGAGATGCTTTCTAAATTACAAATAAAGGATGTTAGAACGACTTTGTATCCATTAAACACAACATATTCTATAAGTAACAAGTATGACACAGGGCTTATCTCTAGTGTGATAGAAGCAACTAATTTTAGTAACTAGATAATCCATTACTACATTAAGCATTATTTTACACAAAAACATCAGTTCATCATGATACATTCGTACCTAAAAAACAGTTCAGCATCACACCTAATGACATAAACCACCTATTGACCTAAACCCTATACACAACAGGTCATCATACCAGATCAAAAGGCATTCCCCACATGAAAAGCAGTTTCCTTCAGACTAAAAAACAGTTCAGCATCACACCTAATGACATAAACCACCTATTGACCTAAACCTTATACACAACAGGTCATCATACCAGATCAAAGGCATTCCCCACATGAAAAGCAGTTTCCTTCAGACTAACAGCAAAAGGACTCCACCACACATCGGACATGAACATATGAAACATGAATATATGAACTATGGGTGGATGGGATGGAAGCATATAGGCACCAGAAGCTTGTACATGCTCACAAAGACGTCATGGTAGATGGGATCCATGTGCGCAAGCACCTCCTTCAGGGCTTCAGGCACATCTGGTTGCACCTCCTTCAGATCGTCGCCGGTAGTCGCGTCGTTGGCCATAGGACCTTCAATCAAGACATTGCGGCCATCAATCCCGCCCGCTGTCGCCTGAGCGCCTGGAGCCGCTTCCGCCACCACGCGCGGAGCCCCTTCTAGCACCACACACGGAGGCTGTTCCACAGCCTCTTTGCCCGCGACGCCGCCATCATCCTCAACCTCCATCTCGTGCGTGTGCGTCAGGATAGGAGATGGTTTTTTTATTTACAAGTGGGTCCCATCTATCCTAACTTTAGCATTCTTTTTGAGAAAAAAATTTGAACCTCAGGATTGCAGTCTTTGTGTGACGGAGGGAGTAATTCGTGGCTTATGAGATGTCACGTTTCAAAATTTCTCTCTCCACACCAAGGTGCCAACTGCCACCATGTACGTATAGATAGATCGAGAGATCCAACTGAGCTGAAGTAAATTCATCGGACCCACCCACGGTCTTGTCTCTTCTGTCGCCCTCGTCGTCGCCTCGGATCGTCCTTTATTAGCAACGGGTTTCATACACGCTCCCTCACAGCACTGTCATATTATTTACACAAACCATTTAAAGATCCATGCATATAAAAGTTAGTTGTTCTTGTTCATATATGCTACACCATTAGTAGCTGACTAATCTCATTCTCTCACACTATTTTTTTCATAGCTTGTTTCTCTTCTGTCTTTTCTCCTTCATTCTCTACCTCAATATAAATCTGATAGGGTAGTACGGAACCTTCTGTGTAATCTGCTTACATCCTTTTATAAAAGCAACTCTAAGTGCCTCTTTATATTTCAATCTCTATATCTCCATTTGAAGAGCCATTTAATGAATATTCTCTTTGTATATCTCTCACATATATCTCCAACATACTCTGCATTTTTTTTGTTCTCTACACTTCAAAACCCTATCATAAATTTCCTCGCGTGAAAATATCATAAGAAAACTACCATATATTGCATTTTAGAGAGTCATGTATCCTCTCCAAACTTATGAAAAGTAGTTTACAGTCTATTAGAGTATTTTTTTTGTTTGTTTCCTAAATTTTATGATAAAAAAAATTATGTGGAGAGTCCGACAAGTGACAAGTCTGTGGGTGGCTCAAAGCCCATCTACTAACCTTTGCTGCTTTGCACCATCCTATATTCCTGCTCGGCCTGGTTGTTGATTGGGTAGCAGCAGCTCGCTGGTGCCTACTGGGCCGACTTGGAGTGGGAGCCCAGAACTGCTCGGATGGGTTGGGCTGACGAGTGACGAGGCCCGGAGACCGAGGTGCGCACGCCGCACGCTCACAAGATCCCATTATTAAACGAAGTTCCTTTTATTAAACCAACCAGGAGTTGCTAGTTTCTCTAGCGTATCACAGAAACAGTATAAACAAGTACTGTAACAGCCATCACATATGAACCGAATGGTAATTTCGCTGTGGACATTGTAAGCCTTGTTTGAAGGTTTACAGTAGTGCTGTGCTTCCCTTATCCGATGATTAGGCGACACAGAAAATCCCGTGAAAGGGAGCTGCTGCCTGTTGTATACTGATAGACGTGTTCTACCTCTACTCTAGTAACACAATATATGCGTTACGCAAGGTTCAGGAAACAAAATTGAAACAGACAAATGTTTAACGAGCAGAGCTCCTGTGTGGCTGTGTCATTCGGAACGGGGGAATAGTTCCAATCCCCCTTCTCAGATTGGATTCCCCTAGATCTCCCACAAACGAAACAACAACAATCTCACATTCTCATTTAGTACTCCATGGATTGTTCTTGTTATATACTACTGGGTACAGAGATCTCCACCTGCACTCATGTCAGACTTGGAATTGGAATTCTCAAGTCCTCGGGAAATATCTAGACAGGGCTTGTACAACTTGACTGCACCTTTCTCTACATGCAAATGCACGCAGAGGGATGACCTGGAATGGAACAGAGGCTCCTTTCCACTAAGGTCCACATAGAGATAACGCGCACTCACAGGTACGGATGTGATCAGCAACCAAGCTCCTCCGGTCAAGATTTTTCAGCTTGAGAAGCTTTCAGTAGGTGCTATCTGTACTGTATATCAGTATATCCATCGCCGACAATGAGATCTCGGCACAGCAACAAATCGATATGTTTCCATCCAGAGAAGAAGGTAACCCCGCGTTCCCTCTAGTTGTTAGGCAGAGTCCTGCAGAATATGGCACTGCCTAAGATCCAATGGACCATCCCAAGCGCGGAAACAATTTGCAAGATCCAACTACTCATAAGCCATTCTCAACTTGGGTCTTGGGTACCTGCATTGAAGTGTAATTCAGAAGCACATAATTAGTGCACGTGCAGTGAACAAAGAGTGATTCAGTGCGTGATATTCCTGCCACAACACAGGGATTGCGAAGATAAAATTATAAAACTATGGTTCTGTTTCAGACATCAGACAAAAGAATATGCCCACCATTCTTTCTCTTTCATCAGTTGCCTCTTGCTTCAGCTACGATGCAGGATACTAGAAACTGCACGATATAGATGTTGCAATAAATAAGAAAGATATGTTTCAAGATATGATGTAAACCAGCCCATTCATCCCAGAAACGCCAGGGAAGTGTACATCCCTGCTTGAATGCCTAGTGGCCACCACTTCCATCGTTAAGGTCTCAGCAGAACCACCATGGATATAAATTGATGATCCAGCCTGAGAACTGCAAGCTGCAACTAAGCAATCCAACCTCCAATATGTCTTCCATGGAAGAGCCCCTGCTACCTTTGGTCCAGCGTGACCAAAAGTACATTTCCAAGGAAGACAGAAGAAGATCCTGTGATGTTCCAAGCAGGTGTGCAACTTCCTTTTCCCCAAACAGCTATCTCAAAGCTAACTTCAGCACTCTCAATCATCTGCCACCCACTGATGGAAGTACCAATATGGTATCCTCACCAAATATTCAGCGGGTGCACTCTTCACCTTCTATATTCACATCAAGCAAAGAAGCACACTGTGTGGATAAGCTTGATGGCCAAAGCCATGCTGCTGCTACACAATATACACCATCAATTGCAAGGCAGGCTATTGCCAGTGTCATCTTATACATCTCAATAGGGGTACTTGTGTACATGACAAATGTTGATGGCTTCAAGGGGAAATCCACATTCAAGTTAGTGGATGCCCTTTACTTCACCATCATTAGTTTGTGCACAATAGGATACGGTGACATAGTCCCATGTACTAACTTCACAAAGGTGTTCACATGCTTGTTCCTACTAGTTGGTGTTCGTTTCATCGACCTTATGTTAAATGGGCTGTTGACAAATGTACTGGACAAGCAGAGAACAGTTCTACTTAGCACAATGGATGATAACAAGCTTAACAAGGTGTTTGACACCTACATGATTGATGCTAGAAAGAAAAGGTCAAGAGGGAGGATGAAAGTAATACTTGCATTAGCGGTTGTAGCAGGCACTATCTCAATTTGCACAATCATAGTACATGAAGTTGAGGGCTTAAACTGGATCGATAGTTTCTATTTATCAGTCATTTCTGTTACAACAGTTGGATATGGAGACAAAAGCTTCTCAACAACAGCAGGAAGGCTCACTGCCACTGTGTGCCTGTTAGTAAGCACTTTAGCAGTTGCAAAGGCCTTCTTGTTCCTAACAGACTTAAGAATGGACAAAAGAAACCGGCGGACTACAAAATGGATCCTCCAGAAGAAAATGGACAATGAGCCACTTGTTGGAGACCTAGACAACGATCCTGCTGTAAGGTATGGTACAGTTTCCATGAAAGATTATTTCATGTAAATTTATGTTGTGAAGTTGCCTTTCAACAATTAATACCTGGAAGTTCTAAAAAATAATGTATACCCAAAAGGGAAGCAACTTTTCAGAGAAACTATACTTCTAATATGTTTCTTATATTTACATCATGATCTTTTTTAAGAAATGGACTTTATTAATTCCTTACATGAAAAGAGACAAAAAAATGTTATTTCTTTTAGGCACTGAATTTATCCTTTTTTGAATTAAAAATAAATTACTGTAAAGGTAGTTTATGTGCTGAAAATATAGGTTTAAAATCCTGAATGCATTAGTAAACAAAAGAATCTTGATACAAAACTATACGTCCTCATAGTCACCTGTACAAACTAACTTTTCTTTTGGAGTTTCTGATGAAACTAGGCCCAAAGTCCTGATTTTTAAAAAAATGTCTGCAGTAGAGACACTAACATTCTATAAATAGAAAGACAGGGCAAGGCTACATGACTGTCATGAAAGTGACATGAGCATCAACCCCTCACCACCGTAAATTAAATTTACTTTGCTCACATCTTGTAAATTTCACATTATATTAATTTGAATGTAAGTCATATTCAATGTATATAGTTGTCAATGGCCATTCGTTAATAGTCTGCTTGCTCCTATGCAACAGCAAATCAGATTTTGTGATCTACAAGCTCAAGGAGCTGGGGAAGATTGATGAGAAAGACATCAAAATGATCTCTGACCAGTTTGATCAGATAGAGTTTGGAAAATGTGAAAGGATCCCTCTTGCAGATATAATTGGAAAATTATGAATCTGGTATCTGTAACTTAGGAATATCCCATATCATGAGGATAGACGTACTCTTAGAACCCCGTATACTTTGTTAAGTAGCATGCACATGTATGTGTGACAATTTAATACCCTTGCATGTCACGAGTGTTCAAAAACACTATCCATTGCAGTTTAACTCAAATCTGAAAGTTGTGTATTGTGGTTGAACTATTTTTTGAAACATTATTGTGGTTGAACTAAAGACTGCATTCATTTCCAGAATGTCTTAAACATATGGGGAAAAACAAATACAGGAAGAAACACAATGAACCAACAGACAATATTCAATGCATTCATACAGGTATTGGATTCCTGAGGTTTCCTTAAGCAATGGAGAGGCAAACTTACCCATGAAACAGACGGGGGATGGATGCCACCAATTCACTGCTCTGTTGTTTGCTATCATCTTAAGTCCCCAGATTCAGCCTCTTCTACTGTCATACCCAAAATTCTTGCAATCCTGAAACAGTTAGTTACTGTAATGAAGATCAAGGATATCTTGTGCAATCATGAAATGACTGTCATTAGAGTGGAAAAGTTTAGACACTATGAATTTATCTGACTTGGCATCAAAGACTCACTTTTCTCTAGTTCCCTTTACAAGCATCTGGATGTCAGATAACCTTTGCCACTTGGCACTTCTCTGCTTCTCACTTCCCACCTCTTCGACTGATTGGGAACTGATGAACTGTTCAATTTCATATTCCAATGATTTCATCTGTAAATTAATATGCTCTATAAGGCCATCATATGCAGAATGATTCTTTATGTTGTTTGCTGGGTCAGGATTGTTTATAAATGAGAAGCTATCGGACATCTGAAGTGCATTTTGCTCAGGGTGGCCAACCATGCTTGCAATTGCATGTGCCTCCTTTCTCAACTCAAAAGATTCATTTTCAACTGATTTTGGATGAGAATCGCTACTCTCAGCTCCATTGGTTCCATCATTGACTGTACTGGAGAAAACCCTTATCTTCTCATCAGAGTTATCACCATTATATGTCCCTGGACGCAACGCATACTCAATTAACATGTTTTGCTTCATCGAAATTACCTGAATCCAACAAAATTGCTCATTCAGGGTTGCATATACCATAAGATTTATGAACAGAAATTCACAACAATCAGTTCCTGAGTACTGCACTTATATGCCACAGTTGAAGCAAGTACTTTTAAATTTCAGATTGTGATCAGCAGAATCACTGCATGAACAGTGTGACATACAAATGCAAACAATCGCTTGTGCAGTAATTTTGAGCAGCTGGAATGAAGTTAAAGAATACACAACCTTCTAGAAAAAAAGAAATTAGTCATACCATTTTACATGATACTAAAAAACCATGTCATCACCTCACTAATCTTTGCGGAAAGCCTGTCAAGCACCTCAATGCGCTCTTTAATGTTCTCCAGGGCTTTGGTCAATTTCTTCTTCTGCACAAGTAAATCCACAGCCTCGTTCTCTTTGCCCATCCGGACACTGGTTGCGGCTCGTTTCTTAAGATTCTCAGCAGCCTCAGTCAACCGCACAAGCCTTACCCTCGCACTATTTGCTGTGAAAAAATAAAAGAAAAGAAACTGTTACAAGGATGGTGTGCGGTTGGGCAAATGCTCCAGCCTGCACATTGTACTCATACCCGCATGTGAACTAAGTCTCATCCTAATGTCCTATGATTACACATCACTACATCAGGTGAATCTAAGATGGCTAGGTAGAAACACAAGTTATGCAGATAAATCAAACTGCACCTTTAACCTTTTGGGAGTCACACTTGCTGTAATGGGAAGTACCAGAAAATTTGGACAGCGAAACAGGACAATCCTCCGGTCCCATGAACACAGCATTAAGCATTCCAGTTACAGGCATGTTACCTTTGGATTGGGTGAGGTCGGCTTCGGCGTGGAGCTGGAGGAGCTCCTCCCTTAGGCGCGCGAACGTCGGCGGGGTCCGTTCGCCGCCGACTCCGCTAGACGTCGCCAGGACGACGGCGAACCGCGGAGGAGTTGCCCCCGGGCGCCGCCTCCATCCGGCCAGGGCAGCAGGCGCCCGAAGCGTCGTGGGCGTGACGGCGAAGGTCATCTCCAGACTCCAGTACACTCCCTGCAGCGCGCCCTCGTCTCGGCAAGAGGCGTCTCGGGGCAGCGCCGGCCGCAAGGTGTGCGAATCTTGGGAGTCAATGGGTACAGTCTGGAAGCGGAAAAGGTATATTACGTAAGGTTCTGTTGAAGACGTATCAGCAAGCGTTCGCGTCAAATCCTGCAATCTTCCCTGGCGTGCTAGCTTTATACGGTAGGTGCAATTGCAAGACCAGAACGATGGATGCGGTGCATGTACAATACGTATATACAGTGTATCTCTCGCGTGCTAGCTTTGGAGTTTGGACCGTTCGGTCGCTTGGCCTCATCCACGCTCGCTACTGTAACATTTTCTTTTTTTAGGGAACAGGAGGGGCAAGGAGCCCCTACTGAAAATATATTAAACGGAAAAAAACCAAATAGGGTTCAGCAGGAGTACAACAAGCAGAGAGTACATAGCGAAGCAAAGGAAAGAAAAAGCTACTGTAACATTTTACAGGGGTACAACCGTACAAGTAACACAGTACGCACTGAACAATCTGACTTTCAACTCCCAAGAAAAATTTGCATCTACCAGTCAATTTGCTAGGTAGAATACACACACCTGGGGCTGGAGCACACTGGCAAAGGAGTTCACCGCGTTCTGTTTCCTGCTGGATCACTCCAACCTGACAGTCCATCTCGCACGGTGCACAATCAGCGTCACTCTATATATCGGCAAGCACTTGGGTTCTCTGCCGCGCCGATGCTGCTTCTCAAGCACACCCCTACAGCGACTTTGGGACCGGGACTTGAGTTGAGGCCTCGTCTTGGTCATGGCCCATGGAGGCTGGGGGTCGGGAAGCAATGCACGGCAGCATCGGCCGTTGGGCACGCATGGAGGCTGGCTGCAACTCAGGCTACAGGTCGTCGTCTCTTATTGTTGAAATACTTTCGCATTGGCTTCTTACTTCTTAGATTACTCTGTTCTCGCTTCTACTCTGAGCAGTGGCGGATCTACGTGTAAGCTGTGGTGCCACCTGGCCCCACAGTTTTTTCTAACATGCATATTGTACGCTACTGTACGTCACTGTATATTGTATTGATTAGCTTAAAATCAACTAGTTTGGCCCTACAGGTTTTTAAACCTGGATCCGCCACTGACTCTGAGTCTTTGACGTTTTCAGTCATTCAGATGTTGGGCCGCCGTGCTGTTCGCGTCCTGTACATGATATAATCCTCTCCTCAGACTTCTTCCTTTTCTTGTCAACGTGCAGGATTGTAAGTTTAAAATGAAGTGGTAGGTGTCTATAGCCAGCTCAGTCGACAAGCGTGCGGTTTCAGACAATCCAGTATCAGCACGGATGTAACGAAAACAAGCAATTCGCGTGGCGGCTGTTCATGGCTATTGGTAGCACTGTTGAATGAGCTTTTGAGCTGTGCGTGCATATATAGATGGGCAGAGCTGCAGGTTTGTGGCCCCGTTAGTGCTCAAACTGCTCGCTTGGCATAATGCGCACGCATGAGCAGCTAGTAGGTGCAGGCATTAAGCCAGACCTTACAATACCAAATTACCAATGCAGTACTAGTTCTATTTCAATCAATACATGAATATTCTCATTACTCATGTTTCCCCCCATGCTTGATCAAACTATCACACACAGTCATACATAAACACCAACCACGCAAAGAGATAGATTCAGTACGTGCTTCTATGTATACTACTCCTATATAGCTGCTCATTCATGAATCATGATTAGCCTAACGATGCACTGAATAGTAGTAGTACATTCACGACTAAAATGCAGATGAAGTTATTGTGTCCTTGGGGGGGATCGTGAATAAGCTAAGCTCCACCCAGATCGTTCTCACCATCAGCATCCTTGTGATCGCCCAAGTAATCGGCGATGCGCTCCTCGTTCATCAACGAGTCGAGGAACGAGGAGAAGGTGGCGTCGTCCACGATGGGGCAGCCCAAGTCGAAGCCGCCACGAGCTGCAACATCTGGTGCACAGAACGGATCACCGAATCCATCGAAGCCCTCGGCGCCGATACCCATCATGCTGGTGGCGAAGTCGCAGCCAACACCGGCGCCGGACGACGAGCTCGGGTGCGCTGGCGGCGGCGGCGCAAACAGTGGCTCGACTTCCGGCGGTGGCGGCGTCTTGTCGGCTGAACCGGCTGCTGCTGCTGCTGCGCCGGCGCGGTGGGAGTAGGGGCTTGCAGCTGCTCCGGGCAGAGGCGTGTGCGTCCGCGGGTCGATGCCCCGCGCGATGAGCTTCTTGCTGAGGTGCGAGTTCCAGTAGTTCTTGATCTCGTTGTCCGTGCGCCCAGGCAGCCGCCCGGCGATCAGCGACCACCTGCATGCACCCACACGTAGGATGTAACTTGTAAGCATTGCACTGCGCTGCAGGGGAGAAGAGAACCACGTGCAGTGCACGGTGTACACTACAGCTACACGCACCGGTTGCCGAGAAGGCGGTGGAGGCGGAGGATGAGGTCCTCCTCGTCGGCGGCGATGGGCCCGCGCTTGATGTCCGGCCTGAGGTAGTTCATCCACCGGAGCCTGCAGCTCTTGCCGCAGCGCAGCAGCCCCGCGCGCCGCGGCAGCGTGCGCCACCGCCCCTCCCCCTCCTTCGCCACGGCCCGCGACAGCAGCTCGTCCTCCTCCGGCGTCCACGCCCCACGCTTGAGCGTCGTCCTCATCACCCCCGCGCCCGCGCCGCCCACGCCCCGCTGCTGCGCCGCCGGTTTCCGCGTCATGATCCCTCCTGCCGGCCTGCTCGTGTGGCTACTCCTACTACGTACAAGCCGAGAGAGCCTGGCTGGTGGCTGCTCAGCCGCTGGACGGATCGTTCACGTAGCCAGGAAGCGTGCGCGCCGTGCACCGCGACGCGGGACGCCAACCCAGAGAGGCAAGGGTCGTTGGGGTGGTTCGTTCCTTGGGCGCGGCGGTCTGCTGCGTTTCGGGAAACGGAGGGATTCCGCGGCAATCAGATCGCGTTGGGTTGGATCAGCCGCGTTCCTGCCGTCGCCGTCGCATCGTGTTCGTGTCACGGGCTCGTGACCGTCGGGTTCGCTTCATGCGCAGCCCCTGCCCTGGTTACTTGCTTTGCTTTGCCTGCTTGCTTCTCCTGGGCTTGGCGAATGTCGATGCTAGGCTACGTTCTGTTGGTCTGGGCTATGCTCACCTCGCTAATCCCATGGGCCCAGCCTAGCGGACCGGGCCAACAGTGTCCAGGTGATGAAACAAATCGACTGCTATGAGCGTGATTGGTAGGGTGCCTGCCTCGTGGCCTAGTTGGGTACATGAACTAGGTTCAGCTTCAGCACAACCAGGCTCGAGGCTCCACATATGCAGCTCCCCAAGTAGCAGGCTGTTTATTTCTCAAAAAAAAAAAAGAGTAGCAGGCTGTTTAGCCAAGTTTCACATGAGATTTTGATCGGACGCCTGTATACAAATACTGACATGCTAACCTTGCATGTTCGTACAACAACTGGTGTTCCTTTGCTTAGTAAAGGAAAAGCCAGAAACAAGGCAGCAACAAAATTTAGAAGAAAACACATAGATTTAAAGATTGTTTGGTAGAACTCTGTCAGCTCCAAATCTAAAAAAAAAAAACACACACACAGCTTCACCCCACGAAATCTCAGCCGAACGCTTCAGCTCCACAAAATCTAGATCGGCAAAAATTATGAATCTAATGGTCAGATTTATAGATTTCATGGAGCTCTTTCAATGGGTGCATTAAAAACTATTGACACTACACAGCAAACTGACTAAATTTCCTCTCCCTCGAGCATAGTCGTGCGCTACCGCCTCTCACGACCATGTGCCACTGCCTCACCGTCATGGTCTCCAACTGATGCATCTCCTGGGCGTGCCCGGCCATGACACCCCCCCCACTATGGCCGCCCTCAACCGCACCCTACGACGCCATGATCGGCTCTCGGCCTCGCTTCATCCCGCCATAGCCCTGCCCCCGCCACCCCACCCTGCAGCACCACGCCGCCATGGGCATGGTCCATGGTGGCCGCCGCCCCGCCATGGCCTCACCGCACTCGGCCTAGCTCCGTCCCGCCATGGTCGTGTCCTACCCAGCCCGACAACACCGCACCCGCCATGGCCCCGTCCAGCCCGCCATGGCCGTGCTAGGCCACGCCCTGTCCTGCCCTGGCCATGGCACACCCGGGCTCACTCCGCATGGCCGTGCCCCGTCGGTGTTCTTGCTTTTTTCTTGTTGCCCCTAAAAAATATTCTAATTATACATTTCTAGTTTTTGTTGTATATCTTTTGTAGAAGTCCCTAAAAATATTTATATATAGTATATGAGTCCAAGGGTACAAGAGGCAATTCCAACCAAAATATCTGTTCATGGATGTGGCGCTGCGTTGTAAGACAAACACATTTTCTCAGCTCCACGTTGGGAGATCAGATCCACCGTGGAGCTACTCCAGGGTGGAGTTGGTGCTTCAGATTCGTGTTTTCAGATCTAGAGCTCTCCCAAACAGGCACTTAGCTCTTCCTCCTTGATTCCTAAGATGTTATTTTCCTTAGAACATCTTTCTTATGAAGATGGAACATTATTTCTTGAACTGGCTAAAATATAAAGTTTAAGGATTAAACTGGCTAGTTTGATAGTTTAGTGATGAAAGTGACCTCAAAAGAAAAATTTGAGGACTAAAGTGGCTATTTTAAAAGTTTAAGGACAAAATGAACCTTGTGTGATAGTTGAAGGACCAATTTAATTTAGATGCGTTTTCATAACTATGATTTTTTTTGTTTCATGTATGAGACTTACTTTTTCTAACTTATTGATCATGCCGTCACCGTTACACCAAGTATTATGGTGTGTTTGGTTTGGGTAATCAACCCATTTTAGATGGGTGATACATCATGAGTCCGATTTATTCTTTAAATTTAGTAGAATCATCTCATTCTCGGTACTAATATTGATTTTTAGCATATGAGGAATGATGTGGTGATGGATTAACTTAATTATTTTATTTCATTCGGGTCATCGGTCATGCATGCGCGCACAGACAGCCAGTCGGATCGGATCGGACCGGACCCAACACGCCCTACAGCGACCTCGGCTATCGCATCCTTCCACCTTTCCTACAGTATCTCGTTCTTCGGTCGTTCCCACGAAGTTTGACACGCTTACGTGACGTACTCACGTGTGAACACCTGTGAGGCCAGGCTTTTCAACTTCCAGTTAGTGCATGCTTGGCATGCAAGGAACATCCCTCCGTCCCTCCTGTAGGAGACAAGTCAAAGAAGAAAGAAACGCTCCACCAATCCGGCTAATTATTAATTATCCTCTGGTAGTCAAAGGTTGACAAGTATTCTCCGACTAATTAGTAATTATTCCCTCGTCTTTAGTAATTGTTTTTTAGAATGTCCGTTTTATTGTTTCCATTCTCATAAAAATACTATTGTTCAATGATGCTATTATTGTATGATTTTCACTTGTTTCTCTGATCATCATTGTCATCACAAGGGAAAAGAACATAAAGCTACTGAACTGAAATCTTTCTTGTTCCTGCAAACTGCACAATTGTCAAAATCACCAGCTTTTTGTGCAAGCTAAACTGAATGCTCCTGTTAGAAATTCAATAACCAATTTCAAGTCAAGAAACTGTAGGAAATGCAGAGCAAAACCACGTAGAGGGTGCCTAGTGTTTACTGTTGCACATTTCTTATTTATTTATTTCCCTTTTTTGCAGATTCAGAAATTGAGCTTAGGAGGCAATAAACTTTGAGCTTCAAAGGCCTTTTGTTTTTCTATATTTTTGTTATAGTTTATGTAATACTTAAGATTTCATATAATTATTTGGTTGTAAGCAAGTAAGCACTTTAGTAGTATATTCATCTATGAACTAACACTGGTTGAGTCCAAAGGGTAAAAAGGATAGAGGCTCAGGCACTCTGTATCTAGTTATCATCAAATGTTAGTCAAGCCATAGCTAGTTATCATCAAATTTCAGTCAAGTCATGGCTAGTTATCATCAAATTTCAGTTAAGTCATAGCTAGTTGAATATCCCTAACCCTAATAGTTGAATCTAATCTACCCGGCCCTAACCCTAACAGTTGAAATAAGATATACCTTCTTGCAATTGGGTTTTCTCAATGTCGCTGGCCTTTTACTCTAGCGGTCAAAGAAGCCGTCTTCTTGAGCGACGACAGTAGTTCCTTTGTCCGTGCCTTTGCCCTGCCCGGTGTGGTCGGCGTCACCGCTCCTTTGGCTCGCTCGGCAGCAGGGGTCGCTAACGCCACTCCTTTTTCCTGCCCGGTATCGCCAACACCGCTCCTCTGCCCAGCGGCAGGGGTCACCGGCACCGCAGATCCGTTGCCCCACCTGGCGGCAGTGATCACCGGCGTCGCAGATCTGTTGCACCGCCCGATGGAACGGGTCCTTGACGTTGCGCCATTACCTTGATCGCCCGGTGGAACGGGTCCTCGACGCTGTGCCATTGCCTTTATCGCCCGGTGGAACGGGTCCTCGACGCCGCGCCATTGCCTCGATCGCCCGGTGGCGGTAGAGGACTCCCCCCACGCCTCCACGCCTTTAGGGCGAGATGCATCACCGAAGGCTTCACCTCCTCGTCAGAGTCGATGAGGTAGAGGATCATGCCTTCTACCGGGATCCAGTCGACACCGCCGCCGCCACCACCACTTGAGGGGGAGAACTGTCGTTCCTAAAATATTCAGGATTGAGATGGGGCTGGGGCCGGATCACGATCCATTCTTAGGCCACCCACCTGGTAGTACAGTACTACAGCTTCTTAGAGCCGAAGACACAATGAAAAACCAATCACTATATATCATGGTGATGGGTTTGCGGGTTCAGTGCATCCGGGATCATCCGAACCTAAAACCAAACCTAGCAGTGGTGTTTGGTTTGTTCATGATCCATCGCGAGGACATTCCACGCAACACTTTTGCAAAGCCAACGTCTAGGTGATTCTCAAGACGGGTCTATTCCGAGGAAGACAATGGATGAACTCATGCCAGATTGACTCTTGACGGACGAGATCGATCTATGAACCAAACACGCTGTAACATTCCAAATCCACAAAGGTTCGTGACGTCATGTGCTGTCGTGGACGCGCCATGTCTCCTAGCAGCCACAGTCTGCGGCATCCATATGCTCAACGTTTTCTAGATTTTTGCCTATCGGTTAGGTGATTCAAAGTCCAAAAAACTCAAGTATTCAATTGGCAAACCATACTCCCTCCGTCCCAAATAAGTGACGTTTTTTTTTTACTTTTAGATATCTTGTTTGACCGTTCATCTTATTCAAAAAATTAATAAATATTATCTATTTCATTATGACTTATTTTAACATTAGAGATACGTTAATAATGATTTATCTATTGATTTTTGCTATTTATGTGTTGACAGATTTTCTTTGTACTAAATCTGTCAGATTTTTGTACGTTTGATTGTGCTTTAAGATTTGTGCTACAATTGTCTACTAGGTCACATTTATAAAAAATCTGATAGATTTGGCCACATAAAAAAAATCTGTCGACAGATAACTAGACTCCCTCTTATTTATCTCATATAATTTGCAAAATAAATAAATAAATAAGACAAATGGTCAAACACGATATCTAAAAATAAAAAATATTATTTATTTTAGGACGGAGAGAGTATTTCATTGACTAAGTTAATTTAATATTAGTTGATAAATGCCACTCGTTCCAACTTCTGGCTAGCTCGCTAGGCAAGTGCATGCTTGCCTGCTTGGCATGCAAGGAACGCCGACTCCTCCTATGTGACTATGTCCATCCGTCCAGCCAGAGAGAAGTCAAAGAAAGGTTCCACCAATCCGTTCAGTACAGTTGCAATAAAAAAAAATCCGTTCAGTACGGTTGCTTGGAGATGAAGGCACAATGAAGAACGGATTGGTGATGTCGTGTGGTCGTTGACGCACCATATGTTTCCTAGTAGCCACAGTCCACAGGCCGCAACATCCATGCTCACCCGTTTGCCAGGTTTTTGCCTATGGTTGGGTGATGCAAATAAAGTCCAAAGAACTCAAGTATTCAATTGTCAAACCATATTTTATTGACTAAGGTCTTGTTTGATACATGTGTATCTACTTCAATCCACATGTATTGAGGTGATCCACTTAAACACATGTGGATTGAGATTAATACATGTGCATTCAAATAAGGCCTAACTTGATTTAATATTAGGTGAATACACTCGTCGCTTTGATAGTCAGCAGAGATGCTTTTACACCTTACTTATCAATAATTGACGGTATGATGTGTACTTCACCCATGAGGCATATGTTGAGTGTCCAACACTATTTTCTATAAGTATTCGAAGATGTTTTTTTAGAACGTGCATGTCACGTGTTTTTTTTTGAGATTTACACAGTACAACGTAGACGACCACACACGCACGCACACTCACCCCTATGAACACACGTACGCAAATCCTACCCCTATGAGCACCTCCGAAGGACTGAGCCGACAGATTTCGAGATTCACGAAGTCACCATAGGCGCCTCGCTATCGATAGGGACGTCGCCTATCACTGAAAGCATAGCGCCATTAAATCCTAGAATAAATCCAGGAAAATGTGAGCACCCATGCCAAGTCGAAGACTTGAACTCGGATGTGCAGGTTCCACCACAAGAAACCTAATCAACTGAGAGGGATAGTTTTTACAACACCATGTAAACCCCTGGCAAGATGCTGGTTTCGCATGATTACAGAGAGGACCTATCACTAATTGCAGTAAGGAATTGCAGCGTATTACATTTTTGATAGTTTAACGACCGGGTTGGAGCAGAGGTTCAGGCGGTAGCCCTTGCAATCAGCATTGACATGGCGTTGAAGCCAGCGGCAATCCATGATTCTCCCTCAGCAATGATCCGGCCGTTTGGGAGGTCCTGTCGAATGCCCCGTGTATCGACTCCAATAATACTATTGTCAAGTACCTTTAGGGACGAGGATCTCGGCAAGATATGCAGTTCTTGAAGAATGAAAAAAAAACCCGATCTACTTCTTTTTGGTATTTTAGACTAAATTCTTTTGTTCCTCGATGATTGTTGCGCTCTTTCTGACTTGTCTGGCAGTGTAGCAAAAAGTCGCAGAAGGTCGAGTCCTCTTGATCCACCCCAACGGAGTCTGAGCGCGAAACCCAGGATATGGAGATCAGGGTTGCTGTGATCTCCATACTCCTTTGGGGCACAGACAATGCGCCAAGCAACCTTGCATCTTCCCCCGGCCGCCGTTTCTGTTCCACACCACAAGAATGCCCGGCGGCGTCTGTCAATTTCATAGATGTAAGTATATGTATAAGTATGTAAGATCGCCAACGGAGCTATAGATCAAATCCCTAGATCGGGATTTGGACATCCATGGAAGCATCTCAACCTTAACAAATCAAATCCCAGATCTTAACATTCATGTCAATTTGTTTATCACATTGCAACTTTTAGTAGTCTCTACAAATACGATGTGTTTTGTTATCGCCGCTATTTACTCTCTCTATATTCTAAATTATAGTCTACTTTAGTTTTATCCTAAATCATTTTTTTTCTAATTTTAACAAGCTTTATATAGGAGAAATATATTAGTATTTGTAGTATTAAATTAGTTTTATTAAATCCTTCATAAAGGATCTTGGGTCTTGACGGGGCATTTCTTTAATTTATGTGTAAGTGTTTATATATATATATATATATATATATAGACACACACACAAAAAACTAAAAATTAGCGAAGTGAATCGTCCACGGGCGTGCGAAACCCACCCCGACTCCTTCACCCCCTGCGCGATTTTTACTGCAGCGATACGTGGGCCACACCAGCACCATCTGACGCCGCTCGCTCCTACGATTGCCTCTCGGAGTCTCGGACTCTCGGGCCGCCACCGCAACTACACCGCGCCCTCCTCCGCCACCTTGCCGCCGGCGCCATGACTGGCGCGGTAGTCAACGCGATGGGTCTCTGCGGCGGCACTGCCTCCGGCCCTCCGCATCCTGGCCCCACGCCGCAGGAGCCGCGGCCGGGCCTCGGCATCCCAGCCTCACGCCGCTGGAGCCGTGAGGATCCAAGCGGGGTACGAGTCGGTGCGAAAGGTGGGGCCGGTGACCATGACCGGCGTGCTGCTCGCGCTCCACGAGACGGAGGCCAAGCGGGAGGGGCGGATCCGGCTGCTACAACCCCTACGCCGTGCCCTCTGCCGCCGCCCCGCCACCGGCGCCATGAACAACGCCCCTCCCCTGTCCCTCGCACCAACGTGCGAAGATCCGGGCGCTCCCTCGCTCCCCCGCGCAAAGATCCCGGAGATCCCGGCTCTCCCTCGCTCCTCCACGCAAAGATCCCGGCCCCCAGGCCATCTCTTCGAGAAGGAGGTCGGCACTGGATGCTCAGCGCACGAGCCACGACGGACAAGAGGCGAGATCTATGGCGCGACGGCCTTCCAGCGCGGGATCCATGGCCCCTAGGCCATCTCTTCGAGAAGCAGGTCGGGCTCGAGCTACCACTGATGGAGGATGGCGGCAACAACAACTTCTACGACGATGAGGTTAGTTTTGTGTGCCATGGCCTCAGATCCGTTGGTTTCCAGCGGTGAGGTCTCATTCCATCTTCTCAAAGTCCAAGGGCTGCAGTTCGATTTGTTCTGATTTTTCTCTTTGGAGATCAATGGTCTAGAGACGCGCTCAAAAACAAAGTCCGGTAAAGAGCTAGCTGTTCTCAAGTAAATACAGTATTCTATTAAGCTCACGCCTTGATGGCTGGGTGCTCCATACAGTTTGGCAGACATCAGTGTAGGTAAAGAGCTAGCTGTTCTCCGGTACATCCATATATTAAAGTCAATCTCTTATTATTATTGTATTGCAATATTTCATAAGAGGCACTTCGTCGGTGTCCCTTAATGTGTAGATTATTACTAAAAAAATTGCCATTCTTAATGTCCTACCTTCCATGCAGTGTTCCCTCCAGAGGCACTTCGTCGGCTTTAGCCAGGGTAACATCTGTTTGAAAAGTTACAATGACAAGCTTCTGTGTCATCAGGCTTTCAGGGTCAGGTGTACACTTGTTGTCTGTTTATGCTAGACTATCTTTCCAGTTGAACACACAGTTCTACACTTCTACTTTAAAAAACATAATTTAATTCATACCATTTTAGCTTCATAGAATCGATGTAGTTATTGCTGGTTCTCTTTGTCTAAATCTTTACATTTTTGCACTACATATTCCAAAAACAATAAGTATTCATTTCAACTAACTTAACACTTACGACGGGTTTGGTTCCTTGCACTGTAATGTTAACGTAAATGGATTTAGTTCAAATCTCTCTCCCGCCGGTAACGTTGCCACCTTTATTTTATTTTCATTTGCGTTACGGAGGACAACCAAACAGTTCGTTAATGTCACATCTTAAGTATTACTCCTTATATCCTTTTATTGATACAAATTTGATATCTCTTTGTTCCTCATGATTTCTGCATAAAGAAATATAGGGGACTGATATCCCTTAAGGGTGCTAAAGATTTGTATCATCCAACCCCCATATACATTCCCCTGGATATTTTGTGCCTAAAAAAATATAGGGGACTGGTATTTTAGTTGCATCATATGTACCATCGATAATTATAGATTATATATCATCTAGACAGATTACAATACAAGTCCGTTGTTCCTAAAGAATGAGCTCAAGGATCTTAAGCAAGTTTGTGAGGTTTGTTTCTCATTATAATGTGACAGCTGACAAGACAATTTGTTACTCCCTCTGTTCCAAAATGACTAATAATTTGGAACGGTGGGAATAATTACTTTCTATATTTTTTGCCCTCCTGCATCAAGTAGTTATGGCTTTTCATGAAAATTAATAAGGTACTAATGAGAATAGAATATTTTCTGTTTACTTGTAGATTTAAAAAGAAGAAAATGGCTGACCTTCTAGATTTCCATTTTAATAAAATATTTTCTGTTTGTTTCAGTGATTCTTGCGTTCTGATTTTAATCTCACCATGTGATGAAGAATAGCACTCACAGAGAATTTTATCTTTGTTATTTAAAAAAGAATAGTGTTCTATGTACAGAATTTTGGAAAAGAGAAGAAAGAACTTATCTGAGAGTTTTGCAGATTGCTTCAACCATTGAACTCAATAGGTGAGCTTCCGAATCCTTACTTTACTAGGGAGAAAATCAATGATACATTCTTCATGTTCCTGTCTTGTGCTTTTGATAATTGTAACTAGCACTGATGATTAACTGCTGTTCATATCATAGTTGGCGCAATACACTCTTAACTATTTTGTCCCTCAGAGTGAATACGGAAGGGAATTGCCTCTATTTGTGGTATAAGAAACTACAGTGCAACTGATACTTAAGTGGCTATACTCGCACATTTTTTACATGGATCAGTGACAGATGGCTCAGTTTCTAAACTGGATGCTGAGAACATGCACAGAATTGAAACCTATCGATCAGATTGTTAAGTGATGCTGTTCTTTTATTGAACTGGGCAGCACATGAGGGCAGCAACGAAGTTCTAGGACTTGTGTGCGAGAAGCTCCTGTCAATTGTATACTTGTGTTGGTTGTGGCTTGGAAGCTGAGCACCAACTTTGGGAATGAAGTTTCTTGGCAGAGAACCTAATACACGGCTATATGATGTTGCATCAGCTATTTGTGCTTCTCAAGGAGAACTGTTGTTGTCCGTTGCTTGCTTGAAGGAGTCGAGTCAACAAGTGTTCGAAGGAGTCGAATCGACAACTGTCGGAAGAAGGAAGAAGTCTATGTCATGGTTACTGTGAGGCTATGCCAAAGGTGCCGCCATCGGAAGGCGCTGAAGCTGGACGTGTAGATCTTCCAGTGAGAGTGGTCCTCGGTCGCGAAATCGCTGAAGCTGGACGTGTAGATCTTCCAGTGAGAGTGCTCCTCGGTCGCGAAATCGTTGTTTTGTAAATCACATTGTAGCTCTCTTTGTATGGGTATGCGTGATTCGTTGATATTACTACTTGTCCGATCAACGCTTGTATATGTTGTTGTAACACTTCTTTCTTCTTAATGAAAAATGTGAAAGGTGACTTCATTCTAATAGATGCTTATTTCCTAATTACCTTGATATAGCTGCGACTGCACTGCGCAGGAACACACAGGAAGCTCTGCACTGTCTGAGATGCAATTTTTTATGGTTCTGGTGCACATATAGGATAAGAATCTTAAGTTTTAAGCTGGGTAGGACATGTACTAATTATGCACGGCAACTTACTATTAGTTTTTGTCAGATGTTTTTTTAGACCTGCTCCATACTCTATTCTTTATTATTAAGCTGATATAGATAAACACTGAGTTGATATAGGATTATTTTACACACATGCAACTTTGGCATATCATTTACCTATATCAAATATTAATCTCTGAAGACTCGTGTAATAAAGATGCTCCAAACATCGGGATTGCAGTATCTATTTTAGGTAACACACGCTTATATATATATATATATATATATATATATATATATATATATATATTCTACACCTACAAAGATGAACCTGTCGCCGATCTCTCCTGCTATCCACGATAGTAAAATTGATTTGCTTCGTTTGATCTGGCCTTCGACGCTCAGATTGCGAGCCCCGCATCACGCGCGCGGCGCATCATCTCCCGTGGGCCTGCCCATGTGGCCACGCGTGCCCACTCCCGGCTGCTCACGCGGCCATGCGTGGCCGCTCAGTCGCTCACGCTGTCACGAGGGGACTGCAGTTCAGACTTTCTCGGACATGCAGCGCATCTGCACATGCACTACTCCTCTATGCTACTCGGTGTATGTGGCTGTACGTAGCACATTCATTCTTATTTGCATTTGCATGCATGCATATTAAAGGTAAATTAATCCATGTGTTACTGTTTTTTATTTTTATTTACATGCATGTATATTAAAACGAAATTAATTCATGTGTTAATTCCTAAACCATGCACACAGTTGACACAAAAGAACATAGGCACATGCGACAGTTGATATTCTGGTACCGTTAAGTAGTTGTCAGTATTTATCTTTTTCTTTTCAGTTTTTTTCAGTATTAGGTATCTTTAAGTAGTAATCAATACTATCACTATTCTTTCTAGCATCTTTGAGTACATGTCAGTATTTTTGTATAAGTAATCTTTTATTAGTACCGTGACTTCAGTAGTCGTCAATATCATCTAGTATGTGTCGATATTTCTTATTTTTTATTTTAGTATTACACAGTGTTTTTATTCAGTACACGTTGATATATTGCTTCAGTATCTGCAAGTACAATCATTCAGTATTTCTTAGTATTGTCCTCTCTTTTTTTTTCCATGTGTGATAGTCTCATGTGTCCATTCTAGTACTATTATTAAGCAGTTGTCAGTATTTGTCTTTTCTTTCGGTAGGGCTCGGCGAGGCGGGAACCGGCCCTAAGCCTCGGGCGACTTAACAGCTGACACGCTATTAATGCTCTTGGTTGGGGGTGCCTAATATCGATACCCGACAGATGCCGATCTAGGGAGCTCTGCCCTTCTTTATATAGTCCAGGAGGCAAGAGTCCTAGTCGGTTACAATATGTAGAAGTCATAGTAGGATTACAAGGTAGTAATACTACTAGAATTACATATGGAGAGTCCTAGTCAGACTAAGTCTTCTCCCTTCCTTATGGGATACCCAGGGTACTATGTATCGACAAGTCCCCGAACAATGTATGGTTGAACTGTGGAACCCTCTTCTTGTTCCTCCGGATCTTGCCGAGTGAAAACAAGTGTTATCCGAGTGCTTTCTTGAGACAAAACCATGTAACGCTTCTTAAGATCTTCGAGTGGTGTGCACTTATGAAAAAAGTGCACCCAGTGAGTGTAGTCCCCGAGCCTCTTGCTGTTTGAAACAAAGAGTTAGGAGGGTCTTTTTTGCAAACTTCCCAGGAAAAATAAAAAACATTCCCTGAGGATATGTTTCCCACAGCCCCTGTGCCTATGTCCGAGTACTTGTAGTTGACACTAGGATCTGAAAACAATATACTCAGGGATGCAGCTAAGTAACCTCCTGGGACAATGATCAGTGATTGCCCATTGCCCGAGCCCCCGAGTGTAGCGTCAAAGTGAAGCTGAGATAGCCATGATACTGGTCGAGCTCCCGAGAGCTTGCTGCTGTGGCATCCGTGTAGATGGAAGAGCATGTGCGATTGAAAATCTGTATTAGCTTGCTAGCCTGTAGTCTTCTTGCATGATATTGGAGATCGGCCATAGCCTTTGTTGGTTTGCACGTGACCTTGCTTGCTTGTTGAGCCATTGTACGTGCATGAATACATGTAAATCCTGCTAGCTTGTATGGCTTCTTAGCGTGTACATGCGTCCTCCTGCTGGGTCTTTCATCCTTGAATCCAAGCCCCCGAGCGTAGTGTTGAAGTGAAGCCGAATAAACCATTATATTGACTGAGCGAGAAAGAGTCGGCACATGTGGAATCAAAGTAGATGGATATGCAGCCTGCTGTGTTGACATCAGGTTGTAGAAAACCTTGCACCAGCAGCGATGGAAACTATTTCCTTATGCTTGTCACGTACGTGTATAAGACTTAACATCTTGAATATCTTAGCCTGCTCAGAATTCTTCCTTCGTGAGTAACGCATCAGATTGCTTGTATGGCCTTGCAGCTTGGACGGTTATGGCAAAGAGTCGAGCAGTAGTAGGCCTACACACGTGCTTGCTTCATGCATACATATCCGAGTACACGTGCTCAAATCTTGTAGCTTGCATGTCGTCATTACGGGCTTGATTGGATCTTGGTAATTGACCGTTCATGCGTGTGATACATGCTTGTCCGATCTAATCTTCAGGTGGCGCCATGGATCCTGGTGTGTTCCAGCAGCGTGTCCGATGCTGAATTCGCACGGTTGTTGAGTGGTTCCTCGAATGGGCCGAGTAGTTTTCTGTCGTCTAGTGCCCATTCCAACAAGGTATATATGTCAGGTCCGAGTAGTCGGAAGGTGCGTCTCAAGTGTCGAGTACTGAGTACAGGAGACGACGGGACGCCGTAGATGCAGGTCTATTTGATCGGGAATCGCGGCGTGGTAGAATACTTCCAGCCAGCGCATAGGTGGCCTTGTATACATGCAAAGTCTGTGTTGATTGGGCCTCGGGCGAAGCTGCCGCCGTGTAGACAGATCATAGGCCTTCTCTGGCGTCTGGCTTGTCAAGGCGGACATGTACCCTGTGATCCAGTCGAACCGGTCACGCCCGATTCAGCACCAACTGGAAGTCACGAACTTAGCTTGTAGTCAATCTGGAGTTAGGCTCTTGCAGGAATTGTGCATTGCTGCCACCGTGACCTTGGTTCAGAGGAACGCCGCAAGCACACAACGCCACGGTCTTGTCCCCGAGCATTAGCTTAGAGCCCAAGTGGATAATCGTAATAACAAATCTTTGTCTCTATGTCACATTTGGCTGTAACTGATGTGCAGAGCGTTGATCGTCGTGTTTATGTGATCATCCACATTTTGATTGACTTAGGACGAGTTGATTTTTGGTGACCGCGTCCTGATTGACTTATAATCACGGGATAGGTGCGAGCATCGGCTTTGTTGCCGGTTTTCTCTCATCCAGGTTGTGCAAACAACTTGGATAGGGCGAGCTTTGGCTTACTTGCCGGTTTGCTCTCATCCAGGTTGTGAAAACAATTCAGAATAGGTCGAGTGTTGGCTTGTCAAGCCTGAAAAGACTTGGGATAAGGCAAGCTTAAGCTTGATTAGCTTTTTTACTCTCATCCGGGTCGTGTAACTCTGGGATAGGGCGAGCGCTATCTGTCTCTCATTCGCGCTGTGAAAAACAACTCGGGATAGGTTGAGTGTTGGCTTGTCAACCTTCTTACTCTCATCCAGGCCTGAAAAGACTTGGGATAGGGCGAGCTCAAGCTTGATCAGCTCTTTTGCTCTCATCCGGGTTGAATAACTTTGTGATAGGGTGAGCGCTATCTGGCTCTCATCCGCACTATGAAAACAACTCGGGATAGGTCGAGTGTTGGCTTGTCATCCTTCTTACTCTCATCCAAGCCTTAAAAGACTTGGGATAGGGCGAGCTCAAACTTGATCAGCTCTTTTGCTCTCATCCGGGTTGAATAACTCCGGGATAGGGCGAGTGTTGGCGTGATAGCCGTACTCTCATCCAGTGTTGTGAAAACAACCTGGGAAGGGGCGAGCGTCTTTGCTCTCATCCAGGTTGAAACACCCAAGATAGGGCGAGTGTTGGCTTGATAGCCGTACTCTCATCCGGTGTTGTGAAAACAACCCGAGAAGGGTCGAGCGTCTTTGCTCTCATCCAAGTTGAAAAACCCAAGATAGAGCGAGTGTTGGCGTGATAGCCGTACTCTCATCTGGTGTTGTGAAAACAACCCGGGGAGGGGTGAGCGTCTTTGCTCTCATCCGGATGATTGGTAAAAATCCCCCAGGCTTAAGACGATTATTAAATCATCTCAAAATTGTCTTCAACGCTTGCTGTAGTAGTTGGGTTGAACAGTACTCAGAATTGGAGAGTACTCGGCACCATCCGATAGTTCGAGCTTGGCGGTGCTTGGCAGCTGCTCATATGTGCATATGTGCATGCAAATAGCTTTGATTGCTAGCTTGCTTGCGTCATCTCGCTCATTTTCATGAGTTGGTGGTACGTTCATGCCTTGTATTCATGTATATGCATGCCTCCTCTTGTATGCTGTTGGCTCGTGTTGGAGTGGGACTTAGTCATCGAGGTAGAATCAGCAGTGCTGGATACGTGGAGACTTCAACGCTGATTTCCATAAATAGCTTGCGCGGCCGTATGGTCTTGTTGCTTGTTCTGCATGGATGCCGCCGTGCAGTGTTGTTGCCTTGTGTCCAGATTCTTACACCGGGTGCGTCCTTGTATGCAACTTGCATTAATATTCATAGTATTTGTCGTTGGCTTGTATGATCATACGTCTTCATTCGCTGAGCCTTCTAGTACTTGAACCCGTCAAGCACTCGGAAACCGTCTCAACTGGCGCATCGAGGTACTCGGAACCCGTCACAGACAAGTGCGTCGAGGTATTCAGAACCAGGGGCAAGTTGGTAGGAGCTGGGAGTTCAGGGGTTATCGTATCGGGTTGTTTGGAGCTGACAACTCCTCTACAAACACACCGGGTGCGACCTTCCCCTGTCCGATATGAGCTAGAGCAACGACCAGGATCTGAGTGGTTGGAGCTGGGAGTTCAGGGGTTATCGTACCGGGTTGTTTGACGAACACACCGGGTGCGACCTTCCCCCGTTCGATCCGAGCCTGAGCAACGACCAGGATCTGAGTGGTTGGAGTTGGGAGTTCAGGGGTTATCGCACCGGGTTGTTTGACAAACACACCGGGAGCGACCTTCCCCTGTCCGATCCGAGCCTGAACGACGACCAGAATCTGAGTGATTGAAACTGGGAGTTTAGGGGTTATCGCATCGGGTTGTTTGACAAACACACCGGGTGCAACCTTCCCCCGTCCGATCCGAGCTTGGCTTGATCTTGTGTGAAGGAGAGTCGGTCCACAGGCACTTGTGGACGAGCGCCTGTACATACGTGTATCTCATTGATAAAGTGGTGCACATGCCCACGTAAGTAACTTAGTCAGCTTTCATGTAGATGTACGCCCTCCTGTTTGTTGTTGTCTTGCATGTATCTTGGCTCTGTACGAGTATAGGATCCTCTCGTCGTTCGTGCTGGTCATTTGTTAGCTTGTAGTCGAATGCTCTATGAGGACGTATCGGAGTCGGGAGCCCGGCCGGAATCCTATCCGCCGGGTGCTGATCCGAGTAGTAGTCAATAATCTTCATGTCCGAGTTGCTACGGAGCCTGAGTAGCTAGTGTTGTATCCGAGTAGTTGGTCACCACGGCCGAGTAATTGGACACCGCAGCAGAGGGGTCAACCGCCATGGCCGAGTTGTCAGAATTGCTTTCCAAGTAGTTGGTCACTCTGGAGGACTCGTTCGAGTAGTTCTTGGCTGAGCCGAGTAGCATGGGAAAGCATCCGATTAGCTTGTACGAGTTTCTTCGTTGCTTGCTTGTTGGCTGATATGTAACCATGTACATCCTTGACTCTTGACCAGAATTGTTTCCTTGCGTCATCAGCATGTACAAGTAAGTCAAGCCGTAATATCTTGAATATTTTGGCTAGCTTGATGTCGTCCTGCTCTGTGTCCTACTCAGACTTAGCGTTGCCATGGACGAATCGGTACGGAGCCGAGTAGTCTTGTAGCCGATGCAAATATCCAGGAGTACCGTCACTGAGTACCCAGAAGTTATTGCCGAGCACCCAGAAGACGTCGTCGAGTTCCCGGAAGCTGTCGTCGAGCAACCGGAAGTCACCATCGAGTACCCGGAAGTCGTCGTCGAACATCCAGAAGTCGTCATGGAGTACCCGGAATCCATCGTCCAGGCCCGTAGATTGGCAGGAGCAAGGTGGGCAACTGTTCAGGGCCTCCAAAATTTAAGGGCCTCCAAATTTACAGCAAGTACTAATTAATAATAGCTAATATTTTAAATAGAATAAAATGTAGCATATCCAAAAGGGGCTTGCAAGTTGCGATTCCTGGTTTGTTAATTGGATCAACTCACCAACGTAAGGCCCAATGGCCATGACCACCTTTGGCAACTTAGCTTCCCTGGTCTGTTCATTTTTCTCCTTGCCATTTTGCTTACTTGTGCCACAGATACTGCTATGCTAGCTGCTAGGGTGCTTATTCTAAAAATAAAAAATAAAATAAACTGCTAGGGTGCTAGTTTATTACTTGAAGTATTACTTTTTACTCTTTTAGTATTAAGATTTGATCTGTTCTTAGTAGTGTAAGACCCATATAAATTTGAAGCTTTATAATTAAGTGAAAGTATGCTTTGATTTTTCTCGAATTTTAGGGTCCTATCATGTATTTTGTTCAGGGGCCTCCAAATCCTATGTACGGCCCTGCCATCGTCGAGTACCCAGAAGCCACGTCGAGTACCCGAGAGCCGTCGTCGAGTACCCGAAAGTTGTCGAGTACCCGGAAGTTGTCGTCGAGTACCCGGAAGCTGTTCCGACTTCAAGCGCGGAGCTGTAAGTAGTCGCGAGCATATGGTATGTCCGCGGAGGCACATAAATAACATCCGGAGATATATAAATATTAAAGAATATTTTAAAAAAATATTAATACTTGACTTAGATTGATTCATGGCCGATTGGCATGTGATCCTGGCGCTTTGAGGATTAGGAGCCCCCGAGCGTCAGCTTGTCCTTCGTGTCCGAATACCACGACCGAGTAGTTGGAAATTGCAGCGAGTACTCGGACGCCCGGCCGAGTAGTCGGAAACGTGTGCACTGAGTACTCGGTCCGCCAACAGGGTACTTGCATCTTCGATGACTTGCATGCCTTCATGGAGATATACATGTATACGCGAGTTGACCCTTTGTTCGCTAGATGGTTGGCCGTGCTGTAGATGTATGGCTTCAAGACTTGCTGTGGCGCGCGTTAGCATGCTTGACTTTGATGGATGCGTGCGTGCACACGTAACGTGTAAGTGCCTTAGCTTTCTGTAATTGGCTTCCATGTACATACGACCATACGCCTTCCTTATTTGCTTGTTGTTGATTGGAGGAAACGTCACACGACGACAGGACGCCGCCTAGCGTTGTATGCCTTGAAGTTGAAGGCGCCAGCGAATCGTGCGCGACAGGTTGATCTCCCACTCGGCGTCAGCCACGCTACTCTGTGAGGTGAAGTCGTCCAGGACTGGGAGTACATCGGAGTCGAACTCTGATTCGGCGAGAAGGAGTCGGAGTAGGTACCCGGACTGGACGTGGCACTTGAGCTGTAGCTGAGGCCGAGTTGTTGTGGACATCAACTGTATACGTGCATGCCGTATAGATGGTAACATGTACGCGTAATTTCCTCAATAGATTGCTTGTTTGTATCATGATGGATGGCGTCGGTTTGGACACGGCCTTGTTTTGCTTGATCGGGCCTGATGTCGCCGATGTCACCGTGGTTTCGGGCGTATAGCATGTCATGCATGCATGCACACGTATATGCAAGTATTATATTTAAATAACTTGCATACACGCTTCTTGCTTGCTCGTAATCAGAGCAGCGTCTTGATCTTGAAATTTGACTCGGAAATTCCAGTATTGATGCCGTGTTGGAGATGGAGGCGGTGTTGTAGTCCGACTTGTGCTCTGATCTTGATACTTGGGCTTTGGATCGGATCTGGTTCATGTCGCCGATGTCTCTATGGCCATATACGCTGGCTTTCTTTTCCTTATTGATCCCGACGGAGTCATAGACTTGGAGCTTTACGGATGCACGCAATTTGAACATGACGTATTCATCTTGACGATGATTAAGGGCTTCAGCACTTTGACAAGTAGACTCTTTACTCGTCGATACGCATGCGCCACGGTGGCTGAAGTCCTTGAATTCTTTCTTGCCGATTTGCTTCCTGGTATTAACCTTGGTCAAAAAAACTCAGGCAAGGAATCGAAGCTGGTTGTTTGAGACGTGAAGTCCCGTCGCAGGCTACTGAAAGATTGTCGTTGCCGTGATGTCGAGCCCGTTAGGTTGCTCACGCCATTGTGGAAAATCAAGTTACCACGAAAGGTGTTGATCTTGAGGTCCGTCGAGCTCTCGATTGCAGTTGCGCCGAAAGCCCCTACCTGGTGCGCCAGCTGTCGAGTTTTACCACCGATAGCTTATCACGGGGTACCGGGACAGTTGTTCAGATTTCAGCGGATGCGGAACTCAACAGTGAACTCAAGAGACAGTCGATTTATACTGGTTCGGACCCTCGACCGTGATCGAGTAATAGCTTTTACGTCCAGTCGGCGTTAGCCTTTTGCGTTGGATTGATTGGTATGCTGTGTTCTTAGATGCCGATCTAGGGAGCTCTGCCCTCCTTTATATAGTCCAGGAGGCAAGAGTCCTAATCGGTTACAATGTAGAAGTCCTAGTAGTACAATGTAGCAATACTACTAGAATTACATATGAAGAGTCCTAACCAGACTAAGTCTTCTCCCTTCCTTGCGGAGTACCTGGGGTACTATGTATCGACAAACACTCCCTATAATTCCATTATTAAAAGGTAGAATCTTCATTCTTGTTGGTTGTTCTTCTATTTTTGCCCAAAACATGCATGTTGTCGTTGATAGCTAAAATTTTATAGTATAAGTCCACACTAGGTCATTTCTCGGGCTGGTTCGCTACTGCAACCAGCTGAGCTATATTCAATTTACAAAACTAAATTATAATTGTTAGCTCTATCTTTTAGTATTTTTAGATCTAAAAATAATGGCCAGCGAGAACCTCCGGATAGAGGTAGCAGCAATCGAGGAAAATGGAGAGCGCCGAAGCAGCACTAGGATCATTCGCGTATGTCTGCGCATGAATACCTCCATTTTTCTAAACATGGATAGATTGGAAGTTAAGATAAAAAAAACCGTTGGGGTGAGATTTTTCTATCGTGCCAAAAGAATAAAATTGAGAGTGGGTTAAAGATTCTGAATTTTACGGAATTAAGGGTGTTGAGCTCCGCGCGAATGCGGACTGCTCATAGCTTCCTTGGTGCTTAATTAGAGCAACTCCGGGAGGCTAAACAGACTACCTATCCTACAATTAGACAGTGGAGGCAAAAAAAATGCACTCTAACAGACTGCCTATCGGACTACCCAACAAATTCTCCCTCCTACTACCTACTTTTGTTGAACCAACAAATCAGGCTACCTAAATTTTTCACGACAGTTTCCTCTACCAGTGCTACCCTATGCGTAGCGCCTCCCTCCTGATGCCAATCGCATCTCCACGAGCGGCGCCTCCAAGTCCCGACGGCGGTCGTATCTCTATCCTGGCTGGGCTGCCTCGTCCGCGCCGGCCGGTCACGCCTCCTCCCCGCCGGCTTCCTCCATGGCACGGGCGCCTCTACGCCGGCCCCGCTTCTTCCCCGCCTCCATGTCGCAGCAGCAGGCCACACCGACTGGATCCACAGCAGAGTCCTTCCCTGGCAACTCCCCTCGCCATGGAACCTTCTCTGGCAACTCCACCAGCAGCGGCTCGCTTCCGATTCTTCTCAGGCGACTCCCCAGGAGGTGGCCCGCTCCCAATCGCCGTCCTGATGGTCGAGTTCGTCGATGGTGACAAGGAAGAGGATGACACGTGGGTTCCACATGTCATGGACTTCTAGAATGAATTTAGGGGCCATGGTTTAGGTAGTGCTGCCGGAGTTGGAAGCAAAAAAAAAAAGATAGTATTAAAATGGATAGCTACATAAACAAGAAAATAGGTAGCCTGTTTTAGCAAGTACTGCTAGAGATGCTCTACTCACCCTTGTTCTCATCACTTGCTTCGTTTGCTCGAGACGACTACCATCACTGCTGGCTTAGTTCCCTCCTAGGACCTCGGCAAAGCAACAACGGTCCATGAGCAATGACGGATGTAAAGGTGGACTAGCAATATGTAATAATAAGAAGAACGATACGCCTACAGTCCACGTGAGCCTCTGCCACCACGTCGCCTGCCGCATCTCGTGCTCCTCGCCACAGCCGCACCTAGGGCCCCTCTCCTTCTTCCTCTCCGGTGTGTCTACTGGGAACAAGAAGGGGAGGGAGCCCATCCTTCTTTCTGCAGTTTTATATCTAGTTCCTTAGGGTTTAATCTAAATAAATCTTTCAACAAAATCATATGATTTTTGGTCGGGATCGTGATCTTGCGATGACTTCAGTGATTGCCACAATAAGATTACCATTGCAGGAGTTGATTTCATCAGCAGACGACCAATTGGTGGCCTTTATCTGCAAGGAGAGGGGTTTTCTGGGCGCTTCCAACGAGGACAGCTACTCTGGGTCATCGATCTCATCGTCGATGGTCACGAAGAGATCAAGGTTTGGAGGTGATAAATCTGCATCCTATGTTGTACCCGACGATGTAACTGCTGATATTCTTTCATCGATTCAGATGTGTTTTGGACTGGTTCTGAGGTGTTAGATATTGCGGCATATCTAATGTTTTATGGTTGGTCGTTGTATTTGGCATAAGGACTGCACTTTGGCTCTGATGTTCGAGGGAAACCATTGGAAAAGAAGACGATGGAAGAATCTGGATAGAATATTATGTATTTTTTATTTCAAATTTTTTATGTGTAATTTGGGGACATACTGTACCGAGTTTTAACATAGTCCCCCTTCCCTTTCGTAGGATCTCTGGTTAGCTTAGAGGAGCGGTGAATAGGCCTGTTAAAACAAAACTTGAGCAAACATCAAATTTCACCCGCGGCACTGTCACTCTAAGCCCACGGCACTGCCACGCTGCGGCACTATCGGGCCAAAACAGCGGCACTGCCACACCTGCAGACAACTTCATGGCACAGTTCAAAATCTAAGAATGAAAACTTAGATTGGAGAAATTATTGAGCTTCCTGCAGGTATATAGTTCACATATCGACAGCTAGAAGTGGTAGAAGTGGCACACACAAATAGATCGACCTCTAAACCTAGAAATCACCTCAACAACAATATGAAATGGAATAGAAGTAAATTAAGCACAAGGTGACACAAGTATTTATTCCATGGTTTAGCTCGCCACCAAGGCTCGTCTAAGTTCACGTTGTTGATGTTAGCCACTAAAGTTTAGGGCTTTGCAACCCTTCCTCGATCTCAAGTCAAGAGAGTTAACTCTTGAGATGAGGGGTGAGTTTACTAGCTTCAAGAGATGGTTACAAACCTCCCGGGACTGCCACACAAGTTGGCAAGCTCCAAGAGTAACAAACACAATCCACCGGCTAAAAACGCGAACCAAGTGCTCTTAGGCTTTGGGAATCAGTGGATCTGCTCTCTAATTGAGTTTTGGAGCCTTTTCTCTCAAGGATTGATGGGAAAACACAAAGGAATGCTGGGGAGCTCAAGGTCACCAATGGAGAAGAGAGTGAGCACTGTTCTATTCTGGTCAATCTGAATGAGCAGAGGTGGAAGAAGAGTCGTTGGAGGGGGAGTGTGAGAGGTATAAATACCCCTCAACTCCCAACGGTCAGTTAAGTCACGGCAATGCCACGACTCAACTACGGCAGTGCCGCACAGCGACAGTGCCTCTGCCGCACTAGGCCAGACAGTAAAGGTGAAAGCATTGAAAAACTGGCTGTCTTGGCTGAGCATATGAGGATGTATGTGTATAAGATTGAGCACTTAGTTGCAGGCTTTAGCAAGTTTATTATGTCCCCCTTTATAGTACGGCATTCCTATACTCAAATTCAAAATATAATAGAATTTAAACCTCCTTTGAGTTTGATGTTGTCACCATCTGTAATTGGGGGCTCCTCCATTTTGTATAACATCCTCGATTGTAAATTCCCTGCTTGTTATCTCGATAAATCTCATTAGTCCTCTAATTACGTTGTCATTATCACCAAAACCCACAATTAGGGCTTGATTGCACTTTCACCTTCGCCAAAAAAGGTGGAGTAGCAGATACTAAGGAGGACACCATGATTGCCTAATCTATCATGCATTGTTGAGAACGTTCATCCCAGGCATTTCTGGAAAGACGGCTAGAGCACCCTAGCTAAGAGTTTTTTGGTTCATAATAATCTACCACAATTTATATGGATTAGGAAAAAAATAATTTTGATAAAATTCTCTATTTAACACTGAAAAAGAATTGTGTAAAATTCTCTATTTAACACTGAAAAAGAATTGTGCTTTCTCAGTTGACACTAGAAATTTCAGTCTTCTCTATTTGACACTGATTTTAATACATGACTTATGTTGGGGGAAGCCCATACAGTATATGGACCAACTCCCCTTGAAGAGGCCCAATAGGGGTAGTGTAGTGATTTGTCAAATCCCCCCACTGAGGGGTCGCTTGTAAATTGTTGTTGCATATATATAGTGCCAAGAGCATGAGGGCAAGGGCCTCTCCCCCCTCCCACTCATTTGCAAACCCTAGCCACCGCCTCTTTCCTCTCTACTCTCCTTCTGAACCTGTTCAGGATCGCAATCCCAACAACTTAGTCGTTGAATAGTGGTGAATCTGATATTTCACCATTGGTTGCTTCTAGATTCTCCTTTTCAATCCTCGTCGCCATTATGTATTCATACTGGATAAGGAATTGCATTATTGAATCATGTGGGTGCACCATTTTATTGAGTAAAGCATTCATACTTTTCAGATCTCCCTGTTGTGCATGTAAAGTGGAAGAAGCATTTCCTAAAGTACGTGGGTGCCCACGTGGACTTAGTTGAAGACATGTTTTGGAAGTGTTCATTGACATGTATATTATACTTATCTATGTTGCGCCACAATGTTTCAAACTCTTTCGGTGTTTCAGTGAAGTTAATGCACTACCTAAAGCTCTAGCCTTGCTTCCCATTGTCATTGCCATTGTAGCACGTGTGTGGCCCAGCCCTTTCTCGCGAAATCTATTTCAGTAGAGCGTATGATGTCGAGGGCCCAAGGTAGAGCACTCAATGGACTAGGGTGGCCTCCATTTCATGCCTTGACTTAATGCACTTTCTTCATTTTGACCAGCTAGAATCGTTGCATGCGAGCACTCAAACTCTTTCCTTATCAGCTGCGTACTCACGCGGCTGGTTCTTGATGAGCGCAGCCTACCCTGATGCTAAAGCTAATCTTGAATGCATAATCATTGTACACTTTTCATGCTTCGTCTAATGTATCAAACTCCATTCCTTCATATGAAACCACCGGCTGTGAGCTTACAACATCCTCCTCTTCTTGGTACACCACCTCATCATCAATTATATCCACCTCAACATCCTCAAATGACTGATCTTTGTCTCATAAGACAAAATCGATCAAGATTAAGGCCAATAGAACCCTATGTTGCAAAGGTGTGCTCAGATTACACATGCAGTCAACAACACATTTTATTTTGAATAAAAAACAAATTCAGTTGCTTTTGAAACATAGGTAACCATATGTTAGTGCTTGAAGTTGCAGCAATATGATGTCCAATGCCGGTATTTCTCCCATCAATTGTGCCCTTCTGCACATTTCAGAGTGTTGCAATTTTGGTTTAGTTCACATTTTGTTACAGATGTGACACATTATCAGAAACTACAAAATAGGTGTATCATGGTACACATGCACCCAAAATTCTTGTTGCAATTCAATCTGGTTCGTGTTTCAGAAATAATGTAACACATGTTTCATGCTAAAACAGAGCATCTATTCATGGTATACACAAGCACCCAGAATTCTTGTTACAATTCATTCTGGTTCGTGTTGCAGAAGTAATGTAACACATGTTTCATGCTAAAACATAGCATCTAATGCAAAAGTATGGTTCCAAACAACTGATGTTCATAGATCTGCTGTTTGAAACAACACAATTCGAGGAAATTGCAACAATGTAGATGGGGTTATAGATGTGCATCTTACATGTTGTCTTGAAGAAGAAGTGTTCGTCGCTAGCACCTCCTTGCCCCTGGCCACCACTGCAACACGAGATTCCAATCTATTGTAGACACCGCTCAAGCCCTCCTTGCATCCCTCTAACCAGAGATCTGCCTCGCGGCCCGCAACAATCGGTGGGGAAGGACGCCCCGGGGGTAAATCAATGTTGTAGAGGAGATGAGACATTGGGGTACGGTGAGTGATGAGGCACGACAAAGATGGGGCATAGAGAGGAACCAGACACGGCGGGGAACGGGGCACCACGGGGGATGGCGGTGCAGCACGTGATGGAGGCGCGCGCGTTCTGCTGTTACACGGGGATAGGTGGAGGATAGGCACGCTACTTCTGTTACACTAGGAGCTGAGAGCGGTGCGGGATGGGGGCGCGTCCGGATAGGCACGACACGTTTTGAGATCAGACGTCGTATGGCTGGGAGCTGCGTCCGGCGTCCTGGGGCTGGACGTCCTAGCGCTAGCTGCTTCGTTATCCAAATCGTATCCGCCAAAACTTGCAATATGAATATTCGTATCCGTATTCGTTTCCAAAATAGATACTAAATAGATGTATCGAAATCCATCTTTTTATTATTTTCTATCCGGTTCCATATCCATATTTGAAAAAATGGATGTGTGAACAAAGAATATATAGGTGAAACTATTCAAAAAATAAAAATTATTCATGTGACTAATGACTAACTTATTGATCTTAATATTAATAATATGTAAAGTCACAAATAATAATAATATGTACCATCAAAACTATTTAAAAGTAATGACTAGTAATATTAATTTTATTATTAAAATGATATGTAAAAATATATATTTTATATAAATGATGATATTAATTTAATATGGTTAATTATGTTACTTTCAATTAACATGACAAATGGCGATATATAACATTTTTTTAAAATAATTAGCATTCATCTTTAAAAGATTATAAGCTATTTAAAAGTTATGTCTACGAATAATTAGCAGCATGTATTTATCTTAAATACTAATGATGCATACTTGATTAATAGGATTTTTTATTTATAATTCATAATGTACTTAATGATGTACTTTTATTATTGTCTACGAGGATATTCCTTAAATCAAATCTGTATATATGTCTGACAAAAATAAAAGGTAAAGACTTCATTTCCACTGTGCGTGCGTTTGGCAACGCGCACGCACGCTCCCCATCCATCCATGATCGACGGGCTCGGTTGCTTCTGCCTTTTCCACCCAACCTTGACGGCCTGGTCCACTAGTCATAGAGAGGGGGAGAGGTAACTGTTCAAATATTGGTATTCACGCTTTCTCTCTCTTCTCGACAGCAATCATCCGGACCCCTCTCGCTTCGTCTTCCTCCGACGGGATAGCGTCTGCGGCGACGAGGCGACTCCGGTGGCGATTGGAGCTATCCAGCGGCGAACCGGATCTAGGGGGAGCACGACGCTCATCAGGGTAAGTTGGATCCGCCTCTGACTGATTTGGATTTGATTTTGTCCCCCATCCAACTCAAGTTTCTTCCGTATTCGGGGGTGAGCATAGAGGTCGCCGTCAATTGATCTCCCGGATCCCTTCTCCTTCCCCGCTCCCTCCCCTATGCCCTCCCGGATCCCCTCATCCCCCTCTGATTCTCGCCGATTTTCGATGGATTTTGACCTAGGGTTTGTGCAGAGAAGGTGCTCGTGAGGAATCGAAGTTGGATTCGACCATGGCGCGGCGCATTTCAACAGTGTTGTCGGGTACATAGCGAGGGGGGGGGGCCTCACGGACGTTGTGCAAGGTGCGGTGCGGCTCAACGCTAGCTCGTCGGCCGCGTTCATCCCAGCGCGGTCGCGCTCATCACCGCCGGTCTGCTGCTCCAACCCACGGTCCCCTCCCTGGCGGTCCGCTGCAGTGCTGCTCCAGCGGGTCGATCCCCCTCCCCGTTGGTGTGGCTGGCCTCCTGCACCGGCCGCTCCCCTGCCTCCCCTGCTCAGCTGCAGGTAAGCAAGTTTTCCCGCCCTCCCCTGCTCGGTTGTTCCCTGTCTACTTTGCTCTGTCAGCCTGCTAGATGTTTACTGATTTATTTGGCAAAAAGGATCTCATTCAGTTCCATTTTGTGTTTGATTTGGTAACTGCAATATGTTTGTCCCGATTTTTGATTGACCATCTAAATGGCTGCTTCCAAAACTGCAAAGTAGTTTCAGAAATACTAGTCCATCCATTTTCAGTAAGCAGAGCTTGTTTTTGTCTATTTTTTGTGTTATGCGGGCCACCATGCACATGGTTGTCTTTGTTCTTTTTCAGATGACTGTCTGTGTGTTATGAGCAACTGTAGGTTCTGGTAGGTTATGATTTTCAGCCCATGTTATGGTTTAAAATTAGTAGTGTTGGTGAGGCGGTCAGGCGATTTGAAATGTTATTGGGTAGTGTAGATTTCGTGATGTTTGATTAACTATCTGGTCAGAAGTTTTGACGAGGAAATGGTACTTCAGCAGTCCTTCCCCTTTTGCTTTTTGGAGATGTGTATTTGGTGGGTTAACAGGATGGAAAGGGAAATCTCGTGGACCTGATCCAATCAAATAGTGCTGTGTTGTGACAGGTTGTGCATAGCAGCACCATTAGTTGAGATGGTGCATTGCTTGATTGATCATTTACTAGGCGAGTAGGGTGATGTTGACGGCTGATCTTTTTGATCTCTCTGTTTCTTGTGTTGTGTTAGCCATCTATGTTTTTTTTAGCAGGAGTAAGTGTGATTTACTGTTTGTGCGCCCTGACTTGGTGTTTGTTTTTTCTTGTGCGTGCATACACGGACTATGTATTAGGTTCTTCAGATTGTAGTTGTACATGCTTGGATAATTTCCTAGTGAGTATGGGACCCATCTAAACTGTTTTCTTAGTCATCAACTTCTATCTTGATTGGGAGGCCAAGACATTGTTAGTCTAGGTGATGATAATAATAGATAACTGATGGCCGTACTGTCCAGCCTGATTCTATCAATCTCATAAGGAACTTATTTGCTATTTTAGTGCTACTGTTTTTGCTTCATCTCAATTTTTGTTTGATGTAGATTTCTTTGAAGATAAACTGTTTTTCTGACTGTTCTGTCATATTTTTCGGAAATTAATTAGCTGCAAGAGATGTTTAGTTCAGAGGCCAAAACAAACCAAAACTAGTTTCACTTATGTGACTACATGTGCATTTGCTTAGTTACTGAACTCCATTGGTTATAGGCAACTAAACGTACTTTGATCAGGCAATATTGTGGCAAGGTCAAGGCAAATTAATGCAAATCATTAGGCAATTTTACATTAGGCAAATTAATGCATTGTACTGTTTTTTGACACCCCAGTTTGTACACTTAATTCAAAACAATAAAATAGCCTAATTCAAGGTACTAGATGTGTGTGATGTAATCAAGAAATTTTGCCTATATTTTTAGAGTTGACATGAGGCAGGGGTCAATGATAGATTTACCGACACCATCATGCTAGTATATTATCTAAGCATCCAGCATATGCTTGTGAGTTTGTGACACTTATGCTGTGTGTTTGCGCATTGCACTGTGGAGCAGTATAATCATTTGCGAGGATTTTTTTTCCAGGTTCTGTTTGGTCGATGCACAAGTGAGGCACTCAGTCCATCCTTTTCTGTATCTAACTTGTATATAAGCAGCTCCTGTTGGTTGAAGTGCAAGAGATCTCAGGTGGCTGTTGTTATCTTTCTTTTTATTTCTTCTCCAATGACTAACGACACGTTGTTCTGTTAGCAGTGCTATAATAGTTGCATGTATTTACCTCTGACCGTTCAATCCCTGTCTTTTGTTTAGCATCAGTGCTTTTTTGTGTTCTGCCTGTGCATTTGGTTTATTCTGCTAAGGTTGACAGGATTTGCACATATGGTTAAATCTGTAGGAGAAATTTTTTGTTTCGTATACGGAATGTTAATGTGAAATAGGTACAGAAAGTTCAATTATTTAGTCACAACAGCTCGATTGTTTTTCCTTGCTCCAATTCTTGTAACGTTGCTTTATTGGAACCTTCACTAATTTCTGTAGCATTCATGAAGGCAATCATTATTTTAATTTGAATTTCTTAGTGTGTTTTGATCTTGGTTGTGTGGCTACTAATTGGAACCTGCAATTTCTTATCGATCTGAACCTGTCACTTGTACTTTGAATGGCAGCCTACGGTGTACTTTTTTTGTCTGAACTGCTTTTTTGAAATTACTGAACTGCTTTTCTGAATCTATTCAATTGCCTTTCTGAAAATATTGAATTGCCTTTCTGAAATTATTGAACTTCTTTGTCGATCCTGTTGAGTTTTTACCTATGTTTATGCCAAATCAGGTGAACCCTTTCATCTAACATGGTCTCCTTTTTTTTAGGTGTTGCTTTGTGTTAGGCAATGGTTAGAGGTCAGCAACACGCTGCTTCTTCGTCTTCAGCAGTTCCTAAGGTATGTCCACCCAATCTGCCAGCTCCGTTTTTTTGTATGCACCTGTTTTTGACTTGCTGCTATTTTTCTAACTTTTTGCAATCCATCTTCTATTCCCAGCCTCGAAGACAACGGGCTTCCCCAGCGAGGCTTGTGAAGTTATACAAGGACTTGACTGAACCTCAGAGGAGAAAAATACGGTCGATAGGTTTTGGTGGTCTTCTGAAGATTGGTTCTCAGACCCTTCCTGCAGGCTTTGCAGACTGGTTGATGGGCGAGTGCTACGATGCCGATTCATCAGAGCTGGTGCTTCCTGGGAGGGGAAGGATTGCAGTTAATGCTCATTCAGTGTGTGATGCTTTGGGTCTTCCAAAAAATGGTGATGAGGTTAAATACGAGATAGATGTCGATGCTATCAACTTCATCCATGGGGAGTATGGTATTGATGAAGGGATCGCACCTAGTATTGACTCTATATTGGAAAGGTTGAAGCGGAATAGGACAGCCAATGATGATTTCCTAAGGTCATGGCTGATGATAGCAATTTCAACATTCTTGTGTCCTCTAACTGGCACAGCTATCAGCCCAAGGTGCTACCCTGCCATAGTGGATCTTTCTAAAGTCAAGAAGTTAAATTGGTGTCAGTTTGTCGTTGACCAGCTTAAAGTTGCTGCATCCAAAATAGGGAAAAGGAAATCTTTCAAGGGTTGTCTTCTTGTGCTTGTGGTAAGTTTATTTGCTTTTTTTTCTTCTATGTTGCAGTGTCTAGTGAGTGATGTGCTGCTGCAGCTAGCGCTTATGTTTCTACTTCTGCCTTTTTCTTTTCTTCTTATGTTTTTGATGCCTTCATTGGTTTTCATCTTTTTTTTTGCAGATTGTATATGTAGACTCGCTTCTGGTTGACAACGTTGTAATCCCTTCCACCACGCCTAGGGTTGCAGCATGGTCCAAGCAATTGTTGGATCAGGTCATCAAGCTGGACACCAAACCCGATGGCTCCTTTGGGAATCTCAAGGTATGTATCAAATAGCTCAATGTGGCTTCCCTTTTTTTGTCGCTAAAGTATCCCCATGTCCATATTTATAACTTTTTTTTGCCTGTACATGTTTATGTGTTCTGTTGAAAGGATCAAGCTATTGTACTCCACAGCTTTCTATGTTCCACCTGGACGATATAAGAAGATTCGTCTCCTCGAAAGTTCCCAGTGGCATATCAGATCAGGTTTTGTACATGGTCTATTTTCCTCTAATGATGTTATTATGACTACTACTAGAATGTGTTTGTGTTAAATGAAGTTTTTCCCTCTCTTTTTGCCTTTTTTTGCAGAAAAAGCAAACTCTCAACAATGCTGCTATCCAGTTCTGCTCTGGTTTCACAGAGCTTCTTGGCACATTTCTGGAACAAGTTTCTGAATGCGAAGCCCTTGCACCACAGCGTGTGGGCAGTACCAAGCGTCCAAGGGCAAGTTGTACTGAAGGTGAACCCTCCTCTGCACAGAGAGACAGCAGGCCAAAGTGTTCCAAATTGGAACAAGATGGACCTTCATGTGCACAAATGCAGACCAGGGCAATGAGAAGGACACATGCTGCCGAAGATGAATCTTTGGGTGAAACATATGAAGAGGATTTGCTTAGTGATGACAATGGAGAAGGCAATACTGATGAAGATTCTGAGGATGAAGATGAAGGTCATGATAGTGAATCTGATGATTAAGCTCATGACAGCGCATTTGATGATGATGGCATTGGCAATGGAAATGTGCCCCCTATTTTGGAGGATGATCTTGTGAATGAAGACAAAGGCAATGGAAACCAAGATGAGAATGGTTCTGCTGCTCTGGAAGAACCTAATTTGGATGCTACTGGAGCTGACAGCGAGGATCTTGTCACTCTGAATGTCCGTTTGGAAAGGATGCAAGCTTTGAAAGCTAAAGGGAAGGAGAAGGATACATCAACTTCTAGTGAACCTGAACCACTAGAGATTGTTCCTCGAGAACCTACAGTCAAGCCCAAATCCCATGCTCAAATAATGAAGGAAAAACTAAGGCTCCCCCCTCATGGTAACTTCACATCTTTGACACCTATTTTTTTTATGTCCTATCATACATGTTATTTTGTTTATTGCTTAGGCTGATAAAGAAAACCCAACACAGGTGACTCTCATGCTACAACAAGATCTCCTAGTACCACTAGTGCAACTTTTTTTTGTTTTTGTTTTGTTGCTGCCTTTTTTCTCTTTTTTTCTGCCTTATTTTTTGCTAGGTAGCAGCACCCTGCACACCACCTGCACGCTTTTTTTTTTCCTTCCACTGCTGGTACGAAACAGATAGCTAGCAGCGCCTAGTGTTGAGAGCACAATGGGTAGTTTCAGTCAGAGTTTAGGTGGCAGCCTCTATTATTCTCAGTACTGTAATTCTGCACAGAAGTAATTCTTCTTTGTAGTATCAAGTAGTTTTTTATATTTCTATTAGCATTTTTGCTATTTAGGTAAGGCAATTTTGATGTTGTGTTTTTTTTCGCAGACTTTCATGCTGTAGGGTGAGCTACATAAGCCAGAGATTGGTTGTGCCTTCTCGCGTCCAGATAACCATCTAGACCATCGTCATATGATAAGTTCATATCTTCACATGTATTTTTTAGGTTTCGTCATACATGTTTTTTTCTTCCTCGATGACATGCATTGATAATAACCAACCCAACATAGGTGATGTTCCTGTGCTTCCAATGATTGGAGATGGCACAGAACAAGTAGGACACTACTTTTTGCTTGTCCTGAACCTACGAAACGAAAGGTTCGAGGTGTTAGACTCAATGAGAAGTCTTGAAGATGAAGCTCTCTCCGATTGCTGTAACACCTTAATAGGGGCAATCAAACAAGTTTGGACCAAATATGAATATGAGGGAAAAAAGCCCATATCCCATTACGAGCTTGTCGATATTGGTGTTCCAATCCAGTCCAACAAGTAAGTAGTTTTCTGCTCAAACTAATATTACCGTTCAATATTGTTACCCTTTCTACATACTGTCAGTTTCTACACTTTTTTTCTTTATTCTTGCAGTCATGATTGCGGTTTCCATATGTTGATGCACGCTCAATATTGGGATGGACATTCAATGCAATATTTCAAGGAGAGCGACATTCCTAATATACGTAAGGTTCTACTGTACAAGTGGGTAACTCACAAAGAAAATGAAGTGAAGGACTGGAAAGACAAGCTGAATTTATAACAGGTAAAACCTTTAAACACTTTTTTTATAGTTTTTTTCCTACAATTATAGGATAGGCTAATACATGGACCCTAAGATTAGTACCACTCTACTAGTTTTAGCTAGTCAGTACCAGTCTAAGAACCAGGGGAGCACTACTTTTTTGTGTGTGTGAGGCAAGTTATTAGTCAGGCAATTTGTTAGTAATCTAGTAAGCAATTTAATATCGTTACTCAGACAATTTATTAGTATTCTGGTAGCAATTTAATATCATTGGTCAGGCAAGTTATTTAGTAGTGCCCTGGTAGCAATGAACTTAGTAAATAGGGAAAGGCTATGCACATTAACATTTGAGTATTTGACATATAACTGGTCTGCCAACACAAATCTTAACACAAACACATTCTTGTTCATTTCAATAACAATATTTCTTAGACAAACACATTAACTTAGGCTGATTTTTTTTTCAAAAACCCTTGAATTAAACTGTTTCTTGACTCCGAACTTCTCTTCTAGGCTTGTCCGAGCATCTCTGTGCATTGTGTTCATATGATTTGCAAACGCTGCACCTATTCTTCCGCTTTGCTTGACCATTCATCCCCTTTTTGGGCCTCTTCTCCTTCCTGCGCCCTTTGGCTTTTGACTTTGGGGGGTTTCCTACATTTGATGAACTTGGCCCCGCCACTACACCTGCAGGTTTGAAATTGAAATATAAGCAATTAAGAAATCAAGCACAGGCGTACTAGCATGAAGTAGACCATAATAGAGAGGCTAGTTTTGAAACCTGTTGTTCTCAGCGAAGATTGAGTTGGATCAATGGCACCTAGACCATTTTGCGCACCTTCTGTAGCACTAGTGTTTGCAGCACTAGGAATAGGTCCGCTAGTCTGTTGGTTATATGCTGCAGCCTGCCTATTTGCCATCTTCCTTTTCTTAATTTCTCCAAATTCAGATTGAATCTCCTTGATGTGCTTCTCCAAAACAGCATAGTTTTCATCACATGTACAGCCCTCAGCTGCCAGCGCTGCAAGCGCTGTGGATGCGTTGGTCAATCTCAAAGTTTTCTCGCTATTCAATGGCATCCCACGGGCTACAAGTTCCACCGGTGCAAGCACACTTTGGACCTGATCTGCATCACTACCAATGGCTTGCTGCGTCCACCTTTTAAGGATGTACCTTTCTGGTATCGATTTCACACCCATCCTAACCATAACCCTCATAATATGGCAACAAATGATCCCATCCCTGTCAAACTTGCTGCACTCACAGGAGTAGCTTTCTTCCTCTTTTATTGACGTAACAAGATAGTTTCTCTTTCCATACCCATAAACAAACTTGCTATTGGGCTCCACCCAATATTGGAACTGCCCTTCAGGCTTCATATCATATTCTGCAGTTTTCTCAAACTCTTTCGAGAACTTGTAGAACATGTTCTTTGTGTATAGAGTGGAAGCATGCTTCTCAAGGGGATGTCTTGACCATCGCCTTCGCTCATTCTCATCAGTCTGGAAGTCTTGACCATCCTGGACAACAAGGCACTTTTCTTGTATTTTCTGGTACTGCATTACAAATTGGAGCACGGACAAGTTCGGGTTCACGTACTTTTTGAGCAAAGCGTTGAACCCCTCGCTCCTTTGAGTGGACTGGAGGAAGGGGAAGAAGTTGTGCATGTGATAGGCTGGTACGAAACTCTGCCTGATGTGGTATAGGTGCTGGAAGTGCTCGTTATGCTCCAATCCATGCTTCTGGACCAAACTAGCCCACTTTGACTCAAATTCATCTGGATTTACTGTGTGGTTCAAGCACTCCACAAACTCCTCATTCAACTCTTCGTTTTTAGCAAGGATAGGACCTATCGTGCCCGAGAACTTGTCCATTATATGCCACCTGCAGTTCCTGTGTGTAGTATTTGGAAAAACGCTGCAAATGGCAGCTCTCATTGCAGGATCTTGATCGGTGATTATGTTCAGTGGTGCCTTCCCGCCCATCGCCTCCAGAAATGTTACAAACAACCATTCATAGGTCGCTGTCTTCTCATTCCTTATAAACGCACAGCCTAGCTGGAAAGTTTGGCAGTGCCTGTTGATTCCTATGAACGGTGTGCAAGACATCTCATATATGTTGATCATATATGTGGCATCAAATGAAACACAGTCGTTGTACGCCTCTTTGTATGCACGCCTTGCTGCTGAATCAACCCAAAACAGGTTCTCGACCTTGTGGTTCTCATCAAGCTTGATCTTGTAGAAGAAATCTGGGTCTTCTTCTTTCAAAGATTTGAAATAATCCAGAGTTTCTTGCATATCTTTGAACTTCTCTGTCTTTATGGATGGTGGAGCAAAAGTTCGAAACTTGCTTGCCCTCGTATGGCACTAGCTGTGCAGACCCATAGAACTCGCTCATCAGCTGCATGATCCGACCCGTGCTCAAGTTGCATCCGTGTAGCAAAACAATGAAATCATTTTCCTGACTTGGTATCCCTCTATGTGACCTTAGGAACTTTTTGAGGGAGGGCTTCACCACAAGATCGTGGTTGTGCTCAGCTAGAAAATAGATGACTTGCCATCTACAGCCAATCATTTTCACCACCATCCTCGCCTTGCAGTTTGTATATATCATTTTCTCCCTCTTTCTCTTCTTACATCCATCAAGTTTCTTCCTTTTCTCCCCTTGCCTGTCCTCTTCCTCATTTGCAGTATCCTCCTCCTCAGCTTCATCATTGTCAGAGTAGCAAGTGACAGCATCAGCAAACTGAGCAGCTCTCCTTTTCCTGCCAAAGCCTTCTTTATTGCACACAAACTGCACCTTCTGTATTTCTCTTGTTTTTGCAGATCGGTAGGATGTGTTTGTTCTAATCGAAAAACCGGTTCTCTTTGCATAAGAGTTGTAGTACTCTTTTGCTTCGTCCAATGATGCAAAAGACATGCCATTGTGTGGCATTTGGGGAGTAGACCACACCTCTTCTTCCTGTTCTGCTTCTTCATTTCCATCACCATCTAATGCAGCAACTACAGGATCAGCAGTAGAACCTTCATTCCTATCCTCTATCCTTGCCTGTTCAAATGACAATCTGATCTCAAAAACAGTAGGAACAACCTCTTCTGAAACTGCAGGAGCCACCTCTGCTAAACCAGCATGACCAACTTCAGAAACACTAGGCAAAACCTGTTGGTTCACATGCTATTCATCAGGCTGAGGAATTTCAGAAATTACAGGCACTTGAGTGCAGAAGATAGGGTTGTTGGTCACATAATCTAAATCAAATGCATCTAAGAAATCTTCATCAAAATCTGGTGGCGGCTTGTTAAGATCCATACCTGAGAACTGCATGCAAAACAGTAATTATAAGTGTGTGATACTATATTATGACAGTGTATGCAACTTAGTTAAACCAGTTAGGCAATAGTACTATACTTAATTAGACAAAAAAGGCCACCAACTTATGCAGTTTTTTTTGTTCAGTATATGCTATCAGCTTTTTATTCAATACATGCTATTCGTTTTTTTTTGTTCAGTACATGATATCAGCTTTGTATCTCTTTTACTCAGTTTTTTTCAACTATATACTTTATTACTTCTATTTTAATTGCAGGTGTTAGGCCATCAAGCATCAAAATGAACATGTGCAGCAGCTAATACAAGAAAGTTTAATGCATAGGAGTAACCATGTGAAGCAGCTAACACAAGAAGCTTTTTAATGCAGCAAGATATATATATGTATGAGTGGTGCATACAACATATTCCCATGTTAAGTAGGAGTGGTTCATACAACATATATCCATGTTATCTATCTAGTAGTAAGATGTGCAATAAGAACATTAGTCAGTGACATGTCCAAGTTATGAATCAGATATGCTTATGTAGTAGGAACTGCAATACTATAGAATTGCTTATGCAACAGAACCTTATTGCTTATGCAAAACAACTGAATTGCTCAAAAGATCTTAATTGATGTTTTTGTCAGTTTTTACGTCTGAATCTGCTTCTAGTAACAGATCTGATATCGGGTGATGCAAAAGAACAAAATTGCTTTTTGTAGTAACAGATCTGCTTGGTTCCCTTTTTTTGTCAACATTGTGTAATTGTGGTGTCTGAGATGATAGTACTGTAGATGAATTAGTATCGTACCTGCTGTTTTTTTGGATGAATCTGTCCTGCCTTTTTTTGGATCGCCTGGCTGGCCGATGATGGCGGCGGGCGTCTTGTGAAACCCCTCTGTTTTTGCGTGCTAGAAAGGGAAAAGCAAAATAGGGTTAGAGGTGAAGAAGCTTCTAGGTTGGGGGGCGTGGGCCTGGCATCTGATGGGCCTTTGCCCAGGAAGCGCGCGAAGCGCACGCGCCGCAGCGGTCCTTCTTCTCGCGCGCGCGCCGTACCTCCCACGCGCCGGAATGGAAAGAGCAGTACAATATTTTTCTATATTTGGGTTGTGCGTGCCGAAAGGCTAACGCACGCGCGTGCGTGCAATAGCCGCCTCCAAAAGAAAATACCTGCAAAAAATATAATAAAACCACAGCCGATGTGTTCTAGTTCTACGGTTCTACCCGTAGTACTTCGTAGCAAGGAGGCAAACTACAGCCGCAGCGAACACCTGTGCATATATTCGATCCGTTTCAACCTGCTACTGTATCTCGCTTCGTTCCGGTGAAGTCTCTCGCGACGTGTGGACACCTGTGCTGCCAGGCCCAGGCTTTTCCAACTTCCAGCTAGCTCGCTAGGCTAGCGCTAGTGCATGCTTTGCCTGACAGGAAAACCAATCACCAACTGTCCAAATCCACACGCATGGTTTCGTGATGTCGTGTGGTCGTCGACGACAGCCTGTTCGCTTGGCGGAAAATAAGTGGCGGTCACCAGAATCAGAATGGCTGGATAGAATCTCTGAAAGCAACGCTGTAGACGCTCGCCCTGGGCGACCCCCCATCCCCGCCGCCACCGGCGGCGCCGGCCCTGGCGCCCGCCACCGCCGCCCCCACCCACTCCCTCTCCCCCACCTCCTCTTCTCCCCTCACCGGGCCCCCTGCTCCCGCTCCCGAGACCTCCGCTCCCGATCTGGCCCCGGCCACTTGGTCGCCTGGGCGGCTTCTCCGGCGGCGGCGGTGATTCCGGCCGGCGGGGTGCCGCCAGGACCGGATCCGGCGAACCACCTCACCCACACGCCGCCTGAGGGCACTCACAGGGCCAGGCGTGTTGATGGGCTGGCCACCGCCCGAACCCTAGGCGGCGGCGCCCGGTCTGCTCTGCCACCGCCGGCACTGCTGGCGACGCCGGCCACCGCCCTCTCCTCGACGCCCTCCACCTCTTCCTCCCTCCCAACGCCGGGGATTGCACGGCCTCCCACTCCGGACCCCGTGCCGGCAGCGCCACAGGCTGCCGCCGGAGCCCTTCCTCCCCGGGCCGCCTCCCCACCGCCTGGACCTTCGGTGGGCTGCACCGTAGCTCCGCTGCCACGCCGTCCACTGACCGCGACCGTGGTGGACGAGTCGGTCGTCGTTGAGGACGGCCCGGTTGACGAGGACAGAGATGAGGCCGCGGACGCCACCACTGCCTTCCCTGGCGTGGCCACGCCCCCGCGGGCTGGGGTGCCATCGACGCACCCGCCGACAACGGGCTCCACGTTATCGCCGTCCGCGAACCCGTTCTACCCTTCCTTGGGGGGATGCCCGAAGCACCGCCGTTGGGCGGATGATGACGACGACGAGTCGGACGGTGAACGGCCCCCAACTTACGTGGAGGTAGTTCTTCGCCCGGCTGCTCGGGGGCGCCGGGGCGGTGCGGATGCAGGGCAGTGGCCGGCACGGCAGCGTAGGAGGCGTAGCCGTCCGCGCCCTCGGTTGGTGCACGGCCTGCCTACCCGCCCTGTCGAGGGCCGGGCACCCGTCCGGCAACGCCTCGGGTCGCGACGGCGGGTCTCTGCCCCCAACGACGACGGTTGGAGGGAGATTCTGCCACGTCAGGAGGCGGGACCTGCTTCAACGTCGGTTGAGGCTCACCACGGCTCCGGTCACCGCGGGCGAACTCAGAAGATCCCCCCGCAGTTTCGCGGCAGATGTTTCAACTACCTCTCCCTCTCGCGTCGCGTCGCGACTTGCCGGGTGCCTAGGCGGTGTCTGCGCTGCCGAGGCCTCGGCCACGTCGCAAGGGATTGTGGCCGGACCAAGGCAACGACGGTTGGCAGGCGCCGACTTCGCCACGCATGCGCCGACCGTCGACCATCCTCCCAGCCAACGCCCCCCGGTGATATGCCATCCGAGGGGGGGACCGCGATGGGGGCCACGCGGGGCGTCCACGCCACGCATCGTCGCCGGAGAAGACGTCGGTGCAGCGGTGGTACGCCGTCAGCGGAGATCGTCAAGGCATCCACCGCCGACGATGCCTTTGCTTCTACTGCCCTGCGCTTCGTCCTCGGGCCTGACCCTCTAGCGGATGCGCTCGGTGCGCGCTCTGATCCCCTGGATCTACCTGTCTCGGTCGACCCGATGATGGATGAGCTCGCCGCCGTGCTCGTCACCCGGTCAGCAACCGCACCACCGGGCTGCCGGTCTCCGGAGGGCCACACCTCGCTGTGGGAACCTACGTCGACGACTCCTCAGTGCACGGCGGAGTCGCCTCCCTCATCTCTCGTGCGGGGCGCGCCAGCGTCCGCTGCGGCGCCTTCGGAGCAGTTCCCGCCTTCTCCGGGGGACGCACCGGTAGCTCAAGCTTCGTTGGGGGCCCTACGACAGCTTCCCAGTGCACGGCGGACCCTCCGGCGTCGCCGGTGCCGGGTGCGCCTTTGGCACCTTTGGCGGGCACCACGACGCTGTCGGAGGACGAGTCGCCTTCCCTTTCTCCCGGGGAGGCGGCCCGACGGCTAGCCAGGTTCACTGAGGTGGTCCGGGTGGCGAGGCCACCCCCCCTTATCAGTTCTCCCCCCAGGCAAAAGGCAGCGTCCAGGCGGACCCCGCCCAAGAGGAGCAGGCGGCTTGCCGCTCAGCGGATGGACCACATCCCGGCGTCCAAACGCGGCGAAGTGCTCCTTATGAGGAAGATGGGGTTCCTGGAACCTTCAGCACCGCCCTCCTCTGCGGCTAAGCACTCGTACGAGTCCTTCGAGGCCGACATTTCGGACGCAGACGCTGAGGCGCTCGACGCGATCTTCCCAGCTTGTAGGGGGAGGTTGCGGTGAACGAGTGTTCTAGGTTGATCCTATTGGATCCCAAGGTTGTTATTTTCAAAATGTAGCTCTTCATGGATCTGGTCGGGCCGGGCACGGCCACTCTTGTAATTTTCGAACTTCTATCTTCCTAATACAAAGATACGCACACTCGTGCGTATTCGCGAAAAAAATTTATTGTAAGAGAAAAACACTGTTGGCTGGCTGAAAATAAGCGGCTAAAAGCTCAAGCGAACTGGCTGATGCAGCCACAGGCTGATGTCTCCTAGTAGCCACAGGCTGCAGCATCAATGCTCACCCATTTGCTAGGTTTTTGCCTATGGGTTGGGTGATGCAAAGCCCAAAGAACTCAAATATTCAATTGACAACCCTATTTTATTGACTAAGTTAATTTAATACTCATCGCTTTGATAGTCAGCAGAGATGCTTTTACACCTTAGTTATCAAAAACTGATGGTATGATGTGTACTTCACCACTGAGTCATATGTGTAGTGTCCAACTCTATTTTCTATAAGTATTCATAGATGTGAGTATATATGTATAAGTACGTGAGTGTTTATGTTTGTACTATATTTAAAAAGCATTTATAGCTTCGCAAAAAAATAAAAAGCACTTTATAGATGATTTGATGCTAAAGCCTAGAAAAAGTAAAAAAATGACAGTATTCACAGTTGACAATAATTCATGACTAATGGATCTCAATTCAATGTAAATTGGTTTCTTATTCCTCCCAACTACCACTGTTTTCCTGGTTTCTCCAGATTTCCACCTGCTGCCTATGGCCACACACTAACCATTCTATTTTTAGTAAATCCATCCCGGAGCTTGTTTATTGGCGGGCTTCCCCATTGGGGATGGTGACGCAATCACATCCCGCCTCCTTTTGCTGGTCTGATAGTCCTAGAGACTTTTTTTCTATCCATGGAAATCTTTCAACCTGGCATCTCCAGTAGGCTACCTAAACCCACTATATATCCTATATTTAGGTAGTGAAAGTAAAAAAAAACTCACTCCAACAGGCTACCTATCAGACTACCTACTTTTGTTGACCCATCAAATTCTCCCCTCCAGTACCTACATCTGTTGGGCCAACAAACCAGACTACCTATTTCTCCCACCCCCACGCGCCTTTCTCTCCGTGCTCGCACGCACGCGCTCGTCCGTCTCCGGCACTGCAACTCCCCCCCTGTACGCGTCGGCAGCGCTCCTCCCCACAGGCGGCGAGCGGCTCTCGCCGGTGGCGCTACTCCACCGCAGGCAGACCTCACCGGCGGGATCCTCCCTCCCCTGCCCGACGCCGCCGGCCCCTGCTCCCTCCAGCGTCCACGACGACGCCCGAAGCCCCTGCTCCCTCCGGCGTCCACAACGGCAGCCGCGTGCAGCCGCAGCCCCTCCCCAGCCCTCCCCGGCACCGCCTGCCCCTTCTCCCTCCGACGGCCGCCGCAACCCCTCCCCTGCTTCCTTCGACGGTAGCCGCAGCCCCTCTCCTGCTCCCTCCAACGGTGGCCAAGGCGGATCCGGCCTCCACGACAGCGGTTGCGCCTCCATCGGCCCTGCTCCCCTCCTCCGGTGACAGCTGCATCTGTGGAGAAGAAGACATAAGAGAATGACATGCGGGGGGCTCGTCTGTCATTCTCTACTAGGATGAGTTTGGGTAGTCTGATTTAGGTAGTACTGCTAGAGTCGGGAGTAAAATTTGGGTAGTAAAAGAATAGGTGGCTACCTAAACAGACATTTAGGTAGTATGATTTAGATAGTACTGCTGGAGATGCTCCAATCAAATCCTCATATCTTAACATTGACGTCAATTTGTTTATCACATTGCAACTTTTAGTAGTCTCTCTGGATACCTGCAGATACGATGTGTTTTATCCTAAGGCCCTGTTTGGATTGGAGCTGCTAAACTTTAGCTAGCTAAACCGGTTACTAAATTTTAGCCACTCCTGTTTAGTTTGGTGGACTAAAAGCATCTTTTAGTCCCTTTTAGTCAGGGTGTTTAGGTTCAAAGGGACTAAAAGGTGAGGCAGTCTGGGCTTTTAGTCCATTTAGCAACCCCTTGATGATTAATGACTAAATGTCCATTTAGTCCTGGTGTTTAGATAAAAATAGACTAAAAAGGACTAACCTTTAGCCGACGCTTCCGGGCTCTAATCAGCGGCGACAAGCCGAGCGCCTGCACCCTCGCACCAAAACTAATGCGCATATATAGCGCCCCGCACTAGGCCGTGGCTGGGGGGCACTGAACCTGTTCTTTGTTTGTGCACTCCACAAGCGCGCGCACACAGAGATTTCACATTTCAGCACGCGAGCAAGCTGAGCTTCATGGACGCGACGGCTAGCAGAGCCGGTGATCAGAATGGCAGAGACGGGGAGGAGAAGAAGGATGTGGCCCCGGCGAAGAAGGTGTCGCTTGGCATGTTCAGGTACGCGGACTGCCTGGACGTGCTGCTGATGGTGGTGGGCACGGTGGCGGCCGTGGGCAACGGCGTGGCGGGGCCCCTCGTCACCGTCCTCTTCGGCAAGGTCATCGACTCCTTCGGCGACAGCACCACGCAGAGCATCCTCCGCAGCGTCAGCAAGGTGAGTGCACCTTTGCTCTGCAGAGGTCGATGATAAACTGGCCGCGGCCTGGAGTCACCCGTCAGACTGAACCGCCATTTTTTTTCCCTGTTCGCTTTGCTAAAAAACCATGGCTGAAAGTACTGTTCGCTGATTTGTTGTCAGAGAAAAAACACTGTTTTGTTTACTGAAATAGTACGGACAAGCGAACAGGGCCAATTTATTTTGAAAAGGCCATTGGAGAACACAACAGCCAAATCTAACAGTAGTTTTTCTTCAGGTTGTTCTGGATTTCGTATATTTGGGCATCGGAGCAGTTGTCTCATTCCTTCGTAAGTGGGGTTTACCTCTGTTTTCGGATTCACCCAAAGCTGTGCCACTGAAACTATGAATGTGGGGAAATGAATGCTGCATGGAAAGAGTAGTCATCATATGAATAATAGAACAGTAAGAATTATTCATATGAGCTACTCTCTCCATTCCAAATTGCAAGACGTTTTGGCTTTTTACGTACATGTCTTTTCCTATGCACCTAGATACCCACTGTATCATGTATCTAAAAAACTAAAATATCTTCTGAACGGAGGGAGTATATAACATTTGTAAATGAAACTGAACTTTACAACATTCAAATATCATCATGCTTATGATATTTTCAGTCTCAAAAAGAATTTGCTGCACGTCCCTTCAACTATCTTTTTTTTAGAATCTGCTTCTACACAGTTGAATTAAAAGGCTCAATTTTCGCTTGTCCCAGAGGTGTCATGTTGGACAATGGCAGGACAAAGGCAGTCAGCCCGAATCCGTTCCTTATACCTTAATGCAGTCCTGAGACAAGACATTGCATTCTTCGATACAGAGTTGACAACAGGCCAAGCAGTTTCTAGGATGTCCAGCGATACCCTTGTGATCCAGGATGCCCTTGGAGAGAAGGTATTACATGATATCTATTTTCCCATCACATATTGCAAACAAAAATGCCCAGACCTGCAAAGGCATGAGATGCAGCAGGCAATTTTATTATGTATGTTACATTTTTAGCAAAAATGGACGAAGGACATTAGTTTTTGTTGTGTTAGCTAACAGTCTATTTTCATACTCTGCATCAAGTCTCACAAAAAAAGTCTCACCTTGTGCTACCAATGCTTCTATTCATGAATAAATTAACTCATCATTTACAGGCAGGAAAGCTTGTACAACTCTCTTCTACCTTTTTTGGTGGTTTTGTAATAGCATTCACAAGAGGCTGGCTCCTCACCCTTGTTATGCTAACATCACTACCACTAATTGCTATCGCCGGTGCAGTTTCTGCTCAGTTTCTAACAAAGGTTTCCAGCAAGAAACTGACATCCTACGGAGATGCTGGGGACTTAGTTGAACATACCATCGGGGCTATACGAACAGTGAGTCCAAATTATTCCAACCACTTCAAAGTATATCAGTTACTTTCCAAGAAACTAAGTTAGTAAGTTGTCTTGTTTTAATAGGTAGTTTCCTTCAACGGAGAGAACAAAGCCATTGCAATGTACAAAAAATTCATAAAGAAGGCATACAAGACTGATATTTTGGAAGGCCTTATCAATGGTTTTGGCATGGGATCTGTCTTCTGCATCTTGTTCTCTAGCTATGGCCTAGCTTTTTGGCACGGTGGAAAGCTAATTGCTGACAAAGGCTACACTGGTGGGAAAATTATCACAGTTTTGTTCGCAGTGTTAACCGGCGCAACGTGAGTTTCTGAAACCCTAACATAAAGAACACAAACGACTAGATCTGTACTTAATTCTTCACGAAAAATTCTACTTTCATGATATCCTCAGGAATGCACACATACCGAGATACATTTAATTTAAGTTAATCATTGTATATTGTATAATAAGCCATGAACATTCCACAATTAAATTATTGCAACAGTTCTTTAGGTAATGCAACACCCTCTGTTTCTGCAATTGCGGAGGGTCAATCTGCAGCATACAGATTGTTTGAAACAATTGAGAGGAAGCCAGTGATAGATTCAGGTGATACCAGTGGTGTGGTTTTACAAGATATGAAGGGTGATGTTGAACTAAAAGATGTTCACTTTCGCTACCCTGCAAGACCTGATCAATTGATATTAGATGGATTGTCATTGCAAGTAGCCAGTGGGACCACAGTGGCCATAGTTGGAGAAAGTGGAAGTGGCAAGTCAACTGTCATCAGCCTAGTTGAACGATTCTACGATCCACAGGCTGGTGAAGTTTTGATTGACGGCATTAATATCAAAAATCTAAGGCTTAGTTGGATGAGAGAGAAGATCGGTCTCGTCAGTCAAGAACCATTGCTCTTCATGACCTCCATTTTTTTTGACCGAAAAAAAACTGTAGGGGAGATCCCCACAGTGAGGACTTTTCAATTAATTTTAAAAGGGGAGTACAAGAACCATTGCTCTTCATGACCTCCATTAAAGATAACATAATGTATGGTAAAGAAGACGCAACACTTGAAGAAATCAAGAGAGCAGCTGAGCTTGCAAATGCAGCAAATTTCGTCGATAAGTTACCAAATGTATGGGACACTTTTTTATGAATATTTGCAATAATTTCTTGACACTTTAAGTTATGGTAATAGGCAGCTAACGATGTTTTCATGGCATACCAGGGATATGATACATTGGTTGGGCAACGTGGTGCACAGCTTTCTGGAGGACAAAAGCAAAGAATTGCAATTGCAAGAGCCATCCTTAAAGATCCAAAAATACTATTGCTTGATGAAGCAACAAGTGCACTGGACGTGGAATCTGAGCGGATAGTTCAAGAGGCACTGAATATGATAATGGTGGAAAGGACCACACTCGTTGTCGCTCATCGTCTGAGCACCGTAAGGAATGTTGACTGCATAACTGTCGTTCGACATGGGAAAATAGTTGAACAAGGTTTGATTCTTGTAATTACTATTTTTCCTCTGAACATCTCCTTTCTCAATTTCAGATAATTCATTTGTCTTACAAACATATTATATATACAGGTCCTCATGATGCACTGGTGAAGGATCCTAATGGGGCTTACTCCCAGCTTATAAGGTTAAAAGAGACTCGTGCCGATGGAAGGAATAAAATAGCAGACTCTGGGGTGTCAGATTCTAGATCAAAAAGCGCCAGTTTGTCACTTAGACGGTCAATCAATAAAGATTCTTTTGGTAATAGCAACAGATATTCCTTCAAGAACCCCTTAGGATTGTCAGTTGAGTTGCATGAAGATCAGATCACATGTGAACAGAAAACAGAAGAGCTCTCTGATGCTGTGGTGCTTAAGAAAGCACCAATTGGGCGTCTTTTTAAGCTTAATGTGCCAGAAGTGCCAATTCTTCTGTTAGGCTCTATAGCAGCAACAGTGCATGGAGTTATTTTCCCATTATTCGGTATATTAATGTCTGGTGTTATAAAATCGTTCTATGAACCACCAGATAAGCTCAGAAAGGATACTAGCTTTTGGGCATTGATATCTGTCGTTTTGGGAGTTGCAAGTTTGATTTCAATTCCAGCAGAATATTTTTTGTTCGCGGTTGCTGGAGGAAAGCTTATAGAGCGTATTCGTACTTTATCATTTCAAAGCATTGTGCGCCAAGAAGTCGCTTGGTTTGATAATGCCTCAAATTCCAGGTATTTTAACATTTGATTTTTATTCTTATCTTTTCTAAGCATATATAGTCTACACCAATACTAATGTTTATCAATTACAGTGGGGCACTTGGTACAAGGCTCTCAGTTGATGCATTATGTCCGGCGTTTAGCAGGAGATAACTTGGCCCTTATAGTGCAGTCTATAGCTTCATTAACAACTGGATTTGTCATAGCTTTCGCGGCAGACTGGAGGCTTGCACTGATCATCACAAGTGTGATTCCTTTGGTGGGTGCACAGGGTTATGCTCAAGTGAAGTTCTTGAAGGGGTTTAGTGAAGATGCTAAGGTGATGAATGACAACTGTAGAAATAATTTTCTGTTTTATCGAGTATTATATTTCCTAATGATACTTGAGTTGCCTATCATGACAATGTGATCTTATTATGCAGGAGATGTATGAAGATGCAAGTCAAGTTGCAACAGATGCTGTCGGTAGTATCAGAACTGTAGCATCTTTCTGTGCTGAGAAAAGAGTAGTCACAACATACAATGAGAAATGTGAAGCTCTTAGGAAGCAGGGAATTCGAAGTGGAATTGTTGGAGGACTTGGCTATGGCTTCTCGTTCTTAATTTTGTATTTCACGTATGGCCTTTGTTTCTATGTTGGTGCACAGTTTGTACGTCAAGAAAAAACTACATTCCCAGATGTTTTTAGGGTAAAAATTCTACTAATTTCAAGTCATCATTTGGCACAATAAATATTGCTATTATCAATTATTCACACACTGATGATGTTTTCCAGGTTTTCTTTGCCTTGGTTTTGGCAGCTGTTGGGGTTTCACAGGCGAGTGCACTGGCCTCAGATGCAACCAAGGCAAGGGATTCAGCTATTTCCATTTTCAGTATTCTGGATAGGAAGTCAAAAATTGACTCAAGCAGTGACGATGGGATGACACTGGAGAATGTCACTGGCAACATCAATTTCAATAATGTCAGTTTCAAATACCCTTCACGTCCTGATGTCCAGATATTCAGTGGCTTTACCTTGCAGATTTCTTCCGGAAAGGTATAGTTGAACTTGCAACCACTCATAGTCCCCTGTTCATTTCCTTGCAGTAGTATTGCCCCAAATAATTTGATGCAATCTATCTAGTTCTAGTGACGTAATATATGCAACTTTCAGGTTCCTTATTTCACACCTAGCGTTACCCCAGCATTGGAACAGTTGTAATGCAATATTTTCCTTCCTTTTGCAGACAGTGGCACTTGTTGGAGAGAGCGGTAGTGGCAAGTCCACAATAATTGCTTTACTGGAGCGTTTCTATGATCCTGATTCCGGTAGAATTTCACTAGATGGCGTTGAAATTAAGAGCCTAAAAGTAAGCTGGCTAAGGGATCAAATGGGGCTAGTAGGCCAGGAGCCACTGCTGTTCAATGACACAATTCGTGCCAACATAGCATATGGGAAACATGGTGATGTAACAGAGGAAGAGGTCATGGCTGTAGCCAAGGCAGCCAATGCCCATGAGTTCATATCAAGCCTGCCTGAAGGATATGACACTGTGGTAGGCGAGAAAGGAATTCAGCTGTCTGGTGGGCAGAAACAACGGGTAGCTATTGCAAGGGCCATAATCAAGGATCCTAAGATACTACTCCTTGATGAGGCAACCAGTGCCCTTGATGCTGAATCAGAGCGCATTGTTCAAGACGCATTGGACCGAGTCATGGTCAGCCGCACCACCATTGTGGTAGCACACCGCCTCTCCACGATCAAAGGGGCTGACATGATTGCAGTCCTCAAGGAAGGCAAGGTTGTAGAGAAGGGAAGGCATGAAGCACTAATGCGCATCAAGGGTGGAGCCTATGCTTCACTAGTAGAGCTCCGCTCAAAATCTGAATAGAATGATGTATCTTTATATCGTTTGTGCATTTATACAAGTAATCCTATTTGGTCAGAATCCAATTGTTCCTAATTTTAGAGGATTTTAGAAGTCGAAACGAAAATTATGTGGTAGGTGAAGGGACCATATTCAAATGCATAAGTGAATAATAAACCATAAAAATATAAAAGCGAGCCTCAACAGTATATATTCTCTACTGAACTCAAATGCAAAACCGCATTGCTACAGTGAGGACTAGATGCACAGGATTAAAAAAACACACTAAATCCAGGCAATGATTTACTAAACCAGAAGATCAGGATAGCACTAACCGGATGCAGGCATATATAGCTGCTATATTCGCCTACAGATCTTCCGCGCGGTCGTGCTGCCGCCGCCCCTCCGCTGTCGGCCGAGCTAGCATGCAGCACCGCCGGTCATGTCCTCCCTCCTTTTTTTTTTTTAAGAGGAAAAAATCTATTTTTCCTCCCCCAACTTTTACCAAAGTCCGTTTTTCCTCCCTCAACTTCAAAACCGGACAAACCACCTCCCTCAACTTTTCAAACCGTGCATTTTACCTCCCTCGAGCGGTTTCGAAGGCGGTTTTACTACAGTAAACAGAGGTATGGTACAGTAAATGGTGGTTGCTACAGTGTCCGCGTTTTTGCTTTTTTTATTTTATTTTGGCTGAATCTTTGAAAAATCATAGTAAATCACCGAAAAATCATAAAATAAAAAATCCAATTTTGTTGCACTCCACATGAGTAGATCTACACAGTGAACATATAATATGATATGTTTTAGTACAAAGTTTTTGCTATGCAGGTTTTATCTTTTTCTTTTTTATTTATTTGGTTGAATCTTTGAAAAATCATAGTAAATCACAAAAAAATCATAAAATAGAAAATCCAATTTTGTTGGACTCCACATGAGTAGATCTACATAGTAAATATATAATATGGTATTCTTTAGTTCAAAAAAATAATTATAGAAGCTACAGCTATGAATTATTGCAATTAATTACAGAAAAGCATAGATCTAAAGCTACAACAAAAATTTTGTACTAAAGCATACCATATTATATGTTCACTATATAGATATGCTCATGTGGAGTCTAACAAAATTAGATTTTTTATTTTATGATTTTTCTGTAATTTACTATGATTTTTCAAAGATTCAGCCGAAATAAATAAAAAAGAAAAAGATATGGTAAAATGCCTTCGAAACCGCTCGAGGGAGGTAAAATGCACGGTTTGAAAAGTTGAGGAAGGTGGTTAGTCCGGTTTTGAAGTTGAGGGAGGAAAAATGGACTTTGGTGAAAGTTGAAGAGAAAAAGTAGACTTTTTTTTTTTTTTAGAGATCGCCGGTCACCTTTCCTTCTCTCGTCTTTGTTTGGCCATTTGGGCTTGGGCCTCTTCTGGCCTTCTGGGCCGTAAGCCCGTAACCTGCCAAGTACGATGGAGGCGGAGAATGAGGTCCTCGTCGGCGGCGATGGGCCCGCGCTTGATGTCCGGCCTGAGGTAGTTCATCCATCGGAGCCTGCAGTTCTTGCCGCAGCGCCGCAGCCCCGCGCGCCGCGGTAGCGTGCGCCACCGGCCCCTCCCCCTCCTTCGCCACGGCCCGCGCCAGTAGCTCGTCCTCCTCCTCCTCCTCCGTCCACGGTCCACGCCCCCTGCTTGAGCGTCCTCATCACCCCCGCGACCGCGCCGGCCGGCTCCCGCGTCATGATCCCTCCTGCCTGCTCGTGTGGCTACTACTACTAGCCGAGAGAGCCTGGCAAGCTGCCCAGCTGCTCGATCGCTCGCGTAGCCAAGCCATGCTAAGCTGCGGCCTGTTCAGACGGCCCATGACCACCTCGTCACAACGACACTTACTCGCTAATCCCTTGGGCCCAGCCTAGCCGGCCGGACCAACAGTGTCCAGGCGAGGAAACGCCGTTGGCGAGAGGACCGCCAAGTCGTAATTCGTATCCTTTCCTAGTACGGTACTTCCAGGCTTTTCCAACTTGCAGCTAGAGCTTTGCTATTGCTAGGTTAGTGCATGCTTGGCATGCAAGGAACGCCCACTGCTCTGCTCCTGTCCATCCATCCGTCCAGCCAGAGAGAACAGACAAGTCAAAGAAAGGCTCCGCCAACCCGTCCCCCGTTCTTGGATTTTGGGGATTTCTCCACTGGGGGGTAGTCAAAGGTTGACAAGTACTACCAGTCTACCGCTTGGTACTCCAGGACAGCTTCTTGGAGATGAAGGCACACTGGCACAGTGAAAACCAATCACCAACAGTCCAAACCCACATGATTCGTGATGTCGTTGACGCATCATGTCTCCTGGTAGCCACACGCCACAGCCCACAGGCTGCAGCACCTATGCTCACCATTTGCTAGGGCCACGTTTAGATTGCAAATATTTTAAACCCGATGAATAGTACCACTTTCGTCTTATTTGATAAATATTGTCCGATCGTAGACCAACTAGGCTCAAAAGATTCATCTCGTAATTGGTTATTTTTTTACCTACATTTACTACTTCATGCATGGGTCCAAAGATTGATGTGATGGAGAGAGAGTGAAAAAATTCTAACTTTTGGGTGTATCTAAACAAGGCCTAGGTTTTCGCCTAAAGATCGGGTGATGCGAATGCCGAAGAACTCAAGGCCTTGTTTAGATTGCAGGTTTTTTCACTCTCTCTCCGTCACATCGAATCTTTAGACACATGCATGGAACAATAAAGATAGATAAAAAAATAACTAATTACACAGTTTGGTTATAAATTACGAGACGAATCTTTTGAGCCTAGTTAGTCCATGATTAGACAATAATTGTCAAATACAAACGAAAGTGCTACAGTGTCAAATTTCACTCTCTCTCCTCAATCTAAACAAGGCCCAAGTATTCAATTGATGACAAACCATATTTTCTTGCCTATCCCTATATGGCCACACTAGGCATTATTTATATTCTACTTCTGTAAATCCATCCTCGATCTCGAGTCATCCCCATTTGGGACAGCGGCGCCATCACATCTCGCCTCCTTTCCTAAGGACCTTTTTCTATCCACGGAAACCTCTCAACCTTAACAAATCAAATCCCCAGATATTAACATTGATGCCAATTTGTTTATCACATTGCAACTTGATAGCCTCTACGGATAGTTGCAAATACAATATTTACTCACTCTATTCCAAATTACAGATTACTTTAGTTTTTTATAGTATCATATTAGTTTTTACTTATCTGTAAGCGTTAATGTGACTTAGGATGAAACTAAAGTAAACTATAATTTTAAACGGAGGGAGTACCTTCTTGCATGGGATTTGCACATGCTGGATCCCCCTAAGTCTCATGAATCTCTTTTGTTGAAAATATGTTTTCCATGACTTTTCGTTTTTTTTTTCAAAAAGCTATAGGTTATTACAATGTTATCAAGAGATCTTCTTGAAGAAACTTTCTACTTTTTTTTTCCAAAATCTTCCACACAGCTTACACACATAACTTTTTCTATGTTCAACTTTTTCAAAAAAAAAATGTATCTGTCTAAACTAAGTTTCAGTACTAGTCATTTAATTAAGCTTGTAAAAAAATGTTTTCAGCACATGTTGATCATCTAATCTTGAATAGCTTTTCATGGCTTCAGGCCTTGTTTAGATCCAAAAACTTTTCACCCAAAACTATCACATCGAATCTTGAGGCACATGCATGGAGTATTAAATATAGACGAAATAAAAAACCAATTGTACAATTTGCGTGTAAATTGCGAGACGAACGTTTTGAGCCTAATGAGTCCGTGATTTGACACTAAAGTGCTATAGTAACAAATGTGCTAATGACTGATTAATTAGGCTTAATAAATTCGTCTCGTGGTTTCCAGTCAAGCTATGTAATTAGTTTTTTTATTAGTATCAAAAACCCTTCTGACATCGCACGGAATATCCTATGTGACATTTTCATCAAAAACTTTTCGCATCTAAACAAGGCCTCATTCATCTTAAAAAAACAGGAGGAGCGGGGGGTGGAGTATGCATATTATAGAGAAAAAGGGAGAAATAAATTGGATAGCAAATGATGATAGGCCAATTTGGTTAGTTGGGATGGTCGTAGTGGACAATTTGACAGAACTTCTCTTGTTTCTGGTAATTTCCTGAGAAGTGATTTTGTAACTGATATAATGATTCTCTATTATTCTCCGAGATGAACTTTATTTTTGAAAGAAAGAATATGCACGGGTGGGTGACCAGCTCTTAATCCATTATTTTAATTTCACATAATCAGCCTAGATTCAGTTCTCTTCTATATACAAAAAAAAATGTTCAGCGTAATTCCTGTAAAATCAGAATGGGAATTGCGATGTGGTTGTAACAGGAAATCCCATCTAATATTAGCTTTGTAATTGTACTACCACAAGTCAGCAGGTCGGTAAACCCCGACGGCCCGACAACCGACATGCAACGCTGCACCTTCTCGGAAGAGAGGGCGCGTCGGTAAGATGTGGATGATCGCATAACTTCACCGTAAGTCCGTACCTAATATATGTTCCCAATGAACTCTGCAAATAAAGTTTCTACGACAGTGCCTTTGTCTAAGCTGACTCCGACCATGTATACAAACAAAGAAAGTATCATGAGTTCATGACAAAAAGGAAGCAACAAGTTATTACCTGAGCCCATGGTTTACAATTTCGGCGAAATATCGCCGAAATTTCCGAAATATCGTCTTTTTCACTGAAGTCCGAAAAAAATTTATATCGTCAAAATTTTTCGGTTAAATTCATCTTCCACTCTAAAATTACACCAAACCACACTAAAATGACCCTCTATATCTTCTAGTCTTATCAAAGCCCTAAATTTCTTCAAATTTATTTAATTTTCTCACTCACACATCCAATGGCACTAGCATATGCAGCACGCCCACCGTTAGCCCGCTGTATTACCGCGGTGATATAATGTGATGTTATATAAATTTGTGATGGATGATGGATTAGAGTTTTTCTAGTGAAACGATGCAAATTTTTTTTAAAAAAATAAATTTGAATTTATTTAGATTTGACCGATATTTCCGAAATTTCACATTAGTCGCTGGGACCGAAATTTTTTTCTTACCAGTATTGTAAACCTTGCCCGAGCCTTTAATTACTCTTCGGAAGTGAGAAGAATAAATAAAGCATATATATGTTGTACCACACGTCAGCTGAAATACCAAATAGTCCGAAACCGCAGAAGAAAGAAGCACGATTCTAGTTTGCAGCTTGCGCCTGTGTTGTGGAATTGATACTGATGCTTCTCGCAAAACAAACCGCACCTTGCCTATGCCTGTTGCCTGACCTGTATGACCGGTATCTGTTTTTCCTCCGTCGCTATCTATCCGTGATCGATGATCGTTCCGGGTCGCTTCCGGGCTCTAATCAGCGGCGACAAGTCGAGCGCCTGCACCCTCGCACCAAAACTAATGCGCTTATATAGCGCCCCCCACTAGGCCGTGGCTGGGGGGCACTGAACCTGTGCATTATTTGTGGGTGTACTCCACAAGCACACACAAATTCCAGCACGCACCAGCAAGCTGAGCTTCATGGACGCGACGGGTAGCAGAGCCGGTGGCAGCGGCGGTGATCAGAATGGCAAAGAAAATGAGGAGGACAAGAAGCAGGGGGCAGCGCCGGCCAAGAAGGTGTCGCTGCTCGGCATGTTCAGGTACGCGGACCGCCTGGACTTGCTGCTGATGGCGGTGGGCACGGTAGGGGCCCTGGCCAACGGCGTGGCGGAGCCCCTCATGACCGTCCTCTTCGGCAACGTCATCGACTCCTTCGGCGACAGCACCTCACAGGACATCGTCCGCAGCGTGAGAAAGGTGAGTGCACCGAGGAATATATGATAGACAGGCCGCGGCCGCCCAGGAGCCACGCTTCAGCATCGTCGTCTGCCAGTAGTCGCTTCCCACCAGCCCAATTTTAACAGTAGTTTCTCTTCCTTCAGGTTGTTCTGGATTTCGTATATTTGGGCATAGGAGCAGCTGTTGTCTCATTTCTTCGTAAGTCGAATTTTACACTCTTTTCGGATTCAATCCAATCGAAGCTGTGGTGAAGAAATGATACAGAAAAAAATAGTCATATGAAACTGTATGACATAAAAATTACTCGTATGAACATATAGCATTCGTCAACCAAACTAACCTTTACGACATCTATCAAATACCATCATGCTTAGTTGGGAAAAATCATATATATCATCATGCTTTACGCCATTTGCAGTCTCAAAAGGAATTTGCTGCATATTCTTCCTCCACCTATTTCTTTGCTACAATCTACTTCTGCTTGTACAGTTGAATTAAAAGGCTCAGCTTTTCACTTGTCCCAGAGGTGTCATGTTGGACGATGGCAGGAGAAAGGCAGTCGGCTCGAATCCGTTCTTTATACCTTAATGCGGTCTTGAGGCAAGATATTGCATTCTTCGACACAGAATTGACAACAGGCCAAGCAGTTTCTAGGATGTCCAGTGACACCCTCGTGATTCAGGATGCTCTTGGCGAGAAGGTATTACATTTGTTTTTTTTTTCCCTATAGCATATTGCAAACACAAGTGCATAGAGACCTGCAAAAACACGAGAGAATGCAAACATTATTGTTATTTATTTTACCTTTTTAGCAAAATGGATGATTGCCATTAGTTTTTCTTTTGTGCTAGCTAACTGTAATATTTTCATACTCTCTGCATCCAGTCTCACTATCATCTTGTGCTGCTGCCGCAAAGCGGTCTCACTAAATTATTATCATTTACAGGCGGGAAAGCTTATACAACTCTCATCTGCCTTTTTTGGTGGTTTTATAATAGCATTCACAAAAGGCTGGCTCCTCACCCTCGTCATGCTAACATCACTACCACTAATTGCAATTGCCGGTGTAGTTTCTGCTCAGTTTCTAACAAATATTTCTAGCAAGAAACTGGCATCTTATGGAGATGCTGGGGACACTGTTGAACAGACTATCGGAGCTATAAGAACAGTGAGTTCAAATTATATCAATTTTTTCTCGAACACGAAGGAGAACTGCACATCAATATATTAAGATAGAACGAACGATCTGATTACAAGCTAATGAGTTAGTAAGCTATCTTGTTTCAATATGCAGGTAGTTTCCTTTAACGGAGAGAACAAAGCCGTTGCAATGTACAAAAATTTAATAAAGAAGGCATACAGGACTGATATTTTGGAAGGCCTGATCAATGGTTTTGGCATGGGATCTGTCTTTTGCATCTTGTTCTCTAGCTATGGCCTAGCTTTCTGGTATGGCGGAAAGTTAATCGCTGACAAAGGCTATACTGGTGGGAAGATCATCACAGTTTTGTTCGCTGTGTTAACTGGTGCAATGTGAGTTTCTGAAAAACATTTGGAACACGAAAATGCACAGTTTAAGCACTCTGTACTTGTACAGTTGTACTTAATTCTATTCTATCTGCACAATTCTACCTTCATGATATCACCTAGATTCCTCAAAAAAGCGCATACATGCAGGGCATGACACCTGAGCAGTACTTATGCAACTATTACTTCATATTGAGAAACAAATAAATTTAACTTTTATCGCACATCGTACAATAATGTCCTGAACATGCTACAATTCAATTCTTTGCAACAGGTCTTTAGGCAATGCAACACCCTCTGTTTCTTCAATTGCTCAGGGTCAATCTGCAGCGTACAGATTGTTTGAAACGATTGAGAGGAAGCCAGAGATAGATTCAGGTGATACCAGTGGTGTTGTTTTAGAAGATATGAAGGGTGATGTTGAACTAAAAGACGTCCACTTTCGCTACCCTGCAAGACCTGATCAACTGATATTACATGGATTATCATTGCAAGTAGCCAGTGGGACCACAATGGCCATAGTTGGAGAGAGTGGAAGTGGCAAATCAACTGTCATCAGCCTAGTTGAACGATTCTATGATCCACATGATGGTGAAGTTTTGATAGATGGCATTAACATCAAGAATCTAAGGCTTAGTTGGCTTAGAGAGAAGATCAGTCTGGTCAGTCAAGAACCAATGCTCTTCATGACCTCCATTAAAGATAACATAATGTATGGTAAAGGAGACGCGACAATTGAAGAGGTCAAGAGGGCAGCTGAGCTTGCAAATGCAGCAAACTTCATCGATAAGTTGCCCGATGTATGGAAGAATCTTTTTTGAATATTTCCAATAGTTTCTTGACACTTTATGCTGATAAGGAGCTAACAACATTTTCTTGACAAACCAGGGCTATGATACAATGGTTGGACCGCGTGGTGCACAGCTTTCCGGAGGACAAAAGCAAAGGATTGCAATCGCAGGAGCCATCCTTAAAGATCCAAAAATACTTTTGCTCGATGAAGCAACAAGTGCATTGGATGTGGAATCTGAGCGGATAGTTCAGGAGGCACTGAATAGGATAATGGTGGAAAGGACCACGCTTGTTGTTGCTCATCGTTTGAGCACCGTAAGGAATGTTGACTGCATAACAGTACTTCGTCAAGGGAAAATAGTTGAACAAGGTCTGAATCTCTTATATGTCTTTTTTTTCTTCTTTCTGGAATATTTCCCTTGTCAAGCTGCCGTAATCCAATTTGTCCCACAAACATAAATTTTATATACAGGCCCTCATGATGTATTGGTGAAGGATGCCAATGGGGCATACTCTCAGCTTATTAGGCTACAAGAAACTCGTGCTGATGAAAGGCGTAAAACAGCAGACTCTGGGGTGCCAGATTCCAGATCAAAAAGCACCAGTTTGTCACTTAGACGGTCAATGAATAAAGATTCTTTTGGTAACAGCAACAGATATTCCTTCAAGAATCCCTTAGGATTATCAGTTGAGTTACATGAGAATCGGATCATAGGCGGAGAGGAAACAGAAGGGCTCTCTGATGTTGTGGTGCTAAAGAAAGCACCAATTGGACGACTTTTTAAGCTTAACATGCCAGAAGTGCCAGTTCTTCTGTTAGGCTCCATAGCAGCATCAGTGCATGGTGTCGTTTTCCCATTGTTTGGTATATTAATGTCTGGTATTATAAAATCATTTTATGAACCACCAGATAAAATGCGAAAGGATACTAGCTTTTGGGCACTGATATCTGTTGTTCTGGGCATTACATGTTTGATTTCAGTCCCAGCGCAATACTTTTTGTTTGCGGTAGCTGGGGGCAAGTTGATAGAGCGCATTCGTGCTTTGTCATTTCAAAGCATTGTGCGCCAGGAAATTGCTTGGTTTGATAATGCCTCAAATTCCAGGTACGATAAGAGTTCTTATTTGTTATTATATATTTTTCTAATAAACATATATATATTTAAATGAATACTAAGAGTCATATTTATCATTTGCAGCGGAGCACTTGGTACAAGGCTCTCAGTTGATGCGTTAAATGTCCGGCGCTTAGCAGGAGATAACTTGGCCCTTATAATGCAGTCTATAGCTACATTGACAACTGGATTTGTCATAGCCTTTGCGGCAGATTGGAGGCTTGCACTGATCATCACATGTGTGATTCCTTTGGTAGGCGCACAGGGCTATGCTCAAGTGAAGTTCTTGAAGGGGTTTAGCGAAGATGCTAAGGTGATGCATGGCAACTGTAAAATTTATTTTCTATTTTACTGAAGAAAATATTTCCTAATGATCCCTAAGTTGCTTATCATGATAATGTGATCTTACTATGCAGGAGACGTACGAAGATGCAAGCCAAGTTGCAACTGATGCTGTTGGCAGTATCAGAACTGTAGCATCATTCTGTGCAGAGAAAATAGTGGTCGCAACATACAACGAGAAATGTGAAGCTCTAAGAAAACAGGGAATTCGAAGTGGAATTGTTGGAGGACTTGGTTATGGATTCTCATTTTTAATGTTGTATTTCACATATGGTCTTTGTTTCTATGTTGGTGCACAGTTTGTACGTCAAGGGAAAACTACTTTTCCAGATGTTTTTAAGGTAAGATACCTAGTTACCTACTAGTAGTTTCTAGTTACCATTTAGTGCACCAATATTACCTTATAAAGCATTCACTAACTGGCTGGATGTTTTCCAGGTTTTCTTCGCATTAGTTTTGGCAGCTATTGGGGTTTCGCAGGCAAGTGCACTGGCTTCTGATGCAACAAAAGCAAGGGATTCTGCTATTTCCATTTTTAGTATTCTGGATAGGGAGTCAAAAATTGACTCAAGTAGCTATGATGGAATGACACTGGAGAATGTCACTGGCAACATTGATTTCAACAATGTCAGTTTCAAGTACCCATCGCGCCCTGATGTCCAGATATTCAGTGACTTTACCTTGCGCATTCCTTCTGGAAAGGTACAATTAGCCTTGCAACCATTTACAATCTTTTGTTCATTGTCTTGCAGTAGCATTGCCCCAAATGATTGGATGCAATGTACCAACATAACACCTGCAACTTTCAGCTTATTTATTTCACATCTGACATTTGCCAAGCTCTGGAACAGTTGTGATGAAATATTTTCATTCCTTTTGCAGACAGTGGCACTTGTTGGAGAGAGTGGTAGTGGCAAGTCCACAATAATTGCTTTACTGGAGCGTTTCTATGATCCAGATTCTGGTAGAATATCACTAGATGGCGTTGAAATTAAGAGCTTAAAAACAAGATGGCTAAGGGATCAAATGGGGCTGGTAGGCCAGGAACCAGTGCTTTTCAATGACACAATTCGTGCCAACATAACATATGGGAAACATGGTGATGTAACAGAGGAAGAGGTTATGGCTGTAGCCAAGGCAGCCAATGCCCATGAATTCATATCAAGCTTACCTCAAGGATATGACACCATGGTAGGCGAGAAAGGAATTCAGCTATCTGGTGGGCAGAAACAACGAGTAGCTATTGCAAGGGCCATAATCAAGGATCCAAAGATACTACTCCTTGATGAGGCAACCAGTGCCCTTGATGCTGAATCAGAGCGCATTGTTCAAGACGCATTGGACCGAGTCATGGTCAGCCGTACCACCATTGTGGTGGCACACCGCCTCTCCACGATCAAAGGGGCTGACATGATTGCTGTCCTCAAGGAAGGCAAGATTGTAGAGAAAGGAAGACATGAAGCCCTGATGCGCATCAACGGTGGAGCTTATGCTTCCCTAGTAGAGCTCCGCTCGAAATCTGAATAGAATGATGTATCTTTATATCGTTTGTGCATTTATCCAAGTACTATTTGGTCAGAATTCAATTGTTCTTAATTTTAGAAGTCGAAACTAAAATTATGTGGTAGGTGAAGGGACCATATTCAAATGCGTCACTAACTGAAATATTCAAATGCGTCACTAACTGAACAATAAACCATATAAAAATATAAAAACAAGCCTCAACAGTATTATATTCTCTATTGAACTCAAATGCAAAAGCGGGTGGGGGCGCTTGCGCGCTCAAGTTCAAACCATGGTAAAAACATGAAGCTGTGCTTTCGATAACATGAAAGTCAGCATCTGTTCCCCTAAAATATGGTTGCTACTGTAGCAACAACCAGCAACATGTATATATGCAACGAACAACTATATATGACATGGTCCACATTTCATTTTCATTCCATATTTTCAGTGGAAGAAATGTAAGACTCTAAAGCAATCAAGTGCTCAAATTAGTAATTAACTAGATAGAAAAAGGATGCATATATAGTGTAGACATTTCTCAAATCCAAGGAGAGGATGCAACTACTCGCTTCGCCGGAGACGCATTTCGTCGAACACATGAAAGGCAGGAACTGTGATGGCATAGGCCATACTAAGGCTAGGCGCCTGGCATCACCGATCACCATAACTATTAGCAAGCAAATATGTGATGTTCCTTGAGTAGCAGACTGGCAGCACTTTATGCTCTATTTAACCAAACCAATAGTTAATGATGCTTGCCTGTTAGCCTGTCCAATCCAGGCCCATCCATGCGCCTCTGCCCTCTGCTGTGCAGGCATGCCGCATGTAGCACAGCGCAGCGCCGTAGGCCGGCGACAGCTCCCTGCCTCCGCACTGCCGCCGCTCGTCAGCTCGTGCGACCGTGCCTGCTCACCCCGTTGCCCCGTTCAGTCGCTCAGGCGTTCGGCCGCGCCTACCCCTTGCGTTTTGTTCGGCCATTTGGGCCTCCTCTGGGCCGTAACCCGCCAAGCGAAGGATGGGACCAGGTAATATAAGCCGTTGATTTTGTTTTCGGACGGTAGAATGGGAGAGGCACGCGGCGCCGTCGCTTTGGAACGGCGGCGGCGGTTGTGTCTTCGCTGGTGGGGAGCGGAAAGGAAGCGAGGCGGCTCCCTGAAGCCAGCAGCCAGGTATGGCGGCCGCGCCAGCGGGCGTACGGCCGTCCCATCTAGGCTAGCGTCGGTTGGATCATGACGACCAAAATGGGACCTCGGTGCACGAAAGGTATGACGGTTTAAGTTCTGGACCTGAATTTTTGGTTTGAACAAATTCGCTGACGGGTAGCTTCATTTGATCCGAACTTATTCTTTCCAATGCGTGCAAAGCTGTAGTGCGTTTGGCATGTAGTCATATGCTCAGGCGCCTCGCGTGAATTTGGGGATCTGGAATAGCAGAAATGCTTCTGCTCGTCGACTAAATATTAATAGTTCAGTGATTAGGTCGATTTGTTTTCCTTTTCACCATTAATTTATTGATAATCCAGTGCACTACAGCATATGAAATACGTGATGCCAATGCCATCTTTGTATGGAGTTTGAGATCCTGACCTATAACAAACCAGAAGTACGAATTGTTAAGTTTTACATGGATTTATTTCCGTTGCATGACTACCTACTACTGCAAATGCTCCCCTTGTAATACCAAATAATCCATCGAAGTTCCCATATATCCTTATGCTGACTTCGAGTGCAGTTCTACCAGCGATGCATAAACTCCACCCTTGCCCACAAGGTATCCATGCTTTCCCTTCTCAGCAACTTTACCATCTTTGATGACTACAATCATATCTGCCCCTTTGATTGTGGACAGTCGGTGCGCCACAACAATGGTGGTCCTGCTGACCATCACTTGGTCTAACGCACCTTGAACAATGCGCTCAGCTTCAGCATCCAGGGCACTTGTTGCCTCATCGAGTAGAAGTATTCTTGGGTCCTTCAAGATGGCCCTTGCAATAGCAACCCGTTGTTTTTGCCCTCCAGAGAGCTGTGTTCCTCTCTCGCCAACAATAGTGCTATATCCCTGAGGCAAGCTAGATATGAACTCATGAGCATTAGCTGCCTTGGCAGCAGCAACAATCTCGGCCTCTCTTACTTCTCCTTGTTTTCCATATGCTATGTTGGCATGAATTGTGTCGTTGAAAAGTACAGGTTCTTGGCTCACTAACCCCATTTGGTCTCTTAACCAACTCAGCTTTAGTTTTTTAAGTTCTGTTCCATCTAGTGAGATTGTGCCAGAATCTGGGTCATAGAATCGCTCAAGCAAAGCAATTATTGTTGACTTACCACTACCACTCTCTCCAACAAGTGCAACAGTCTGCATATGATAATTGATTTAATTTCATCAGTACAGATCATAGAGGAAAATGTGAAAACTAGAATTAATTTCCATTCTTTTTTAGGCTCATTTTCATTGACTGGAAGTATCCAGCACTCCAGTTGTTCTTGTCCCATTGAATGACATGTACATCAATAAAATAAATTCAAAGAGTAAGAAGCAGTTATTGCGGGCAATCGAGCATTCTAAAGAGATAGAAGAGCATGGAAAAAACCCTTAATTCATAGTAAATCTTTTTTGTTACTTTCATCTCATATTGTTTGCCTTTTGTACTCCTTGTGAAATTGGAGTTTGACCTTGAAATTTTGCAGAGGGCTAAATGAATTCTGTACCACCTGTACACAACTTTTGTGAAACTTATCTTAAGGATTAAGATGAATTGAACACTCATTACCTGAGCAAAGTAGCAAACAGTTATTGTATTTGTAGCCAATATCTGATATTTTCCTATTATACATTTATACTGTTGTTGAAATTAAGCTGCTCAAGAATTGCCATGACGCTTTTGTGAACTGTGAAGTGTCTTGCATGGTCTAACTTGGTACTAACCTAGCAAGATCAACGACCCCAGTTCCCATCCCCTATTTCTTTCAATGATCAATGAATAACTAACTACCCCCTCTAGTCAAACAACTTATGAATTAACTATGACAAGCATCAAGCAAACAATACCTTTCTGGCTGGAATGGCCAAAGTAAAGTCGCTGAGCACTTGGACGTCTGGGCGGGATGGGTATTTGAAGCTTACATGGCTGAAATCTATGTTGCCATCAACTTTTTCAAGAATTACGCCTTCATCACTAGTCGAGTTGATTTTAGACCTCCTGTCTATAATAGCTAGTATGGAAGTTGTAGATTCCTGGGCTTTTGTTGAATCTGTTGCCATTGCACTTGTTTGGGAAATTCCAAAAGCTGTGAAAATCAAAGCAAAATAGACCTGCCAGTTACCAGATTAAGTTAGACAGTCACTAAACAAAATGCCGTTATTTAAATGATCCCAAATGTATATCCCTTACCCTAAAAACGTCTTTAAAAGTTGATTTTCCTTCATGTACGAGCAGTGCACCAACATAGAAACAAAGAGCATATGTGAGATACATCATTAAGTTTGAGAAACTGAAACCAAGGCCTCCAACCATTCCACTTCTAATGCCCTGTTTCATTGAAGCTTGGCATTTTTGGATGTATGATGTAATTACCCTCTTCTCTGCACAGAAAGATGCTACAGTTCGAATACTACTGATTGCCTCAGTTACGACTTGACTTGCATCTTCATACATCACCTGTTCCAATTAGTTGTTAGGTGAAACTTTTGATAAGACATTAAATCTTACTTAAGTTTTGTTAACTGTGAACTTCAAAATATATCTAGAGTTATTACTATTGTATGAAAAACTGTATGATGTCTAAAAAGATTGCACATATTCATCTATTTTGAAAAGTATCAGGTATGCTTTGCTTTTTTAAACATAAAGACGATTAGGTTCACTGCAGGAAATTCAATATTTTCACCTTAGCATCTTCACTGAACCCTTTCAAGAATTTCACTTGAATATAATTTTGTGAGCCCATTACAGGAATCACACATATGATGATCAGCGTGAGCTTCCAGTCAGAAGCAAATGCTATGGAAAAACCAGCTACTAGTGTTACTATACACTGCACTAGTATGGCCAAGTTATCTCCGACAAGGCGTCGGATGTTCAAAGCATCAATATAGAGTCTCGCGCCAAGTGCCCCACTATAAAATGAAACAGTAAAATTGATGTCCAAACATAGAAAAATTTAAGAAATTTTGAAAAAAATGTTTAAGTAGCCAAACCTAGAATTTGAAGGGTCATCAAACCAAGCAACTTCTTGATGCACTATGCTCTGGAAAGACAAAGAGCGGACACGTTGTATAAGTTTCCCACCAGCGACCCCAAATAGAAAGTATTCCAGTTGGATTGAAATCAGGGCAATGACTGCGAACAGAAGGCACATCAGTGCCCAAAACCGAGAATCTTTTCGAAGTTGGTGTGGTGGATAGTAGAAACTTCTTATACCACCAGACATCATTATACTGAACGATGGGAACATAAGACCATGCACAAAGGCAGCTATAGCAGCTAATAGGAGAACTGGTGCTTCTGGCTTATTAAGTTTGAATAGTCGTCCAATTGGTGCTTTCTTAGGAGCCTTACTATCACTAGATTCCTGGTGTTCCTGTCTGTCTATAGAAACTTGCTTGTTCAATTCTTCAGACAGCCCAGTGGATTTTGTGGAGGAATGATGTCCTTTGTTCCTGGGAGAATCTCTGTCTATTGATTGTTCCAAAGATAAACTTCTACTTTTATATATTGAACCTGACACATCAGTATTTGGAACCTCATGCCTTTCTTTAGCATGTGCCTGTTGTAACCTAATAAGTTGAGAATAAGCTCCATCAGGATCCTTAATCAGCTTGTCGTGGACACCTGTATGACATGTCAATTGATTAACTGGTTCCAAAAAACTGAATTGAACTACCTCTACTTTTTCACACTGATTGATTGCTTCTAAATAAAGATTAAAAAACCAAAGTAACTGGTGTCGAAGAGTCACTTACCTCGTTCAACTACTTTCCCTTGATGAACTACTGCTATGCAGTCTGCACTCCTGATGGTGCTCAGGCGGTGGGCAACAATGAGTGTAGTTCTCCCTACCATGATCCTATTTAGTGCTTCTTGAACTACCCTTTCAGACTCTACATCTAAAGCACTTGTAGCTTCGTCCAAAAGAAGGATTTTTGGATTTTTGAGAATTGCTCTTGCGATGGCAATCCTTTGCTTTTGCCCCCCAGAAAGCTGAGAACCACGTTGACCAACCATTGTCTCGTATGCCTGTATGAGGTGGAAGACAAGATATTAATTGCCAGAAACTTGAGTAATAAGATACAAAAATAAGTAGTGTTTCTCAAAGTACATCAGGCAGCTTTTCAATGAAGGTTGCTGCATTTGCAAGCTCAGCTGCTCTCTTGATCTCTTCGATTGTAGCATCCGCTTTACCATAGGTTATGTTATCCTTGATGGAGGTCATAAAAAGCAATGGTTCTTGGCTGACAAGACTTATCTTCCCTCTTAACCATTGGAGCTGCAGACTTTTGATGTTCACTCCATCTACCAGCACTTCACCAGCCTGTGGGTCATAAAATCTCTCCACCAGACTAATCACTGTTGATTTACCACTTCCACTCTCCCCGACTATAGCCATTGTGGTACCATTAGGTACTTGCAGGCACAGGCCATCAAGTATCAACTGCTCAGGCCTTGCAGGGTACCTAAAGAACACATCCTTGAGCTCAACATCTCCCTCGATATCTTCTAATACTATTCCAGAAGTGTCGGTGATGTCAATATTTGGTTTTCTGTTGATAATTTCAAACAATCTTTGTGCTGCAGACTGCCCTTCTGCAATTGCAGAAATAGATGGTGATGCATTACCTATAGCCCTGTTCCCAAATAATCAAACCTTAATGTCAAAATCCAAAAATGAGTATATTATTTTTTTCAAATATCAATTCAATTTCAATCAAAGAGTCTAACAGTACTTTTTTACTATCATTTATTACATATGTAGTTCACAGTTAGAAAACTCACACTGAGCCAGTTAAAATTGCAAATACGATATTGAGGACTTGCCCTCCAGTATATCCTTTGCCGATGATTAACTTGGCGCCATACCAGAAAGCTAGAGAGTAATTGCAGAAGACAACAAAAAATATGCAACCTACTCCAAGACCAGTGACGATCCCTTCCATGAGAGTAGCCTTGTATGCCTTTTTTATGTGATTATTGTACATTGCAATTGCTTTCTTCTCACCATTGAAAGATACAACCTGTTTTTGAGATGTTATTGATATTGAATAGTTGCAAACACCTATTGTCAGCATTAATTTGTATTTAAAAATATTAGAATCACCCACTGTTCTTATTGCTCCAATGGTTTGCTCGACAATATTCCCTGCATCATCATATGATTCTTGCCTCTTTCGAGATATTTGAGCTCGCAATCGGGAGACTGTCGCAAAGGATAAAATGCTTGGAGGTATGCACGCGAGCACAACAAGGGCCAGCATCCAGCCTCTAATGAATCCAATGATAAAGCCACCGATGAAAGTCGTCAAAAGCTGTATGTACTTCCCTACCTTAACATGAGAATTCAGTTCTTCAGTGTTCTACATAAGGCCTTTTTCCTTATGTTCTAGACATAAAAGACCCTTTACTGGAAATTAGACATACTTTTTGCTTCTTTTGTCAAAGCAATAATGAATTGTTACCTTCTCACCGAGGGCGTCTTGGATGAGTACAGTGTCCATGGACATTCTTGAAGTTGCTTCTGCAGTTGTCATCTCCACGTCAAAGAATGCAATGTCTTGCCTCAGAACAGCTTCAAGGTATAATGATCGCAGTCGTGTTGACTGCCTTTCTCCAGCCACCGTCCAGCATGACACCTCTGGAGCAGGTAAATGTTTCAGCCAATCGTTTGGGATTCTGCTAATCCAACTAAACAGAGTTCTCATTTTTAGCTGCTACAAAGTTCATTCTCTTCCTGGTTGAAGTTGTAAGTTGAATTAGCCACATTTTGTTTCTGATTGTAGTAAACCCCTCGCTATCTTTTCATGCTTGAAACCATCGAAGATGTAGTGTGTATGTTTTGATACTAATGTGAATAACTGAAAAATATCGGAACCTTAGCAAATACTTCAAGTTGTGACAGTGGGAATAGCCAAGCATTCCATTGGTAGCACTTGGCAGTGACCATTTTGTGCTCGTGGGATGTTTGTGAATGGGCTACCAACGAAACTTGCCGTTTTCTTTGTTTGAGTTTTTACTACCATTATATATGACTCTTCAAGAACGCCAGCTGTTTCAATTCCTATTCTCTAGCTATTGGACATCATTTATTCATTATAGTTGCATGCCCGTGTCGTCCAAGTCCAATATATTCACCAGTACTTTTCAGCGTTTTTCCTCTCACAACAAATTAGCATAAGCATCAGCATAAGCCAAATTTCAGCGAAACGAACAGGGTACTCACGGAGAAAGGAAGAAACTGCTGTTCCGATTCCCAGGTAGATGTAGTACATGATAACCTGGAGAAAATCACCTTGTTATGTATTATATTTCAAATAGTGAAGCTTCAAAAAAGAAAATTCAAATAGTGTGGGCTTGTTTGATACTTAAGGAGATGGGCACATACTGTGTAGTGTTTAGTTGCCATAATCAGTTATAATAGAGTGAGTCTGTGGAGTGTGGGACTTGCCAAAACACACACACACAGAAAAAAAAAGAAGCTTTTGTGCATGTTCGGTGCAAAACAAACAAACAGAAACAAAGGAAGCTGTATTTCCATTCTAACTATATATTATTCCTAAATTTATGCAGCAGTTATATACATTGGATGATTTTTGTATATGGACTTGCTAATGCCCGGACGTCCGATCCGGGGCGCTAGTGTCGGACGGTGCCCGCGCAGCGAGCAAGCGAGCGCCCTAGCAGCGGGCCCGTGCCGCCAGACCGCGCGCGGAGACCGCTCGTGCTCTCCCGTTTTCCGCGCGCATCCCATGTGCAGCATCACGATCTAGTTTTGAAACATTCAAATGCAACGCTTACAACATAAAAAAAATGAAACACTTAAAACATGCGTCTGATACACTGGTAAAAATACCTGAAAAAACTTGAAAATCATTGCAAACATATGACACATCTAGATAAAACACTTGCAGCATATATATAAAACATATGTAATATCCAAATAAACACACTTGCAACATACGTCTGAAAAACAGATGAAACATCCAGATAAACACACTAGCAACGTGCTTCTGAAAAACAGATGAAATATTGGGAACAAAAAGTTTGCAACATACGTGTACAACCATTGCAACATATGCATCATCCCGATCTACTTTTGCAACATCCGTATGAAACATACATATAAAACAACTGAAACACTTGAAACATAGATTTGCAACATGTCTGAAAACGCCTGGAACAAAACACAGCGTCGCCGGCGGCCAGGACCTACTTGGTGGGGAACTACAGTCGTGCAAGCCTCCCCTTCCTGCCGACGCCGCGAGGTGGATGGGGGTGCAGGCGCAGGCGCATGCCTCCCCTGCCTCCTCTTCTGCGACGGGGAGGTGGATGGTGGCTCGACGCGGGCGCGCGAAGCAGTGCGGGAAGGGCCCGGGTGTGGCGCCGCCGCGCTAAAGAAGGCCGCGGCGGGCACCCCCTGCGATGGAGAAAGTGAACGACGCTGTTCTTTTTTTTAGAGAAGTCGTGAAACAATGAGGCGCGTGGAGTGGAGTGGGGCGGGGCGAGCGGCGTTGGTTAGGATAAACCTTATATTTTAAACTACATGTAATTTCTTAACAAATCTCTCTTGAATGGCCTTGCTCAGATCCCGTTGTTTCTTCCCGTCTGCATCTTTCGAATTGGGTTGTTTGAGTAGCCTGTTTGGTTTTGCTTTGGAACTAAAAACGACATTTATAAATTCCAGTGAAACCCACGCCACAACCTATAGGAGATTTCTAGCCTGAAAATCGAAAGACGAATTCTTTTTGTTACTACTTTCTTCGTTTCAAATTATAAGACGGTTTTAGCTGTTCTAGATACATTGCTTTAACTATGTATGTAGAGATAGACATAGTGTATATTATCTAGAAAAATCAAAATGCCTTATAATTAGAATGGATGGAGTATTTATTACTCGCCTGCTGCTTTCATCTTCCGAAATATGTTGTGGACCTTATCATAACCGGCAGACAACCATGAATATTGTCACCATAGTGGAAGGAGCACTATCGAGGATGTTTGCTCAAAGATGGTAGGCATTCCGATTTAGGGGACCCAAACGGAAACAGGCCGTCAACGTAAAGCTTACTTCAGCGAAAAGCGTCATTAGCATAATAGCATGTCTGGATTAATTGTATGTACAATGGCTAAAGGAGGAAGAGGTAGCACTTAGTACTTGTCGAAACGTCGTCGTTGTTTATAGAGTTCAGAATATGATATCATCACCCGTAGATTTATTTGTCTGGTGAGCCGACAACATCCAACCGAAACGCCGTTGCTATACATCGCACGTCGTAACCTCTTGTGTTGTACTACTAGTGTTGGACGTACGTAACTGCAGACGGTTTGATTTGATTACGTTCGACTAACTAACGTCGGATCGTTTTAATATGACCCACCAAGGAAAGGGACGATATATCAACATGTGAAAAGAATATGATGAGGGATTTCCAGACCATGTATGGTAGAATAATAATGTGGCCCACTAAGCCTGCTTTTTTGAAAAGGACTTTCAGTTGTACCTGCCTGATTTTCTCTGTTTTTTGTACTCGATTGCTGTAGGATATATAAGTTTGGTTTGAAATATGGTGGAGAGATTTTTTTTAGAGAGAGAAGACAATAGCTCTTATTGAATCTATAGCGCTTCTCCTATATTTTAGGCAAATACTGCTGTACAACCAACTAGTACAAGTAAATTGTTACTTTTATAAATTATTATTTGTCTTTGTATCATAACATATCAAATTTTTGTCCTTGTGTAGCTATAGAAACAATTATAAATTGTTAATTGTCTTTATGCCAGTATAGATTTAATTTTATCGAGTTTGTGATTTTGTCTAACATGTTTTTTATTCTCGTAATTAAAAATTACAGATTATGCCTACATAAATTACAATAAAGTAAAGCTGTAATTTTAATATAAAATATATGTCATAACCGTCGACTGAAAGAACTAATCTATCTATAATACTTGGATGGCATACATGTGTAGTTTTTATCAATATCTCATGCCAATTAACTAGAGAACCGCCATTAAATATACGCACATGCACACATGCGCTACATACATGGAGCGTGCATATATCCAGTACTGCTGGACCTTCGTACCTAAGCGGCCGGGGCAATTATGAACAAAAAGAAAACGGCGGGGTCAGCGGCTCAGCGCCGGGCCGGTTCCACGGCAGCCTCTCGCCCGTCACCGGTAAGTCTATCCGCACTCATGGACCTCTATATTCATCCTCTATACGTCCTAGTCAGCAAGATTCTCTCCTCTATACTCAATTCTTCTGTACTCATCCATCCTCTATATCATCCTCTATCCACTCTATCAACTGTGGGACCCACTTGTCACTTTATCTAAATATATCCATGTGATCTAGTTTTAAAGGATTTATTGAGACGAATTTAATGGTGCAATCGAAATTTAATTTGGATTTTTGGTTCGTGAGTTATAACATTTTTTTCCTTTGTTTAGCTAGTGGGGCCCGCCACTACCCACTATAGAGTAAGCATTGTACCACTCTAAATATAGAGTGAGAGAAAGAATAAAATATCATTTTAGAGTACTTAGTGCAGCAATTTTTACTCTATATTCATTCTCTGAAGCTTTAGAGTATCCCTGCGCAAGCCATGAGCCGATGAGCGCCCTGGCCGATCCCCACCATCGCTAGTCACTAGTAGTAGCTAGCTGGTGCGCCGCGCGCGTGCATGGAACAAACATATATACGTACCAAGCAAAAACTGATTAAACCTGTACACGTACACACAGGTAGGCACGTAGTAACAACGTACCTTGCTGACCCGGTGGAGGATAGTGGCGTCGTCGCCGGCGCCGAAGCACTCGATGACGGCCGCGAAGACGACCGTCATGAGCGGCTCCGTCATGCCGTTGGCCACCGCCGCCACCGTTCCGACCGCCATAAGCGCGGCGTCGGTGCGGTCGGCGTACCGGAACATGCCAAGGAACGGCACCAGCTGCTTGTTCGAATTCGTCGTGGCCCCGGCTGCGCGGTCGCTGCCGCCGCCGCGTCCCTCGTTCGTCGTCGTCTTCGTCTCGGCATCATCCTCGCCACCGTCTCTCGCTCCCCCAGCCATGAACGAACCTAATATTGTCCCCCCTCAGGCCCTCTCTCTGTCTGGCTGAATCCTAGCTCTTTTTGTTGGCACTATTGGTGCAGTGGTGCCTGCTTGCTGGCCTGTGGAAGCTCTTTGTACCTATATAAGGTGGAGCATTAGCCAGCAGGTTTCCCTTTTGACGGTACTAGAATAACGTTGAAGCCCGCCGATGGAATCCTATATACTTCACTCTCGTTCACTCGTTTGGCCGTCACGATGGTCGATGGATGTGGCCAGGTGCCCAGGTCGATCATACACACCTTGTACGGTGGTCATGTCGAGTCCTACTCTGATGATTCCGATGTTTACCCAGCATGGGCAGTTAGGCACGCAACACGCGCGGTTGATGGTTGGTCTGGTAGGCCAGGGCTCGGAGACTCGGAGTGGGTGCTGGATCTGCTCGCTCCAGCTCCATCGCATCTTATTATTCGCCTATGGCCCTGTTTTTTACAGTATTTTTCAGCGAATCAGTATCGGCAGCAGCAGCCAAATTTCAGCGAGCTGAAACACAAGCTAATTAGGTTTTTTTTAGCATGCAGAAAACACAAGCTAAGCTAGCTAGCGGCCACAAGGACACATGAGAGGCTGAGACTGAGTAAAAGAGTTGCTGGGATTAAATCTAAGGTAGGTACTAGGTAGTAGGTAATGTAATGTAACATGCAGAGCGTCGTCATCAATCAATCTCCTCCATGGATCCGGCGGTTGGTGGTTTGTTTGTTTGGTTTTTTTTTTCTCCTTTTAGGAAAGGATCCGGCGGTTGTTGGTAACATGGATATGCATCTGGGTCGGAGATTAGTGACTCAGGATCCTGAAACTGGGAAGACGGGAGGGAAGGCCGGGGAACAAAATAAAGACGCCCGATCCAGCGAAAACTACGCCAGCCAGCGATTTGTCATCAAAGATTTTTTCTTGCCGGCCGGCGAAAAAGAATTTTTCTTGCCGGCGAAATGACAGAGCATCAATTGCTTTTCAGGTGGCTGCGGCTGCTGATCGAATCCTACGATCGTCGCTACCTGGAGTCTGGAGACCGGAGACGACGACGCCACAGCTACCTGATATATATAGCACGCCACAGCTACGCTGTTGACCCACCACCAACTTTCCGGTCGATTGCACGCCGCTGGTCTACATCATATGGATCATCTTCGGCAATGCGAGTATCTTCCTAGTCTCTTCTCGTTTCGTTTGCCTTGCTGTCGATGCATCAGAGCTGCTTCTACTAGCTTTTCTTCCGACGTAGGAGTAGGAGTAAAGCTTACCCCAGGCCCCCAGCGAAAAGCATACTGTAATTGGCACGTCTGAGTGTGTGAAAGGCCAAAGGAGAAAAGGTTACCACAGGAATCCACGCATGTCCTGGAGACCCAAACATCTTCTGCAGCGGAACCGTGACATCAATCACAACATACGTGCTGTACTACTCGATGGATCTTTTGTCTGGTGAGCTGCGGCATCAACCGTTCCAATCAAGTACTAGTACTACTACTACTGGTCTACTCCGTACTGGAGAGTCGGTTGTACTCCGTACCTCCTAGAGTACCTATGCTCCTGTACGTCAGCCCAAAGCCAAACCTCGATCGGGACCTTGCGGGATTGTCGCGGTTTGCCACTGAAGACGCTCGATGACGCCTGTTCAACGTCACTGCGCGGTAGTACTACATCCAAAGAGAGATATTTACGATGAAGCTCAACAGTATCCTAGAAGATATCTATATCTTGAGATTCGATTGAGGAGACTGTTGCATCAAAATCTTTATTTATATAAATTAATAAGGGCATAAAGAGTCTCTTGGAGTTGCTCTAATAAGCTAAGAGTCCATTTGATACGAAAGCTAATTGTTATTAGCTAGCTAAAAATTAGTCCTACCTTATCTAAATAGAAGGGTTTTTAATAGGTGTATTACTCCAGCTAATTAGATCATCTAATTTTTAGCTCTAACTAGTAATAACTATCCCTAGTGATCTAAATAGATCCTAAGTGTTGACCTCTTAACTAACCACCTTAAAACTAACTAGCTAACTCTGTAATCTCTAGAAAGACGACCTCTGCATTCCACTAGCATTGATTAAGAGGACTGAAGGTTACACTATATACACAAGTGATCACCGTAGCTCTAGACATAGGACCAAGGTTTCCGTACATACACAAGATGTGATAGAAATGAATAATTTTTATTTCACGAATGGATAAATAAAATCTAGGTAAAATAAAACAGAGTAAACTAGTCTTTCTTTTCCAAGCATCCCATAGGTTCTCAAAAGTCACCCCCTCTCATCTAGCATACATCAGGTTGGGTAGTCGTGCCCAGCCTATCCGCTCTATATGCCTCCAACCACACCATTGCATATACTCAAGTGGCCGCAATTCGGCAACCCACAATAACTTCTTAACCGCATTATTAGTATGGGAGTACTCGTAAGGCTTAAACCTATTATCATCTTCGTAAGTATGGGCGTACTCGCATGGTTTATCCTCACCTATTACATAATATGATGGATTCATAGGGGCCGGAAATTAGGTAAACATGATTTCTAAATCTTGATATCATCCTCAAAAGCTATTGAATAACAAATGACAATATGGCATATCAACCTTCGTGGAGAAACGCCGCAGTCCAAGTGGGATCAAGGTGTGACTAGATGGTCGGTACAGTGATAAGACTAAGTGATAGCGTCAGTGTGACATGCCCAACACCATGACTGGAAGAGACTTGGTGACTGAGAGCATACCTTAGTGGAGATACAACATGGACTAGGAGTTACATATTTTTGGCAACCACTACCATGAGAACAACCTCCGGATGTTTCTTGCCCTCTCTTTCATTCTTGCACTACTTTCTTGTCATATACTAGTGTTGTCCTCTTGTCCGCATGAAAGAAAATTGTGTGACAACTAGAATTTCTTTTATGCTAGAGTGTGCTTAGCTATAAAGTTAAATTTCACAACTATGGACCTTATTTAGCATGCTCTTTTTGCTAAGGACATGTTTAGCGTTATGTCCCTAATGACTTGATCTTGTCTTTTTTAGTTCTTGGACTAGAACCACAAGGTGTGGGGGGGGATGAAAAAGAATTGCATAAGCTCAGATTTATCGCTTTTAAATTTTTACATCCCAATTCAAAACCCTACTTTTGAGGCCATCCGGCCCTTTCAACGTTGATGTCATTAAGTGAAATGAACATCCAGAAAAAGTATACCAAAAATTCAAGGATCTCTAGAAAAATAGATTCTAATATAATTTTAGGCTTATGTAGATGGCCATTACACATATCTTTCAATGCAATAGGGCTTTTAAAAATTTGAGATAGATGATTGGGCTTCAGTTGTGGAGGGATGTTTTTATGCTTTTTAATGTAGCTATTTTTTAACACAACCTACGATACCTTCATTTCTAAGAGTCTCTTTGAGTTTCTTTTAAGGCACCTCCAATAATAAAAGTTAGATACACAGAATCTTAGATGTCATCTCTTAATTATCATGTATGCTCACATGTAAGATGTTCTTTATTCATATGTTCTCTCTCCTATCAAGAGAGTTAGAGAAGCATGCATCGTGACATACAAAGAGCTTTAGCTCTTCTCTTCCACTAGCTTAAAGGTTTTTAACCTCTCTTTTCTTCATTTGGCATCTAATACTAGCTTAGAACTGACCATTGAAGATGCCTTTAGAGAGGTGATTTAAGATATACTCCCTCCATTCCAAATTATAAATGTTTTAGCTTTTCTAGATATATAGTTCTTTCTATGCACTTAGATATATATACTATGTCTATATACATAGTAAAAATCAATATATCTAAAGAAGCCAAAACGTCTTATATTTTAGAACGAATGGAATAACACCTGTGAATCATCCTTGTAGAAACAAAAAAAGTGCAATCAAAATGTCAAAAAAAAAGTGCAGTAAAAAAACTCCTGTCGTAGCGTGCCTATGCCAGCGTCTGAGCTCACTCAACTTAGTGTAGTTCCCACCGGATATTTTCTCATTATTGTTTTAGGCCTGCCTCGAATGTATTTGGACACTGATTATGTGAGAGCTAACCTTCTTGAGGCGTAGGTGTGTACAGGTCTACTCTCTCCATCCTTAAAAAAAATTAATTTCTAAAATTGTTTAAGTTCTTTTTAAAAAAAATAACCAAGATTATAGAAAATATGTAACAATATTCACGACACCAAATAAACAAATTATGAGATATTTCATAGTGTACCTAATGATTTTAATTTGGTGCCATAAATCTTAGTGTCATTTTCTATAAATTTGGTCAAACTTAAACATATTTGACTTAGGACAAGTCTACGAATTGATTTATTCAGGACAAGAGGGGATAGATGATATATATAGCATATCTCCTACATCCAAATAGGAGTACATATTACATTTTCAGGACTCAATTAATATCAAATTTGATAGTTATGTTTAGAGTATAAATTTAGTACGATAAATCTAGCCCACTCTCTGTTCCAAAATAAATCTATATCTTACATTCTCAGAAGAAAACTAATATCAGATTTGATAATTTATTAAAGTATAAATTTAATTAAATTTAACATTAGTTACTTTTTAAAATACGAAATATGCAATTATTTTGGAAGGAAGGGAGGAAGTACTATGGCTGTCAGGTGTGTGGTGCGCCGTGTTGTATTGTACAAACCTTTGGATGCTGAGAACCAGCTGGTGCTTGGTTGGTCAGCTGAGCGTGCGCTCAGGCTGCGCCCACCCGTGTTCGAGTGCTGCTCGCTCGGGTGCCTCACCCAGGGGATTTATTCCCCGTAGCTCATAGGATGAGCCATCACTGTCATAGATACAACAACTTACTCAAAGACTGAGGCAATAAAAAAAAAACTTCGGATGCTACTACGCTCCTAACGCCGCTGCCTCCCTCAACCCTATGCGGCCGACGCCGGCGCTCGCCGCCGGCGGACGCACGGTCGCAAGCTTCCTATCCGCCACGGAATGGATGCTTCCATCTCCGGCCACCCAAATCCACACCATCTCCGTCTTTCCCTCTCGTCCCGAGTTCACCTTCTCCAACCTCACGACGTCGCTCAGGAATGGCGGCGGCAACGGTAGACAGACTGGCAATCCTAAGTTCCAGATAGTACGGGACGACCTCCTTCACCCGCTCGCCAACGGCAACAAGGCGCGCAAGCTCGACGCCCTCCTGCCCGTCCTCCGCCACTGCGGCGCTACTGACATCGTCCGTCCATCTCGCCACCCCTTTTCCTCATTTTGCATCTAGTTTTGTGATATGTTGGTAATTCTCACTGTCCCAAACTCCCAATTGCAGGTTACATGTGGGGGTTGCCAGAGCGCCCATGCCGCAGCCGTCGGTGAGTCCCATGCTTCTGTAAATTTAGTAATTTACTTGTTGAATTCCAGTGTATCCCTGCAAATTTGTTTGCTTGAATCGCTCGTACCGTTTAATATAGATTAGGTGATCTCCCTGTGCGCATTGCTGTGGGAATTAAAAAGTAGTTCAAATGAATTCTCTATGAAAGAAGAGGCTAAAACCAAGCTAATCTGTGTGGTGTATGAATGAATAAAAAGTGTATATGCCTGCACGGTGGCTGTAAGAGATGATGTTGTTTCATGAGGATTGAGCTTTAGTTAATGATTGCTACTGGACGTGGTTAAATGAGGTGGAATATAAAGAAATATGAGACGAATGGTGGCAAATTTGGGTGATGTGGCTTCATGAGGATTGAGCTTTAGTTAATGATCGCTACTGGACGTGGTTAAATGAGGTGGAATATAAAGAAATATGAGACGAATGGTGGCTAATTTGGGTGATGTGGCTTCATGAGGATTGAGCTTTATAGCAATTAATGATTGCTAGTGGCCTCCATCTGTTATAGATATATAGATATAGGTTTGTGTAATGTACACGCGTTTAATGCCAAATTTTGTTTTCGGATGACCTTTTTCATGTAAATGGTACTCCATGTTTTTTAGTTTCCCTAACAATCTATTTTCTCTCTATGTATCAGCGGTTCATTGTGCCGAATGGGGAATCAGGCCACATATACTGCTGAGAGGCGAGCAACTGGATGTTCCCACAGGGTATAATCTGATCTCATTGATGTTTGGCAATGTGACATATGCCTCTCGGTCTTTGTATGCCCAAAGAGATGAGATGCTTTATGAGCATGCCATAAAAGTTGCAGGATCTAGTGGCACAGTGATGTGGGCAGATGAAGTTATAGGAAAGGATTTGGGTGTAGATGAGGACACCACTGATGGAAATGGTTCAAGAAGAGTAATGATTGTTAAGGAAGGGGCAGGGAGTGTTCAAGCACTGCTTGGTAAGAAGGGATTCTTTTTGTCTAGTTTCCATTTTTCATTCATGATTACACATGATGTTTCTACTGCCAATAAAATAAAATAAATTGATAGGCTCGTATTCTAGTCCATACATCTTTGACTGGTTTCACTTCATATTCAAGCTGTGTTTCCTCAGGGCTGAAAAGTTAAATTCCGAGCATTAAGATCAGTATTCTCTCTTCAAGTACTTTGCACCAGAATATGTTGATTTCATATGTCTGTTCTGAGATTTGTAAAAGGAAAACGTTTACTGAAGCTCGATAGAGAAAGTGATCGTACTACTTTTCACATGATTTATTCTCTCTTCAGGTGTCATGCGGCTACTGGAGTATCTTTCTGGTTTGACATTATTTGGAAAGGATGAGAAAGTTCATATCATTGTAGATTCTGGAACAGGCACAACAGCTGTGGGGTTAGCTCTTGGAGCGGTATGTCTAGGGTGCGTTTGATACAAATACCTGCACAATAAAAAAAATTGCGGAAAACAATCAGTCAATCATAAATTTGAAATGCCGCATTATGTTGCGTTGGGAATTTGAAACTGTCAGGTCTTATTTTCATCACGAAATCACCTAATGTTGTTAGTGCTATTCTCTCCATGCATCTTTGCTACCTATCACATCTCATCTAATTCTCCTACATGCAGAATCCAGTGGAGGGTTACCGGTGTTATGCTTGCTGACACACTTGAAAGATATAAACAACGAGAGAGATCTCTTGTATCTGATTTTGAGAAGGTTTTCCCAGAAATGTACCATGGAATGGTGGAAGATGCTACTCATGACAATCTAGTTCAATGGGTCGAGCGCTTTTCACCTAGAAGGTATGCTTTAGTAAAGTGCATATACTGCATTTTATTACTTGGTACCCGTTTTGTTCAATATGCAAAGTCACTGAAACTTCTCAGATAACTGATAAAGAATATTTTTCGCTGCAATAAAGATTCCCGAAGCTCCAAACTTGTATGCTTTACAGTATAAAGGTTGTTTGCTGATGGCATGCTTGGTAGTTCTGTAATTTGTGGATAACATTTAGGATTCAGCATATTCAGAACCAAACTCTAATGTCAGAGGATAACATTCAGGATTCAACATATTCAGAACCTTGTAATTTGTGGGTATCCATGTACTAAATTGTTTCAGTGGTATCCCAATTGTCATCAAGGATATCCATCCACCTCTCTAAAGGAATCAACATACAATGTAACGTATTTCAGTGAACAAAACAGTAATTTTGATACTTTGAGACACTGGTACTAATAACTTGGACTTACTCTTGCACTGAACTATCAATACCTTTCACCTTTTTCCTTCAGATTTGGCAAGGTGCTGGATGGTGAAATCGCAATGTGCCGCCAGGTAGCTCAACAGACTGGTATCCTGCTGGATCCGATGTACACCTTGGCTGCCTGGGAGAAAGCTGTTGATCTATGCTGTGGAGACAGTGCAGCCAAAGTCTTGATGATCCATACGGGTGGCACCCTTGGCCTTTTTGGATTGGCACAAAGATATTCACCACAGTTCACCACAGGCGAACAATCTTAAGCAGGCCAATGTTGATGTGCAAATGTTACGGTTTGTGGGTATGGAATGTGATCTTTGACCTTGAATAATCAAAAGTAGAAAGAGCTGTTCTTCCCTTGCGGGGTGCGCTCCCTTTGTAAAAGGGATTGGTCTTGATATTGATTTGCGTTGAAAATGGCCTTGTGCTGTGGACCGTTGCGACTACATTTATGGTTCGTGAGTCATGACCACTACTTCCACTTTTATGCTGATGACCCATAGCTATTGTTCTACATTGGCTCACTAGTTTGGTTCTGAACCTGGTAAAGTTGCCTGGGCCAGGCAGCTCCAGGCCACGCTGCTAACCAAACACGCTGGCACGTCGGCTTCGAGCAGTGACGCGCCCACCCTCGGTCGGCCAGTGTTTGCGTCCCTTTGCCGCTCGGCGCCCGATGTGTTCAGAAAATAAGCATCTGGCTAGGACCTAAGGCGACAAGGCTCATCGAGCACTCTAAACTTCACCAAACCTGACATTTAACCCCTTTTAGTGGTTTGGCTATTGGTTTTGCTGACGTGGCGGTTCAAACTGGCTCACGTTAACTTGTTGCGCTGCGGGCCCACATGTCATGCCCAACGCACCGACTAGAATAGAGGCTCCATCGTGCCACGTAGGAATAGATCTGACTTGGAGGTAAGAGAAGGAAAAATAGTAGTTTGCAGGTAGTCAGTAGTACGTGCAGAGATATCCATAGCCTCGTTCCAAAAAAAAAAGATATCCATAGCCTAAGAGAGAGCAAAAGAGAAAAGATAAAAACATGTTGTACGCTTACTTTTTCTTTACCTATCCATGTGGTTTGCATTGTAGCATTGCTACCTTATTAGTGCTTGTTTGGATATTCATATATCCACCTCAATCCATGTGTGTTGGGGGTTTTGGGAATACATGTCATCTTCACTCTCATAAGGTCATTACTACTGCATGCTTGCGATGGACATGGCCTAATAGCGAAAAAACAACAGCCAAAGATCAAAAGACAGGAAGCCAGTTTTTGAGTCAGAAGCCTAAAAGATGCACCTCAAATAAATCAAATAACAGGCCCTTAGCCTCTAGGCAGGGGCGGATCTACAGGGGGGCTGGGGGGGCTCCAGCCCTCCCCTACAGCTGGTGCAACAATGGAGGTATGGGGAGGGTGAGGAAGAAGAAGAGGTGGAGGAAAGAAGAAAAATGGAGAGAGAAGAGGAAGAAGAAGAGATCAGCCCCCCCTTTAATCGTGTTCTGCATCCGCCACTGCCTCTAGGTGAAGTGATGAAGCGTGAAGTTGATGCTGGTAGCAACAGTTCTTTTCTTCTTCTTCTTTTTGACCAACCTACGGCAAGCAATCGCCGGGTTAATATCCGTAGAATGTGTTTACGTGCATGTTTTAGCCAATATTCAATCTGTCTGTTCCTTTTCTTGTACTTTACTCTGGAGCGGTTATTCACTAGCAGCAAAATTCTTTAAAACTGTTACAAGGTCGCATGCGCACTGCTACTATCCGGTCAGAGTTTGGACGATTATGCTCAAGTGAAGCAATTTTTAGTTGAAATGGGTGTTTTAAATTCAGGTTTAGTCATCTTAGCAGCACAGTTGATCTTTTTAGACTTGAACGGCCTTTTTTTTTTTGCTGGGTACCCTTTCACATTAAATGTTAGTACTTACATTTTCCTTTCAGGATGATTATCTAGACTGCTTTGGCGATCTGGATGTCATCGGCAGGGCAAGTTACTACACTTCACTATGATACCAATACCACCACAGTGCTCTGTGTTTCATTTCCTAAGCATATCATGGCAGATTGGATCTGACACTGAAGACTTCAAGTGTTCCTGGCTATTTGTTCAAGCACTTCAGCGTGCTGATGAGAAGCAAAAGGACTTCTTATTCGTAAGGCCCATTGGCAACGTCTTCTTTATATAATTAGAACACACTACCTTAATATTTGCATGCCATTCACAGGAAAATTATGGGAAATCAGATCCTGCTTGTGTGGCAGAAATGACCACCCTGTTCGGCTAGCTGTAAAAGCGGCTGATGCTGATGCTGGTGCTGATTTATTGTGAGAGAGAAACACTGCTGAATGACTGGCTGATTCTAGCTGATAAGTTCAAGCGAACAGGGCCGAAGCTCTGTACAAATAATTGGATCTTGAGGTTGCTTCGATCTCTTTTTTTTTACCTTTGGATTTTATCTTAGCAAACATTTAGCAACTTTTTCCTTGCATATAGAATAGCATGATAGTATTTCTGTACTCAGCGTTTTATATACTACCGACCGTGACATTTTATCACTTCACAGAGGGCTTTCGCTGAGAGTGTGTTTAGTTCCCCGTTTCACCCAAAAAACTTTGGGTTTTAGTCCATCATTTTGCAGAATGGAATTAGACACCATGCAAATTTTTTTGGCAAAAAGGTATCCATTCTCCATTTTGGATTTTGGTCTCAAGAGGCAAAAAAAAAAGTCAAAAAGCCCTCACCCACCCCATGAAAAATTTGGCATTTTGGATGGAACTAAACACGTCTATGAAAATTTTGACATTTTGTATTTTGTTATTCCAAAGTAGTTGACATTTTGCATTCCACGAGGAACTAAACATAGCCTGAGTATGAAAGGGAGAGTTACGAAAAGTTGACTTCAGACATTGAAGCACAACCCAGTGAAACGGTACAGGCGGTGTTGAAGTCCTTTCTACACAAGATGTACAAGAGGAAGTTATATAACTCTAATACATTCCCTCAGAATGTGAAGCAGCAGGGCAGAATCATTTGGGTTCTTGCTGTGTTTGGTGAACCTTAGGTCTTGTATATATAAGATATACAAGCGAGTACATGCTTAGAGGAACGACGTTTGTTGAAAAATAATAGTACGTTCCCGAGGGGATAAACGGAAAAACAAAAACACAGGAGTTTTCGTTGGTCTATAGACTTGCAATAATTTAATTTCAAATCATCGGCCAATGTGACCAATGTTCTAAACAGTAGGTCAGATGGACACATGTATCTCCTCTTGCATATTTTCCTATTCACTATGTCTAATAACCTGTATGCAGTAACAAAACTATCTATTCTTTAATCATACAAGGGGAAGAATATGTATAAGAAAAATTAAGCTATTGTTATAACTTTCTTGTTCTGTTAGGGTAAGGGTTGCGAGTACTCTGTCCTTCACTACATCTATAGATCGCATATACTGATGGAGCTGACAAACTTCAAAACCGATGCTCTGTAGCCTGTACATCAACCCTCTTTAAGTCCTTTAACTGTCTAAGCGCAGTCTGGTCACTGTCAATACTCTGATACTCCATGTCTCTGTAGCTACTGCTGCAAATGCTACAGCTCCCATTGAGGCTGGTACTAATTGTGAACAGTATCTGACCCATCAAAACGGTGTGGACTTGTGTAAACAATTTTGTTAAAAGTTAATCATCAGCTGAGCAGATTTCGGTGTGCCAATGGCTCCTTGTTCCAAAAGATGCATAGCCGCACTATAGGAGAACTTCCTGGCAAATAAAAAACATGGAACCGAGGTACCATTGCATTGGCACCACTCCGTCCTCTGCTCCATTTGATAGTTGACATGATCAATTCTCTACAAAAATATTCATAACAAATTATGAGTGGTGTGGTGGTAACTGAGCAATAACAATATATATGTTCTGTCCTGAACACAATGTTTATCTAAGAAAAGCGGCTGTCATAAAAGTAAACCGTACAATGGATCATGCTTGAATAATAGAATACACATTGCCATCAGGTATCGACGATTAAACCTATTCCCAACACATAGGTTTGAGGTAACTAATTCTACCATGCAAACACAAATTATGATCTGAGTAACAGACATGCAGAAGAAAATCAAGAGCCTACCTTGATAGCATTGATATGCTCAGGGCTAGATGTATCATACTCAAATTTCATAGGATGCCAAGTCATTTTGTCTTTCGGATTTGATGATTGGTTCCATGAGGTATAGGTCAAAGTTCTTCTCTCAAGTTCATCTTCAAGACCTTTGATCTAGAATATATTAATAATGTGCCACCATTATGAATCTGTGTGATAATTATGACAGTTCCAACTTTGAGATCTATAGAAGTAACAACAAAGCTTACAGAAAATAATGTCTGCACATAATGTTCATCCGGAATACAATCATGCTCCTGTTGAGCTACTCCTTTCTGAAAAGTTAAACATGACATAATGTGTCAGGCACGTAATTAAATGAATAAGAAACCTTATGCGCTTTGAGCAACAGCTATGAACAAGAAACTCTATGTGCTCCTTTCTTTTTGCAATCATGTGTGTAAGTATGAAAGTGACAACTAGATCTACTTCATCTGAATACATGCTTGAGGATATTTGAAGAGAATGTGGACAACTGAACTTTACCAGTACCTGCTTTCTCCGAAAGGTGAACCCCAGTCGTCTCTGCAAGGAAAGTGGATTTGTTAATGTAAACACTAATCAAACAAACAAGAACATTCAATTAGAGGATCAGACGATCAGTTGTTTGATGCATGAAAAATAGTTACTGAACAGGGGATGGAAAATCAGTTCACCCATTAGATTGATTTAAGATTGAAACAAACAAAAAGAAAACACTTACCACCCTCTGTCCCAAATTATAGATCGTTTTTGCTTTTCTATGTACATAGCTATAGCTTTTGCTATGCACCTAGATATACGATGTGTCTAGATACATAATAAAAGTTGTGTATATAGAAAAACCCAAATGACCTATAAATTGAAACGGAGGGAGTACCTAATATAAAACTTAGACAAGTCACATCATTTACAGAATATCACATTTGGTAAGATGAAATGTAGTCCATACTACAAAGCATAGAGCAATGACGCAGATCCAATTATGTTTATTACTAGCTCCAGTACATTATAAATCTCATTTTAGCTAAGATTGCACAGATCAAGGTAAGGATTGTTCTTATATATTTATTTCCCAATCTACAGTAAAACCGCCTTCTCAAAGTGCCAAACAACAGGCATTGAATGCCACAATTTTGGCTCACAACTTTATATCTATAGAGTAATTACAAACCTAATAAAAGTGTGCATGAATGAAGTAAACTAAAAACTTACAGCATTTGGCCTTCGTCCAAGCAAGCTCTTGGTTACTACCATCTGCAGAAGTTGGTTAAACCCAAAAAAAACTGTAACTGCTGCTGATTGAAGAATATGAAGACTATATTATTGTGTTGTATTAGAGCCTCGTATAAGTGAGATAAAGATCATAATAGATCTGCACCAGTCATTGATCATGGTGCTAATCAAAATAGACACTAATCAAGTGGAAATCATAAAGTAGTTTTATGAAGATAGTCCTGGAAGTGTAGACTACATCGAGTAATGTTGTTTGTGGAAAAGAAGACCAGAATAGATTTCATAAAACTAGCTCAGATTAGTATTTAAACCTTGAAAGTATTTGAGCAGTTTGCTTGGTACTTATCCAATTAATTGGACCACAATGAATCAAAATTAAAGGGACAGTTTTTTCTCCCATCTAATTTCAATAAAAGTCAGCTCATCTCATGCTTTTGTTCAACTGGTTGTAAGCTCATGGATCCAAGGATCTACACTTATTAGAGCAATAAAGAGACAAAATGAAACAACAAGGTGCACTGAAAATCCCTTTGATAGTTACCAAATGAAGCTAAAAAACAAATGAAGCTAAAAACAAATTCCAGTGTCAACATGAAGAGAACAACAATATACCTGGCAATGTCTTCTGAATACTTTTAATATATTTTTGTCACCAACAACAACTTCAGCATGTTTTCTGATTAATACTACCCACTGAAATGAGTTGACAGATGGACCCAGAAGTCAGAATACAGCTCTCAGCAGGTATTGAAATATATATATATAGTAACAAGAAAGGTCACAAACTAATAACCTGAGATCCTTTCCTCCATTTATCCTTTGGAATGGCAGGAGACATCTTTTGATTGTAACGCTTCTCCGTCTTGTCAACGAAGCTGCAAGACTAATAACTTATTATATTTGAGAACAAATAATTGAAATATTGAAGATTGTTGAGAAAATCAAAATGAAAAAACAAGAAATTGCATGTTTTTTCCCCATTACCTGTCTACAAAACTTTTAGGTGAAGCCATCAAGTAAGTATATATGGAGCTGAAATTGTAGAGAGGAACACAGCTGCATACGGGGGGAAAAAAACGAAAAAATGTATCAAAATGTTAAATTCTAATATAGAAATTGCAAACTTTAAATAACAAGTGAGGACGTTGTTATGCCAACATATGAAAGCAAAACAAAACGTGATATGGAGACACTAGAGAATATTATTAGAAAAGCATATCGAGAGCAGTAAGCAGTACCAGCAGAACAGGACGTCCAAATGCATATGACTAGGTCAAATACCATTACCAAACATCTTAAATGGTTATTATTAAATCGATCAAGAGTCAGACAATGTACCGTGCATTTCATCATGGACCACTTCACGGAATTTGAACTAGACGTACGAACAAGATCAGTTAACACATGGCGGGAACATCAGAAAGTAGCACACCTACCTATCAGAGAGCAAAACAAAGCGCTGGTTCGCGGGGTCCTGAAGCGCGGCGGCAAACAACATCCTCTCTGCCTCGACCATGGTGGCCTCTCCCCACACCACCTGCGGGTCGCAACCATACATTCCCAAAGTCAAGATCGTAGCAAGAGACCCCCACGTCATAGTAAAGGTACACTAGAAAATACACATGGTCCAACCTTGACGCTCCTCGCAAGTTGCCGCCCGTAGATGGGGACTGGAAATACGCATACGCGGCGGTGTGGGGCCCTCCTGGGATCTGGAGCGCGGGGTACAGGTTTCAGTGAGATTGGTTAGGATTCCGCTTGTTTTTATCTACTTTTTGATTGATCGAAGGGGTTCGAGGAGGAATCAATCATAGGCCCCGTCGACGCGCTTCGTGATTTCTGAGGGCTTTTTTGGTTTGGGCTTATTATATGCCTTGTCGTGACCTGCTTTTCTAGATTTCGCCGTGATTTGCGACATGAAGAATGAAGGAATCAGTATGTTATTGTACTCTCCGAGAATACAACTCTCCCAAGGCTCGTTTCGAGAGGATCTTCGTGCCAACAAAGATTTTCTACCTTAGAAATTTATGCAGCAAAAATCTACTACGATAAAACCGCGGGCATGTGCTTTGTGCAAGCTTGGATCTCACCGTTTGGTCGGTCTAGCATGTGGAATTCGAAGTAAAAAAATAAATTAACGACCTTCGCCATCGAATCTCTTGGTTGTACTGATTAAGGATGTGTTTAGTTCCCATGGAATGCAAAATGCTAACTACTTTGGAATGATGAAATGCAAAATGCCAAATTTTTTATGGGTGTATTTAGTTTCATTCAAAATGTCAAATTTTTCATAGGGTGGGTGAGGGCTTTTTTTTTTTTTTTTGCCTCTTGAGGCCAAAATTCAAAATGGAGAATAGATACCTTTTTACCAAAAATTTTGCATGATGTTTAATTCCATTTTACAAAATGTTGAGTCAAAACCTAAAATTTTTTGGGTAAAATGAGGAACTAAACACACCCTAAATAAAGAGTTAAAATGAGGGGGACACGAAGCAGAAAGAGAGAACTTCAACGGGATAGTTGTGTGTCCTTTGACAGCGGTGAAACCATCAAACTGGAGGACGGAGCACGCTGATTAACCATGGAGCATTTGTGGGTTATATACAGCATGGCAGCATGCAACCATATAAACAGCCGGAGTGCGCCCGTGAAGGAAACGAAGGGAAAGGGAAAAGATTTGGCCATCGCCCTCGCAGACTTGCGCTTGGGAGTTTGGACTTTGGACTCTTCAAGTCGTCGCCCAGGCCGCCAGGCGGCCAGGCTCCGCGCGTTGCCGCTTCGGCCAGGGCACACCTGCCGCTGGTCCTTTGACACCCTCGCTCGTCGGCGTCGTCGCCCATTGGTCAGAATGGATTGGTCAGAAATCAGAATGGATTGCACGGTTCCTCTCATCACTCATCAGTCCATCCGGCTTCACAGGCAAAACTGATCGCTTCAGGTGGTCTTTAGATGCAGGAAGTAAAGTTTAGGATGTCATATGGAGTGTCACATCAGAGTGTTCGGATAGTAATAATAAAATAAATTACAGAAGTCCTCTGTAATCCGTGAATTTATTAAGCCTAATTAATCCGTCATCAGCATATATTTACTGTAGCACCACATTGTCAAATCATGGAATAATTAGATTTAAAAAAATCGTCTCGTAAATTAGTCGTAATCTATGCAATTAATTATTTTTTAGTCTATATTTAATACTTCACGTACATGTCAAACCTCCGATGTAACAGGGACACCTTACAAGGAGGAACTAAACAGACGCGGACTCAACCGTTTCCTCGACTTGACATGCGAAAGCAAACGTGAATTTGCAGCGAAAGTGGGGAAACTGAAATTTCAAGGAGCGAAGCAGGTGGTGGCGAGGTGACAATCGACGCAGGCTACATGCTTGTCACAGACGATGTTCAGCCGGGAACAAGCTGTCGCCTGGTTGTTTCGCGGGTGTTTGGCCTTGCGAAAATAAAATAAAATATTAAAATGTACTTCCACATGCCAATGTTAGCTTCCACCAAGGGGTGTTTAGATGTAAAAAAATTTAGAATTTGGTTACTGTAGCACTTTTGTTTGTATTTGGTAATCCGTGTTCAATCATAAACTAATTTGGCTCAAAAAATTCGTCTCGTGATTTACAACTAAACTATACAATTAGTTATTTTTTTATCTATATTTAATGCTCCATACATGTGTCTAAAGATTTGATGTGATTAAGAGAGAGTGTAAAAATTTAGAATTTTTGTGGCATCTAAATAAGGCCAAGTAGCACAAGAGATCAGTCATGCGCTTCTGTTCCAAAAGCGACAGGCCGCACTGCATTTCACTACTTTGGATGCTTTATTTAATAAGAAACTCTGAAACTTCCATCACATAAGTATAGCACATAACTCAAAAGACCACATACTAACATGCAGACAGCTTATTACTTTATTACATAGACTTCATGGATTACCACAGCACCCCGGCAATGCAGTCACGGGATTGTAAAACTGGACGAGTTTTCTCCACGCACTAAATAAACAGGATAGTAGGTACTAACCCAGGCTACCAGGTAACAGCTGGGTTCAGAATAACTAATGCGACATCGATTATAGTAAAAGGATGCTTTATTTGCACGTCCACGCACATCTGCATCATCATTTGGTGGCAACGAACAGCCCCCACCTCTGCTCACCAGCAGAACTCCTCTGCAGTTTTGCTTTCCAACCGTTCACAATATCATCGTAGTCCTCCTGGAATATAAGTGAATTTCAGAGTTAGAGATGTCAAAGACACAAAAGAAAGGATGCAGGCTCCTAATCTGCCTGCCAGTCCATGACTGGAGTTTCTTAAGTGCTTCTGTTGAATCACCTGGGTGAAGTCAGACAGGAAATCATCCTTGTTCTTTTCAAATTTAGCTAATTCCTTCTCTAAAACACCAAGGAACTGAAATGCAACACAGAGCACGGATTAGTATAGTAGAAACTTGTCTTCATCCAAACATCTTAGTGGAAAAGCTAGTTACAAAGAAACCTGATCAGTTCGATCCTCGGCAATGACATCACGAAAACCAGCACTCTTCAGCATCTGTATAATATGACGAACAAGCAAGATTCAGTGCTGCATTTTGATCGAAAGTAACTGTGTCTAGTATAACCATATAAAAATGCAAGAAGCACCTGTCCATAAGCCTCCACATCATGTAGGTCATAACCCCTCTGCTTGATGTACGCTGCAAATTCCTCTGATGGTTTCCCAGGACTCCTGCAGTAGTCGCTGACAAGGACCTTGCCCCCAGGCTTCAGCCATTTGAAGAAACTTTTGAACAAAGAGGGTTTGTCCTGCAAAACAAAAGCAAAATCATGTCAGCCTAAACAATGTTACTCTGAACAAAACAAGCATGAAGCATTTAATGTTGGTACTGTGATTATAAAAACAAATGTCTCTCAGGTATCATTTCGTATATTTAGAACTTTAACACGCATTAAGTGTTGCTTCTGAAAAAAGTATACATCTGAAACAGGATATATTTGAAACATACATGTATGTGAAGGATAGTATCACGGCTGTATATGACATCAAATGTGTTGTCTGGGTATGTCTTCGTGGTGCAATCAGCAACTTCAAACTCAACTGAGCAACTGCGCCCAATGGCACGCTCAAGTGCAAATGATACCATGTTTATAGAAAGATCAATACCAACAACATGAGCATCATATTTTTCGGCCATATAAAAGTCACCTCCCCCAATTCCACATCCAACATCAAGCACCTTATGTCCAGGTTTAAGATCCAGTTTATCCACAAACTCTTTTGTAGTCTCTGTTGGACAGTGATACATAACAACATTTAATGGCACAATGCAAATAGAACATCACAAGTTAAAATAAAAAGGGACACTCACCAATTCCACCAGTGCTCACATAACCTTCTCCAAAGATGCGCTCATAACGTAATATTCCGCTAGTTTTGTACTGCACATTGTCCAAAAATCTTTGAAACCCCTTATCTTCCGTAGAATGAACCTTTTGCCACAGCCAACATATCTATAAACCATAGAGACATGTCCACTGACCTCAGTTGACCATGGTTAACACATGTGTATATGCATGGACAAACAAAATTACCTGGTTTTGGTTTTTCTTGTTTTTAACATAAGCACCAATACACTTGCAAGTAACCAGAGAAAGTTCGAAGGAATTCCCATCTTGATCAAAGGTATGGCACTCTTTGAAAACCTATTTATGGAATAAACAATCAATTAGTTATTTCAAAGAAAATGGTATTGAAAATAATAAGAAAAGTAAAAAGTGAAGCAACAATCCTTCATATAATAGCTAAATTTTTACTGACAAGCCTGAATGTCTGATATAAGTGACAAGCAAAAGGGAAGAGCAGTAGGACAGTATGCCTTCTCACCTTAGTATAAAAACTTGGTTCCCGATAGTGTGTCGGATTAACTTTCCTTTTTGAATCTCCAGATTGATGGAAGCAAGATTCCCTAAAGAAGATATAGCCACCAACCTTCAACCATTTTACCATTCTTTGAACTAGCTGCTCAACCTACATTAAGAGACGAAAGTTGGAAAATTCAAGAGCCATAAACTTAAAATATATTTCAGTCAGCACATTCGAACACAATTTTAACTCATTTAGAAAACAGGTGCCCTTCAGAATTTTTATAACACAGATCCATTTTACAAGGACAACCTCAGCGAGAAGATCAAGGAATACTATGGAACTAGAATTTGTTACTTATTCAAAGCATGTCTCATCCATTACCTCTTCATCTGAAAGATACATCAATAACCAATTTGAAAATATCAGATCGATGGAGTTAGCTTGAAGCACCAGGTCCTGGGATGTCACATCAGCACACATAAAGGATGTGTTCTTGTAGTGACCATTAATGCTTTCATTCTGTGAGAAAAAAAAATTGCATAAAAGAATTGAATGAATCAACCACATACATCTAGAAATCAGATGAAGGCCATCATATTTCAAGTTGGCAAGCACAAAACTTTTATATCAAGACATTGCAAATTTCAATACCTTTTTAATTGCACTTTCAATAAAATCCAGAGCAAGAACATTCCCAGCTGTTTTAGCGAGTTCTCCAGTGAAACGGCCTATTCCAGCACCAAGCTCCAGTACAGATTTTCCTTCATATGAAGGAAGCAAAGACAGGACCTACAGAAAAGGACCAGAAGCATATCAAATGTTTAGCCCTGAAAGCCTAGGTGCTTTCAGGAACACCTTCTCTTACAAATTAAAATGATGTCTGCTAAATAAAAAATTATTATCATTTCAAGCAACCAGTGGACATAGCATACTTATGTCACAGTTCCTGAAAATAAAATAGAACTGGTTCAATTTTTTTAAATCAAATAATCAATAAATGCAAGCTTCAATTTGCAATTCCTATTTTTTTTTTACAGATGTTATATTAAACTAAGAACTATCATAGTCAGAACATGAAATGGATCAACACAAGCTTACAGAAAAAGCACCAAGCAAATATGAATTTCTTTGGAAAGCACTTAAAGATACAACCTACAAGGAAAATCAAGGTATCTATCATAAAACACAATAAAATAAAGTCAAGGTGTAAATTAGCTTTTATTTCAGATCTTTTATATATTCCTAATATTTAACAGTCTAGAACGTGGAAAATAATCAGTACAATATTTTTTCTTATGGTCATAATTAGTACATGTATAGTTTACTACATCAGAGTAAAAGCCCTATCGAAATTCAGCTACTCAAAAGAAGTAAACATTTACCTTGTTTGTTATTTATTTTTTGAAACAACCTTGTTTGTTATTTAGAGTTTAGCTAAGAAATTAATTATACTTCACATCACAAATTAAAAGACCTGACGCAACCTCAAGTGAGCAGGAAATTTTCTTGGCCAAGTTCAGTTTTCACTCTTTTACAGAAAAAGAAAAGAAAGAAAAAAAAACTATCAACGTAGCCTACCCTCTCCCATCACAATCATAGCACACCTGTGTTGAACACCACAAATTGCCGACCAGTTTATCCAAAAAAAAAAAGTGCATCCGCCTTTATTTCCACACACGTGTCCTTTCAGAGATTGCCATGTGATACTGCGGAGCAAAGGCTGAGTGGCTGACACATACTGCTCAGATCCAAGCAGTTTTTTTTTTTTGACAACAAGATCCAAACAGTTGGATCCCGAAAGGCACTGAACAAGGTACTACAGTATACAGTATGCACCTAAATACCTAGTATAACAAACAATGGAATGGATAATAGGGGAAAACATCATCGCGGAAACAATCACCTCGGGGCGCTCCTCCTTGTCAAGATCGGCAGCGCGGGAGTCCAGCATCATGGCCTCTACGGTGAGGTTCTTGGAATGCTCCTCCCAGTAGCTCTTCTGCGCCTGCCTCTCCTCAATGCCCATCTTCCCTGCAACGCCCCGCAAACAAATCATCAACACGAACAAAGCAAACCGCACACAGCATGTGCTCGACACTTCTCCCCATCCAACCCAACAACACGAAAACGCAACGAGCAGATCTGATCCCCTCTGCACGGATCGATGCGTGGGAGTGAAATGGCTTACCGTTAACAGAAACAACGGCGGCGGTGGGGGCGTCCATCACGGTAAGTCGTTGCGTGCGTTCGTCCGTTCGTCAGTCAGAAATTCAGAACCGAGTTCAAACGAAACGAGCGAGGGATGGCTGTGAGATTAAGATCCCTCGATGGCGAGGCGGGCGCGGGAGAAGCTCCGGGAGCGGCGGTTGAAGGAGCGGCCGCGCTGCTGCATCCACCACCTGATCGCGGCGAGGTTGGGGGAGGAGGGAGACGGTGGCTGTGGGCAGTGGCTTGCGACTGGGAACGGGATCCTGGGAGGGAGCGTAGGTTAGGTGGTGGCATTTATAGGCGGGAACCGGGAGCCGGGAGACCCGATCGACCGTGAGATCTGTGCCTGGTGGGGCCACCCGCAGCGTGCATGCTGGATCGGCGAGGGTTTCTTTTTTTCCTGTCTTTTTGTCGTTTTGGCTGATCTGTGGCACTGGCTGGGCCACGGACCCTCCAAGCTAACTAGCAGTTGTGTGGTAAGCAGTAGATGTGTTTTAGTTAATTGTTAGCTGGGTGTGTGCTCATGTGTGCGATGCAGTCCTTGTGGCAAAGTCGGCATGGCAAGACGACGATCGACCCGGTTGCAGCAATGGAATGGGCGCTGGAAAACCTACTGCCAATTGTAAGGCGGTAACCAGTAGGATAGCGGGCGTTGGGTGGGTGTCGATGCCAAATATGCAGTGACGAATGCCAGAGGAGCGGACCCTCAAGATCAATGTTGATGGGGCGTTTTCCCAAGAGTCTGACATGGGTGCAACAGGGGGTTCTACGAGGCAGCAGCGAAAATTTTCTTGCGGCATCGGCTCAATGATTGGAATCGCTGGGGTCTACCCTTTTGGCAGAAGAAGAATCACTTTGGGATGGCGTACAGCTCATACCAGAAGGTACCGGGGAGCGCATCAGTGTAGAGACGGATTCTCAAAAGCTAGTTTCGTTGTGGAACAAAAGAAGGAAACACCGGGGCGAGATCACTGCAATCCTGGACGCAGTTGAGGAGATGACCTCTAGCTTTACTTCCTTCCAGGTCATCCACACTAGAAGATCGACGAATTTTGCAGCTCACTTGTGTGCCTAGCATTTGTCATCTTTTTTTTAGATAATTATGTTTGGCTGCATCCACCTAGCTTCCTGTAGAATTGTCTGGAATCCAATTGTAATAACGTTGTTTAATGAATGAAGCGAAAGTTTCCAAAAAAAAACTATTAGTTGTAAGGGGTTTTAAACAATCCTTTAGGCTATCTCTTTGATGATTCAGAGCTGGTTTGGTTGTTGCTTAAGTTTATCATGCCTAACCTTAGCTAAATTGTGTCGGTTACAGAAAGTACGGTGAATAAAATCGAAGCCACACTTAGGAAAAGTTTAGCAACAAAATAAATCTATAACGTGTGGAAAAGAATGTTAAAAGAACATGATGTATCATTAATCATTATAGCAATGAATCAAACAAGCCCTCAATCGTGAATCACCATTTCGTCTCATGAAGTGAGGCGAGAAGTGGTGACAATAAAATAAAATCCTCGACACTAGTACCATATCATGGCACCGAACCGCAGAACTAACTATTCGATTTGGTAAATCGCTGTTGAGCTTTGATATTAGTGGGACAAAACACAAGCTAATTCTTGAAAATCAAGACACGGATACTAAGGTTCTGTAGATTCATTAGTTGCTAATAATTAGCTAACTGATAACTCATAGCTAGAATTAGCTAGCTGTTGAAGGTAATTTCGTCATGATTTTATAGAGTTAAAACAGTCAACAAAACATCTTTTTTGGGAGGAAACAAGAAAAGTAATAGTGAATTTTGTATAAAATAACATGGTTCCACTTGTACATATTATTATTTACTTGTAGGTATGAAAATGAAGGAATTAGGATGACTGTGGGCCCACATAAGGGGGTTAGCCGACCACCCTATGGTCCACTGCCCCCTCTCAAGCCATGGTGATCCTCCCAACACTCTCACAAGCAATGGATCAAAATTGTGTTTTCTCTAAACGGCTAAAGACGATGTCACGTGAATTGAAGGGCCACAAAGTGAAGAACCGACATGACAAAGTGCCCCAACATGTGCATACCCACAAAGGAAGAAGAGGAGAAGCACCACCACCTTTGGAGGGTGGCCCCACCTATCATATAGGGGGTCGGTCAACCCCCTCCCCCAGGTGGTCGGACGACCGCCCCCTTGCTCCACAGCCTTCCATCTTCCTGCATGCAAAGAAACACAACATTAGAAGATCTCAACCATGCATTTTAAGGCGGCTTGACCAAAGTATGGAGGATGGAGAGCACATGGATCCATGAGCCCATACTAAAGTGCTATAAATACCCCCTACCCCCTCACTCTCAAGTCATGACCACAAAGGAGGATCTACTATCACTTTAGATAAGCAAAGCCCTACTCTAGTAGTAGCAGTAGTAAAAAATAGGAAAGTTCAAAAAAAGTAGTATAAAATAGGGAGAGAGTGAGGGAAGTGTGGAGAAAGACTTGGCTCGGAGTCTTCTCCAAGTTGTACCTCGGCGAATGTGCTCTTCTTGTAAGCAAACATCTGAGATTCTTCATGGTACTTGATATCTAATTCTAGTAAGTGATATATAACTTATTCTCATTGGTACATCACTTTACTTTAGTAGAGTGCTCTAGCTTTGCTAAGGGAACTTAGTGGACCAAGGTTAGAGTAGTGAGATATAGTGTAGACGTGGTGTCTAGACTATTCCTTTCCTGTGTATGTTACTTTCGCATGGATTGTTCGTGGATGCTAGTAGGTGGTGACAACCCTATCTAGTCTTTGTAATCCACCACGTGTTTTTAGGCAAGTTGTTAAAATAGTAGGGCTCCCATAACATGTTAGTCGCTTCGTGCAAGGGTGTTGTCCTCTTGTGGTTTCGTCTTTCGCCCCGTGAGAAAGGGTGAGGCTATCGCCCTTATATCTATCTTATCTTGCCAGATGTCATAACCATAAGAATCATCTCTACCCAAACTACCATAAACTCCTTGTGTCATCATTGGGCGAACCTGATTCTTTGTTAGTGCACTTCACGTTCTCCGTGGAAATCGATACCTAGAATACTCCTAGTGCATGCTACCTTGACAACCGTAGCTTGCGGTTTATCCATTTGCCACCTTTGGTGTCAACACTAGCTAACTATTAGTTGTTATTAGTTGGTTTTGGCCTAACTAGTATGATAGTTGTTAGTTGCGTATCATGGATTCAAATGATCTATGAATCCAAATAGAGCTTTAACTTATGACAAATTTATGCAGTTCACTACTAGAAACATGTCATATGCCAAGAGGACAGTGTAATGGCCAAGGGTAGTCGAGGAGATTGTAAATGGCCAACGGTTAAGGTGTTACTGATGGTTATAAGTAAACTCGTCGGTCTTTGGCCGACATGAACAACTAATTCCCATCGGTCTTAATGAGATACATGGCAAATGGTTATAATTCCTAACGATTAAACTATTCTCGATCGTGTTATAAGGACACTCGGCTATTTGTTGAGTCACTCCTAGTTGTTTGTTAGTTGACTGCTGGCCTTTGTATTGAATGGTCAATAGTTCAATCTTTAAGAGCATCTCCAGGAGTATTTCTAAAATTTACTCTCTAAATCATCATTTAGAGAGTCATTCAAGTAAAAATTGTTTTCTATATCTTTGTATCCTCCATCAGCTTTTCTATATCTTGTACGCACTCTAGATAGTCATCCTCACTCTCCATCTTTAGCTAGCGAGAAATCCGGAATACTGTATTTGGTGATCCATTTAAAAAGATTGTTGGAGGGTATGTTTTCACCAAAATCTCTATTCCTATAAATTAGGAAGAATATAAAGAGTCTCTTGGAGTTGCTTAACAATCATATATTATAACACTTGGTAATTAGTTGGAAATCCAATACAATGCATTAAATACTATTTATATTTGTCTAGATATTTTTTGACATGTTTTGTATTTTTGAATTCATGGATGACTCATGGCTAATTTGTTAACTAAGGAATTTGTAGTTCAAAAAAATTTACAATAGAGATTCTTTTTTGTTTCGAGCCCACATTCTATTTTATTTATAATTAAGTAAACCACATTGAAATTTTAAATATATTTTTTGTAGAGTTGAAGTTTTTTATAGGGATTAATTATATGAGGATTTACTTGACAAAGGGAGTAGATTCATAAGACTGACATGAACCAAGTTGCATGGAAGTTTATTTGTTACCTTGCAATAAGTTTCAACAAAATTAACATGAATAATAGCTTAATCAGCCATGGGTTCACCAGTTTGGCACTATTTTTCTTAGCTAGTGCTTCATGTAGAGAAAATATTTACTTGTCTTTGTTTCTCAGTTTGGCACTATTTACTATCCATTAGCGTGCATCACCGTAATCTAATCCACTGGCATCAGGAGAGCCATTCACGTGTGCCTATCTGCCTAAGCGAAATCCACCTCACGAGCCACGATCAGTGCCTAGAAAATTCATCACCACGTCGTTAGATGAGAGGCACCCCGCCCGCAGCCCACGCGTGCACGCTGAAGAGACAGCGAGAATCAAATTTAAATATACAATTGAGAGCCCTGACCATAAAAGACATGATGTGTACGTACATAGAAACGTGGAGAACAAAAGGAAGTCCTTTGGCCGTCTTTTTTTTGTTTTTTTAGCCTTTTTTCGAAAGATTCTCTCAAATATGTCCCTTGCGGAAATATTTCAAAAAATGGACCCTTATCTTGGCGCCATAGTCGTCGGCGCCAAGATATAACGGCATGGCGCCAGGGTCATTGGCGCCAAGACCCTGCCGTCGTGGCGCTGACGTGGCAGGGAGCTTGGCGCCATCGTAATTGGCGTCAAGCCTTGGCGCCATAGATCTTGGCGCCAAGAGCCCACGTTTTAGCCAGCCCCCTCTTCCTCCCCGAGTCATTCTCGTTTTCTTTCTCCTTCTCTTCGGGTTTTTTCTTTGTACACTTCGGCCAACCTCTTCAATCGACCTATTGGACCGTGAAAAGTTGGATTTATCTGTCGATCTTCGAGAGCTAGGTATCCTCTCACCCTTCCTTATTTATTTCGAATCGATTTGGTAAAATGAAGTCATATTCTTAACCTATGAACTTCACATGTTATTTGTTCATGTACTTTTTAAAATACGTATGTATTGTACAACCGTAGGATGCCTAGGCGTGGAAAAGCTAGAAAACAAAGGTATGCGTAGATCTTTTTCATCATATATTAAACCCTTAGTTTTTAGGTTTATTGTTATTTGTTTTGTTATATTAGAACAGAATTTGTTGAATTGTAGCTATGGACGGATGACCGTACGTCCCAAAGCCGCTCCCTAGCGGTGTGCCAATACACATGTGCTTCTGTGGCGATCCTTGCAAGGTAGATATTTCTGAAGATGAGGCAACATATAAGCAGAGATATTGGATGTGTTCCAATTTTGCATGGGAGCCTACGGAGCGTCAGCGCCGCAGTACATTTATTGTGAGAAATTGCTTTTGTTTATTAATTAATTTGTGTCTTATGAAGTTTTGCATATTAATTGGATTTGAAACAATTACATTTGCTGCAGACCCCTCCACCGCTTTGTGATTTTGAGCAGTGGATCGACACTGAGATCAAGGAGACTGACATGCGGCTTCTACAAGGCCAGAAGGAGTGGGATGCGGAGCGCCTGGAGATATTAGAGAAGAGACGCCGAGAGGAGGCAGCAGCAAAGGAGCACAAGGAAGAGGAGGAAAGGAGGCGTGTTGCTGCGTGTAGGGAGGAGAGGGAGAAGAAGCTTGAGCGCGTGCGCCGAGCGAAGATAGCGATGGAGGAGAATCCCGATGCCCAAAAAAAGGGAAAGTGGCCTCGTTGTACTCAGTAGTATGCTAGTTGTATGGTTTAATCATAAACAATGTGGTCGATGTAGTATGCAATGTGTTTAATCTAATGTACTTTAGGTAAATCATGTACCTAGGGCATGTTCTGTGTTATTTATTTCGTCGCCATGTACTTCATATGCACTTTAAGTTTTTGGACCTTACATAGTGTTGTCATATATCAGGTTTAATGTTACTGAGTTATTGAAACTAGTTCTCGAGGTGCACATAAAACATAAGGAAGTACTGGATTTCACAATTGAACACGCATAACATAGGACATGGCATGTCAGAACTTGTACCAAACTAGGGCACATATGTCCTGGACTAAACCTAACATGCCTTAGGTAATTAGAGCGAACAACAAGCACATTACATGGCATGTGTACACGATAGATTTGTTCTATCTAGTAGTGCGGCCACATAGCAAACTGTGTAGCCCCTTCTCCACAGTACCCTCCCATTGTTGATGGTGGAGGTGGCGGGGGTGGTGGCGGAGGCCCGTTGTTCTTGTGGTTAGGGCAGGTGCAATATGGATCATGGCATGGTCCGTCCTGTGAAACGGCACCACTACTGGTATCGTCTACTTCGTCGTCCTTGTAACCGTTGCTAACTTCCCTTTCTAGTTCGAAGATACGGTCTTGCAAGTAGTAGATGTACTGTGCGTGCGGATAGATTGGTCTAGGATCGACCCACCTAGTGAAGCCACAGTTTTCTTTGGACTCTGAACACTGCATTTCAAATATTTTAGTGAACATGCAGTTAGTTTCGCCTATGAGATGCAAAATAATGGAGAAAAAAATTTGAGTAATAAAATTTAAAACCAATTACCTCTGCTCGCGGACATTTGAAGAATCGGCGACCTCCATCCAAACCCTCCACGAACATCTGCACTAAGCAGTCCTCGCCATGCCTACATTTTGGCCAATCTTCTTTCCGGTTATCATATCCTCGGAGTGGACACTCTTTGGTGAAATCTCTCTTGGTCTCGACAGAAAAATGATACACTGGTTCATCAAAGTCTTCCGGACCCAGAGACCCCTCCCACACAATGGGAGTACCCTTAGTCCCCCCGTTCCCTTCCCTCTAGATGACCCTCCAGACATTACTACTCGTAGATAACTAACTTCTGGTTTCAAGTGACTAGCATTGTATGGAGGAAGGTGTATATATAGCCAGCAGTGGAGTGGAGAGCCGTTGTATTGTGGCTTTAATGCTCCTGAAAAGCCTAGATGTCATCCCTGAAAAGCCTATTTGAATTAATGAAAAGCCTATTTGAAAACTCATCTGTAAAGGCTAGATTCCTTGATCAATCAATTCATCTGTAAAAGAGGATGTACGATAGGATAGTGACATGATAAATCACTGAAAAGGCTACATGCTATCGGTGTACTGCACGACTTGACATGTTGCACAAAATTTTGGCAGAGTTTTCCCTGTTTTTGATTCAATCCAAACACAAATATCACATTAACATATGTCATCAACAATTATATATGACATTCACCTTAAACAATATATATGAGTATCCTCAAAGCGTTTACAGTGCATATGCCATAAACTCCATAGTAGTTCATACAATACATAATAATAGGATATAACAGTCCATAATAATAGTCCATACAGTCCATACAGTCCACAAGTCGGCTACAGTCCCTCACTGTCTCCTAGACCTACCCTTGCCCTTATGTCCAAGAGCGTGGGTGCCTGGAGTCCATAAACTCCATAGTGCTTAAGCCTCGGACGAGTCGCTTGGTGGTACCAAGCTTGGTACCGCCTGTAGTCTCTGTTCGTGTGCGGCTCGTCGTTATCGTCCACGTTCTCGTCGAACATCTCCCACTCTTCGATGTAGTCTCGGTGGTGATGGGCCCAATCAAAGATTTTCCTGTTTTTCTTACGATCGAGCCTGCAAAACACGTACACAAGTTAGTCAACATCGTGTGACTATAACATGCATGTATGCCAAAGTTAAAAATTTCGTCACAGTTTCCTTTGTTTGTTGAAGCAAACCACACCTATATGCATTCCATAGACATACAAACATACCAACAATTATTTCATCCATCTTATTCGACATATATCATGTGGTAATAATATAAGTGCAACTTCAGGAAAAAGGTTCAATTACAAAGAATAGAACACTTACTTATGCAAGTCAACACCGGTCGACACTGGAGATGGTGGACAACGCTGCCTTGCTCCAAACTGGCGTGCAACTCGATGTGGAAGGTGGTACTCGACAGCATAGAAGCAGATAAGAGGGCACCTCACCCTGTAGAGCTCGCTGTCGCTGTCACACACGTTGCTCACCACAAAAGGAAGTGCGGCCTCGTCCGCGTACGGCTCCCAAGTCACCTGCAACGTGTCCAAACAAGAAGTTAGATAGCTTAATAAATAATTTCTTTCGAACCAACATGTATAATAATTTGTACTTACACTAGAGGCCATTAGCCGGTCTAGCTCGTCCGTGTACTCTTTGTACGCCCGCTCCATCCTCACGTGAGGAACTGTCACCTGGTCCCACAGGTATGCCCACGTCGGCTGTAGACGTGCGTTCTGCACTGGGAACCCATCGCGAGGAGCCAGCACCACGGGACGAGCAACTGGAAGCCGCGACCACATCCACAGCTGGAGTAGGTACACACACCCACCAAGTGAGGCTGACTGTGAAGACCGCCGACACGCCTCGCAAAGCTGACGGTAAAGGAAAGCCAACACTGCAGAGCCCCAGCTGTAGTGACCCGCCTGGTCCCAGTCTGTGAGGCAGTGGATCCACATCCACGACACAGTGTCCCCCATTCCGTCGGGGAAGAGAATAGAGCCAAACAAGTGTAGGATCCACGCCCTACAGTAGTACTGAACTGTCTGCTCGTCTGCCCCTGGAGGACACTGTGCGAACTCAGCCCGAAGCCAGGAGAGAAGAACACCAGAAGTGCGCTCTCCTTGCTCACCCACCTCACGTCCAAGGAAGGCCTCCACCCGAGCTCTCCAACCCTCTGACCTACACTGCCCTGTCACTGCCCTCCCACGAATCCTCAGACCTAGCATCTTCTGACAGTCCTGTAGCGTGACTGTCATCTCCCCAAACGCCATGTGAAAGCTGTGAGTCTCAGGTCGCCACCTATAATTTTAGCAAAACAATAATGCTCCTCAGAAACATAACCGCGTGAACAAATGATTATTAATACAACCTATGTGTTCATAAAATACCTGTCAACCAACGAAGTCAAGCCCGCTGAGTTGAACAAAGGCAGGCCACGACGAACCTGGAAAGATATGACGTCTAGGCTAGCTCTCGATAGGTAAGGTGTGTACCTGTCGTCGTACTGCATTTTCAAGAACCCTCCATGTACTCTAGAACGAAGGAGCGGAAGGTCCTGCATTTAAACGAAATACAAATGTTACTTGACACACACATTGCACTTATAATTCGAAGTATGTGATATGGGAGTGTAAAATCTTACCTGCCCCGACGCTACTAGACGTCCTCGGTGGGTCTCGTCGTACACCGGGTCCAGAAGGTGGAATTGCGCCATCCTACAAAAAGAATATAGTCAGTAAGTTATAAAATAAATATGCATTTAAACATAAAGCAAGAATTGTACAATCAATACGATAGGTATTAAATAATAGAAACAACTACAAGTCGCACCTCACTAATTTGCCAATGGCAAGTGCGGGAATTGTGGCCAAGTCTACCGCACTTGCCACACTCGTACTGCTCTGGTTCATTAAGAAATGGCGTCGCTCTCCCACGTCGCGTTCTACCGGGTATCTGATCCATAACCATCCTGTGCCTCGTCCTCTTTCTGGAGCCTCGCTTGTCCCAACGGTAAGCTGGATCTGCAACGTACGTTGGACCGTCGTATGGAGGCCACTCTCCAGGGTCCCGGAAAGGCACGAAGCGGGGCCTCCATGTTTGGACAAGCGTGTCGACACTGAACTCGCGAGGTATCCTAGCCTCAATATCATAGTTGCGATGCCTAGCAGCTGCTACAAGGTGAGAACATACAAAGTGATACTGCCTTGGTTTCCCACAAGTGCATGAGAAATCTTGGAGGACTACCACATGAATCCTCGACTCTCGGACCTCACCATCAGATGTAGTACCACCGGTATGCTTCACCTCATATCTTCCTGTGGCATGGTCAAAACATGTGACCTCATGTGTGCCAGCCCTTTCCTTCGCCTTATCTAGATGCGCCTGTGGTGTTGGAGCCCAAATCTTACCTTCACTCTGCAACTGCAATGCATGGGCGTGCCGATCGTTGAACCAGGCAACAAGCTTGTAGAATGTGAATTGAACGATAGCGTTCACGGACATACCACGAATCCCCAGCAGCAGCTTATTAAAAGACTCGGCCATGTTGCTGCACTGAAACTCGTACCTCCAACCACCTGCGTCGTGAGCTCTTGTCCATTTCTCCACATCTCTCATCAAACATGTCAGCCATTGTCTTCCTTCTGCATTAGATGCGGTTCTGACCTCCTCTAACTTCCTCCGGAAATACCTATCCTCAAGCTGTCGAGCAGCCTCCTGGAAAAGATCAAAATTATCCTTCACACCATCCTTCCGGAGTAGATTCTCAGCAAGGTGCCGAGTACACCAACGATGGTGCAAAGGTGCATACCCCTCTATCTCCTCTCGCACAGCATTAAGTATGCCCTGGTGCCTATCAGATATGACGCCCACCTCCCTGCCAGACCCAACCACATGTATCCGGACTAGCCTCAAGAACCATCCCCAGCTATCATTATTCTCCCTCTCAACCAAAGCAAATGCCAAAGGAACAAGCTTGTTGTTTGCGTCACACGATATGGCTATGAGAAGTGTGCCACGGTACTTGCCAATCAAGAATGTACCATCAATGGAGAAGACTGGACGGCAGTGCCTAAAGGCCTCGACACACTGAGGGAAGCACCAGAAAGCACGGAAGAATATCTGTCTCCCATCCTTCCATGCGTCTGGCCTAGGGATGTACTCATAATGCATGTCTGGATTCACTGCTTTGATTGCATTGAGAAGTACTGGAAGCTGCTCGTAGCCATCCTCCCAGTCCCCATATATCATCTTCCACGCCCGCTGCTTAGCCCTCTAGGCTTTGCCATAAGTTATGTCATATCCTCCATACACCTCATTAACTATTTTGATAATTGTCCTGACCTTCATGTTCGGCTCTCCCTGTAATACTTTCATCAACCGCTTGGCAATGAGGGTAGATGTCAACTGCCGATGCTTCGTGCTGAGGTCATGTGAAGAACAAGTATGTGGCCCGACAACTCTTGTGATCTTCCACTTTCCGGAGACCTTTTGCTTCCTTGCACAAACCCTCCATGGACAGCGTTCCTTGTCACACACAACCGTGTAACGCCGCTCCACATAGGAATGCAGGACCTTGTACGGTCTCTTGCGTATCACTGCAAACGCCTGCAACCACCTCTTCAATGCAGGGAGGTCATTGAAAACCCTCCCCTTCTCTATCTCCATACTAGGACTAGCCTCTGGAGCTTCCTGCAGCTCATCATCACGTCCTTCGGCAAACGCCTGATCTGAATGAGTAAGATCACTGAACTCATGAACCATAGGATCACGGCGGCCGGGAAAAATACGCCTCAGCATCTCAACGTCACTCTCCGTGAGCTCTCCAACGGGACGATCATCGTCAGAATCAACAGCCCTTGCGATCTCATATGGCTCTGAATCATTCATAATTTCAACACTATTGGAGGCACGGATTCCATCTCCAATCTAGACTTGAGCATCAGCAGGAGGAGCGCCCGCATTATCGGGAACGTCTCCTGCAACATAGCCACAAATAAGAGGAGATGATAAGAAGAGTGGATGATAAGAAGAGACTTAAGTTACAAAGATTAAATGATACCTAATTGACACTTACTCGGATGATTCTGTGTCAAAGGGATCTCCTGAGGAGGATGTGCCACATCATTGGGGGCAGATTGCGCATCGGGAACGGTAGACGGAACCTCCGCATCCACATCACGTTCCGGGACGGGAGGTTCAAAGTATGCCTGCTCACCCATTGGCGGGGACAACCCAAGAGGGATGGGATCAACGAGCACCCGATGCACAACCACGTCCAAACTTTCGAATTGGCTTTTCATAGCCGATCTCACATAGTTGTCCCACTGATCTGCACACCCTATTGGGATCATCTTCCTTAGCATGTTGGGAGGGAAACCTAGGTGAAGTACACCCTCAACTATGATGCCATCATCTCCATAGCAATGTACCTCCTCACGAGCCCTTGCAGTCAACTCACTAAATGATGGCTTCTCATTGAATAGCACAGGCACACTTTGTATGTCAACAAACTCAACATATCCATAGCGATCTCGTTCCACAGTTCCTCCATGATATATGCTCACTAGGTTGTCTATCTAGTTCCAAAACATAACGAAGCACAATTGCTTTACTCCAATATACACAAAAAGTAAATACTAAGTACTACTAACTACTAAGTATTCATAACTAATAACTACTACTAACTGCACAGTACTACTAACTAACTATGTCAAGTAACTATCTATGTAACTAACTATATAACTATTTAACTAACTAAATAACTAAGTACCTATATAAAGTATCCATCAATCTTAATCTATAATACACTAACTAACTAGCTACATAACTAACTAACTATTGTTAAGTAAGAACAACAAAGTATTTTACCTTGTGGAGAAGCGGGGATGCCGGCGCTTGGCAATGGAGGGACGGCAGCAGCGCGCGGCCTCACCGGGCGTGCGGGCGGGTGGCGGCGGCCGAACGGACGTGCGGGCGGACGGCGGCGTCGGCCGGCCGTGCGGCCGAGGAGGCGCCGCGCGGGCGGGCCGGCGGCGGCGCGCGGCCGGCCGGGCGGGGGCGCGCGGGGGCCGGAAGGGCCGGCCGGCGGCGCGCGGCAGGCTGGGGGCGCGCGGGCGGCCGGGCGCGCGCGGCCGGGGCGGCGGCGCGCGGGTCGGGCGACGGCGCGCGGGTCGGGCGACGGCGCGGGGGGGCGGCGGCGGCGCGCGGGAGGCGGCGCGGGCGGGCCGGCGGCGACCGGCGGCTTCGTCGGGAGGAAGAAAGAAAGAAAGAAAGAGAAAGGAAGAGAGGAAGAAGAAAGGATGATACATTTTTACTGGGTGCATGGCGCCAAGATCCATGGCGCCATGCTTGGCGCCAAGATCCATGGCGCCATGCTCCCTGCCACGTCAGCGCCACGACGGCAGGGTCATGACGCCAGTGACCCTGGCGCCATGCCGTTATATCTTGGCGCCGACGACTATGGCGCCAAGATAAGGGTTCATTTTTTGAAATCTTTCCGCAAGGGGCATATTTGAGAGAATCTTTCGAAAAAGGGCTAAAAAACAAAAAAGACGGGTCCTTTGGCCGGATGCTTTGGATCCACCTCGGAATCTGCGGGGGGGCTTTCATTTTCCTGCCAACAAAATTTAGCAGAATTTGGACAGACTAAGTACACAATTTGTCCTTGGTTTGAAGCACTGGAATTCGCTTCCTCGGCTAGTTTGGCAAGAAACTATTATCTTGAAATGAAGAAAAGAACTATGGCACACACATATATGTTGGGTAAATATTCAGTGTAAATCTCTTGTTCGGTTCAATCGTGATAATTCTATTGAAACACATACTCATAAGTTTTCAAAAAAATTTAAAACGATGCACATCTTCAATGCAATATATGCACATTGGTCAAGGTGCAAAATCATTTTTAAAAAAATTCATATGAACAAATTTCATGTTCATATATCACCCATGTAGCCACATGCCGAGCCATGCGGAGAGCTTATTACACTTTCACGGAAAGGTGGCATCAGTACAGCACACACTCTATATTTCAGTGCGATCACAGGACCGTAAAGTTAAACCAGTCCCAAAGCACAAAGAAATAGGATAGGCTCTCAGAGTTCAGTTATGTAAAATCACGCTATGAAGCCAATCCCATCGGTGAACTGCGAAAGCCACTTTATTTGTAAGGCCACACGCGCATCACTTGGTGGCGACGAACAGCCCCCACCTCTGCTCACCAGCAGAGCTCCTCTGCAGTTTTGCCTTCCATCCATTCACGATATCATCGTAATCCTCCTGGGAACAAATGAAACAAAGAGTTAGATATGATTTAGAGCAACAGAGAAAGAATGCAGGCTTCTACAGCGCCAGCCAGTTCATTGCTGAACTTTTGATATTTTCATTTTTGCTAGGAGTTTTCATTGTTGAACTTCTTAGGGGCTTTGTCGAATCACCTGGGCAAACTCAGACAGGAAATCATCTTTGTTCTTCTCAAATTTATCTAGCTCCTTCTGTAAAACACTGAGGAACTGAAACACAACACACAGTGTGTCACTAAAACTGTTTATCCAAGCATCTTAGTAGACAAGAATATGAACATGCAGATTGCGCATGTTTAGATGCGCAGACCTGGTCAGTTCGGTCTTCAGCAATGACATGACTGAAACCAGCATTCTTGAGCATCTGGATAATTTGGGGAACAAAGGTTTATTACTCATCAAACGGAATTATACTTTTAGATCAAAGCAATTCCATTAAGCATTAACCATGCACACAAAAATAAGATCAGGTAAGAGCTAAGAACCACCTGTCCATAAGCCTCCACATCATGGAGATCATAACCCCTCTGCTTAATGTATGCTGAAAACACTTCTGATGGTTTCCCAGGACTCTTGCAGTAGTCACTGATTAGGACCTTTCCCTCAGGTTTTAGCCATTTGAAGAAACTTTTGAACAAGGAGGGTTTATCCTGCAGAGTCAAAAGCAAAAAAGACATGTTAGTCAAATAGTCAACTAAAGGTATGCCATAAACATGTGTCTAAGCCAAAAAAAAAATTCTAAGTACATCTCCAACTGGAGATACATTCCATGATTCTATATGATCAAGATGTAGCTATCATCTTGGAAGAAAAAGACTACATGCCCCTTTCTATTTTCAGGCGCAAATGTATTCTCTGAGTTGTGTGGGGTTGTGTGTGGCGTGTGTTGTAGGGCTCTAGCCCCTTTCTTTCTTCTTAATATAATGAAGCGCAGCTCTCCTGCGTTTTTTATAAAAAGAAAAAGATTACATGCATTATATGTGTAAAGCATACTTGTATATGAAGGATAGTGTCACGGCTGTAGATGACATCAAACATGTGGTCTGGGTATGTCTTTGCTGTGCAATCAGCGACTTCAAACTCAACTGAGCACTTACGCCCAATGGAACGCTCAAGGGCAAACAATATCATGTTAATGGAAAGGTCAATACCAACAACATGGGTACCATACTTCTCAGCCATATAAAACTCACCTACCCCAATTCCACATCCAACATCAAGCACCTTCTGCCCAGGCTTAAGATTCAGTTTATCCACAAATTCTTTAGTAGTCTCTGGTGGATAGTGATAGACAATAACATTTAATGCCACTGCAAATATGATATCACAAAAAAAAAAAGACAAAATGGGATGTGTCCTCTCACCAGCTCCACCAGTGCTCACGTAACCATCTCCAAAGATACGTTCGTAGCGCAATATTCCAGTGGCTTTGTACTGCACATTGTCCAAAAAACTTTGAAACCCCCCCATCTTCTGATGAATTTACTTTTTGCCATAGCCAACATATCTGGAAACAATGGAGTCATGTTCAATACTAAATTCACAGGAATGGAAACGCATGTCTAGTTGTTAGCTCTTTGTTGTTGGAGTCACGTTGCTCTGTTGTAATTCTGTTGTCTTGCCCAGTCTGGGTTCACCTTCTTTTTAACATAATTGGCAATTATCCTGCTCGGTTCGTTCAAAAAAAAAAGGACAGAGAAGTACCTGGTTTTGATCTTTCTTGATGTTTACATAAGCTCCAATGCATTTGAAAGTAACCAGAGAAAGTTTGAAGGAAGTGCCATCCTGATTAAAGGTTTGGCATTCTTTAAATACCTAGATGGGAAAAGACATCATCAGCTATTTCAAAGAAAGCTGGTACTAAGACTAAGAAAACTGAAGAGTGGAGTGGGTAAGAACAGAAAAACTTTGAATTGACTGAAATCATAAAAGCAAAAGGGGACGGCACTAGGCGAGTTTGCATTCTCACCTTGGTATAAAACCGTGGTTCTCGATAGTGTGTCGGGTTGACTTTCCTTTCTAAATCTCCAGATTGATGGAAGCAAGATTCCCTAAAGAAGATATAGCCACCGACCTTCAGCCATTTTATCATTCTTTCTACTAACTTGTCAATCTACAGTAAGAGAAACAGTCAGAAAAATTGGAGGGACAAACATATCCCAATTCAGGTCAAACGATAAATGTAACTTTATCCACACGAAAAGTTGCAGTTGAGTTTTTTCTTTAGCGATAGACCTTGAGTCAGTTTATGATTCTATAATGTACGGTTTGATCATTACCTCCTCATTTGAAAGATACATCAGCAACCAGTTTGAAAATATCATATCAATGGAGTTTGCTTCAATCATCAGGTCCGGGGATGTAACATCAGCACACATAAACCTTCTTTTTAACGCCATGTGCTCGACAGTTATCTCAAACCAATTGAAACGCGAAATGAGCGCGCAACGGGCCGATCGCTTACCATTCACAGCGGCGGCGGCGGCGGCCATCACAGCGAGCCCGCTCGTTCGTTTGTTGGTTGGGGAGGGGTGTTGCGAGGTTAACAGCCCTCGACGGCGACGCGGGCTCGGGAGAAGCTCCGGGCGCGGCGGTTACAGGAGAGCCCGCGCTGCTGCATTCAGAACCGCCGAATCATGGAGAGGTTGGGTGGTGGTATTTAGAATGCGAGGCGGCGAGAACCGTGGCGACGGCGAGTGGGACTGTGGGACGCGAGGGGCAGTGGAATGGAGCTTGGAGCCGACCACGAGACCGCGATCAACCGTGATGAGGACCGGTCCCGTCTCCGCTGTGAGTGGATGCTGCACTGCGCCGGCGTCCTTTTCCATTTCCACAATTGCAATTATTGCCGGACCGGCGGACCCCGCCGGATTCCATGGGAAAGCTTTTTTAACCGCCACCCTATTCGCATGGCGTTTATACTTTATAATATGCACAGATGTCCTCCGTCTTTGTTGGTATATATATATAACGTCACTGTTCATATGATACATTATCTATTTGCCCGTAAATGTGTGCCATAGATTATTTACTTCGAATAAAATGCATCGACGAAGGTCACGTGTGTCCAACGCACTACGTCCTACTCCCCCGTCCCAAAATAAATACACATCACGTGTTTTGAGTCAAATGAAATGAATTTAAGTTTAACCAGATCTATATGAAAAATATTAAAATTATAATATCAAATACTCATATTAGATTAATCACATCATATATTTTCATACTAACCTTATTTTGAGATACAAATGTTAATACTATTTTTCTATAAATTTAGTCAAACTTAAGATTGTTTGACTCCTCGGAATACGATATGTGCACTTATTTTAGGACGGATGGAGTAGTTACTGATTTTTATCTCCTAAAGATATAAATAGGTAGGCTAATTATTAGCCCACTGGTTATAGATCCCCACAGTCAACGTTGTTAGCTATAGATATAGGAATAGTTATTGGTCCTAGACTCCTAGTTCATACAATCAGGCTCTAAGCAACTTCAACAGGAGGCCTTAAATCAGGACTTTTCTACTTTGATTTCAGGACTCTTCTACTCTTGAGGATCTGTTTTCTTTGCATACTCCAGCAAAAAAGCCCTTAAATGACTTACTCATCGTTCGGCCATATCTACCGTTATCCCAATTGACTGAGCTATGAGAGCACGGGACAGGAGGAAGAATATCGGAGACGAGAGGACGAGATGCTAGCTATTAGAGCGCGGAAGAGGAGGAATACCAGAGATGGCACTAGGAGGACGAGGAGCACTGGAGACAACACGGGACCGAGGGCCACAGCAAACTGGGTTAGGACCAATTGCTGTAATATTCGCGCGGCTGAAGACATCCCCCATCAGGAGTTAGACAAATGCAAACGCTAACGGGTGATAAAGAATGAGTTAGCTGGATCCTGGACTGCTACTACTTATTGGCACGTAGTTTTACATCAGCCGAAAGCCCGGAACAAATTTCTTTACAAACGAGGGGGTGCAATGGCCCACCCCAGAAGATGGAAACCAGCCACAGCAAAACGGAAAGCTACACAAGAAAGGCCAGGCGGCCAAGGCCTATGGAAGGGCGAGATGAAGCTGGTGCAACATGGCGATTCCCTGATTGGTGATGGTCTGACGGAGAAAAGCAATTCCAGACACGCCAATTGCTTGTCGTGCATGGGTATCTACAGATTGCACATCCTCTATGTAATGCAAACTTGCAAAGTATATGTCTAGAGAAGTTGTGCGGCGCCTCCGAAGGGGTTGGTCTGTGGATGCATTCCATTTACTGCCGGGAACGCACCCAACCCGGCGTCGAGGAAGGGGTTTGCTGCAGGAGCGATGCCCGTGTGATGCTGCTGTGGTCCGAAGGGATTTGCTTCAATCATCATGGGCAAATGCTGGGGCTGTGGAGCCATGGCCGGTGGGGGAGCTACTTGATTTGACACAGCGAACGGATCGCTTGCCATGAAGGGATTGGGAGGGGCTGAGCCATATAGCTGTTGTTGCTGCATCTGCCTGTAGGTTCCATCATCGTATAGGCTGTCCAATGTGAGCTTGTCAAATCCACCACCCTGCAAATGGAAAAAGACTCCACGTTATAGAATTCACAATAAGATCTGAAACAGAATCGTTGGTAATACCGAAACCACATTCTTTTTTTTCTTTTGGAACACAGAAAGACCATATTCTGGTTTTGATAAAAGCTAAACAATACTCCACACAATAAATTAATTGTTTAGTCATAATTCATCAATCTGTACTCCTGTGTCTCAGCACAGATTTTTCTTACCAATGGAGAGCAACCTGTAAATAGGTAGGGTTTCATTTCATCTACAGGATCTAGCACAACGTTCTGGAGTTAGCAGAAATGCTGTCAAGTTCTATCCAAACGACTGTTGCATAAGCAGAAAGTATCAATTGAGCCATACAATGATTTACACCTTTCCAGACCATGGTAATGATGCCATGAGGTAGAAAAGTAACAACAAATGTCAATGAGGCAATGTATGGCAACTGCCAATTCTTGAAATGACAGGAAATATAGAGTTGTGAATCCAAAATTTCCCCTAGTATTATATGAACTGTCAACTATCAAGTATCAACTGAACATTCATAAGAAGCTTTTCCAACGGCTGTGGATGGGAAGAATCATCAGTCTCGGTCATTTGAGATTGGGAGTGTCTTAGTTCCTATATGTTCTGGATGTTTAATCCATAATACAAAATTCCAGAAAGCTCATCAATTCTCCAAGTCGATGACAAGTGATGCTGTCAGTTGGCTCAAGCAATCAAGGAGGCAAAATACAGCTTCTCAAAAAGGTGCTCTATAGAGTAATTTGTACGAGTTACCGCAAAATAGTAAATTTACTTTTTTTTTTTTTGTGATTGCACTTTGACAAAATAGGAATTAGCTACTAATTGCTCCTAGTTTTCAACTGCTGTGAACCAGCATACTAGCATACTGGTTTTCACTTTTCAGCCAGTAAATGAGTTAAGCTTGACAGTAGAACTACAGGAGCTTAACAAAGTTGCACGAAACAGAGTAAACAGCAGCACAGCAACTCTAAAATCTTTGATTTGGAAAAACTGTGTTAACCAACTAAAAGGTAGATATCCTCAATGAAAGATTAAGAAACGAACCAAATTACTCTGCATAGACAGTGGAGTCATGTTGCTGCTTGTAGTAACAAGAGCAAGTTCCCATCCTGTTGGATCAAATCCTCTATCTTGCTGTGTAGTTGTTATTGAATTATCAACACCTGCAGCATGCATGCATACACTTCTCAGAACTACATGATATAATTAATAACACAACAATTTGATTAATTACCTGTCGGAAGAATTGCCAAGGCCAAAGCGTTGCTCTCCTCTATTGCCGACACAGTAGGGGTTGAATCACCTAACCCCTATGAGAAAATATGACATTTAGATTATAACGCAAAAGCATTAATGTCACTCACTTTATGACTATTTTCATACTTACCAGTAAATCACCAGTATCTGCAATCTCAGGCTTGGGAGGCGAAGCTATTTGGGAAGAAGGAACTGGAGCAGGTTCTTCAACAACTTGCAGTTTCTCCTCTACAATAGGAACAGGCTCACGAACTTCTTCTTCTTCTGGTTTGTATGTCAGAAGAAGCCGCTCAGGAAGCTCCTGATGAAATAAGAAGGATAGCCCGTATTTAAGAATCCATTCCACAATAAGTAAATCGCCTGGTATGAACTTGACAGTAATCATTTATCTCCCGAAAAGAGCATGTGACATTCACACTGATGACACAATTATCACAATAGTATCATAGTAAAAGAGAAATTGTTCATTGGGACACAAATATTGATGTTAACTGTTTCCCTACATCAGGTAGTTTGCTGTCATTAGATATAAAAGAAGAATGAAGTTGTGATCAGTGCAAGCTACATTGAGATTAGGGGGTGCAAATGTACCCCCTAAAAATATTAAAACAATGATGTTATCTAATTTTTCACCATACATGCAACCCCTGTGTATAAGCACCCACAAGGCAAGAGCACCCCTTCTAATTTGCTCTAGCTTCGCCACTGGTTCTGATATGCTATTTAACATGCAAGGCACAGGAAGTATCACACAAATGCCATCGGTCGAGGCTCCTACTTGTTACTTGTTGTTATAACTTATAAAATGTAAAGGTGTCATGCAAAAATCCAAATGGTTTACTAGAACCCAGGAACTAACCAGTGGCTCTATAACTGGCATCATACGTGGAGCCTCCTTCACATACTCCTCCATGGTTGAAAGGAATGTTTGTGGTGGCTGAAAATAAGATAAATCAAATCTGAGTATCTGGTCATACTCTTACATAGTAAAAATTTACATGGCGAACACTGAGACAAACGACCTCACCTCCCTCAAAGTGGGAAACTGGAAATTTCTTGCGAGCTCTAAACCCCGACAACTTTCATAGAAGTCAGATAGGTTTCCAGCCTGAAGCATCAAAGATGTTGATGGGTAAAAATAGCAGCTAAGCGTCTAAGCACACATAATTGTTACATCCGGATCTTCTTCGAGTTAAGATACATTGCACATTACTACCATGTAGGGCAATTACCTGCTGGCCAGCCCTCCTGTAAATGTCAAGGGCTTTTAGTGCTTCATGCTTTGGCATCTCAAAGAACTGCACAGTTGTTTGACAGCCAACAGGAAACAGGAAGCATAAGTACAAATAGCTCAGTGCAACATAGACAAATTCCTACTTTGAGATTAATATACCTTGTCAACAAGGTTGATAATTCCATCATTTATTGCACAATAAATTTTGAAGCTTTCTTTAAGAACCTATACAGAAGCAGGATTCACTCAAATTGTGTAAGATGCCCCAGATCTAAGAATAAACTACTGCATAGAAGGAATTGAACTGCTCTATTATACAGTGAATAGGTCATAAAGTGCAAGACATAGCCAGACAGATTCACAAATGACCAGTTGGCTCATTAAACTAAATATAAAGATCACCTTGTAGAAGTTGAAGCAAAAAAATGACAGAAAAAACAGAGCTTACCTGGGCTAGAGCATATTGCACCAGATAATTGTTATTTGCAGCTCCTTCTGCCTGAATACAAAAGGAAAAGCAGTGCCGTGTTGGCTTAGTTAAAATAGAAAAATACAGACCAAAAAACTAAATATGTTTATAAAATCGGTTTCTTTCATTAATCCAACTTATTTGTTACAAGGATAAGAGAGAATCACCCGACAGCCAATAAGTCGATATAATAATTGCTGCAGCGCTAGCAATTGCTCCAGCAAGTCCTGAGAATTCAATTCCCTAGTTCTACTGTGGCACTGAAAACAAAGAAGTTTAATTACATGTTGAAGTATCACCAGCAAGTAATATAGCTACAAATAATGGATAACACCGCACAGCTTTGGTAAAGTGGTAATAAAATGAAATAAAAATACTGGATGAGCATGTCAGAGTCCAGACCTTTTCAGGTCCTTGACCTTGCTTTGATAAACGCTCAGCTTCAATGTCATACTTCAAGACCCTGAAGCATTCTAGTTTTTCCTCCAAAAATAAACCGTATGTGCGAACCCATGAAGAACAATCCCAAGCTGGATATAATTCCGAAATATAAAGACAATAGATTAGAAGGAAATATGAAAGAATATTAATGATCCAAATAAAACATCAGGTTAAATTTAAATTGAAGAAATACAGACCAACTGGGCTGGAATCATCCTTGAAGTTTGACAACTGCAAAATCCGCACTCTCTGAGTAAATGTTAGAAACTCTTCGCGGAATGCAGGATCACCTTCCCGAAGAAGCCTATGGATCACTACAAGTGTCTTCAGGGCAACCTTCATAACACAAGAAGAACTCATTGCACAAATTAGACCTATTCAAGCATCGGGTTGCCATCTCAACTGAACTCCATCATACAATTCAGGCAAGACCAAAAAATAACCATTAAAAAAAGAGTTTAATCCAAGGACATAACACTACAGGTTGTCAAACGGGCTTCAGAGTCCAGACAATCAACAGAAAAGAAGGAACCACACAATTTAAATCATCAATTCTCAGTTCAAATAAAAGCGACCACAAAAACTGAAGAATTGTGTTAAACACTTAAATGTAGAATTTTCACTGTGCTTTTGTAAACAAGCTTATCATGATATGCAAAGAAATTTCAACTTGGATGTATAATATCTTGATTGCAACAGTAGATAACAAAATCCCCAGGTGCGTCTCTTTCTGTTTTTTTTGTTCCCACATCCAAATTAACTGGTACATATACACTCAAGCCACCAAAAGCACAGATAACAAAGGTCTAATTTGTATTGCAATTCCAGACTCACAACATAATACACTATTATATAACTAAACATATGAGCTCGAGCTCTCCACTGTGCAATGACCAAGGTTCAGGTGCTCAAATCAATAGCACTGCATTCTCACTAACTGACTAACCGTGCATGAAACTTGGACATTTGACCGATTGAGCATTTAGTCTGCATTTAATTCCACAGCATGATCACATTTTTAACAAACGAAATTGCATTTGAGATTCATCGATCACCCAGTACCATTACAAGATCGGCACCAATTTAGCAGCTAAAGCAACCATCAGAGCATCGAATACACAGAACGAATCAAATAATCTAAACAGGAGTGCAGCAGTGCTTACAATCCAGTTCCTGGTTTTGGCGAGTCGCCGGGCAAGCGCATGGATGCAGTAGGCGACATCCGCTCGTGGCCTCGCGATGGACGTCGCCGCCACAATCTCTGCAACACCGGCACCGACAAACCCATGAGACAGCAAACTCAAACCGAGAAATGCTTAACCACGGCACTCGACGATCCGGCTAGTTCCTGAAATCAAATTAAGAAAAAAATGCAAAGGGAGAATATAGGAGGAATCCACGACGCACTGCGCAGGTGGCGCTCCTTGGGCGGGTTCTCCACGTGGTTGGTGGCCCTCACGATCGCGACATCCAGATCCTGAGAAAACAAAAAACCACACCCCCAAAGAGAATCAATAAACCCAGTGCAGCGCAGGAGTGCGGCCATGGATCCGACGGCGAGCGCACGAGCGGCGCTCAAGAACTGGACCGGTTTGGCGCCCGCAAAATCGGGGGAAAGCATGGGGCGGGTGAGGGAGGATTCGACGGCGGACCTTGAAGTCGGAGTTGAGGTTGGCGAGGCTGACAGTGGTGGTGTCCTTCAGCGCGCCGTACGCCTTGCGCCAGCTCTGCAGCGCCGCCATTGCTGCCTCCGCGGCTCCGCCGCCGCGCCGCGCTTGCCCCCGGTGTCGGTCCTCGCCTCGCAGGCTCGCACTCCTTGTGGCTTTGTGCTTCTCGCCCTATGGTTTGGCTCGGGCTCGGTGCGTGAAATTTTGGGCGCGGGCTCGCGGTACACGGAACGGAACTGCCAACCTTCCCCCAACAAATAGAGTAGTATTTTTGGATTATATAATAACTCCGGTCCAAGCCCAACGCTGTAGATTAGTGCAATGTCGGTGCCTACTGCCCGTCCCGGAGCGGCAGTTGCAGTTGCAGCCTAGGCCTGGTTTAGATGACAAAGTTTGGAGGCAAACTTTGCATAGTAAATACCGCGTCACACTGTAGCAATTTTGTTTTTATTTGGTAATAATTGTCCAAACATTGATTAATTAGGCTCTAAATGTTCGTCTCGCAAAGTAGAACAAAACTGTGCAATTAGTTTTTTATTTCATCTACATTTAGTACTCCATATATGTGCCGACATTTTGATGTGATGGGGAATCTTCTTTTTGCATAGTGGAATTTGGGGGTGAATTCTGGAATCTAAACAAGGCCCTAGTGTGCCCAACTGTGCACTTGCAGAATTCATTCATTTCAGATGGGGCTGGCGGCGTAGCTGAACTGTTTTCCTGGTTGTCTTGGGCTCTTGGCAAATTGATGTATCACCAAAGTTAAGAAGATTACTATAGTGTTACTTAAGGGGGTGTTTAGATCCCTTCAAAATTCCAAATTTTTATGCTCTCTCTCCATCACATCAATCTTTAGATGTATGCATGGAGCACTTAATGTAGGTAAAAGAAATAACTAATTATATAGTTTGGTTGTAATTCACGAGACGAATCTTTTGAACCTAATTAGTCCATGATTGAACAGTAATTGCCAAATACAAACGAAAGTGCTACAGTATCAAATTTCCAAAATTTTTGCATCTAAACACCCCCTAAATAAGCCTGTTCTGACATACCACTTATTTCCAATCATAAGAACCAAGTTTTGGCAAGAATGAAGCCGAAGGCCAGGCCAAAATTGTCAGTTGGCTCGTTGGGCCGGCTTAGCCTGGCAAAAGGCATTAGCTCACCTATTTCTCATGACTGTGCATATGTATTTTTCAGACATACATAAGTTTCTAGTTTTGTTTTTCATTGAACTTCAGAAACTGATTCGTCCAATTCGGAATCGTTGCCGATGTCCATTCGTTGGGACTTGGTAGCCTTTTTGAACTTCCTTGCCACGCCGGTTGAGAATGCAGTAGGCACGACTTTCTGAACACTGTGATTGGTCTGTTTGCAGTACCAGTATATCTTGTACTTGCTACGTACATATGTACACTTTTAATTAAGAAGGTATGATGTGGTCTGGTTGCAATTGTCAAGACCCTTGAAAACTCGATCATGATGTCCTGAATGGTCCTACATCTTGTTGGAGAAGGATTTCTTCAGGCAGAAGAGAAACGTTCGGCAGGAAACCAGGCCAGGTTTAGATTCCAAATTTTAGAACCAAACTTTGCATAGTAAGTGTCGCGTCACACTGTAGCAATTTTGTTTTTATTTGGTAATAATTGTCCAAACATTGATTAATTAGGCTTAAAATGTTCGTCTCGCAAAGTACAACAAAACTGTGCAATTAATTTTTTATTTCATTTATATTTAGTACTCTATATATGTGCCGGCATTTTGATGTGACGGGGAATAAGAATTATGCATAGTAAATTTGGTGGTCAAATTCTGGAATCTAAACAAGGCCCCAGAGGCGCGCCAGTATTTGACAAGCACGTCTCGCCTGTCTCGAACGTCGGTCTCTCTTTTTTTTTCCCAGAAAAAGCAGGAACTTCGTTTTGCGAATTCCTTTTCGAGAACAAGTTGCTCTGCTGATTCTTCGGCCCCTGTTGGTTAGTGCAGCACCAGATTTCTCGATCAGGAGGAGGAACGAAATGGTGCGCCGCAAAGGAGGAGCGAAAGGTGGCTTCTCTCTTTCGGTAGCTGAGGCCCTGTTTAGATCCCACCCAAAATCCAAAAATTTTCAAGATTTCCCGTCACATCAAATCTTGCGGCACATGCATGGAGCATTAAATGTAGATAAAAAGAATAACTAATTGCACAGTTTGCCCGTAATTGGCAAGACGAATCTTTTAAGCCTAAATAGTCCATAATTGGATAATTTTTGCCAAATACAAACGAAAGTGTTACAGTAGCCGAAAGCCAAAAAAAAAAAAAATTCGCATCTAAACAGGGCCTCGAGGGTAGCTAGCGCGTCTCGTGGCCGCCAGCTCGGCCCCACCGTACTTGGATGTGAGAAGCAAACAGACAGTGGCGCCGGGCGTGGTTGGCGGAAGGCAAGGATCGCCCACCGAATCCGAATGTTTCTGCAGGGCCTATTCTCATGCACAGGCAGCGCGGCACACGCATCCGCGCTCTGGCCCTCCACCTCTACGCCACGCCCCCACGGCCCCACCTCATTTGCTTTCAACCGATCAAAGTTTCCCCTGGACGAGTCGAGTCCCATCGGTGGTCGCCGTGGAGTGGAACCCACGGCGACAAAGTCACCAACAGCGTTGAGGAGCGCAGCTAGAAGTGATCGGAGAGGGCAGCCGGCGGCGCGGGCGCGGCGGAGGCGGAGGCGGGGCCACGATGCCCGGGTATAGATGTTTAGATGGGCTGGCACGAGGTCCACATGTTTAGCCCGGTCCTAAGCACGAGCATGGCCTGTCTCCTACAGCGCTCGAGCAAGCACGGCCGTGTTTGGGTCCCGGAAAGGCTCGCTGGATGGCACGGGTACGATGGCCCGATAAAATGGCTGGTCCGTAGTGGCCCGTTATGCTCCTCGCCACTTGGAGGGCCTCTTTCGTACGTGGCATCCAGCCCAGTTTGGATTTAGCCTATGTGCATGATGATTTGAGATCGTGAAGGTTTAGTTTCATCTTCGTTGTTGAGGGTGGATTAAACCAACGTATAAGGCTTTTTGGTTTGGCTTTTGGAATCTGCTTTTGCTTTTCAAAAAAACCCAAAAGCCAACCAAATAGGTGGGAATCCACAACTGCTTTTGCCGCAGTTTTTTCTCTCCCTTGATTTCACCAGCTGTGAAGGTGGGTACCTTAAAAAAAATTACTCACCTGCCATTGGTTACGGAAGGTACAACTTCGTTCTTTTTTTTTCTCGAGCGACTATTTCTCTCCCATCAGCCTCCATCCCCTTCTGCAGGAGCAAGCGAGGAAGTAGGCGCATACCCTCAGCGGTAGCCGCCGGTAGGTGCATGCTTCGCCCCTTCCCGAGCACGAGCTCCGCCTGCTTGGGGTCAACCAAAAATAGTTGGTTGGATTGAATGGATCAATCCTTGGGTCAACCAAAGGTAACCGACCCGTAGATGTCAAAGAAAATTACTTTGTTGCTCTTATTGATATTTTCTACCGATTAGTCAAGTGAATAATTGGCTTAGAGGCCAAGTGACTAAGTGATTGAGTTACTGAGTAGTAATTGGCTTATAGGCCAAGTGACAAAGTGATTGAGTTACTGAGTGTTTGAGTGACTAAGCGGTCAAGTGCCTAAGTGGCTAATTGCTTGAGTGGTCGAGTGGCCAAGGACTGATGGTTGATTGCTTGAGTGGCTAAACCCCTAGTGATTGGACTGAGTTACTAAGTGACTAAGTGGTCATGTGATTAAGTGGGTGAGCGGGCGAGTGGCTAAGTAGTCACGCGACTAAGTGACTGAGAGATCGGGTGACTAAATGGCCAAGAGACTAATTTGCTAAGTGGTCGAGTGATTGAGTCACTGAGTGCCTAAGTGACAGTGACCGAGTAGCCGAGTGACTGAGTGGCCAATTGTTTGGGTGACTGAGTGTCTAGATGACGAGTGACTGAGTTATCGAGCAATAAAGTTGAACGATTTGAGTGATATTTTTGAAAAAATGGTCATAATGTTTTCTTAACAAAATAATTCAGAAATTATATTTTATTTATAATAAAACGTCGATAATCACAATCATAAACACATACGTGGCGCACGCACATGCATAACTACTGGTCACGAAAACCAGCTTTGCATTTCTTGCCTGATGCGGCACGGCAGCACACGCTCCCTACTTCGTCGACGCCAAGAGGGCCCGAAAAAACGGAAACCGTGGCCAAGAGCCCCACGGCGAGGAAACAACGAGAGAGGCGGACCACGGAACCAGTCACCAGGCTAACATCGAAAACACAGCGACCGTGACACAGAGACACACAACAAATCAAAGCCCCCCCATAGTCATCATGACGACTGACGAGCGCACGCAGATATGGACTCATGGATTCATCGGAGTGTACTGGGAATGGGGGCGGCCAGGGTCGGTTCAGTCGCGGTAGAAGACGAGCAGCGCGACGCAGCGGCAGATGATGCGGAGCCGCGTACCGTGCTCCTTCACGGCCCTGCGGAGGCCCCTAGCCCCGCGCCTCCCCTGTTGGCTTTGGCTCCTGATGACGGCGAGTTCCATCTCCTCCTCCTCGATCGGCTCCTCCCCCTGCGTCGATCACGCGCTGGATCGGTGGCTGGACGGCGCCGCGCACGCAAGGGACTAAGGGAGACTGGAGTATTGGACAGCGGCCAGCCGCCTCCGAAGAAAAGCTGCGGGCCGGGGCTGAGGAAACGATCGATCTGGATCCCAGCTAGCTAGAGGACCCGGACGCAGAGCGCTTGGGCCGGGGGCGTTCCGCGTTCTCTCCTCCCGCGCTTATATACCGGGCTGGCCGGCCGCCGGCGCACGGGGGAGCGATCCTAGATGGTTCAATGTAGGTCGCGCTAGGTGCAGTCCTCGTGCCGCTACGGGCACCTAGCTAGTTGTGCCTGTACGTACGTACGAAGATTTTGAACGCGCTTGCTTTGCATGCAGTTCAGTGCAAATGTGCCAACCTCTCTACCCGGATCAGTCAACTGCAAAGTCTGGACAATACAGCATCTACGTAGATGCGTGTCTACCGTCTACGTGTCCAAATTATTCGAGGAAATCTCGACCGTTGGCCGATTCCTGATCCCTCCGTTTCCCGGGAGATCTTGACGGCGCTGCTTGTGAGCTCCGATTCGATCGTCCCGGCCTGTGCCGGTGCCCCCGTGCGGTGCCCGGGGCACCGGCCCGTCTGATGTCGGTCATAGTGACCATCAACTTTTCTTCCTAGATTTATTGCAGATATTACTTACTGTATCATTACATCCTTTGATTGACTAGGGGCAAGAATCTTTTGCTCGGTGGACTGTACAATGACGCTTTAGGCCTTGTTTAGTTCCTAAAAAGACCCAAAAATTTTGTATAGTACCCGTTATATCGAATCTTTAGACGTATGTATCAAGCACTAAATATAGGTAAAAAAATAACTAATTGCACAGCTTGTCTGTAAATGTCGAGACGAATTTTTTAAGCTTAGTTAGTCAATGGTTGGACAAATTTTGCCAAATAACAACGAAAGTGCTACCAGAATTTTTCCCAAAGAATTTTGGGATCTAAACAAGGCCTTAGCTTCACTAGCAAACATGCCCTTTCGTAAAAAACTACGCATTCATACGAAACGACAATGCAAACAGTACATATGTATGTATGTTTTGTTCTTCTTACAAAATTTCAAATCTACATGATGACCATGACATTCATAATATAAGCTCGAGATATAATAGTTAACTTAGATATAAGAAGCGAAACTCATAATATAAGTCGTTTGTGGACATAATATTTGCTCTGTTACTGGGTCCGTCATCAGCTCCAGTGTGATTGGGGCACTGCAACGCCTCTGGGTTGACCCCGTCGCGCACCTCGGCAGGAACATGTTTGCCGTCGTGGCGGTGGTGGATCCCAAATGAAAATGATTGTTAAATATTATGTTTGCAATTAATTTAGTCAAGAAAATAAAAGGCACATATTTTTGTCAAAATCTCTTGATATTTTTTTAGCATGAAATGGCAGGTGCTCTGCCTTTGCATTAAGTAGAGGTGAAAAAGAACAGGTACAACAGGTTTACATGCTAGTTACTCCCTCCGTACCTAAAATTGTTGACGTTCTGGCCTGTTGGCCCGTTTTCACAATTGTTGTCGTTCTACGTCCGCCGCCTCAAGTTTGGACGCGAATACCCCTGGCCGACACCGCCCGTCCGCGCTCGACTTCACTCCGCGATTAATGTGTCGCCTCGATTCACGCTCGCCCGCCGCACGCTCGCCTCCATCGCTGCCCTGAGAGCACGCTCGCTAGCTCAGCACGCGCTCTCCCATAGCATGCTCGCCTGCTTCATCTCCCTCGCCGCCGGGCATAGTCTAGTGTTCTGTGTTTAGGGTTCGCCGCCGTTTCTCGCCGCCATGGATGGCTCGCTCGCCTGCATGGTCGCCGCACTCTCACCACACGGTCGCCGCACGCTCGCCTGGACGCTCGTCACTCGCTCGCGTCCACGCTCGCTCGCCTGGCCGCTGAACAACGTCGAGATGGCGCCGCAGGAGGTGCCGGACTCCGTCGCGCAGGACAAAGTGGAGCAGCTGTATACTCCGTCGAGGCTGACCTGGACACTCCGTCGTTGAAGGGCCGGACTCCGTCTCGCTGGACAACGTGGAAGGCGAAAAGCAAGCAAACGAAAAAAGAACGAAAACGCGGCCAAACGAGCAGCAAAACGCGCCAACGAACGAGCTAATTCCGGCACGCATAGCGTCTGAACGCGAGCAGCGCACAGTGCCATGCAGCCAAACCGGAGCATGCAAAATCAAGCGGACGGCAAAAATAGTGGCCGCCAAGCATCGAACCCGCGACCTCGGGACCCCAGGACACTTGAATAGCTGCGCTAGCCATTTGAACTCTATTTGTTTCTTGAATAGGATGCACCCGCAGCCATATTTAATAGTGGTATACAGGGAAAACTACCCCCTAATTAATCACTCCTTGGTTACCACAATCCTGTCCTAAACGTCAACTAATATGGGTATGGAGGGAGTATTGTTTATACATTCCCAGCCAACAGAAAGGTAGAAGCTAAAAAGAGGAAAAAAAACTGCACAGCTTACAGTCTGAAACTGTCGCTATATTACAAAAAAAAAAAAATCTAGATATAATAAACCATATATTTTTATCAAAATATCCATATATAATAAATCATCCTTACTTAGGATATAACATGGCTACAGAAAAAAGTGCAATGTTCTGAGTAGCTGCATTTGTCAGCGTCAAATTCTCTAGTCCTTTTTTTTTGTTTCGCTCGAAGTTCTGCAATATAAATAAATATATGAGATAAAAGGAAAACAAACCAACACGTTAACACCTTCCGGACGTGCGTCCTGGTTTGGACCTCAAACTCTCAAATGATCCGGTCATTATCAAAACCAATTCCGTGCCTGAGGAGTAAACGATGGACGAAAAAATAATAGTCAATATTCTTAACTCGATCCGGCTCGGTTAAAAGTCCTAACAGAACACGTACACTGCGATTTCATGTGCATGCCATGTGCCTTTTCATAAATTATTCGAGGTAATCTCGACCGTCGGCCGATTCCTGATCCCTATGTTTCCCGGGAGATCTTGACGGCGCTGCTTGTGAGCTCCGATTCGATCGTCCCGGTCTGTGCCAGTGCCCCCGTGCGGTGCCCGGGGCACCGGCCCGTCTGATGTCGGTCATAGTGACCATCAACTTTTCTTCCTAGATTTATTGCAGATATTACTTACTGTATCATTACATCCTTTGATTGACTAGGAGCAAGAATCTTTTGCTCGGTGGAATGTACAATGACGCTTTAGGCCCGGTTTAGTTCTCAAAAAGACCCAAAATTGTTTTGCATATTACCCGTCACATCAAATCTTTGGACGTATGCACGAAGCACTAAATATAGGTAAAAAAATAACTAACTGCACAGTTTATCTGTAAATATCGAGACGAATTTTTTAAGCCTGATTAATCTATGGTTGGACAATTTTTGCCAAATAACAACGAAAATGCTACATGAATTTTTCTCAAAAAAATTTAGGATCTAAACCAGGCCTTAGCTTCACTGGCAAACATGCCCTTTCGTAAAAAAAACTACGCATTCATACGAAACGACAATGCAAACAGTACATATGTATGTATGTTTTATTCTTGTTACAAAATTTCAAATCTACATGATGACCATGACATTCATAATATAAGCTCGAGATATAATAGTTAACTTAGATATAAGAAGCGAAACTCATAATATAAGTCGTTTGTGGACATAATATTTGCTCCGTTCCTGGGTCCGTCATCAGCTCCAGTGTGACTGGGGCACTGCAGTGCCTCTGGGTTGACCCCCGTCGCGCACCTCGGCGGGAGCATGTTTGCCGTCGCGGCAGTGGTAGATCCCAAATGAAAATGATTGTTAAATATTATGTTTGCAATTAATTTAGTCAAGAAAATAAAAGGCACATATTAATGTCAAAATATCTTGATATTTTTTAGCATGAAACTTGCCTTTGCATTAAGTAGAGGTGAAAAAGAACAGGTGCAACAGGTTTACATGCTGGTTATTGTTTATACATTCCCAGCCAACAGAAAGGTAGAAGCTAAAAAGAGAAAAAAAAACTGCACAGCTTACGGTCTGAAACTGTCGTTATATTAAAAAAAAATATCTAGATATAAAAAACCATATATTTTTATCAAAATATCCATATACAATAAACCATCCTTACTTAGGATATAACTAGCAAAACATGCCCGTGCGTTGCAACGAGTATGTATTAATTATTATACAGTTATCTGGACAATTTGCGACAAAGATTTATTCAATGATCACATGCCCTAATCCAATTCATCTTGGATCAAACTCCATGTCATTCCTATATGTTTTGCCATTTGCGCGTGGGGCATGGGCTCTTCATTAGTTGAATTTATATTCACAATATATGTAATAGAGAGTGGAACTTGAGTTCAAAAATCATTACTTGCAGTATGAATCCTAGATGGTTGTTGGCTGCCGCCTTGGACCTGCCATCTCCGCAGTTACGCTCAACAGCATAGCAAAGCACGTCGGCACTAAAAACACATTGTCGACCAATCTATAGCCGACGCCGCTGAGGGGAACGACAGGAGCACATCAGCAAGGGGAACTCATGTCCCGGCGGCTGGCGTTCTGGTCGTGGTGGATCCCCTCGATCAGGCCAGGCCGTCCTCGACGTGTGAGAGGGCGTGGCTGTTGCGCCCGTACCTACTGCACTGGATGTTTGGAGCAGGGGCGGGTGAGGGGCAGGACGGTGGTGTTTGGCGTGCGCGAGTGCCGGGTGCAGGGGGGCCTAGCGAGGCCGAGGCGCTGAGCGGAGGTGGACCGCAGCTGTCTCCTTCGGTCCTGCTGCGCGAACGGGGCATCTGAGTAGACGTCGTCTCCTTCCCGTCTTCCTCTTTGGTGGTCCTGTCGCCATGGCCTCTATATAGATAGAATCCGATGGATTGGAGGCTGTCGTCGAGTCTGTCTTGGAGACGTAAGCGTTGCGTTGTTGGACTACGAGAGTCACGGACGGTTACATTACATCTTACGGGTGGTAGACAGAAAAGGGGCGAAAACAAAAAAAAAAACCACAGAAATTTTCCCTTTTAAATATTAGGTACAGATGTAGACATGGCTACAGAAAAAAGTGCAATGTTCAGAGTAGCTGCATTTGTCAGCGTCAAATTCTCTAGTCCATTTTTTTTTGTTTCGCTCGAAGTTCTGCAATATAAATAAATATACGAGATAAAAGGAAAACAGACCAACACGTTCCTCAAACTCTCAAATGATCCGGTCATTATCAAAACCAATTCCGTGCATGTGGAGTAAACAATGGACGAAAAAATAATAGTCGATATTCTTAACTCGGTTAGAGCATCTCCAAGAGACTCTCTATATGCTTCCTAAATGTTAGGAATAGAGATTTTAGTGAAAAACTACACTCCAACAGCTCTTTTAAATGGTTATCCAAATATAGCCATCTTGTATTCCGGATTTTTCGCTAGCCAAAAATAGAAGACGAGAATGACTCTCTAGAGTACGCACGAAATTTAGAAAAGCTGTTGGAGAGTGAGAGGATATAGAAAACGATTTTTATGCAAATGACTCTCCAAATGATAATTTAGAGAGTGAGATTTAAAAAGGCTCTTGGAGATGCTCTTAGAAGTCCTAACAGAACACGTACACTACGATTTCATGTGCATGCCATGTGCCTTTCACAAATCTGCATGCCTGTAATAACTTCCCAATTTTATCTCCCTTGTAATCACGTCATGTCTTATTGCAAGTCGGAATCATCTCGAAGGACCGGAAACGGCGACCAAAGGGGGTGAATGAGAGCCTCAAATTTCTTTCGAAATATTCGACCGCTCTCCCAAAATCAAACCCCAATAGCACACACATGCAAGAACCGAAAGAACACTAGCAAGCCGGTGACTAGGTACCTTTGGTGATGACCAAAAGATATAGCAAGACGATCTGAAACCGACAGAAACAAGTGCACAAAAGAACGAGAGAAAACAACACAAACTGTGCAATCCCGGACTGTCCGGCGTAGGGAGCCCGAACTGTCCGCGGTGAGGGTCCCGGACTATCCGGGGTTGAGGGCCGGACTATCCGGCGTTCAACTCCTGGAAACCGAACAACAGAAAATAGTTCTGGACAGGGCTCGAGCTAGAGCAGCGGATTGTCCGCAGTTAGGGCCCGGACTGTCCGCAGGTCAAAAATCGAAAACCTCACCGAGAAAAAGAGTTCTGATCAAGGTCTGAACCACAGCCCCAAACTGTCCGCCACTTGGGGCCAGACCGCGGTCATGCACTCTATGCGGGGACAGAAACTCTGAACTCGAGCCCGATGCCCGCACTGTCCGCGGGTCACGTTCCAGCAGCCCCGAAAATCGCCAAGAACAAATATTTATCCGATTTATGGCCAATCAACACCAACTGCTGCCAAACTTGGGCCTGGTTTAGTTCTCAAAAATTTTTGTCTCCATCCATCACATCGAATGTTTAGACACATGCATAGAGTACTAAACGTAGATAAAAAAAAATTAATTGCACAGTTCTCAAGGAAATCGCGAGACGAATCTTTTAAGCCTAATTAGTCGATAAAAAGCCTTAAGTGCTACATTAACCAACGTGTGCTAATAACGGATTAATTAGTATCATTAGATTCGTCTCGCAGTTTCCTAACGGGTTCTATAATTTGTTTTTTTATTAGTATCAAAAACTTCTCCTGACATCCTTCCGACATATCCGAATTGACATAAAAAAAAAATTCGTGAACTAAACGTAGCCTTGATACACAAGATCACAAGGCAGTAGGGGAGCTATCTCTAAGAAATCATCGCTCAATTTGAAGCCAATCAACGAGAAATCGAAAGAAAACGAAAAGCACCCAAAAACTAGGTCATAAACTTGATTTGCCCCGATCTATGAACTCGTGAGGAATTGGATGAAATCCTTCGGTGGAAAGGCTCAACTCACGTCATAGTTCATCTCAATACAAAAGGAACGAATCAAAACGGTCTCAAAATGATGAATTAAGCCACACAAGAAAGGGGGAAGAGGAAGAACAAAAACGCGAAGAACAAAAATGCGATTCACAAAAACAACTCACAAATCGAATTCCAGAGGACACGAGGAGGTAAGGGCCTCCATTCCTACAGCAATATTTGGTTCTTACACAAATCTCATAATTTGTGCACCTCTCTCACAAGAAACCCTAAAGGGGAAGGGAACTAGGGAAGGAAGAAAGAGAAAAATGAAAGAGGTAAGGGGGATGGGGGCTCTCTCATCCTATTGAACAGGGCTATTACATAATCACAGTTTTGCCCTTAGATATTTTAAGTCGAACCACATACCCCGAGGGCGTTATGGTCCAACTCGAGGTAATCTTCATCCGACGGCCGTCGCGCCCTTTATGAGATAGTTTTGCCTCGACACGAACTCATCGACATAGCCATGTGTCGTCTGTTCCTCCTCGGAACCTCCGTTTGGATTTTGAGACCCAAACCCATAAACCCGTCCACCCGATGGTTTTGAGGCGGTGGAGTTTGAGCGGTAGAGAGGGTTTGGGGTCCTCTCTCCCTCCCGCCGAGCTTGCGAGGCGGGATTCAGGCGTTTTTGAGGAGTTGAAACGACTATTTTCCACTACGCCGGAAGTCAGAAAAGAAACGGAGGCAAACGGAGGTCACAGAAGTGACCGGACGCGTCCGGTCAGCGTTCAGCGTCTGCGCGTGTTTCAGTTTGTTGATCGGACGCGCAGCGCGTCCGATCACAGTCGATCGGACGCGTCCGGTCGTTCAGGGAGCTTACTGGACTCCAACCGGACGCTGGCACTGTGGCGTCCGGTCAGTTCTGCAGCGCGTCCGGTCACTGTTTCGTTGTACGCGGCTCAGGCTTGACCAGCGCGTCCGGTCGGTTACGGGACCAGCGCGTCCGGTCGATCCCAGCGCGTCCGGTCCACGCGACCAGCGCGTCCGGTCGGTGCTTCGCTTTTAGCCGTTGCGCGATCGGCGCGTCCGGTCAGTGTGACCAGCGCGTCCGGTCAGCGCGACTTCGGCTGTTTCAAGTTCCTAACGGCTATATTCGAAGGGGTACGTCTATAAATACTCGTTGGCCGGCTCAAGGCTCTAACTCTTGGACATTTGACATACTTGTGAGCACTTTGAGCTAAGCAACTCCCCTCCCACTCATCTCTCTTGCTTCTTTGCATATTCGAAGTGAGATTGAGTGATCCAAGTGCATTTGCATTGTGAGATTGCATCTAGTTGGCACTTGGTGGTTGATTTGCTGCGGGATTCTTGTTTCTCTTGGTGGTTGCCGCCACCTAGACGGCTTGGAGCAGCTTGGAGGCGTTGGCAAGAGTTGGTGATTGTTCTTGGCCACCTCCGGTGATTGTGAGGGGTTTGTGCCTATCTCGGCGAAGTGCCAAAGGCAACGTTAGTAAATTGCTCGTGTCATTGCAATCTTTTGCCATTTGGTAGGTTCTTGTGGCGCCTTTTGAGAGGCTCGGTGTGTGACCGATTAGCCACCGAACCACGTGGTGAAGAGGGACACAACGGGGACTAGCGTGCCGGCAAGCACGTGAACCTCGGGATAAATCTTCGTGTTATCACTTTCATATTGTGATTGATTGATCCCGGTGTTCGGTTGTCTTGGTATTCATTGTTGATCATATTGGTTGGCTCAATACTTCGCCCCTCGGTGAAACTCTCCTAACTCAACTCCGCATTACTTTCTTAGTTATCTTTGCTAGCTAGTTAGCTTTGCTAGAGTAGCTCCTTTGTGTAGCTTGCTAGTTGTAGTTGTAGTTAACTTCTCGGTTTGACTTGTGCGGTTGAGTGCAAATATACTAGAATTGTGATTTGATTAGGTGGCTTGCAAACACCCCGTAGGCTAAGCAAAACTCGCATCTCGCTATTTGTTATATTGATAAACTTGTTTAGCTTGTCTTTGTAGAATTTTTTAAAAGGCTATTCACCCCCCTCTAGCCATCAAGACCTTTCAGCCTCTTGGTCCCTCGGTTCAAGCCTCACGTCCGCCCTTCACCACTCCCGGTCCATCGACATGGCACGTCCTTACTCAACATTCACCTCACCGTCGACCACCGCCTCCGAGCTCCACACCTACACGCCAAAAGCCAAGAGACATGTCATACAACCTAACTCACGCCATGGTAGTCACAAACTCAACCTAGGTCGTGGATCACATTGACAATCACTCATCACAAAACGGACTATAAGGGCACATATCAACCTTATTCGCACATCTATCTTGTCTTTTCTTCTCACGTGACCAAACAATTGTATAACACCTGGACTCTTTGCAGTGCTCTCGATGGAAATTCAAATCCTCTAGAAATCGGCCAAACTCTGTTGTGGTTTGATATTGGAAAGATAGACTCGCATCACCGGTGGACGCGAGTTGTCTAACACATATGAGCACAGACCCAATAAATTTTGGAATCGGGCTCCGTATCGCACTAAACAAAAGCTATTCTAACTCGTATGAACACGGGTTATATATATTTAAATCCGGACAGAATAAACTCTTTATTGTCTAGTAGTTAGGGGAAGATGGACAAAAAAAAAGATGAATGAAAAAATAGACTGAAATTTTTGCCTCTTTATTATTAGGTATAGGCTAAATACTAGCTGTGAAATACTTTTAGTGCCACTATTCTTGGCCGATGCAAATATTAACCCCTTACTCTCTATGGCTATAATTTATTCATCTTTGTTATTTCTTTACTTAATAAATGATGTAATGAAACAGTGGGTAATTATTGAATCGATGATTGTTGAGTGAACATAAAATTGATTGTAGCCGTGAGCCGTAGTATCGTGATTGATTTAAAGGAATGTTAAGGCCCCTTTGGAATGTGGAATTTTTTCCCCTGTTCCTGTGTTTTTCATGTGAAAAAATAAATCGATTCTTATGAAATTCCTATATAATTCTTGTAAACTTTCTGTATTCCAAAGAGGCCCTAAGTGGTGGACCCTGAGACATGTTTTTTTTTTCTAGAGAGCCCAATCATTTGGTTATTTGTGTTCATTTTTTTAGCTATATGTTTCATTCCATGCATAACTAACTCAAAATATTTTTTTTATAAAACCACCAAATGAAATAGCTTTGGTTATATCCTGCTATAGCTTTTTATATAGGTCCTATAGGAGGCTACCGCTAAATGTTTTAGGCCGCTATTAAAAAGATTCAAGTCTGATTTACCTCATGAACTAGTCGCTGAATTTGAAAACCACCTCAAACTCTAATATTAGACTACATACATACCTTAATTTTCAAAACTAGGGAAAAAATAACGCTTGACCATTTCAAAGTGGTTCCTTGGATGGTTTTGCTGATGTGGCAGCGGCCCACATGTGCATTGGTCTCTGTCTTCCTCTTATACAAAAAAAATCATAGTTTTTTTTTTTCATATGAAGTCATATAAATACAAACTTTATATCTAAATTGTAGATTTTGATGGATCTACAACTTTGTAGTTGGCAAATATTTCATTTGAGATATTTAGATTACTGAATATTCTTTTCAATATCAAAATTTGAAATTCAACTTTTTTGTATTTTTCTAATGACCTCAATGACAAGGTCTATATAATAAAGTTGTAACTCTCAAATTGATATACATATTTGAAGTCAACAACTTGTTTTTATTTAAAATCATTTAGAGACTCGAATATTTGTTTTAAGTTATTGGATTTTAATTTTTTTTAATTTTCCAATGATCTTGGATGTTGATATGTATATACCAAGTGTATCCCTCAATGTGATCTATAAGTTTCTAATTGACAATATTTTTATCTAATATGATCCAGAGGCCTAAGTATTCGTTTTAAGTTCTCAAAATTTGAAATTCAAATTATTACTTTTCAAACAACTTAGAATGTTGACATGGTTTACGCCAAATTTGTTAGATCTCAACATAGCCTATAACTTTATTTGTAGCTGACAATTTTTCCATTTGAGATTATTTCAAGGCTCAGATATTTGTTTTCAGTTCTTTAATTATGGAGTACAAATTTTAAATTGTGTCAAACGGCCTTGGACGGAGATATGCTCTATGGCAAATTTGTAGTCTCAATGAGATCTAAAATTTCTAGTTGAAAATTAATTTATTGAATGTAATGTAGGAGCCTAACTATTTCATAAAAATATGACACGGCTAGAAAACTGTCAAACCGAAGATATGTGGGCCCATATGCCACGTGTTATATAAGCTAAAACTGTCATTGAAACCACTTTGAGCTATTTTAAAGGTATAATTTGTTTGGTTTAAAAAGTTAAGGATGATATATCGTTGATCTTCGAGTTTGATTGTGTTTTTTAAATTCAGTGACAAGCTACGAGCAAATCAGACTTTATTTAAAACCATAATTTCGCAGGGATGCATGCAGGTTACCCAGTAGATTGCCGACGCGCGGCTCGGCCAGCTACATACCATAGATTGGTTGGATTAATCTAACGACAGGAATTACTAGTCCGCGCCACGATCTCGCTATATTTGCACGGAAGCCAGTTGACTGAAAACTTGTAGTACAGGCGTTAACGTTGGCAGAACAAAGTCACATGGATCTGTCGTTTTTAAATTGCGGTCAAACAATATCGAGCTGTTGATATATGGAGTAGGCCGGAATTGTAGCTAGCCTAAAATATTTACAGTCAAAGCCAATAAAAACTTGAAGATATCGCACTTTGCACTTGTAGGTTCTCTGATAATATTAGTCAACGCTTGCTTCATCAGATGAGGAAGATTTAGGCCGTCATGATGAAGATCACAAGCTCGATCTTGCATGCTAATCAAACCCACCGTCCTGTACAGCGGTGAGTGTCATAATAAGAACGCGCCATGCTGCCACTCTAACCTCACTATAGCACAGCCCAGATTTAACGTCGCCCGGTGGGTCGTTATAAGCCGTTTCAGCGACCTACGATCGGTTATAAATCTATACTATCTATCTATGGCCACGAAATCGTGGTTCGTTTTTGTAATTCTCCTGTCAACCTCTCGTCCTCTCGGCGAAAATTGCGGCATCAAGTTTCTTATGGCGGCAGATACGACAAACCGGCTCCAAATCAGATGTTATACGCATGTCTGTACGACTGATTGCAAATGATATTGGTGATGAGTTCAAGTTGGACTTGAGCCTTGAGGACATTGTTTAGGGAAACCTCATGGTCCTTAACTCACCAGGATCTTTCAAATCATCGACAGGAACTAAGATTATGTATGTATGCCTGCAGCTCGACAGCGAATCAAGTTGATTCCCAAGATATAGGGGTGCTAGGTCATACATGTGGCCTGGCCTAACAAAACCCTGACGGAGATTTCCATATCTTCAGTGAATCGGAGTGATTCACGAGGCTTATATGTGGTCCACAGATTTTAGAGCTAGGCATTGTCCCTCAGATCTCGAGTCAAAGTCCCCGCAAGTTGCCAAACAACAGCTTGAGCTTTGGAGTGGCATGTAGCATATATTGCTGCATCAAAATGGAATAGATTAGTGCAACCTGACAACTAAGCAGCACATAGTCTTCTCTTAAAAAAATTAGGCAGAGAGAAGGTCCATCTCATTTCTCCCCCTATATATAAGCACAGAACTACAGAAGTATCTGTCCGTAAGCAAACTGTAAAGATCCCACACTCAACACAACCTACCTTTACTTGAGAGAAAGCCCCCTTGAGGCCCTGGCCCTGAATTGCCATGACGAAGAAGGCGACGGCGAGCCAGGAGAAGAATAGCCGGCGGGGCATTGGTCGAATGTTGAAGGAGCAGAAGTCGAGGCTGTACATCATTCGACGATGCGTCGTGATGCTTCTCTGCCATCGCGACTGACTGATGATACAATCAATTGGAATCTTGTTCTCGTCAGAGAATCCAATTTTTGCTCTGGTTTCTAGTTCCAGAAGTTAGGATCAGCAATTCTTGGGTGCGAACATTTTTTTAGGAAGCTCTGTGTATACGTTGTTGGGTTGTTGTTTTATCTTCTTTTTCTCTTCACCATTTAACACATGTTTTTTTTTTGGGGGGGAGCCTTCTTGGTCCACTCTGAAATTCCTGTTGTAATGTTACATTTGACATAAATGCAGTATATAGATAGTGTCCATCTGAACTTATCGTTGCACACTGTAAGGCCGAAGATTCATGGATATGGATCTCATAATAATCCAAGAGATCTCTAGGTGTCTGGACATCCTTACAGTTTTGGTTCATGCTGAAAACTGATCATACTTGCTACTAATACAGTAATACTAGGATTTTAGATACCGATCATTTATTACGTTCATTCAATTCTAGGTCAATTTGACTGACAAACTGAATTTGTCATGTGCGTGTTTGTGTCTCGCCGGATCTGCTTCTTGATGTGCCTGTGTGTGTGCCTCATATACCATGTAATTCTCTTCTCTCGTACTCGTAGCTATACTATGTAATTCTCTTTTCTCTTAATAAAACATGTGTTAAGACACGTTCATGAAAAAAAAAGACAATCTGAATTTGAAAAGTGTCAATCCTCTCCACGACGTGCGAGGGAAATTCTCAACACCATGTGTTGACGACGTGTAGATGCATCATGCACACGTACGGGAACGGCGGGTCGGGTCGCGTCAGGAGCAGAGAGACCTTGCCGACGCGTAGCAGTATAGCACACGACCAAAGCATGGAAGCACGAGCAGGATGCTGGCGGTGGCACAAGCACAAGGGCTTGGTGGTGTCGGCGCTATCTGTTCGCCCCAACGCTTGCAGCTGCCGACTTGCTACTGGACGATTCAGCCAACATCGCTTCACGGTTGGCGCTAGGCGCTAGCGAAGAAACTCCCAGAAGAGTCCCAGTCCAGCCGTCCAGCTACCTAGCTGCACCGTACGGGAGTAACGGGACTCCCCGTACCAGCCGGTTCCGTGCAAAACGCGCTAAAACCTTTCTCTGGAGTCTGGATCGTCCTTCAACCGGGTTAGTCCGCACTCCGCACGCAAAGCCAGACCCTTCGAGAGTTCGAGGTAATCTCGGCCGTCCTTGCCAGATCGCGTTTGTTTCCGGGAGATTACGATGATGGGCATGGGCTGTACTGTATTATCCCCGAAGCAAGTGTCCTCGATCAGTTTTGAGTTCTCTGTTTCCCGAGAGATCAGCGGCCGTCGTCGTCGCCGGTGCATCGTCCGACGAGCCATCAAACTTTCCTCCACGGATTTGCAAATATACTACTGATTCCTGTCTTCTTACTTGGCTCAGGATGAACGATCTCTCTCCCAATGAGTGCAAATTAAGCAAAGCGATCATGGGCGGGCCGGTGTCTCCTTTTCGATTAATTGTAACTTATCGGCTCGGGACGACCTGTCCATTGCGGGGATTTCTTGATAGATCGATGCAATTCTTGTACCCTTTTCATTTCGAACTGTAATTCGTTTTAGTTAAACTTGTTTATTGCGATGTGTATAATTTCTTTTCTATACTATATGATAAATGCTCAATCAAAACAGGCGTCCGTCCTTTTCCGGACGGGACCGACCCGCCTATCCCCACGCTTTGCGTCACGCACCATCGCCCGTGCCTCGCGCCTCGCGCTGTGCGCTCCTGCCTGCGCCTTGCGTCTCATGCTGCGCTCCCCGCGCGCGGCCGCGATCCATCTGTCTGTCGACAGTGGACGACCTCGAGCTCCACGCTGGCGTCGAGCTCCGCGTCGACGAGCCTCCATTGGAGGGCAGACAGTAGATGAGCATATGTTGCAACTGTATGTTTCATCCGTTTCAGATGTATGTTGCACATGTTTCATCTTGATGTTTCAAAAGTAGATCTGCTGTTGCATATGTTGCAATGGCTATACACGTATGTTGCAAGTGAATGTTTTAAATATTTCATCTGTTTCAAACATATGTTGCAATTGTCTTATGTTGTATATGTTCCAATGGTCATACACGTATGTTGCAAGTGCGTGTTTTAACTATTTCAAATATATGTTGCAAGTGTTTTATCTGGATATTGCATATGTGCAGTGGCCATACACATATGTTATAAACGTATGTTTGTAAAGGTTGGCCAGGCCGGCAGGCGCGGCAACAACAACAACACGCGGACAAGTGGGCCCACCCAGGCAAAGTGGGAGGTGGAGGCACGCTGCACGCGTCCCTTTCTTTGGCCGGGTGCATTCAGGGAAGTGGGTCACCTGGGCCGTTTACTGCCGCATCAAGAGGGAGCGCGTTAGACGTGTGGGCGGGCAGTAGGTACAGGCGTCCAGAAGGACACCGCGTCCGGACATCCAGACGCTAGTCTTTCTCTATCTGATTAGTAAAAAAACTAGAGTTCGATTTAAAATGAAACTAAAATAATTAACATAATTTAGAACGAAGAAGCAGGCGGTAAGATCCAAGCTACGTCAGAAGTGTAGTACAGGCAGGCAGCGAATTCGACTTCGGACTTGCATCTGCAGTATGCATGCAGCTGGACGCTGTATGCCTGTATCCAGATTCCAGACGACACCACGAATCTCGGTTGCCTTCTGAAGCTAAGATCAACCAAGCTCAAACGTAGTCGTCGTAGCCTCGTAGAGTCGTAGGTTACTCGTCTACGCGATGACACATACTACGCTATATTGGCGAGCAAGCCAGCGGACTAAAACCTTGGAGCGAGGACACAAAAGCTAAACGTTGGCAGAAGCAGAACAAAGGCGCAGCTACCTGCTGGTCAAACGGAATCGATCGAAGCTGGCGGTTCGGTTGTTGCAATTGCAAATCATTAGCTGTCCTAAGACGACCCAAGGTATTTGAGTCAAAGCACTAAACTTGGAGATATATATCATACGAAATGCACACCTGCAAATGCAAGGCTTCCCGGTTATTCAACCATCTTTTTTGCTGCATGAAGCAAAGACGATTTCGACCGTCAAGCAGAACATCACAAATTCTATTTGTCTGTTCAAATATGCATTCTAGGAGCTGTTCGGTTGATAAGCCAACTGATGCTGTTTTGTTGTGAGATAAAAATAATATACCATGACTGATAAGTCGGACTGATAAGTTCAAGCGAACCGGGCGCTAGTTCCTAGGTGTTATGAAGTATGTAGTGCCATCGTAAGTCTATCAACAGTGCTACAGAACATACGTCTAGAATCTTAAAGAAATCAAACGCTTTGTTCCGCGCTCGCTCCAGTACAGCGACCAGCCCAACAGGCTCATCTACGCTCTCTCCTCTATCTGTTCCATTTATACTGCGACAGCCGACAGAAAATCCCCAACTCCTCGCTTCGCTTGTCGTGGCTCGCCGGGCCGCCCACACGCCCCAAGCCACCTCACGGCAGTGCCCCCATCCCGCGTCGAGCCACGCCACGTCTGCCGCCGTGCCGTGCTCCATCCCTCGCCTCGTCATACCGTCCCTGGTCCCTGCCCCTGCGCGCCGCGCCCCGTCCCTTGCCGCGTCGAGGTGCCCGCCACTGTTCCCCACTAGAAGGTCATGGCCGTTGTTGACACCGGTGCTGCAGCGACGCTCGAGCTCAGCTCACGACATCACGAGATCCGGAGTGGCCAAACTGGGAGCGGGCTTCTCTAGCTGCACCTCATGCTCCCTTCCTTCCTCGAATGTTGCAAGTGCGTGTTGCAACCGTATGTTTTAAGTGTTTCAGGTGTTTTATATGCATGTTGCAAGTGTTTCATGTGGATGTTGTAAAAGTAAATCGGGATGTTACATATGCTGCAATGGTTATACACGTATGTTGCAAGCGTCTGTTCCAAATGTTTCAGCTGTTTAGACGAAAGTTGCACATGTTTTATCTAGGTGTTGCATATATTTCACACTTATGTTTCAAGTGTTTCATCCGGATGTTGCATATGTTTTCACACATATGTTGCAAGTGTTTCATCTAGATGTTGCATATGTTTTGTAATGGCTACACACGTGTTTCCCTTGTGTTTCAGTCATATGTTGCAAGTGTTTCAATTGTTCCAGACGTATGTTGCAACTTGCAAACGTTTCCTTTAGATGTTGTAAAAGTAGATCTAGTGTTACACATGTTGCAGTAGACACCATTTGCAGTAGCTGACCGACTGCTGTAGCTGCTGGGCCCGCCTGCCTGCGCGTGGGTGCAGAGAGGGTGCGAGCGGCAGGTGTGGGAAACCGTGCGGACGTAGAGCAGCAGGAGTGGGAAACCGTGCGGAAGTAGATCGAGAGCGGCGTGGGACACGGAGCGGGCACGGGATATGGAGCAGCGTGGGACCCCACGTGAAGCAGGCGTGTCCGGATGTCCGGGCGCTAGCCTTTCCCTAAATCTATAGGATTAGGAGGTCACATCTCACATGGGTCCTTTGTGGCCACAAATTGTGAAATTGTTAGCCATCCCTTTTTCAAAAGGAATGTGAAATGCAAGGAGCTTCTTCAAAGAAATCCATATTGTGACCGTCGTATGGTGACATCAGTTAGAGACGACTGTAAACTGGCATTGGCAAACCCAATTTAGGGAATTATTATGATATCAACTCATCATGATCTCTCAAACTCTGACAGAAACTAAGATATGATGTATGCCCAGGGCTAGACAAGAGCAAGTTGATGTATGCCCAGAGCTGAACAAATCCTAGAAGCAGATATGTTTATCTCCTGGGATTCTGGGAACCAGAACGAACGATTCAGGAGGCACATCATGGTCCATATAAGTCTAGATGTACTGTCCTCCCGGATCTCGCATCAGTAGTTCACGCAATTAGTCAAGTTTGACTGCAGCATGTGTTTGCGGAGTGGTAGGATGAATACAGTACCACTACTACACAAAAGATTAACTGAGACGGGCAAAAAGGCTTAACAAAGGCGGGCAGGCCAACCGTCTCGAATCAAATGTCACGGTTAATGGCCTATTTTCCGAGGCGGTTTGGTGCCCGCCTTGGTAAATCAAATAAAAACAAAAAAAAGAAAAACATCCATGGACAAGCCTGGCGAGCCCATCCACGCGGCGCCACTGCTGTCGCCGCTCGCCGGTGAGCACATCCGCCCGCCGGCCTCTAGATCTGCTTGCCCGCAGCGACTGGATCCGCCTCCACCGCGTCGGAGAGGAGGGAAAGAGCCTATCGGAGAGGCGGGGAAGAGCCCGTCGGAGAAGAGGCAGCTGGCCAGGATCCCGTCGTCGTCCCTTGCCAGATCCGGCCACCCCGTCGTCGTCCCTCGCCGGATCCGCCACCCACCCACCGGATCTGGAGCTCAAGGTGGTGGATCTCACCGGATCCGCCACCCGCCCATCGGAGGGAGCTCGTCGGAGGCTAGGGCGTCGAGCGGGAAGGAAGCAGCCGCCGCCGCTGCTCGGGAGGGAGCCGTCGTCGCCGTTGCTCGGGAGGGAGGGCGCCACCGCCACTCGAAGGGAGGGAGGAAGCCGTCGCTACCGCTACTCGGGAGGGAGGGAGTCGACGCCGCTGCTCGGGAGGGAGGGGGATCGAGGGAGGGAGCGACGAAGGCAGGATGGAGAGAGAGGGAGAGAGCGGTGGCGTCGGGTTGGGGAAGTTGCAAGTGAGGGAGAAGGAGAGGCGAGTGAGGCGCGGTGTGCGAGGGGAGGGGCTCCGGACGCGGCTGGGTTGTGCAAGGGGAGTGGAAAGGAAACCCTAAGACGTCGGTATATATACAACAACGCGATATCGAGCCGAAACGGGCTGCCTGCTGGGCCATCATTTACTGAGGCAGGTTTTATAGTGTAACCGCCTTTGAAAATAGATTTACGGAGGCGGTTGTTATAAGATGACCGCCTCCGAAAATAAGCGATTTTTTGAGGCGGTTGGCTTAAGACGACCGCCTCGGTAAATCAATTTTGCGATGCGTTTTTTTTGACCACCTCGGTTAATAAAAAATGTCCGCCTCAGCTAATGTCTTGGATTAACCGAGGCGGTTGGAAATGTTGCCCGCCTCCGAGGCCTTTTCCAAAACGCCTCGCAAAAGATTTTTTGTAGTAGTGTACATTATTACAAGTTGGAGTACAGTTAAGCATAAGGAGTTAAGGACAGCTTCTCATTATAAAAGAAAGATAAGGAAGAGATTTGGGGCACCACCTCCGTTCTCGCCCTATATAAGCGCACCAGATGCTAGGAAACTGACCATGCCAATCAAGCAGAAACTCTTTCCGGCTTTCGCCATAGCAAAAGCATAGGCTCACTCAACACAGCCTTCTCGTTCCTTGAGAGAAACACCCCTGATTCTAAAACCAGGATGAAAAAGGCGATGAGCCATGGCAAGAATGGTTGCGGCCTTACCAGGACGTTGAAGAATGGTTGCGGCCTTAGCAGGATGTTGAAGGAGCAGAAGGCGAGGCTGTACATCATACGGCGATGTGTCGCCATGCTTGTCTGCCACCGTGACTCCATGAGTGATCAATGATCGGCACATCTTTTGTTCTCGTCCGAGATTCTTTCACTTTTCTTCCCTTCTGGTTTATGTTTGCAGAATGTAGGATTAGCAATTCTTTGATGTACATAGAGATGGGTTTTAGTTCATTACATGTTCTTTCACTGGTTCAAGACCATGCTTACTTGCTTAGTACTCTCTCTCCATTCTAGATTAATTACATGTCATTTTTTCTTTTTAGATATATAGTTTTTATATGCTATTTCTAGGTAGATAGTAAAAACTATGTATTTAGAAAAGCTAAAAATAACTTAAAATTAGAATAGAGTGAGTGCCTTTCTAGTCAGATTATGACATTATACATTTCATAGATTTGGAATCCATGACCTGGTTTATTTCAAAGAATAAATGCAATAAATGAAGACTAGTCATCTGGAACTTACAATAGTATACTTGCATAGCAGTAGTATTTATGCTAGTTGAAGGTGATCTATAATTTAGAAAATAATGCCATGGCATGATAGATGACTAGCATTTATACTGCTGCAAATATTCATGAACATTTAGGGCCGGACGAAAAGCTCGTACCTCGGTAGCTCGTTTGACTCGGCTTGTTAGTAGCTTGGCTCGGCTCGGCTCGTTTATATTTTTTAACGAGGTGAGCTAACATTTTAGCTCGTGTAGTTAACGAGCCAACCCGTGAGTTGACTCATGAGCCTAACGAGCCAAAGTTGTTGGGCCTTCTATTAGTTTTGTATGACTTGATGTCTTCCACTTTACAATTGGTTGGTTACTAGACCTTGATCCTATAAACATACGATTACTATGGCTATTATTTTGTTTAAATGTATGTATATGGATAATCAATAACAGATTATGCATTATGTATGGGTAAGGATCTTGGATGTATGGTGTAGTACTATAGTATATTTTATAGTTGTATAGGTGTGAGGACATATTAATTAATTTAGTTGTTTGATTTAAGGTTTATAAATGGACTATTTTTGTATTATTACTATTCTCAAGCTTTATATATATTGGACTTGATTGGTTGGCTTCCAAAATATGCCAAGCCATAATTTTGGCCATTATTTGGTTTGCTACTAAAACTTACCAACCTCTCACATTTGGCTTGCCAAAACTATAGCAAATTTTTTTACCGAACTTTGGCTTGCCAAATCTTTGGCATGACAAATTTTAGTCGCAAACCAATCAAGCCCTTTATTTTCCATGTTTTTTATGCCTGGCTCGTGAGCTAAACGAGCCGAGCCGAGCTGGCTTGTTAGCAAGCCCTATAAACATTACATAATCTGGATATTTTCCTAGTAGGACAACACTTGTTCAATTGCACCAGAAACGTTTAGTGCATTGGTATTGCAAAACAATACTAAAAGGCGAAAAAAATTTGAACACAGGAAAGAGTTTATATTTCAATCATGAGCGTGATTACAATCAAGAGTCCATGGCTGCCAATGGGTAGGTCGAGACACCTTCAGGCATAAAACAAGAAGCATGAGCCACTCCGTTAGCCCTCCTGTGACATTTTGTGACTTCGAAGTCTTGAAGAAGTCTTAACATTTCCCTTGCCAACTCAATGATGATGCAACTAGGGGACCGATTTGGAATATTGCAGTTGAGTGCTTGTACTGTAGCCAGGCAGTGAGATTCCAGCCATATAGGTCCTGTAGAGGTCGAGAGAGCATTTCGGATTCCCGTCAAAGCTGCTAGATTTTCAGCTTCTTCCACCGAGGAACATAAACGGTCACTGGTCCAGCATGAGAAAAGCACCCCACTTAGATGATTCCTAGCAACAAAACCCAGGCCCGCCTATCGTGTAATAGGATCAAAGCCCGCATCAAGATAGTTTAATCCATCCTGTAGTGGGAGGTGTCCATCGATTCCTTTTCTTGATTGTTCTTTGACCATTCTGGCTCAAGAAATATGGATTTGAAGTGCACATATTTGTCCTTTTAGTATTAACCAGAGGTGCTGTATCTCCCTCAAGTTTCAGAGAGCAGAGATAATTTTCCAGAAAAATTACTGAAACAGAGATGGGGTATTGGTCATTCCAAAACACATTATCATTCTTGTGGTGCCAAATTCTCCAAAACAACATCATCAACTTTACTCTAGTGTCTTTGTTGGCGCTATTAAGAAGAGCAAGAATCCAACCAGGTCCTGTATAAGTGAAGGCTGAATCTTCAGGGAGGTTCCATGACTGGCGTAAAGCATGTCTAAGCGCAGATGCAAAAGTGCATCTAACCATGGCGTGATGACCATCTTCAGGTTCCATACCACATAGTATTGAACAGGTTGCATGAGATATAAGGTGGTGGCTCAACCTGTTTGATTGGACACCCAAACCATTACGGGCTAGCTTCCAAATAAAATTTTTTAGTTTTTGCGGCATCAGGGTTTTCCATGTTGTGTCAAAAATTTTCCTATCAGCAGACATGCTAGTTCTACGGTTATTCTTGGATTTTCCTTCCATTGCAAGTTTGTAAGCACATCTAACAGAGAAAAGATCGTTGTTGTCATAGTGCCATGCTAAATGTCGTCACCCTCAACAATCGGTATTCTGAGATTGAAAATTTCTTCAGCTTCATGAAAGAGAAACATTTTCCTTATTTGTGGTTCGTTCTAGCCCCTTGAATTTTGAATGATCAGATCTGCCACTTTTCCTACTCTCGAGCTTTTAGGAGGGCTTGAAATTTTAAGCGAGTCTGATCTAGGTATCCAGTTGTTCCTCCAAATATTAATACTGTGACTACTGTTTACTCTCCAAATGACACCTTTTTTTTTTGGAAGATCCAGGCCGTATGCTCAATGCTATGCTTCTAGACCTGTGAGGAATTCTGGGGGGAAGCTTGCAGATCACCAGAAGGGCCGAAAATTTGACTATGAAGTATAATCAAAGTCTATCATGGTACATATTCCCAAGTATCTCCGGCAGTATCCAATAGCCCTTCACATCCGACTATCATTTTAAGGGAGACTAAGCAACCTTTTAACCGTCTAGCCACCAAAAACTACCCCCATCTCCCCTCAAATAAGGGGAAGATGCAACTAGAGATGATAGTAGGTCGCGTAAGATGCAGGTGGAATAAATACCCGTCCATGACAAATTGACTATCAGCTATTTTTTTCATACCCACGACCGTATCCATGGGTAAGATTTTGTTCTGGTATCTGCACTCGTCGGGTACCCGCGATTAGATTATCGCTAGAATAGATGTATTTCCTTGTATTTTTAGCACTAATAACAGGTGAAGTGATATACCGCACTTGCCCGCGGCTAGAATCTTGTACCTATACGCAGGGTAAAATTTTGTACCCATGTCCATACCCATCCCCATCGGATACGGTACCCGTGGACCGGATTGTCATCCTAGATGCGACTCCCCCAATACCTCTCCTTCCCCCAAATAGCTGATTCTCCTTGACGCGTGAAGTCTCACCCGCTGCTAGTCCACTACCCATGCGCTACCTTGTTGCTCATCTCCCTGTTCGCTTGTCTTATAAGCCGTACTTTTTCAGCCAACGAACAGTGTTTTTCTCTCACAATAAATCAGCGAACAATACTTTCAGCATGACTTTTTGTCCAAGCGAACAGGGCCGCACACACCCTAGTTGCTGCTAGCAAAGAGGTTGGAGCTTGAATCACGCCAGGGGTGGATCTACCAATATGGCGAGCTCTAGCGTCTGCCAGACCTCCCAGCCGGCAAGCCCTCGGATCCCAGCTCCGACGGGCCCTGGCAGCCATGGCATAGCTTCTGCGTCTCTGTTTTTTGCGAGGAGCTGAGGACCGACGAAAACAAAGAAGAAAATGATTCGTCGGGGAGAGAAGTATTACCGCACGTCCGCAATTGCCTTTTTTTTTGCGAATTTGTGCACTTGCCTATTGGGCCACGTCCACGACTCCACGTGATGGGAATCCCATATTCCCATGGGCCCAGGCGGAAGATGAAAAGGATTCTACAATGGAAGATGTTATTACGTGGTTAGCTGAACAATTTGTGGTTCGAAGATTTATTCGATGATACCCATCTATTTCAATACGTTTTTGGAAAAAGGACTCAGTACTGCCATTTGGTGCGTCTTGGAATTATAATCAATAACATTGTTAGAAAGAAAAAAAAAGAAAATGAAAAAATAGAATAGGAAAAGTGTCATGGAATAAGACTTTATAACGTTGCTGAAAATAAAGATAAAAACAAAACAAAAAATAAAAAAATAGAATAGGAAAATAAATCTTGCCGTTAGAAAAAAATTAGAAAACACAAACCAATTCCAAAACCACAAAAGTCATTAAAAACTAAACACAAAATAGAATCCAAAACCAGGAAAAGAAAACTTGCTGGTGGAAAACAACAAATCAGAAATTAAAGTTGCGGTGCTGGAAAAATCAGAAAACAATAAAGAATGAGAAATTACTGTGGATTGAAAAACAAAGAAGGAAATGAGAAACCACGTGGATAAGAAAACATAGAAGAAATGGAAAACTTTTTTTTTGTAATGACTTCTTTACGCCGCACTTCCGCACTTTATCCTCCCCCACTACTCTCTCTCTCTGTGTCCGGCGCCCGGCGAGATCCTCCCCGCGCCCACGCCCGCGAGATCTCCCCGCGCCCACGCCCCCACCCTGCCGAGCTCCTTCCTCCTACTTTGTGCCGGCGGCGGCCATGGCGGATCTGGCGAGGTAGGCCTCCTCCTCCTCTTGGATCTGCTCCTTAGGGTTCCAACCAGCTCTCCCTCTCATCTCCCCAACTCCGACAGGCTTAGAAGGAAATGTTTGGGTGGAGGAAGGCTGGCAATCCCCGCGCCCGCGTCCCCACTCGCGCCGAGCTCCTCCCTCCTACTCATGCCGGCGGTGGCCATGGCGGATCTGGCGAGGTAGGCCTCCTTCTCCTCTTCCTCCTTCTTCTCCTCCTCTTGGATCTAGCCCTGTGCATGGGTTATGAAACCCACCCAACCCACCTGTTCTAGACCCATCCAAACTGTGGAAAGGAAATATACAGGGATTTGGGTGGATATAGGTTTGATCCATGAGACCACCCAAACGCGGCAGCGCGCTAGCTCGGCAGGCTAGCGGCCCGGGCGAGGGCAGCTTCGGCGTGGCGTCGTGGCCTGTGTGGGCGTGGCCGGCGTAGAGAAGAGGCTCGGCGGTGATAGCTGTCGCGAGGTGGAGTAGGAGGGCCGAGGGCGGCAGCGCTAGGAGCCTAGGAGCCTCGACTCTGGTGGTGCGGGCTGCCGGACAGGGAGGCGAAGGGCATTCTGATGATGGAGTGCTCGGGCTACGCAGGCGAGGGTCGGTGGTGGCTGCCGTGTGGCGGAACAGCATCGTCAGCGACGCTCGCCTTCGGCGTAGGCGGAGAGGCAGGGCGCTGCGGCAGCGTAGGGCGACGGCGTTGCGGCGGCCGCAACGTGAGGCAGTGCTGGACGAGGACAACTGCAGGCGTGGAGGTCTCAGCGGCCACCTGGACGATGACCTTGGCGATTTGCTTGCCTGCGACGCCGAACGCATTGGCCTAGGTGGCAGCGGCGACACGTGAACTGGCTAACGTGAACTATTGATTCGAAGATCTCGCTGCAGCTACTTCAGGTTGTGGATGCGAGGAAACAACTAATATGTACTGTAGCTGCAATAAGCAGCAGCCGCCGGCCTTATTTATACATGCAGCACAATTACTCGCTCCCTCTAAGGGCCCACTAGCAGACGATGGGCATAGAAAAACACGGGGCGAGGCACACCTTTAGCGCGTCGGCCCACGGTTCCAAGAGTGGAGGAACTCATTGACCCCCAACACTGGAGGTTGGGATGAGCAATAGGTATGTGATACTTTTTGGTAGGAGGAAGCTGAGGTAATGTTGACAATCCCAATTGGAGAAGACATGCCGGACTGGCCAGCGTGGCACTTCGATTCAAAGGGTCTTTTCTCTATCAAATCGGCATACAAGCTGGCTGTGCAAATCCGCGACATTGAGGTCAGTCGGGAAGCTGGGACGTCTGCAGAGGGGGGTTCAACGGACACTCATTTCCCTTGGCATAAAATATGGCTGTTGAAAGTGCCGAGCAAAGTCCAAATGTTCTTCTGGCGATTCGTCCACAGTAGCCTGCCAGTTCGGAAAAAACTAAAAAGAAGGAAAGTCAAAACTGAAACATTGTGTCCCATGTGCAATAGACTTGATGAAGACTGCGTCCATCTCTTTTTTAACTGTAAAGGGGCTCGGGAGTGTTGGCGAGCGATGCAGTTGGAGGAGCTGCATTGCAGTTTAGCAAACTGTAAGTCAGGGAAGGAAGTAGCACTAAAGATATGGGCATTGGAATTGGATATTCAACTGAAAATCGTGGTTTGAGTGTGGAGATGGTGGACGGCGAGGAATAAAGCAAATGCGGAACAAAGAGTGCAACCTGCTGGGGAGGTGTGCAATGCACTCCAGTATCATTTGAATGAGTTTGCAAAATTGAGTGATTCAAACAAGACCTGAAGTCAGGTTGAGCAACCAAAGTGGAAGCCCAAACAGGAAAAACACTATAAATTGAATGTTGATGCGGCATTTTCGACCTTGACAAGGAAGTGGGGTTGGGGTCATGTGGCAAGGGGCAATGCAGACTCTGTGCTAGATATTGGGGCGGGTTTCATCCAAAGAGTAGCAAGTGCCCTGCATGCTTAAGCTCTGGCAGCCTTCCATGGACTAAGCAGAGCAGCACAGCTTGAAATGATAAGGATTCAACTGGAAACGAATGCTTCAAATCTGGGCAAGGCGTTAACAATAGAGTGTCGAGTGTCTAGATAGCAGCCCGAAAGGTGCTCTATTTAGACAAATTCGGATAATGATTGCAAACAATTTTGTTTCCTGTTCTATTTCAACTTGTCCTAAATCATGTAATAGGACGACCGATTGCTTGCCCAACCATGGTGTAGTAGCCTCTCCTGATGGAGGACATGTGTTCTGATGCCAGGCACCATGCTTTATAACCGAATTGGTCTCCGCCGATTTGGCTGGAGCTGGTGGTGTACGAAGCTCTCTGAGATTAAAAAAGAAAAAAAAAACCCGACGGCGCAGAGACACTTACGCGTAGGGCCCTTTAGAACCACAAATGGTCCCACGTGTCGGTGTCCTTCGCGCTATAACATCGTGCACACCAGTGGCCCGTCCTCTCGTTGGCCTGGCCCTCCTCGCCTCCTACCCCACGTCGCCTGAGCGCCTGGCCGCGCCCTGCCCTGCTCCTCCCGCCGCCGCGCCGCCTGCCTCGCGGCCTGAGGCCACCGCCGAACACAAAGCCTATCCCAACCCAATCGCTGCTACTTACTGCTCACAGTCGTGGTCTCGTGCCCTAGATATCCCTCCGCGTGCCCGCGAGGCCCTGCACCTCTGAACTAGGGTTTAGGCTCCAAGCCCATGGAATTCGGAGCGGACGGCACCCGGTTGCCGCAGCCGCGAGGCGATGCCGCCGAAGCGCCGCCGCCGCCGCCGCCGGGAGACCACGGGGAGATTGCTTCGCCCCGCTTCGATTCGTCTCGTGCCCTGAGGTGAGCTCCAGGGCTTCCTTCATGTACTTTCGTATCCGTATGGAGTGATGCCATTTCGTAGGCGTTCTGGCAAAATTGTTTTATATGGTTAGGTCCGCTGTCTTCATGAATTTTGGGACTTGTGACTGCTTTTTAGTTGAGTAGACGTGATTGAAGTTGCTGAAATTGTTATATTAGTAACCTTCGTAGATCTGACATGCTCCGTTCTGCATCCGTGTGCCTACTTGTGAGATTTCTGTGAGCTTGGGCTTGGCGAAATTGTGATTTTTGTTAGTAGTACAGCTAGCCTTCTGAGGGTCTCTAGGTACTTGGTTGTCTAAGTTGGAACTTAATATCAGAAACGACATGGAGAAATTAGTTGATTTTTGCATGAACTAACAATATGCCAGAGGAATGCTCAGTTAATTTAGCTTGACTTTGCCGATACCATCTGGTAGGAGGGCAACACAATGGTGTCAAAGTTTTGTTTTGATACGGTTTTCATTAATTTGTTGAAGCATGGAGCTTTGGAATGATGGAGAGGAAAAAATCATGCTTGTGGGATATTCAGACATTTGAAGTTTTCATGATTCATGATATTATATATATTGTTATTTGGTCAAAGCAAAGTTTGTTTCAAGCAATGTTATCAAGTTGTCCGATAATCGCGATTGGTCGGGCTGATTGGTGCCATGGTGATCAGCTATGCACTACTATTAGTCACGATTAGTCGAGCTGATCGGTGGTGACTAGGATCAATTAGACGATTTGATAACATTTTTCAAGGACATCTTTAAATCTGTATGTTGGTTTTGATGGCTTCTGATTCGAGTGCTTCTGATTCGAGTTTGTATTCTTTAAAATGGCACTGATCTGCAGTGGATAACTTGCTGAAATTCATTGGAATGAAAAAATGGACATGATGTTTAGCCTAGTGTGAATTAACAAATAGAAATTGTGTTTATTTGTGTATTCCTTGATTTCTGCTTGGGAAAATTATTGTGGTGGTTCTCATGTATCTGCTTCTTTCTGACAGATTGCTGAGAGAGCTTGGCAGAAATGTTACAGAAGATTTGGTTGTGCTGATGCCAAACTTGCTGTCATTTTTGAAGCATGATGATCCTGTGGTTGTTAAGCAATCTATAGCTAGTGGGACAAATTTATTTGCTGCTGTATTGGAAAAGATGAGACTACAGGTTGTTCTTTGTAAAACAGAAGATATTCATTAAATGAATAAATCCACTGTTGTTGTAACTACCTACCGTTGTGATGTTGCTACGGTCATTTGACGAAGTTGCTTTCTTATCTTAATTGTGTCGGGAGCGTCTCACAAAGTCCATCCGATTGAAAAACTACGGTACAAGAAATGCCTATTTGCTAACATAAAACCTAGTTTTCATACAAAGAGTTTATAAGCTCCAAATGACAAGCATTTTGCTGCAATGCATGTTCTAGTTGACTTATTATTGAAGACAGCGTAAAATCCAGCACTTTGTTGTTTTTACCTGTTTCTACTTTGTCAGTTCATGCAGCAAAGTAACAGACATTGACTATCATAAAGTGCTGCTGATGAAAGCACTTTTGTCTGTTCTCGACTTTCGGCATGTCGAGTGAATGCATCTTTTGTGATCATCAAAGAACTTACTGTGATACCATGAAAAGATCAATCATTTCAGTTATTTGCAATGACTTTATGCCCAATGACCAAAACCTCCAAATCCTTGTGAACTCTGCTTCCACCATTCATTCATTCTGGCACTCATTGTTATGCTCAATTGTTTTTATATTTGCTGCATTGTCTCATGAAAAACACTTTGGGCAAGAGCAGACCTAATCCAAGAAAAAGGGGCAGAGACTTGCATGACAATTTGATTTTTTTTCAGTATCTGAGAAAAGTCAATCAATTAAAACAGTGACCTTCTTGCCTTAACTCAACCATCTCAAACAATTATACTGGCATTAAAGTGATAATAAATGTACTGTAGTTTCCTTGTACTATTCATATTGCCATGAAAAAGAAATACATCCATCTTCATCCAGTTAAATATTTGAAGGAGTATCATAAATTCTTATATGTTCAACCTGTTGTCAAGTTAGCTATAAAGTGGTGCTTCCCAGTGGTATACATGATCATATCCATGCAATAATAGGATTGTCAGAATTTGGTAGTGGTATATGAGCAACATATTCTTTTTGTGAAATGTGATTCTGAGCTTGTGTAGATAAATGTTCCCCGTTGGACTATGAAATACACATCAAGCTCTAAATTTACATTTTGTGCTGTTGAGTCTAAACTACATGCTATCAATTGAAACTGAACTGATTTCTTACCTTGCAATGTCTAGAATTCCAACTATCATGAACCATTGAAATTTTATCAACAAATTGAGGCACACAGTACCAGTAGTTTAGATTGTTTGCTATTTATTTTGGCTAATTTACAAGGATGATTTGTGATGAACTGTACAAGTTAAGATTTAATGTGACAACGTTTTTAGCTGGGCTTTGGTTCAGATGAAACTCATGGCATTGTCCCCTTCTCTTTGGAAAATATGACGCACTGTCTGGGATCTGGATTGTATAAATCTGAACAATTGCTTTTCTTGGCATATTTGTCCTGCTTTGATTTGATGTTACCTATAAGTTAACTTTAAAATATTTGAAACTCACTATAATCATTCCTGACACTCACTCTTCTACTGTAATTGTAAATCTAGGTTAACAAGTGCGGAAAACTTGAAACTTGGCTTGAAGACATGTGGGCTTGGATGAAGCAGTTCAAAGATGCAGTCTGTGGTGTGATGAATGAGGTTTGTTTAATTGTAGTTTATGCTGTATACATACAATATGTGCAATTGCTGTTGTTCTGCTGTGAGAAGTTGACACATCATGGAATTACTTAAAACTTTTCAAGCGTGAGGTCTTTATTGTTATATTCCCCTTCGTTTTGTGCAATATCTCAAGTCCCCCGATGATACTATTGTACTTTACTGCAGTGCTACCTGAGAGTATAACCAATTTTTTTTAAAATGACATATGTGACCATATGCAATGGTTGGTGCTGTGATTTCTAGGTCTATATTCTTTGTTAACTGTTACTGGCTGACACTATTGCTTGTGACATGTAACAGCCAGGTCCTATTGCAACTAAACTACTTGCTCTAAAGTTCGTTGAAACATGGATTTTGTGTTGCACACCTCAAGCCAACAGTGACCAAACACAGCCAACTGAAGGTACCATTTTCCATATTAATGGTAACAAGTACATGGGCAATATTTTTTGAGGGAAAATGGCTTTCCATTGACAAGTACACCTTCCATACAGGAAAAAACTGGAGATTTGATACTTCACGATTATCTCAATTTCATCCTAGCCTTGATCCTGCTGGTTTGGAAGCTGATGCACATAGAGCTCTCCTCCTCCTCTTGGATATTCTTCGAACAGCTTATGCCCATCGAGGGTCCTTCCTAGTTGGCACCATTAATTCGTAAGAATATCTACCAGCTTTATCACATATGTTGAGCAGAATTGATTCGTTACACCCCTACTATTCTGCCATTTCATCGTCTCTTTGAACTAGTTTCCTCTGTGTATGAGGATGAACCCGAATTTATTTAATGCATGACATCAGTTACTAGCTATCCACATGTTTATCTTGAATATTGAATAGGTAAGCATTATGGAGCAATTGAATTACTTTAGCTGATTGACTGGTATCCTACTCTTTTTGTTACACAACCTAGGTTCTTTGTGATCTACTGACATATTATTTTGACCTTTGTGTGTGCTTGTGTGTTCGGCTCCTCGCTTGCTTGCTGCGAGCCCAGCTATGCATGCAGATGGAGTGTATCTTTGAAGCTTGAGACTGTGCATCCATTCGTGCTGTTTATCTTACAAGACTGCATAGCTGTCTGAGATGTATTTATTTGTTATTCTGAAATATATAATATATGGCATTTGTCAGTCTTGCAGCAGTTGTAAAGATTCGACCAATTTACTATGACCGCGTGCTGCCAGTGTTGCTTGATTTTGACCCTGGCTTGGAGACTGCAAAGGGGGCACATTCAGCAAGCCTGCGGTATGCCGTAAGAGCAGCTTTTTTGGGGTTTCTACGGAGTCCTCACCAGGCAATGATTGAGGTTAGCTCATCTACTGGTTACACTTGTAGATTATGGTTCAGTTGTCATTAATAAATTATCTGATTTAATTTACATACCTCATGCCTCGATACAGCTCAAAGATTCTTAAACTGTTGCTATAGTTGATTTTTGTTTGTGAGGAAGTATAACTTGGCTAGCTTGTTAATATGCTCTTACACCAGATTATGGTCAATTAACTAATGGTAGTACAAATATGATGGTTGATAGTAAATATGCCTTGATGCATGAGCTCATATGTGAATTGAGTACACGATTCAGCCCAGTATATTTGGATTATAAATCTATGTGAACTTTGTTAAAACTTTAATAGATGATTTTATAAGCAGATCTTTACAACCAAGGATAATACTTCTCAATCTTCATCTGGATTCGTGTGGCAAAAATAGGTGATACTAACAAAGTTGGAGTTATGATAAGAAAGATGAAATCATGCACTATAGGATTTGAATGTATGGCATTGGGTTTTTGTAGACTCATTCCACCAAGCTCAAACCAAGAGTGTGTGGCAACGGTATCTGGTCTAAGCTGTCCTGTTTCCTTTCAGGGAGTCACTCCCGTGGAGACAATCCCTATTACCCTCCCTTCCTTTTCTTCTCGATCAGGTTGCTTGCTTGTGTTTGTTGTTTTAACTTAATAGAGTGACTAATATGTTTATGAGCTATTTTTTGGAGACATCTTGTTTTCTTTTGAGAAATTCTACATCAGTTCTGCATTGCTTTTCCTAAATGTGTGTAGGATTTACATATTCATATTTGTTTTTTGATGTATATTACTTGTCAAGCTAACCAGACTTTCTTCTCTTGACAGTCTAAAGACATATTAGTAAGGCGGCTGCGTGTTCTCAGCCCTGGTGAAGCAACGGAACAAAATATTAGGCAGGCAGAGAAGATGTCTAGAAATATAGAGCGTGCTTCTCGTGCTATCAAGGTATATATCTGCATGCTTATACAGTTTTGCTCAATGGATTGCACATGTATACCTTTGAAAAATATGCTTCCTCGATAAGTATATATATTGTTTTTTCTCTTTTGAAGAATTGTAGTTTTTTTTCCTTATGCTGCAGGATGAGTCTACATCATGGGAGATGCCTTATGGAGATATTAATCGGAAGAAACCTGCTGCCCGATCAAGTGATATTCTTACTACGTCTGATGGCATTGCTAAGAGAGCAAGATTTGACATGTCTGCCACTTCAAATCTGCCAGTTCTGGGATCCTCTGATTATTCTGATATGCAGGCTGATGATGGTTCCAGTGTGGGTCATTCGTCTGATCCAGCCATATTGAATAACGACGTGTCTCCTGTCGAGAAGATGATTGAAATGATTGGTGCTTTACTTGCTGAAGGAGAAAGAGGAGCTGAATCCTTGGGTATTCTTGTCTCAACAGTAGAGGCAGATGTCATGGCTGACATTGTGATAGAAACAATGAAACATCTACCGGAAGCTTCATTTCATTTGGCAACAAATAACGGTGTCCAGCAACTGAATTTTAAATATTCCTCTGGTCTCCTAACACAAAACCTACCAGCCAATTCAGACTCTGCACTGTTCACTGCACAATCGACACCCACAGCAGATGGAGTCAGCATATCACCATCTGATGCCTTTGTTATGACTAGCGTTCATGATGCTAAGCGTGATCCAAGAAGGGTATGATCTATCTTTTGGTGACTTTCAGGTTGTGTTTTATGAAGTCAACAGAAAATGCCTATTCTGAGGATGCTGATGTCTTGCAGGACCCTCGTCGCCTTGATCCACGGCGGATAGTTTCACCTTCTGCTGTAAATTCGATACAGGTGAAGATGGAAACCAATAGTGTGCATCAAACAGATAATCTGTCGAACACACTCTACTCCAATTCTGGGAAGGCTGAAAACTATTCAGACTATTCAGGAGATTTACAAAAAAACGAAGATGAACAGCACTCAGCTTCTCAACCTAATCAAACAATTGCCAAAGATAAGTTGGAGCTTCTGGATGTTGCCACTGAACCGGAGCCAACATCTGAAGTCGAGGCACCAGTGGATGTCAAGATTCATTCTTCTGATGTTGATGAAGATATGGTGAAACCCATGTCTTCAGAAGTTATTTCACTTGACGAATCTGATAGTATGGATTTAGAGGTTGACCCCTTTTTACCAGCTCCAGAGGCATCAACACCAGAGGACACCAATCATGACTTGCCAGTTATTACATCTCAGTTGGAATTAAGTGAAAAAGGGAAAATCTCAATTAACAAACTAGCCATTGGGCGGATACTCGATGATTACAAGAAAAATAGTCTCAATGCCAGATTTTCTTTGCTTGCCCATTTGATTGCGCAGGTATCATTTTGGTATTGTAATCTTTAGTCTAGTATACATACTGTATAGTCAAATGCTTAGTAACTCCATTTTTTGAAATCTCTTTTATTTACTTGCTATAAATATTTTATATGTTGTTTGAGTAGTTTTGTCTAACACTGCTTTTTCCCATAATTTGTCTTCGCAGAGTGCTGATGATGATAACATTATGGATTTGATTCAGAGGCACATTATCTTTCACTCTCATGATCAGAAGGTACTTCACTAATAATGAATAATATCCACTGTTTGGTGTTACCAGCATTGCTGTAACTACAGCAGATACATCCAACTTTTCAATCAAATTACTAGGAATTTGCATTTGGCTGAGTAGAGGGTCTGAATTCGTTATTGTTTATTAGGATTTAATACACATACAAATTATATTATTTCATGAGATGTAAGTTCAGACGTTAAAATTGGTACCAGGTTATTATTTTTTATTGGAGTGAACATGGCTTGAATACATCATAGACAGGTTGGTAATTATTTTTCATATACATATGTGCAATTGTCATGACTAGGGTTCACTTGTCGAAGTGATCTTGTTTGTTTTTTATCCATGCGCCCTTTTCTGCTGACCTTGAGCGAGTTTCTGCGTTCTGCGTTCATCGAGTTAATGCTCCTAAGGCACAGTTTGTTTCAGCTCCTGGCTGGCTTCTGTAGGCCAAAATCCAGAAGCTGAAACAAAGAGACAGCTTCAACCAAAGGTCTAAAAGACAGAGGCTATGTCTGTACTAAAAGCCAAATGCTGGCTTGGACTTTGGAGGAGCTTTTGCAGTCCTCTGTTGGATGCTTTTCTGAGGAGCATTACATTATATACATTTCATTCACTCAAAACTTATCCAAGAGACAGCTTCTCCAGCTTTTGAAAAAGCTGGCTTTTACCAGCAGCCACAAAAGACAGCTTTTCTAAAAACTACAACTCAAACAAACAGGCTGTACAGCATATCCAAGACTTCACTTAAATTACATCTCCTATTTTCTCATATAGGATCCATTCTAAACATAAGCCCGTCCTAAATTGTTTTCTCCCATATCAGTTCCCCTAAATCTCAACCTCCTATTTTTAAGGTAGGGTGGATGGGGGAGTGACTCAAATTTGAGGTAGAGGGTGATTTAGGGTGCCACTAAGGGTCCGTTTGGTTCACACCCAAACTTTGCCACACCGTGCTGCACCTTCCGCACCGCAAGTTTGGCGTGCGTTTGGTTCGCTGCGGCAGTTGCGGCATGCTGCGGCCTCGTCATCGCGTGCCAGTGCATTTTTGCTGCCAAAACGCGCCGCAAGTGCGGCGAACGAAATTGGCGCCGCAAGTTTGGCGCCGCCGCAGCTCTGGCGTGGCATGCACCGGCTGTGAACCAAATGGACCCTAAATATGTTGGGTAGTGGCACTCTTGGAGAAATGGAGATACAAAGTATCAGCTATGTTCGTGCTGTTCAAACTTGCTCTGTTTGTCACGCCACGTGAATTGCAATTGTCAATGCCTGGATCTGCATGGGTCCCATCATGATCATATAAGCATATTAGTTGACTGGTAACTTTACCCCTAAGATATTTCTGAGGTACATGTGTTTTTGTAGGGGTATGAACTGGCAATGCATGTGTTGTATCAGCTGCAGAGTATCAGTGTTGCTAATTCACCAGAAAGCTCTGCCTCCACTTCTAAACATTATGAGAAGTTCTTTATATCACTTGTAAGCATGCTCATAATAGTATTATATCTTATTAATGTTCTTTCTGAGAGTCAAAACATCTTTTCATCTCCTTTTTTCTCATCTCTAGGCGAGGTCCTTGATTGATTCACTGCCTGCTTCAGACAAGTCTTTTAGCAAACTTTTATGCGATGCACCATATCTACCTGAGTCTTCCTTTAGATTACTGGAGGATCTTTGCATGTCAGAAGACAACAGCCAACAATTAAAGGATGGGGATGGGGACCGTGTTGCCCAAGGCCTGGGAACTGTATGGAGCCTTATCTTGGGTCGGCCTCCGCTTCGCCATGTTTGCTTGGATATTGCTCTGAAGGTTAGCTTGTTTCCTTTTCCACTGGTAGTAATATAATCAGAGATTTTTCTAAGTTGCTTGTCAGTGTTTGAGTTTACTTATTGTTGGAGTATGTGTTTAGGCCCATGAGCCTAAGGCCCATGTGGCCCATGTATGGAACCTATATAGCTACCCTTCTAGGGTTAGCCCAAATTAAGGAAACCCTAACTTTAGCATGGTATCAGCAGCCTAGGTTGCTCCTTCCTCCTTCCCTCCCCAGCCGCCACAGGGTGCGCCGCCCCTGCTGGCCGCCGCCGGCCATGGCCGGCGCCCCTCCCCCTCACCCCTCCCTCTCCAGCCACTTCCCCCTCCTCTCCTCTTCTTCTACCTGGGCCCAAATCCTGGCCGCCCCTGCTCCAGCCCTTGCCGCCTCTGCTTCCCACCCTGCTGTCCGGTCGCCGGTGGCGCAGGCGCTGGCCGCCGGCCATGACGCCCCGCCTGGCGGCTCCCTGCACCCTGCTGGGACCGGCCCTGGGGTGGGCGGCTCCCTTCCCCACCCCGCCTCCCTGGATCCCCGCCCGGACCTCCACCCAGCGCCGCCGCTCCAGCCGCCTGAGCAGCAGCCGCTCCAGCCGCTCCGGCCGGCCGAGCAGCAGCTGCTCCAGCAGGCCCGCCATCCGCTGCCGCCCACCCATCAGCCGGACCGCCCGGAGCAGCAGCCCCTCCCCGGCGCCCAAGACGTCACCACTGATGACGGTCTGCGGCCCCTGCTGCCCGGCGGCTACGGCCCCATGGTGTCCCGCGCTGCGGTTGATGGTTCTCGCCCGGACTCCGTCCTCGCCGCCGCACTCGTCGCCGCCCGGGCTGCCGCCGCGGAGGGGCAGTCTCGGGTACGTGCGGCCGACGCTCTGGCCCGCCAGATCGCCGAGGCGGAGCAGCTTCTCGCCCCTCCTGCCTCGCCGGGTGCTGGGGCCTCCTCTGCCTCACCGGGTCGCCGTCTCTCCCACACCGCCGTCCTGTGGCACGACCCGGCCGATCCGCTCGTGGCCCAGCTTCACTACCAGGCTGGGGGGGTCCAGAACATTCGCCTCCTCGTCCCGGTCGTCCTCGAGCCGGAGTCGCCCTCCTACGCCCGCTGGCGGGATCTGGTGCTTCTCACCCTTCGCCGCTACGCCCTCGACGACCACGTCCTCGTCGACACCTCGGTCGCCATCCAGACCCCGTCGTGGCTCCGTCTCGACAGCATCGTCCTCTCCTGGATCCTGGGGACGATCTCTCTGGACCTCCACGACCTCGTCCGCACCTCTCCAGACGCGCGCCGGGCGTGGCTCGCTCTTGAGGGCCAGTTCTTGGGCAACGCTGAGGCCCGGGCTCTGCGTCTCGACGCGAGCTTCCGTACTTTCGTCCAGGGTGACCTCTCCGTCGGCGAGTTCTGCCGTCAGATGAAGGGCATGGCTGACTCCCTAGGGGACCTCGGGTGGCCCGTCGAGGATCGCATCTTGGTCCTCAACGTCCTCCGGGGGCTCAGCGACCGCTACGCCCACCTCAGAACGTGGATCACCCGTCAGAGGCCCTTCCCCACCTTCCTGGAGGTCCGTGACGATCTTGTCATGGAGGAGCTCACGCAGGGCCTCCAGCCGGGATCCACCACTTCTACGGGGTCCTCGTCCTCCTCGACGGCCCTGGCTGCTACTTCGCCGCGTCCTCCTGCTCCACCGCGGTCGTCGGCTCCGCCACCGTCGTCTCTCCCGGGCCCTCCTCCCTCCGGGCCGAGCGGAGGTGGGAGGGGTCGTGGCTCTCGTCGTCGCCGTGGAGGGGGCCGCGAGGGTGGTCGGGGTGGTCAACCCCAGGCTCCGGCACCGGCTGGGACACACGGGGGGGGCACCATGGCCTTCGTTTCAGAACCCGTGGTCCGGTCGCATCTCCATGTGGCCCTACCACGCCCCCGGAGCCGACACTCGCCCACCGATGGCCATGCTCACCGGAGCGCCCCCTGCTGGTCCTTCACCCGGCGTCTTCCCCGCTACGCCGTGGGTTCCACCCTCCGGCACTCCACCGGGGGTCGCCGGCTGGGATCAGGCGGCCCTGGCTCGCTCGTTCAGCACCATGGGCCTGACACCTCCGGTCGGACCCGAGTGGATCGCTGATTCGGGGGCCACCTACCACACTACTCCTGACCCCGGTATACTTTCGTCGATTCACTCTCCCTCTTCCTCTCTTCCTTCGTCCATTATGGTCGCTAATGGTTCTTGTATTCCTGTCTCGTCTGTGGGTACCGCCGGTGCTCATGGCTCCTTTCGTCTTCCTGATGTTCTTGTTGCTCCTTCTATGGTTCACAATCTTCTTTCTATTCGACGTTTTACAGCTGACAATTCTTGTTCTGTGGAATTTGACTCTTCTGGTCTTACTGTAAAGGATTTGGCTTCCCGGCGTCCTCTGCTCCGATGTGACAGCACCGGGCCCCTTTACACTCTTCGCTTCCCGGCGGCTCCTTCGTCTTCTTCGCCGCCCGTTTTGTCAGCTGCCTTCGTCGCTTCTACTTCCTCTACCACCTGGCACCGGCGCCTCGGCCATCCTGGACGTGATGCCCTGATACAGCTCAGTCGTAGCTCCGGTCTTCCATGTACTCGAGCTCATGATGAGCATCTGTCATGCGTGCCAATTGGGCCGACATGTTCGTCTTCCTTTTTCTAGTTCTACTTCCCATGCGGCCCACATTTTTGATCTTGTCCATTGCGACCTATGGACATCTCCTATTATGAGTATTTCTGGTTATAAGTATTATCTTGTGGTTGTTGATGATTTTTCGCATTATTCGTGGACTTTTCCTCTCCGTGCGAAGTCTGATACGTTTACCACGCTCCTCCACTTCTTTACTTGGGTGTCCACACAGTTCGGCCTCACCATCAAGGCTGTCCAGTGTGACAATGGTCGCGAGTTTGATAACTCCGCCTCCCGAGCTTTCTTCCTCTCTCACGGTGTTCAGTTGCGCATGTCTTGTCCATACTCCTCTTCGCAGAATGGCAAGGCTGAGCGGATGATTCGCACAACCAACGACACCGTGCGTACCCTGTTGTTTCAGGCCTCTCTTCCTGCTCGCTTTTGGGCTGAGGGCCTGCACACCTCCACCTACCTTCTTAACCGCCTTCCTTCCGCTGCCTGTCCTGCTCCAACACCTCACCACGCCCTTTTCGGTACCCCGCCTCGGTACGATCACCTCCGCGTGTTTGGGTGTGCGTGTTACCCCAACACCGCTGCCACTTCTTCTCACAAGCTGGACCCTCGCTCCACGCTCTGTGTCTTCCTCGGGTACTCCCCGGATCACAAGGGGTACCGGTGCTTCGACCTTACCTCCCGACGGGTTCTCATCTCTCGCCATGTGGTGTTCGATGAGTCCGTCTTTCCCTTTTCCAGCACTACCACCCCTCCGGTCCCTGACCCTCCCTCCCTGTTTCCCACTGACCCGGTGGTCCAGCCACCGTTTTCGTGGTCTCCTGCAGGTACCCGCTTCGCCGCGCGCCGGGCCGGCCACCTGTCCCGGATTCCCAGCGGATCCGGACCCGTCGTCCTCGAGCGCGGCCCCGTCCTCTCCGGATGGTGCAGCCCCGGGGCCTTCGTCCCCCGCTTCTGCCCCGGGGGGGTCGTGCCGGTCGCCGACGCCGGATCCCGTCCCGGCACCTGCCCCGGCACCTCCGTCGAGGTTCGCAGCGCCGGTGCGGGTGTACCAGCGCAGGCCGCGGCCGACGCCGCTCGCGGTCCCTTCTCCACCGGGGACACCGACACCACCGCAGCAGTCCCCGCCGGCTCGTGGTGCCCCGCCGGTCTACCACCCGCCGCTGCTTCACCGACACCCGCGGCATGTTCACCCGATGGTGACACGGCACGCGGCTGGCACACTGCCGCCTCGTGCCCTCGAGGCTTCGACCGGCGAAGCGGTGGTCTCCCCGGTACCTTCTTCCGTCCGCGACGCCCTGTTGGACCCTCACTGGCGCCGTGCGATGGAAGAGGAGTACGCCGCGCTACTCGCCAACCAAACGTGGGAGCTGGTGCCCCGGCCGCCAGGCTCCAACGTCGTTACCGGCAAGTGGATCTGGACCCACAAACGCCGGGCCGATGGCTCTCTCGAGCGCTACAAGGCTCGATGGGTCCTCCGGGGCTTCACTCAGCGACCGGGCGTCGACTACGATGAGACCTTCAGTCCGGTGGTCAAGCCCGCCACCGTCCGTACCGTGCTCTCGTTGGCGCTGGCTCGGTCTTGGCCCGTCCACCAGCTGGACGTCAAGAACGCCTTCCTCCACGGCCTTCTTACTGAGACGGTGTACTGCAGTCAGCCGGCGGGGTTCGTCGATTCCACCCGTCCTGACATGGTCTGCCGGCTCAACAGGTCCCTTTACGGCCTCAAGCAGGCACCTCGGGCGTGGAACCACCGGTTTGCTGCTTTCTTGCTGACCCTGGGATTCATGGAGGCCAAGTCTGATACGTCACTGTTCGTCTACCACCATGGGGCTGACACTGCATACTTGCTGCTCTATGTTGATGACATTGTCCTCACGGCCTCCAGCGAGCCACTTCTCCGCAGGATCATCGCCGCTCTCCAGCAGGAGTTCGCGATGAAGGATCTGGGTGAGCTCCACCACTTCCTCGGGGTCACAGTTGAGCACCGTCCTGCCGGGTTACTCCTTCACCAGCGGCAGTACACTCGGGACATCCTGGAGCGGGCTGGGATGACTGACTGCAACCCCTGCTCCACTCCGGTCGACACTCAGGGCAAGCTGTCTGAGGTTGAGGGACCCCCGGTGGCCGATCCCACTGCGTACCGGAGTCTCGCCGGGGCCCTTCAGTACCTCACCTTCACCCGGCCGGATATCACCTATGCAGTTCAGCAGGTCTGTCTTCATATGCATGACCCCCGGGAGCCTCACCTCACGGCTCTCAAGCGCCTCCTCCGCTACCTCCGAGGCACGCTCGACTACGGCCTCCTCCTCCACCGAGCCTCCTCCACCGATCTCGTCGTCTACACCGACGCTGACTGGGCAGGGTGCCCGGATACTCGCCGCTCCACCTCCGGCTACGCGGTCTTCCTGGGCGGCAACCTGGTGTCGTGGTCGTCCAAGCGCCAGCCGGTGGTCTCCCGGTCCAGCGCCGAGGCGGAGTACCGCGCCGTTGCTAACGGCGTGGCGGAGGCCGCCTGGCTCAGACAGCTGCTTGCTGAGTTGCACACTCCGCCCTCCCGGAGCACACTGATCTACTGCGACAATGTCAGTGCGGTCTACCTCTCCACCAACCCCATCCAGCATCAGCGGACGAAGCATGTGGAGATCGACCTCCACTTTGTCCGTGATCGGGTGGCCATGGGCGAGGTACGGGTCCTTCATGTTCCGACGACCTCCCAGTTCGCGGACATCTTCACAAAAGGCCTCCCGTCCTCGACCTTCGCCGAGTTTCGCTCCAGCCTCAACATCACCGGTGGCTAGTTGCGTCTGTGGGGGGGTTGTGTGTGTTCTTTCTTGTTCAGCCTTGAACTCCGCTGCGCCGGTAGTTCAGACTGCGGGGGGGTGTTGGAGTATGTGTTTAGGCCCATGAGCCTAAGGCCCATGTGGCCCATGTATGGAACCTATATAGCTACCCTTCTAGGGTTAGCCCAAATTAAGGAAACCCTAACTTTAGCACTTATGTTATCTTCATTTCTTTTATGTGTTGTGTAAATATGTCTATTAACCTCAAGTGCAGGCATGTGGGATGCATGGCTCACATTTTGTTGTACTATAATTTCCAGTTTATGAGAATATCAACCATAGTTCAGATTGATGGTACAAATTCTTTTTATGTGGCTGGTACATTGGTCTATACTGCACTTACCTTCTGTTGTGAATTTGCAGTGTGCTGCCCACTCTCAAGATGAAGTCAGGGGAAGGGCAGTTAGATTGGTATGGGAGCAGCATTGCCTTATCTTTTCATTGTTTTGACCTGATATAATACTACGCTATGTAATGCTGATACATGCATTCTATTTGTAGGTTTCAAAAAGGCTCTATGATCTATCATATGCAACAGAAAAAATAGAGCAGTTTGCCATAGAGAGTCTTGTGCGAGTTGCTAATGAGCATACTGTGGACGCAGATATGAATTTGAAATCCTTGAAAGAATCTACAGCTGAGGTAACTCTAAATTATTTTGATACTCTTCGCGGTTGATCTCATTTCTTTGTCAGTTTCTGCTAGGGGATGAAAAAGAGATTCCTAACTATTGAAATACCTTATTAGAATTCAGTAAATATATTGAAATTTCTTCTTGAAATTGTAGTTTATGTTCCCTTTGATGTTGTAAGTGAAGTATGTATGTGAATCTACCTGAAGCGCTTTTCTTATGCATTTGTATTTGAATTTTAATTTGAGAAACTATCATACACGTTTTCTGTAGCATGGTTTTTGGTTAAAACCAAGGATTATATAAAACTGATGTATAGGATCGTTGAAAGTTCAGCTTACATTAGTTGTTTTGGACTTTTGGTTAAGAAGAAACTTGTTGTCTTGTACTAATTGATGGGACATTGAGCTTGTCACTTGGTTATGGAACCTCTAGTCTCTTGATTGTTTACTGAGCATCTATTGCATTAGATGGCAGTACCTGACTTGTTTTGCCATCTAGCAGTGTAGAATAGGGGTTGGGTTTCTTAGAACTTAATTATTTGCAGCTCTCCTCTAATTTCTGTAGTAGTGTTATAACTTTTACTTTATGGTGTAGGGAGAATGTTCTAATATTCTTTATGGTGTCTTAAGAGTTTAGATTATTCACAATAATTGCTGTATTTTGTTTTCTTCACTGATGAATGGTCTTTCATGAAAGCAGATTGAGGTAGACAGTCAGAGAACTTCAGTTAGTGGCTCCCAGATCCCAGATATTGAGTTTTCTGAAAATGAGCCATTCAAGACATCATCGGTATCACCCAAACAGTCAGCAGTATCTGTATCTGAGGCAAAACGCCGTACTTCTTTGTTCTTTGCACTTTGCATCAAGGTATCCATATGAAAATAGTACCTTTGCTCTTTCCTGTCTTCCTTTTGGGTGGTGGTAAAAGCATTTTTTTCTTCCAGAGACCTAGTCTTCTTCAACATCTGTTCAATGTTTATGGAAGGTCTCCAAAAGTTGTCAAGCAGGTGCTGCCTTTACTTTTGCAATGTAGGTTTCTAAATATTGACTAGTTAATACGTTACTGACTGCTCATCATGGTGCAAATTTATGCAGTGTATCCATTGGCATATGCCCAATCTTATAAGAAATCTGGGGCCCTCGTGTCCTGAGATGCTGAACATAATTCATAGTCCACCCGAAGGCAGTGAACATCTTATTACCTTGGTACCATTTGGTTTCTGACTTCTCTTTATTAATTATTCAATACTTCCTCCATCCCAAAATAAATCAATTCCTAGAATTACCCTAAGTCTTAACTATTTCATGATGTATCTAGTGATATTAATTTGATGTCATAAATATTGGTGCTATTTTCATTTGGTCAAATTTAAAATAGTGACTTGGAGCACCTCTAGAAGTTGATTTAATTTGGGATGGAGGAAGTACAAATATCCATAAACTTATTGCTTGTTTTCTCATTTTATAGACACTGCAAACATTGACCGAAGATTCAAATCCTTCAGCTGACCTAGTTGCTGCTGTTAAACAATTATATAATACCAAGCTGAAGGTATGCATAAATTCTGCTTGTGCTGTGTACTGCTTCGTATTTACCTGCTCGCACTTGTAACATGTTTGCTGTTTGTTATTTAATGTGTTTGCTGAATCTTTTGACTTTATCTGGCAGGATGCATCTATTCTCATTCCCTTACTGCCTTCATTTCCAAAGGAGGAGGTACATGCGTCAAATAGTATTTCTCCAGTATTGATCACTTCCCTGTTTGATAGTGACTTTGGGTTATTTAAATTGTGATAAATGTAAATATATTTAAAAGTTAGACGGCAGTATTGAGTGGCAAATTAACCTGCACATGATAAAATAAAAGTATGTTCGAGGTCATTTTGAGAAATCATTACTGATCTTAATCTTATTGCAATTTCTTTGTCGAATATTTCAAACTGTGATTCTTAACAAATGCAATTATTTTATGTTTATCATGCATTTTTTTCCTTCGGTTCTCATTACTATAGATTTCAATCTTTTTTGCATATTGATATAATTGACAAGTCCTTTTATTGCACTTAACATTTTCTCTTATTATACTGGCTCTCAGGTATTGCCTATATTTCCTAGGCTAGTTGATCTCCCGCTTGAGAGATTCCAAGACGCACTTGCTCGGATATTGCAGGTGATTTTACTGTGCTTATTGCACTCCGTTGATAGGCATTATGAACCCCCTTTTCTTTTATCTCAAAACAAAGGCCTGTCTGAGCTTCAGATTTTATGGGGGGTGAAGCGTTGAAGTATGAGCAGACTCTCTGTTTCAGTGCTGATCTGATGCACCTTATTTATGTTTTCAGCAGGTCTATTTATTTTTATGGTCGACACAATGATGCCCGTGTTTTGTTGTAAAAGGATGCACACACAATCAATTTTTTTAAAGCAAGTGATAAGTTTTTTCCTAATCTTTTGTATTTTTACATTGGACAGGGAACTGCTCATACTGGTCCAGCATTGACTCCTGCTGAAGTTCTGATTGCAATTCATGATATTAACCCTGAAAAAGATAAAGTTGCCCTAAAGAAGGTAATGTCATTTACTATAGTTGTTTTTAATATCATCTTCATAATATTCTGACATGCTATACACAATTAACATGGCCCCTGAGTACCTTGTATGTTGCACTAGCCTTCCAAAATAATTGAGTTCTCAAGAGAAACATATATATATTTTTGGAACATTTTTTGAATTCCAGATTTTGTACCCAAATGCATCCTCATGGATTTGTTTAAATGTGTTTTTATTTATTGTATGAATTTCTTCAGCTGCTGATGGAGACTCATTTCAGGTCACGGATGCTTGCACGGCTTGCTTTGAGCAACGCACGGTATTTACTCAGCAGGTTTTGGAGAAGTCACTCAATCAATTGGTATTTACATTACCGCTGCAATTGGAATTTTGTGCGTCTTTATTTTTGTCTTGCCTAATAATTTGAACTGTCTTGCAGGTTGACAGAATACCAATTCCTCTTCTTTTTATGAGAACAGTTATTCAAGCGCTTGATGCTTTCCCTGCTTTGGTATGCTGATTTTTATTTTGACTTATACACAACGAAATTTATCTGTTCATATTTGTTGGTGAAAAGCTTGATTGTAGTTCATCTATTCCTTTTGTAATCAATGTGTACACTTAAATATACTATTATATCTAAATGGTAACTTGCCAACCAACCTATTTGTACATATTCACTTGCTAATCAGATGCATATAATTGTAATAAACCTTTTCCTCTATATTGTTTACAAAGACAATAGTTTTCTTTCAGAAACTCTGAACAACTCTTCTTACCAGTTCACATTGCTTCCGTTTTCCAAATTATTATATTTTGGCACATAAGAGCAGTCTGAAGAACATTGTTTTTAAGATTTTCGCTCATCTGACCGTTGTTACTTATTCACACTGTTACTTATTCAGGTTGATTTTGTCATGGGAATACTCTCCAGGCTCGTCAACAAACAGGTCTAAAAATTTCTAATGTATCATGCAGTCATACTTTGTTTTAGGACCTGTAATTTCCTATGCTGTTATTGATTGAGCAAACAATAATCCATGCTATATCAAAGCTTAAAAAAATCCCATAAAGTTGTTTCTGTCAGTATATTCTTTAAGTTGTTTGTGTGGCTATATTCTCACCTAGCGAAAGAAGCTAGGTTGACATTTATATACGATACCATCCAACTGTTCTAACTCATGTGGTGTATCAAATCTTAACCAAAATCACATAAAGTTGTTGCTGTCGCTATATTTTTACCTAGCGAAAGAAGCTAGGTTAACATGTATATACGATACCATTGGAGTGTTCTACCTCATTTCGTGTGTAGTTCACTTTTTTATATATGAAACTTGTTAGAAACCTAATATAGCCATTGTGCCTTGTTTAGCAGATTAGTTATCATTGATGCATGCTGATATAGCATGTAGTTTGAAATTCTTTTTGGGTACACACACAAAACAAACTATTCTTGTAACTTAAGATCGCAAAGAGACTGAGGAGGAAGGCCATTAAGTAGGTTTTCTGTTTTGACTTATTGAGCTCTGAGCCTTTGGATTTATTTTTCTTGCTGCAGATATGGAAAATGCCAAAGCTATGGGTTGGGTTTTTAAAATTGACATTCCAGACTCAGCCACGTTCTTTTGATGTGTTATTACAGGTATACCTTGTTATGCAACTGAAACATTCATGTATATCCATTATTCAGTTTTACTGATATCCATTCATGCTGCTACATGTAGCTACCTCCACCACAACTTGAGTTTATGTTGAATAAATATCCCAATCTTCGGACACCTCTTTCTTCCTTTGTTAATCAGCGGAATATGCATAACACCTTGCCCAGGTACCTTCCCAATATTTGTATTAGTGTTACAAGCTTACTCAATTTTCATACACCTACCCTTTTGATGGCTTGAGATACTTAAGCCTCCAGTTAACTTGCTATAAACTGAGTCACCCACACTATTGTCGGTTTCTTTATTTTTATTGGTTTGCTGTGTAAAATTGCTGAAAATGCAAGTTTGGGGTGGGGGGCTGCTTATGATAATAAATTAAGACCTTTAAAGACATCCTTTGATGTGCTGGGTGTATTTGTGCTTGAACTAGCATCCAAGGATTCATCTCCTTTCTAAGTTCTGGAATCTATAATGGCCTTCAATTTTTTATGCAAATATCATTCTTTGGTTTAAGCACACAAATATAAAATCGACTCCTAATTTTCTTTGCAAGAAACAATTCAAAGTGGTAACAAAGATCACATCGAATTTTACACATGTACTGCGAGTGCCAACTTCATAGTGTGCCCTAACTAATGGTTTCAAACTGTGTCATGTTCATTCAGATATGTAAGTTTGACTCAGTTTTTAGTCATCTCAGTATTCCATCAATGAAGTGATCAATAGTATCATAGTTGTTGGCTTGTTGCATTCTTTGTGTTTTTATTTCTGATGTGCCTTGTGCGGTGTTTCTCATAATTGCAGACAGATTTTGAACATTCTGGGTTTTCTTAGTGAACCACAGCAGGCACCAATGACGTTTGTGCCTGCTACATTACAAACAGCGGATGCAACCACCTCTCTTCCTGGTGCAACCCTGATGTGAATAATGCTGTGGAAGCCATCAGACGCAAGAAAGGTCGATGCACATACAGATCTTCGTAGACAATAGTGCGCAGAACAGACGGATCATCAATGAAGATTGCTGCCCCTCTGATGTGTACTATTTTGCAATGGCTGGTTATAAGCAACTCCGCATGGAGAATGGGAGATGTTGACAGGAGCGACCGAGGTGATTGTATGGTGTGAGGTCCTGTTTGTGTCCTGGAGATTGGAGATTTTGCTCCGGTGGAACGGAAGTCATCCAACTTGTATAGTAGCTTCACTATTGTGGCAAAATGTAGTTCCGTCGTCTGTGGTTCTGGGAGTCTGGCCCTTGCAGGCAGAGGCAAAGGAAAAAGGACGGAGAAGGCTGTTTACAGGAAAGTCGGAATTACACCATCTTCATTGTTTTCCAACAAGGAAGTCAGATTACAGCTGCTGCATTCCTTTCATTGGGAGCAGGCATTTGACTAATTTACTCTAACCATTGTTGTAACAATTTGTCTGTGTACATTAGTTAATAATTGAGTTTTGCTGCTAGTGTTAGCGAACACATCTGCTTCCATTTGTTTGGTCATGATTTCTGCCGTCAGCAATTTCCCGCCATGAGCCCCTAATCAAGAAAAATATTTTAGATCGGGTCAATGCATATTTGTTTATTTCTTTGATTTCATATTCCGATAGGTTTTTCGTTGGAGTTTGTAACGACCCAAATGATCATTATTAGTAAGTTAATCAGCATTACACGAGCTACATCTACTGGGCATAATTGCATCTAATGTTCAAAGACGTCCTTGACCTCTTTTTTTTCATCCAACCGTGACTTTGCCAAACTCTCTGAAGCACGAGCATAGTAGCCGGCACATCTCAACCCTCAGCCCAAAATGCCACGCTCGGTCCTTCGCCTTCGTGGCTTCGCCGCCGCCGTTCTCGTTGCAGCCGGCCCCAGCCGAAGGCGGCGAGTGTGGCGGCCGTTGCGGGATCGCGGCAACATGTGCGAGTGGCCGGCGTGGGGCCGCGGTTACGCGCACGGGCGGCGACCGGAGTGGCGCATAGGGGCAGCGGCAGCCAACGCAGCTGCACGGGCGAACGTCGCAGGCGAGAGCTCCATGGTGCGAGGGCCAAGGGCGCGGGTCCGGAGAGCGGCGAGCCGACGAGCGGGCGCAGCATGTGGAAGCGCGGGCGCGGCGAACCAAAGAGCAGGTGTGGCGGAAGTACTAGCGACGACGACGAGCTGCAGTCACTGGAGATGGCTAAAGGCCTTCTTCTCCTCTTCCAAGGCGATGGCGTTCCTTCTCCAGCGCTAGGTGGCACGGCAATGAGGAAGATGGCGGCGGAGGCAAGGACTAAATCGCCATGGTGAGCTAGCGTGGCGCCTTGGGCTGAGATGGGCTGAGGTCCAGCGCATGGAAGCCTGGTGGAGCCGGTCACCGTTCGATTTCAGCGAAGGGTCAGATGCTCCCATCGAGGTGAGCCACAGCGACAAAACGACACCTCCCTCTTCTTCCCTCCTTCGCTCCCTAGTCCCCACAAGGCAGCACACTGCACACCATTACCAGGCGAGGTGCGCAAGAGGGGGACTTTTTTAAAATTTTAATCCTTTTTTAATAAATATTTTAATATTAACCACCCCAGAAAATATTTTGCATCATGTAGCCTCTTTGGAGTTGCGCCACATATGTTGGTGCGGCAAGATACGGCACATTCGACGACGTTTCTGACGTGAAAAAGCTCGTCGCGCCACTTCCGCTGGCATGACAGTATTGTCTTGTCGGACCATCGGGAGTGACGTGACAAAACTGAACTTTCAAAAAATCATAACTCTTCAATACGACGTTGGATGAAGATGGTTTTTATATGAAAATTGTAGATCTCGACGAGATCTACAACTTTCTAGTTTTGAGTTTTTTTCGTTTGACGACGATAAGATGCTCAAAAAATTATATAAAATTTCGGCACCAAAATGATCGCGTATTAGCGTTTGTCGTATTAGAAAAATAATATATTTTTTTTTGCATGGATTCAAATGAAAATACTTTTTATATCAAAGTTGTAGCTATCAATGAGATCTACAACTTTGTAGTTTTGAGTTTTTACATTTTAAGACCCTCAAGAAAATAATATAAAGCTTCAGAAGCATATTCGTGTTGAAACTTTATATTATTTTCTCAAGCATCTTAACAACCTCAAATGTAAAAACTCAAAACTATAAAGTTGTAGATCTCATTAAGAACTACAACTTTGATATAAATGGTATCTTCATTTGAATCCATACAAAAAATGTATTATTTTTCTAATGCGACAAGCGCTAATACACGATCATTTTGGTGCTGAAACTTTATATAATTTTTTTTTGGAAAAAGTCTAGATCACCCCCAACTATGGGGGTGGTCTACTTAACCCCCAAACTATGAAACGGTCTAATTTACCTCCTGAACTTTCCAAAACCGTCTACTTTACCCTCTCGGGTAGTTTTGGACGGCGGTTTACTACAGTAACCATGTTTTTGCTACAGTAACCGAATCTTTAAAAATCGTAGTAAATCACAGAAAAATCGTAAAATAGAAAATCTAATTTTGTTGGACTCCACGTGAGTAGATCTACACAATGAACATATAATATGGTATGCTTTAACTTTACTGTAGCAAAATCATGGTACTGTAGCAACCCCCCGTCCAAAACTGCCCCAGGGGTAAAGTAGACGGTTTTGGAAAGTTCAGGGGGTAAATTAGACTGTTTCATAGTTTGGAGGGTTAAGTAGACCACCCCCATAGTTGGGGGTGATCTGGACTTTTTCCTAATTTTTTTTGTGCATCTTAACGTCATCAAACGAAAAAACTCAAAACTAGAAAGTTGTAGACCTCGTCGAGATCTATAATTTTCATATAAAAACCGTCTTCATCCGACATCATATTGAAGAGTTATGATTTTTCGAAAATTCAGTCTTGTCACGCCACTCCCAGTGGCGCGACAAGACAATACTGTCACGTCAGCGGGAGTGGCGCGACAAGCTTTTCTACGTCGGAAACACCGTCGAATGTGTTGTATCTTGTCGCGTCAACACATGTGGTGCGACTATTTTATTGGTCACGCCTGCTGGCGTGACCAAAAAGGCTACCTGATGCAAAATATTTTATAGGACGGTTAATATTAAAATATTTATTAAAAAATGATTAAATTATAAAAATTCTCCGCAAGAGGGCAACGGCGTTGGGCGAAAAGAACGGGGTACACGCCAAGAAAAAGGGTACAAGGGGGAGATCGAACTCCCACAATTTTTGGAAAGATAAAAGTAAATTGTGGCAAAAAATAAAATGCGGATATAGGCAAATTTTTTTTGACAAGAACGGATATAGGCAATTGAAGAACCGATGGAAAAAGACAGTTCAATAAATATGAAGTGTTGTCAGTACTTCCAGAGATGCTCTAAATGAGAAAACAGTATTTTTCTCTTACAGCAACAACAAACCAGCAAAGAGTACTTTTTAGCTTTCTTTTCATCAAAGCGAACAGGGCCCAAGATAGCAAGCCGCAGGGTCAACAGAAAGATACTACCGGATTGCATAACTAACCATGAATGATTTGGGTATGCCGGAATAGTGGAATCACAAAAGCAGCAATAAAAAACCAATTATTAGACGAATGGCTCAAGGTCGCGCCTTTCAGCATTCCATCTAGCGAAAGCCTGATCTTAGATCTTACAGGAGTACTACATACTACATTATACATTATTATTCCTTTTCCGAGGTCCCCTACAGTAGCATGCCCAATCCTCAACTCCACGACCCCGCAAGTCCAGCCTCTGAATTACACTAGCACCAGATGTATAATTCCATAGCTGAACGTTCTCACGATGATCCACTTTCCTCAGCAACTGAGCCTGGGAACAGATTTTGCAGCAGTGCTCTTCTCCAAGTCATATCAACAAGAATTGTGCCAGTCTTTGCATGTAAAATACGCTTGCAGAGCAATAGGGCCATTACGGCATGGTCTGTCCATAATCTGGCATCACCTGCTCAAAAGTTTCCATGAGGTGAGCAGAAATATGGCACTGCAAGTTTGCAAAGTTGCAGAAATATGTAGTAGTAGTAAACCAGTATACAAGGTAGAGAATAATGCACCTTCCGATACTTGCTGTCCTCTGTGGAAGACATGAGCTTTTCATCTGCTTACTGTGAATAATAAATAGTAAAGCTCACGACTTCAAGGACAGGTGGATAAGTTCATCTTCAAAATCACCAAAACTTCAGTTCAGAGTAATGGAGGAAGCATTAGAAGGCAACAAATTACAATGGTAACAGAAGTAGAGAAATTTAAATCAGTTGATAATTAATGAACTAACCCATCCTGTCTTTAGCCAAAACCCCAACCAAAGCTGCAAATTCTTGAACCATGCCCTAAAGAACAGTGATGTATCCACCTGATATCAAATGAAACCTGAGGGTGTATGCTGAAGCAATTATTGTAAGAATAGTAACATGCAAAAATTGTGATTTGATTATACTTACCACACATGATAAACAACCAAATTCAAGAAGTTCCATACAGAAACATGTTGCCTGGGACATAATATCAAGTTAGGAAAATTTCAAAACAAAGCTAAAAAAGCATATCTAGATGACCACGACATGTCTGGCAGTCTAGAATATATGTCACAAACTCCTCTCACCTTGACCAAGGATAAGGACTGAATCCTTGGAGATAGATACAATGTCCTGAACTTTTTCGCTTGTAAAGATTGCTTCAATAGCTGCACAAGACATAATTAGGTTCAACTGAAGCAAGGTCATTATGGTGTACATGTTATACGATATAATTAACCTGAAAAATGAGAGCAACAGCAAATGGAAAACATCTGTGAACTGACAGTTCATTTTATTTAACAGGTTAGCATGAGCCAAACGAAAAGTAAAACAATGCAAACTATGGACAGCCAGGCAAATTTCACTTATACATCACGTAAATTTATAATTTGTGGTCAGATTAAGCTAAGAATAAGATATTTGAAAGATAAGATGTATGATTGAAGAACTAGGCGAATGCAACAACCTGAAAGCTTGATAGTTGCTAACTCTCTTTCTCCGGTAACGTCTCCATTGTCACCGTTGGGGGATTCAGTCTCAACTGCTGACATTACATGTACAGTATGTCCACCATCTGAAACCCAAAAAATTTGTGTCTCTGCACAAACCTGAACATATTTATTAATGAAGTAAACCATAATGTGAAATAAGACAGCAAATTCAGAACAAGAACTCACTTATAGAGGTAACTGAAAAGACAGCAGATAATTGCACTTTCATGGGATAATCCAAGCGATATGTATGGATATTTTCAGAATATTGCTTGCTGGCCGATCCTGAGCCCATTTCTGTTGTTGAAAGACTGAAGACATGCAACACTCCAGATGAATCCAGTACCAAAAACTTGTTCTTGGAAAGAGGATGGATCGAAACAGCTTTCACTGATTTCAGCAATTCCATGCTGCCTTCTGACTTGTGATCATCATTTTGAAATGCCAACAAAAAAGAGCAATAGCTTCCTGAACTCTGTTTTACCCTCAGAGTTGTGAGCTTACCTGAAAAGCATAATTTTGGACCACAGATTAGTTGATTCTGACTTCTGAGTAGATTCTACGACACACCTACTATATCCAGAAGTAATATATCTCTACATTAGTATCAATACAACCTGTACAGTTTATCAAAGAATCATGTACGGTTGACATGGTTGGATCACAGCGATCATTTCCACACAAAGCATTCCCTAAAGAATGTAGTCCTTTGATAGGCTAGAGTCTATTTATATCACTAATGAAGATTGAACACTGGATATGCTTCGTCCATTGAAATAATTTTATTCCTATTTTTCATACACAGCACCAAGAGGTCTGGACACAACTTTGCCTTGCTCTATTTCCTCTTATCGTTATGAGGATAGCAATATCAATATATAGCTATAACTTCGACAAAACGCATATGATCACTGTCTCTGCATGGACAGCAATATATTGCAATAGGATAGACCTGACTATGCTAATTATCATTGAACTCAACAAAACTGGTTGCTTACCGCTCAAATCTCTAATAAGTAGGCATGAGGCATACATGTTCAGGTAACTACAAACACAAGAAATGTATAAGTAAAATATTAAAATACCATTGCATAGTTTGTATTTTATCTTCCATGAACCTATCAGTTATTGTCAGTTTGCTGTTTGATACGCACGAACAGCTAGGGTAGTAGGCCACCGATATAAAAGTCCTAAGCAAGGTAGCGCCCCTTGTTTACACTAAAAAAGAGGTTAGCACATTTATGACTAGCTTAACCAAAAGTTGCACCCCTGCACATCTATGCCTAGCTTAGATCCTTCAAACCCGCATTACAAACAGAAATTCAATCCTGCCGTGCTGCAGTGCCTTTTTATTTCACATTATAATACCAAGGATCACCGAATAGATCAAAACAAGAAGGTGTGAAGTACTCACGAGTGGAAACAACATCGCCTTCATCACTGCCCCCATAGCTAACACGCTTAACTGGCACAACTAAGCCATTCAGCATCCCGTTCTTCTTGTGGCAGCCCTTCCTTCCTACTGCCACAGCAACTTCCTTCTTCCCCTCCCTCTCCTTTCCACCCTTCATCAAACCCCGGAGCGGGAAGACGCGCAAGCCGCCAGCCTCCCCGAGCAGCAGCCTTCCCATTGCGACTTCCATCGCGTACACGGGCCGCGCCGGCTCGAGCTCGACGACCGCGCACTTGTGCAGCTCCACCGTCCGGCCGTCCGCGGCCAGCTTCGGAGCGAGCACCCAGATCTGGCCGGTGGACAGGGAGAGCAGCGCGACGGCGTTGACCCCGCCGGCCAGGCGGACGCCGAGGCCGAAGGGTAGGCCCTGGAGCGGCAGGCCTGCGGCTGAGGCATGGCGCTTGAAGGAGAGCGAGACGGGCGCAAAGCGCGGGAAAGCGGGCGCGGAAGCGAGGGAATAGGCGCGGAGGTGGACAGAGGGGGAGGAAGGGGACGGATGCGCGGAGAGGAAGAGGAGGTGTGAGGACGGAAGAAGGAGCGCGAAGCAGGCGGCGGCGGCGAGTGGTGACGGGACGGGGGTGTGAGCGGGCGAAGACGAGGTGGCGACGGGGGGTAGGGAGGGGAAGAGGTGGGCGGAGGAGTCGGGGAAGAGAAGCGCGAGGGCACGGGCTGGGGAGGAGGGCGGCGCGAGGAGGAGAGACGCGGGGGCCGGGCGGGTGGGCGGGAGAGGGAGGCGATGGGCGCGTAGAGGAGGCGGCCCGGGCGGCGGGGGAGGGGGAGGTGGGGGGTGCGGCGGACGCGGAGGCGGCATGACCGCCGCCGGTGTCTGAGGAGGTGGTACGGCGAGCGACTAGGCGGAGACGGCGCTTCGGGCGTCGTTGGGCTCGTAGTTTAGGGTCGGGGGCCTCCTTGCGGTGCGGTGTTGGGTCGGGTCTGAAACTCCCCGGGGTAGGGTTTTTTTTTTAAGGAAAAAGTCTACTTTTCCGCCCCAACTCTCACTCAAGTCCGCTTTTCCTCCCTCAACTTTAAAACCGGACAAACCACCTCCCTCAACTTTTCAAACCGTGCATTTTACCTCCCTCGAGTGGTTTTGCTACAGTGTCCGTGTTTTGAAAAATGAGCGGTTTGAAAAGTTGAGAGAGGTGATATATCTGGTTTTGAAGTTGAGGGAGGAAAAGCGGACTTCGGTGAGAGTTGGGGGAGGAAAAGTAGACTTTAACTAACTACCCGGGGTAGTTGGATTGAAATACTCGTCTGTTCCGATAAAAAAAAAAGAAATACTCGTCTGTTGATCTCGTTTGCAAAAAGTCAACTTTTTAAACTTTGATCAATTACATATAAAAAATATTTATAATATATAATTAGTATTATTAGATAGATCGTTGAATATACTATCATAATAAATTTATTTGGAGATATAATGTTGCCCGTATTTTCTATAAATCTAGTCAAAGATGAGAAAGTTTAGCCAGCACGCATCCCATAACGTCATCTATTTTAGGACGGAGGGAGTACCTTGCAGAATCCCTACAGGACCCAAACATTAGGATATAGGAATTTTATAGAATTCCACGACAAACAGTTCAATTCTATAAAAAAAACGCAGGATTCAAAAAAAAAATCTCTTGGTCTGAACAGGATCTAAATGGCAAAGATATCTTTGATATGCACTAACATCCTACTAGATGCACTCGCGCATATGTTAATTAACTCTTGTACAGCCTTCGAGCCGTGTAGTACTTAATCATTCATTATCCTATGTATTGTTATGCCTTATACTAAGTGTATTGTTATGCCTTATCTATATCTATATCTATATCTATATCTATATCTATATCTATACCTAATAATAAAGAGGCAAAATTTCTACCAAGATTTTTTTTCCACCAAGATTTTTTCACTCCGGTATGCTTGTATTTTTTTCTATTCCAATTCGGGTTCTATTCGTATTTGTTTCCTAGATCCTTTTTTCGGTCCTCCAGCCTGCCCTTCTCGTATCAAATCAAATTAGGATAGGAATCAAACTATCAGTCCAAAGTCCGTCCGTATTTAGCCTGTTTTTTTTTTCCGGTCCACCCACGTAGCTGTACGTGGTTCCTTCAGGCTTCCGCTTCAAAAGCCAGCGAGCAAACCACCCACACCTGTGAAAAGAAAATGGCAAAAATACAAGCCTACGTACACCTGTGTGGGGGAAAAAACGGCAAAATTACAAGCCTAGCCAGAGACCATATCGAAATATGATTGATTGTTGCTCGTAATATTGCCGGCCAAGCGCCAGAGACCGTAGTATTATTGTTGCTCGTAATATTGTTGATTACAATTACAATTTTGTTTGACCGTATGTCTCTGATCATGACTTGTTAGTGTGTATACTATGGCGGGATTGTTCTTCGTCACCGATTCTTTGCATACATTAATATATCTCTTTTTTAGATTTGTTTTATTTATTGTACGACGGCGTCTATAGTACAACTTCTTCAAACGGCACCGCGTGCATCATGCCTAGCTCACGGATGGCACGTTCTACGAGCCTTGCCAGTGTTGTGTGGACATGTTCGAGTCGATCAACAAAAGGCCCGCATGACGGTGTACATGGTCAGATGCCCCTTGAACTCCGACATCATGCTGGTGTGTGACCCGCGGAAGCCGTCAGCGTAGGCATCCGAGAATCTCCGTGATCTGCTCATCCGAAAGGCGAACAAGGGCGTTAGCGTCACTATGTCGGACGCCTGTCTTGGCGATGAATATCACCACGAGGTGCAGGGACTCGACATATATCGCCACCCACTCGCCGACACGGAGTGTGCGCCCACCCGAATCTCATATCGGAATACTAGAGCAAGCGAGCGGAGAGGACCGCTAGCACAACGCAGGAAAACCCTTTTCTCCCCTCCCTTTCGCGGCAGTGAAGGACGTGGGTGTGTGTGACACGCAGAGCTGGATGACAACTCTAAGCAATGAGCTTGTCGTAAGCACCATGGTACTACGGCATCAGACGGCCGTCGCTCTCACATCACCGCGTAGACATAGCAACTACGTGGTTTACCGTGAGTCGTTTCTATCTATATATCTTAGATCCCATGCCATGTCTGCATGGTGGTTGTTCGATAGGAAGTAAATATTTTTTTTGTGTTTTGCACGGGAGAAAGAATCTAGCAAAGTTGTATTTGATTTGATATAAACTCCATAGAACATTGTTCTATTATTGCCAATATTAACTGATATTATAGATGACCAATATCATGAAAGGATAAAACATAACATTTATGTTCTCATTTCCAATATACTCCATATTAAATAGCTTATTTACCCGTTGCAATGTACGGACATATTCAGACGTTTTTTTCGTCCAGCCCATTCTATTCTGGCCCACATTCATTGTACCCAACCGTCCGCCCACTCATTCGCGTCCGCTCTTCAAGGCCCAAGTTGAGTCGCTACTATCCATCCACCTAAATAAACGCTCCCCAATCCGCACCGCCGCTAATGGTTTCGTTGCTCGCTCGTCTCTCGGCGCCGCGGCTACGTCGGCGCGCTCGCTCATCTCCCCGTGCCGTCGATGCATCGGCGAGCTCGCTTCTTTCCCCACGCCGCCGATGCATCTCTCCACTGCGCAACGCAGCCGCTGGCCCGTCTCGCCTGCAGCTGCGCCCCCGCCGCCACCTCCATCTCCTCACGGTGCCCTGCTGCCGCGTTCTTCCGAGAAGCCGGCGCCGCTGTGGTGGCCGTTGTTGATGGCAGCGCCAACGATTCGGAATCGGAAACCAATGGAACAAAGACACGAGCTCGGATTGGAAAAAAAAATTGGAATCCAATCTCGCCGAGGTGAACTAGACCAAGGTTTGCTTCTTGATGTTGCTATTTCTTCCTCTTTTCTGATTCCGTACGGCTGAGTATTATTAGTTTCTTTTTGCTCTTGTATACCGGAAAAGAGTTGTTCTCCTGTAATTTTTGAAGATTACTTCATATCCCTGTGTGTACATGTGTACGCCCATGTCCGTTACTGGGTCCGCTTCTGCTTTTGTGTGTGGAGGTTCTACTTGTTAGTAGTTACTGACTCGCCATGCTCTTTTGCAGGGTTATTATTGTGGCGTGGCCTGTCCCGGCCTAAAAACGTACATAAAGAAGGCAAGATGTTCTGCCCTGGGCACAATTTGGTGGCAATTTTTTCATGAAAACATGTTGACTTATTAGCCATCTGTCTGTACAGGTCATAATCGAATGGTTTAAGAGCCACTGGGAGGAGATCTCAACAGAGCCCTTCAGTCCCAAAGTTAACATAGTTGGTAAACCCCTTCTGCTGTTCCCTCGCAAGGACAGTTTTCTTCTTGGTGGTCTTTTTTTTTGTGATGGACTGATGGTGGTGTGTTTCTTTGCAGAGAAACAAGAAGCAGTGAAGAAGCTGATGGAGACCTCACGTATGTCAAGTACCTCAGAATCTCTTCTCTAGATCTCTGAATGCCTTCCCTCTTAATGTTATAATATGTGGTCATGGTTCCGAGGATCAAGTTTGATGATTGATGGTTGCTTGTGACCTTGTATCCTTCAGGGTCATTCATATTCTAGCGTGGTTGGTTTACCGTCCAGTTTAATCAAAATCTAGCTACAGAGAATTCGGATGATTGGATGAATGCAGGGTCAAATACCATACCATCAAAGGATGTGGCGTACTGAACTACTTTGATGCTGGCATGCTGCTATACTACTTTGTGGCCAAGTCTCGTTAGGAGCTGTGGCTGCTAGGATTTAATTTTCAAGCTTTATTGATCAAATATAAGCAGCTCTGGTCTATTAGATGCTAAAGAATTACTGAAGGTCACATCCATAGGAATGAAGCTGTAACTCGCCAAGAACATTATGGAATTTCAATTGGGCCCTGTTTAGTTCCAAAATATTTCGCGAAAAAACAGTAGATTCCCCGTCACATCGAATCTTTGGACACATGCATGGAGCATTAAATATAGATAAAAAATAAAACTAATTACACAGTTTAGACGAAATGGACGAGACGAATCTTTTAAGCCTAATTAAGCCATGATTGGACACTAATTACCAAATAACAACGAAAAGTATTACAGTACCATTTCGCAAAATATTTCAGGAACTAAACAAGCCCTTGATCATTTGAGTTTACAAATTTCAGTTTGTTCAGATCAATTCCTTCCAAATCTTGGTTCAGAGATGAGGAGGGAGGTCAATGCTGAGATCCCAGCAAAAATGACTGCATGAATATCCAAAATCATTCGGTATTAAAACCTGTGATGTCTGAATCGTATTTTAATGAGACACCTGTGATGCATGTATTCTGAGTTGTGGCTGTTTCATGACAGCACAGTGATCTATTCTATTTCTCTGAGTTGCCGTCTTACTTGTTAAAACTATCTAAATAGGTATGTTGATCAATTCCAGCCATTAATTAGGAAGGTCCTTTTTCCTGAAACTATCTAAATAGGTATGTTGATCTAACTTTACATGTTAAACAATCTAAATAGGCTATGTATGGGATATTCAATAATTGTGGTCCTTTGTTTGCAATAGATCTTCGGGGCAGCCCTGGTTTGGTTATGTTTGGGATCCTATCAAGCTTACTGTTAAGCTTGCTTCCTATTAAGATTACTGTTAAGCTTGCTGTCTACTAAGCTTTCTAGCTGATAGGATCCTATCGACACAAGATGCTTATGATGATGTCATGTGTAACTGCTGTTTGTTAAGTTTCTGAATTGTCATCCTGTTAGCTGGACCATATGTTAATCTGCAATTGATCTGGGCCATGTGTTAATCTGTTATCCTGACTGTTAAGTTTCTGAGTTCTCAGTTTAGTGAGAATTTGTTGCTATTTTCTAAACTGTGAATGTGCTGCTGTCTGTTAAGTTTCTGAAAACTGGACTGTGCTGCTAATGTCCAAAAACTATGGATCAATGTCCACCTGATTACTGTATCTATCTAAACAGGTGTTTTCAACTACCTATACTCACGTAGCTTGCTGTTACATGTGAATATCAAGCTTTCTAATTTGTTAGCTACAATTGCAAGCTTGCTCAGCAGGTGTCAGTGGAAGTTCATGTTTCATTCCTCTTCAGCCTTCATATATGCACAACAGAAATCAATAATGACCTCTACTGAAAAACGCAGGAAACCTTGGAAACCTGCTACTGATCATTGTCCCAGCTGTATGCGACGAAGACAGGAACCCGTTTGGGAACATTTGCCGCTCATGCAGTCTCTCATACTCGTCACTGTCCATGGCTGTAAGTTTTCCTTTTTTTTGGTTCCACAAAGGGCTTTACCTTCTACCTACCTATCTTATTTGTTTCTCAGATATGGAGGAAAGGTGTTTTGCCCTTGTCCACTCTTAAATTCGCCTTAATATGTTATTAACCCGGTTGATGTATCCATATATAGTAGATGCCATGCCTGAATGCTAAAGTTGGTTTGGGTGTATCAATATGTACTTAGTGTTATGGCTTGAAATTGCTTCAATTCTGGTAGATGGTCAACGGATAGTTTGTTATAATGCTGGTAATCATGAGGTGAAGAATGAATTTGCTGCTGCAGACACCACGGGTGATTGAAAATGTGAAAGGTGTGAGAACAACATCCTCCGTTGTTGCCAAGAATCAAAACAGTGCCTTGCTTATCGGTAGCGACATCCCAAAGACAATTCATGGGTTGAAGCATCTGATCAGTAGGGCTTTTGGTGGCCCTCAAACCTTACGTGTAGTGAACATTAACAGCATTCTGGACATGAGCAGGAGGAAGTGCTTCCTTTAGTCTGTCACTTGCTTGGTTGGGTTTTCAGTAAGCATGTGTTTGAGTGTTTTTAATTAAACAACTATTGATATCACCACTATGATGATAAAAAAGGATGCTATTTAATTGGTCAAGTGGAGATCCATTCTTTGATAACAGTATTATGTTACTTGTGGGTGGTCGGGCTCATCACTTGCCATCAATCAAGTTTGGCAATACAAGTCGGTGTAGGGAGATTGGAGAAGCTCACGAAAGGGGACACTTTGTGTCAAGCTCGACGAGATTGCTTTAAACTTTTCGATGTTCTGGTGTGCAGTGGTCGAACTCATCACTTAGGATTGGTCATGACTGAATGTATCGTGACAAAAAAAAACAATTTTCTCCCGTTGCAACGCAAGGGCATTTTTCCTAGTCTATACCTAATAATAAAGAGACAAAATTTTAGGCTCTTTTTTTTCGTCCATCCATTTTTTTTGTCCGTCTCCCTCTAACTACCGGACCATGAAGAGTTTTATTTCTATGTGGACTTATCTATATCTAATAATAAAAAGGCAAAATTTTCGCCAAGATTTTTTTTATCAACATGTAAGATGTAAGACTCCTCCTAAATCAAGATTCAATCTCAAATACGTCTATTTTAGGAACATGAGTCAAGTATGACCTCTACGTTGACCTGCATAAATTATTTAAATTATTTTATAATTAGGAAACCGGACACAAGTGGATTTGGATTATCTCCAATTCTTTCTTACAAATATATACGTAACCAGATTAGAGTTCTATTTTATTTTGGACAGTGACGAAAAATGTTGTTGGACTAAAGTTCGCTTGCAAGACGTTTTGGCCGATGATGATTTGAGCGTACGTGGTATGATGGGCAGGAAAAACCAAGATAGTACGTGCCGTGACGCCGTTGTTAATAATTTTATTTTACAAGTCCGAATATGATTATAGAAAATTGACCTACCGTCAGGGGCGGATCTCCAACTAGGTGAAAGGTCTTGATGGCTAGAGGGGGGTGAATAGCCTTATAAAATTTTCTACAAAGACAAGCTAAACAAGTTTATCAATATAACAAATAGCGAGATGCGAGTTTTGCTTAGCCTAAGGGGTGTTTGCAAGCCACCTAACCAATTCACAATTCTAGTATATTTGCACTCAACCGCACAAGCCAAACCGAGAAGGTAACTACAACTACAACTAGCAAGCTACACAAAGGAGCTACTTTAGCAAAGCTAACTAGCTAGCAAAGATAACTAGAAAGTAATGCGGAGTTGAGTTAGGAGAGTTTCACCGAGGGGCGAAGTATTGAACCAACCAATATGATCAACAATGAATACCAAGACAACCGAACACCGGGATCAATCAATCACAATATGAAAGTGATGACACGAAGATTTATCCCGAAGTTCACGTGCTTGCCGGCACGCTAGTCCCCGTTGTGTCCCTCTTCACCACGTGGTTCGGTGGCTAATCGGTCTCACACCGAGCCTCTCAAAAAGGCGCCACAAGAACCTACCAAATGACAAAAGGTTGCAATGACACGAGCAATTTACTAACGTTGCCTTTGGCGCTTCGCCGAGGTAGGCACAAACCCCTCACAATCACCGGAGGTGGCTAAGAACAATCACCAACTCTTGCCAACGCCTCCAAGCTGCTCCAAGCCGTCTAGGTGGCGGCAACCACCAAGAGAAACAAGAATCCCGCAGCAAATCAACCACCAAGTGCCAACTAGATGCAATCTCACAATGCAAATGCACTTGGATCACTCAATCTCACTTCGAATATGCAAAGAAGCAAGAGAGATGAGTGGGAGGGGAGTTGCTTAGCTCAAAGTGCTCACAAGTATGTCAAATGTTCAAGAGAGAGAGCATTGAGCCGGCCAACGAGTATTTATAGACGTACCCCTTCGAATATAGCCGTTAGAAACTTGAAACAGCCGAAGTCGCGCTGACCGGACGCGCTGGTCACACTGACCGGACGCGCCGATCGCGCAACGGCCAAACTGCGAAGCACTGATCGGACGCGCTCGTCGCGCAGACCGGACGCGCTGGGATCGACCGGACGCGCTGGTCCCGTAACTGACCGGACGCGCTGGTCAAGCCTGAAACACGCTGAACGAAACAGCGACCGGACGCGCTGTAGAACTGACCGGACGCCACAGTGCCAGCGTCCGGTTGGAGTCCAGTAAGCTCCCTGAACGACCGGACGCGTCCGGTCGACAGTGACCGGACGCGCTGCGCGTCCGATCATCAAACTGAAACACGTGCAGACGCTGAACGCTGACCGGACGTGTCCGGTCAACCAGAGACCGCGTCCGGTCACCTCTGTGACCTCCGTTCGTCTCCGTTTCTTTTTCGACTTCCGGCGTAGTGGAAAATAGTCGTTTCAATTCCTCAAAAACGCCTGAATCCCGCCTCGCAAGCTCGGCGGGAGGGAGAGAGGACCCCAAACCCTCTCTACCGCTCAAACTCCACCGCCATCGCAAATGTGCTAACACCACCAAGTGATCTCGTCATGTGTGAGTGTGTTAGCATTTTCACAATCATTTTTCGAGGCGTTATTAGTTCTATCCAAATGCATATGATTATGAAATGCACACCTAGAGGCACTTAGGAGTTCAATAGCCGCGTCATTCCCCTCTTTATAGTATGGCTATCTATCCTATAATGTAACCACACCCACTAGGTGTCTTGGTTACTAAAACACAACCCCTAAGCATATACCTTTGCCTTGATCACGTAGGGTTGCGTCCAAATCCAAGTGTGGCCATCATGATCACCATGTTCATCTTGCCACCAACCTTGGAATGTACTAATCCTCATATGCTACATACAACTTGAGCATGGGATTAGTACTTAGGCATTGTCACTAATTACCAACACCAAACATAGGACTTTCAATCTCCCCCTTGTTGGTAATTGGTGACAAACCTTTCACAAAGATATTATGATAAAATTTTGATTGAACCCATGTCACATTATCCAAGTATATTACCATGTGTAAGAATTATGGACATGTGATCATGAATTCAAATTGATAGCAATGGCTCCCCCCTACATGTATGCTATATGTTTGGATTTTGGAAGCATACATGTTAGATAGGAAAGATTAGGAGCATTGACTACCAATAGGTGCTAAGTGTTTAAGATTATAGACCTTTGAAGCGTGATACCATCGGAGTAGCGATAAACACCATCTTAGCACCTTGTGTAGTTAGATTCCACTTGGAAAAGCACAAACATAACTAGAAACCTCGTGAGATCAACATTATAAGCAAGGCTCTAGTACCACTTTGAAAAACATAAAGCAAGAAAAATCTAACTACTTCCTATTCATGCTAGTACCTCAATATACCATTCAAATTATACTAGCAAGTCACCACACAAGCAATGTATCGGAGAAAAAGAAATGCATAACTATGCATCATACATATGAAGTGCACATGGAAATGCAACAATCATACTTAAGAGCTTGCTCCCCCTACTTGTGTGCTCAAAATTTTAGTTGATCCCCTTCTTTTATCAATTCTCCCCCTTTAGGTCAATTCTCCCCCTTTAGGTTTTCTCCCCCTTTAGAATCTATCTTTGTGAACAACATTTTCTCCCCCTTTGGCACCAATGACCACAAGGAACCAATTTTAGATAGATTATCATGTTGAATTATGGGGTGAGGATCAAGTTTGTGATTCAACCTAGATTGCTTGCATAAATAAAATGCTTCGGTTTGATCCAAGGGCAAGCTTCTTCACACCTCACTAGAAGGGTTATCATGCACCATGTTGAAGCAAATATTTAGACAAGTTTTCTAGATTAAACACTTAGGATCACAAGCTACTTAAACAAGTTATATGCTACCACTAGATCATACAAATCATGGAAACAATAGTGGCACCATATAAACTTCAAATTCATTTGATTTTCATGAAAGAGCCTAGAATATGTAAATTATGACTAGATGCACTAAACAAGTCCTTAGCATAGAATGTATGACATGTCAACCAATTGTACCTTGGGGCTCGAAGGAGAGGCATGTCATATATGGGGTGCATCAACTCATGTTGGAGAAGTCAAGTATGTTCAACTCATTCTTTAGCTTGTGAAATCTCTTCTCATCAAGTGGCTTGGTGAATAGATCGGCTAATTGATCTTCGGTGCCCACACTCTCAATAGCAATGTCACCCTTTTGTTGATGATCTCTAATGAAATGATGACGAACATCAATATGCTTTGTTCTTTGATGTTGAACCGGATTGTTGGTTAGCTTCACGGCACTTTCATTGTCACATAGCAATGGCACATTCTTGAAATTGATTCCAAAATCCTTCAATGTTGCCTTCATCCACAAGATTTGTGCACAACAACTACCCGCGGCGATGTATTCGGCTTCGGCGGTAGATAGTGCAATACTATTTTGCTTCTTGGATGACCATGAGACAAGTGATCTTCCCAACAATTGACAAGTCCTGGAAGTGCTCTTTCTCTCCACTTTGTCACCGGCATAGTCGGAATCCGAATATCCAACTACCTCAAAGCTTGCACCTTTGGGATACCATAATCCAACATCTTGAGTATGCTTTAAGTACCTCAATATTCTCTTTGTTGTCTTCAAATGACTTTCTCTTGGTGAGGCTTGAAATCTTGCACACATGCATACACTAAACATTACATCGGGCCTTGATGCCGTCACATAGAGTAGGCTACCAATCATTGATCTATATAGCTTTTGATCCACCATGTTGCCACTCTTGTCACTATCCAAACTTCCACTAGTGCTCATTGGAGTAGTGATTCCTTTTGCATCTTCCATACCAAACTTCTTTAGCATATCCTTTATGTATTTGGTTTGTCTTACAAATGTTCCTTCCTTCATTTGTTTGATTTGAAGTCCAAGAAAGAAACTAAGTTCACCAATCATTGACATTTCAAATTCCTTTGCCATCATTTTTCCAAACTCATCACAATAATCTTGATTGGTTGAACCGAATATGATATCATCAACATATATTTGTAACACAAACAAGTCTTTCCCAATCTTCTTGGTGAAGAGAGTAGTATCCACTTTGCCCATGACAAATCCTTTGGATAGCAAGAAGTTCCTCAATCTTTCATACCATGCTCTAGGTGCTTGCTTCAATCCATACAAAGCTTTTCTCAATTTGTAGACATGATTGAGTTTCTTATCATCTTCAAAACCAGGAGGCTGCTCCACATACACCTCCTCTTGAATGTACCCATTGAGAAATGCACTCTTCACATCCATTTGATATAGCTTGATATTGTGAGCACAAGCATAGGCAAGTAAGATCCTAATTGCTTCCAATCTTGCAACCGGGGCATAAGTTTCACCAAAGTCAAGATCCTCTATTTGTGTGTAACCTTGAGCCACTAGTCTTGCTTTGTTCCTTACTACTATTCCATCTTGATCTTGCTTGTTGCGAAAGACCCATCTTGTTCCAATGACATTGTGATCCTTAGGTCTCTCAACTAATTCTCATACTTCATTTCTCTTGAAGTTGTTGAGCTCTTCATGCATTGCATTTACCCAATCCGGATCTCTCAATGCTTTATCAATGTCCTTGGGTTTTTCCATTGACACAAAAGAAGAGTGAGCACAAAATGATGTCAATCTTGATCTAGTTTGAACTCCCCTTTGTATGTCACCAATGATGGAATCCAATGGATGGTCTCTTGCAATGTTAGTTGGTTGAAGCACTTGGACTTGATTGCTTGGATGTTGATGTTGATCATGAGTTGGAGATGATGAACTAGCCACTTGTTGGTCTTGTTGCACTTGAGATGATGTACTAGCTTGATTTTGCATTAGAGAACCACTAGCTTGTGTAATTGGACTTTGGAGCACTTGATCTTTGTCATCATCCACATCAATCACTTGCTTTGGCCTAATATCACCAATATCCATTTCCTTTATAGCATTACTCAATTGAGTTCCTCTCACATCATCCAAGTTTTCTTCTTCATTTTGAGAGCCATTTGTTTCATCAAACTCAACATCATGTACTTCTTCAAGTTGTCCACTAGCCAAATTCCAAACTCTATAAGCTTTGCTAGTAGTTGAGTAACCAAGTAGGAAACCTTCATCACATTTCTTCTCAAACTTGCTCAATCTAGTGTCCTTCTTCAAGATGTAGCATTTGCAACCAAATACCCGAAAGTATGCAATGTTGGGCTTTCTTCCATTTAAGATCTCATATGGTGTCTTCTCTAGGAACTTGTGGCAATAGAGACGGTTGCTATAGAAGCAAGCCGTGTTGATTGCTTCGGCCCAAAATGAATGACTCACATTATACTCATTCAACATTGATCTTGCCATATCAATTAATGTTCTATTCTTCCTCTCAATTAGGCCATTGGATTGAGGTGTATACTTGTAGCAGAACCTCCTAAATTATATGGCCCACATGCACCTGTCATTATCCCTAAGACCTCTGACAGCGATACATGTACACCAAATAACCTAAGAAGATCTGTCGGGTGCCCTCACAGGACCCCGATTAAACTACATTTAACAACTCATACCAGGATCAACAAAGGAGTAACTACAACATTACAACATTTGTACAAAACTTACATCAGAGTGCGGAAGAATAACAACAATGAATTTATAAATCATGATTAAGTTAACTTTTTACAAACTTAACTTGTATTGCGGAAGTCGAGTAGAACTACAGAAGACAACTTAGGTAGAGCACCTAAGTTAGGAGAGGACAACCAGATCATGTCGAGCCCACCGACATGACCTAATTAGCAGCACCAGTTAGCACCTGCAACAGGGGTTAACAAACCCTGAGTATGAGAGTACTCAACAAGACTTACCCGACTAAGAAAAAGACTCCAAGGGCATGCTAGCTTTAGGGAATCAAGGTACGGGTATTCTAGAATCAAATTTTCTTTTGCAGAAAAGCTTACTAAGGTAAGTCCTTATCTTCAATATTTTACTTTTACCATTGATGGTTCATTAACCAATTCTAGGTGATCCTAATCTAGATCAAAGTAATTATCATCAAAACCTTTCTCATTCTTTCTTTCAATTCCAGTTCTTAACTACGATGCAAGTCAGGTGATCAAGTCTCCATAACCGAGGAGCAACGACGATTCGAACCGATTATACCCAGCTGGGGATCCCTAACCTCACGATATATGTAGAACCGAATCTTGCATATATCAACCCTCATTTAGATCTCCCAAAACCAGAACGTGTCCATCGCCACCCGAGAGTACAGTACTCCTCGAACCCGACCAAATTCTAGCCCCGAGGGTATACGCTACTCTCGCCATCTCTCCACTCCCAGTGCGAGGTTAGACGTTCTCGTAATGGAATCACCAACATTTTGGGCTTACCCAAGGCATGAAGCTAGTTGCAAAGTCTTGAACACAACAGGCTTACAACGAACGGACCTTAACTGACAAGGCGGAAACACTACATTGAGACTCCTTTCCCAATGCATGTTAGCAGTGGCCAAACCACCCGCCCGATCTTTCAAGTTCATTCTCATATTTCAATATTCATTCAATATGCCGTCATGGCTATATAAACATTGCATTTAAAAGCTTAACTTCTAAGCATAGCGAAGCATACTACGCATTTTCCGTAAAACAGGTATCAAGGTTGATATCACAATAATCAAGGATGATAATGCAGCAATTGGGTTATCACTCAACTCCTAATTACTTAATGCAGTAAACCATATTATAAATAATAAAACATTTGTAAAATTCAAGGTAGGGTTTAAATGCACCGGGGCTTGCCTGCGTTGCAGCGGTGGTTAGTTCTCGTAAAAGTTAAGTTTGACACCAACACCACGGATGGATCACCTTTTCCAAAGCTTGATCGACACCAACCTCGTCATCACTTGTTCACCACGAACCTTCTCACTCTCGTAGGCACTACACGTATATAAATGATGCGATGCTTAACATGATGAAATGCATGCCATGATGCATGATGATGAACAAAGCATAGCATAAAAGAGACATTTAGAAAGGATAAACATTAGTTATCTACTTGAGTACAACTTTCCTTCGCGGTACAGTTGCAAGCTAGCAAGGTTAATTTAAAAGTTAACTAACCGTAACTTTGTTTTTACCCAAGAGGTTGCATCTAACAACAAGTAACCTTACCACAAGACCACTAAATATTAACATAAGTAAGTCATTAACTACTAATGACATAAGTTGATGACACTAACTATCATTAACAAATCCTAGTTAACAAGTCAATCATAACTTAAGCAATTAATTAAAGTGCCAAGGGTCATTACATGTTAATGACCCAAGGTCATCACTCAATCCCAAAAGAGCACACAACATTTAAAGTTATTGATTTAACATTTAATTACTATTTAATTAATTAGGGCATAATTAATAGTTGATCAAACTTTACCTAAACAAGCTCAAACTTTTTCTATAGATTAAGAATGACTTAAAACAGTGTCACAATAAATTTCATCATTTTTGGATTAATAAATTAATTAATAAAATTCATGGAAGTTGCATTTAATCTTTATTAGAACTAATTAAATCTACTGCACAAAGTAATCAAATTTAGGGTTTAACATTTTTCCTAGATAGTTTGCACATTGAGAAGCTTACCCAAAAATTTTCAGAAATTTTGGAACTCTACACAATTTTTAATGAAATAAACAAATAGTAACACTATTCAAAATTTTGAAAAAGAAAAACAACAACCAAACTCGGGCCGATCCTTCTCTCCTTCCGGCTCGGCCCACTGAGCGGCCCGCTCGCGCGCGCCCGCGCTCGTGCTCGCGCCCGGCAACGCGGCCCAGCAAGCGGCCCAGCAGGCGGCCCAGCCCGCTCGCTCACCCGCGCGCGCTCTCTCTCTCTCTGCGCTCGCTGACAAGCCGGCCCCGCCTGTCATCTTCCTCCTCTCGCTCTCCCGCTCACTCCCGCGCGCTCGCTCACCCTCGCGCGGTGGCCGGCCGGTGACCGGAGCTTCGGTCGACAAACTGACCCTACCATTATCATCTACACCTTCTCATGATTCCATTTTGCTAGATAGCACCACGGTTCGAGCTTCGGTGACAGTTCACCGACGACGGTGGCGGCTCGACGGCCACGGTGCTCGACGACTCGACGCTATAGCACGGTAGCAGCTAAATTAGCGTGAGGAAAATGATCAGGAGCTCACAGCGGTGACGATGGCGGTCTCAGGGATGACGGAGGGAAGCCGGAGTGGCCTGGCCACGGAAGGCGACGGTAGCGGTGCTCCGACCGGAGTTGGACACGGGAGTGGGTGGCTGCGGTGATTCAGACCAAATTGGGCTAGCTCAAGGGGTTCACGAGGTGCGCAAGGTCAAGGCGAACGTGATGACGCGCTTTGCGTGGCTGGAGGTGGCTCGACGGCGGCAGCGGCGAGCGGCGGAGCTGCGGTGGCGGCGGTGGCGAAAACGGGAAAAACGAAAATCGTCACTGTGACCTCGACGTATTTATAGACGACGGTCGCGGCTACAGAGCTGCACTGCTCGCGTCGTCGCGCTGGCGTTCTCGACCGCGCGCGAAGGGTCTGGGCGGCCACGGCGGCTCGCCGGCGCCCATACCGCGCGGTGGCCGGCCGCCATTGGCGCGGCACTGTAGCACCCCCCCAAATTTTAAATTTTCAAACTGTTTTCTAAAATTACTCTCAAATTCATGTAACAACTTGAAAAACTTCCAATCTATGAAATCTTCAGAATTTCAAGCTCTACAAGTTTTGTATTGAACACTTTTTCAAATTCTCACTGGATTTTGAAATTTGAGTTTAAATTCAAAAGGGGACAAAATTTTCAGATTTGGTAATTTAGAAATTACTTTAGATTTTATATTGAAACTTCAAAATCTCCAAACACCAAAGTTGTATATCTCAACCAGACCTACAACTTTTCTGTTCAAAACTTTTTCAAATTCTGCCTCCATTTTGAAATCCTAGTTTGGGGACAAAAATGAGTTAAATCTGAAATTTGTTTATTTTCAAAATTGCTCCACATTTTACACTAAAACTTTGAAAACTCAAAACACCAAAGTTGTAGCCCTTGAAAAGTTCTACAAACTTGGTTTTGAACTTTTTCCCAAATTTTGCTTAGATTTTGAATTATTTCAAAAGGGGTAAAACAAGGTTTTGAAATTTAGGGTTTTCAGAGGAATTTTCAATTGGAATTTGTTGCTACTTTGATTAGTGTTTACTTAGTGATCAAACCATCATCCAAGGGCATCATTTGGACCAACATGACATGGTTGACCAAATGCCACTCTTGGTTGACCAATTTAGCTTTTGAAATTCTTTTACATTTTCCCCGAATTTGAATTTAAAGTTGAATCGGAAAACTCGTGACAAGTTTTTGGACTCCAAATCAAACTCAAACTTGGAGCTTCATTTTAAACATGTTTGACTTACAAAATTTTATCAAGCCTTGATCCCATATTATAAAGCACATTTAACCCTACAACTTTTATTTAAACAAAACTTAAATTGCTTAAGCCAATTCTCATATATAAATTCATAAAGAACCTAATGTATCAACATGCCATCATTTCATGGGATTAACTAAAATACCAGATTTGCAATATGTGAACCTGACAAAGAAACATATGAAACATGTCATATGGCAATATTACATATGCAACATATGATAACTATTATTGTAATATGAATGCATTTATGGCATAATACTTGATACTTATGCTTGATGATGCATCATTATCACATTTTAATTATTTCTTAACATCAGGGATGTTACAATACTTGGCCGAGAATTGATGTTTGATTCCAAGCTCATCACATAGCTCATCAACTCTTGTGTTTCTAAATTCACTTCCATTGTCACTTCTTACTTTCTTGATTGTGGTCTCAAACTCATTTTGCACTCTCTTGATGAACTTCTTGAATATGTCAAATACATCACTCTTGTCCACAAGAAAGAATACCCATGTATATCTAGTGAAATCATCCACAATCACAAAGCCATACTTGTTGCCACCAATGCTTGTGTATGTAGTTGGCCCAAATAGATCCATGTGCAACAACTCGAATGCCTTGGAAGTACTCATAATGCTCTTCAATGGATGAGTGTTGCCCACTTGCTTTCCGGCTTGACATGCACTACATAGCTTATCCTTCTCGAATGTGACATCCTTCAAGCCTCTAACTAAGTCATGCTTCACTAATTTGTTCAATTGCTTCATGCCAACATGACCAAGTCTTCTATGCCATAACCAACCCATACTTGATTTGGTGAGCAAGCATGTTGAAAGTTGAGTGTCACTAGCATTGAAATCAACCAAGTATAGATTCTCATATCTAAAACCTTTGAAGATCAAGTTAGAGCCATCAACACTAACTATCTCCACATCATCAACACCAAATATGCACTTGAAACCGAGATCACACAATTGAGCAACCGAGAGAAGATTGAAGTTCAACTTTTCAACTAAAAGCACATTGGAAATGCTATGATCATTTGAGATTGCAATCCTTCCAAGAGCCTTTACATCACCCTTGCTATTGTCACCAAATGTGATACTATCAATGCCACTATCATTTGATTTGAGAGAGTTGAACATTCTTGAATCACCGGTCATATGTTGAGAGCACCCACTATCAAGCACCCAATGCCTTCCTCCGGCCTTGTAATTGACCTACAGAACAAATTAATATTTCTTAGGTACCCATACTTGTTTGGGTCCTTGGAGGTTAGTCACTAAGCTCTTTGGTACCCAAATGGCCTTCTTCTTTGGGCCCACAATTGGTGTACCAACAAACCTAGCATGCACACCTTTCTCACCCTTGGTAAGCGCATAACAAGAATCAAAAGGAATGTAAGGTACATTAGCACTTTTCTTGTTCTTGTTCATTTTGTTGCAATTAATCTCTAGATGCCTAACTTGCTGGCATCTATTGCAATAACGACCATTGCTCTTCACAAAGCGAGGCTTTGGAGTAGCAAAGGCCGCCTTGCCCTTCTTGGGAGTATAGCCCAAACCCTCTTTGTTAAGAGAGAACCTTTGGCTACCCAAGCATTTTAGCAAGCGGGCATCCCCACCATAGGCATTGCCTAATGCGCGGGTGAGATCATCCACCTCTCTCTTGAGAGTCTCATTCTCAACCACAAGTGATGAATCACTAGTAGTAGAGATAGAGTTGGTTGTGGTGGATGATGATGAGCTACATGAAGCATTAGTAGGACCAACAAATAAAGAATCATCAATAATATCACATGTTAGTCCAATATCACAAGTGACAATCACTTGCTCCTCCTTAGCTTCCTTCATGAGCTTCTCCAACTTGAGGTCCTTTTCCTTGATGAGCTCAAGTAGAGTGGAGTGGGCTTCCTTAAGCCTAGTGTGAGCAATTTCAAGATCCTCGTGGTCTTCCTTTAGACACTCACGAGAAGCCTCTAGCTCATCAAAGGATTTCCTAAGAGCTTTGAGCTCTTGTTCAATTCCTTTGCACTCCTTACTCTTTTTGAGAGCAACAAGCTCTTCCATCAAGGCATCATTTTCATTGCTCTTGGAAATAAGCTCTTGTTCCAAGATTTTGTATTTCTTGGTGGTCCTCTTGTAGCCCTTGCTCATTTGATCTATTACGCCTAATAGATCATCCTTGGAGTAGTCCTCATCCTCCTCATCATCACTCCTACAACCATCACTAGCACAAGAATCATCATCACTATCATCATATTTTACCTTGGTAGGCTTGGCCATAAGGCATGTCGATGTAGTGTCGAAGATGGATGGCTTGTTGGAGAGGGCGATGCTTGCAATGGCTCGCCGAGTGGTCCTTTCATCATCACTAGAGCTTGCATCATCATCACTATCGGAGTTGTCACTATCCCATGTGACCATATAACCACCACCCTTCTTCTTCTTGTTGAATGTGAAGCTTTTCTTTGCTTTCTTCTCCTTCTCTTTCTTATCCTTCTTGTTCTTCTTGAGCTTCAAGTCCCCATTATGAAATCTCTTATCTTCATAGGGGCAATCTGCCACTATGTGATCGGGGCTATTGCAATTGTAGCAAAGGATCTTTGCCTTTATAGTGTCTCTCCTCTTCCTTGCCCCATATCCTTTCTTCTTCATGAACCTTCCCATCTTGTGCACAAGGAGGGCCATGGTCTCATCATCGAATGGATCATCATCATCGCTCTCCACCTTGCTCTTGCCCTTAGAAGATGAAGCCTTGAATGCAATGGGCTTCTCTTGCTTGACCTTGGTCTCCTTTTCTTCTATCTCATCTTCATCATCATTGTATTGGGCATCGGTCATGATATCTCCAAGCACATTGGTTGGTTTAACTTTGTCCAATCCCTCTCTAAAGATCATTCTTCTCAAGGTAGCAAACTTCTTGGGTAAACACATCAAGAACTTGTGTGAGAAGTCCTTGTCCTCAACCTTCTCCCCAAGCCCCTTGAGATCATTGACAATGACTTGGAGCCTATAGAACATCTCCGGGATGGATTCATCATCCTTCATCTTGAAAGTGGAGAATTTGTCCTTGAGCATATATAGTTTGGCACTTTTTACCGTTGAAGTGCCTTCATATGTTTCTTCAAGTCTTATCCAAAGCTCATTTGCCTTTTCAAGATCTTTGATTTGCTCAAATACTTTGTCATCAATGGCACGGTAGATTGTGTCAAGTGCCGCCGTGTTGCATTGTTTGTTGATGCGGTCATTGGGAGTGAGGTTTTCCTCATCAAGAATGATGTATCCTTCTTTGGTCACATCCCAAACCTTCTCATGTATATTGCCTAGGTATTGCTTCATCTTCCTTTTCCAATGATCAAAGGAAGAGACACCATCAAAGAATGGAGGCTTGCCATTAACATGATTGAACATAACTTGAGCCATCTTACACCGAGGTTGTTAAGCCTTACAAACGATGACCACGGCTCTGATACCACTTGAAAGGTCTTGATGGCTAGAGGGGGGTGAATAGCCTTATAAAATTTTCTACAAAGACAAGCTAAACAAGTTTATCAATATAACAAATAGCGAGATGCGAGTTTTGCTTAGCCTAAGGGGTGTTTGCAAGCCACCTAACCAATTCACAATTCTAGTATATTTGCACTCAACCGCACAAGCCAAACCGAGAAGGTAACTACAACTACAACTAGCAAGCTACACAAAGGAGCTACTTTAGCAAAGCTAACTAGCTAGCAAAGATAACTAGAAAGTAATGCGGAGTTGAGTTAGGAGAGTTTCACCGAGGGGCGAAGTATTGAGCCAACCAATATGATCAACAATGAATACCAAGACAACCGAACACCGGGATCAATCAATCACAATATGAAAGTGATGACACGAAGATTTATCCCGAGGTTCACGTGCTTGCCGGCACGCTAGTCCCCGTTGTGTCCCTCTTCACCACGTGGTTCGGTGGCTAATCGGTCTCACACCGAGCCTCTCAAAAAGGCGCCACAAGAACCTACCAAATGGCAAAAGGTTGCAATGACACGAGCAATTTACTAACGTTGCCTTTGGCGCTTCGCCGAGGTAGGCACAAACCCCTCACAATCACCGGAGGTGGCCAAGAACAATCACCAACTCTTGCCAACGCCTCCAAGCTGCTCCAAGCCGTCTAGGTGGCGGCAACCACCAAGAGAAACAAGAATTCCGCAGCAAATCAACCACCAAGTGCCAACTAGATGCAATCTCACAATGCAAATGCACTTGGATCACTCAATCTCACTTCGAATATGCAAAGAAGCAAGAGAGATGAGTGGGAGGGGAGTTGCTTAGCTCAAAGTGCTCACAAGTATGTCAAATGTTCAAGAGAGAGAGCCTTGAGCCGGCCAACGAGTATTTATAGACGTACCCCTTCGAATATAGCCGTTAGAAACTTGAAACAGCCGAAGTCGCGCTGACCGGACGCGCTGGTCACACTGACCGGACGCGCCGATCGCGCAACGGCCAAACTGCGAAGCACTGATCGGACGCGCTCATCGCGCAGACCGGACGCGCTGGGATCGACCGGACGCGCTGGTCCCGTAACTGACCGGACGCGCTGGTCAAGCCTGAAACACGCTGAACGAAACAGCGACCGGACGCGCTGTAGAACTGACCGGACGCCACAGTGCCAGCGTCCGGTTGGAGTCCAGTAAGCTCCCTGAACGACCGGACGCGTCCGGTCGACAGTGACCGGACGCGCTGCGCGTCCGATCATCAAACTGAAACACGTGCAGACGCTGAACGCTGACCGGACGCGTCCGGTCAACCAGAGACCGCGTCCGGTCCAGCATTCGGTCACCTCTATGACCTCCGTTCGCCTCCGTTTCTTTTTCGACTTCCGGCGTAGTGGAAAATAGTCGTTTCAATTCCTCAAAAACGCCTGAATCCTGCCTCGCAAGCTCGGTGGGAGGGAGAGAGGACCCCAAACCCTCTCTACCGCTCAAACTCCACCGTCATCGCAAATGTGCTAACACCACCAAGTGATCTCGTCATGTGTGAGTGTGTTAGCATTTTCACAATCATTTTTCGAGGCGTTATTAGTTCTATCCAAATGCATATGATTATGAAATGCACACCTAGAGGCACTTAGGAGTTCAATAGCCGCGTCATTTCCCTCTTTATAGTACGGCTATCTATCCTATAATGTAACCACACCCACTAGGTGTCTTGGTTACTAAAACACAACCCCTAAGCATATACCTTTGCCTTGATCACGTAGGGTTGCGTCCAAATCCAAGTGTGGCCATCATGATCACCATGTTCATCTTGCCACCAACCTTGGAATGTACTAATCCTCATATGCTACATACAACTTGAGCATGGGATTAGTACTTAGGCATTGTCACTAATTACCAACACCAAACATAGGACTTTCACTAGGGCCACTGGGGCCTCGGCCCTACTCGTGGACTAAAATCTCTAAGTACTCATCTTCAATTTTTTTTGGCCTATAGCCGTCACCATGGACTGCCTCCATCATCCTCTCTCATCTCTTACTTCAGGTGCTTGCCTGTAGAGTGTTGTTCCTTCCTGGTTCCCTCACGTTCTCAATCCCAGCTCGATCGTACTCCTAGTGTGCTTCAAGGCACCGTGACCCGCTCTGCTCTTGTTTTCCAGCTGAGCACGCCCTTCTTTGTGGCTGTTCTAGTGGTCAGCAAAGGCACAATTCTTCAGCTGTTGACCTGTGCCCGTGCGACTCTTTTCCGTTGTCGTGCACTCATGCATCCCTCCCTGCTGCAGCTCGTTGCTCGAATGACTCCCTAGTCCAATGGGAACCCAACGTGCATGGTTACCACCTCTCATCTCCTCTCGTTTCTCTGTGAAGCAAGCATTGAGCTTGGTCTAAAAGCACATGCAGCTACTGCATTGATTTCATGAATGGCATTGCAATCTGAAATTAGGTCCTAGATTTTAAAGGACTACTGATGAAGATGCATAGGAATTGGCGTTAGATCCATGTATGACATGTGGGCCTAATTCTAACGGTGTTAACTGATTTGTTATCCATCCATCCTATCCTTCCAACCAAACGCCAAACGCAAAAAAAAAGAACAATTCTATCCTTCCAACCAAACACAAGAACAGAGCCATTTCATCTCTACAACTAGGGATGGAACAATTCCTTTCTCCCACGCTCTCCAACCAAATGCACCCTAGATGGCTGAGCGCGAGTGTTTTTTTATCCACTTTCATGTTTCCATCTATTATGTTGCAGATTTAAGTTTGAAACTGAGATATGCATCTCAAACTATGTATTTATAAGCTACTTTTGTTATCTATCAGTATTAGGCGAGTGATATCTTGATTCGATGCAGACAGTATGTATGCTTTGATAGTGGCCCTAGCCGTCAAAATTGACGAGCTCCGCCACTGCCTACCATAGGAATTTTGATCTATCTATACATGAAACGATTAGCTGTCTTATCTCTGTGTGCCGAGTCGGGACTTATTGTCCGTGCTCATACAACATAACTTGCATTTCTTATTTTATTATAAACAAAAATAATAAATAATAAATATATTATGAGCCTATTTTTTAACTTTCCAAATACACTCACGCCCTCAGTATCCCGTATGAGAGTCTGGACTCATGATGCGTGGTCGTAGAAGTAACCACGACTCGTATTTAGCAACGCATTATTTTTCTCAGTACAAACTCAGACACGTGATCGGTCGTGCGTTCGCGCCCCGGGAGAGGAAGAAGAACCACCTAGCGCCGGGGATCATGGTTTCAGGAGAGATTTCACTAACAGACAAATGTACAAGAGGTTTTGGGTTGGTGGTCGCAACATGGCAGTGATGGTGGCCGAGACAACGTGGGCACCTCTCGCCGAGGCGATGGGAGATGGCAGTTTGCGCAGGGCGGGCGGCGGCGATGTCGTGCCGGAGTTGTCGACAGGAGTCCTGTGGTTAGGATAGGGTGGCGTGAGAGGTTGGTGGGGTAGTGATCCTGTGTCAGCTGCCGACCGTGGGTGCTAGAAGACCAATGGAGGGGTGGCGACTGAGGGGTGCATGAGGCAGTATGCGCAAGCGAGAGCAGGGGTGGGGTCGGCGCTGACAAGGAAGAAGAAAGATCGTGGTTTCCAACCACACAACCCTTATCCCGTAGCAACGCACGGGCATATTTGCTAGTACTAAGATAAAAAGACAATGTCAATATAGGTTTCAGATTTTTAAATTTGAGTAAAATACACCAGCAGTCTCTGAACTTTCCAGAGGGTGTCATTTAGATCCCAAACTATCAAAATGCATATATAGATCCTTAAACTTTTCAGAGTATGTCATCTAGGTCCCTAAACTTTACGGGAGTGTCACCTAGGTCCCTGCACTGTTCACCGAGTGCTCCCAGACTCGGATCACTGCAGATCTGTAACAAACAGTAACGGGTCCGAGTGAACAGTAACGAATCCTGATGAACAGTGAGCATTACCCCCGTACTATACAGTGTCCAACCCGTTATGAAACAGTACCGGGCCTGATGAACAGTACCCAACTCGTTACTATTTCCTTCCCCCTCCTCTTCTCACCCTGAGTTGCCCCGCGCGAAGTGCGGGGCTCCAGCTATTTATTTTAAGAGTAAAATACACCAACGGTCCCTAAACTTTTCAGTTGCTGTCGTCCTACACATTTTAAAATAAGGCTGTGTTTAGATAGCGAAATTTTTTGCAAAATGCTACTGTAGCATTTTTCGTTGTTATTTGACAATTAGTGTCCAATCATGGACTAATTAGGCTTAAAAGATTCGTCTCGTGAATTACGGCTAAACTGTGTAATTAGTTTTATTTTTTATCTATATTTAATGCTTCATGCATGTGTCCAAAGATCCGATGTGATGGAGAATCTTGAAAAATTTTGCAAAATTTTCTGGAACTAAACAAGGCCTAAATAACTGGAGCCCCGCACTTCGCGCGGGGCAACTCAGGGTGAGAAGAGGAGGTGGGAAGGAAATAGTAACGGGTCAGGTACGGCTCATCAGACCTGGTACTGTTCCATAACGGGTTGGACACGGTATAGTACAGGCGAGAACGTTCACTGTTCATCGTGACCCGTTACTGTTCACTCGGGCCCGTTACTGTTGTTGCAGATCTGCAGTGATCCGAGTATGGGAGCACTCGGTGAACAGTGCAAGGACCTAGGTGACACCCCTGCAAAGTTTAGGGACCTAGATATACGTTCTGAAAAGTTCATGGACCTAGATGTACATTTTGATAGTTTGAGGATCTAGATGACACCTCTGGAAAGTTCAGGGACCGCTGGTGTATTTTACTCTTTAAATTTATATAGGTACTTGGTCCATCAAGTCAGCAATTTACACATAATTTGTTGATCAGAAGCTGATATGGGTTTCTTTGTTTGTGAGAAAGCCAATCGAGAGATAAAACTATCAGTAACTGATATGGGTTATATAGCAGAGTTTACCAACTCTTGTGTGTCTTGTTTTTTTCAAGACACACTAGAACATTTTTTTTACGAGACCAGGAAGGGCTGCCCCCTACTAGTAATAAAAATTATTAAAAACACAAATGAAGAAGTGTAAAAGAAATAGTTATTAAGAAGCAAAAAAGATTAAAAGGACTACACGAGCGTCTAACAATTGATCAATACAGGGGTGATATTTTGGCTTTGTTCAAAGGATAACTAGAGCAAACTATAAGGGTTGTTGACAACATTGAGTTGATGATTGAACACTTTTCCAGTGAACCAAAAGGAAGTATTGAAAAAAATCCTTAGCAAGTTGAATCCTACAATATTCCTGCGCTAATCCTCCAATCCAAAAGACTAAAAGAGCCCTTAACACGATTGGGCAACTTACCATTTTTGTAACATGTTTCCCAGATGAAATGCATCCAATGAATGTTCATTCTGTTCTATTAAAGAATTTGTGTAGGCAGCAGCGCTCAATTCTGAGTCTTCGAATCGTTGCAATACAAACGCAACCGGACGAGAGCAGTGACAGCGGCAGCAACAACCTGTGTAGCAGTGGGCATGGCTGCGTGTGAGCGCGGCGGCAATGGTGCCTGAGCTGCACGTGAACGGTGGCCAACAGTGCAAGGACACCGAGGAGCAGCAACAACCAAGCGCGAGCAGTACCAGTGGCAGCGGCAACGGGACTGAGTTGCCCCTGAATGACAACCGGTAGTACAGGAATAGTGCGGCGCAGCACGTGGCAAGAAGAAGCACGACGCCGGACAAACCAAGGATTCGGTGGTAGGGGAGGAGGCCGTGGCCGCTTCCCACCGCGCGGCTGAGGTCGTGGACATGGAGGACCTGGAAGGTACGGCCATGGCTTCAACGGTGGTTACCAGAGCTATGGCCGTGGAGGCGGGTGGCACAACGCCGGACAAAGAGGACGTGGATGGTCGGACTCAGGCCGGTCGCATCACCAGCCGACGCTGTCCGCCATGGGCCACGCAGGACATCCTACGAACTCTCAGATGGGAGGTTGTCCGCCTAATGCACGGCAGGCGGGGGGCCAATTCGATGCCGTGGCCGAGGGCCAGGGCCACGCGGCCATGGTGCATGGCAGTGCGCCCAACCTGCTGCATGGCACTGTGGCCAATCCGGCAACAGCCATGGTGACGCAGACGACGGGATCACTGGTCCACTCTAGGCCAGCAGCTGCAACTACGACGACGACAACCTCAACTGTGACAACTTCTTCTGATGCTCAAAAAACGGCAACTGCCCCACCAAGTAACAATCCTATTATGCCAAGTGATGTGCCAGAGTCGTCGGTGCAGGGAACTCAAAAAAGCAAGGGTAAACCATATTGCTATCGTTGCCACACTAAAGGTCACACAATTTCTGTTTGTACCGCAGTGCTGAGTTGTGATATTTGTTATGGTGATCATGTTACAAAAGTTTGTCCAAACTTAAAGAATATGCAAACAACTGCTATACCATGTGGATACGCCGTAGAAGGACTGGGATTTTATTTTATTCTAGTTGCTGAAAATCCAAAGATGATAAATTCTGATGACAAAACTGTTGTGGTACGTGTTCTGGAGGGTTCCCTTACTGCTGATCAGTTGGCAATGGAACTTGACAAACTACTACCTGGTAAGAACAAGTGGGTGATTGAGGAGAAAGGTAATGATGCCTTCACCACTAATCTTTCATCTTCTGATATACTCAACCACATGGTCAATTGGGGTCCTATGGACACAAAGACAGTGAAAGGCAAAATACGCTTTGAAAAAGGCGTGGAGAATGATGTGTACAAATATGAGATTGACAAAGTTTGGGACCAGTTCAAGGGATTACCAAAGGAATTGAGAAAGTTCCCAATTATTTGGGCAATTGGATCAATACTAGGTGTACCAAGAGCTGTTGATACAAAATTTATAGAAAAACATGGTCGGGCAAGACTCAAAGTAGCTGTGCTGAATCCTGATCTCATTCCAGATTTAGTGGATGTGGTGATTGGAGACTTTGTTTACGAGCTACAATTTCGTGTGGAAAAGGATGTCTATGATGGTGAGCCTCAGGTCATTGACATGGACTCTACCATGGATTAAGACAAACCTATTGAGGAAAAAGAAAGAGAGAACATGGATGAAGATGGTAAAAAAGGTGAGGAACAGCAAGCGGATCAGGCAAAGGGCAAGCAGCTACCTGCTTTTGGTAAGGCTGAGGGCCAGCATAGGACTGTTGGCGACATCCAGCATACCACAGAAGATGGAGTGACTCCTGCTTCAGCTGGTAAAAAACCCGTGGTGGTTCTTACTCAGAGTGGGGTGACTCCAAACGGGACTGCACAGTGGAAGGCAAACTTGATGCCTAATCCGGACTCTGGCATACTTAATAAAACATTGAATGGTGGGTCAGTTTCGCCTGTGAGAGCCAGTAAACGGAACGCAACAACTTCAGACCAAGACTCGTTGGAGAAGGCAACGAAGTTGAAAGCACGTAAAAACCTGGACTCTTCTTCAAGCAAAGGTAATAAACCGTAGACTTCCTCTTTTAATACTTTTGATGACCCTACTTTACTTGCTGCTGCTAGTTCACTAGGGTTAGTTCTTGGGTCAAATGAGCAAGAAGTGTCAAATTCTTTAAACTCTTTAAGAGATTTAGAGGGAAAGAGACTGAGTGAGAGTGAATTGCTAGTGAACTGTAATGTAGCAAACGTGGATGAAACTACTAGCATCTGTTCTTTGGATGAGAATTTTGACCTAGAGGCTTTGAATCTCATTTGCTCAGAAATTACGGAGGATTTAGGTGATGGGGGCTTTGACCCATTGTGTTTACAGACCCCTATATCACATTATAAAAAGGTGCGAGCAAAGGATAGGAAAAAAAGTAAAAAAACAGTCTAGATGAAGGGAATTTTCTGGAATTGTAACGGTTTTTGCGGATTCTAAGAAGTATAGGTTTCTCTTTGATCTAACCAAAGAAAAGAACCTAGATTACATTGCCTTATCGGAGACCAGTAGAGCCAGTTTTCCATAGTCAACTTTGAATAGCATCTGTGCTGGCAGAGACTTTCTTTGGCATTGTATGGCTCCTCGGGGTCGGTCTGGTGGCATGCTCCTAGGCATAAACTTGCAAACTTTTGATATAGGTGAAATTGAAGAAGGCGATTTTTTAATCCGTTTCAAGTTGCATCACAAGGATGACGATTTTAAATTTAATTTAATTTCGGTATATGGACTAGCTTAGTCAAATCTCAAATCCATTTTTTTATCTGGGTTAGTGCGAGTATGTTCAAAAGAAGCTTTACCTATTGTTAATTTGTTATAGGTGGTGACTTTAACATTATTCGCAGCTCGGATGAAAAAGACAACGACAATTACAATGATAGATGGCCATTTCTTTTTAATGCTGTCATAGACACACTAAACCTTAGAGAGTTAGATTTGTCCGGAAGAAAATTCACTTGGTCCAACCATCTACAAAACCAAACATTCGAAAAACTAGATAGGATTCTAGTTTGCACCGACTTTGAGTCCAAATACCCACAGACTACGGTACAGGCACTGTCCAGACAGATTTCATATCACACTCCGTTGCTATGTTGTACAAATAATTCATCCTCGACTTATCAGCCCCAATTTAAATTTGAATTGGGTTGGTTGCTCAGGGACGGATTTTGTGACATGGTATGAGATGTGTGGCTTAGTGTGCTGACCGAAGGTTCTCCATTAGAGAGGTGGCAAGCCAAAATCAGAAGGCTTCGCCAGTACCTCAAAGGTTGGGCAAAAAATGTTAGTGGTGCATATAAGAAGTAAAAAAGAACTGCTTAACAAACTTGATGAGTTGGACAAGAAGGCAGAATTTTTTCCGCTCGATGAAATGGAACTTAATTTAAAACATGTGTTAAACGAGAGGCTCGCTGAGTTACTTAGAGAAGAGAAACTCAAATGGTACCAAAGGGCTAAGGTGAAACATTTACTGGAAGGAGATGCAAACACTAAGTATTATCATCTGTTGGCGAATGGTAGACACCGAAAAACCCGTATCTTCCAATTGGAAGATAGGAACAATTTAATTAGTGGTGATGCTCAGCTCAAGAAGTACTTCCTCCGTCCCAAAAAAACATGTAAATCTCGTTTCCCGAGAAGTCAAATATTCTTAATTTTGACTGAATATATATGACAAAGTATTAATGTTCATGATACGTAATAAGTATCATTAGATTAATTATAGAATATATTTTCATAATAAACCTAATTGAAGATATAAATGTAGATAATATCTTCTAGAAACTTAGTCAAACTTAAGATTCTGTTGACTCCTCGTAAAACGAGATTTACATGTTTTTTGGGACGGAGGGAGTATATAACCAGTTACTATAAAAACATGTTCGGTTCATCAGATAACCACAGTATTGTGCTCGATGAGACACAAATCGGGGATATCCCACAGGTATCTGCACTAGAGAATGGGTTTTTAACAGATGATTTTCTAGAATCCGAAGTGAGAGCCTCAATTTTTCAAATAGAACATAACAAGGCACCTGGCCCAGATGGTTTCCCACCAGAGTTTTATCAGATCTTCTGGGATCTAATAAAAGACGACCTCATGGCTCTGTTTGCGGACTTCCACTAGGGTTCCCTGCAACTAAATCGCCTAAACTTCGGAACGATAATCTTGCTTCCTAAGAAGAATGATGCAAAAGTTATCCAACAATACAGACCAATCTGTTTGTTAAATATATCTTTCAAAATCTTCATGAAAGTTGCAACAAATAGATTAACCACCATACCCCAAAAGATTATCAGTCCAACACAAACTGCTTTTCTTCCCGGTAGAAATATTATGGAAGGGGTAATAATTCTACATGAAACGATACACGAGCTACACTCGAAAAAATAGGATGGGATTATTTTTAAGATAGATTTTGAGAAGGCGTATGATAAAGTAAAGTGGTCTTTCTTACAACAAACTCTTAGAATGAAAGGCTTTTCACAACAATGGTGTACTTGGGTGGAGCAATTTACACAAGGTGGAAATGTCAATATTAAAGTCAATGATCAATTAGGGTCCTACTTCCAAACAAAAAAGGGTTAAGGCAGGGTGACCCAATGTCGCCAATAGTATTTAACATAGTGGTTGACATGTTGGCCGTACTCATAGCTAGAGCAAAGGAAGCTGGACAAATAGAAGGGGTCATTCCCCATCTGGTGCAAGATGGTCTGTCTATCCTACAGTATGCGGAAGACACAATGATCTTTATGAGCCACGATGTTGAGAAGGCGATAAATATGAAACTCATACTTACCACCTTCGAACAACTATCCGGTCTCAAAATAAACTTCCACAAAAGTGAAATCTTTTGTTTTGGAAAAGCAAAAGATCATGAGAATTTCTACTCGCAGCTATTTGGTTGCGAGATTGGAAATTTCCCCTTTCGTTATCTCAGATTACCAATGAATACCATAAAACTAAGTAATAAAGATTGGCAAGTAATCGAGAACAAAATAGAAAAGAAGCTTAGTGGCTGGAAAGGAAAATTGCTTTCGGTAGGTGGAAGGCTAATCCTTATAAACTCGGTGCTGTCTAGTTTACCAATGTTTATGATGTCTTTCTTTGAACTACCGAAAGGAGTGCTGCAAAAAATTGATTGCTTTAGATCAAGACTTTTCTGGCAGAATGACCAGCACAAGCGCAAATATAGATTAGCCAAATGGGAAGTTTTATGCCAACCGAAAATCCAAGGAGGTTTATCTATTCAAAACTTGGAATTACAAAATAAATGTTTGTTGAGCAAGTGGTTATTTAAACTTTTAAATGAAGATGGCATGTGGCAGGAACTACTGAGAAACAAGTACATAAAAGACAAGACCCTAGGGAGCTGTTACAAAAAATCAACAGACTCCCATTTCTGGAAAAGCTTGATGAATGTGAAAGACACCTTCCTGGATTTTGGTTCCTTTAAGGTGAAAGATGGTTCGCAAACCCGGTTTGGGTTTGATACTTGGTTAGGCAGCCAACCACTTAAGGATAGATTCCCTGCATTGTTCAATATAGTGAGAAGGAAACATGATTCTGTGCAAAAAGTACTTAACTCAATCCCACTGAACATTTCATTTAGACGAAACTTGGTGGAAGCGAATCTAAGAAACTGGCATGCAATCATGACTTCTTTACATGATTTGAGCTTACAAGAGGAAAGAGATTCTTTTGTGTGGGCACTACATTCATCAGGTAGATTCTCTGTTAGATTCATGTACGCTGTGTTAATTAATAATGAGGTTAGGGTGTCATAGGAAATTTGGCAACTCAAAATTCCCACAAGAATTAAAATATTTTTGTGGTTCCTAAAAAAGGGTGTAACCTTAACTAAAGATAATTTTGCTCGACGGAATTGGAATGGTGACATGACGTGTTGCTTCTATCACTCTCCAGAAACAATTCAGCATCTTTTTTTTTAATTGCTTGTATGCCAAATTTTTATGGCGCGCTGTACACATTTTGTTTGGGATCTCACCTCCAAGTAGTATTGATGATTTCTTTAATACGTGGTCCAGGTTGGGTGGGAACAAACGAAATTTATTATTATTAACGGCAGCAACAGCTTTATGTTGGGTAGTTTGGTTAACAAGAAATGAAGTAGTCTTTGACAAATGCAGACCAAAATCTTTTTTGCAGGTCCTTTTCAGGGGAACCCACTGGCTTCGCCAATGGGCAAGACTGCAGCGGCGTGATGATTCCAGAGATCAGCTGATCCTTGTTGCTCAGCATTTAGAGACATCAGCTTTGCACTTCTTCAGCTTCAATGGGTGGTTGTCCACTAGATTTATTGGTCCCGCTTAGTCAATACTTTACTTTCATGTTGCTTGTTTTAGTTGAGAATTGTCAGTCATGGCTCCTTCGGGGTTGTGTTTTGACCTATGGGTCGAAGTTTGTAATAATTGACCAAAGTCTATCTTCTGATAGATGAAGCCGGATATAAACTATCTTTTATCTAAAAAAAAAAGAAGCACGACAAGGGACAAAGAGGAAAGGGTGTTTCACTAACCAGTGAGCCCAACTAACGGTTGCTTAGCAGAGTCATTCCATCTATACAACTAGGGGCCTGTTTGACATGGCTCCGACTCCGGCACTAGCTTCCAGCTTCTACGGAGGAGCTGGACCAAACACTTTAGGATGAGAGGTCGTTTTCTGGTGAACAACAGATGGGCCAAAACCGTTTTTGGGTGAGAAACCTGAGTCACAAAAGTGGCTCCTCCTCAAGTGCTCAGACTCTTGTGGAGGAGCACTTTAGGAGGAGATGTGCTAAATGGGTCAACAACAATATGAAATCATTCCCTTCCTTCAACCAAACACAAAAGGTGTTCCATCTCTACAACTACAACCAAACAACAATATGGAATCATACTCCATCCTTGAATCTAGGGATAGAATTGTTCTATTCTATCTTGCTCCCAAGCAAACAACTAGATGTACATCTGGAATCAGAGTCTTTTTTATTTCCATAAGTAGAGCTCTTGCCTTTTTACACAACATGATTGCATGGAATCTGTCCTCCTCTCCCCATTACCGTGCAATCGACATGTACTATCCGTTCTCAGATTTCTTATTTTCCTATTTTTCATCGTTGCCAAGCCATTGCAGGTTCGGCTCCAAGCAAAAATACTGAATCGCAGCTTATTTTCCTGCCTTTAGAACACAAATCAACGATAGCGAGAAACAGGAAAGTGAGTTGGAGAGTGCAAAGCATCAATTTTCCCTTTCAGTCAACAATACGGTTATTAGCATCATTGGTGTTGGAACTGAGACTGAGCTCAGCTCCTGGAGCCATGTATCCTACAGTGCCGGGCATGCCAGTTAATACAATGAAGCTATCATCTCCAGCTAGCAACTTGGAAATGCCAAAGTCGGAAACATGTGCAATCATCTCTTCATCGAGCAAAATATTGCTTGGTTTTAAATCACAGTGTAATACAGCTTCTAAGAGCTGATTGTGTAGATATTCCATTGCTGTTGCAACATCCAGCATGGTGGCAACCCTCTGTAGGAAACTGAGTTGCCGCTCATCATCTGAGTACAACCAATCATTCAAACTACCATTGGGCATGTACTGAAGAATTAATGCTTTGAAGTCCAGATTAGAGCAAGTGCTAATTATGCTCAGCAAGTTTCGGTGCCGAACCATTCGCAGTGCACGACACTCCGTGTCAAAGCTCTTGGAAGCTAATTCATCTTGCATATTGAGTACCTTTACTGCGATGACAGATTCATCATCTAGCTGGCCTTTGAAGACTTTGCCAAAGCTTCCAGCCCCTAGCAGGTTATCATCACTAAAATTGTTTGTTGCGCGAACAAGTTCGTGGTATGAGATCAACTGGTAGCTCAGCAAGTCTGTGCCTGAGGATAGTGGCGTATTTCCTTTCCTATTTATCTTTATTTTCACCAACATGTACAAGCAAGAAACTGAAATGCAAAATGCCAACACTGCAGGTAGTAGGACTTTTAACAGCTGTTGTTTTGATCTTGAGTGATTAGTTTTGTTCTGGCATGGTGCTATTCCTAGGGTGGGAAGGCCACAGAGTGTGTTGTTCCCCATCAACGATTCCAGGGTGATATTTGAGAACACACCTCCTTCTGGTATCTGTCCATCAAGTCTGTTGAAAGAAAGGTTCAAGTTGGCAAGGTAAGAGAGGTTGGCCAGAGCCTTCGGAATGACACCGGAAAGAACATTGTGGGAGAGGTCTAATTCCTCAATATTGAGTAACTTGCCAAGTGAATCTGGTAGTGATCCTTGGAATAAATTTCTGGACAGATTCAAATAGATCATCATGTTAAGTTCACCCAAGGAAACTGGGAGGTCACCTGACAGCTGGTTGTCTGATAAATCCATCTTGCTGACTGTTGTAAGTTTCCTGACATCGGCGGGTAAGGAACTACTCAAAGAGTTCTGTGAGAGATCAAGCTCAATAAGTTTCTGAAGGTTCCACAGACTTGTTGGTATTTCTGAGGAAAATGAGTTTTGGGATAATGCCACATATTGCAGCTGAATTAGGCTACCGAAACCGCTTGGAATGGAACCGGATAGTTTATTGCCTTGAAGATTCAAATTAACCAAGCTTGTTGATCCATTGATTTCTTCTGGGATAGTGCCAGACAAGCTGTTGTAGGAGAGGTCGAGTTGTTGGAGACTATTCATCGCAATGACTGGTGTGGGGATCTTCTCACTCAGGTTGTTTCCACTGAGAGACAGTACCAATAGGTTGCTCAGATTAGCCACCGTACTAGGGATGCTTCCAGTGATCCTATTGTAATCTGCTATGAAATATTGAAGCACTGTGCTAAGGTTTCCAATGTACTGTGGTAACCTCCCTGTAAATGTATTGTTTGCAATGTTAATGGTATTCAGTCTCCTGCATTTGGATAATGCAGTCAGGAAATGGACGAGCGTCCCACTGAGTTGATTCATATTGAGATATATTCTACTGAGATTCAGCAAGTTGTTAAATGACACTGGCACTGATCCAGTCAACCCATTTTGGAATAAGTCTATTACGGTAAGGCTAGACAGATTGCCTATGGGTGCAGGGATATCACCAGTTATTTGGTTACTTGCAAAACTTAAATACTCGAGGTTTGTCAGCTGTCCCAGTTCTGCCGGAATCCTCCCTTCTGGCTTGTTCTCGCTGAGGTCCAAACCAACAAGCTTGGTATGATTGCACAGCTCGATCGGGATCTTCCCGGTGATGTCATTCGTTGACAAGTATATTATAGTGAGGTTAGGCAGTGTTACTAGCCATGATGGCACAGTACCGGTGAAGTTGTTTACTGCAAGGGCGAGTGTTTCGAGGTTCTTGCAGGCAGAGAGGCCCAAGGGAATAGGTCCCTCGAACTGGTTTTCACCAAGAGAGATCAGTTGCAGCATAGGGAGGTGAAAGCTCTCATTTCCAGGAATCGTACCTGAGAGATTGTTCCTGGCGACATATATTGCTTGCAGCTGGGACATGTTGAAGATAGCAGGCGTCATGGGTCCGGAGAGAAGATTGTCTTCCAGGACAAGCGTCTCCAGCTTTGACAGAGAGGCAATGCTTGCAGGAACTCCACCTGTTAGCCTATTTGAACCAAGGTGTATCACGCTCAAATCTGGCGTGTTGTTGAACAGGCCTGACATTAGCGCCCTGCTCAGGTTATTGCCTCCCAAATTTAACGTCTGAAGGCTGCGCAAATTTTGCAGCTCATGTGGAATCTCCCCGAACAAGTTGTTACTGTCAAGATCGAGCATCTCCAACCTAGTGAGGTTGCTAAGGGTGGGCGGGATGGTACCTGACAATCTGTTGTCTGAAACTTCAAGGATTCGGAGCCGGTGCAGACCTCCAAGCACGTCTGGCACAGGACCCACGAGGCTGTTGTTGCTGAGGACAAGGCTGGACAGGAAGGAGAGGTTGCCGAGCTGCGGGGCGATACTGCCCTGGAGTGGCACGTCGGTGAACTCGAGGCCGGTGACGCGCCGCCCGCGGTGGTCGCACGAGACGCCGACCCACGAGCAGAAGGACGCAGCGGCAGTCCAGTTGCCGACCAGAACGCCGAGGGGGTCCTTGACCTGCGCTCTGAAGGCGAGCAGCGCAGCGAGGTCCGTGTCGTTGGATGGTGGTGGGGTGAGTGCAGCGGCACAAGCAGGCGTCAGTAAGACGAAGAGCGCCATGCCGATGCAGGAGAAAGCCATGGTTGTGGTCTGTTGGATAACCGAAGATCGATTAATGATTTGATGGAGAGAATACTGTGGACCACTGGACCTGGTGGTATGAATGCAAGCACCTCTCACTCAGAAGAATTCAGTGCCTGTGGTCAAATCTGTTTGAAAGCATGTCGTGGACAGCGCAACTTGTCAAGTTTATGGCCAAGGAGAAGAAACGCCGGAACATAGTATCAGTGGACAGTGGCTGCAGTTTTGCAGCTGCATTTTGGTCTGCAATAGGGGCGGATATGCCAGTGGGAAGAAGCACCAGTGAGCTTCATTCCACTACCTGCCCAAGTCACCTTCCGAGCAAGCAGTTTGGCATGCTTATTGGGCTGTGCTGCTGGCAGCTTTGGAAAAGAAGGGGGGAACAAAAAAGAAACGTCTGGTGGAGAACCGAAGATCGACTGATGCAGAGAACGAGAGAAAACAGAATACGGGTGTGCGGTGTGCACTGTGCGACTTGTGCGTAGTGGGCTTTGAAAAGTTGAGAGGCGCGATAGGATACGTGTGAAATGGCAACGCCCTAACTTGGGTCATGGCTAGTTGCGTGTTCTGTATTCGTGCACAAAACAGCACCAAAGATTACCATACATTTTTTCTAGATAAAGGACATGTCACGCGAGCTACACGTTTGTACGAGCATGAATAATCTAATACAATAGCAAATGTCATGAATCAGGTGCCATTGAATATTTCTTTTCGAAAAACTTCAGTTGGGGACAATTAATTGCTTAGCATAATCTAGTAGCTAAACTTGCTAATGTTGACCTAATAATTGAGAAGAATACTTTTATTTGGTATCTATGTAGACATAGACAACTTTTGTTAGCTCTATGTATGAATATTTGATGTATTGAGACATTTTATTCTCTAACTAATAAATTTATTTGGAAACGTAAACTCCCTCTGAAGATAAAATTTTTCATTAGGTGATGAATCTATAAACCTATGTTATACCTGATGATGTAGCTTTCATTGTTTAATTTCAAATATGTTTAGACTAGTTCTGGAATGTTGGATTTTGCGACATGTCTAATATGTTAGGTTTGATCGTTGAATTTAGTATAAAAACTGTATTTTGGCTTTCATGTTCACGAGGCTTTGTCTTGCGTCGAGGAAGCCACTAGAAAATAAGATGATAGAAAAATCTAGATAAAATATTATATTTTACTTTTATTTTAGAATTTTCATATGTAATTTAGGATGCACTGTGTCAAGTATTAGTATAATCTTCTTCGCTTGAAAAAAAGAATTGGCTTGTGCATGGGAACAAAACGATTTCAGTTGGTGGTCCTTAGGTGGTCCTTACTTTATGGACTTGTTCATGATTGCTGCATGGTGTATCTGGAAGGAGAGGAACGATTTCATCTTTAATCATAAAGCTCCTTCTATGGAATCCTGGAAACAGCGTTTCAAGAGTGAGGTTAAACTTCACCTCTTCAGGCTGCCTACTTCAAAGCGTGGTGTCATCATGAATTGGATCAATAATTTGTAATTTCGCTTTGCTCTTTGCCTTGTTGGCTCCCTTGCTTTCTTTTGGCTTCCTTGTCTTAGGTGAGTCTTAGGTGGGTTCTTTTCTCTTTTGTCAGCAGCCAGCTGACTTCTGTTTTTCCTGTACTCTCTGTTTGTTTTAATATATTCTCTGGGGAGCAATGCTCCACGGTTTTCTTCAAAAAAAAACGATTTCAGGAACTAGGCGTAGTTTGGTTAGATTTCTTGTGTCTGTTCATAGTCATTAATTTAATGTGGATATTTATAATTTGTAGATTCATTTTAGAATTTAATAACGCTCTAGACGATATGTCCATCAAAAAATAGATATGGTTATTATATTAAGATCTATCAAATTATTTTTTTAGAAATACTCCACTACTACATAATTGATTTTGTGTGACACCCCCAAAAACTTAACCAAGGCGGACGCCCTATTTGCCCGCCTCGGTTAATGCCCGCGATTAATGGAGGCGGGTCTTTTTTATTTACCGAGGGGCACCTTAAGCCGACCGCCTTCAAAAATAGCCTATTTACGGAGGCGATCGTCTTAATGCAACCGCCTCCGTAAATCCATTAACGGAGGCGGGCGCACTATAATGCCCGCCTCTGAAAATAATGGCCTAGTTCTGAGCCCAGGCAAAGCCCATTTGGCCCAATACCGCACACGCATATATATATATATATATATATATATATATATATATATATATATATATATATATATATATATATATATATATATATATATATATATATATATATATATATATATATATATATATATGAGGCTTAGGGTTTCAGCCTCAACTCCCTCCCGTCCTCAGCCGCACAAGCATGGCACCCTCCCTATCCTCCTCTCGCTCTATCAGCGGCACCCTCTCCTCCCTCACTCCCCACTCAGATCCCTCGGCGCCCTGGAGCCCCTCTCCCGGCTGATCCCTCCCCCTCCCCTACTCGCAGCGTCGGTGGGCCATGCCCCCGGCGCGGGGGTCCGCGCTCGTGTCGTCAGCGGTGGGTCGCGCCCCCGGCGCTGGGTCCACCATCGCGGCGGCGGCTCGGCGAGCGGGGAAGGGGGGTGCGCCCCGGCGCAAGGTCTGCGCTCGCGGCGGCGGCTAGGCGAGCGGGGAAGGGGGCCGCACCCCCAGCGTGACGCGGCGGCGACTCGGTGAGCGGGGAAGGGGGCCGCACCCCTGGCGCGACGCGGCTGCGGCTCGGCGAGCGGGGAAGGGGGCGGATTCGGCGGGAGGAGCTCGCTCCCTGGCAGCGGCGGCGAGGGCGGCGGGGTGGGGGGTAGGAGCAGAGGCGCGACGGCGGAGGATCCTGACGCCCCTCCTTCCCCTCTTCTCGACGATGGCGGCGCGGCGGATCCACCCGAAGCTCGGCAGATCCGGCGAGGATCGACGAGGACGGCCTCCCTGGCCGCGTATCCGGTGAGGACGGCCTCCCTGGCCGCGTATCCGGCGAGGACAACCTCCCCGGCGGCGGTTTCGGCGAGCTTCAGTGGCTGACCGATGAGGAGCAACCTGCCAGCGGTGGATCCAGCGAGGAGGAATGTAACAGAACCGACCAATTATACGAAATTAAGTAAGAAAATCATCCACCGAGCAGACGATTTAGCAAACTTAAGCCCGTATAACCCGGTAGTCCGTGAAATCACGACGGATTTCAAACCAACTTGCATACCAGCCAAGATCGTAATAAGTTTAGCGGTCACCATCACAAGTTACCTAAAAGTTCGCGTCGCAAATACATCGGAGTTTAAACATAGTTATTACAAACCAAGTTCAAATAAAAGTAGCGGAAGCATTTAGTTCAAACCACACACACTCACACAGAGTTCGAAATAAAGTGCCAGCTCAGAATCATCTTCCAACAAAAGCATCAGACGAGACGTAGTGAATGACCATTGCCCATGGTCCTAAGCTTCACCCATCGCAGGATAAAGGCAGTTGATACAATAGCCGTAATACATCTGTCCATCTGCAACAAGTGGGAACAAAGCCCTGAGTACGAGAAGGTACTCAGCTAGACTTACCCGATATAACCAAAAATAAATGACACCAAGGATCATGACAGGCTTTATGGTAGGGTAGCTGACTCATTTGCAAAAAGTCATTTTTAGCATTTAAATAATCTTTTCCAGAAGCTTTGCATCAAGTTAAATCTTTATTAACCTGTCAACTACATTTGCACCTGTACTAGAGTAACATGTAATTAAACAGGTAAGGATAACCAATGATCATTAACACTTCCATCATGTCATATTCCATATAAATGTCCAAGTGTTCCATCAAGATTACTACGATAAAGTAACTCAAGTCAAGTGTTCACTATCCAGTGAACGATGGCGATTCGAATCGATTATTAACCAGCTGGTAATTTATTCCTCACACAAACCTCACTCACCCGCTAAAGTGAGATATTGGTCACCGAGTCAACCATTCAGGTAAAGTCTCGAGTTTGCCAGGAACCACATGTACCCGGGGCCGCCCGACTGCTCTTTGGCCTTATCATCGCGCCCCCGTGTCCTACCACACCTGCTCCGGTACAGTGCGTTGCGGGCAATCCACTCGGCCCGAATAATCTCCCAGCTTCGCGGTCGAAAGGTACATTATTCGGCCAGCTAAATGTAAGGCATGCGTTCAACATGACTCGAGGCCCAACAACGGTCGGTCTTTAATCGACACAGACGGAAAACACTACAGTCCGAAACCCTGCAAGTCTCCGTCCGGTCTCAATTTCACATTAACACTTAGTTATTCTACAATGACATACTTATTCAAGCAGATCCAGGTAACCACCTATAGCTCGCAGGTGACAGGAAATCACCCGACTTTTACCGGTCTAAGCAAGCTAAGCATTTCTTGACTGCGAATACCAAGGTAACAAGGATATGGTAGAACAGGGTAAACAAGGTATAATGCAGCAACGGTTGCAAACAACTCCTAAACGTAATGCATCAGTTAAAGTAAAGCATTAATAAAATATTTGCAAACCGGGAGAGAAATGCTCCGGGGCTTGCCTCTTTCGAACGAGCTCGGACGGTGGTCGGGACACTCTGGAAGATCCTCACCGACCTCCTCTTCGGCTTCGGGCACCTCCTGCTCTTGCACCTCGAGCTGCTCTTCCGGCTCTTCGGAAACTGCTACCGGAGTTACTTCCTACGATCCCGTATGATGCAAATGTATAAGTGCTCATGCCTAGGTGCATTGCAGAGATGACATGTAATGATCATGATGAATGAGATGTAGATGAACAGGTTTACTTTATTGCATAACGTGGAAATACAACTCTTCTACAAGGTAGTCTACATCATCCAAGAACATGTACTCGTATACTACTACAAACATTCTCTACCATGCCAAGTTACCACAGAAACCTAAGATGCTTCAAAGACACACCAAAGAAAATCCTATTAACTAGTCATGCACTAACAAGGTTAATTCAACCATAATAGTCACTAGGTTTGAACAGCAACACCTATTTTGATAGCACAAAAAAATCTGAGAAAATTACAGTAGCTTACTCTCATCTAATCTAGCATGCCACAAAATTTTCATTACATTTGGATTACTAGAAATACCTACACAAAAATAACAAGCTAGGGCCTAAATAAGAGCATGAAAATACTTTATACTATAAAAAGTATCAGACAGTAGATTTAGCATTTTTCCTACATTCTACACAGTAAACAATCACTATAGAAAAATTATTATATGCATGTTTTATTCATATTTTTCTTTCTATCAAAAATAACAATTATTAACAATAATAAGCACTTGTACTACACATAAAGATTTTTCTACAGAACATGCATGGCACATATTTTTCCTAGAAAGTACATCATAAAAGAAAATTATTGCAAGTGGAACCATATTTTTCTGAGCTTTCTATGATTTATTACATATTTATCAAGAAAACAGCAATTTCAGTGATTAAATAAAAACCCTACAGAAAAGTATTTCAAACTTGACATGCAATATTTTTAGATCATAGATCTATTTATGAGAAACACTACAAAATTTGTTTCACAATTTTTGGAGCATAAATGAGCAAGTTATGAATTTCTAAACCATTTTCATCTTTTTTGAAAATCATTTTCAAATTCCTTTTTAAACATCAGCCGCTGAAAACGCTAGGTGCACCCGGTGCAGTGCACCCGCGTGCGCGAGAGGTGGCAGACAGGTGGACCCGCGACCCCACGGGTCAGTCACCCAGAGGCGGGGGAGGCGCTGACCGCGCGGTTCTCGCCGCCGGTGAGCTCGCCGGCGGTGAGGTCACCACCATCGTGATCACCGTGCCAAGGCGGTCACGTAGGTGCAAACGGCGTGACCGGAGGAGCTCGGAAATAGGCTCGCCGTCGCCAATGGCGGAGCGGCGGCGCGGGTGGTCGCCGGCCGGCCATCCCCGACCATGCCACGGTCACCGGAAGGGTGCTCGAGCACCGGTGAGTCGAGGCGAACAAGACGCGCGCGCAAGAAAGGCAAAAGGTGGAGCGGAGAGGCGAGCTCCACGGAGCGGCTCACTCCGGTGAGCTCGGACGGAACTCCGACGACCGATTCACGCGGAGGGGAGGCTTACCACGGGCAACTGGTGCGAGCACGGGCTGCGCGAGGGAAAGGCGGAGCTCGGGGCAAGATGGAGGCGTCGATGGTGCGATGCGGTGGCCGGAACGGCAGCGCCGGCGATGGCGCGTGCTCGGCCACGGGGCGGAGGCGGTGCGCGGGCTCTGCTCTTGCTGCTAGCGAGCTGAGGGAGGGGAGGAGGAGTGAGTGGGCGCGGACGGGTGTGCCGAGGCGCGGGTGAAGGAGAGCGCGGCCGCGGGGGCCACCGGGCGCCACGAGGCGGCCGACGCCGGCGTACGGGTGACACTGGGCGGGCGGACTCTGCCGCGAGCGCCACGGCGTCGCGCGCGCGCGGGCGGGCGGAGGCGGACGCTGGCGCGGGCCGGGCCGGCTTCGCGAGCAGGCCGAGAAGTGAGGTGGCGGCCCAAAAGGTGAGGAAAAACTTTTTCCTTTTTATAAATAAATTTCAAGATTTGCTAAATTGATTCAAATTCAAATTTTGAAGATGAAAAAGGCATTTTCACAAGTTGTCCCCAAAACAAAAGTTGTTCAAAATTTAATTCTCTATAACTTTCATTTAGGGCACTTTTCAAAATTCTAAACAGATTTTAAATTAGTGATTTAGAGTCCAATTTTTAAATAAAAACTCATTTTTCTAGAATATTTTTAGAAGCAAAATTTGGGGAGATTTTGAATACAAAAGTTGCTCCAAAAATCATGCTAATTAAGTCTAAGTCATTTAAAGTTATACCCCAACAAGTTTTACCACTCTTAGCAAGCAAATGCAATAATTTAGGGTTCAAACAGATGTTTTTCACACTTTAATTTAATTTCAACTTATATTGCATGTGATAATGAACATGTATGTGATGCTAATGCTCATGCTTTGGGATGTTAATGCATGCTTAACACCCAGGGGTGTTACAACCCTCCCCCCTTATAAAAATCTCGTCCCGAGATTTGGGTTACGAACCATTTGTTATAAAAATCCTCATAAGCTTTTTTGTAGATATTCATCTGTTTCCCAAGTTGCATCTCCTTCATCATGATGGCTCCACTGTATCTTATATGTTTTCACCACACTGTTTCGAGTAGCCCTCTCTTTAGAGTCCAAAACTCGAACTGGTTGCTCACGATATACCAAATCTGACTTGAGCTTTATACCTCAGGGTTCGATTCTTTCCTCTGGAACACGCAAACACTTCTTGAGATGCGATACATGAAAAACTGGGAATATAGCACCCATTGTCTCAGGTAACTCTAACTTATAAGCTACTGGACCTTTTCTTTCCAAGATCTTGTATGGTCCCACAAATCTGGCTGCGAGCTTTCTGCGTACTCCAAACCGTTTCTTCTTCATTGGCGTGACTTTCAGATAAACATAGTCACCAACTTCGAACACAAGCGGTCTCCTTCTTCTATCCGCATAGCTTTTCTGACGTGATTGAGCTGCTTTCATATTTTGCTGAATGATATGAACTTTCTTCTCGGCTTCTTCTACGAAGTCAATACCATAATATCTTCTTTCTCCTGGCTCGATCCAGTTTAGTGGTGTTCTACACTTTCTGCCGTACAGAGCTTCGAATGGTGCCATTTTGATACTTTCTTGATAACTATTATTGTAAGCAAATTCTGCTAAGGGTAACCATGACTCCCATGAACCCCTGGAAGATAACACACAGGCTCTCAACATATCCTCCAGAACAGCATTAACTCTTTCGGTCTGACCATCTGTCTGAGGATGATAGGCAGTACTACGGATCAAACTAGTTCCCAATCCTTTGTGCAAGTGTTCCCAAAAGTGAGCAGTGAATTGTGACCCTCTGTCAGACACTATAGTCTTCGGTATGCCATGCAATCTCACAATCTCAGCAATATACTTCTCGGCATATTGAGGTGGTCTATAATCTGTCTTGACAGGTAAAAAGTGAGCTGTCTTTGTAAGACGATCCACGATTACCCAAATCGAATCATGTCCTTTCTGAGTAGTGGGCAAACCTGTGATGAAATCCATACTTATATCATCCCACTTCCAACTAGGTACGGACAAAGGTTGCAACAATCCGGCATGTCTCATATGAATGGCTTTTACCCTACAACATGTGTCACATCTGGACACATAGGCTACAATCTCTTTCTTCATTTTTGTCCACCAATAACGAGGTCTCAGTTCTTGGTACATGTTACTACTGCCAGGATGAATGGATAGCTTAGAAAGGTGAGCCTCATCCATAAGTTTATTCTTAAGCTCCCGATCCTTGGGAACAACAAGACGGTCGTCAAACCACAACACGTCCTGTTCATCCACTCTAAAGTGCTTGGATGGTTCTTCTTTAATCTTTTCTTTGATGTGGAATATCCCTTTGTCGGTTTTCTGGCCTTCTATTATCTTACTCTCCAAAGAGCAACTAATCTGAATACTATGTAACACGGCAGGGTGCATCAGATCAAAACCATCTTCGAGCAAAGGTTGCGCATTCAGGCAATGTGACTTTCTACTCAAAGCATCTGCCACTACATTGGCCTTTCCAGGATGATACTGCACATTCAAGTTGTAATCTTTGATCAATTCTAACCATCTTCGTTGTCTCATGTTCAACTCTGGTTGGGTGAAAATATACTTGAGACTCTTATGATCGGTGAAAATATTGCACACATTACCAAGTAGGTAATGTCTCCAAATTTTTAATGCATGCACTACGGCAGCAAGTTCAAGATCATGTGTCGGATAGTTGATCTCATGCTTTCTCAACTGGCGGGAGGCATAAGCAATGACTCTTTCTTCTTGCATAAGAACACAACCTAATCCTGTTTTTGATGCGTCACAAAACATATCAAAAGGTTTCTCAATGTACGGTTGTACTAGAACTGGAGCAGTGGTCAACAGTTTTAGCAAGGTGTGGAAAGCTGTCTCACACTCCTCTGTCCACACAAACTTGTGATCTTTCTGTAGCAGACTTGTCATTGGCTTGGAAATCTTCGAGAAATCTGGTATAAAACGGCTATAGTAACCAGCTAATCCTAAGAAACTTCTAACTTCTAAAACTGTGGTTGGTGTCTTCCAATCCATAACCTCTTGCACTTTGCTCGGATCTACTGAAACTCCATTTTCTGACAGAATGTGACCAAGGAAAGGAACTTTCTTCAACCAAAATTCACACTTGCTAAACTTAGCATACAACTTATGATCTCTAAGTCTGGTCAAGACAATTCTCAGATGCTCTTCATGATCTTTCTCGTTCTCGGAGTACACTAGAATGTCATCAATGAACACAACCACAAACTTATCCAATTCTGGCATGAAAACCATATTCATCAGATACATAAAGTATGCAGGAGCATTTGTTAAGCCAAAGGACATAACAAGATACTCGTACAACCCATATCTGGTGGAAAAGGCGGTTTTCGGTATATCTTGTGGTCTAATCTTTATCTGATGGTAACCCGATCTTAAATCTATCTTGGAGAACACTCTGGCTTTGGCTAACTGATCGAACAAAACATCAATATGAGGCAAAGGATACTAATTCTTGATAGTTACAGCATTAAGAGGCCTATAATCCACACACATTCTCAAAGTACCCTCTTTCTTTTTCTTCACAAACAAGGCAGGACATCCCCATTCAGACTTACTTGGCCGGATAAATCCCTTTTTCAACAATTCCTCTAAGTGCTTCTTCAGCTCGCCTAACTCATCTGGAGGCATTCGATAAGGTCTCCTTGAAATTGGAGCTGTCCCGGGGATTAACTCAATCCCAAACTCAACATCCCTATCTGGCGGAAGACTAGGTAACTCATCTGGGAACACATCCGGAAACTCACACACTACCGGAATCTGATGAATAGGAATGACTTCCATAGCACATGTCACACTCACAAGGTCTGTTCTTCTGGGCAATGGTACCTGAAAAGTACCCTCACCCTGGGGATCCTTAAGGGTAAGTACCCGACTTCCTGTATCTATAACTGCTCCCTAATCCTTCATCCAATTCATCCCTATGATGACATCCAGAACTAGTCCAGGCATAACTATCAAGTTCACTCGAAACTATCGACTACCTAATTCAAGGGTTGCCCCTCTAACCATCTGATTGGTTAAAACATCAGCCCCTGCTGAACTTATACGGTAACCATAACTCAAATCTGTGCATAGTTATTCATGTTTCCGTGCAAATGCTTGACTCATGAAAGAATGCGATGATAAAGAATCAAATAGAACAACTGCAGGGTGTTGGTTAACAGGAAATTTACCAGCGGTTACGGGCTCTCCCTCAGGAATCTCATCCACAGTGGTGTGGTGTACCCGAGCAGTATAGGTCTGTTGCTTCTTTCTGGGCGGGTAAGGACAGAACTTTGAAAAGTGGCCTGGCTGATCACAATTGTAGCAGGGTCCCCTCACTGTACCAGCAGATCCTATAGCTCCCTTAGAGTTGCCCTGTCCCGCAGCTGTGGCAGTCTTTGCTGGCGGCACGGCCATCTTGTACGGCTTTTGCGGTCCCTTGTAGTTCTGGGTTTTATGCTGTGGTGGCCTAAACCTTGCACCTGGTGCAGACGGACGATAGGCCGAACAATTAGCAGTGAGAACTCTTGGCTGTGATGGTCCTGACTCAAAGACCCTCTTGCGAGTCTTGGATGCAGTGTACGCGTTGTTATTCTTCTCTTGTTTCAGACAATCACTGATGAAGTCATTGAATCTGGCGCGGGTATTGGTACCCACATGCTTCATCATCTTCGGACTTAACCCTCTCTTGAAACTAGCAATTCTCTTAGCATCTGTGTCAACCATGTCGGGAGCATAACGACACAAGTTGTTGAAGGCATGCAAATACTGCGTCACGGTTTTGGTGCCCTGATTTAAAGCCAAGAACTCTCCTAACTTCATCTCAACCAGCCCTGGTGGAATGTAAACTCCACGGAAGGCTTCAGTGAACTCTCTCCACGAGATCTGAGCATTTGGAGGGAAGGTGGTGCGATGATGCTTCCACCACATCCCTGCGGGTCCTTGTAACTGATGTGCAGCATATTCTGTCTTCAGTACTTCAGTCAGCCTCAACACACGGAACTTATCTTCCATGGTGTTGATCCATTCTTCAGCGTCAAGTGGCTCTGTTGCTTCCTTGAAAATTGGTGGCCTGGTGTCCATGAAATCCTTGAAGTTGTTGTACTGATTCACTCCATTGCCACCACCTTGGTTGTTACCGCGTTGAACATTGTTGGCAATGGTACGCAGAAAATCTTCCATGTTCTTCTACGATTGCTCTGCATTGCGCTGACTTCCAAGAAACTGTGCAAAGAATACCTCTGCAGTGAGCGGTGGAGGAGGCGCCAAATGTGGTTCCGGGTGTGGCTCATTGTGGTTGACGTTGTTTTCACCACTCCCACCTGCCCCAGCACCATTACCACCAGTTTCAGCAGCCTCATACGTGGCGCGGCGAGTGTTTGCCATCTGCATATTTCAGCAACAAGTAACGATTAAGCGAAGTTATAGTAATTGTGAGTGAATGAAAAATTATGACGTACTGAATTCATTGGAGAGAACAAGTCATACAATAAAACAGAGGCACAATAATCACATTCCAATTAAAACAACACCACTAATCAAATTACTTCGAATGCAAACATCGCGTCCAATACAACCACGTTGCCAGCATACATACACTGGACTTTTATGCGCTCAGGTATCGCATGACCAACCAAGTTCCAACATACTGCCAAGTCTTAAGGTTCAAAATGAGATACATCAAGATACATGAAACCAAAAGAAAGGTCATCGCGACAGGGCCTAGTAGCTAACGCAAAGCAACTAGCCTACTCCTCGGGGCCATCGTCGGGGTCGGATACGTCACCATCGCTACCATCAGTAGCGATGTCATCGTCGTTGTCGGCAGGTGCAACTGCAGGCTCGTCCTCGTCGACGTCCATACCGGCGGCGTCTGGAGGAGCGTACGGGCCAATCCCGTTGTAGAGTGCGTGAAACTCCTCATGCAAGTGGACGTTGTACTCCTCTAGCTCCTCGACCCTCTGCCTCAGAAGGTCCCTCTCGTTCCAGGCTTCATTCCTCTCCTGAACCAACTGTCCAATCATGCGGTCTGCATTATTGTTGGCCTGAGTCAACGTATGCACCCGCTGCAGAGCACTATCACCTCTCTCTAGAGCCTGGTCTCGCTGTAAGCTCATGTCAGCCAACTGCTCCTGCAAACTAGCTACTGCACGTGCCTGCTTCTTCTTCTGTTTTCTTGCTTTGAGCCGATCATCACCACGCAAACCAGTCAACGTCCAATAGGTACACTCAAGACCCTGGTATGCTCTGATAGCTGCATACATAGCACTCATAGCGTGGTTGTCGCTAGCCTGTCCTTCGTTCGGGCCTCTGACCAAGGCACTTCCTTATGGCTGCACCCAAATAGCATCGCGAGGATCATCCCTCGGAAAAGTGCTAGCCAAGGCTGCTGCCAGCTCGTTGGGAAATCTGCTCATTATGTCTCTGATGACATGGAAAGCTGCTCCCTCTGCACCCTCAACCGGAGTGCGTCCCTCAAACTCCAAGTGCCAACCATCCCACTCTGGAGCATCACCAAGAGCAGGGACTGTGATTTCCACTACTGCAAGTCCATCCTCGGCTAACTGGCTCTCACTCCAAGAGTACACCGGCTCCTGACCCTCCGGGTACCCCACATCATGGAGCACTCTCCAAAGCAAGGTTGGCATGCCAAACTCGCTCAGAAAGGTGTCCGTGCTGCGGCGCTCCCGCGGGGCCAACTGGTGTCGGGGTGCTCTTCCGCCTGTGGACTTACAGGCAGTCTGCTTCGTGCGGGCCATCTGTAGCAAAAGTTTTGATTACCCGGTGAGAACATATTTTAAGTTGATACAATTTTTATCAAAAGGGGATAATCACTTTATAAGGGGAGGAATGCATGACATGAATGAAATGCACAAGCAATATGATGTATGTGCGTTTCTTACGTTCTCACAAACTTATGAAATAAATAATATCTAGCGATGAATTCGGTGGCATACAGACGATCTCTCATATACGTAACTAATACGTTCTACACGAGAAACATTGTTATGTACCTGCAGAAAATTCATTCCAGCCCAATTCCCCATGAATGCATGAAAGCAGTAAATCTATCTACACGCTCTACACGAATCCCCAGATACGCGTACAACGGTAGTAACTACCCAAAACATCGTCCTATTGACGGCATCGCCTCAACGGACGGAACAACCACACATGCGACACTTTTGTAAAAACATGCGTAGAACATGTAATTACTCCAGTATCATATAAGCACTCTTCCTAGATCGGCGGTGTATCCGATCATGCTCTCACATCTCACCCTTACCGAGGCGTAGAGGCAGCAGATCCATACATTACCACTCAATTAAGTGGCACTCATACAATAGCACGCCGTATGAGCAACGAAAGAGAAATATGGTGCAAGAACCCCAAGTCAGTACTTAAATAAGCCACCTAGAGTCCTTAACTGGGCATAAAGGATATGACCACTGGCACACTTTTAGTTTGGAAATCATGTTTTTCAAACACAATTTTGTTTTAAATACACTTGTGAACAATAAACACGCTAAACCATGCTCCGATGCCAGCTGTAACAGAACCGACCAATTATACGAAATTAAGTAAGAAAATCATCCACCGAGCAGACGATTTAGCAAACTTAAGCCCGTATAACCCGGTAGTCCGTGAAATCACGACGGATTTCAAACCAACTTGCATACCAGCCAAGATCGTAATAAGTTTAGCGGTCACCATCACAAGTTACCTAAAAGTTCGCGTCGCAAATACATCGGAGTTTAAACATAGTTATTACAAACCAAGTTCAAATAAAAGTAGCGGAAGCATTTAGTTCAAACCACACACACTCACACAGAGTTCGAAATAAAGTGCCAGCTCAGGATCATCTTCCAACAAAAGCATCAGACGAGACGTAGTGAATGACCATTGCCCATGGTCCTAAGCTTCACCCATCGCAGGATAAAGGCAGTTGATACAATAGCCGTAATACATCTGTCCATCTGCAACAAGTGGGAACAAAGCCCTGAGTACGAGAAGGTACTCAGCTAGACTTACCCGACATAACCAAAAATAAATGACACCAAGGATCATGACAGGCTTTATGGTAGGGTAGCTGACTCATTTGCAAAAAGGCATTTTTAGCATTTAAATAATCTTTTCCAGAAGCTTTGCATCAAGTTAAATCTTTATTAACCTGTCAACTATATTTGCACCTGTACTAGAGTAACATGTAATTAAACAGGTAAGGATAACCAATGATCATTAACACTTCCATCATGTCATATTCCATATAACTGTCCAAGTGTTCCATCAAGATTACTACGATGAAGTAACTCAAGTCAAGTGTTCACTATCCAGTGAACGATGGCGATTCGAATCGATTATTAACCAGCTGGTAATTTATTCCTCACACAAACCTCACTCACCCGCTAAAGTGAGATATTGGTCACCGAGTCAACCATTCAGGTAAAGTCTCGAGTTTGCCAGGAACCACATGTACCCGGGGGCCGCCCGACTGCTCTTTGGCCTTATCATCGCGCCCCCGTGTCCTACCACACCTGCTCCGGTACAGTGCGTTGCGGGCAATCCACTCGGCCCGAATAATCTCCCAGCTTCGCGGTCGAAAGGTACATTATTCGGCCAGCTAAATGTAAGGCATGCGTTCAACATGACTCGAGGCCCAACAACGGTCGGTCCTTAATCGACACAGACGGAAAACACTACAGTCTGAAAACCCTGCAAGTCTCCGTCCGGTCTCAATTTCACATTAACACTTAGTTATTCTACAATGACATACTTATTCAAGCAGATCCAGGTAACCACCTATAGCTCGCAGGTGACAGGAAATCACCCGACTTCTACCGGTCTAAGCAAGCTAAGCATTTCTTGACTGCGAATACCAAGGTAACAAGGATATGGTAGAACAGGGTAAACAAGGTATAATGCAGCAACGGTTGCAAACAACTCCTAAACGTAATGCATCAGTTAAAGTAAAGCATTAATAAAATATTTGCAAACCGGGAGAGAAATGCTCCGGGGCTTGCCTCTTTCGAACGAGCTCGGACGGTGGTCGGGACACTCTGGAAGATCCTCACCGACCTCCTCTTCGGCTTCGGGCACCTCCTGCTCTTGCACCTCGGGCTGCTCTTCCGGCTCTTCGGAAACTGCTACCGGAGTTACTTCCTGCGATCCTGTATGATGCAAATGTATAAGTGCTCATGCCTAGGTGCATTGCAGAGATGACATGTAATGATCATGATGAATGAGATGTAGATGAACAGGTTTACTTTATTGCATAACGTGGAAATACAACTCTTCTACAAGGTAGTCTACATCATCCAAGAACATGTACTCGTATACTACTACAAACATTCTCTACCATGCCAAGTTACCACAGAAACCTAAGATGCTTCAAAGACACACCAAAGAAAATCCTATTAACTAGTCATGCACTAACAAGGTTAATTCAACCATAATTGTCACTAGGTTTGAACAGCAACACCTATTTTGGTAGCACAGAAAAATCTGAGAAAATTACAGTAGCTTACTCTCATCTAATCTAGCATGCCACAAAATTTTCATTGCATTTGGATTACTAGAACTACCTACGCAAAAATAACAAGCTAGGGTCTAAATAAGAGCATGAAAATACTTTATACTATAAAAAGTATCAGACAACAGATTTAGCATTTTTCCTACATTCTACACAGTAAACAATCACTATAGAAAAATTATTATATGCATGTTTTATTCATATTTTTCTTTCTATCAAAAATAACAATTATTAACAATAATAAGCACTTGTACTACACATAAAGATTTTTCTACATAACATGCATGGCACATATTTTTCCTAGAAAGTACATCACAAAAGAAAATTATTGCAAGTGGAACCATATTTTTCTGAGCTTTCTATGATTTATTACATATTTATCAAGAAAACAGCAATTTCAGTGATTAAATAAAAACCCTACAGAAAAGTATTTCAAACTTGACATGCAATATTTTTAGATCATAGATATACTTATGAGAAACACTACAAAATTTGTTTCACAATTTTTGGAGCATAAATGAGCAAGTTATGAATTTCTAAACCATTTTCATCTTTTCTGAAAATCATTTTCAAATTCCTTTTTAAATATCAGCCGCTGAAAACGCTAGGTGCACCCGGTGCAGTGCACCCGCGTGCGCGAGAGGAGGCAGACAGGTGGACCCGCGACCACACGGGTCAGTCACCCAGAGGCGGGGGAGGCGCTGACCGCGCGGTTCTCGCCGCCGGTGAGCTCACCGGCGGTGAGGTCACCACCATCGTGATCACCGTGCCAAGGCGGTCACGTAGGTGCAAACGGCGTGACCGGAGGAGCTCGGAAATAGGCTCGCCGTCGCCAATGGCGGAGCGGCGGCGCGGGTGGTCGCCGGCCGGCCATCCCCGACCATGCCACGGTCACCTGAAGGGTGCTCGAGCACCGGTGAGTCGAGGCGAACAAGACGCGCGCACAAGAAAGGCAAAAGGTGGAGCGGAGAGGCGAGCTCCACGGAGCGGCTCACTCCGGTGAGCTCGGCCGGAACTCCGACGATCGATTCACGCAGAGGGGAGGCTTACCACGGGCAACTGGTGCGAGCACGGGCTGCGCGAGGGAAAGGCGGAGCTCGGGGCAAGATGGAGGCGTCGATGGTGCGATGCGGTGGCCGGAACGGCAGCGCCGGCGATGGTGCGTGCTCGGCCACGAGGCGGAGGCGGTGCGCGGGCTCTGCTCTTGCTGCTGGCAAGCTGAGGGAGGGGAGGAGGAGTGAGTGGGCGCGGACGGGTGTGCCGAGGCGTGGGTGAAGGAGAGTGCGGCCGCGGGGGCCACCGGGCGCCACGAGGCGGCCGACGCCGGCGTACGGGCGACACGGGGCGGGCGGACTCTGCCGCGAGCGCCACGGCGTCGCGCGCGCTCGGGCGGGCGGAGGCGGACGCTGGCGCGGGCCGGGCCGGCTTCGCGAGCAGGCCGGGAAGTGAGGCGGCGGCCCAAAAGGCGAGGAAAAACTTTTTCCTTTTTATAAATAAATTTCCAGATTTGCTAAATTGATTCAAATTCAAATTTTGAAGATGAAAAGGGCATTTTCACAAGTTGTCCCCAAAACAAAAGTTGTTCAAATTTTAATTCTCTACAACTTTCATTTAGGGCACTTTTCAAAATTCTAAACAGATTTTGAATTAGTGATTTAGAGTCTAATTTTTAAATAAAAACTCATTTTTCTAGAATATTTTTAGAAGCAAAATTTGGGGAGATTTTGAATACAAAAGTTGCTCCAAAAATCATGCTAATTAACTCTAAGTCATTTAAAGTTATACCCCCAACAAGTTTTACCACTCTTAGCAAGCAAATGCAATAATTTAGGGTTCAAACAGATGTTTTTCACACTTTAATTTAATTTTAACTTATATTGCATGTGATAATGAACATGTATATGATGCTAATGCTCATGCTTTGGGATGTTAATGCATGCTTAACACCCAGGGGTGTTACAAGGAACTCCCTGGTGGCGGATCCGGCGTGCTACGGTGGCGGATTGACGAGGAGGGTCCCCTGGTGGCGGATTCGGGCTCGCCGGTGGGCTCGGGAACAGGCTCGCCGGCGGGCTCATAGATTTTTTTGTTTTTTTCGATCGATTTAACGAGGCGGGCGCTTCTAACGTGCCCGTCTCCGTAAACAGATTAACCAAGGCGGGCAAGGGCAACCGCCTCCGTTATTCTGCCATTAACCATAACCTTTCATTGGAGGCGGTTGGCCTTGCCCGCCTCCAAAAATAAAAAAACACCCGCCTCGCAAAAGTTTTATGTAGTAGTGCTGGTAGAGATAGAATATGTATAAATATATATTCCCTCTGTCTCAAAATAAGTGTCATTCTGGTTTTCTAAGAAGTCAAACACTTTTAACTTTGACCAAATATATAGAAGAAAATATTAATATTTATAGTACAATAATTAGTACCATTAGATAGATCACTAAATATAATGATACTGTGTATAACTTAGTTATAGATTTATAAATACTTTTTAACAAGCATACACCTAAATAAAATCTATAACTAAGTTATACATGATCAATGTTTATGGAAGTTTTACTACAGTTCAAGCATACAATAATTAGCCCATCATAAAAATTTCACCACAATTGGATCATAAAAACTGCAGTTATGAATTAATTATAGAAAATCATAGATCTAAAGCTATAGAAAAAAATTTATACTAAATCATACTATATTATATATTCACTGTGTAGATCTACTCATGTGGAGTCCAACAAAATTGGATTTTTCATTTTATGATTTTTCTGTAATTTACTAGGATTTTTCAAAGATTCAGCCAAAATAAATAAAAAAGAAAAAGGCAAAACCACCTTTGAAAACCATTTATAACTGGTCAGGGATGTTAAACAGACAGTTTTAAAAGTTTAAGGAGGTGATTTAACCGGTTTTAGAGTTCAGGGAGGACAAATAGATTTTCGCAAAAGTTGAAGGATGTTTTTTTAGGGGACAAAGTTAAGAGAGGTAACGTGAACTTGTTGTGCGGGCCGAGGTTTTTTCTTTGTTGGCCCACGAACCAGCCCATCAACTATGCGTCTGCACCTCCCTGTTGCTCTCCACTACAGGCAAAGATGGATTCCGGGTTCGGCCAACGACGGCGGTTCCTCGAGCGAGCGCCGCTGCGCTGCGCAAACCCCTCTCGTGCCGCCATGTCGCTGTGAGTACCTGTTCTCTTCTAGGTTCTCTCTTGAGTTTCTTCGCATATGCTACCGACTTGCATCAGCCGCTCCTCTGCGATCCAGCACTAGGATCGCAAACGTGTCGGGCGGAGATTGCAGAACGTTATGAAAGAGTTGGGTTAGTTTTGGCAATGCGCTTCGGTTCTGGTTTGGCGGAATCACTGTGGTCCGCAATACCAGCCTACCAGGCCTAGTATTGAAGAACCTCAGTTTAAATCCCATTCAGTTGACTGAATCGTAGCTTATTTTTCCTGCCTTCAGAACACAAATCAAAGACAGCGAGAAACATGAAAGTGAGTTGGAGAGTACAAAGCGTCAATTTTCCCTTTCAGTCAACAATACGGTTATTAGCGTCATTGGTGTTGGAACTGAGACCGAGCTCAGCTCCTGGATCAGCAACGGCGCCGCCGAGGATCGGCGGTGACCGCGGCGACTAAAACCCTTGGACGCACGCACGCGAACTGGAGAAGAACACACACGATGACGCTGCCAACTGCTGCAGCTTTTTCTGCAGTTTTTCATTCACTTAAGATAGATGGATACATGGGCTTGAAGCCCGAACACCCCGCCACCATGACCGGCTCCACGACGCCCGTTTCTTTTGGATCGCCATGGGGCGTGCAGCGCGCGAAGTCGTGGCGGGGACAGACACTTGGCAGTCACGGCGTGGCCAGGGCACATCACCTGCCACCAGCGATTCTACGCCTAACAAACTAACTGTGACAGTAACAATGTTCAACGGGATTACAAAACGTTACATGACTCAAAACTTAAACAGCTAACAATTGTTGTATAATACGCGCTCACACCATTACTTTTTCTTCAGAAATCTGACATCACAAATATGCTATTTTTCTTTCTTGTTAGGCAATGCCAGGAACTGCAATCATTGAACCGTAGTTTGACTTGATCTTGTTTAACTTCACAACCACATCACTCATTGGGATCCTTTCATCAGGTGTAGCACTTGAACAAAGCAAGGCCAAATCAATTATGGATGCTAGGCAGGTATTCAAGATACTGAAGTTCTCAGGAGGTTTACTTGCGTCTTGAATACCATCATTAAGCTCCTTTTGTATGCTACTGTCAACGACATTTGTGAGTTGATATGGGAATGCTTGACTAACCCACTGCCTCAAGCTGATGTCACCGACAAACATTGAATCGGTCGGCCTTTTCCTCATGAAGACTTCAAGGAGAACAATTCCATAGCTGTAAACATCACTGGCCCGTGATGCTTTTCCTGTTGATCCGAGCTCTGTTCAATCCTTGTCAAGCAAGATATTGCTTGGCTTTAAATCACAATGCAGGACAGCTTCAAAATGCTGGTGATGCAGATACTCCAGTGCCATTGCAACATCCAGCATAATGCCAACCCTTTGAAGGAAACTGAGTTGCCTCCCATTATTTGAGTACAACCAATCATCCAAACTACCATGAGGCATATACTCAAGAATTGGTGCTTTGAAGTCAAGATTGGAACAAGTGCTAATTATCTTCACCAGATTCCGATGCCGAGCCATTCGAAGTGCACTGCATTCTTTGTCAAAGCTCTTGGAAGCTGATTCGTGCTGCATGTTTAGTACCTTCACTGCTATCAAAGATCCATTATCTAGCTCACCTTTGAAGACCTTACCAAAGCTTCCTTCCCCTAGCAAATTATCATCGGTGAAGTTGCTGGTTGCACGAACAAGTTCATAGTATGAGATCACCTGATAGTTCTGCAAGTCTGTGTCTGAGGGTACTAGCATCTTTCTTTGGTTGTTCACCTTCATTCTTACCAACATATACAAGAACACAGCTAAAGCGAAAAATCCCAGTAATGAAGGTAGTAAAACTTTTATCAACAGGTTTTTTGGTTGCGACTGATTACTGGTGTTCTGGCACTGTGCTATACCTAGGCGAGGAAGGCCACACAGCGCATTGTTCCCCATCAATGATTTGAGTGTGATATTTGAGAACACTCCTCCTTCTGGTATCTGTCCATCCAATCTGTTAAAAGAAAGGTTCAAGTTGGCAAGGTAAGTGAGATTGGTCAAGGATTTTGGGATGGCACCAGAAAGTGCATTGGAGGATAGATCCAATTCCTCAATATTAAGCATATTGCCAAATGAACCAGGTATTGATCCTTGGAATAAATGTCTGGACAGATTGAGATATATCATCATGCGGAGTTCACCCAAGGAAACTGGGATGTCACCTGATAGCTTGTTTCCTGATAAATCCATCCCGGTAATTGCTGTCAATTTTCCAACATCAACAGGCAGGAACCCACTTAAAGAGTTCTGTGACAAATCAAGCTCAATAAGGTTCTGAAGATCCCACAGACTTGTTGGTATGGTTGAAGACAATGAGTTTTGGGATAATGTCATAATTTGCAGCTGGCTTAGGCTATTGATATTGCTTGGAATGGGACCAGTTAGTTTATTGCTGTCAAGACGTAAATGAACTAGGTTTGTTAATCTACTGATTTCTTCTGGGATGGTGCCAGACAAGCTGTTGTGAGAGAGGTCCAATTCTTGGAGATTGTTCATTGCAGTGATTGGTGTAGGGATCTTCCCACTCAGGTTGTTTCCACCAAGATACAGTTCTGATAAGCTGGTAAGGTTAGCCAATGTACCAGGGATGCTTCCATTGATGTTGTTGTTAGCTACTCGAAAAGTTTCTAGCAGCGTGCTAAGGTTTCCAATTGAAGTTGGTAGCCTCCCTGTGAACTCATTGTTTGCTATGCCAATGGTAGTCAGGCTTCTGCAGTTGGATAATGCAGCTAGGAAATCTAGATTCCCAGAGAGATGGTTCTCATCAACATAGATGCAACGGAGATTCAGCAAGTTGCTAAATGACATCGGCACTGATCCTGTCAATCTGTTTCCAAGTAAGTCTATTTGGGTAAGGTTTGATAGATTGCCTATGGATTCTGGAATGACACCAGTTATTTGGTTGTTTGCAAGACCTAGAAACCGGAGGTTTCTCAACTGTCCCAGTTCTGGTGGAATCTCCCCTTGTAGATTGTTTTCACTGAGGTCCAACACAATAAGCAGGGTATGTTTGCTCAGCTCAACTGGGATCATTCCAGTCAGGTTATTCATTGACAAGGATATTGCAGTAAGGCTTGGAAGTGTTGCTAGCCATGACGGCACAGAACCAGTGAAATTGTTCACACCAACGTAGAGTTCGTCAAGGTTCTTACACGCAGAGAATCCTAAAGGGATTGGCCCGTTGAAATGGTTTTCTTGGAGAATCAGCACTTGCAGCATAGGGAGGTGAAAGCTCTCATTTCCAGGAATGGGACCTGAGAGATTGTTCCGTCCGACAGATAGTACTTGAAGCTGCGAAATATTAAACAAAGAAGGTGGCATGGAGCCTGAGAGAAGATTTTTTTCTAGGACAAGCACCTCCAGCTTTAGTAATGAGCTGACACTATCAGGAATTGCTCCTGTCAACCTATTCGAGCCAAGATGTATTTCACTCAAATTGGGTGTGCTGTTGAACAGGCTCTGCGGAATTGGTCCGCTTAGATCATTGTGTTGCAATCTTAACGAACGAAGGCTGTGCAAATTTTGCAGTTCATGTTGAATCCCCCCAAAGAAGTTATTGTAAGCAAGATCAAGAATCTCAAGCCTAGTGGTGTTGCCAAGGTTGCGAGGGATGGTACCTGACAAGCTGTTCTGTGATAGATCAAGAGTTTGAAGCCAGGGCAGACTGCCAAGCTCGTTTGGCACGGGACCCATGATGCTGGTGTTGCTGAGGACAAGGGTCGAGAGGAAAGAGAGATTACCAAGCTGTGGCGTGATGCTGCCCTGGAGCGGCACGTCGCTGAACTCAAGGCCAGTGACGCGCTGCCTGCTGTCACAAGAGACCCCCGCCCACGAGCAGAATGCTGCAGTAGCAGTCCAGTTGCTGGCAAGGATACCAAGGGGGTCCTTGAGCACTGCTTTGAAGGCGAGCAGTGCAGCAAGGTCTGTGGCATTGGATGGTGGTGGGGTGAGTGCGGTGGCGCCTGCTGCGGCGACGGCGAGTAAGATGAGTACCATGCGGATGCGGATGAAGAAGAAAGAGACCATTTTGGTGGGAGTCGTCTATGAGTAATGGACAGATCGAATATGGATGTGACTTGACTGCTTCTCTTATTCTTATAAAAGCAGCTTTGGTCGTGCAGTTGGCTCAAGTGGTTGGAAACGTCCAGCGATCTGAAGCCAACTTGTTGAATATGGTCAGTAAGCTGGCTCCTTTTCTTATTCACACACGCTGTTGCTTCCCGGAAATAACGATTTCTTCTTCGAAGAAACTGCTTTCAGACGCACCGTACCAACTAGCAAGCAACTCGTGCTAAATTAAGCCTCTTTATTCTACCCCACATTGGATATATGTGGGTTTGGTACAAAGGAATCCATGTATGCGCCCAAGTGACGAGATGGTCCGAAGGATCTGGCCACTAGAAACGGAAGCGACCCAGCACCCACATGTCAGATTTGTAAAACAACAGCAGCATATATGGAGGAGAAACTCATAAATAGACCGTATCAATAACACTAATCATATGGCCCATACGGACTATACGATTTTTGTCTATCCATACAGATGACATGCCAAGATATGAATTCATTACTGCCTATAGTATGTATTTTAGAACACTGGTAACAAATTCCCATCCAGAGTACTAAAACAGTTCATGATACAGAAAGAGTAGCACACAGGAAGTAGTAATAATCCTCATGTTCACCCAGATATCCAATTCACCAGAAATTGCAGCAGTTTTCTTCGTTGCCAAACACTTAGTAGATGGTGAGCACTGAGCACACATGTAAAAAAGAGTGGCCAATGCGCTCCTGTCATGACAGAAGGTATGTATGTTAACTATTGCCGTACGGTGGAAGCCTTTGATTTGGAAACTATCAGCCCACCAGAACAATATGAGGAGGAAATTTCAAACCTAATGATCAGTGGGATTAGCTGGTAGATAAGGTCCCATAACGAAAATTCATTGTGCTAAATTAATGGAACAATTGAAGACATTCAATTATGACACACTCGCGCGTATTCGAGAAAAAAAAAAAGACACTATGATCTCATTTAGAAGAACCCTGGTCATGTAGCTTCTTTGTAATACTCCAGGAAACAATTGAAGTGTACCTAGAAGAACTTTTCTTTTTAATATTCACACTGAAAGCCAATATAAGCAGGTAGGCTATACAACTACTATCAAGCATTTTAGACGATTTCTTATAAGCAAATAGTAGGAAACTCATCTCTTGACCAGTTGTAGAGAGTAGCAATTATAGATGACATTATTCTTCAGCTTGCAAAGAAGCAATAAATTAGCAAATGGAAATGGTAAAAAGTCTATGCATTTGGTCTTCAGTATTTCGAGTGGCAAGTTCATCAGACTACTTATTTTGTTGTCTACATCTACAAAAATACAACCAACTTTATCTTGCAAAGAAGCCAAGCAAGCAGCAACTGGTACTGCTAAAAGGAACTCCTTGTTTTTCAGATGCGAGACAAATATCAGGTTTCCTAGAAACACTCACATGTACTGTAAAACACGTCTAACTGAACTGTAAACTATAGATACCATGTCCTAGAGACCTAGACACATTGGAAGAATATTGGATGGTATTTACAAACCATATATAGTACAACTGTACAACCATAGCAAGTGCAGGAGGCCATGGCGAGTAGGGAAATCCAACTTACCTGCACAGGGCATGCCATCTCAACCTCTGCTTTGCAGCATGCAACATTCTTTTTTCTGCACCTAGTAGTGACCTGAAAACTAGAACTTCACATGCATAATAATCACAACCCTGTCTTCTACTTCATACCCAGTTCTTGTACGTGAAGCGACGGTGATCATGAATACGAGGTCATGTGTGCTAGCTAGGGCCGGATATGCGCCGAGGGCCACGGCCCTGGGCATGGCCCAAAAGATCTCTTGTACCCTCCTTAAAATCAACAGTGAAAAATAGATGCAAAGGCAAAAAAGAAAAAAGAAAGAAAAAAAAAAAAAGAGAGAGACAAAAGATAGAGATAAGAGTTACAATAATCTGTAAAGAGCCATTTAGCAAGAAATTAACTAGGCCCTTGCTAGGGTTCATATTTCTTACATATGCTACTATTAACTTGTGTCACCTTGACGGTTAAAAGAGAGGCGCATTGGGTAAAGTGGGATATATGCTAATTTCTTTCACAGAAAATGTTGTTAGCAACTCTCGTTCACCCTTCTTCTGGTCGACGTTTCAGTGCTTCGCATTACATTCATCTGCGTTTGTTTGCTGTTTCCCATTCTCCTTTCGATTGTAAAATGAATTATTTCCACCGTTCAGATAACAACTGCCTGCAGCAAAAAATCTCTACTCCTGATTAGGTTGTACAAGGAAGAAGGGGGATATGTGAATCCCATTTGGTTAATTTCCTGAGGTTTACAACAAGAAATATGAAGTATATTTTTCCTTTTGTAAGTTTGACAAAAAATTCCCTTCACGCAGCAGGGTACAGTGCTCATAGCAGAAATGGTGGCGCCGTGGCGGGTGGCTCAGTTTTGGTCATCGCCATCCAGCAGAGGCTCGATCCGCCACTCGCTGCCATAGTAGGAGTTGGGCAGGCCGAGCCAGAATTTGAAGGCCTCGGCGGCACGCTTGCGCTGCCGGCGCCTGTCCTGGCGCGCTTGCGACGCGTGCTTGCTGGTGAACATCCTGGAGTGCATCTCGATGTACATCTTCTTGTACTTGGTCTTGTTGGGTGCGATGCCCTTCTCCTCCATGCACGCCACGATTTCCAGCGCCTTCTTGAAGAAGGCCGCCCTCACGCACACGTCTGCCAGCACCCCCAGCAGCTCCTCGTCGGCCTCCTCCAGGCACCGCTCCTTCACCTCGTTCCAGAGCACCAGCGCCTCCCCTGGCTTGCGCGCCAACGCGATGCCCTTCGCCAGGCTGCCGTACGTCGCCACGTCCGGCTGCACGCCGCGCTCCTTCATCCTCTCCACCACCTGCTTCGCCGTCTCCACCAGCCCCAGCCGGCAGTACCCATCCACCAGCATGTTCCACGCTGCCCTGTCCACCGTCACCCTGGGGTCCCGCTCCATCTCCTCGAACACCTTGTGCGCCACCTTGGGCTGCCCCGACACGGCGAACGCCTTCATCAGTGTCGTGTAGCTCACCGTGGACGGCGCGATGCCCCGCGACCGCATCTCGTTGAAGAAGGCTAGCGCGCCCGCGCTGTCGTCGCTGAGCACGCACCCGTCCATGAGGGTGTTGTACGTCACCACGCCGGGCTGGATGCCGGCGTCCGTCACCATCTCCTCAAAGAGCTCCCTGGCCTTGCCGATCTGCAGCTGCTGGCAGTACCCCTTGAGCAGGACGTTGTAGGTGACACGGTTGGCTGGAACTCCGGCCGCGGCCATCTCGTCCAGCACGGCGTGCGCGCGCGCCACATCGCCCGCACCGACAAGCGCTGATATCACCGTCGTGTAAGTCACATGGTCCGGCCGGCTTGCGGGTGCCGTCCGCGCCTCTTGCCGCATCGCGCGCAGCACGGCCACGACATCGTCGACGCGGCCTGCGTTCATGTATCCCTTCATGAGCGTGGTGTACACCCTGGCGTTGGACGGATAAGCCTTGGGGAGCAGCGGCACCTCATCTGAGCCCTGTTCCTGTTTGGTCCCGGCAACAATGTCGTCAAGCAGCGCAGCACCATCCTCGACGTCAGCCGCACCGTCGCAATCCATAGCGACAGCCCTGAGCAGTAAACATATGTCTTTGCGCTCTTCCCGCATCGCCTGCACGATCCTCTCCGCCGTGGTGATGTCACCGAAGCCGACGAACGCGGCGACGAGGGAGTGGAAAGTGGTGGCGCAGGGGGCGAGGCCGGAGGAGAGCATGCGCTCAAGCACGCGCGCGACGAGGTCCTTTCGGCCGGCGCGCGCGCACATCTTGATGACGACGTTGTAGGTGAGCGCATCGGCGGCGGCGCTCCATTCGCTCATTGCGTCGAACAGCTGCCGGAATCGGCGGCAATCCCCGGCGTCGGCGCAGGCGCTGAGCGCTGCGTTGAATGCGGCCGCGTCGGGGAGACAGGAGGGGGAGAGCAGCTCTTGTGGCGCGCGGCGGAGGTGGCGGAGGACGGCGTCGAAGAGGCGGAGCGCCTTGGTTGGCGGCGTGAGGCGGGCGACGGCGGCGGTGTACGCGCGTCGGTCGGGGAGGAGGCCTTGGCGGAGCATGTAGAGGAGGAGGGAGTGGGCGAGGCGGGCGTCGCGGGAGCGGGCGGCGGCCGCGGCTGCGAGGGAGAGGGAGTTGGCGTCGAGGAGGTCGAGGGCGCCGCGGGCGCGGAGGCTCTGGAGGAGGCGGGCGGCGCGGGAGAACGCATCGGGGCCGTTGGAATTGAAGGAGAGCTGTGCGAGGAGGCGGGAGGCCGTGGTGGGGGAGGAAGGGAGGAGAGAAGGCTTCGAGGTGAAGAGGCCGTAGGCGGCATCTGTGTCATGGGCGCGGAGGAGCGCCAGGAGGGCGTCATCGGAGGCGCCATCTTCGTCATGGTCAGGCGCGTGGGTGAGTGGTGGGGTGGAGCGGGAAGTAGCTGGGGACAGGGCGGCTGGCGGATGGAGCCTCTGGTGCTGGGTGCCGGAGGAGGAGGAGGAAGAAGGCAGGGAGCATGAGCAAGAGCAGGTCGCGCCACCGGTGAAGGAGGGATGGGGTTGGAGGAGCTGGAGCGAGTAGCGCGTGCAGCATAGCATCCGTGGAGTAGGTAGTGGCGCGGCAATGGCCGTATGGTCGGTCTGATTTGGTCCGCCGGACGGCCGGAGGAGGAGGGAGAAGAAACGGCAGCAGCAGCTGCAGACGAGTGGAGCGGATAGGATGAGGATGACGTATTTGACGTGGCCCAAGCCCAACCAAAGCAAACAAGCGTTCCACCCCACAGCCCAGCCATATCGACTGGGAGTCAGGGACGAATTCAGCTACAAGTACACAGGTCACACGTGCTTGGTCCATGCAGAAGTTACGAGTTCTCGGACAGACCGAGATTTAGGGCCTTTGGCACGGCTCCGGCCAGCTCCGGCTCCTCCTCGCCGGTCAGTGTAGCGACACTGTGCAGCACTGTAGCAGAGAGCCGTTTCAGATTTCGAGGTAGGAAATAAACTAAGAAGAGGATGAGGAGGAGCCACGTTTTGCTAAACTAAGAAGAGGATGAGGAGGAGCCACGTTTTGCAGTTTCCTGCTCCGTGCTACAGTACATAAACAGTGCCGAAGTCGGAGCCCCTGGGAGCCCTGCGAACGGGCTTTAAAGAAGTGAACTCCTAGGTAAAAAAAAGGTGTGTGAATTCTGGAAATGGAGTCATGGGGAGGTTTTTGAATCCTACCATTACCGGAGGTGAGCTTTGTTCCCTCGTATGTCATCTCGCAATAGAAATTCACTGAATAACCATTATTATAAAACGTACGTAGTGTTCCTGTTTTGCCCCTGCCCCTTTTGAGCGACAAAACAAATCGGCACGGTGCCTCGTGCTCAATGGGTAACTTATAAGCTAGCTCTAATCATTTTTTTAATATTTTAATAGAAGAGAGAGAAAAGCTAGCTCTTGATCAAGAGCTAGGTTCATACACATATTCCAAGATTATGTGAGAGTGTCATGTGAGACTATCTATGTTACGAGCTATATGCTAAAAGTTAGCGTTATTGAAGAAATTGGCTTAGGGGGTGTTTGGTTTGAGGAGTTAAAGTTTAACAAACACTGTAGCATTTTCGTCTTATTTGACAAAAAGTTTCCAATCTTGGACTAATTAGGCTTAATAGATTCGTCTCGTAAATTACTCCTAATCTGTGCCGACATGCATGCAATTAGTCTACATTTAGTACTCCATGCATTTGAGGGAACATTGATGTGATGGGAGTTAAACTTTAACACATTGAAACCAAACAGGCCCTTAGAGTTACTAATTAGCTTATATCATTGCGGGTGCCCTGAGCGACGTCGTCTCACGCCTGTGCCCTACGCTGCAAATAAGGATGAAAACGGAACGGAAATATCCCGAACCGAACCGCGTCGTTTTCTGTATTTTATCCGATCGAATTCGTATTTTTGTGTCCGACTTTACCGTTTTCGTTTTCGTATTTCAAATGTAAAAGTAGAAAACGGTTTAGACATTTTCCGACCGTTTCCGACCGTTTTCTACTTTTCTACTTTTAATTCGGAATATCCCGAATTCAAAATTCAGTTTAAACCGAATTTTGTTATCAATCATTATTGTCCAGGCAACTAGGCAAAGGCAAGTGTGGAGCACTGATGCTCATTGGCCGCATTATATAGGCAGCTCACCCATGTCGCGCCTCCCTGAGTCGTCGAGGTAGGACTAATCACCTCGCACGGTGCTGTATGCTTGCATGACTGCATCTGGCTTCACGCGGCGCTGTTGTTGCATTGCATGTGACTGGGCCGACCAAAAGAGAGAGAGCTAGATGGGCCAGGCGTTGTTGCTATCCTTTCTAGTCTAGTACCGATGGCATCTCAAATTTTCCTCTTTTTTCTTTTTTTTTCTTTTCTTTTTTTCTCTCGTCAAAGAAACCAAATTGATAAGTCTGCTCTCTTGCACTCAAAATTTATCACGATGACACTTGTTAATTGTTATGCATTGTGGATCGGTATTCCGTATTGAATTTTCGTATACCGACCGTGTTCGACATAATTTCGCTCGAATGGGTTCGTTTTCGAATTTCTTGATATTCCGTAAGTTCGCGTTCGTTTTCGTGTCCGGCTTTACCGTTTTCGCTTTCGTTTTCGTATTCAAATATAAAAGTAGAAAATGGTTGAGGAGTTTTCCGACCGTTTCCGACCGTTTTCATCCTTAGCTGCAATGAACAAGAGGTAGTTCATTTGTTGAAATCCTTCGGCTTGGCCCTAATGAAGCGCTGTTGTAACCCATGCACGATAGTCGGTGGCGTGGGAACGACGCCGGCATGGGGGGCGTCTCCGACGTGGGCGTCGGTGTGGGGTGTGGGTGTCACTGTCGTCGGGGGCTAGCTTGGGGCGGCATAGGTGCGGTGCTGGCGTGGGGGACGACGCCAGCGTCGCTTGGGGCAGAGGCGGCATGGGGCGGCCATCTACGACATTGATGGCGTAGGGACACCGTGAGGAAGGAGGAGTGCCCACTCTAGAGGCACCATGTCGATCCGTTCTGTCGCTCGAGCTACGTCCGCGCGAAAGCGAGCAGGGGAAAAGAAAAGAGTCAGGGGCAAAACAGGAATACAATGTCGTTTTCTTTTTTCAGGGATTAATCGAATCCTAAACTCTCCAAATTGCATTTTAGCGGTCTGCGCACGTTTCATAATGGCTATCCAATGAATCCCCATTGCGGGATGGCGAACATGCGAAGCTCGCGTCACATAATGGCAGGGTTCCAAAAAGCTTGTCAGGGGGCATGTTTGGTTACGCGGCTTGTCGCTCCAATAATACAAGTTTCAACTTAGCGCCTGTTTGGATTTCCTTCTCTAAACTTTAGAGCTAAAGCTCTAAACAATTGGTCTAAAGTCAGCTCTAAACATTACCCCACCTCACATTAGAGCTTTAGAGCTCAAAAGTGACATAAAGTGCTCTAAAACTTTTAGAGCTCTAAAGTTTAGAGAAGAGGATCCAAACAAACTATTATTTGGCGCCTGTAAAAGCCTGTAGCCAGGCTCCATGAAGGCACTAACCACGCCTAGGCCAGGCTTAGTGGAAACGTGAGGGGTGGGCGTTCCCAATTGGCCAGGTTTTGTTAGGATTTAGGAAGTAGCACCACATTCCCTCAATGCCCACTGGTGCTCCGGCATCACGCCGATAGCCCATTGTCGGCTCGCCCTCCACCCTCGGCTGCGCGGAAGACTATCGTCGCACTGGATTCTGACCCACCGTTGCGCTCAATTCCACAAGGATGGCGGAGTTGTCCACCCCCAGTTGCGCGCAGGACTGAAGCTCGCTCGCCGGGAGCCGCCCCGTTAGGAGCTCTAGGAGTGCACTGCTGCCGTCGGGCGCGCAGAATGTCGTGGAGCTAGCTACCACTGCGGTCGATGACGGCCCTAGTTGTGCCATGGTCGTGCATCCGGATCTCACCGCGGCTGGCAGCAACAAGTTCGCGTGGGTCAACACCGTGGGGGCGGCGGGAGGCGCGCAAAATGGTGGAGAGGAGTGAGAAAGGAAGAGCAGGCAGAGGCGGAGAAGCTTGAGTGTCTTCTATGGCGATGACAAGCATCCTCCGCCGGCGCCACTAAACGACGAATGATCACCAGATTGGAATCGGGCGAGCAATTTTCGACAAGTAGTAGTTTTCTTTTTCTGGAAAAAAATATTTTTCGTTGTTTCCCTTTTTGGATGGAGTCGCCAGCATATTATCTTTGTGGTGATTCTCTTTTGGTTGCTGTGAGGTCGTATGACATAGGGTAGAAACAAAGTGAAACATTTATTTGAAATTGCTATATCTTCTAAATAGTGTATCCATTTTCAATTTCATCTGCACCGGTGTGTTCTACGTGACGAGGCGAACAAAACTAGACCCCACTTACATATATTTTGATTTGTTTTCTAGTAGCAATTTATGTGTATTAACTTATAACATATAACATATAACTTATACATAAAAGTTATGAAACACAACTTATGTACAGAAGTTATTAAACACAAAGGAACAAATTAACTTATAACTTATGCCAAAAACTTGGAAACACAAAAATTATTAAATGCAAAAAAATAAATTAATTTATAACTTATGCCAAAACTTGGAAACGCAAAATTTATAAAAACACAACTTATGTACAAAAGTTATGAAACACAACTATATGTTCATAAGTTATTCTATAATTTATGGACGTAAGTTATTCTATACAACTTGTCAACGCTATCCAACAAGTTCTAACAAAAACTTGTGCTAATAAGTTCTACTTTACAAAATGTTACATTGTAGAAGTTGTGATATATAGTTGTGGTAATAAGTTATGCATAAATGTTATGTGTATAACTTAGTAACTTAAAAAAAAAGAAAGTTATGTGTATAACTTTCTTGTATAACTTAGATATATAACTTATGTATAAGTTATGTTATTCGTAAAATTGTTATATAAAACTGTGCCAGAAAATTGATGTTAAAAAACTATTTTCATAAAATAAAATACAAAAGTTTTCATTGTTAGTTGTCTATGAAATTACATAAAAATTGTACAAAAAAGTTACGTAAAAATTATGGTGATAAGTTCTGTTCTACAAAATGTTACATTGTCAAAGTTGTTAGTATAAGTCGTAGAAATAAGTTATGTTCCATAAAATATTACATGTTAAAGTTATGTGTATAACTTAGTAACTTTCTAAAAATCAAAAGTTACGGAAATTATTATTTTTTAAATAAGGAAAGTTGCGGGAGTAGCTGATGGTTCGCTGGATTCCTAGTGAACTATTGCGCGAGTGGAATTGGGATCCTCCGCTCAGCATCTGTTCTGCAAAATGTTTCATTGGCGAGGTAAACTTGCCTTATATGTAGACAAAAAGATAAATATAAGTATCTCTCGACCAAGAGTTTTTTTAAAGAACGTCTTGTACTGTTCAACACTGTTCACTTCCTTCATGTAAATTTAAAATAATTTCTTTACTGTTTATGATGGCGCGGCCGCAGCGCGTCTACCGTAGTTTACTTATGTAGACAAAAAGTAGCTAACCAAACGCACCATAGACAGGGGCAGAGCCCACGACCCAATAAATTTTCCTGGCCGGCGTACTCTAGAACCTGCAGCGGTGCAGCCCACTCACGTACACAGAAGCCACAAACGGAGAGGCATGGGTCACTCAGACTTCAGAGAGACCGGACGGGGACCCGGTACTTGCATCTTCGGCTCTCTGCCTCCGCGTCACGGGCGCACGGCATGCTCCATCTCCAATTCTCCATCTCTGTATCGGGGTTCTCGGAGTCATCCTCTCTTTTCCCCTCTCTCGAACTATCTAGTCCGCTACAGTTGCAAGAGGCGAAAAGGGAGGCGAGCGTCTCCGCCGGCGGAGCCGGTGGTTTTCTCCGCCTCCGATGGCCTCCGGGGCGTCGCGAGGTGGTGGAGACCATTGGTCTCTTGCCGGCTGGGGCTGTAGGGTGTAGGTTAGATCCTAGCTTGTCTAGGGTTTCGTGTCCGAGCGGCGTCAGCGGGTCGGCGGCGGCGGCGTCGCGATGGAATAAGTCCTCTTAGGCTCTTCCCCGTCCCGTCGGTGCTCCGCTCCGGCACCGATGGCGAGCCCATGGAGGAGGGTCTCCATGTTTGGAGCCCTTGTACAGGAGTCGGTCAGCGGCGGTGCGTCGTCCTTGGTGGTGGCGGCCGGAGCCGGTCATGTGTCTCGAGAATGCGGAGGTGGCTGTGGGTGTTGTAGATGCCAAGAGGACGGATCGAGCTCGATGTTCCCGTGGCGGCGGTTTCCGTCGGCGGCGAGCTTGGATCTAGGGCCGAGGGAGCTTGGGGTGCGGCCCCGACCGATGTGTGTTCAGCGTTGCTTCCTACCCATCCATGGCGGTGAGTGTCTTCTGCGGTCCGTTTCAAAGCCTGTGTGCGATGGAGTTCCCTTCGGCTTCGGGTTCGACGGCGGCGGCCGGAGTTGGCGTTTTCCGGCGGCGACGGCGGGGATTTCTGGAATCTTCCGCTAGAAAAGGGTCCAGGGACCATGTTGTAATTTTCACTTTTCCAAGGGCCTTTTGTCAAAGAAGGGTGGGACAGCTGTCCTCTGTTTTCCTGTATGGCATACTTGTACGTGTATGCGTCTTGTACGTTTTTCCTTAACTATTAAGGCAGATATGCTTGATAAAAAAAAATCTCCATCTCTGCGAGTCCGCATCACGGCGACGGCGTGCTCCATCTCCGCCAGCAGCGCCCAGCGCGGTTGCCGGCTTGCCGTTCTCCTGCCATGGTGCTCGAGTCCTCCGCGTCTATGCGAGACGGCGAGATCCCACCGGCCACCGGCCACCACCTGACCACCACCACATCCGGCGTCTAGAATGTAGAAGCGCTCGGCGCTGCCCCTTGCTAGTTGCTACAGGTTAGTTCGATTCCCAGTCTCATTCTTTCCCTATTTCTTACTATGTAATATTTGGCATGATTTTACTAGATCGACAATCAAATTGACTAGACATGATTTCTTAATTGGGTAGCACATAGTAAGGGTGCTGTGAGAGAGTAGAACTGCTCGAGTTTTCCATTTACAGTGATGAGGTACATATACAAGGTGCCGAAGCACTGCCGGCCATCCATCCTAAACTGTATCCTACACATACACGGATCAGCAGAGGACCAAAGGAGAGGCTATCTAGTGTTTGACTGAATCACACAGAACTAGTCCTATCCTATCTATCTGGCCGTTGGAGAGATGTGCGCTGACACCCCCTTCAGTTGAAGCATCGGAAGATCGTATGCACAAACTGTTCCTGAACTCGTTGAACAACGGCGTTGGCAATCCTTTGGTCATGATGTCTTCAATTTGCTGTCGAGTAGGAATGTGCAGGACCTTGAATTGCCCAAGCGCCACTTTCTCTCGAACGAAATGGATGTCAAGTTCCACATGCTTGGTGCGCCGGTGGTGAACTGGGTTTTCAGACAGGTAGACGGCTGAAATGTTGTCACAGTAGATTACCGTTGCCTTGTCGATGATGACATGTAGCTCTTGAAGCAAGTTCCTGAGCCAACAACATTCTGCAGTTGCATTGGCCACAGCTCGATATTCCGCCTCGGCGCTAGACCGGGAGACAGTGGTCTGGCGTTTAGAGGACCAAGAGACCAGTGACTCACCGAGAAACACACAGTACCTGACGTCGATCGCCGAGTGTCTGGACAGCCGGCCCAATCCGCATCGGAATATGCCTTGAGCTCGGTGGAAGGGCTTGCCGAGATCAAGATCCCTTGACTGATGGAGCCGCGGAGATAGCGAAGGATTCGCTTGACAAGATTCCAGTGAGCTTCATGTGGATCCTGCATATAGAGGCAAGCCTGATTGACAGCATAGGCGATGTCCGGCCGTGTTAGAGTGAGGTACTGGAGAGCGCCGGTGATGCTGCGGTAGAAGGTGCTGTCAGTTGCCGGCGTGCCATCGGTCGCAGACAATTTGGACTGGGTGTCCATAGGGGTCGACGTGGGCTTGCAGTTGGCCATGCCTGCACGCTCCAAGATGTCTTCCGTGTACTGCTCTTGAGTCAGGAAGAAACCGGCATCAGTGCGGCGAACCTGGACACCGAGGAAGAAGTTCAAGGCACCGAGGTCCTTGATGGCGAAGGCTTGACGCAGCTGGTCGACAACATGCTGCAACAAGGATGTGGTCGACGCCGTGAGGATGATGTCATCCACGTAGACAAGCAGATAGGCGCTGTGCGCGCCCCGCTTGTAGACGAACAAGGAGCTGTCAGAGCCCGTCGGGGTAAAACCCATGCCATGTAGATGCGCACCGAAGCGCTGGAACCACGCCCGTGGCGCCTGCTTAAGGCCATAGAGAGATTTGATGAGTTGGCAGACGTGATTGGGGTGGGCGGCGTCGATGAAGCCTGCCGGTTGGTGACAGTAGACCCGTTCCGACAGGTTGCCATGGAGGAAGGCGTTCTTGACGTCGAGTTGATGTACAAGCCATCGTCGAGTTGCGGCGAGGTGCAACACCGTGCAAATGGTGGCGGGCTTGACCACAGGCGAGAAGGTTTGATGAAAGTCGACCCCGGGTCGTTGGGAGAACCCGCGGACAACCCATCGTGCCTTGCGCCGTTCGAGGGAGCCATCTGGATGCAGCTTGTTCTTGAAGAGCCACTTGCCGGTGATGACATTGGCATGTGGTGGTCGTGGAACGAGCGTCCATGTCCCATTGGCCTTCAGAGCATCAAACTCATCTTGCATCGCTGCGTGCCAGGCAGGGTCACGTAGAGCTGTACGGACAGACGACGGAGGCGGCGTCGGTGTAGAAGCCGTAGCCACGTGTGCGTATTTGGGGTTAGGCATGTGGATGCCATCCCGAGCGCGCGTGACCATGGGGTGGCGTGGCGGTGGCACAGCCGTGGTAGGAGCGCCTGAGGCTGGTACTTCCGGTGCCGGCGGAGATGACGCGAGTGGCGAGGATGACGTAGTGCCCACAACCGTAGTTGGCGATGAAGGTGTCGCCATGGGTGGTTCGGGCGACATAGCAGCAACCTCTGGGCTGGTACTGATGGCGCCACAGGTACAGCACGGGCTGGGACCCAGGTGCAACATCGAGGTTGGCGGACTCCGGTGCTGACTGGGAGTACATCAGCGTCGCACGGTGGGCACGACTGTTTGGGAGACGCCGGAGGCGAGGTGACCTGCTCAAAGGGAAAGGAGGTCTCGTCGAAATAAACATGACGAGAGATTAGTACACGCTTAGTGACCGGATCATAACACTTATATCCACGTTGATCGAGCGGATAGCCGAGGAAGATGCAGCGCACCGAGCGCGGCGCAAGCTTGTGAGGAGCTGTGGCGGCAGTGTTAGGATAGCATAAGCACCCAAAAACTCGGAGATGATCATGATCCGGTGGTGTGCCAAAAAGAAGTTCGTAGGGAGTGGAGTTTGCGCGCGGGCGACATGGCCTGCGATTGAGCAGGTACGTGGATGTGGCGAGGGCATCAGACCAGAATGGGCTCGGCACTGAAGCCTGAAAGAGGAGAGAACGAAGGCCATCATTGAGAGTGCGCAGAATCCTCTCAGCCCGTCCATTTTGCTGTGATGTATAGGGACACGTGAGGCGAAGAGCAATGCCATTCATGGCGAAGAACGCACGTGACGCTGAATTGTCAAATTCTTTGCCATTATCAGTTTGGAAACATAAAATTGGGAGTTGAAATTGGGTACGGACAAATGCATGGAACGAGATGAGGGTGGGAAGAACGTCTGATTTGTGGCGCAAAGGGAACGTCCAAGCATAATGTGAATAATCATCCAAAATGACAAGGTAAAATTTGAAACCAGAATTACTCATTATTAGCGATGTCCATACATCACAATGAAGTAGTTGAAAAGGAATTTGTGAAACATTATGCGACTCATGGAAAGGTAACCGGACATGCTTGCCAAGGCGGCATGCATGACAGGTGTGGGTGCTAGACTTAGAGCAAGAAAAACCAATGGTGCGTGACAAGCGCTGAAGGGTGTCGTGGCCAGGGTGACCAAGGCGCGCATGCCAGAGAGGAGTGTTGTGTGCGGCAAGGAGCGCCACCGGTGGACATCGTGGCGCAGCATGCTGTGGGCGTAGAGGGTAGAGGTCTCCAGACGAATCACATCGGAGCAGAGCCATCTTGGTTCGAAGATCCTTAATAGAAAAACCCCAAGGATCAAATTCAACAGATACTGAATTATCACGAGTAAGTGCACGAACTGAAATAAGATTTTTTACTATTTGGGGGCAATCAGGATGTTGCGAAGATGAAGAGGAGATGAAGATGTAGGGACAGAGGTATGGCCAGAACATTGCGCAGGAATGAGTTGGCCATTACCGACAACAACATGATGATGAACAGGGGAAGAGGAGGGAGTGGTAAGGATACCGGGATCGGAGGCCATGTGCGCCGTTGCCCCTGTGTCGAGGAACCAGTCACTCCCACCGCCAGTGGTGTTGTTGATGGACATGCCGTTGAGCGCAGAGTAGAGGCCGGGGGGGATGGAGCCTGTGTTGCCAGAGTAGAAGGCTGCATCGGGGTGCGCCGGTGGAGCGGTGAGCGCGGCCATGGCCTGAGGGGGCTGGATGCCAGGGCGTGGTGCAGGAGCGCTGGACCGCCAGGCGTTCAGGGGCCAAGCCTGGACTACGCCTTGCCACGGGTTGTAGGTCGCGGCCCATGGAGGCATCTGTGCTCCGCGCGGGGGGCACAGGGGGGCCGCCGTTGGTTGGACCCTGTCTGCCATGATTGTTCTGGCGATGGCGCGAGTCAGAGCCCTTGCACTTCTTGCGCCGATCGTAGCCACCAGCTTGGGGCGCCTGGGGTGGTGGCTGGTGCGGAGTAGCTGGCCTGGGCGTAGAGGAAGGAGGTGCAGCCGCAAGAAGCGCCGTTTGCGCCTCCATCTGGTGAGAATGCCAGATGCGTGTTTCCTCTTGGAGCAGGTAGGAGCGCGTGTAGAGGAATGTTGGCGGCGGGTTCATGGTGGAGAGGACGGCGATTGCCTGGCTGAACTTATTGTTCAAGCCACGCAATGTGTTGATGACGAGGGCGGGGTCGGAGACGGCAGCGCCACAATCGTAGAGGGTGTCGGCGAGGCGTTTGAGGCGGCCGCAGTACTCGGTGATGGACATGTCCCCTTGGAACAGGCTATGAAACTCCTGCTGGGCGTAGACAGCCCGCTGGAGGCTGTTGTCGAGGAACTGCCCAGTGATCGCCTTCCACGCCGTGTACGCGCTGGCCTTCGGCTTGAAGACGTCGCTCCAAATTTCCTTGGATATAGTGGCGTACAGCCATGAAACAATACAGGAGTCGATCTGGAGCCACTCCGTATCATCGACCATAGCGGCGGCGGCGACGGTGCCATCGACGTGGGAAAGGAGCCCGAACTTTTCGAAGGTTAGTTCGAAGAAATTCCTCCACTGCCGAAAATTAACATCTTCCACAGAGAGAGTGACTGGGACGTGGCTACGGATGTTAAGCAGCATGAGGGTGGAGGCTGGGGGTGGAGCAGGTTCAGTAGAGCTGGCGAAAGGATTGGTGGTGGCGGAGGAGGCAGAAGAGGCACCACTGGGACTGTCCATGCCAAAGAGGGCGGAAGCAAGGATTAGAATCGAGAATTAGGCTGATACCATGTGAGAGAGTAGAACTGCTCGAGTTTTCCATTTACAGTGATGAGGTACATATACAAGGTGCCGAAGCACTGCCGGCCATCCATCCTAAACTGTATCCTACACATACACGGATCAACAGAGGACCAAAGGAGAGGCTATCTAGTGTTTGACTGAATCACACAGAACTAGTCCTATCCTATCTATCTGGCCGTTGGAGAGATGTGCGCTGACAGGTGCATCTGAAAAGTCTCCATTCTTTTTACAATAGATAGGAGAAGCGATGCGTTTGATGTTTTTTTTAATTCGCCCCCCTATAATTTAGTTCACCCTCCGCCACTGCCCAAGCCAGACTGGTTGTTTGGGTGCACACATGCATGGAGTATTAAATATAGACTTAAAAAAATAACTAATTGCATTGTTGAAGCCAGACTTTAGCTCCTCAGACTTAATTGGCTAGCCAGATTATTAACACATGAACCAAACACTCCCATAAAGCCAAGAACACCAAATCTGCAGAGCTCAAGATCCACTCCATTCCCGACTTAGCTGCATACGGGCTATCTGAAACTGCTTAAGCATTCAGTAGCATTTTGCAGTTCCCTACTCCAATCGCCGCAATGGGGCCTGACTGATCTGAACATTTGGTCGTATGAACTTCAATGTTAACTTTGCAGTATTGTTCTTTTTTTTTTGGAACAAACTGTTCAGGAATTTTGAGAGATACATTGCTGTCTTCAGTTGCAGACCAAATCATCTGGAGGATAGTAAACTCTCTTTGATCCTTGCGAGCTTGGCAGCCACATCCTTCATTGACACCCTCTCCTCAGGCAAGTCACACGAGCACTGTAAACCCAAGTCCAATATCTGCAGTAGGCAGCTCCACCCGCTGGGAGATCCTTCGCAAGATGACCAGCCGGCGTGTTGGACATCTCCACTGCTTGTTGCCTCCTCGTCTAGAAGAAGGATGTTATGGTCCACGACATGAACAAGTCTTGACGGAATAGCTTGGCTGACCCACTCTCTCAGGCTTAGCTCTTCACTGAAGATGGTGTCGGTGGGCTTCTTCCCAGTGACGACTTCGAGAAGCATTATCCCATAGCTGAAAACGTCGCTCTTCCTTGACGCTTTACTGGTTGAAGCATACTCTGTTATGCCAGTTCACAGCAAAGTAAGCAAACAGAGACATTGTTAGTGATGCATCACAAGTGATGAGATAGTATGAGTTACTATCAAGTTGCAGACAGTTACATACCTGGTGCCATATAACCAATTGTTCCATGCATGTTCCTCGAAACTATGGAAGTATCATCGCCCAGCAGCAACCTTGCAATGCCGAAGTCGGCTACGCAAGCCGTCATATCTTGATCAAGCAACACATTGCTTGGCTTGAGGTCACAATGCAGGACTGTCTCCAAGTGCTCATGGTGAAGGTAAGCCAGTGCCAGAGCCACATCTAACATGATGCTCATCCTCTGGGACAATCCTAGCCCACGACGGTTACTAGGGAACAGCCATTCATCTAGGCTCCCATTTGGCATGTATGGGAGCACTAGTGCCTTGAAGTCAAGATTGGAGCAGGTGGTGAGTATCCTAACCAAGTTTCGGTGTCGAGCCATACGAAGTGCACGGCACTCAACATCAAAGCTCATAGTGGCTCTTTCCAGTTCCATGTTCAGGACTTTTATCGCGACAATTTGCCCATCATCCAGTATGCCTCTGAATACTTTGCCAAAGCTTCCAGTTCCTAGCAGGTTATCACTGTCGAAGTTATTTGTGGCACGGGCAAGCTCAAAGTAGGAGACTGTCATGTAGTTGTTTGCCTCCTCGCTAGCGACTGGCATCTTCTTTGACCTCTTGTTGACATGAGTTCTTATCAGGATGAACAAGCAAGCTCCTATTACAGTGGCTGCTATTACACTTGGAAGTATAAATTTTATGACACCAGATCGATGGTGATGGTTGGACTCATCATTTGGGCAGCGTGGGAACCCAAGGTGTGGCAGGCCACATAGTGCAGTGTTCCCTTCCAATGATTGTAGAGTGATGTTTGAGAACACACCGCCCTCTGGGATTTGTCCATACAGTTTATTGAAAGAGAGATTTAGGCTTGTGAGATAGCTGAGATCGGCGAAGGACTTTGGAATTGTACCAGACAGGGAGTTGTACGAAAGATCCAATGTTTTCATGCTACTTAGCTTGTTGCCAGTTGCATTTGGTACTTGATCTTGGAGCATGTTCTTTGATAAATTTAGGTAGGTCAGTGTATTGAGCATTCCCAGTGAAAGTGGTATTTTGCCATGGAGTTGGTTGGAAGAAAGGTCCATAAAAGTTATTGCTTTCAGATTTTGAATACCTTCCGAGAAAGAGCCGCTCAAGGCATTGTGAGACAGATCAAGTTTTACAATATTCTCAAGACCCCATAGCCCCAGGGGTATTGCTGAAGTTAACTGGTTATTTGATAATCCTAATAGTTGTAGCTGGCTCAGGTTTCCAATGCTATCTGGTATAGGGCCGTGGAGTTTGTTGTTGGACAGGCCCAAGCCAAACAGCTTTGTCAGTTTGCCGATGTGTACAGGGATAATCCCAGACAACTTATTGCTAGACAAGTCAAGACCTCTAAGATTCTTCATTTCCGTGATTGATTGTGGAATTTCCCCACTTAATCGGTTGTCACGAAGATCAATGAACGAGATGGTGCTCTGATATGCCGGGATATTAGGGATGTGTCCGGTTATTTGGTTCTCAAATGCTCGAAAGATCTCAAGAGAGGAGAGGTTCGCCATCATAGAACTGGGGAAGCTACCGGTGAAGTAATTATTGTTCATGACGATGTATTTGAGGCTCTTGCAACCTGACAAGTCGGCCATGAAACCGACGTCTCCACTGAGCTTATTCTCATCGATGTAGAGCTCGGTAAGAGATTCCCCAAATATTTTTCGTGGCACAGGTCCAGTCAGGGAGTTGTAGGATATGTCAAGGATGGAGAGCATATACATGTTCTTGATGGAGGCCGGAATGGTACCTGTCAAGTTGTTCATTTCGAGGTTGAGCCACTACAGCTGCGCCAACCGGCCCAGCTCCGGTGGGATCTCCCCATGCAGCTTACTCGTGGTGAAGTCTAGTACGGTGAGGCCGGTAATGTTGCTCAAGACGGCGGGGATCTCGCCGGAAAGGTCGTTACCACCTAGGGAGATCCACGTCAACTCCGGCAAGGTTGACAACCACAGCGGTATTCCACCGGTGAAGCGGTTGTATGACAGAACGAACTTCTGCAGGTATTTGCACGCCCCAAAGCCTGGTGGCACCGTGCCGGCGAGCTCGTTTTTGCTGAGATACACGTCTTGCAACATGGGGAGGTTGAAGCTCTGGTTGTCTGGCACCGGTCCGGAGAGATTGTTCTGGGAGAGGTACAGCCCTAGCAGGTTGGACATGTTGAACAGTGAGGACGGTATCTGCCCTGAAAGCTGGTTCCTCGACAGCTCTAGGACCTGAAGGTTTGGCAGAATACCGATGGTGCTAGGAATATTCCCCGTCAGGCTGTTGTATGCAAGGCTGAAGAAGCGCAGCTGAGACTGAGACGTTCCGTTGAACAAGCCCTGGGCCATCGGCCCGCTCAAGTCATTCCTGCTGAGAATAAGAAACCCAACGCTCTGCAGATTGCACAGCTCGTGTGGGATTTCACCGGTGAGGTTGTTGGAGTCGAGATTGAGGATCTCGAGCGTGGTGAGGTTGCCGAGCGAGGCTGGGACGATGCCCGAGAGATAATTGCTGGAGAGGTCGAGGGAAAGGAGGCGTGGCAGCTTCCCGAGACTGGTTGGAATTTGCCCTGTGAGCGCGGTGTCGCTGAGGTTAAGGATGGAGAGGAAAGACAGGTTGCCGAGCTCGGGAGCCAGGGCACCGCCCAGCTGCACGCCAGGGAGCACCAGAGCCGTGACGCGCAGCCTGTGGCGGTGGCCGCAGGAGACGCCGACCCAGCCGCAGTAGGGCGTGCTGGCCGTCCAGTTGCCGCGGAGAACGCCGCCAGGGTCGGAAAGACTGTCCTTGAAGGCGAGGAGGGCCGAGAGGTCGGCGGCCGTGGCGTTGGATGCCGAGACGGGCGTGGGCCTGAATAGTGATGAGGCCATTATTAACAAGGCAAGGTGGAGGAGACTGAGAGCCATGGTGGAGACCGGAGAAACGAGAGAGCTGGGGCCTGGGGGTGGGACAGACAAGCCAGTAGTGGTGTGCTGGTGGTGGTGGCAAACTGGCAATGCATGGAAGCTGTGCATGATGGCACGCACTTATAATAACGTCGTAAGTTAACTCAACTAGTGGCTTTGTAGTCTGAAGTCTGACGAACTGTAGAATTTCATGGGGGAGGACCGGCATGAAGACTTACCTGATGCCTCCGGATGGACGAACGGCACTGCCGCCATGCTCGCGAAGGTCGTAGTCGTGGAGCGCTGGGAGTATCAGATCTTGCCAAAGAAAACTAACAGAAGTATGAACGAATTTGCTGAAATCAAAGGTTAGTCGTCGTCCGAAGAGGAGAAAGCAAGAGGAACGAACTAATGAAGTGACAGGACTCACGAAGACTTGACTGTTGGAGCCAGGAATCAATCGAACTTGGCTGAAGCCCGAAGGAAAGCCGAAAGCTACTGGACTGAGACAGCTCCAAGCGTACTCGCCGGGGTGAAAGTGATGGGACTGAAACCGGGAGCGTCGGTCAAGCCCGAGGGGCCACTCCAAACCACACGCACGCATGACTCAAGTCATCGTGTACTTGACCTGAACATGGACCGATACACAAAAGATAGAATTAGAACCATTTGACGGGTTCGAACATTGGAAATTAAAGGTTGAGCCTGAACGCAAGTAACTAAAAAACAGCGTCTCCATCATACATGTTAAGTACTTGAGACTGAGAGGGATGGGAGTACAGAGATCAGAGAAAGCGTACAGCATGGGAACTCACTGACTAATTGTCATTTGCACGGGAAAGTCTATCCGCAAACCGGCAACGACGCCGTGGAACGGTGAAAAAACTGATGACTTGCTTCGCTTCTGCCTACTTCTGGCGGGCCAATGCAGACCTGCGGGACTCGATGAAACAATAGCAGTAGTGTTGCGGTGTGCGTGTGCATCTTCAATGTAATTGGCAAAAACAACAAAACAAGGGAGGCGATTGTGATTTGTGAAGCATCAATGCTACGCCAAGGTAAATAGGGTATACTAGAAGCATACCTCGCGCATTCCCGCGAGAATTACGGATGAGTGGATTGCGTGGTATAATGAGTGGACAAAAAAAATACTTATTTGTTTTGCTGACGTGGACATTGCAGCTGCATGTGCTAGTGGATTTTAATTGCACGTGATAGTGCATTGCCTAGTTGTATAGCTTGCATGTTGAGATAAATAGCTAGTGGGGTTTTGCTTAGTGGATTTTAATTCTACGTGATAGTGCATTGCCTAGTTGGACAGCTGAAAGGTCCTAATATGGCTAGAGGGGGGTGAATAGCCTATTAAAAATTCTACAAACTCACTAAAGCAAAAGGTTGGTATAATAAATGGCGAAATGCAATTTTGCTCTAGCTCTATAAGGGTTGCAAGCCACTTATCCAACAATTCTAGTCACTATGATCACTATAATAAGCAATGGCTAAGTCACTACGAGCTCTCAAAGACTAGCTACACTACAGAGCTCCACTAGATGAGAAACTACACTAGCAAAGATAAAACAAGCTCTCACAACTAATTACACTAAAGAGCCTGTTACAACTAGTTTACGGAAATATAAATAGAGAGGATATGATCTTTATACCGTCACATAGAGGATGAACCAATCACAATATATGATGATCAATCACTAGGAGAAATTCAATCATACACAAAATGAACACAAGATTTTTCTCCCGAGGTTTACGTGCTTGCCGGCACGCTAATCCCCGTTGTGTCGACCTACACCTCGTGGTTCGGCGGCTAATTGGCAATCCAAAGCCAAACTCCCCAAGAGCACCACAAAAACCTACCGCAAGTGAGATAGCTCAATGACACAAGCAATTTACTAGAATTGTCTTTGGCGCTCCGTCGGGGAAGGCACAACACTCCTCACAAATCACCGGGAGGTGGCCAAGAACAAGCACCACTCTTGCCACAACTCCTCCGTTGCCTCCAAGCCATCTAGGTGGCGATAACCACCAAGAGAAATAAGAATCCTGCAGCTGAAATGATCCTCAAGTGCCACTAAGATGCAAACTCACAAGCACAATGCACTTGGATCACTCAATCTCACTTTGGATTAGCAATCAAGTAAGGGAGATGAGTAGAAGGAAGTGTGCTCAACTCAAAAGGATGTCAAGATGTTCAAAGTGTCCAAGAGAGATCCCTGGGAGCCGGTCATCACGTATTTATAAGCCCCTCAAACAGATAGAGTCGTTAGGTTCTTAATGCAGCGTTTCACGGGGTGATCGGACGCGCAGGTGGAATCGACCAGACGCAGCCCCAGCTTTCGGTCGCTACAGTCCAAGCGTACCAATGGCTGCCACGCGTCCCTGTTCAAATATCGAACGTCGATTTCTAACGGTCGCGAGTCAGTCCAGGTCATGGTCAACCGATTGACCGGACGCGCAGATGCTGATGACCGGACGCTGATCAACGCGGCGTCCGATCGTTTCCAGAGAGGTATTTTCGTGCTCAAACAGTGACCGGACGCGTCCGCTGGGGCGTGATCGGACGCACCCTAGCGTCCGGTCAACACAGACCCTCGCCACGCGCTGACGCAATGCGTCAGGTCGCCTGCGTCCGCTGCCATGCAACCGTGCACCGGACGCACCGGTGTACCGCGGCCAGCGTCCACTCGCTCAGCTCGCGCGCACCTCTGCCTGAACTGACCGGACGCGCAGGTGCCCCCGAGGCCAGCGTCCGGTCACTTCCAGTGACTTGTTTCGCCTCCGTTTCTTTGCCGAATCTCCACTTTTATCTTCCTCTTAAAACCCTTCGCAAATGTGCCAACCACCTTGTGTATCACCATGCGCACGTGTGTTAGCATATTTTCACAAACATATTCAAGGGTTATGTTAGCTCTCCACTAGATCCTAATGCACATGCATGTAAGTCATCATCTAGTGGCACTTATGAGACCAAATAGCCCAAGAATTCCCCTCTTTATAGTACGGCTATCGATCCTAAACGTGATCACACCCTCTATGGTGTCTTGATCACCAAAATCAAAACCCTAGCAATACCTTTGCCTTGATCTCCATCAGATTTTGTTTTTCTCTTTCTTCTTTTCCAAGTTGAGCACTTGATCATCATTTTATATCCACCTTCCTCACCATGGACTTGAATCTTGCTCCACATTTGGATTGTACCAACCTCATCTAATTCACACACTTAGCATAGAGGTTAGTACTGAGGTTTCATCAATTAGCCAAAACCAAACTAGGGCTTTCAACATCTTGCATGTCTAGATAAATAGCCAGTGGGGTTTTGCTTTATAAGAGTATAAGATAAGATTTGATTTGTGCCTAACATTTGTCACGCCATATATTAGCCATGTCATGATTTTTTGGCAGTTGTTTGTTCACTGTTATAACTATAATGTGCCATATTTTCTTAGTACCAAGTCTCGCACACCATAGACTCATTTCTTGCTAAAGTTTTCACAAAATGTGATTTTGTTCGTCACACTTTCTAGTACAGCTAAGGTATAGATCTAGCAAAAGCTTGACACCAACCAAATATATAGGCCTTATGTCCTATACCTCTAGCATTGATAGGAAGCTGGTACCGGTCCAATTTGATGTGCTAAATCAAGGACATCAAGCGAGAGTGATATTTATAACTATACTGTAATTTTATGTTGTAAAATGCGTGTCTTGGTTATTTGCAGTCATGCTCATATACGACTAGATTTTTGGGTTTTGGACGAGATTTTGCATGGAAGATGTGGTGGGCTTAGATTGAAGGCTGTCATAGCATGAGGACAGGATGACGAGGTGGCGTGCGGTGGACATCTAATTGGACGGTGTAGCGATAAGCTTGATATGGCAACAACGGAGAGACTAGGGGGGCTGATTTGGGGACGTCCGGACGCCGCACCCGCTGCCCGCCCATGCTTCACGCCTCTGCCTATCTATGGATGTAGCTTTGTGCTTTGCACCTGCTGCCCGCCCATAAATGCAGCTTCGTGCTCCGTGCCTGCTGCCGCGCCCATGGATATAGCGTTGTGCTTTGCGCCTTGGTGTTGCGCCCGCTTTGCTTCCCGCGCGCACACGGGGACCGCTGTGCTCGAGGGGACCACCTTCGCCTGCACTCCCTTGCCGCGCCTGCTCGTGAAACACTTGCAATATAAAGCATTTGCTGCAACAAATGCCCTAAACATATGAAACATCTACAGCATACGTTTGCAACATATGTGTATGGACACTGCAACATCCAGATAAAACACTTGCAACATACGTTTGAAACAGCTGAAACATTTGAAACATACACGTGCAACATACGTGTGTAGCCAGTGCAACATATGCAACATCCAGATAAAACAGTTGCAACATACGTTTGAAACAGCTAAAATATTTGAAATATACACTTATAACATAAATTTAAAACACATGAAACATACAGTTGCAACATATGATCATCTACTTGCTGCCCCAATGGACGCTCGTTGACGCAGAGGTTGACGCCGGCACGGAACTCAATGCCACGGTGCGGAGGTCGAACCTCAGCTGTGCGCAGCACGAGGCATAGGCGGCGAGTGGTGCGAGGCACGAGGCGTGGGTGGGGGCGCGAGGCACGCAGCGTGGGTGGGGCGCGCTAGGCGCGGGGGCAGGCGGGTCCGTCCCATCCAGCCTGACGAACACTGGGTAGAGAGCATTACTGTGGCAACAAAAGAGGTTGTAGCAACGAGGTGTCTAGGTAGCATAGAATCTCGTTGTAGATATATAGCATTGAGACCATACCTTGCCATGGCCTGGAGACCTACCACTTTGGTTTAGATCATTTCTTTATATGAGGTCATCTAAAAGATTCAAAAATAATATGAATTTCAAAATTAATAATTTTAAATGGGATTTTCTATGTTATAAATTTGAAAATGTCAATCAACGAGCATTTAAAAAACCAAAGTACCTAAAAAGGACTAAGGAGACGTCTCTAAAATTAACTTATGTAGCCGTGGGTAGTGGTAGGAAGGGCTCGTTTGCTTGAAGAAGAGGTTTAGAACGGTTGGTCCGGTAGTAGACAAAAAAATAATTGGTTACTTAGATGATCAAAGAATAATGATATCTGGTCCAACGCCCTGAGTTTGAGCCTTTGAGGCACCAATGACCAAATTCTACTGACACCTTAAAATCATGTTTATTTTAAATTCAGCAAAAATACATATCAGCTGAGAAGATTTTTTAAAAAAAAATAAAAGTCTCCTCCCGCTTGCTGAAGGGCGAGAAGGTGTGTCCAACCATTAGGGGCATGCATGAAAATATATATTCCATATATATACCGTGGACCTTGTTTTTCATGTAAATCCATATGAAGATAAAATTTAATTGTTTATTTTGTTTTTATTAAAAAATATTTGGCTATTTTATAACGTTTAGATATACACCCTTGTTTGCAATGTTTTCAAAGCGTACATATATTTTTGCCAAATTGAAAATTAATTAAGAAGAATAATTTGATAGCTGGGCTGTCGGCCCAACCTGGCCTAAAGCCCTAAGCTATGGAGCCCAGTGTGACACTCCCAGCCCGTCCCACGCCTCCCAATTCCCAAAGGTCCAAATCATTCTCCGGGGGGCTCAGCTAGTAAAATCTCCTACCAGCGGCGCTGCGGCGGCGGCGGCGGCAGCGACGGCGATGCGGCTGCTCTCTGGCGCCTCGGCGTCCCGCCTTCCATCTCCTCTTTTCTCACACCCCCGCGCAAGGTCAAGATGCGTCCCAGCGTCCTCCTTCGCCTGTCGGGCAGCCTCTTCATCAGCCGCGGGCACAGGCGACGGCGGCGCGCGGAAGCCGTGGCTCTTCGTCGGGCTGGGTAACCCCGGAAAGGTGTACCAGGGAACTCGCCACAACGTAAGCGCCTTACCTACCCTGTTCGTCGTGAAAGCTGCCGTTTTCCACGGTGGGAACTCCGAGTCTTAAACTTTTGAATACAAATGTTGAATAGGTATTAAGGATGTAAACAAAGGGTATATGCAAATTTGAAACTTGATTCGTCGACTTGTTTTCTTGTTACAGAATGGGATAGAAACGCTAAAAAAAGAAACACTAAAATGTATGATTCGTAGTCAGAGAGCAGATTTTCTCTTGTGCGCAGAGGACTTTATTGTGTACTGGTATAATTAGAAAATATAAACTCCAATGTACAATCTTTGTACGGAGTTGAGAATTTGAGATCATATCTAATTATTCTCAGGTTGGATTCGAGATGATCGATGTTATAGCAGAAGCTGAGGGTATATCTCTGAGCAGTATGCAGTTCAAGGCAATGGTTGGAAAAGGTAACAATCACACCAAAGTATTTTTCTTTACATGAAGTATTATTGTATGTGTTGAAGTTGTAATGTTAATCTTGATAGAATGCTTTCAAGAGCTAAACTGTGTTCCAATTCTTTTCTCACTTCCTTTCGCAATTAAATCTGTCGCAACCTGAAAGAGTTTTTACAGCAATCTACATGTGGCCTTCGGATACTCTTATAACCAGGGATGTCCTGGCATAAATGGGGACCTTGTGCTAAATTCTAAAATAGGCCCTAGCAACTTAGCAAAGTAGAATAATAAAATACTGTATTACATTGCAACGATCAAGAATTATACAGAATTAACTCTTGGTTGCATGACCTATCCATATCTCCCTTCTAATATTTAGTTTTCTGTTTTTTACGCTTTTATTAATTCGATTCATATTTTTCTAGACTGATTTTCAGAAGAAAGGGTTTCGATCTTAAAACACTCGACGTCTCGACAAGTTCTTACACATGAATATGTAAGATAGAAAAAACAAAATTAAGGGATATGTGTTATATATACATCAGACAACAAACAAGCCAGTACTAGTTCACTAGTTCATACAAAAGACTGAGTACAATTGAAGAAAAGAAAAGAAAATTATGTTGTTAGCTTGCCGAAGGAAGATGCAACCAGCAGTTCAGCGCAGCACTTGCTGCCCTTTGCTCAGCAGGTCAAGTAAAGTGGACCAGCACCAGGCCATGAGCAGCATGTCCTACTCCTGATATCCACCGTCCATGGCCTCACAACAGACGGCGACATAGCTTCACGCTGACACGTATAGCCTAATCACCCATGCTGAGACGCCAAACGCTGATCAAGATTGGGAGAATAAAAGTCAAAGATGAAAGTCGAACTAGTGCTGCGGGGTTGGAAACGTTTCTTCCGCTTGAGGATTTGGCTTACTTGGCTACTTGCTAGAAATTTTGATAAGATTAATAGGTTTGATGGGCTGAACTTTGGAGTTCGGGGCCCTGGAAAACAGAGGCCCTATGCCGTCGCACAGGTCGCACTCCTGCAGGGACGGCCATGTCTATAACTGAATATTGAACATAAAGTAGATGCATTATTACTTCTTTGTAATTCCATGCATGCTTGAAAGCATTCTTCACTAAGACCAATTCATTATTATCCAGGTCGCATCGGTGATGCACCTATTATGCTTGCCAAGCCACAAACCTTTATGAATGCAAGCGGTGAGTCTGTAAGTACAATGATTCCAGTGAAACATTGAATGCTATTGTAGTATTATTCCTTTTTTGTATCTTTTTTTTTACACACGTTGAGTTATGTATAGGTTGGGCAGCTGGTTTCATATTTCAAAATACCACTTAATCAAGTCGTCGTGGTAAATGTTTACTCTTCACTAGCTGCATTTCATATCACTATAAATGTCATTGTCACCTTGCAAAATCACTATTAACTAGTCCACATTCTTTTCTTCTCTGCAGATGTATGATGATCTAGATTTACCCTTTGCAAAACTGCGCCTGCTGCCAAAGGGTGGGCATGGCGGACATAATGGGTACTCCATTTCTCATCTACTTTCTGATATCTGTTCCATGTATAGCTTATTAGTCATTATTTCAGTGTTCTTTCTAATACAAATTCTGATGAAGATCACATACTTTTGGAGACAGATAATTGTTCCATAGTCTCAAGTTCATCCAAGAGAAGGATATTTGATCATATGATTCATTCATTTGTGTTGTCCGTCAACACAGTAGCAACTGTACATTGATGTTTAGAAACTTGATTATAAAGTGCCTACCTGTTACAAAATGCAGCAGGCCAGCATTAAAACTTTGGTAACAACTTCATTTGTAGTTTTATTGCTCCCTCTTTTAAATTCCTATAAGGAAATAGTCCATGCTCTTTTTATTCATAATTTCGTGTAGGTTCTATATCAATGTGTAAATTTGGACATAGTGGTTGCACTGACTTTGTGATCTTCCCATCACTGTTATTGTTTGGAGAAGAGCTTGTTTCTGTACTTACCATTTGGCCACTATTTGCAGGATGAGAAGCATCGTCAACCATTTGAAACAAAGCCGTGATTTTCCACGCCTAAGAATTGGTATGCCCCTTCTCACTCCTTTTCTCTTCAGTTGCCCAGAATGAATATTCCTGCAATCATATTTTGCAGGCATTGGACGACCACCCGGGAAGATGGATCCTGCAAATTTTGTTCTCCGGCCTTTTAACAAGAAAGAGCAAGAAGAGGTTTTCACTATTATCTGTACCTAAGATACTTTGGTTCAGCCAATTTAGCAAACACATAATTGGGTGTTTCTATTTTATCCATGGGCCATGGGGAGACAAGGAAAAGTAACGGAAGCGATCTCTTTGTGCAGCTTGATTTTGCGTTGCATAGGGGCTTGGAGGCAGTGCGTATAATGGTGCTCGAAGGATTCAACAAGAGCGCAACTTACGTGAACACTGCACAGTCATCCAAAATGCTAAATAGATGACGGGCCCCATAAACTGCAGTGTTCGACTTAGGGCCTGTTTGGACCCGCTCATCTAAACTTTAGAGCTAAAGCTCCAAACATATGGTCTAAAGTGAGCTCTAAACTTTAGCCCACCTCACATTAGAGCTTATTAAACCTAAAAAGTGAGCTAAAGTGCTCAAATGTTTTTAGAGCTCTAAAGTTTAGAGGAGGGGATCCAAGCATGTCACACTGCAGTCAGCTTCACCTGATTCATCATTTGCAAGTTAGCCATCTTCCCTGCAAGAAAATTCTGACAGCTGAAGTGTTTAATTGGAGCATACTGTGATATGAACAATCTAAGTAACTGCGAATCCATGATCCCATAACATTCTTCTGTATTATATACTACCTTCTTGATTTCATATGTTGCGTGCAACTTTGAAATATCGAAAAATCGACACTCTGTTTAGCGCCTTAGTTTCAGCTTCTACGTACTCTTTTTGATCCATCAATGTTGCTTGTATATTGTCTACTCTCTTCAGCAGTATTGCATTTTTTGCTCGTGCTGGGTTCGCAACAGTTGGTGGCAGCCTCCTTCCCTTTAGAGCACGTGATACTTGCATCCTGCATCCATATGAAGGGAGCCGATCAGAATATGCTTTTATCACATCCTCTGATGTGAACCTTTGTGGTGGTATCGATGGTTCAGCGGGCCCATGCCCCATGCAAAATACGCATCCAAAATCCATGGCCAGCGATTCTCCACGTTCTCAACATGCGATAGATGCTTTCCATAAAGGATAGGCTATACGATACTCCTTGAAAAGCACGCGAAAGTAAGGTAATTGCTCGCTAAAATAGGTATCGTGTTGCTTGCTCATCTGTGTGGTTAGGATGGTTCGCCCCTTTGAGCATTTGAAGCGTTGAGCACTGAGCACTGAGCTTAGAGGTTCAACCTCCAGCGTGACACGACGTGCGTTCAGCTCAGCGTGTGATTCTCGTGTCGGAGAGCGTATCATAGCAGCTCGGCGAACCACCAGTGGAACATAAACGGGAACCGGGTCGAACGCATCGCCCTCGACAATTTGTCCAGACCGGCCGACCCGGTTCCAAAAAGCCTAAACCCTCGTCCACGTCACCAGCGTCCGCTCCCCCCTAATCTCGCCCCCCTTCCCCACCCTCTGCAATCTCGCCGCCGCGCCGCCAAAGCCTCACCGCACCATGGCGACCTCCACCGCGGCCTCCTCCCTCTCCCTCCTCTTCTCCCACCCCCACTCCCACTCCCGCCAACCATCCGTGCGGGGGCCCGCCGCCGGCTCCCACCTCCGCCTGCCTCCCCGCGCCAGCCCCAGCCGCGCGCGCTGCGCCTCCTCCGACACGACGGCCACGAAGCACCGCCGCCCAGCGGAGGAGAACATCCGCGAGGAGGCGGCGCGGCTCCGCGGCCCGGCGCAGGGCTTCTCGGCGTGGTACGAGCCCTTCCCGCCGGCGCCCGGCGGCGACCCCGACGAGCGCTACTCGCTGGACGAGGTCGTCTACCGCTCCAGCTCGGGCGGCCTCCTCGACGTGCGCCACGACATGGAGGCGCTGGCCCGCTACCCGGGCTCCTACTGGCGAGACCTCTTCGACTCCCGCGTCGGCCGCACCGCCTGGCCCTACGGCTCGGGCGTCTGGTCCAAGAAGGAGTTCGTGCTCCCCGAGATCGACTCCGACCACATCGTCTCCCTCTTCGAGGGCAACTCCAACCTCTTCTGGGCGGAGCGCCTCGGCCGCGAGCACCTCGGCGGGATGAACGACCTCTGGGTCAAGCACTGTGGCATCTCCCACACCGGCTCCTTCAAGGACCTCGGCATGACCGTGCTCGTCAGTCAGGTGAACCGCCTCCGCCGCGCGCCGCTCTCGCGCCCCATCAACGGTGTCGGCTGTGCGTCCACGGGAGACACCTCCGCCGCGCTCTCGGCCTACTGCGCGGCCGCGGGAATCCCCGCCATCGTGTTCCTGCCAGCGGACCGCATCTCGCTGCAGCAGCTCATCCAGCCAATCGCCAACGGCACCACCGTGCTCTCTCTAGACACTGATTTTGATGGCTGCATGCGGCTCATTCGCGAGGTCACTGCAGAGCTGCCAATCTACCTTGCCAATTCGCTCAACTCGCTTCGCCTCGAGGGGCAGAAGACAGCGGCCATCGAGATATTGCAGCAGTTCAATTGGCAGGTGCCGGATTGGGTCATTGTTCCAGGAGGCAATCTTGGGAATATCTATGCATTCTACAAGGGGTTTGAGATGTGCCGCGTTCTTGGGCTTGTTGATCGTGTCCCACGGCTTGTCTGTGCACAGGCTGCAAATGCAAATCCGCTGTACCGGTACTACAAGTCAGGCTGGACTGAGTTTCAGTCACAAGTTGCTGAAACCACATTTGCATCTGCGATACAGATTGGTGATCCTGTATCTGTTGACCGTGCAGTGGTCGCGCTGAAGGCTACTGATGGTATTGTGGAGGAGGCTACAGAGGAGGAGCTAATGGATGCGATGGCGCTTGCTGACCGCACTGGGATGTTTGCCTGCCCACATACTGGGGTTGCACTTGCTGCTTTGTTTAAGCTCCGGGATCAGCGTATAATTGGGCCTAATGACCGCACTGTGGTTGTTAGCACAGCTCATGGGCTGAAGTTCACGCAGTCAAAGATCGACTACCATGACAAAAACATCAAGGACATGGTTTGCCAGTATGCTAATCCACCGATCAGTGTGAAGGCTGACTTTGGTTCTGTGATGGATGTTCTCCAGAAAAATCTCAATGGTAAGATATAAAGTTATATGTTCAATTAACCCTCCAAACTGCTCTTTTGTTTTTCGTCCCAGGAATTCTATTCCTGAATCTTTTTCATCTATGGTTGGTGAACATGATATGGCGCAAAGATCTATACCTAATACCTTGTAGTACTAGGTCTGGAGGCTCTTTTGAGTGTAGGTTGAAGTGGATAGAGCTATTCCTTGTACTTTATCTGTATCATGTAATATGAATAATAAATTATGGTCTAAATGTTTGAATAAAAAATCGTTTGGAATGACCCACACAGGATTGTTCTGTTTTGCAACTTGGTGTTCTCTTCTGTATAGTTTTCGTTAACCTTAGGCGATCCATACTGCCGATACTTGAACTAAAAGATGGAATTTAGCATGCAGTATCATTATCTGTTTTGCTGCTTTCAGGAATCACAAACTAATTACGGTCTAAATCCATCATAGCTTAAAACTTACCTGATATTTTTGTAATGAAATAGTTCTGACTTCTGACTGTTAGTTGTACATGCTATCATAGCCAAATAACAAAAATCCTAGTGGTCCTAGTGACCTTTTCTTGCTTTGCTGGATCGTCTTAGAAGCCAATTCTGTAGTGATCTGCTGGAGTTGTTTGCTGGAGCTTTTCCATTTAGTCCATAGCATTGGACTGGGCGTTAGATTTACTCCCTGTGCAATATGCTTTAGTTAATGGAATTGGCCTTTGAGTGATTATGATAATATAGTGGAACCTTTCCATTTAATCCAAAGCATTTGACTGTGTTAGATTTACTCCTTGTGCAATTTGCTTTAGTTAACAGAATTGGCCTTTGAGTGATTATGATAATATAGTGGAGCCTTTCCATTTAGTCCACTGCATTGGACTGAGCGTTAGATTTACTCCCTATGCAATTTGCTTTTGCCAATGGAACTGGCCTTTGAGTGATTATGATAATATAGTGTGTTGAGAAAGCTGAAGCCTCCTCTTCTTCCTTTGACCTGATCTCACACATCACTCTATACATTACTCTGGAGGTTTCTTTCTTTTCTGATTGTTGCTGTAACCTCTCTTCTGCCATGACACAGCACATCTGTTATGGTTCAGTTTTTCCTTCTTGCTGAAGTCGTGGTTCAGAGTTCAGACGGATCCACTCCAATAATGCCTTGAAGTTATGACTAAATCCAATCGAGACTTCATCGTGGAAAATTAGTCTATTTCACAGAGGGAGCATAAGCCATTTACACAACCTTACAGTTTCATAATACCCGATGTCATGTTTTAGGGTATGTGGTTAACACAAATCGACCTTATCCAATGCCATAGCGGGCTCAAAAAACTGCGAATACTGCACACTCATTCGGTATCAGTTCCTATCTAGTGGCGGAAAATATCGATGCACTCTTTCTTTGACAACTATTGATAGTTCTATGTATACTCAGTAGTCAGTACTCTAGGGGGACAGAAAGTGTTGGAGCCAAACTTGTGTACATGAACACAACAGTTGTAGCAGTTCCAGTAGCCATAACTTCTGCCACCATTGCCACGGCTGCGACCCCGCCCACCATAGCCACAGCCATGCAAATATCCATACCTTGTAGACTGTAGTACTAGGTCTGGAGGCTCTTCTGATTGTAGGTCAAAGTGGATAGAGCTATTCCTTGTACTTTTATCTATATCATGTAATATGAATAATAAATCATGGTCTAAGTGTTCGAAAGAATAATCGTTTGGAATGACCCACACAGGATTGTGCTGTTTTGCAACTTGGTGTAGTTTTCACTGAATTTATGCCATACATATTGCCATACATCATGTAATATGGAATTTAGTGCAGTATTATTATCTGTTCTGTTGTTATATTAAGCAGTCACAAGAGAATCAGGGTCTTAATCCATAGCAGTAGCAGTTCACCGTGCTCTTAACTACCTTTTTGTAACAAATACTTCTGACTGCTAGTTGTGCATGCTATTCTGAGACCATCGTCAAATACCAAAATCCTAATGTTCCGATGAACATTTGCCTGCTTTTGTGGAGATTGTTTTAGAAGTTTATTCTGTAGTGATTTGCTGGAGTCGTTTGCAGCTTATCCATTTAGCCTGTAGCATTGGACTGCACATTAGATTTGTCATTTATGGCCTGTTTGGTTGGTGACCAAAACGTTCCAAGCCAAAGGTTCGGCTTGCCACGGTTTCTTCGGCAACTGTTTGGTTCACTACCATAGTTATGGCACGCCACACTTTCTTAGCACCCTGCCCCACATATCATAGACTCATTTTTGTGTCAAACTTTGCCACAAGTGTGGCTTCGTTTTTGTTCGCCACACTTCGTATGCAGTTTGCTTTATCTAAGAAAATTGGTCTTCAAGTGATTATAATAGTATAGGTTGTTGAGAAAGCCGAAGCCTCTCTTCCTGAAGCACTGGGCGTAAGCCTAAAATACCACCGCTCTTTGCATTAACCTGCAGGTTTGTTTCTTTTTTGGTTACTGTTATCTCTCTTCCTTTCCCCTTTTTTGCCATGACTGTAGCACATATGGCATGCTTCAGTCGCTTCAGTTGTTCCTTGCTGAAGTCATGGTTCAGATGTGTTGAGTGTAGGTGTATAGCACACGCGTTGACTAGCAACCGCTCGCCACCGCTGAGCGCGGCCACCACGCCCATGACGCCATGTCGTGCGGCCAAGGCAGTTGTGGCGCCCTGCGTGGTAAGCCAAACTGCAAGTCCTGTAATCCTGTATATGACATTCATTGAGAGCAATACAGCAAACTGTTAGCTCCATTCCTTCATGGTATCAGCTGCGCGGGTCTCTTCCTCCTGCTGCTATCTCGCGCTCGCCGCCGCCTCCCGCGCGATCGCCACTCCTCCGCTGCTCCTCCTTCCGCTGTTTTCCTCCACGTGCTCGCTGCGATCTCCGCAACCATGGATGTCAACCCGCTTTTCAGGGCCGATCTATCCAACGACGGTTCCTCCCAGTCCTCTGTCGGCAGTGACACTGCCGCCGGCGGCGCTCCGTCCCTTCCTACTCCCCCAACTGCTGTTCTTCACACGGTGAACATCAAATCCCATGTTCCCGTCATCCTCCAACTTACCGAACCCAACTACACCTAGTGGCGCACCTTCTTCGATGCATTCATCAGGAAGTTCAACCTCGGCGATCATCTTTCTTCTCCGTTGACCGCGATCTAGCACCGTGATCCTGACTGGCGCGTCCTAGACCAGTGCATCGTCAGCTGGCTCTACAACTCTGTCGCGAAAGAGGTCCTCCCCATCGTCCGCGTGCCCAAGCCCGCTGCCTACATCATCTGGACCGCCATCGAGGATCAATTCCGTGACAACAAGCTTCACCGCGCCGTGTACTTGGAGGCCGAGTACCGCACCTTGTCCAAGGCGACATGGACATCGCCTAGTACACTAGCCGCCTCAAGCAGGTCTCTGACGCTCTTCGTGACGTTGGGCAGCCGGTTGGTGAGACAAGCCAAGTGCTTAACCTTCTCTGCGGCCTAAACTCCAAGTACCGGCACGCCGTTCCGGTGATCAAGGTGAAGCAACCGCCGGCCCGCCGCACACCTTCCTCTCCGCCCGCTCCTACTTGCTCCTGGAGGAGCACTACGATCCCGAGCAAGCCAAGGCCGCCGCTCATCACGCCTTGGTGGCCACCGTCGGTTCCCGGCCTCCTGCTCCATCTCAAGGCGATGGCGGTTCCAACTCCACCAATACCGCCGCCAAGCCCCCTCCTTCAGCTCAGGGCTACGGTGCACCGCCACGGTTCGATAACTATCGCGGATCCAAGAAGCGCGGCCGCGGTCGCGGTGGCTCCTCCTCCGGCTCGACGTCTCGGCCTCCAGCGCCAGACTGGGCTCCTGGCCATAACCCGTGGACCGGCATGGTCCAGGCTTGGTCCATGCCTTTTCGCTTTCCGAGCGCCGGCGTGCTCGGTCCACGCCCCGGCACTCAAACCAACCAGGTGTACTTCACCAGACCACCAGCTGGCGCTCCTCCAGCAGCACCATACTTTGCCGGTGCTCCTCCGCCGCCCTCTGCAACTGACGTCTGGAATCAGCAGGCGCTGCTCACCACTCTAATGACCGCGGGCGTTCCACCGACTGGACCGCAGGCCAGCGAGTGGTATGTCAATACCGGCCCATCTTCTCACATGTCTTCGAATGCCGATAATCTCTCCTCTCATCAGCCCCTTCCTTCTTCTCCACCGATCATTGTTGGCAATGGCGCCACGCTGCCCGTTACTCACCGCGCGTCCTCCGTCATCGCCACTAACCGCTCGCCACTACTTCTGAACACTGTCCTTGTTTCTCCTTCCCTAATCAAGAACCTCATCTCCGTTCGTTCTCTTACCCATGACAATAATGTCTCTGTCGAGTTTGATCCGTTTGGTTTTTCTATCAAGGACCTTCCAACTCGCACGGAGATCCTCCGATGTAACAGCTCTGGCGCACTGTATCCCTTGGGCCCTTCCTCGCCGGAAGCTTTTGTCGCCGCTACCCCAACAGACAATGTCTAGCACCAGCGTCTGGGACACCCGGGCCGGCGTCAACTCCACCAGACGCTGCCCAACCTCGACTTCACCCCTACTCGTCTGTCGTCTTCAACCTGTGAAGCCTGTCAGCTTGGCAAAGCATGTCAGGCTGCCATTTTCATCTTCACTTTCAGTTACCTATGTTCCCTTTCAAATAGTTCATGCTGATGTCTGGAACTCCCCTACTGTTAGCTTTTCTGGTTTCAAGTATTACCTTGCACTTATAGATGATCTTACTCATTATGTATGGACCTTTCCACTGCGTGCAAAGTCTGAAGTATTACAGTGTCTTCTTGATTTTCATGCCTATGTTCGAACGCAGTTTCAGCTTCCTCTTCTTGCTTTTCAAACAGACAACGGCCGTGAATTTGACAATCATGCGTTCCGTCATCATCTATCTCGCCATGGTGTCTCTTTGCGCCTGTCCTGCCCATATACTTCATCGCAAAATGGCAAGGCCGAGCACATCATACGCACCATGAACGACTGCATTCGCAGCCTTCTTCTGCATACTTCCATGCCTGACACCTACGGGGCTGAAGCCCTTTCTACGGCAACCCATCTTCTCAATCGGCGACCATGTAAAACTAGCGGCACTATCACCCCGTATCAATTGCTCCTGGGTGCACCACCATCATACTCACATCTGAGAGTTTTCGGGTGCCTCTGTTTTCCAATCAGTCAGCTACAGCGACAAACAAGCTCAGCGCTCGATCCACACCATGTGTGTTCCACGGCTATCCGACTGATCATAGAGGTTACAGATGTCTCGATCTTCAAACTCGACGTGTCATTAGCTCTAGACACGTTGTCTTTGATGAATTACGTGTCTCTGATGAATCCCAGTTTCCTTTTGCCTCAGATCGCATATCGCCTCAACCAACAACAGCGAGACTGGCTACAGTACCTGATCCCCTTGTCATTCTTCAAACTGCACCAATTCCTCCACAGCAACAACCTTCACCTGCTGTTGAGCAAGCCTCCAGTGCTGCGTCGCTTCCCTCCTCCTTCACCTACTCTCCGGCTCAAGCTACTGTTCAGGAGTTGCCGGTTGCCACACCGCCACCTGTCGGCCACCCAATGCTCACTCGTTCCAGAGCCGGGGTGTTCAAGCCAAACCCCAGATACACTATGGCTATTGAGTCCCCTGCCGCCTCCTCTATCTCTCCAGTTCCTACCTCAGCTCGGGCCGCCCTGAAGGATCCCAACTGGAAGGCTGCCATGGCCCTCGAGTTTGAGGCTCTCCAAAGGAATTGGACATGGCGTCTCGTCGATCGTCCGCCTAGAGCTCATGTCGTCACTGGCAAATGGGTTTTTAAGCATAAATTGAACCCCGATGGATCCCTGAAGCGATATAAGGCACGGTGGGTCGTTCGTGGCTTCACACAACGGGCTAGTGTGGAATTTGACGAGACGTTCACGCCCGTTGTCAAGCCGGCCATGATACACACGATGCTCACCATCGCCGTGTCACGCCGCTGGAGCACCAAGCAGCTCGATGTTTCCAATGCATTCTTGCATGGCCGTCTCAAGGAGCATGTCCTGTGCCAGCAGCCTACAGGCTTCGTCGATGCCAACCAACCCAACGTCGTTTGCTTGCTCGACAAATCCCTGTCCGTTCTACGCCAGGCACCGCGGGCCTGGTTCGAACGCTTCGCAACATTCGTCCTCAAGCTCGGCTTCACTGCTACGCGCTCGGAATCTTCACTGTTCGTTCTGTGCCATGGGCAAGACATTGCCTATCTACTGCTCTACGTCGATGACATCGTCATCACCGGCTCCAGCTCGTGTTTGCTCCAACACATCGTCGACCGCCTCCATGATGAGTTCGCCGTCAAGGACATGGGCGAGCTGCGCTTCTTCCTCGGCATCGACATCAAGCGCACCTCGGACGGATTCTATCTGTCCTAGGAGCGGTACGCGGCGGACATCCACGAGCGCGCTGGCATGACCAATTGCTGGCCCGTTCCCACCCCCATCGACTTGAAGGGCAAGCTCTCCTCCGATGGCGCCGAGATCACGCTTGGCCGGTGCGCTTCAATACCTGATGATCACACGGCCTGATCTTGCCTTCGCCGTGCAGCAAGCCTGTCTCCACATGCACGACCCCCGTGCGCCGCACATGACAATGCTGAAGCGGATACTGCGCTATGTCCGCGGCACGATGTCACTCGGCCTACACCTCCGTGCATCCGCCGAGCTCGCCTTCACGGCGTACTCCGACGCTGACTGGGCGGGCTGCCCGAACACTCGGCGTTGGACGTCCGGCTTCTACGTTTTCCTTGGGGATTCGCTCATCTCCTAGTCCTCCAAACGCCAGCCAACTGTGTCTCGGTGGAGCGCCGAGGCGGAGTACCGGGCGGTGGCCAATACGGCAGAGGAGTGTATCTGGATTCGGCAGCTTCTCGGTGAACTTCATTGCACCGTCAACAAGGCCACGGTAGTCTTCTCTGACAACATCTCTGTTGTATACATGTCTTCCAACCCGGTGCATCCCAAGCGGACGGAGCATATCGAGCTTGACATACACTTCGTCCGTGAGCGCGTCCAAGTCGACGACCTCCGCGCGTTCTCCACGTTCCGACTGGGCACAATACGCAGATGTGATGACAAAGGGCCTCCCCACAGCGACTTTTGAGCTCTTTTGAACCAGTCTTTGTGTAGTTCCTATCACACATCAGATTGCGGGTAGGGTGGGGGTGTTGAGTATAGGTGTATAGCACACGCGTTGACTAGCAACCGCTCGCCACCGCTGAGCGCGGTCACCACGCCCACGACGCCATGTCGTGCGGCCGAGGCAGTTGTGGCGCCCTGCGTGGTAAGCCAAACTGCAAGTCCTGTAATCTTATATATGACATTCATTGAAAGCAATACAGCAAACTGTTGGCTCCATTCCTTCAAGATGCTGTAATCTCTCTTCTCCTTTTGCCTTGACTGCGCCATCTCTCGTTTCAGTTTTTGCTTCATACTGAAGTGGTGGTTCATATGAATCCACTTCTGTAACTCCTTATTCTTTTTCATGCTGAAGTGGTGGTTCATTTGGATTCTGAAGTAATCCAAATGGAGATTTCACCGTGGCAAATTATTCTACTTCACGGACAGGGTAAGGGCCAACACAAATCAAAGTTATCCGATGCTACAGAGTAGTCACCTTCATTCAGTATCAGTCCATTGCCACATAAACTGTGAATGCTGCACATTCAATATCAGTTCCCATCTAGGGGAAATTGTCGGTGCACTCTTTCTTCAACGACTATTGATAGTACTACTCTAGGCAGTTCTGATCCTGGAGCACCGAACACCTTCTATAAGGCCTAGGGGACACCGGGACAGAAAGCGTTAGAGCCAAACTTGTGTACATAAACGCAACAGCCACACGGTACCTGCCTATCTGTGCATGTGTTTACACAAAGAAACACCACGATGTGTGTGCACCTTAATAAGTCCTTAACAGCTTTCTATACGATAGTAGTAGTTCACCGACCACCATGCAGAGAGCCGGCCGACATGGTACCGCCGGAGGAGGACCACGTTATGGAGAGCGACGACCCGATGAACTCGACCGAGTCGGCGCCGGTGAAAACGAGCACCGCATCCTCCCGCAATGCCTCCTCGCCGCTCAGATACCGGCAAACCTGCCGCATGCTGGGCCTCGCCTCCGGGCGAGCCTGGCTGCACATCAGGCCAAGCCACAGCACCAGCTTGGCCTCCCCCTCGTCGTAGCACCCCTCCAGCCTCGGGTCCACGGCTCGCAGCAGGTCGCCGTCGAGCCCGCAGTCGCGGACCCACCTCACCAGGATCACGTCCGAATCGTCCGTCGCCTCACTCGGCGGCTCCACCGGCCGGCGCCCGCACGCGACCTCGAGCAGCAGGGCGCCGAAGGAGAACACATCGGTGGCCGTCGTGGCACGGCTGGTGACCGTCAGCTCGGGGGCCATGTACCCGAGGGTCCCCGCCACGCGCGTCGTCGCCGGGTTCGCGCCGTGCTCGTAGAGGCGCGCGAGGCCGAAGTCGCCGAGCCGCGCGCCCATGTCGGCGCCGAGCAGCACGTTGTTGGCCTTGACGTCGCGGTGCACGACCACGTGCTCCCACTCCTCGTGCAGGTACAGCAGGCCGCGGGCGACGCCCGCGAGGACGGCGAACCGCTGCGCCCACGCCAGCAGCGGCGCCTTGCGGTCCGCGCCGAACAGGTGCGCGTCGAGGCTGCCGTTGGGCATGAACTCGTAGACGAGGAACAGGTCCTGGCCGTGCTTGCACCACCCGCGCAGCTCGACCAGGTTGCGGTGGCGCATGCGCCCGAGGCTCGCGATCTCGGCGACGAACTCCTTCATCCCTTGCCTGGTGCCGGCGGAGATCCGCTTGATGGCCACCTGGTCGCCGCCGGCGGAGCGCTGTCGGAGCACTCCTTTGTACACCTGGCCAAAACCGCCCGAGCCAAGGAGCTCGGTTTCCTTGAACCCTTTGGTGGCCCTGTAGAGGTCCTTGTACGGGAACCTGTGAGGGTGCTCCAGCTCCCAGTCCTCCAGTGTGTCAGCGAGCTTCGCCCTCTTCCGAAGCCACAGCACGATGGCCATGGCCGCGGCGATCAGTACCAGTGTCCCTGCACAAGCCACGGCGGCGAACTTGACGATGACGAGCTTGGAAAGCGTTGTGCTCGTCTTCGGAACTTTCGGCAGCCGCCGGAGATTGATGGATTGCGCGAGCCCGTTGGTCCGGAAGCTCCACGCCAAGATGTAGTGCGAGCTCGCCAGCTTCCCGGTCGCCGAGGAGAAGCCGACGTACATCTCCTCCCTGAAGACCGGTCGCAGGTCGAGTTTTGTTGAAATCAGCGGCCGGCGAGGTCGGTCTGCCACGGACACCGGGGCGACGGTCATGTTGAGGACGCCGCTGCCGCCGTCGTAGTCTATCCACGCCTGGATTGGTTGCGCGCTCTCCAGCGTCACGGGCACCGCCTTGGTGTTTCCGCCGGCGTCGGCTGTGTAGTACGCGACAGGCTCCGACACGTTGGAGACGAGGCTGTTGACGTCGACGCCGACGTGGTTGCCGTTGGTGTCGTTCATCTCCAGGTCGAACACGGTGTCGAACTCCACGGCGAAGACATGGTTGGCGGGGTTGCCGTTGGTGGTCGGGCCGAGGACGCCGAGGTAGACCTCGGGGGCCGCTCCGGGAAGCACGGTGGACGGGGCCACCACGAAGGCCAGGCCGTGGCCGCCGCCGCTCCCGACGGTGACGATGTCGAGGACGAAGGCCGTGCTGAACGACGACGGCGGCCTCCCGCCACCGTCGAGGAAGGGCACGGGAGAGCCGTGGAACGCGTGGCCGACGAGGCGGTTGCTGCCGTTGGTGAGCTGGAGCGCGCCACCGTGCAGCACTGACGCGGAGCCGTCCAGGGTCAGGTTCGCGTGCTGGAAACCTTGGTAGATGAAGTCGACATCGTCGGCCGAGCATGATGAAACCACGAGGAGAAACAGCACGGAGAAACATGGAACAGAGCTGGGCGGCGCGATCATCGCGTTCGAAGCGCTTGTCTTTCTTCCTCTGGAATCGAGATGCAGTGAGCACGCAACGTGGGGAAGCTACTACTGCTGTTTGGCGGAGGTACAGTTTCTAAACCGTCCTTGCCTCCTTGGCTTGACTCGACTATTGACTTGCTAATCACTTTTGTAGGTCCCACATGTCCTTGTGACTTGTGAGCATAATGCATCGACTGATTCCCTGTGAGCATAATGCATCAATTCTCTGTTGCAGTTGCAGTGCAATTAGCTGCACGAGGGCTATCATGGTGACGCCCGAGCGAGTGAAAGGTTGACACCATAGTCGTGTCAACAAGGGCATGTGATTGTGAATGTGATGGGAGTAGAAATGCAGGACCAAAAGTGATGGAACATGACTCGCGAGAATTCCCAACCTTTCCCATTTGCAGGTGGCAACGTTTGGTCGTCCAAGTCGTCCCGGTTAAGTACGTACTTGTACCTGATTCGTACAATGTACAAAGAATACGAGGTACACTGCCTACCTGCACCTACACTTTCGGAACAACGATTGGTCACAGTCAAAGTCAATGTTGCATGTAATAAGCGGCATTGCATTTAGTGGGTATACGTCGTTCTCATTTGATGTTCTTAATTTTTTTTTTCACAACTCATTTGATGTTACTGTAGAGACCTGAACCAAAGGTCAATAATTATTAAGGAACCAATATGACTAGCTGAATTGTCCACAACATTGCGTGGCTAGATACTATACGTGTTTCTTCTGTTATAAAAAATCATTTCCACAATCCATAACAATAACAAACATATTAATTTGTTGGACACCGCCAATGCTTCGGGACATGATAGGGGCTGTGGGCTGGTTGGGCTTTGCTTGGACGGAAACTACAAGTTAGAGCACCACCTCACAAGAAAGCACCAAAAAACTTCAGAGATCGATATTCTCCGGTCCCTGTTCTTCTCCGACCTGCCTCTCCTTCCTCGGTAACTACTTCGACCAGTTCCAGGTGCAATTCTAAATGTGAAAGTCAGAAACGTGTGTACTCCAGTTGGACGCTGAAGGGCCGCACATCGTTTATCAGTATATATAGAGTGGTAATCTATACGGAATCGCTCGTTATAGGGCGTCCATCTATCCGGATTGATCCCGTACTCACCCCCGCCTGCTCGCTGGACAGACCCCGCCCTCGCCCGTGCCACCCCCACTCGCGCCTCTGCCGCCCGCCCGCACCGTGCGCACGGCAAGCCCGATGTTAGGCGCTCGCTCGCTCCCGAACTCGCGCCTCCCCTCGCGACCGCGCTCCATCTGCCTGCCCCTGCCCTAGGCGAGGTCCGTGCCGCCGCGAGCTCCACACCGGTAACCTCCGCGTCACTCCGCAGCTTCGAGCTCCATGCCGGTGTCGAGATCCACGTCGACGAGCCTCCGTTTGTTCAAGCAGCAAGCAGATGGTACACTGAAGGCAAATGTTACAATAGTATGTTTTAAGTGTTTCAGATGTTCAGAGGTATGCTGCACGTGTTGTATATCGATCTTGCAAAAGTATATCGGGATGTTGCACATGTTGTAATGATTATACACGTGTGTTTCAAGTGTATATTCCTAAATGTTTCATCTGTTCCAGACGAACATTACAAGTGAAGCATATGTTTCAAGTGTTTCATACGTATATTTGCAATTGTTTCATCTGGATGTTGCGTATGTTTGCAATGGGTTTTAAATGTTTTCAAGCGCTTTCGCAAGTGTTTCAGATACTTGTTTCAAATGTTGCTTCTGTCATAATCTTTTGTGTGTTGCAACTGTTGCATGTGGATGTTTCTAAAGTAGATCGGGTGTTGTACAATGGCTAGCGCGTGGAAAATGGCCGGCAGCGCGAACGACGATCGGGGCGGTGTAGGCGACGTCCGGGACGGCGCAGGCTCACTGCTGGTGCGCTCCCTTACGAGACTAACACGCTAGGCGCTTGTTCGCTCCCTGTGCGGGCAGCGTCCAGACGCTGGTGCCCGGATCGAAGGTCCAGGCGCTAGCAAGTCCGTAATCTATATACCTTACATATAATATTAATTGTTTTTCTTTTTTCTTAGAACTTGTTTTTTTCTCGTCCGGATACAACTTTAAGATTACGTAAACCCATGCCATCTCCATTGGACAATACCTCTACTGTACCACCACAAATATGGTTCAAAGTGAGGAGATCAAGTTCATCATCGTCGTCAACTTCATCATTTAGTACTCCCTCCGTTTAGGAAAGAATGTAATTCTAGCATTGTGTCATGGTTTAGTATCCTAAGTTCAATCAATTATAGATAAGAAAGTATCAATATTTATGATATCAAATAAATATTATTAGATTAATTACAAAATGTATTTTCATAATAAATTATTTTGGAGCTGTATATGTGAATAATATTCATTAGAAATTTGGTCAAACAGAACCACTTTTGTTGGCACGTAATCCGTAGTTGCATTCTTTTCATGACAGAGGGAGCAAAGAAAAGCAAATTTTCCCTTGCAGAATAGCAGGTACAGTTTTTTTAAAAAAACTATAGCAGGTACAGTTTGATCTTGAAGTCTATTTGTTTGCTTAATATTATTTTCATTAATTTTAGACTCCGAAGACAATAAAAAAAATACTGTCATTACAGTATTTATAACTAAAGGATTATCAATAAAGATTTAAAAAGGCATCATCAGAGTTACCTTTGATAGGCGGATCATCAAGGTTTGCCCTGGCCTTTAACTTTGTCTCTCGATCGAGGATCCATCACCACTTGGTCACTCACAAGTCACAGCAGCGGTATGTTTGCGTTTTGAGACTGGTTTTGAAAATGACTTTTGTGGACTTGCAAGCTGGTCATTGTTTACTTCTTTCATGGTAAAGTCATTGCTAGGATCATCAACGCTCATGTCTACATCATCTAGTGTCTCAAAAACACTTGGCAAGTCACCAACCAGCACAGCGTGGTCCTCACGATGCTATGGGAGAGGCACTGCTGCCCACGTACGCTTGCTCAGGCTAGACCGTTTGCATACACTGAAGTCCAGCGCCACTTGCACCTGGCACTTGTGTTTCCTGCGTTCTTTGCATTTCCAAAATTAGGTATTTGAGAACCGTTGCCGGATAAACAGGACCTAATTTTGGAAATGATTTCTTTGTGAACTTCATGTCAAATTTGCCGCTCACCACCTACTAATATTGAGTCCACATCGCAAATCATAGAAAATTCGCTCAGTTTTCACAAAGGGTCACCAAATTGTTACCACATTTTCGGAATTCCATAAATCCAATCTTTGTACTTCATATTCTCTTCGAACACCATCTTTGCTTTGACACGTCTACCCTCTATTGGCCTCAGCGAGAACCATTATATCTAAATCGGTCAAATGTGGTAATAAAAAACTCATTAACACTTCCATCATCCACAACCCATGGTGACTGAAGAATTTTTACTAGCATCTGATGAATAAATTTTACTAGCATTTTATTGGCCGAAGAAAGGAATATTGTAACAACCCATTCCTTCAACAGCAAAGCCAGCAGCCATAGCTGTTATTTTTTGGTTCCTTTGTTGAAGGACAATCCTTTGTGACATGGTTGTAATTGCCATAGTTTTCACTGGCAAGTTTTGCATTGCATTAGTATGGCTTGTGTTTTTTTAATTTCACCGCTCCTTGAGATGAAGTCTGCGCTTCCTCTTGAGACATATGGTGTTTGCAGGTATGTGTGTGTGTGTGTTTTTTGCTGTCTTTTCAGATCTTCAATCTCTGGAAGGCAGTGGACGACCGAAAGAAGATAACAGATTTGGTCTTTGATGTCCTCTTTTTTTAGAGGTCATTTTCTGTCTTGTTGTCCTTCTTTTATGTTAGCCTTTGTTTTTTTTAGATATATCATATGTGAGACACTCTTTTTTTATTTTTATAAAAACACTCAAAAAAGTGTTTCATATCTCATCTCATATATCACGAAAACAAAGCGGCTAGTACAAACGATGGACATGGTACCTTTTCAATCGTGCCTTGGTCGATCCATTTATGTTATATAGGCCTGGTAGAGAGAGCCCAACTGCACAAGAACGATGCAATGCAACTAGGCTAGGACTGAAGGCCGAGACGGCGCCTGTTTATTGGGCTGAAATTCATCCACAAGCTCAATGGATCGGACCATCATCATTGGGCCTAATGAACCATCACAACATTTATTTGGATATTCAGCGTAGCCTCTACGTATAAGGTCAGTTTCAACGGAGAGTTTCGTAATGTTGTTTTCAAAAATGCCACATCAGATACAATACAATAAAACTTGAATGAAACAATCACTCTCAATACATAGTTTTTTATTCTATAGTTTCATTTCATTGACATTTAATTCCATGACTCATTGCGAGTTGGTAACTGTGCCAGAAGAGTTTCATCCCTAAGAAACTCATTTCTTCTCTCTCTTCTTAAATATGACGCCACATCATAAAAATACCTATATGACTTAAATGCGGATAAAACTTGGATGAAACTCCTGCTGACACTGGCCTAATTCGCCAGGCCCGCTCGAAAAAGGTCGGGAGGGATTCTTCCATCACCATGAAAGATAATAATAATAACATCTCAGCAAGCGGCAACTAACATGTGCGGCATTTCTCGACATTCAAAAAGAGAACATGTGCATTTCTGTATCCCTGCAGTATGAATCACGTATTGCGACGTGCACCCTCGAGGTGGCATCCTCCTATTAATTTTTTTTCCCCTACCTACCATCAACCAAAGTTCTATTCTAGCAAAATGTACGCACGTACGTACGTGTAGCCAAATAATTAATGGTCTAGTTGAAGATAGCAGTCCAGACTATGTATTGACACGTCATGGATCGGAGTTCCGAGCTTATCAGGAACTAGGAACCGAGAAAGCAACAGAACGGACTGCTGCAGGTCCCCTGCTACCAATGGGCTATATGGCATCTTCTTCGACTGGGTACGTGCACTGGACTACTGGAGGCAGTAGAAAAATCCGAAAAGCTATCTAACACAACGTGATGCACCTTTCTACTAGTCCCATCTTACTAGTAGGCTTGGACGAGTGGACGACGCGATATGATAGCGACAGAACCGTGGGCAGAACCTCTTGACCAGGGATTAACTGGGCCACCAATTTGAGATAGGAGAGCCATGGATCGCCGCAACTTCGCTTTCATGTCCGTGGGCCGTGGCTGAGATATGCCTCCATGCATGCATGCAATGCAAGCTTTCGCACGGGTGCCTATATATCTGTTGCTTTGCCACGCTAAGGAATGTGACTCATCAGTGCGATGTATGAAGACTACTGGACAGTTATGTTTGTCTGTTCGTTTGTTTTATCAGCCGTACTTTTTTAACTAAGAAACGGTATTTCTCTTTCACAACAGTACTTTTCAGCTTGTCTTTTCAACAATGCGATGCTGCAGTGCTGAGCCACTTCTCTCGCCTCTCCTTTGCTTCCACTTGTTGTTGCCTTGCTGCCTTGCTGGCCCTGGCCTCCCGCCCCTCTCCCTCTAGGGAGTGCCGGACTGGGGGCCGTTTTCCACCGGCACTACTGTACGTACATGTAGGAGGAGTACCGCGCACAGCACAGGCACAGTGCAACGACGACTGACCTTGTCAAAGTGCGTTTGAGTCTCGCTCCTTCACGTGGGGCAATTACGTCGAGCTAGCGGTAGTAGCAGCAGCCAGGTCGACGCGCTTCTTCTTCTTCCCACTCCCACCGCCCGACCTCCCCCTCCAACTCCAAGCAGCCGCGCGTGTAAATTTTGAATTGCTGAGCCCAACTGAACGTGCCTCGTATACACGTATATGTACATCAATTTGGTTGCCTACGATCGATGACATTATGGGTGTGTACTCCATACTGTTCTGGAAATTAAATGGAATTTCTGCTACGGTGCTACTCCACCTAGTAGCCGTCTATTTCTACGCATGGTCGCACAGCCTGCCTAGCTACAGCTAAATATAGAAGCCTTTTATATATATACGAAGTATACAAATTACTAGTACTATAGTAAGTACGGAGTACTTGGTAAATAAGAGTTCAGTGATATAAATACTCCAAGGACGAGGGCCGTTGTTTCCTTCTCGTCGTCAATTTTGGGCAGTGCTAGGGGCTGTTTAGTTGGCAAAATTTTTGGCGAAATGCTACTGTAGCAGTTTCGTTGTTATTTGGCAAATATTGTCCAATCATGGTTTAATTAGGCTTAAAAGATTTGTCTCGTCCATTTCGTCTAAACTGTGTAATTAGTTTTATTTTTTATCTATATTTAATGCTTCATGCATGTGTTTAAAGATTCGATGTGACGGAGAATCTGAAAAATTTGGCAAAATTTTTGGCATCTAAACAGTGCCCTAGTAAAGTATTTGCATTTTTCGCTGGTCAATGAATGCTGCGGAAATTGCAGTCGGCCAGATCTGCATGCCGTAAGTTGCTTCAGGCCTCGCCTGGCCCAGGCGCCTCGCTTCGCCCAACAGTAACTCTCGCAGTCAGCCTGCACCCTGCAGCCAACCCACCCCAGTCGGCACTCGGCACTCGGCACTCCCTCCCAGAGTCCCAGTCCCAGTGGGAACGGAGGCTGTACCATGCGCAAATTCCTGGAAGCAGCAGTAGGAGTAGCAATCAGGGTAGAGTACAGTGAAAGTAGCCTTGTGCCAATCCAGCCATGCTACTTGTATCATGCAGTTTCTATGTTTGGATCCGGGGGCTAGGGCCGTGGTTAAATCTAGGCGCTAAAGTCAGATGTCACATATAAGTGTTCGGATAGTAAAAATAAAATAAATTACACAAATCCTCGGTAATCCTCGAGACGAATTTATTAAGCCTAATTAATCCGTCATTAGCACATGTGTGTATTGTAGCACCACATTGTCAAATCATGGACTAATTAGGCTTAAAAATTTGTCTCACAAATTAGTCGCAATCTGTGCAATTAATTATTTTTTAGTCTATATTTAATACTCCGTGCATGTGTCCAAACATCCGATGTGAGAGGGACTAAAGTTTAGGAGGGGGAAACAAACAAAGTAGTCATGTCACATCGGACGTTCGGATGCTAACTAGGAGCACTAAACATGAGCTAATTATAAAACTAATTGCACAGGAGTATGTTAATTAGTGAGACGAATCTATTAAGCCTAATTAATCCATAATTAGCAAATGTTTACTGTAGCACAACATTGTCAAATCGTAGACTAATTAGACTTAATAGATTCGTCTCGTAAATTAGCACTACTACACACAGGTCCTTTAGTCCCGGGTCCTAAGGACTTTTAGTTCCGGTTACAGACCCGGGACTAAGAAATCGGGACTAAAGGTCTCAGCCTTTAGTTCCGGGTACATATAACCGGGACTAAAGGCCGTCCTCGGGTGAAAAAATAAATGAAATTCTAGAGGCCTCTCTTGTGGTGCGTGAGAATCGAACTCAGGACCTCTCACCTCGCGCGTAGATTCCTTACCAACTCAACTGAACACAACATGTGACAAAGTCCTTTGCGCTCTTCCTTTTGATTTGACTCATGGGGGACCTTTGGTCCCGGGTCGGAGACCTTTAGTCCCGGTTCGTAACACCAACCGGGACTAAAAGTTGGAGGACCTTTAGTCCCAGTTCGTAATACCAACCGGGACTAAAAGATGTCTTTTAGTCCCAGTTGGTGTTATGAACCGGGACTAAAAGTGGTCCGGCCGTTGGGCAGGGTACCAACCGGGACTAAAATCGTTTTTTGTCCCGGACATAAATTTCGCCGGGACTAATACCCATTTTGGATATCGACGAAAGGTCTGTTCTCTAGTAGTGTAGCCTCAATCTGTGTAATTAGTTTTGTTATTAGCCTATGTTTAATACTCCTAATTGGTATCAAAGATTCGATGTGACAGGGCTAAACTTTTGTCTGAGGGAAACAAACACAGCTGACTAAGAGTAAAATGCAGGTCGGCTCCTCGGAACTCGAGTCGGATGTCATTTAGGTTCCTAAATTTTTTTTAAAATAGATACAATATCAAAGTTTTTAATAAACTTACTAATCCTAGTATCAAAGTTTGGCATGTTGATTGTGCGGTGACATGTAAGGATTGTGCAGTGACATGTAAGGATGGATTCGGATCGGATCCGCTTGTAATCGAATACAGATACGGATACAGACATATTATTGGATATGAATACAAAACGAATGTCTCGAATTCGGATCGCATACAGATATCTATTAAATTTTGATTACAACTACGAACACAAGGTTGATATGTGCCCCTGTGGTTCAGATTTGTGATGAGTGATTGTCAACGTGATTCGCGTCTTGATTGAGTTTGTGAACTAATCATGGCGTAAGTTGGGTTGTGCAACATGTCTCTTAGCTTGTGGTGCGCAGGTGTGGAGCTCGGAGGCGGTGGTCGACGGCGAGGTGAAGGTCAAGTAGGGACGTGACGTGCCGATGGACTGAGAGCGATAAAGGGCGGACGTGAGGCTTGGACAGAGGGACCAGGAGGCCGGGTGGCCAGCCGTGGTGGCTGACACTTGGGGACATCGACAAGCGCAAGTGTACATGGAGGAGTGATCGTGTTGACCGAGTCAAGATGGCGGTCGAGCGAGTCGAGTAGGGGCTCTGGAAGACTTAGCGGCCGGCTGGTCGAGGACGACGGTGACACGCGTCGAGTGGCGGAGGACGCGTATGGAGTACGCTACTCGCGGTGGTTTGGTGAGTTGAGCCTCAAAACCACCGGGCGGACGGTTTCCAGGTTTGGGCCTCAAAACCCAAGCGGATGTTCCGAGGAGGAACAGGGCGGTACGTGACGGAATCACAGAGGTTGCATCGAAGCAAAGCAAGTCTATGCAGGAAACGTGGCCGTCCTATCGACAGAAATCGAGTTGGACCATAATATCCTCAGGCTAGGTGGTTCACTCTAAAATATCCAGGGGCAAAAGAGAAATGTGTAATAGACCCATAAATAAGAGATGGCTACCCCAAACCATCTCACCTCTTGGACATTTTTATTTTCCTCATTTAGTTCCCCTTCTAGGGTTTGTTCTTGAGGTCCACAAACTAGAAATTTGTGTAAACAGAGATTTTGAGTTGGGAATGGAGGCACAAATCCTCCAATTGTCCTCAGGGATTCCTCAATCGTGTCTGTGATTTTTGTGTTTCTCGGTTTGATTTGTCCAGTTCTCCGTTCGTCGCTTTTCTGGTCTCGTTCTTGCACCAAATCGTGCAACCCCAGAGTTTGAATCAATTTCAGGCGATGATCTTTTGGAGATTGGTTCATTCCTAGTTGAATTTCATCTGTGCAAATTTTAGGAACGAATCATGGAGTTTTTGGGCAGATTTTCGTTCATTTCTTGACCGCTTGTCACTTCTGTTCGTAGCTCTGTCCTTCGTTGTTTGAGGTGCAGGCGCATGGGACTCCTACAGGTGATGTTTAAATACAGGGCCTAAAGTTTAGAGGTATCACATCGATCCATCATAGCACATGTTTATTACAGTTTTACTGTAGTACTACATTGTCAAATCTTAGACTAATTAGGTTTAAAAAATTTATCTTGTAAAGTACTCATCATCTTTGTAATTAGTTATTTTTTAGTCTATATTTAATACTTCCTACATGTGTCAAACGTACGATGTAATAGATACTAAACTTCAGGGGAGGAATTAAACAAGGCTTATCAGAGCGGCGCAGACCCTGCTCGATCTCTTTCTCCCTCCGTTTCGTTTTCTGTTGTGCTGTGTCGAGTGCTTCTGACCGAGCGGCCTCAGCAACCACGTGCCCTCCGGCGTGGTTCGTAAAATCGTAAGCCGACCGGCGTACACGAGCTCCGTTCTGAGCAGCAGTGCTGGATGCGCTCAATCTCTCTCTTTCGTTTTTGATCGGCTGGTCACCGGAAGCACCGGTGTACACCGGACGAGCCTCCAAGCGGTGCACCGTCCGCACCAGGCGGTGCCAGCATCGATTTCCTCTCGGCTGTGTGCAGACCTGCTGACGATTCCTCCCTCTCTCCTTCTGCTCTTCGCGTACGTGAGTTCCAGGCCGCAAGCTGCTGCCCCTGCTTTGCCCTTGCTGAATGAAGGCCTTGTTTAGATGTCAAAATTGGGAGGCAAAATTTGCATAGTATATGTCGCGACATACTGTAGCAATTTTGTTTTTATTTGGTAATAATTGTCCAAACATTGATTAATTAGGTTCGAAATGTTCATCTCGCAAAGTACAACAAAACTGTGCAATTAGTTTTTTATTTCGTCTACATTTAGTACTCCATACATATGCCGACATTTTGATGTGACGGGGAATATTTTTTTTGCATAGTAAAATTTAGGGGTGAATTTGAGAATCTAAACAAGACCGAAAACTTTGCTCTGCTGCGTTGCTGTTCCTACTTCAGAGCACTTGTGCATGGGATCCAGTAGCAGCAGGAGCAGCTTGCAGATAGATTTCGAGTGGCAAGTGCAGCAGCCCGTGCTTGCCTCCTTCAGATTGTGATCGGTTGTTTCATTCAGGGACTAAAATTTAGCAGATGTCGCATCAGGTATTTGGATACTAATTAGAAAGACTAAACATGAGTTTAATTAGGTTTAATAGATTCGTCTTGTAAATTAGTTTCAAACTGTGCAATTAGTTTTGTAATTAGTCTACGTTTAATACTCTATGTATGTGTCCAAACATTCATTCGATGTGACAGAAACTAAATTTTAGCAGGACAACCAAACACAGCTAACAATTATTGGCTAATCATTGTAGCATTAAATAATCTTGTTGCTGCTTGGAATAGTATTCACGGTTGAGAATTCAAGGCCTTTCTCTCTCCTAAAATTTCCGGTAATTCTTGAGCTAACTGTTTTGTCCTTCTCTTGCGCGTTTGAGCTCCGTTTAGATTTTCATCTATTGCGTTCGCTCTATGATGTCCCGCTGTGTTCCTAGGGAATATCCACCCACTCATTAGGTTGTGGATATCACGGTGTTTGTTTCGTGTGTTTGACGGTAATTTTGGGACAGCGGTCAAAAGTTTCACGAGAAATTTTATGGCTCCTATTCACCCCCTCTGGTCGCTAACATATTTCTATTTGCATGAAGTGTGGACCCAAGCCCAGGTGCCCTCGTAGTTTTTTAGGGACTTAAATGTATATTTTGAAACTGATATGTGGCCGTCATAGTTTTAGGGACTTAAATGTATATTTTGAGAGTTTATGTAAATGACACCTCAAGCTTTACATGTATATTTTGAAAAATTAGAATCTAAATGACATGCCATCCAAATTCAACAGGAGATGTATTTTACTCCATATGAGTTAACAACTTGCTGATATCTAAAGGCTCATGGATGCCAAGATCTTCTGACGTGAAATGCATGCCAAAATTAATAAATGAACATGGACCCAGCCCACGTACCATATACTATCAGATTGCTCGTTTGTGTTGGTCGCAACTGTGAACAGTAAAATAAAGTAGGGGAGATCTATATGAGGTATTACCACTGTAGCATACATCAATGTCTATATGACGTATCATCGTCCATCATTCAATAATACCTTGCAACTCTAATTGGGAATTGATTCACTACTTGTATACTGAACGCGTCTTTGGGAAGATTCCAAGCATTAGGGGGAGTTACTTACCGCATAAAAATACCAGGAATCGGAATAGAATGTCACTATTGAAATTTGATCTCATATCCACATACCAAAGAATCTAAACCAGTAGTTCAGAAAATCTTATAAATCTTATATTTGCAACACATTGTAATTTTTTTTTTGCTAAATGCATTTACTTGTAAAGGTGTCACCAAATCTGATTCCTGCTTTTAATGTGCCAGAAAGAGTGGAGGTTTCTAACAAACCACTCAACTTCTGAATTTGAACAAGAGGGGCAGAAGTATGGTCACAAGGGATAGTGCTTCTTACAAGCATTCTCCGAATAGCGGGAGGAAATCCTCCGATATGAATCAACATCAAGTTGATAGACACCATATGGATATTTTGTCCAAAGCCTATGGATAATTCAACATCCAAAAGCCCAACATAATTATGCATGAATTTTAGGCACTGGGCTATTGAGACACCCTAACTCTATTGTTGTGGGAAAGTAACATGGAGATAAAAAGGGTTAGCATTTTCACATGCTAGGTTTGTTCCGTTGAATCGACCGTACAAAGGCTATAAATATGGATACACCTCAAAAGTCCCAGGCGGAGTGTCCAGGGATTCTTTCTTAAAATTTCTATACACCTTCATATGGATACCGATCAAAAGTCCTAGGCGGAGTGTCCAAATACACAAATAGGGTCAAACCAAAGGTGGCAATTAATGAGAATTGCTCTCATTCAACAATAAGAAGAATTTGCGATTGTATTACCTTCTTAGAAACAACGAGCGCTTGTAGCATATGGTTTCACGCAGAGACCTAGCATTGCATAACCATGGTATATGTGAAAAATCATGTTCCATAGACTTGTATTATGAATCCAAAGTCCCATAGACTTGTATTATGAATCCAAATAAAATCGCAACATATATTTTGTAAAACTCAAGTCACTCTATGACTTTAGTTAGTTAAGTTGATTGTGATACAACTAAATATTCGAGTTCCTTCCACACAAGGATCACTCTAATCATGATGATTGGCAATATGAAATCCCTAGTTGGATTCTCTATCTCAAATGTAAGGAATCATTTCAGGTTTAGTTTCTCACCTATCATTAAAGAAACCTGAAGCCCTTTGATTGCCAATCCACATATGATATAAGAGAAATTGACCTTTAAGATAGATTTGAGATATAAAGGATTTGGGTGAAATTGTAACACCTCTGGTGTTATGGTAACTAAAACTGGCCATGTCATCATATGCATTGAAAAGCATTCATATTTAGTCAACTCTGTGGTGCATCAACTAAAACAAAGTTACATTTATAGATTGATTGAGTTTTTGTGATGTTTGACCGGAATCCCAAAACCCTAGTTTGGAATGTCATTTCAAATACTTGGATTATGCCCTATGTAATTTGAGGTGTAAAGTTGTGCTCTACACTAGTGTCAAGTGTAGGGGATACATTCAAGTGCAACATTTAAAAATGAACTCCAATTTTGAGGTTGAATTTGAGTTCCAAAACTTGCCTCGAGTTTTCCAATTCAAATTCGAATTCAAATTGGGAGGTTTATTAAAATGAATTTATAATTCAAAATTTGTTCAACAAATGTGGCATTGGATAGGCCACATGTGATTTGACTCAACGGTACATTTGGATGATAGTTGTGATCACTAATTAATCACCAATTAAAGTAGAAATCAAATCAAGTTTGAATTTGATTCAAAAACCCTGATTTCCGGAAAACCCCGTTTTACCCCCTTTTGTGTAATTCAAAATCTAAAAAGAATTGGAGGGTGGGCCAAAAAGCAAAGTTGTAGATCTGGTCATGTCGTACAACTTTGGTATTTGGAGTTTTCAAAGTTTTAGTAGAAAATGTGGAGTAATTTTGAAAAGATTCAAATCCCAAATTTGACCCCTTTTCAATCCCCTATTCCAATTTCAAAATGGAGGCATAATTTGAAAATGGTTTAAATAGAAAAGTTGTAGATCTTGTCATGAGGAACAACTTTGGTGTTTTGAGTTTTTGAAGTTTCAATATGAAATTTAAAGTAATTTTGAATTTACCAAAATCTAGAAAATGTCCCCTTTTGATTTCAAATTCAAATTTTCAAAATCTAAGCTAAATTTGAAAAAAATTATATTTATAAAGTTGTAGAGCTTTAAAAATTGAGCAACTTTTGTTTTTACAGATTTTCAACTTTTATAGAAAATTTGAGAGTAATTGGTAAAATTGAGTCAGTGGCAGTTTCATAAATAAGTTGAAATCGGCTCCAACAGTAGACGCCATGCAGCTGCTTGCCGCCGGCGGCCTTCGGCCGGCTTCCAGGCGCGCCCGCGGCCGCCAGCAACTGCTTCGGCATGGCCAGGCCGTCTCTACGTGCCACCTTTGAGTTGCTTTGCCTCGGCTATAAAGCCTGAGCCGCTGCCATCGTCTCCTTCTTTCCCGCTTTGCCATCGCCACCGCCTAGCTCCGCTGCTCGTTGTTGCCTCCGTCGAGCCGCCTCCGGCTAGAGCAACCGCATCACTAGCTCCGCTAGGTTGTCGCGCAGCTTCTGAACCCACTTACACCGCCTCGCGCACCGTAGTCTCTCCGCGCGCGCCGCCGTCTTCTCCACCGCCGGTCACCAGCGCCGCTAGAGCCGTCCTCACCGTGGCCAGCCACATCCGTCGCTCCTCCGTCTCAAGCAAGCGTTTTGTCACGTTCAGGGTGAGCCTCCGGAGCTTTTAGCGCCCTCAATTTTGCCTTTGCCGCCCTTGCTCGCCGGAGAATCATGCGCCGCCACCGAGCCGCCATGGCCGACGTGGGAGGGGTCTCCGGTGTGTCTGCTGCCGTGTTGAGTGTCTGAGGGAGTTCGCGAGGTTGTGTTGGTTGTGGTGGTCGGGTTAGTCTGGTCGGAGCCTCGTCGCCGGCGTCGTAGCCACCGGCTGGCCACCACGATTCCATGGCCGGCAGGCGGGGAGGAGAAGGGGAAGTGGGCCGAGCGGGGAGTGGGAAAACAGGAGAAAGAGAGAGGGCGGGCGCGGGTGGGCTGCGCGCGTGCGCTTGGGCCGAGCTGGGCCGAGAGAGAGGCGGGATGGGCCGTGCGTCCAGTTGGGCCGCGCGAGAAGAGAAGAGAGGGCAGCCGGCTTGTGGTGAAGTTTTGTTTTTTTTTTTCTAAAAATGTTAAATAGTAACAGTTTTTGTTTATTTCATTGAGATTTATTTAGAGCTCCAAAAATGATAAATTTTTTTGTGTAGCCTCCCTGGGTTGTGTACTATTTAGGAAAAATATGAAATGCCAATTTGATTACTTTTTGTATGTTAATTAATTATCTCAATTAATTAATAAATGCAACTTCCATGAATTATCTAGACTTCAATAATTGTCCAAAAATTATGAAATTTGTTTTGCCACTTAGTTATGATGTAAGCTTCCTAAAATAAAATTTTGGGCTTAATTGGACAAATTTGATTTTATACTTAATTTATACTTTATTAATTAATTAGTTAATCAAGTAATTAGTGCCTAATGATTTAGGGTTTGTTTGACTGTGATTGTGTGTTGACCTTAGGTCATTAATTCTTAATGACCTTTGGCACCTTTAGCTAATTGTTTGAGCTCCCTTAATCATGTTGTTAGGGCTTAACTAATATTATTTCATGTGATTAACGAAAGTCATTAACGAAGTAGTTAACCTAATGAAACCCTACATTAGGGTTATGTTAGTGTTATTGTTTTGCAACTGTACCGTGAAGGAAAGTTGTACTCAAGTTTTTAAATTGTCATACCATCATCAAGCATCATGTTTCGTACTTCATCTTAGTGAGCATACATTGTCATCCCGTGTAGTCCCCGTGAACGAGGAGATTACCGTGGTCGAACCTGTCCCCGAAGAAGAGCAGCCGTCAGTGGAGGTGGGGTTTGACATTTGTGGTACCGACCCGGAACCAGAAATCCCCGTCGACCAAGGCAAGCCCCGGATGCATCTAAACCTTCCTTGTGTTTTGAAAAGCTTTACTTCACTTTATTAATGCTTTGTTGCATTCGATGATAGGAGTTGAGTGATAACCTAATTACTGCATTACCATCCTTGATACTCCAATATTATCCTTGTTATTGTTTTATTGGAAAATGCTTAGTATGCTTAGCCTTGCTTAATGAGAAAACTTTAAAAATGTTTAACAAAGTTTGAAGGGCTGTTGTGGAACAACTGAATGAATGAATTATGATGTTAATTTGAGATCGGTCGGTGGACTTGCATCGGGAAAGGAGTCCCAATGTAGTGTCTCCGATTGTGTCGGTTAAGGACCGCACCGTTGTAGGCCCGCCTGTGTTTCGAGACTTTGCAACTGACCGCATGCTCCGGTAAGCCTAAGACCTCGGTAATTCTATCATGTGAACGACCGACCGCGCACTGGGAGTGGAGAGATGGTGAGAGTAGCGTGTACCCTCGTGGCCAAGGGCTGGAATGGAGGTGTACTGTACTCTCGGGTGGCGCTGGACCCGGTCACATTTTGGAGGATCTGAGTGAAGGTTGATATATGTTGGTTAGAGTCCTACATATGTCGTGTGGTTAGGGATCCCCAGCTGGGTATAATCGATTCGAATCGTCGTTGCTCCTCGGTTATGGAGACTCGATCAACTGACCTACATCGTAGATAACAAGTGGAACTTTGGTCGGAGAGTAAGAAAGAAATTGTATGAGTTACCTGAACTAGACTAGGGTCACTTACTTTCTGTAATAACTAACGAGGAATTAAAAGGTTGATCTTAAGGACTCACTTTTAGTAGCTTTTATGCAAACGAACTTTGATTCTTGCTACATCCTCACCTTGATTCCCCTAAGCCTGCATTCCTGAGTCTTCTTCACCCTTTTCGTCGGTTAAGTCTTGTGGAGTACTTTTGTACTCAGGGTTTATTAAACCCTTGTTGCAGTTTCGTCTCATGAGCAGGTTTGTTTCGGATCCTGCTGCATGACCATCTTTGCGGTAAGCGACGATGAGTAGAATGTTTGGCTTTTGGGCAGAGCGCTACGTTTTGATGTGGGTAATAAAGTTACTAATGCTACTCCACTACTATGGTTGTAATAAGTAAACTTAAGGTTTGTAAGGTTTGAAACAAATGGTTTGTAAATTATGATATGTAAGACTTTCACACTTTTACTCTGATGTAATTTGTTATATAAACTGTTGTAATACAGCAATGCCTCTGTAATGTGATCCTGCTCGAAAAATCGTGGATGATTCGGGTTTCCCGAGGACACCCGACAGACTTCTTAAGTTTTGTGGTACACATGCATAGCCGTCAGAGGTCTTTTGAGACAATGACAGGTGCATGTGGGGCCAAATTATTTAGGAGGTTCTGCCATAGAAATCAAATCACACCCAAGTCTATAGCTAAAGTATACACATCAATCTACCAGAATCCAATTGACATTCGAAACATATTTGTTGACACTTATAATCATTTAATCCCTAAAAATGGATCAATATCCATTTGGACCTTGGGATGAAAACCTTAATGTCATTAAGCGCTTTATATATCTTGCAAATCACAACACGTAATTCGTCTTGGGATTCATCAAGCTGAGCAAGCCGGTCAAATTTCTTTTTGGAAGGGCTAGCACCCTGACGGTGGCATCCGGATGCAGCTTCCGCGCCCACGCCCGCGTCCGCATCCCATCCAGCGCCAGCGCCCGCGTCTGGACGCAGCACCCATGCCCTGTGACCATCTCACACCCGCACGGCAAAAACCCACATGGGTCCCAACAAGTCACTTGCCCTGCCTGCGGATGCGTGCCATGGAGGCGTATATTGGCCTCAGGCCCCCGCACGTGAACCACGGTGTCGCCCTAGCAGCAGCAGCAGGCGGTTGTGGCAGGCCGCTGTCCGCCAGCCACCAGCGTCATTGTAACATGTGCAACACCAGATCTACTTTTGAAACATCTAGATGAAACATCACAACATATGTCCGAAACATATGAAACACTTGAAACATGTGTGTAGCCATAGCAATATATGCAGCATCCATATCCACTTTTGCAACATCGAGATGAAACACTTGCAAAATAAGTCTGAAACTTGAAACATACGCTTGAAACATGCGTGTATAGCCATAGAAACATATGTAACATCCAGATGAAACACTTGAAACATAGGCTTGCAACATGCGTATATTATCATTTCAACATATGCAACATCCCAGATCTACTTTTGCAATATCCAGATGAAACACTTGAGACATAAGTATGAAATGACTGAAACGTAACACGGTGTCACCGGCGACCACGACTTACTTGGTTGGGAACTGCAATAGCCAGCAAGCTCGGATCAGGGGAACGTCGAGAGCAACGGCCCAGCGTACACCCAGGCGCGGTCATAGGCCTCCCCTTCATGTGCGCGGTGTCTTTAGCCGGCCGCAAGAGACGATGCCCGGACCGACAGTGACCTCCTCCTGGTGGCACCGGGGTGGTGGTGGCGTGGTCCACGCCATGTCCACAACGAGTGAGGTGGATGGGGGCGCGGCGGGGGACGCCCCACGCGGCGCGGGATTGGGGCAGGCGCGGCGCGGGATGGGACGCGATGGGGATGCCGCGGCGGCAAGGTAGAGTGGGGCGGGCGGACGCAAACGCTGCGGTCGAGGGTGGGGAAATGTTATGGACGACATGTAGTAGACATGAGTTGTGGAGGCCACATGCCGGTTGCCTGGAGGCCCAGCAAGCTAGCGTCCGGAAGCACTGACGTCCTAACACCAGCATTTTTTTTTATCTCTTTTAGCTTAAGCCGATAAATTAATATATGAAAACATTATGAAAAAAATACTGTCGTAGCATGTAACTTTCACCATTTGAAATGACGTCTTTTAATTAACACAAAAGGGTATAACTAAAATTGTCACGTCGTAATGGACCGTGGACCTTGCTTCTCCATAACTCCGTGACTATGACATGTCTAAGCGGCTGCGCGGCTTCATGGACTGGCGACACCATCTCCATGTCTACCTTGGGCTCAACGCTCTCCCATGCTCGTGAGGACGCCAGTCTTGCTTATAGCGGGGATCAACGCGGGCCGTGGTTGTCCGCCGTCACCACATCACTTTTCCCTGCGTACAGAGCGATAGAAAACCAGGTGAAGCATAGTGATCAATGGACAGCGGCGGCAAAAGAGATACCCAGTCCCAGTGCTTGATCTGCCATGCGTTGCAGAACTGGTGTGTTGTAAACAGCAGGATTCACATACCGTTTGGCTGTGCTGATAAGCCGGCTGAAAAACACTGTTGGCTAATTTATTGTGAGAGAAAAACACTGTTCTGGCTGAAAAAACAAGCTGAAAAGTACGGATTATAAGCCGGATGAACAGGGCCACGGAAGAAGAGAGGACAAAAAGGGATGCGATGGGGTAAAGGCTACATCAGTTTTAGCTTTCTGGGGCAAAAAATGAAACGGCTCTTGATGGCCTAGTGGTGGCAGCAGAAAAGGCAGAGTGGCCATTGCTGCATCGATGAAGCTTGACAGAAGGGGCCCTTGACCCCTGTGGTGACGTGGCTTCACGAGTTCACAGAGAAATCTGCTAGTGGAGTTCTCCTATTTAAGTATACTAGATTTGGGTTTTGCGAGGGAGTACTAATCAGTTGCCCAACCATTACAAGCATGTTGCACGTTAGCACTTCACTTTTCGAACGTAACTAAAAAGGAAAAACTGAACGTAAAAAATTAGCAATTCACTCCAATCTGTTCCATATATTATTGCAACCCGTCAACACGTACCGTTCCCGGCCGACACGCGCGGTACCGGAAAATCTCCCTGCAGGCGACACGTTGCATACGTACCAGTCATTCATAATCACATGCCGACGCAAAAGTGTCGCGAACATTAGGGTGCTTGTTTAGTGGCGGATGATGATGATGATATACTACCAACAAAATGTATGAGACCATGCTTGTCGATCCGCATCAAATATTCAGGGAACGGCCGTGCAAAACAATCTTCACATGGACCGGCCGGCTTATATAAAAGAAAGCGAAAGAAATGGCGCGAGGAGGATCGGATGCCACCTACGACCAGCCCCGTTGGCCGTTGGTCAGAACTCAGAAGGGTGCTCTGCCTTTGTCTTAAACAACCAAATGTCCAAATCGCGGCCATTTAAACACGCGCCTAATTTTAGTGACAGCATAATCGTCTGCCGATAATGACGGACAGAGGGCAGCGCTAGCTAGCTTTTGCGCCTTCGATAGCGATCTTCCCCGGCGGGCGGCGGCCCTTCACAAATCACATCGCCGGGTCCGTCGTCGGATAAACCCGAGGATTTTTTTTTCCTAGCCGCAACGTTCACGGAGCACACCTGGAATCAGAACTAAACAGGTGGTGGACTGGTGGTTTAGAAACCAACTAGCATGCGCGTGCATGTGACGTGTAACTAACAGGCTTACGCAAGCTGTGACATGTAGACTGGATAAATAAATAAATATATAACCAAATAAAAACTTTGGTGCCCTTTTTTGCATTGGGTGATATGGAACACATGGGCGCGGCCGGCCGCTATGAGTGCAGATGAGCTAAAACGTTTTGATTCCTGCATCTATCTATCTGCCGGTACCTATCGCATTGTTGCAAGTGTCAGGTGAGTGGTACACATATGTATAGTGTATATTAATAATATAATTTTGCGGCGTGTTGGGCCGATCCGCATCCGCCGAGCTGGAGGAGTCACGCGCGGGTCGGCGTGGACGGGGATGAGATGAGATGAGATGAATGATGGCAGCAGGCGCAGATGAGATGCTCGGATTGATTGGCGTGTGGCCTGTGCAGCACAAGGATCGCATGGAGATACGGGCATGGGCGGGAGCTGCCGCCGTCGGGATAAGGATCGCCGATTGTTGCCTGAATCAGTGAATGGGTTGGGTTGGTTTAGGAACTCTCTGATTTTTGTAATGCCCGGTAGCCGGTAGGTAGGCACAGGCACCTGAAGAAAACTCGGCAACTGGACACTTGGTGTGGTGTGGTGGGAGTGCGAACTATGGGGGTAAGCGAGGCATGGACGGACACGGGCTTTACATTGCAGTGGCCGACTAGCCGGCAAGTTGGAACACGTGAAGGCTGGCCCCGGGAACAAGCAAACGACGCTATGGTTTTCTTTTATCCCCAGCTTTAACCTTTCGATTCACAACTGTTTAGAGCATAGCCATGCTTTATCGCTTTAATCTTTTTATATCTGTTCCTGTGAGTAGTTTGTTGTTCTTTTTCTGGTCCATCTGTTGGCTTTTCCTTTTCGGCTCCCCGCCCCTTTTCATTCATGTCAAATAATGTGGACAATGATGTCAGGCCGTCAGGGCACTAACGGTGATCGGTGACGGCCAAGCACGGGATGCCGGATGCACCCCTGCACGTACGGGCGCTGACCACGACGGCGCAAGACGCAACCAGAAGACACAGTACCAAACATAAAAATCCAGTAGACTCCTGCGGCCGCACGCCCCCAAGTAAAAGAAAACATAAAGAGTTTATTATTTGCTAGCCTAGTTAATTAAACACCTATAACAATAGGTGTTTTCGTTGTAAAGTTAAGCTGCTTATAAAAATGCTTCGAGTTTCTGTCTCTCTCGAAGCATCTTATAATCACCGTACACTTTCATACCTTAACCAAACTATCAGCCTATCAGGGCCTTTTGAATTCATTAGATATACACAGAGAGGCTGGGGATGTTTCCTATATCTACGAAAATACTCCCTCTACTATAAATTAAATCATAAGAAAAATCAAAAAGCTTTATAATTTAGAATAAAGAGAGTATTATATACTCACTCCATTCTTTTTAACTGTCGTTCTCTCACTTTTTAAAATCTCTTTTTTGAAATATGAAATATATTTAACTTCGACTAAATATATATATAAAATATATTAATATTTATGGTACATATTTAACATCATTAGATAAATCGTTGAATCTATTTTTATAATAAACTTATTTTGGGATACAAATATTTTCATAATAAACTGAATTAAGTCTAAAAATTTGACCAACACAGACAGCGTAGCGGCACTTGAAAAAAAGAAGAGAGGAAATATATGCACTCCACCGTGGGAAATGCAATGCCAGTACTAACACTACCCAGTCTGAATGATGGCAAAACATACAGGCCAGCTGAAAAGGCAGATTAGCACTTAGAATTTGTCGTGGCTTGGCACCGTCGCTTTCTATGGAAGAGATGGATCCGTAAGCAGCAGGCCGGCCGGCAAGGGGGGAAGAAGGAGATACTTACGTGTACAGAAAAATACGCAACAAGCGCAGGTGTTTTCACGTGAACCTTCAGATAAGGAACGAATGAGATACGTGTGTGTGTGTGTGTGTGTGTGTGTGTGTCCGGCCGAAATTAGAATGGAGGAAAAACCACAGCCACTGGCTAGTTAGGACGTACTTGGGAGTAAGAGTATACTGCAAGATGGAAAAGTGGTTTATGTATGCGATCGAAGCCGCCGAACAAGAGGGGAGGTCGAGAAACAAGAAACCACCACCATCCCAGCTGGGACGGGACGGACAGCAGTGCATTCTTCCGGCCGATCCGAGATACTACTCCTAAACAAGTGGCCGTGGAACGGACATGTATAGTTTGTCTTCTCGTCGCCTCTTCGACCTTATCTGCAGCTAGCCAAATCGCAGAAAGAATATCGCATCGCATCTCCCTCTCTCTCTGCTGCAATATTTAGGGCGTGTTTAGATGTGAAAATTTTTGGGGAAAAGTTCCTGTAGCACTTTTCGTTGTTATTTGACAAAATTTGTCTAACCATGGACTAACTAGGCTCAAAAGATTCATCTCGACATTTACAGACAAACTGTGCAATTAATTATTTTTTTTATCTACATTTAGTGCTCCATGCATGCGTCCAAAGATTCGATGTGACAGTTACTGTACAAAAAATTTTAGCTCTTTTTGGGTATCTAAACAGGGCCGTAGAGGAAAGACAAAAAAAAAAAATGGTTGGATAGATAGACACAGGAGATAGAAAGAAGAGACCAGCAGTAGCAAATACTGGTGGTAGCCAATAGCAATGTCAGCGGTCAGCACCCGTCGAACACCTGCAAAATTGTTTCTGGGGGGGCTGCACCTGGGCTCGGGTCCACAGTTCATGTGAATGCCACGCTCCTCCCTCATCCACCTGCCCACCTGCCCCCCTCATCTCGTCTGGGCCCACCCCTCAACTCAAGCCCCATACCGGGGCCTGGCGCCCTGCCATAGCCATGCATGGATTGGAAGCATCATGGTCCAGTCCAGGGATGAAAACGGATCACATACGGACGGATATCACTGATATCGTATTTGTTTTCATATTTATGTCCGGATTCGGATTCAAATACGGATAGTATCAAAAATATCGGATAGAATACGATTGGATATCGACATCATAAATATGTGATTTAAATATTCGGATACGAATACGGTATCGGATGTTAAATATCCGGACTCGGATACAGACGGATTAAAACCCCTCTAAACGAATTCGGTCTCGAATACGGTCGGAAAATATCCGTACCGTTTTCATCCCTAGTCCAGTCCATGGTGCTGGCTAGCTAGGTCAGATGTGCAACGTGCCGACGTGGACTCGAAGCAACAAAGCTCCCAGCGAAATAAAAAAAAAGCACTTTTGTTTCGCACCCCATCCATCAGAAATGGTAGTGTGCGTAGACGTGTTTCAGGCTTTCATCAGGGCATTTTTCTAGAAGAACGTACTAGCAGCTTTTGTGAAGTACTCGTAGCCCTTGTTTAGTTCCCAATTCCACCACCCAAATTCCACTATACAAAAAGGAGATTCTTCGTCACATCAAAATGTCGGCAAATGCATGGAGTACTAAATGTAGATGAAATAAAAAACTAATGGCACAGTTTTGTTGTACTTTACGAGACGAACATTTTGAGTCTAATTAATCAATTTTTGGACAATTTTTTGCACTACAAAACAAAAGCTGCTACAGTGTTCCGACAGGAACACTGTAGCAGCCAGAGCCGAATCCGTGCCCCCGACTTGGGATCTAAACACGGGCGTAGTAATCTATTCTCTGGCAAATCGTGGAGGGGATCGACGATGAGTCGATGACTGAGAGATGACTTGGAGTGGAGGTCACGAAGGAAAGATCAGCGAATGGCTCGGAATCTACGACCCGATCGAAGGAATAATAGGCCGTGATAGATCAGATAGGAATAGGAGAGCATGCAAATGGTCCTCAACCTCATATATAGCGCGCGCCCGCCAAACTTGACACTGTGTTCTGCTAGTGGAAAATTATTGTCTCCTCTCTGGCTTATTGGTTTCTTCAAAAAAAAGAAAAAAGAAAAAGAGATACAGAGAGAGGAGACTGTATTATGTATCCGCTTCTTCAGGCATACGTACGCGTGTCAATGGCGTATGCACATCTAGTCTAACAGAGAATCATGTAAGCATAAAAGAAAAACCTCCTTCTATGTTAATAGAATTTTGGTGCAGAGTCTCGTGCCCATTCCTTCAAAAACATAAAAGAAAAACAGTCAACCTTTCTCCACTCCCATAGTTTTATTCTAGACAACGACAGACTGAACTCAAGCTGGCATAATCGATGGCTTCATGTTGGAAATTAAAGTCTTTGGCATCAAAAATAAAGGTCTCCTTTGTTCCTAATTTTCCACTCCTAGTCTCAAGGACTTCCTCCCTTTCATTTCCTAGCGAGCATCTGTAGCTCGCCCAAGGTTACACGTTGGTACCACATGCACGTACACCAGCAGACCATCTCAATCATAGCTGCCTCCCACCAAAACCATGCAGTACAATGCAAAAAAGGTCACCGGTTTAGACCGGCACCCAAGTCTTGGTCTTCCCCGGCCCGGCCTAGCTCCCCATTGCGCACAGTCCTCGCGCGCGTTTTTGTGAGAAATTTATTTGTTTATATACGCGCGTCGCGGTTCTGAAATCTCTCGGCTGCGTGATGACTGATGAGTTGCCAAGTTGCAGCGAGTCGCCGTTGCAATTACTCTACTGTTTCGTCGCGGCATCCACTTGACGTTCGGCCGGGCCTGGCAAGCTCGCGAGCAGCAACCAGCAAGTTGCAACAAATCTGACCAGATTTCTCGGGCGCGCTGTTGTTTTCGCTCGCGTACGTACCGGGGCGGCCCTGGCGACATCTATCCAGCCGCAGCCCACACGCAGCGCACACCGCGCATCCATCTGTGTTGCCAAATTCTAAACGCAAGTTGCCGCTTGGGATTGGCCGCATGCACGCGCCGACATGCATACATCAAGTAGTAGGAGTAATATCATCATCAGCAACGGCTGCTCAGGGAAATGTTATCCTCGGAACAGCTTTGTTAATTTATTAGGTTTTTTTTATGATAACAAATTTAGTAGGTTGAAACCAACAAGGTGCAAAAGGGTATCTGAAACGCCTAGCCCTTTCCCATCCTTTCAAGTAGAGTAGAGCCAACGGCCAACCTCTCAAAGCTCTCATGCTTTTTTCATGTGTGTTTTGCTGCTTCGTTCTTTCAAACTGAAGGACCGGAAACGGCGACCAGAGGGGGGTGAATGGGAGCCTCAAATTTCTTTCGAAATATTTGGCCGCTGTCCCAAAATCACCGCCAAGTACAAGCGAGTTACCAAACTAAATTACTCAAGCCAACTGGTGACAAGAGCACTTAGATAAATTAATCACAATGGTAGAAGTCCAACACAACTGACGGAAAAAGATTCAGAGCTCAAATACGCAAACGGTGGAAGAAATAGCAAGCTGAAAATTTGCGCCGAAGCCTGCAAAGAAAATACTCACACAGCAATGGAGGGGCTGCTCTCCAACTGTTTAACGAACGCAAGCAAAGGAACTGTAGGGCCACGCACGACCAGGGATCAACTCCTGCAAATCTCACTGAACCTCCACGCTGGGGCAACAACCAAAGCTGCAACTTGTAAATCACCGAAAGCACAGGTGAACATCCATACTCAGACAAGCAAGCACCGGTGAGACCTGGACACCACCATGTAAAAAAGCAGACAGAGAGAGCTACAGAAAATACTCGGCACTGCAGGGAACAAACTGGGCTAGCCAATTAGAAGAAGCATCAGCTGTCTATGCGAGCTGTGCTGTTGAATAAAATTCTCTTGCACCTGAGCACCACACGCAACTGCTTGGAGCAGGATCAAGCAACGAACAGAGAGAAACAGATGCAAGGAGCAAACTTTTGACCAAACAAAATTAAGCTCAGAAATTATTTGGAGCCCAAAATCATTACACGGACATCACTTGAATTAATGAACAAGTCATGAATGCTCCCTGCAGAATGAAAGTGACGACTCAGGATTGGAAAACAAATCAAGTTCAAAACTTTGCACTTTATGCTGGACAGAAGATGCAAGCTGCAGTCGATCTGCAGTAGAAGGATGCTAGCACGCCTGCTTCTCCGTTGATCTATCTGCTCCTGCAGCTGTGAAACGGATCAAAACGACAGAACAAATTCAAGGCAAACAGAGACAGAGGACGAAGTAAGCACAGGGGCTGAGAGGCGCTCGGCGCTGCAGCACTGCTGTTGGTTTCCCCGCACCTGGGCACGAGATCCAGAGGCAGGTGCTGCTCAGATGAGCACGCTTGTGGTTCACCACCGGCGCTGGTAGCACCCCCGTGCAGGCCCCCCACTGTGCTCGACCTCCAAACGACGAGCTACGAACAGAAGCTCCACCGAAACGAACAGAAAACAGGCGAGCACAAAATCGAACGAATCTCCTTCGATTCAAAAGCTCTAGAGCTCAGAACTTGCATAGATGAAATTCACCTTGGGACAAACATATTCCCCAAAAATCATTGCCTGGAATTAACTCACGCTCCGAGAAACTCAGATCGAAGCCGAGCACGAAAATAGAAAAAACACAGTGAAACAAGAACATGAAAAATCGCAAGAAAAAGTGACGAATCTTAGAGGGCACGAGGAGGATTTGTGCATCCTTTCTCATTCCAAATCTCAGAACAAACACCACAAAAATTTAGAATTTTTGGACCTCTCTCATGAGCACTAGAAGAGCTAACCCTAGGTGAAAGAGGAGAAAATAAAAGTGGAGAGAGAGGTGAGGGAGATGGGGCTCCCTCATCTTATTTAACAGGGCTATTTCACAATCCTAGTTTTGCCCTTGGATACAATTGAGTTAAACCACTTAGCCCAAGAGCGTTATGGTCCAACCCGGTGTCATCTTCATCCGACGGCCACCGCGCCTCCTCATCCGTAGCTTCGCCTCGACACGAACTCCCCGATGCCGCCACGTGCCGTCCGTTCCTCCTCGGAACCTCCGCCCGGGTTTTGAGGCCCAAACCCGTAAACCCGCCACCGATGGTTTTGAGGCCCAAACCACCAAACCCGCTCGCGAGTAGCGTACTCTATACGCATCCCCCGCCGCTCGACACGTGTCACCGCCATCCTCGACCGGCCGACACGCTAAGTCCTTTGAGCCTCGCTCGACCCGCACGTCCGCCGTCTTGACTCGGTCAACACTGTCACTCTCATGTCTTCTTGCACTTGTCGATGTCCCAAGTGTCAGCCACCGCAGCTAGTCACCCGGCCTTTGGGTCCCTCGATCCAAGTCTCACGTCCGTCCTTCACCGCTCCCGGTCCGTCGGCACGGCACGTCCTCCTTGACCTTCACCTCGCCATCGGCCACCGCATCCGAGCTCCACACCTACACACACAAGCAAAAGACATGTCGCACGCATAGCTTTCGCCATGGTAGGATTAGTCACCACTCAACCTACTTCGTGGATCACATTAACAATCACCCATCACAAAAACGAACACACAAGGGTACTTGTCAACCTTGTGTTCGCACAAACATGTATGGATTCCAACCCAGATGGAGAGAGAAAAAACTATCGCCAAATGGGGCTAGGTACAGTTAGACAATAGACGAAGGGGACAAAATTAAATTATAGCCATCGTTTCTTTTAAAACACACATGACAATAACTTCCTATATTTCTAAGTTGCGCAACATATATACAGGGCGTGTATTGCACTGTCCAACTCCAAGAATTCATAGTGGTCATCCCTAGCTCAAAAAATGCATGGGGCTGGAGCCATGGAAAGTTTGAAAGTATCCGGTCAAGCCCTTTTGTCATTATTATTATTTGTTAAATATCATATGTTTAAATAACTTTATTTCATCAAATCTTACTACTTGTTAATCATCACGAGATATGTTAACAAAGATATCTAAGAAATTCTAAAAAAATCAGAAAGATATGGCCATGGACTTAGTAGATATATTCTAATCATCAATGATATGATAACTGCTATATATATTTGGTTTGTAAAAAATTACCAAGATATTATGCAAAAATCATAAATTAACCTCTAAATCTGCATCTAAATTACACACGCCTACCAATATGATATATAATCTAAGTTAGCATTAAATTTGCATCTAAATTGCCCATTTTTGCCACTATATCTACATCTCAATTACTCCTTCCATTCTGAATGACTTTTAAAATGTGTACAAGAATATAATGCATTATACTCCCTCCGTCCCTAAATGTCTGTCGTTTTCGCTTCTCGAGAAACAACTTTGACTAAATATATATTAAAAATATTAATATTTATGATGCATAATTAGTATCATTGATAGATATTTGAACCTCGTTTTTTAATAAATTTATTCAGAGATAGAAATATTGCATGCATTTCCTATAAATCGAGTCAAAGTTATCAGCAAGCAAATCGTGGCGACAAACATTTAGGGACAGAAGGAGTATGTGGTTTCCTTGCCTATATTTAGCAAAGTTTGTTAAACAGAAAAACATAATTTGACAAGAAACACCTTAATTATTGGGTTTAATCTATGGGTATATGCACCATTTGAGTATTACCTTAAGTTGTCTTAAGATTTTTTAGAATGCATTGCATTACAGGACAGAGGTGGTATAAACATATGCTATTAAGAAAAAAAATGATCATATATCACGCCTATATATTAACATATTGCATTACAGGGCAGAGCACAAATATGGAACATTTGTGAGTAATAAATCTAGCCATGGGTTGCTAATACTTTTTTTAGAAAAGGGAATATATTAATATCCTACCTTCTACATCGACTAATACATATAACTGTTCCTTATTACACATAGGAGCACAAAGATCCACGCAATCTCAAAAACAAAGTTTTGATAAAAAAAGAAAGAGTGAACAGTTTCCCCAAGCATCATCTAAAACATAACTCTATAACCGTTTTTTTGCAAACATCTCCATCGCTCGTAATATTCTTAGCACATGCAAGAACATGAATTGATGGACTATTTCTTTCTAGAAAAAAAAGCCTATTTTTGTTGCTGCGCTCTATTATTCTACCCCGGGTTCTTCTCTATACCTGGACTACATCAGGGTAATAGATTTTCGTAGACAAGTACGCTCAGTGTTGACTGGTCTGTAGGTGATAGATCTACCTGTATATGTACACTTAGTTGATTCGTATTATTTCAACTTGATTGATTTTAGCATTGGCGCCCAGTTGCGGGACCTAGATTATTCTTCCTTTGAATAGTTCTGTTAAAAGCTACGAGAGAAGACCTTTTGGGACGCATATCTTGAAAAGTACGACGTTTTGAAATAAGCATAATATGTACAGTGTTAGGGAACAACTGTATTTGGAATTGTACAGATCGGGAAGATTATTGAACCATGACCTTTTTTTTTTGTATTTTAGTTCACATATCTGCGAACTAGTAGATCATATCCCACGAACAGCCTTGATTCAGAAATGACTGAGGAATGTGTAATAAACCTAATAAGGGCTTGTTGGGTTTGGATGTTAAAGTTTAATAAACACTGTAGCACTTTCGTCTTATTTGACAAAAAGTTTTCAATCTTGGACTAATTAGGCTTAATAGATTCGTCTCGTAAATTACTCCTAATCTGTGCCAACATGCATGCAATTAGTCTACATTTAGTACTCCATGCATTTGAGAGAACATTGATGTGATGGGAGTTAAACTTTAACTCCGGGAAACCAAACAGACCCTAAGTGTCATCGTCTAGGCTACAATTCAATAGCAGGAAGCAACAGTGATAGCAGGCTACAATTCCATGCCATTCCCATCAAAGAATTTTCCTGTTTATGCTATACATATACCCCCTCCTGGTCTCATGTCTCGGTGTCTCCCTAGCCTCTACAAGCATCTAGAGAGAGAGAGGTCACTATACAAATCCATGACACAACCAACAGCAAGCCCTTGTTTAGTTCCCCCAATTCTCCCCCAAATTCCACTATGCAAAAAGAAGATTCCCCGTCACATCAAAATGTCGGCAAATGCATGGAGTACTAAATGTTGATAAAATCAAAAACTAATTGCACAGTTTAGTTGTACTTTGCGAGACGAACATTTTAAGCCTAGTTAGTTAAAATTTGGATAATTTTTACCAAATACAAACGAAATGCTACAGGAATTCTGATACAGTGTTTTTCTTCCCAATTCTCTCATCTAAACGAGGCCCAACAACAACAATAACGTACAAGTCAGCACCACACATGAGACACGACCCATCTGCAACACACAAAACCCCGGACGTCTAATAAGATTTTTTTTTTAAATGCCGCATCTCTGAGTGCAAAAGGCCAAAGGCCAAAGATAGAAAGGGATCAAGAGGTGACATGGCAAAGCCAGCACCTGTGGGCTGCCAGCCAGCCTTGCTCCTCGCATCATCACCAGCAACAAGAACAAGGAAAATCTTTTCTTTACTTCCTTTCCATATGGGCTAATATCTTAGGTTGATCGCGGCGATGCGCCCCGTGAGAGGTTGGGAGTTGACTGACCCACGCCAAGTCACCCACTCGCCGAAACTAGCAACCCACGGACACAGGGGCGAGGTGATGACGTTTCGTCCTACTGGTACGGTAGCTAAATATATATTAAAAAAATATTAATATTTATGATATATAATTATTATCGTTAGAAAAGTCTTTGAATCTAATTTATTAATAAATTTATTTAGAGATACAAACAGATAATAAGGTTCGGAGACACCTACGCCGCGCTCTCTCCGGTCTCCAGTGAGTTTCCACCCACCACCCGTGTTCACTGGCCATGTAAACCTAAAATATTTTCTCTTCCACTTATCACATCGAATCTTTGACGTATGTATGAAGTATTAAATGTAGGTAAAAAGATAACTAATTGCATAGTTTGTCTGTAAATATCGAGACGAATCTTTTGAGCCTAGTTAGTCGATGGTCAAATAAATTTTACCAAATAACAACGAATGATATACAGTAACTTTTCACCTACTTTTCGCCAACTCAACACACCCCGAGGCTATATATCCCCCGCGGCCCCCCACCCCCTCCTCCACCTATCCTACAACACTACAACATCTCCCGCAACAGAAGCGTACAGTACATACGCGGTGCCCAGCTATAGCTAGCTAGCAGTGGTGCACTGGAATGGACAGCGCCAGCAGCCTCGTGGACGACACCAGCGGCGGCGGCGGCGCGTCCACGGACAAGCTAAGGGCTTTGGCCGTCGCCGCCGACGCCTCGGGGCCGCCGCTGGAGCGCATGGGCAGCGGCGCCAGCGCGGTCGTGGACGCGGCCGAGCCGGGCGCCGAGGCGGACTCGGGCGGCTCCGCCGGTGGCGCCGCGGGCGCGGTGGGCGTGGGCGGGAAGCTGCCGTCGTCCAGGTACAAGGGCGTGGTGCCGCAGCCCAACGGGCGGTGGGGCGCGCAGATCTACGAGCGCCACCAGCGCGTGTGGCTCGGCACGTTCGCGGGCGAGGCCGACGCGGCGCGCGCCTACGACGTCGCGGCGCAGCGGTTCCGGGGCCGCGACGCGGTCACCAACTTCCGCCCGCTCGCGGACACCGATCCGGACGCCGCCGCCGAGCTCCGGTTCCTCGCGTCCCGCTCCAAGGCCGAGGTCGTCGACATGCTCCGCAAGCACACCTACTTCGACGAGCTCGCGCAGAACAAGCGCGCCTTCGCCGCCGCCGCCGCGTCCGCGGCCACGGCCACCGCCTCGTCGCCAACCAACACCAACAGCAACCATTCCTCCCTCGCGTCGCCCTCCCCCGCGACGGCGCGGGAGCACCTCTTCGACAAGACGGTGACCCCCAGCGACGTGGGCAAGCTGAACCGGCTGGTGATCCCGAAGCAGCACGCCGAGAAGCACTTCCCGCTGCAGCTCCCGTCCGCCGGCGGCGAGAGCAAGGGCGTGCTCCTCAACCTGGAGGACGCCGCGGGCAAGGTGTGGCGGTTCCGCTACTCCTACTGGAACAGCAGCCAGAGCTACGTGCTCACCAAGGGCTGGAGCCGCTTCGTCAAGGAGAAGGGCCTCCAGGCCGGCGACGTGGTCGGCTTCTACCGCTCGTCCGCGGCCGGCGCCGGCGCCGACAGCAAGCTCTTCATCGACTGCAAGCTGCGGCCCAACAGCGTCGTCACCGCCTCGACGACGACAAGCCCCGTGGGGTCATCGCCTCCGGCGCCGGTGGCGAAGGCCGTGCGTCTCTTCGGCGTCGACCTGCTGACGGCGCCGGCCACCGCCGCGGCGGCGCCAGCGGAGGCCATGGCCGCCGGGTGCAAGAGAGCCAGGGACTTGGCCTCGCCCCCGCGGGCGGCGTTCAAGAAGCAGCTCGTGGAGCTGGCACTAGTGTAGACTAATGCTACGGACGGAGCGATCGATCTTTCTCTTTCCTTAGTTAGCAGCTAGTCGTTTTTTGCTCGATCGCTCAACTCAGATGGTAGCATCACCACCGAGCTGAATTTAGTCCCTTCTCGACATCTCACTTATAGTTCGTTCGTTTGTTTATTTCCCATTTCGTCATCTTGCTTTGCTTTGATGTAAATCTTCTCATCGATCAACTGTATAATACTAATGGGAAACAAAAAAAAAACAGCCCTAGAAGGCTAGATGATGATCATCTGACACAGAAGAAGTAGAAACATTCTAAACATCATGGTTAACCGTGCAATTGCTCGTGCATCAGATCGAGAGATATTACTACATTTCGAATTTCCAGGTTCCAATTAGTCCCTACAATTAGTCCCTACAACCTACAATCTATATCTGTATGGAGAACAAAATCGATCTACATCTACAAAATCGATCTACATCTACATCTAGTAGTCTTCAGATGTTGTAGTTTCTGAAGATCAGATGCACGTAGGAGTACTCTACTCTTCCTACGTACTGGTATGAGTATGTATATGACGTGATGTGTTGCGTTGCATTGTACGGCTGCAGCTACACCCCACACCCAGTCACCCACAGTCCACAGATGGCAGCTGTATGCATGTATCGAGGTTGCAAAAGGCTTTTGGGTAGTACTGCTGGTAGCTGGCACTCCCATGGGCGCATGCATGCTCGCTGACATTATCTTCTGTAGATAGATATGCTATACTTATCAGCAACAGGGAAAGAGGAGCAGTGCCTCCTGCCTTTCGCACGGAGACGGAGGGATATGGTCTCGCCATTGGATCGGATAATAAAAAAGATAATAATGCTGGACAGATCTGGAAACAAAACAAATTTCAGCGCACCGACAGTTTTTTCCTCTTATAACAAATTATCGTAAACATCAACATATGCTAAATGGGCATGCACTGTTCTCTCTCCATAGTACTTCCTCTGTCCCAGTTTATTTGTCGTTTTCAGTTTTCGTGTCACAAGTTTGACTCGATTTATAAAAAATACGTGCAACATTTATATCTCTAAATAAATTTATTAAAAAACTAGATTCAAAAATCTTTCCAATGATATCAATTATGTATCATAAATATTAATATTTTTTAATATATATTTTGTCAAAGTTGTTTCTCGGGAAGCGAAAGCGACAGATATTTTAGGATGGAGGGAGTATATCTCTTTTATTTCTACGAGTATTTTTCATTATTTTTTATAACGTAGGAGTATGTATTTACGTATTATATAAGTAGTTGTTTTCAGCATGCTTTCTCTTCTTAGCGCTTGTTTAGATTGCAAAAAAATTCTAACCCGATGAATAGTATCACTTTCGTCTTATTTGGTAAATATTGTCCAATCGTAGACCAACTAGGCTCAAAAGATTCATCTCGTGATTTCCAACTAAACTGTGTAATTAGTTATTTTTTTTACCTACATTTAATGTTGCATGCATGCGTCCAAAGATTGATGTGATGGAGAGAGTGAAAAAATTCTAACTTTTGGGGTGCATCTAAACAAGGCGTTAATTTTCTTCGCCACATCCAGTCCAGCAACAAAGACACATCGCAAGTGGATGGTCGCTAGTAGTAGGTTATACTAGTATACACGCTGACATAGATATACATGTATATCATGGATAGGACATACACAAATATACTGGAATACTACATTGTCCTATTGTGTTTGTTTGTTTATTCCTTTATCTTTAGTAATTTATTTAATCGCCGTATGGTTGCTGTTCTGCAGCACACAAGAGCGCGTGAAGTTCGGGCATGTGCAACACATTGGCGTCGAAACCAAACAAAACGCCATTGCTTGGCGAGCCAACGATGTGAGTCCAGCTCAGCGAGGCCATCGGTGGTCGGCGCCCGCGCCCGAAGCATCAGTATTCGATTAGCCGGCCCGCCTCAGGACTCAGGAGTCCTCAGAATTCAGGGGAATCTTTGCTCGTTTCACCCGGTTTTCTCGGCTACGAGACGGTGGCCGGTGGAACCTTGCATTGGAGGCTCGCCGGTTCGATCGTCAGCAGGATATATCGTCGGCAACTGATAGGAATATAGGATCGGAGTAGCAAACAAAATAAACCAGGAGATAGTGTAGATACTAGTGCACTAGTGCAGTCCCGTCGGTGCCCACTGATTTGTGGAAAAAGCCATGAGCCGGTTTGTCACTTTTTTAGCAGTATCGTCAGTACCTGTGCATGCTGCTTAGCTATGTGCCAGCTACTTATTACTGCGTCCAAAATTGATGAGCACAGGCAGGACAGATTCGTACTACGATTACGCTTATTTATAGTACTATATGCATGCACCCAAATTTGACGAGCAATTCGGCACGCGCATGAGAACAACAACTCAACAAGCCTGGCGCTGGGGCTGGGGCGGCAGATCCACCGGTTCCCGGCCGTGCCTCGTCACCAACAGATGGACTCCATACGGGCGACACGCACGCACGGACAGAGACGCGGCGGGGCACGGCTCTTGACACACCAGGGGGGCCACGGCGTATAGTACAGGTACAGCTAGCTTCAACAAATTGTAATCTGCACGCGGCAACCGTGGGGACAAGTTGCACAGATAAAGGCGGTACCGGTACGGTACCCCCTCTCTCTTGCGTGGCCTTGCCTAATCGCCTTGGCTTGGCTCGCCGGCCTAAAATATTGTTGCCGCCTGTAGAGCACACAGAGCCAGCAGTGACCCGAGTGAGGCTGTGAGTGAGTGTCGAGCGAGGCTGGAACTGGGATGGATGATGAGCGAAGCAGCTTGCAACCGACGGCCACTTGCATGCAGGTTTTGGCTGGAGCAGGCGAGTAGCCAGCTGATTGCATTTCATTTCAGCCAGTAAGGGCAAACAACCTTCAGTTAGCTGTATGGTTAATTACAACTCACTTAATTATCTGCTCACACATAGAATAATTAGTTCATCTATGACCCATCTCTTTCTCTCACACAATTTTTTTAGTTTTTATCCCTCGGCTGGTTGTAAACTTACAGTCCACCTCTTTTCTTCACTCCAGTATTGAGCTGGCTAAAGCCTATTGTTATATTTGCTCTCGCCTAAGAACTACTCCAGTACTAGCTAAGAATACCTACCAGCGAGCCTACGACGACGTGTTGAGTTACCCTTGGGTGAAAGCCTCACGGTTGGAATAGTCTAGCATGGCACAGGATGCGTGTACTACCACGGTGCAGTCGACATGATTGCCTGCTGTGGTCATTGCTATTGCTAGTCCTCGGCTCCTCGCAACAACCATGTGGCACAGGACACGTCCTACATGTGCTGCAGGTTTCCGACGGAGAAACAAACGTTTGAAAACATCTGCATTGCAAGCACGCCATGTTTTTTTTTTCTCAGCTCACACTCCCTCGCCTGCAAGTACGACAGCTACGACACAGCAGTACAGCACCAGCACCCCCGCGCTTTTGATTTGTCTGTCTCTCTGTTGTCGTCACAAAAGTCAAGCAACCCACCACGCCCGCTCCGTTCCAGGAAGTTTCTCACCGCGTCGAAGCATGCATGGCAACGGAAGGAAAGGTACCCGTCCGTCTGGCCGGACCGACCCTCGTGAAGTCGCGAGGGCCGGCGGTCCGTTACTGTGTGGGTGTGGTGCACTGCACTGCACAGCCAAGGAGGCAGCAGACCAGGTCGCTGGGCCAGGTTGGTTGGGGATAGACACCACACCAGGAACAGAACGCGACACCCGGGTACAAAATCGCCAGAGGGGCAGCGCGACTTTGGAGACCCGGCCCATCGCCCACCGGGTCCTCGGCGGCAGAGATGGTCACTCCTGCGTGTGGAAACGATCGCTTGCTTTCCTTTTACTGTCTCTCTTCTGGCAAGTGGCGACGGCCGGGGCAAGGCTGCACTGCAGTCTGCCGTGTTTTTCTTTGCTCCGGCAGCGGTGCCGCGGTGTGGCTGCCTTCCGGGTGGCCACATGCAGGGGCTGTGGCGTGTCGCGTTCGCGTCCCTCGCCCGCCCGCTGCTGCGTCGGTTTGGTTTGGGTGGAGGCGAGAGGTTCGCGTCATCATCCCCTCTGTGTTGGGGCTTGATTATTCAGGTGCCTCTGCGTGGGAGTACCAATTTGGTGTTAAACTAATGACACCCCGCATGTGGAGTAGGTGCCGCTGGTCGTGTGGGGGCTTTTATAGCGAGTCAACGCTGCGTTTTATTATGCATAGTATGTTTAGTTATCATATGTTGGTGCTATGGAGGAGGAAGAGGAGGATGTTTCTGTATGGGGACTAGCCTGACCTGCTGACCCAAGGCTCGGATCTTGATGCCCAGTGTTAGGTCGTTTTCCACGGGTCTTGCTTTCTCCCAGTTGCATGCGAGAGGTGATAAGTAGTAGATACTAGTATTGCTGGATGATGGATGGATGGATGTTTTCCACGTTACACCTTGTGGTTCCCTGGCTTTCCGCAGTCGACGCGTTCTGTACTTCTGTGCGTGGCGTATATATGACCAGCTGGTGTATAAAGACAGAACAAGGACTCTCAATAATACTGTGCATTTCGTAACTAGCTACTGCGTGTAGCTGGTCTTTCGTGATTAGCTGTATGTATCTGCAAGTGGTGTACTCCCACTCGCGCGGTAGTCTACAAACTGGATTCATTGTCAAGGAAGTACAGTTCATATGGGATTTTCGCACTTGACAGGGTAATCGATTTTTTCACCCAGTCAGAGTCAACAAGTCTTGCCAGTACCACTCGATGAGACGGTGGAAGATCAGTACTCGAAAGATTACACCGGAAATTGACCGGAAAGTTCGGTCTGGCTGGGTCTTAGGCTGGGACCAAGCAATGGGGTCAGAGGTCACATTTCTATGGATGCTGAAACTGAAATGCAGCAATCGACGTATGTTTACTGTTTTTTTTTTTTTTTTTTGCTTGGGTAGACTTTCTCTTAAATTTACAAGGAGTAGTTCACTAGTATTTTCTTGCGGAAATTCGACTCTGGCTACGTACACTTAGCCAAATTCAAGGCCAAAACTTCTCACAAAACGCGAAACCACGGTACTGGGAAGAGCTACTAGTAGGACACAATAAATCAAGGGGAGAAAAATGAAAACATGCGAATACGTCACATCTCGAGGGCTAGATTGCACGAATGATGATTTACCAGAGCACCACATCCTCAGGAGTCTGGTCCATCGTTAGCTAGCTTATAGCCGAAGCACCACACCAGCCCACTGTTGTGAATTCGACAACGCAAGTTGGGCGGCCCGGCCTGTTGTCATTTACTACTGCTGCTACTAGTCTGTAGCTTTCCGGATCAAGAAGCAACCAAACGCAACGCGGAGAAGATAGTATATACTTATAATTCAATCCACCAGCCCGATCGATTAAGGGCGTGTTTAGATCCAAAAAAAAAAAAAAATTTGGGGAAAAGTTCCTGTAGCACTTTTCGTTGTTATTTGGTAAAATTTGTCCAATCATGAACTAACTAGGCTCAAAAGATTCATCTCGACATTTACAGACAAACTATGCAATTAGTTATTTTTTTACTTACATTTAATGCTCCATGCATGCGTCCAAAGATTCGATGTGATGGGTACTGTGCAAAAAATTTTGGCCCTTTTTGGGCATCTAAGGGCCTGTTTAGATGCCCAAAAACACCCAAAATTTTTTGCACTGTACCCGTCACATCGAATCTTTGGACACATGCATGGAGCATTAAATGTAGATAAAAAAAATAACTAATTGCACAGTTTGTCTGTAAATGTCGAGACGAATCTTTTGAGCCTAGTTAGTTCATGATTGAACAAATTTTACCAAATAACAACGAAAAGTGCTACAGGAACTTTTCCCCAAAAAATTTTGCATCTAAACACGCCCTAACACAGGCCCTCTGCTTGCGTAGTACTCCTACTACTTAACTGGCTGTGTGGCCTGTGGCTCTCGGGGAGCACGCCGAATCGGAAGAAGTAGGCGTCACCAGGTCACAAACAGCAGCGGCGGCAGCATGCCCACACCACATGCGCGGCGGAGGTGTGGACTGTGGACGGATAAGCACACGGTGCTTTCGAGACAGACAGCGTGGGCGGGCGACGCCTAGCTCCCCGCGACGCCATTGGCGGGGCTAGACACCGCACCGGTCAAACCCGCCCACATGCCGCCTAGCTTCCGATCCATCATCCATGCCTAATCGCGGATTAACTATTAGTCAGCAAGTGGTGCTGATCAGCTCAGGGTCGAGCGCATCAAAAGCAAGCTGCTCGCTAGCCTTGTTGCTCAAGTGGTTAGGCTCCATCACGCATATACAGTATTTGCACATATATAAAAGGATTATTGTATGGAGTGGTAGTACTAGTTTAATATACGTGGATAGATGGATGGTTGCACTCCCACTTATTACAAGTACCGTTTCAAAAGATATGGCTCTGCTGCTGCCCATGTCTCTCAAGTCTCAACTCAATATACTGTCTGTCTGCGAGCGATTTCTTTGACTAGCTATAGGTACTCGATCGGCCAACTACTAACTAACACCGAACCAAATCAGACTTGGTGTCGTTAATTTAATCACGTCGATCGCCGCGATCGAATTGGAACCCACTGTTCCCTCCGCCCGTTATCGCCGAAATATGACTCTTTCATTTCCCAGCTCCACGTACGTACGTGCTTAACCATGTAGTATAACACTGCGCACAAATTTTCCGCCGGTTCTTGACAACTTTACACACGTTGTTGGAGTTGGATGCAGCACCTAGTTGACAAAACTCTTTCGCTAAAAAAAGAAAGGTCCACAATGCATTCACATGTATATATCTTCGTCAATCTCACGAAGCCAGCGCCCGGGCAAGGGGAACTCGAGCCCCCCCTACGGCTGTGGAGTACGTGAAGCCCCCCACGGCTGCCGAGTACTATATTTAGATAAAAGGTTGATACAATGCATGCTGATTCCTTACTATTCCTGTTAGGATCAGTCAACTTATTTAGAAGTGCTAAGATGGATAGTTAAGCATCGATCAGCATGTTTTCACCGTACGCGTTGTCTATAAGTTTCGTAATTTGGCATTTCATGATCTACTTTTTGATTTTCGTCGATGTTTCAATATAGGACTACTTCAAATTATTATATTTATTTATTGTAAGAAGTCATAGTGAGATTATGTTGCCGTAGCCACGCTTTTGTTCAGCCCCCCTAAAATTTTACTTGGCTTCGTCCCTCGTATCCATAAGTTAATTAGTATGAGAAGGACGACTTGTTTGACCAATGACCATGGATATTATATCAGAAGAATAAACAGCACTATTAGCAAAGTACCACACGCTGCCGACGATCCTGTTCAATTTGTCCTGCACAAATATAAAGTGACAGCGAGGTACCTAGGCACCTAGTGGTGTAGTACTCCCTCCGTCCCATTAAAAGTGACGTTTTTGACTTTTGAGCACCGTGTTTGACCATTCGTCTTATTTAATTTTTTTTATAAATTATAAAATAAATAAATTATTATTAAAATATCTCTAATAATAAAATAAATCATAACAAAATAGATAATATTTATAAAAAAAAATTAAATAAGACAAACGATCAAACGAGATGGCACGGAGTCCAAAACGTTACTTTCAATAGGACGGAGGGAGTACTACTTCGGTGGAGAAAGCTAGCTACCAGAGCCGTTGCCTATCTGGTCTACACAAATTGGCTCAAACTACCATTTACTTGTGCCGGTTGTTCATGCGGCAGACTGCACTGCTTAAGTTACAGCTACATCTAACGTTCGCACCATCAATGCCATACAATGCCACCGGCAACCAAAGTAAACCACGAGGTCCTTGAGTAGCATCCGCTCCAGAATCACATGGAAATGGGCCATAGTACATAGATTAATCACTGCAATTTGCAGCATACTCCATGCAAATATAAGACTAACATACTCGACTCTCGAGGTCTTGGCGCCATGATTCGGTCAGTCGTCGTATACGAGTACAGACAGCTCTGCACAAACACGCACTTGAGGCTGCTTCAGGGTCAAAACTATTTGGCGCCATGCATTGTCTAGCCACCCTTCAAGTCAAAACAAATCTTCTCAGCTCCACGCATGTGCACGTTGCCGGTCGATCGGGCTAGTACTAGTACACCTTTGCGCACTTTGGGGCTCCGCGCGCGCTTTGACAGACACGCATCTCAACAGCTGTCACAGAGGCCCTAGTCCTGATTACCAACATACATTATGACCAACTCGTACGTACTACTACTGTAGCACTTTTCGTTTGTATTTGCCAAACTTTGTCCAGTCATAGATTAATTAGGCTTAAAAGATTCGTCTCGATATTTACAGACAAACTGTGCAATTAGTTATTTTTTTTACCTACATTTAATGCTCCATATATGTGCCGGCATATACGATGTGACGGAGAATCTCGAAAACTTTTTGCATCTTGGAGTGAACTAAGGCCTAGATTAGATTCCTTCCCTCCTCCTCGTCCATCTTTCTTCCTGAACAAATCGGCCCATCTCTGATTTCTCTCCTCTGGCCATTGATCCTGCTGCCGGTCCTTGGTTTCTTGCAAGTTGGCAGCACTAGCAGTTGTATTGTACAGCAGCGAGCATAAACCCAGGAATCCAATGCAAACCATGCATATGAATCTTGTTGCCCCAAAGGACTAAACACATGTTCATACACCTGTCGAGAAAAGAAGGGGGAGGAAAGGACAGTGCACCTGCACCAGCTAATCACAATATATCTGTCCTCCGACGATCCTACCAGGTTTTCAGATTCAGAAAAGAAAGGGGGGCGACCCAACCCAAGACGTATGAGAATTGACAGTGCAACTGTACCGTCCTGAATTATTTGTCAATAAACACACCTGGATAGGAGTTTATCGGGTTGTTGTGATGTCAATAATTCAGGTCTGTCTGATCTGGTCAGACCTCACAAGGACACACCACTGAAATTTCTGCTGCTGCCGTTTGTGCCAGCATGTTTTGTGCTGTCCGTGACCAGAAACTAGTATTCAACTGTGCTGAAAATTCTCGACGTCTGATAAGTCGCCCATCATTTAATCTGACTGAATTTGGAGAAAAAGAAAACTCAGGACTGGACCATCATCATCTTCTGCTCTGTCTTCATGATTGATCCCTGCATCCTTCGCTGAAAAGTTTAGGTAACTGCGGCTGCATGGCTTTTTCAGTAGTCAAGACAAATATGATGCTACGGACCACAAAGTTAGCGTCTGCACTACCATGTCCATACGATCGACCATCTCTGTTGCCTAATAGGTGCACTGATAGTACTATTACGACAGTAGTTTATCACGAGAAAAGCGAGAACAGGTCGGGTCACATGTCGGTGTGCCAGGCTCGCTATCAATTCGGCATCATTCGGTCTAAGAAAATATGAACTCACATGTCGGTGTGTCAGCTTGCAGGCTTTTGTCCAGTCCCAGTTAACTGCTAGGACAGGACCAATTTGGTCATGTTGTGCAGGTGCCTGAAATGGATCCGTTCAAATCTGGCCACTGTAGAATAACATGATGCTGAGATGATGGTTCCAGTCCCAACTCCCAACAAACCCCATTGCACCGAATGAATTCCTTGTTGTATCGTTCATCACCTGAATCACATGGCAGCCGGATCACAGCGACGCAGTAGTAATCAATTGCACTTCAGAGGACACTAGCAGAAAAGTGAAGTGATCATCATACATGATGCCGAAGCCATCTGCTTCCAACAACCTGTTTGTGGCTCATTCTGATGCTAAAGGGACCGCATCTTAAGAAGTTAAGATCCTCCAAAATACATATAAGCTCATGCTTCTTTATGCCTCATGACGCATCGACGTCATATCTAATATATAGGTTCCAAAAGGATATGGAATCTAGTCAAGAATTCTCAGCAGAGACATGTGCTTTATATTCTATGGTTTGGAATTTACATAATATAAGGAATCGAACAAAATATTGCTATACTAAGCACTACAAGGTTATATTACAATGGTCTGTGGCCCTTAGTGTTATTATCCCATCATTGGACTCTCCCACCAGCTTCCATGGAATCCAGTGCTTGGCTCGTGCTCCTCATTTCCACTGCATCAGGACTGTGAAAGGAACCGTTATGGATCGAGCTGCGACGGCTCATGTACGTGGGCTGCACTTGGCTGTCACCCTCTGGCTCACCAATGTGTCGGAAATATGTGTGAGGCCACAATCCTGACCATTGAATAAGGTAAAACTATTAACATTTAACAATCATTGGACAAGGTGAAACTATTGACATTTATCAATCAATCCTCACAGAGCTATAAAGAACTCCCTTGCAGCTAGGTTATTCTTATTAGTATTTAGAAATTGAGTAAATTTTCAATACATCCGGGATACATGAGTATCTGTATCCGTGGAGTATCCGATACCGGCATGTGAGTTTTGAGAGTATCGTGCTTTACTCAAACGCCCACCAGACCATTCTACGAAAATAATGCATAATGGATACCACCCTCTGTCCTAAATTATAGACTGTTTTGGCTTCTTTAGGTACGTAGCTTTTGCTATGCACCTAAATATACGATATGCATAGATACATAATAAAAATGTGTATATATAAATACCAAAACGACCTATAAATTAGAACGGAGGGAGTAAAAGTTTCCAGGACAGCGAGCAAAGGGCACAGTTGGTTGACCGTGGCAGTAAACAGCAGTGTCTAATTGAGCCCATGAGCTTAGTTAAATTTTTTTGAGCCCATGAGCATTGTTTAACTTTTTTTTTTGTTGAGCCCATGAGACTCGAGAGCCTGCAAACTTGGTTTGTACCTATCTGTTAGTTTGAATGGCGGACATTTTCAACTTTTTATTGGAGAATCCCTGTGCACAGTATTAGGCTGTCAACGACAGGGTGTATACCAAGACAAACTGTCAAAAACCAAGGCACTGCACCATGTCCTATTTTCATGCATGATCCCTGCCAATACAAGTGTTAGTACTAGTCCTCTTCCCACACAGCCTGCCACATCCAGGGGCTTTCTTACTAACTAACAGCAGTACTACGTAGCACCTTTGTCAGTCTCTCTATACTCATGACACTGCCAAAGCAGGAACATGGTAGATGCTAGACACAAGTGTCCAATTCAGGAAGAGTTGAAAAGATCAAGGGACAGAAGAAAAACCCAGGTGCAAGTTTTCCTGCAGGCAGACTAATTTTATGAAAGCTATTAACTCTGAATATTTCTGTTTGTAGATAGCAAAAATTCTGATCCAGAGCATTTTGAGGCAGGTTAAGAATAACTTCCATAAGTATTATTACAACTGTTGAAATTGAAAATATCTAGACCCCAATTATTTAGTTAAAAACATTTTTCAGGGATGGTAGTCCAGCTGCAGTAGGTTTATCAGAAGGGGATTATCATTTTGATAAAAATGAAATTCTTCCTTTCATAAACATTGGGTCATTAGTTCATTACACAGCATGATTGCCACCACTCACCAAACGTATGGCACCTCAGAAATTGTATGGTGATTATTTATCTTTCAAGTCCAAGCTTGTTTTTTTTTTTCATTACTTGGAAACAACCTTAAGTAAACCCAGGATAGACACCCCCAACCAATTCACTATGATTTGAGATCAGCATTTTTTTTTGAAAGATCCGTTGCCCGGCTATATATTAAAAAGATAGCAGAGAGTTTACAACTAAAAGCGCGAGGAGCGCAGCCTCCTGTAACAGACGAGATCAGCAAATATGGACAGAACATTAAGCACAATTTATTAAGGACAGAGTTAGAAGCATACCATTTTCATCAGATGGTAGTGGAAAAAACTGCAGGTAGCAAATGGAAGCAATCGTCAACCCTGCACATTGCAACAATAACTTAAACTTCGAGAATCGTATGTACATACATTTCATAAAAGAACCATATGTACATTAACATTTCCATTTCTTTGTGGTGCCTGTGGAGGGAATGGGAGGGGGTGTTACTAAGACTTACCAAGTAATCCACCAGTACATACATCCTGCCAGTGATGCCAATAGTCATCAACTCGAGAAACTGCCACTAAGGCTGCAAGAAGCAGAGGGGAAAGGACAATGCAGAGTTTTGCAACATGCCCTTTACGATCGAATACTTTGATTTTACCAGCCAGATACCATGAAAGGAAGCCAAGGCCAGCAAAAGACCCTAAGATAAACATAAATCTTTGAGTAATCCACCAAACAATAACAGCTGGAATGAAAAGCTCATATGACTCGAGAGAAAAGAATAACTTGTGCTATGAAATGTTAATGAATCTCCATGAGATTTTGAAACAGTTAGGAGGTAAATATGAACTGAGAACCAGACCGAGGCCACTGTATGGCTTGAGGGAATCAAATGGAGCAGCATTACTACCACCAACACGACCTACTAGCATGCCATAATATTTCAAGGTGGGGCCGAAAATAGTAAAGTACATTGAGCAGCCAAGTATTAACAAATAAACTGCTAAAAAATCTTACTATTACTAGGAACAGGACGCACAACACACTGGCACAAAATAGCTTGAGGGGAAGTGCGACTCTGGAGACCAATTGGGCCCTCAGCAGTAGGGCTAGCCACTAACGCAAAGATGGAGCCTGCCGGTCCTAGGGCCCCGGCTATGTGTAGAAATTATAGTTTAGCTTTTGTTTTACTGTCTCTTCTAGCAAGTGTTAATCTTATTATTACCAATTACTTACTCCTTTTGGAACCCCCATGTTAATTCTTACAAAACGTGCTAGAAAATAACATAAATCCTAGAAATTCTCACAAAAAACAGAAACAACTAGCCATTAATTCTACAGACTCCAATTATCATTGATAACAGTCGACATTGGATCGATTTTGTTTTCTAAATAATTACTCATCTCCACCATTTTGAAAAATAGTCTAAAGTAACCCCTAAACCTATATCTAAACTATCCACCTGTGTCATTATGAAAAATAACCTAAAGTAACCCTCTAAATCTTCATCTAAATGACTCACATGTGCCTTTATGAGAAATAATCTAGTTCACATATAAAATAACTTCCTAAATCTGTTTCTAAATTACCTACCTTTGGCATTACTCTTCAATTGTTAATATCAAAAAAACAAACACAAGGTATACTGCATAATGTGTGTCACCATGCAGACCGTGTATACATGTATGCAAGAAGCGACGAGTATAATTGATTTCCATGTTAAACACATAGCTCAAGCTAAGGATTTAACTAAACACAAGTCAAATACACATGAAAGTGCAATCCAAAGGGTAAAGACTATGAATGGGAATGGAAAAAATAATAGAGTAATTGGTAATTTTAGTTTATCACAATCATATAAAGATTACAAAACACCTATACGAGTATTGATTTAGAATACGAGAGTAAATGAGAGAGGACAAAGATAAGCAACTTTTATCAGTTGTAGGTCCTAAATTTATCCACAAACTTGTAACACTTATGTCTATTAAAATTACTATCCATGCAGGAGCAGGGGGTTGATGGATTACTTTGTCAATATATGTAGATTATGCTTATACAGAGAATTATCAGCATTATATTTTTACATTATCAAAATAATTCATACTATCATTTGCAGAAGCAATCTTTTGTGTCAGGCTGACTTCAACTTTTAAGTCATACACTCAATGGATGAGTGAAAGAAGAATGCAATATTTAACATAAAGGGCTAAAAGGATCACATGAACAGATATAAATGGAAAAAAACATCAATACATTTGTTTCTTGAGAACTTGATAAAAAATACATCGTATAAAAAACATATGAAACATCCTGTCCATACTATTAGCTGATTAAGAAATACCCAACAGCAGCTAAAACAAAGATTGGAACTTAGAAAAAGAGGCATCAATTATTATATTCACTAAACTGCTGAGAAGGTAATTAGCGCGCCTTAAAATAGGACATTTCCCAAACCGTTAGTTCTAGTAACATGGGGCTAATCCCTATATTTGTAAAGAATAATGTCACTTACATGAAGTATGACCACTTGGAAAGCTCTTATGACCTTCTTTAATAACACTCGCCTCGCCATGGCATATGGCGCCAGTAGTAAAGTTGTTATAATCCTAAAGGCCAAGTAAATTCGTAAGCTCTCTTATACAATTCACATGCAATGTAATTGCACAAGGGCTTCAAGTGAGTAATTATTAAGGTCTGGCTAAAAGTTATGAATCTTACAGGTATTCCATCAGGGAAGCAACGCCAGAAGAAATCTGGACGTGGTCGCCCAACACCATCCTTGATCGCATCAGTTAAAACAGCAGTGATAAGCACTGAAAATAGGAGACCTGCAAGGACAAGCTAGATTTCAGAATAAGTAATAAATGGATAAACTAGCACGGCGAATCAGGCAAGAAGGTGGGTGTACCTAGTATGGCATGATGCAGATCATATACATTTCTCTTCTTAAAGTATATCGCTGTTATGATAATCATAGGCCCAATGATACCAACTATCTGAATAAACATGATTCGAAGAAAAGGTATTCAAGAGGTTCATCGGAATTGACAAGGTAACACTACAAGAGAACAGTATGTTACCGGCACAGCCCAAAATGGCACTGTGTTGTCCTTCATGGGGTATCTGAGGTCTGTCATCATTTCTGATCCGACAAACCGATGGAATGGTTCTATTATATTAAGAACTCCATCCAATACAGCTAGAAGAACTAGCACAATCCAGTCATACATGTGTAGGCGTGCAACTTTGGATCCATGAGACGTTATATAGGGAGTTGGAGCCCCCAGACTAATTGGTGGGGCTGGTGCTGGCATTGCCTCTTGAGTCCTGAAATTGTTAACCAACTGAATAAATTTACGAAATCCACTTAATAAATTAGAAATTCAATACACAATTTGTCGCAACAACTAGACATGTATACTCTCAACTGTAAGGATTTCAGTTTCCTCATATCTAAGAGGTATTAAGGACTACTATAAACTAGCAGACAAGAGCTGCCTTTATTTTCCTATAAACTAGCGGACAAGAGCTAAGGCTTTATTATTGTCTACAGAGTAGTGCAATTTTAATTCATGGGGAAATAGTTGTGCAGTTTGACTCAATTCTTGTTAGATGCAGTAAGTATATTACTTATTATTTCACCCAAAACTTCATAGTTGATGTGCAATTCATCAAATACTCCTGAAGCATGTTCAGGAGCATTAACCAATTAAGAATCTGTGATGGAAGCACGAAGCAGTGCAACATATCAAAACCAGAATGCCTAGACGGAAGCACATTAAGCAGCCGTTTAAAGAAGCAAGAGGAGGAGCAGGAAACTAATTATTGCCAACCGGTTCACCAAAACGAGGACAAAGCTATCTATCCGGTGGCACCGAGACGCTAGCGCGTGCTCGACAGTCTGCCGCCGCCCAGGTCTTGACGTCTTGGGTCGCGTGGAAGTTAATCACGACAACTCCACAAGATGCTTGGGCCCTTTGGCTCCGCGTGCTCTCCCCTCTTATCCCGCAGCGCGGCTGCAGTCTGCAGATGACACAACCATGAGGAATCGACAGCAAGCGCAAACAGAAACAGCAATACCACAAATACAAATACAAATACATCTTGTTTTTGGTGTTTCTTTTAATTCCGGCTGAAGCGCTTAGGTGAGTAGCTCTTTTTTTTTTTTGTACTAAAACCTTTTTTTTTGCTTTTCCCGTCTAATAAAAATTACGGCAAAGCTTTTGCCGTCCTTTAAAAAAAAATACAAATACAAAAAGTACGAGCGTATGGCAACCTTTGCTTCCTCCGTCTCTCCTTCGGTCCTTGCCCTTCTCTTTTCTAGCCTCCTCCTCTTGCTTGCAATGGCTGTTGATACCATGACAGAAACCGAGTATGCGACGCCATAGAGGAAACCGTCCACGCCGGGCCAAGAAAGTCGCATCTGGCAGGAGTCTCCCTCCGCTGTAGGCATGCGATAATTTTGATTGGCCAGATAACCCCGCCCGGCCCTCACCGGCGGCGCCGCCAGTTGAAGAATGGCCAAATATTCGGGGACGCGGCAGTTGAAATTTGACCGTCTGGTGGGGATTTCGCGGCTGCCTGGGGAAGGAGGTACCTGGGTCTGTTTGGTTCGACGTCGAGTTTTTTTTTTTTTGACAGGTTCGACGTCGAGTTGGGACTTGGGAGGGGACTCTCAGGCTGGCCAGCGTAAAGGCGTCAGCTACTTTGGGCCATGGGCTTCGAGCTGGCATTGGGCCGTGGTATGCGTGGTTTGGGTACGCCCAGCTAGACAAAGTATGTACTTAACAGGAAAAAGTCTATTTTACCTCCCTGAACTATCCTCGAAGTCTAGTTTCCTCCCTAAACTCTAAAACCGGATAAACCATCTCCCTTAACTTTTAAAACCGTTCATTTTACCTCCCTGACCCGGTTATAGGTGATTTTCAAAGGCGGCTTTGTTTTTTTCTTTTTTATTTATTTCGGCTAAATTTTTGAAAAATCATAGTAAATCACAGAAAAAATATAAAATGGAAAATCTAAATTTTTTGGACTCCACATGAGTAGATTTACACAGTAAATATATAATATGATATGCTTTAGTAAAAGTTTTTGTTGTAGCTTTAGATTTATGCTTTTATGTAATTAATTCAAAACTGTAGTTTATATGATCCAATTGTGGTGAATTTTTTATGGTGATCTAATTATTGTATTATTTAACTGTAGTAAACATTTCATTTTATGATTTTTTGGTGATTTAATATGATTTTTTAAATATTCAGCCAAAATAAATAAAAAGGAAAAAGACAAAACCGTCTTTGAAAACCACCTGTAACCAGGTCAAGGTAGAATGAATGGTTTTAAAAGTTGAGGGAGGTGGTTTACCCGGTTTTCAAATTCAGGGAGAAAAACTAAACTTTAAGGATAGTTCAGGGAGGTAGAATGGTTTTTTCTGTACTAATATAAGCTGATCTGTTGTACACTGCAGTGTTAACGCCGCATGAGAACTGACCCGAAATTTCCTCTCGTCTTCCATGCGGAAGCGTCCTTGTTGGGCCGAGGCCCAGCGCGTGAAGGGATGCTATTGAACGGCCCGGATCAACTGACTGCATAGGGAAGTCGACAAGGACGACTGTCTGTAGACGATCTGATTCCCAATCGGAATCGGCCAACCCTGCACTGTGCACTGCAAGCAAGGTATCAAGGTTCAGGGGTTTTCTCCCTCACCTCCGGGAGCTGAGAGGGGGGCGCGGCGCCTAGCGAGTTGGACGCAGAGAGGTGTGAGTGTGTGACTAGCTAGAAGGATTCTCTGCATCTGGACCTTGGGGTTTTCTCTGCATTTGGACCTCGGTTTCTGTCGGCGAGCTGAGAGGGGTTTTCTCTGCATGGACCTCGGGGGCGCCGCGCTCGTCTCCTGTCCTTCTAGCTAGTGGGATGAAGGATGTAGTGGGTAGCCCGGGGACCTGGAGCGGCCTGGCGCTGCGGGTGGCGCAATACGCTTCCGCCGCCGCGTCCCTCCAATGCCTTTTCTCCGACTCCAGTAGATTCCTGACCTACACTGCCCCCTGTATGACGAAGCACCTCAATTTTTCATTTTCTGGTGGTTTCGCGTTTAGTTTGATTGGTCTCTCCTTGTTTCAAAGATACTTGCTCCTATCGATGGCCTTGCAGCTGATTTGGAGTTTCTGCCTTATGTGTGTTGATATATGTTCGCTGTGGAAAAAACTTGATCTTCCCCACCTTGAGGCTGTTTGGCCAATTGTTATTGGCGACTGGGTAAGTGTTCCTTTTCTTCGTTTTGTTGTTTAGCCACCACCTACATTCGACTTCCAAAAGCATAAGACTGAAAGTGGAGTTCATGCTCTATTCAAGATGCAACTGGAGAAGTAAAGTAACGCGCTTATCCTGATAAATAATTATTATCTACGCCAGTAATAACCATAATAAAAAGCAGTAAATATGCTTTCCATCAGTTTAATTGTTACGTCAGTCTTTCAGTGCGGAGGTAGTGGTGTCTAGGAAAACTACTGTACATGGAACGCTTGGCGACATGATACCTAATTGGGTGTGTTTGTTTGATTCAGGAAAAATAATAATAATGAGTGTGTTTAATTTGCAAAAAAGAAATAATAATGATGGGTGTGTTTGATTCGCAAAGAAAAATAATGGGTGTGTTTGATGCAGTTCACGGCGATCGGTTCACTGGCAGCCGCTTCTGCTTCGGCCGGTGTCCTCGTGTTTTTGGAAAGAGACACCGACTTATGCAGAATAGCCCTGCGTCGGGTCCCTTGTGGACATGGTCATTCATAGCTGCATCGGCTGCTTCCTCGTTTTGGCTATTGGCTTCACTCATGGAGTGATGGCATGTGTTTTTATCAGTGTCACTAGTAGCTGGCACGGACCCCTGCACGCGTAGATTTGATATGTTTGAATTTGTTGTCTGTTATGTCTTATGAGATTGTGTTATGACTTATGAGATACTTATTATCGATTGCTAAAGCTACATCGTTAACAGTTGTGAATATTAGTGTCATACACACAAATAGTCTGCCACCCTTGCAAGGAATGGTCTATGGTTTAACAATGGTAGCAAGTACATAAACACGTGCTGACATTATTACATTGAAGTGTTCGTTAATAGTCTGGATTGCATTGGGTCTCAGTTGCAGGAACTGATTCTTGTCAAGCTGAAGTTCCCTGACGGAGGCATGCTGTAAATCAAATAAATACCATTTTGTGTTTGGGTAAGCGAATGAGAATTTTCTGTGAAATTGTAATTGATCTTTAGCTTAGATGCATGGTGACTCCCTACCGGAGGCATGCTATTTGACCTGTCTGCTACATATTTTTTCTAGTCATTTGAAGTGACTACCTATTCGTAAGGAAATGTAGAAGTCCCATGAAGCACCTTGGCCTTGCGACGGTTATATCTTTTTTGTTTCCTTAGCTTCTTGTTCATGTGCATGAGACTGTGTATTGAGATTAGAAATTTGCAAATAAAGGTGAAATTGCACCCCATTCCATGAAAATTTGTTATATCTAAGTTGGAACTTCTATTCTGTATGCACCTTTCATAGGTTCATATCATTGTTTTCTATGTGCACGTTTCATGTTTGGTGAGTAAAGTCGGATGTAACAATAGAATACATAGTTTGTTTGGGGAGCTCTAGGTGATGGTAAGCTGCAGAAGTCTATTTTTGTGGTGGGAGAGCTCTAGGTGATGATAAGCTGTAGAAGTCTATTCTGTTGTGGCACTGTTATCTAGCTTATGAGACAGTAAAAGCCTGCATTTCTTCTGTAACACGGCGTGTGTTCTTCAAATTCATGCCTTTTCCAGGTATGATGCTAACATGTAGCATTGTAAATGTTGTTGTGGTTCTGAACATCCCCCGCTTGCTGCCTACAATTTCTTTGTTTGCACTTTGCAGGCGTCAGGCGGGATGTCCAAGAAGGAGATAGCACGGGAACTGCTCACCATCAGAAAAATGTCTAGTATATTCAACTATGTCCAAAATGCTGAAAGCCTATCGTCAAAACAGCATTTCAGTGATGATATTCAACAAGTTCTTAATAATATAGTGCAAGAGTCCTAACGGTCTCCATCAACTGATGCTCTTTAGTTCAATTATTAGAAAAAATGTTTGTTGTTGGTGTTCTCCTATTGCCCCCTTCTTATCACTGATGAGTGTCATAATGTTGAGTGACATTATCTGTGAAAATGTAATTCTATTATCAACGATTTATTATGTGCAATCCATTCGATACAATTTCAACTACGATCTTCTGACCACGTGATGCCTATGAGGCAGTTGTCTTGCTTGGCTGCATTTGCGCTTTCCCATTGTCTAATATCTGAACTGACAAACTTGACAGATGAACTGGACCATGATCTTTCATACTGACAACAGAGGCATCGATCTATGTATGTGTGTATGTCATTGTTGATACAGATCGATCTATGTATGTGCGTATGTCATTGTTGATATAGAATTTGTACTTGTGTTGGTTGTTCCTATGGTTGTTCACTAGCAGCACTTGTTGCTATAGAATTTCAGCGTTAAGTACCCTCCATTTGGAATTGAATGATTAAGTAACATACTTGAATGCTCAATATTGGTCTTCTCAGATTGAAATGTATTCAGAATACTCTTATTCGAATGGATTATGTAATCCTAAAATCATTCTCAGGAACAGGCAAGCAAACAAGTGGAAGGAACCTCCTCACGCCAAATCGAAAGGTGCAGCCAGACCTCCTCGTCGGCTGCCATCACACGGTGAAAATGGGATCGGGGCGGAGGCTGCCAGCACATGACGAAACTGGATCGAGGGAGGAGGGGTGGAGGTGCCGGCATGCCACCGTTCGCTCGGTCGGCCGATTGCCGCTGCTCCAGAATAAGCGCCACGGCGGCGTCTCCTTCGTCGATGGAGAAACGGAGCAGCACGGAATGGAGAGAATAGGAGACGTGATTTACTTTTGGGGTCACGGCTGGACTCTGGACTGGGTTGGGTGGGCTGAGTCCAACCGTGATCCGGACAGAAAATAAATAAGAAAATATTTAATTAGTTTAATTGGCTGCTTTTAAGATGCGTGCAATTTTTAGTGGGAGGAGTGCCGAAGTAGATTCCAATAAATAAATAAATAAGGAGAAATATATAAGGTTGGTAAAAAAATGTGAAAAACAAGAAGCTAGTTGAATTTGTCACGTACTCCCTCAGATTTCCTAAAGGACGTCGTTTCGAGGTTGTCTTAAGTCAAACATTTTAAACTTTAACTACAAATAAATTCTATGGGTTGAGTTTGAAAATATGAAAGTGATGTAAGTAGATTCATCTCGAAATGTAGTTTCATAAAAGTATATATTGACTATATTTTATAAATATTTTATAGCAAAACGTAACAGTCAAAGTTGTTTTTGAGAGACCGTGTCGCTGTCCAAAACGAATCTTTTAGAAAACCGGATGGAGTAAGGCAGTTGGTTTTGTTCTGGGAATTAGGAAGGACATGTTCTTCACGTGCCTCATCATCAAGTTGGCTGTCTTCGGGTAGACTATTGCAACCAGTTGTGCGACTGGTCTACGAACAGGTACATGTGGATCCAATTTATTTGATTTGGCTATCCATATAGGAAATAAGATATTTGTTTAATATAAAATTTATAGTTTCTGCTGATTTATTAACTCTTGTCGTCTTGTAATATAGTGTACTGCGGCATTTGAAATTAGTCCTAGATGCGGATGACTTTGCCCCTAAAACTAAGGGACAGAGTCATCCCAAGTATGACGGAAGTGTGGGCGTTGTCTCATCTCACAATTCATTGTCTCATCCCACTTTTTGATATGGGTCAGTCCAACCCCACCTCGGCCAAACAGAAAATGAGTTCGTCCTCTCCTAAAAACCAAAGACGGAACCATCTCGCTCCACCTTGTCTCCCAACAAAACGCTACTTAATGAATTCGTGGAACAAAAAGATGATGTTCACTAAATACAAATACTTGATTTAGTACTTGCCATATTTTGTATAAGGAAACTGAGAGCCCACCCTTTAATCATGGAGAATAGAATCGGATTTCAATAGATTATGAAGTTAAGTGAGAGGTACATGCGTCTATTACACTCTCTCAATTATTTTCTCTAAGAATGGCTAGAATACGATATTTCGGGATAGAGGGAGTACAACTTCTATTCAGTGGATGAAAATTGCGGTATCTGTTGAATGGGATTACGTTTTCGCTACTGCGTTTGGATGTAGATATTCAGCCACAGGTATTGGAATTGGTATTGGGTAGCGCTGAATGCAGATGTTTGGGTGGTTTAGAATTTGGAATTGGAAATCGAGTTCAATACCAACCGGTATTCGCAGCACTCGCTCGCCTCATCCCTCAATACGGAGCCTTGCCCCTCGGTATTATAGGGAATCCATCGAGTCTCGCGAGATAAAAAAAGAACTGCTCCTTCCTTCCCCGTCTCCGACGCCCATCGGCCCGCGGCTCCTTCTCCTCCTCCTCCTCCTCCTCCTCCTCCGGTAGCAGCTCCTCCTCCTCCTCCTCCTCCTCCGGTGGCAGCTCCTCCTCCTCCATCTCTGCCTGGGCTGCTGCCATGGCTGCGGCCGGGCTCCTCCCTGCCATGGCTGCCGTCGGGCTCCTCCCCGCCATGGCCACCGCCAAGGGGGGGCCAGATCCGCCCCGCCATGGACGCCGCCGGACTCCTCCACGCCATGGCCTCCTCCACGCGAGCTCCTCCCGGCCATGGCCGCGGCCGACATTCGCCCGAGCTCCTCCTTTCCATGGCCGGCGCCAACATCCGCCCGAGCTCCTCCCCGCCATGGCCTCCGTCGACCTCAGCCCAAGCTCCTCCCCGCCATGGCCGCCGCCGATGGGCCCAGGTCCGTCCTGCCATGGGTGTCGCCGAGCTTGGTGGAGGCACTCGGGCGGCCAGATCCGACAGCGAGTGCCTGCAACTTCATCTCCAACACCGGTTCAGTGCCCCCTCCGTACCCGTCTAGGTCGAGGTACTCGGAAGAGTGGAAGAAGATGGATCAATTTGCCAATTCGATGCTATGCACATCCAAACATGAATTTGTATTTGGCACTGCATTTGTTTCCAGCGAGCAATTCTATCTACATCCAAACAGCCACTTTGGTATTGGCATCCATTTCCAATATAAGTCTGATTTGGTATCGGTACCAATTCAATTCCAAGGTCTCAATACCTACATCAAACAGACCCTACGTGTTTGGTCCACAGAACCGACCGACGCGGAATCATCCGATGCTCCATCTGAGCCTAGTAGAGGCATTTGGACCATGGACCTGTCCGTCATCAGGTTGTCTGCTTCGCATGTAGAAAGCCAGCACCGAGTCGTTCCCTCGAAACCATCGGACGATGTCGTTCCGCAGCGGCATCGTCCGCAAACCAAACAGGAGCCGATCACCACCCGGTCCTACGAGCAATGGTGCCATACCAGACCAACCGATGCTGCACAGGATCATTCCCTGATCCAAACACGTCATAAATAGATGGTTTTTTTTTTATCTTGCATGTGCTCTTGCAACAAGAATAACTAAGATTTGAGTAAATATCATATGAACTAAATGTTTGTAATAGCCAAAAAAAAAGATGTCTCCAGCTCTCCATTGAATGTTTAAAATGACCTACAAAACCTAGGGTGATGATCATTGGTCTCAAAAAGCAACTTTTCAATGCTCTACAACAAATATCTTCAAACTTTCAAAATTGCTATGAGACAATGAAGAGTTAGCCATTTATTTATCCTTTGTTTGCAAAATATCAATGAAATAGAAAATAATTTTAAATTTTGTAATGAAACATCAGAGAATTATTTCATAATATTTCTTCGTCATTTACCAAAACCATATTAATTAAATAGACATGCAACGGTAGACGCAAGCTTCAAGTTTTCATTTTTTATAACCATGGAGCATAATGCAACTATTTCATAAGGCCACATCTTAATAACTGAAATATTTCCCACAACTATTTATGTGAATTTCGTATAGGAAAACTTTGAGCACTATGGAATTTTAAGGAAACAAATCGATAAAATCAAGGACAAAAGAAAATAGGGGCAACCGGAGGAAACATATACGGTGACATAAAAACATGCTCACTGCGGAGCATATATTAAGACCAACGAATAGTAAACGTTACTGTTATATCTCTTAGGATCATCAGTGGGGTTACTACTTTAGCATTTGTGAGTAAACAGATTCTATTACAAGAACTATTACAAGAACTACTAAGATCTGAAAGGTAGAGAAAGAGAGAGAGAGTGAGGGGTGTGTGCAGACCATCCGAAGGTAGAGTGGTGGCGTTGGAGCTGGAGCTGGTGCCGGCCATCTCGTTCGTCGGAGAGAAGGTCGGTGCAGTGGATCGGCGATGACGAAGATGCGGTGACGGAGTGGAGGCGGAGGTGCTTCCCGTCACTTGGCTGTGCCCCTACTCGAGATCGGGTTTAGGGTTTGTCGGTGGGGAAAGCGGCTCAGGCGAACCTTGTACTTTGAGCCGCCGGCCCCCACCTCTTTTTATAGCGCAGGGTGACGGGGGCCCTCCAGCCATAGATGGGTTGGGCGCCCCCGATCAGGGCGCGAGTCAAGGTCCAAAAAATCCGTTGGGCTTTCTATAGTTAGAAGATCATTCTAACATTCTTCCCCTTGATCTCAACATTTACTTTAATCTTTGAACTTTGACTTCAACACTTTCACTTTACTCGTTCCATCACAGATAAGTGCATAGAGCATGTTTCATCGTCACGGTCAATTGCCGATGGATTTGACAGCTACAATACACATGTCTGATCTGAAACAATTACTTTAACTTTGGGCCCTTTATAGTCCAGGAGTCATAGGCTTTCCCTTAAACCCATGCCGGCTACATGTTCTCTGAACACGTTGGGTGGTAAGCCTTTTGTAAGCGGATCCACGAGCATCTTTTCAGTGTTTATATGCTCAAGATTTATAATTTGATCCCGGATTTTATCCTTCACAACATAATACTTTATGTCAATGTGTTTGGCAGCACCACTTGACCTATTGTTGTGAGCGTACTGTACTGCTGGATTATTATCGCAGTATAACTTTAGTGGCTTATGTATGCTGTCGATCACCTTCAAACCGGGTATGAACTTCTTTAGCCAGTTCACCTGCCCCGTTGCCTCATAACACGCTACAAACTCGGCATACATTGTGGACGATGTAGTGACGGTTTGTTTTGAGCTTTTCCACGAAATTGCTCCTCCTGCGAGAGTGAACACATATCCTGACGTAGATTTTCTATCATCTCCCGCATAATCAGAATCCGAATACCCCACTATTTGGAGAGAATCTGATTTTCTGTACGTCAACATGAGGCCTTTCATACCTTGCAAATATCGCAAGACTTTCTTTACCAGTTTCCAGTGTTCAATTTCTGGATTACTTTGAAATCTGCCAAGCAACCCGGTAACAAAAGCTAAGTCAGGGCGCGTGCACACTTGAGCATATTGTAGGCTTCCGACAGCAGAAGCATATGAAACCACTTTCATTTGATCGAGCTCGTATTGGTTCCTAGGGCATTGAAAATCCCCATATCTGTCGCCCTTGACCATGGGTGCAGGTGAGGCACTACATTTATGCATACTGAATTTCTTTAAAACTTTTTCTATGTATGCCTTTTGTGATAGTCCTAATACTCCTTTACTTCTATCTCGGTGAATCTCTATGCTCAAAGAAAAAGACGCTTCACCAAGATCTTTCATATCAAATTATGAGGATAAAAACTTCTTTGTCTCCAGTAGTAGGCTGACATCACTACTAGCAAGTAAGATATCATCTACATACAGGATTAGGAAGATATACCTTCCATTCTTAAACTTTGCATAAACACAATTATCCTCAACATTTTCTTTAAACCCAAAATTCTTTATTGTTCTGTCAAACTTCAAGTACCACTGTCTCGAAGCTTGCTTTAACCCATAAATTGATTTCTTTAAGCGGCATCCCATTCGTTCTTTTCCTTCCACGACAAAACCTTTCGGTTGTGCCATGTAAACATTTTCCTCCAAATCTCCATTCAGGAATGTCGTTTTTACATCCATCTGATGTAACTCTAAATTATAGTGTGCCACTAATGCCATTATAATTCTGAAGGAATCCTTACATGAGACTGCAGAAAACGTCTCATTGTAATCAATCCCTTCTCTTTGCGTGAAACCTTTTGCCACAAGTCGCGCTTTAAACCTTTCAATATTCCCTTGGGAGTCACGTTTTGTCTTGTAGACCCATTTACAGCCTACTGTCTTGGCTCCTTTAGGAATAGGTTCTAAGTCCCAAACTTTGTTGGTACTCATTGACTTTATTTCATCTTCCATGGCCTCAAGCCACTTTGATGAATTATCGCTTCTCATGGCTTCTTCAAATGAAGTGGGATCACCCTCCATTTGAAATTCTTCAATGTTATACACCTCATAATCATCAGGTATAGCTAATCTTCTAACTCTTTGAGACCTTCTCGGGGCCTCCACATTTGACACATCTTCTGTTTGGGGCTGTTGTTGCTCCCCCTCATCTGTGGCATCAGTTTGTATAGGTTCCTGAAGGACAGGTTCCTCACCATTATTTACTGTCACCACAGGAGAACTGACAACAGGTGTTGGCACTACAGTATCTGGCACTGTTGGTGCAACAAGAACAGGTAGTTCAAAGAATTGTTCCTGAATCATCGGAGTGGGCACACATACCCGCTTCTCCTCAAGAATAATTTCTCGAGCCACCATGCTCCCCCTCATCATTTCATCCTTTAAGATAACAACGTGTCTCGTTTCTACAAACTTTGTATATCTGTCTGGACAGTAGAAACGAAAACCTTTTGACTTTTCAGGATAGCCAATAAAATGGCAACTAACTGTTTTGGGATCTAGCTTCCCAACATTTGGGTTAAACACTTTTGCCTCAGTAGGACTCCCCCACACACGCAGGTGTTTTAGTGAGGGTTCTCTTCCTGTCCACAACTCATATGGTGTTTCGGGCACCGCTTTACTTGGTACTCTGTTTAGAATATGAATGGCGGTTTTTAACGCTTCCATCCATAGACTCAATGGCAAGTCAGAGTAACTAATCATACTACGCACCATATCCATCAAGGTACGGTTACGCCTTTCAGCTACTGCGTTCTGCTGAGGTTCGCCCGGTGTAGAATACTGGGCAACTATGCCATTCTCCTGTAGAAACCTTGCAAAAGGTCCAGGAACTTGACCATATGGGGTATGCCGACCGTAGTACTCCCCACCACGATCAGACCGGACCACTTTAATCTTTAAATTATGCTGATTTTCAACTTCAGCCTTAAATATTTTAAATTTATCCAACGCTTCATTTCTTTCTTTAATTGGATAAATGTAACCATAACGGGAGTAATCATCTGTGAATGTTATGAACGAGTCAAAACCATCCACACTTTTCACAGGAAAAGGACCACAGATGTCTGTGTGAATTATCTGTAGAATTCCTGTGCTTCGTTTAGCATCCTTTTTAATTTGCTTTGTGTATTTTCCTTTAATACATTCTCTACACTGTTCAAAGTCTGAGAACTCTAATGGAGGAAGAATATCATTCTTAACTAGTCTCTCTATTCTCCCCCTCGAAATATGGCCTAAACGACAGTGCCATAATTTTGACGACGCATCTTGAGTTCTCTTTCGTTTTCTATTTGCATTCACAAACGAGGATACGTTCTCATTCGCATCACATACGAAATTCACATTTTCACGAAGTGATAACAAATAAAGATCTTGCTTTTGAAAAGCAAGGCCAACACATTCATTATTACATTGTATCTCGCATTTGCCATCTCCAAAATGGCAATCAAATCCATCATTGTCTAAACAAGACACACTAATCAAGTTTCTCTGTAATGAAGGAACAAATAAAACATCTCTAAGCAAAAGAATAAAGCCATCAGCAAGCTCTAGAGGAACATCGCCAACAGCTTCGACATCTGCTTGGACTCCATTCGCGACTTTAACGTGTCTTTCGCTTCTTTGCGTAGTCCTCGTCGAACGGAACCCCTGTAATGAATTAGCAACATGAACAGTTGCACCTGAGTCAATCCACCAAGTAGATTTCGAATACTGTACATACAGGGATTCATTTATGAACGTAATAATGTTCTCACCTTTCTTTGTCATGATCATCTTTAAGAATTCAGGACAATCTTTCTTGTAATGTCCCTCCTTCTTGCAGTAGAGGCACTGATCTTTGTTCACTGCAAACCTGTTTTGCTGAGGCTGATGCTGCATGGGACCCTTGCCCTTTGGCTTTGAGGGAGAGTTGGCATTGGCATTGAAATTCTTTCTTTTGTTATCTTTAACAAAACTGAGAGTACCACCATTGGCGGCCTTTATTCTCTCTTCCTCTTGCACACACATTGCCATACAACATTCTAGATCCCATTTCTCGGGCTGAATGTTGTAGTTGACAACAAATGTGTCAAACTCTTTTGGTAAAGAAGCAAAAATCAGATGGATAAGAAACTCTTCCGTAAGAGCCAGATCCATTGGTTTTAGCTTGTTGTTCAAATGATTCATCTTTGATATGTGCTCTCTAATGTCATTGCCATTTCCACCTCCAGTGTATCTTTCTGTCACCAGCTGCTTTATCAGCTGAGTAGCATATGTCTTTGAAGAGCCATAGAACTGACTCTTTATCCTTTCCAAGTACTCTGTGACAGTGTCACACTCTTGGATTGAGCCCATTATGGTAGGCTCAATCGTGTTTTTTATGACAGCAACACACTTTTTGTTGGCATTGACCCACTTTTGCTTTTGTAGGTCATATGTCATCTGTATGGGAGCATGATCCATCTCTTTCTTTTGCCATTCAGCATCAGATTGATTGGCGTCCCTCACCGGTGCCACAGGTTCAGTGGGGCACGGTATGGTGACTACCCAGTCCACCTCGACCAAGACAAAGGCGAGGTCAATTTTCTTTTTCCATTCGGTGTAGGTATCACCTTTGAGAGGTGGAATATCTTTGATAAACCCCATCAAAGAGTAACCTCCTGAAAACATAATTCATATAAAGTGAGAACGTAATTATAACAACAATAATTGCATGCTTTAGTTCCAACGTTGGTCAAAATTAAAACATACAATTTATTTTTTTACACTAATTCTACATCACCGTTGGGCAGAAATAGAATTAATGCATGACAAAACACCATATAATATCATAATATTGCCATTAATCAACGTTGGTCAGAATAATAACAATATTATAATCTTCCTAAATTTATTAATTTTTTTTTTCAAAAATTAAATTCTCCCGTTGGTTCGAATTTAATAATGAAATTTACAACATCAAGTACGCAGCGGAAACTTTGAATAAAATTCTCATGATAATATTTTCCAGAAGCAACTTTACTGTTTACTGAACAAAAATATCTTGGATAAATTTTGTACAGAGATTTGCATCAAAATCAATTCAAATTCTTTAAATACATCAAAGTTTGCTTCTGGAAAAAAGAAAAACGCAACTGTTATTTGGCCTGATGACCAGAACCGGCCCAAAGGCCCAGCCGCGCGTGCCACGCTCACTGCCACGGCCCAGTAGGAAAACCGGTCCGCGGCCCAAGCGAGCCCTCGGCCTCACTCGCACGGCGCGCGCGCTGGCTCCCAGTGCCCAGGCCGCAACCTGGGCCTGGGCCGGGAAAGTGTTGCCCCGCCTGGGCCACTTTCGGCCCGACAGATCACGACCGTCCATCTCAATCCGACGGTTCAGCGGACATCTCGGCGAGACAAAACCAGCGGCCGGCTTTCTCTCCCAAACCCTAGACCTCATTTGCTTCTCCTCTCTCTCCAGCTCTTGCGCCGCGGCAGAGCATCAGCTCTCGCCCATGGCTGCCGGAGGAAAAATTGGTGGCGCTGCGCGGAGCAAGTGCGGCCGAGCTCGGCTTCCTCCTCCTTTCTTTCCTCTTTCCCATTCATTGTCACCAGCCGAGCACAGAGGCACACAACGGCGGCCCCCATGGCGGCCACGGAGAAAGAGATATGGCGCCGCCGCGGGCCCTCTCGCCGGCGTGCGCGCTCCCCAGAGGTAGAGCGCGCCGCCGTCGAGTGGCTCCGTGTCGTCGCCCTGAAGTTGCGCCCGCGGGCTCTTCTTTCCGCGCGGTGGCGTCTCTCTGCCCGTGCATCAGTGGGCATGGCAGCGGTGAGGTGGAGATCCCGGGTAGGTCACTCCATTCCCTCGCCCTTTTCATTGCTAGGGTTCGATTCTTCCCGCGCGCCGACCCCCTCTCTCTTAGGGTTAGGGTTCCATGTTCTTTGCCGATCCGATTTGATCGATTCGGTTGTTCTCTTTTCTTTTACCCCGATCTACAACTATACGAGGCTCCGATGCCATTGTTATTTCTCTTAGGATCATCAGTGGGGTTACTACTTTAGCATTTGTGAGTAAACAGATTCTGTTACAAGAACTATTACAAGAACTACTAAGATCTGAAAGGTAGAGAAAGAGAGAGAGTGAGGGGTGTGTGCAGACCATCCGAAGGTAGAGTGGTGGCGTTGGAGCTGGAGCTGGTGCCGGCCATCTCGTTCGTCGGAGAGAAGGTCGGTGCAGTGGATCGGCGATGACGAAGATGCGGTGACGGAGTGGAGGCGGGGGTGCTTCCCGTCACTTGGCTGCGCCCCTACTCGAGATCGGGTTTAGGGTTTGTCGGTGGGGAAAGCGGCTCAGGCGAACCTCGTACTTTGAGCCGCCGGCCCCCACCTCTTTTTATAGCGCAGGGTGACGGGGGCCCTCTAGCCATAGATGGGCTGGGCGTCCCCCATCAGGGCACGAGTCAAGGTCCAAGAAAGCCGTTGGGCTTTCTATAGTTAGGAGATCATTCTAACAGTTACAACCAAGTGTAACAATAATGAAGCAAAAACTACGTTTTGTTATCATAGCATCTAGTCTCTTTTTCAACTGAAACTACTGGATCAACAAAACAACATACAACCTAGATCAAAATATATCGGATTGCTCACTGATAGATAAATAGATAATCTAGATGCGCAGGATGATTTAATTTACCGGTCTAGCACCATTCAATTCAATCAAACGACAAGAGCTGGTTGGACATCTCAATGTAGGCGTAGTAAAGCACCCTGTTCTTGGCGCCGGTGCGGTGTCGTCCGTTGTTCATGCAGAAGTACTTGAGCTGCTCCAGCGTGCAGCAGCCGAGTATCTGGCCCAGGAAGAGGAAGAGCCAGTTGATCTCGTGCTTGTCGGCGGCGATCTCCGGCCACATGGCGCCCTTGTGCCCGCACGCGTCGCAGTCCTGCAGCGCCGGGAACTCCCACGCCTTGGGCGCGCGGTCGTACATGGCGTGACGGTTCGCGACGATGTACTCGCGCACCTCCCGGAACTTGGACTCCAGGTCGTAGGCGATGGCCTTCCTGGCGCCGCACCGCTTGCACCGCGCCTGGCCCTCGACGGACGTGACGCCCCGGCGCAGCAAGCTCTGCAGGGTGCCGTGCTGCGCGGGCCGCTCAGTCGCCCACGGGAACGGCGCCTGGACAAGCAGGTCGCCGGCATCGGCGCGTGGGTTGACGCGGTTGGCGCGTCGGCGGACGGCGCGCGGAGCAACCGGCGGCAGAGGAGGTGGCGGCGGTGAAGCTGCAGCAGCGGCGGCGTAGATGGGTGCCGAACCTTTGTTGAGGCGGCGGCGTTGGGTGGCGCGCGGTGGTGAGGCTGGAGCAGCGGCGGCGTAGATGGATCCGAGGGTGAGGGCGAGGGGATCCAGCTGGTCGGCGTGGCGGCTCGCCGCTGCTTCGCCTTCCATTTTCGCTCGCCGAGCAGCGCTTGCTTGCTCTGGCTGCTTTGTTGACGGCTGGCTGTTTATAGGGTTTTAAGGAGCGGATGTCGGGGGCTGGTTGTTGCCGACCGGGGCGATCGCGAGGTTATCCTGGGCGCCGATCTTGCTAGCTCCGACGAAGCTGGAGCGTCCGATGCGATCTCACGAGGTGGTTCTAACAAACAGCACGGCGAGTCTCCGGGAAGGACGACCAGGAGAATCTTTTTCTCTGGGCATGATTGCCCTTTTCCGACCATTGCTCTCTCTTGCCGTTAATGCCATCTGTCTTGCCATGCCGTGATTATCTGACTGCGGTTGTTCGGATCGTCTTCCAAAGATCGAATGGCCATTTTGGTATGGCGACCGTGCTAATGCGAGATTTCTTATACATGTTTTATGTCCGACCGATGTATGTTCAGTCGATCCATGTTTGCCGTACGTGAACCGATTGTCCTGGGGAGATTGCGATTGGAAAATTTCAAAGTTTCCTTGTACAAATAAATAAATAAATAAATAAATAAAGACCGCAATGAGCTAAGGATAAGCCAAACACCTCAAATGATGATGATCTCCCACTCTCCCCCCTCCCTAGGGGAGAAATGGTGATGGAGGGGTTAGGTGGGGGAGAAATGGTGATGGAGGGTTAAGTGGGCTGGCTACTTCTAGTTCCAATTTTGAAAGATTCTAGTGAACGGTCCACCGCTCCTTAAAGGTACGCGTGGATTTTAGCTGGCGGGCTTAATTTATTAGACCCGTATAGTTATCGAGTGTTTCTCCGGCTAACACATGTACTGTAGGTTAGAATTTGCCATCCAGACAAGCAAAACTAAACAAAACCGGGATACAACCAAAACACGCAAACTATACGGTGCAAACATAAAGGTAGGTGTAAACATGCAAACTTTTTCAAAAAGCATACATCCGTGACCTGGAAAATTTTGAAACAATGCATATCCATAATGCATTCATACATGTACTTTGTTGCATATTTGAGATTCAAACTCAATCTAGAAAAAGTCATGCAAAATGACAAAATTGGAGTCCATGTGCACTAGAAGACAAAATTCCTAGGAATTTGTCTTGTAGTGCATATGCACCTAAATTTTTGTCACTTTTGCATGATATTTTCTATATTGAGTTTGAACCTCACCTTTTGCAAAAAAGTATAGATATGGGTAAACTATGGATACACGTTGTTTCAAAAAAAAAAATTGAATCATGAAAGTATGTTTTTTTTAAAAAAGTATGTGTGTTTACGCTTACCTTTAGGTTTGCATTATATATTTTTCCCGCCAACATTGGGAGAGCCCGGACCCAGAGATTGAGGAAGTGCCCAAGATAAGGATATGATCTCATGTGAAAATGATCGAAAGTGTGCGTTATCAGCCCTAAATCGGGGTTTTCTGGGGTTTATATGTCATAAAGAAACTAGTTGTTTGGACGAGGCCAAGCAAGTTCAAGGGCATCGAGAGAATTTGGCAAGAAACAATGTTTTTTTTGGAGTCATATCAAATTTTGGTAAAATTTGTGCCCATGAGGCCATGACACATAGAATGCACAATGCTACTGATTTTATATTACATTGAAATATAGCTAATACGGATCCTATTGTATAGACAAGGAATTTTAATGTTGAAGTCGGATTACTGATTTGATTAGTTTTGGAAACATCGTTGTTTATTCTAAGATAATTAACCAAAGATTCTTGAACTCAATGTAAGCAGTAAGCACTAGGTACCTGCCACCCATGGGCGGACGCAGTACGTGGACATGGGTGTACAGATGTACACCCAATAATTTTGAGAAAAAATTTACAGCATATATGCATATACATGTATAATACAATTTGCTGGACACGGGATAACAAGAAACGTGGACAAGAAACGTGGGAAAGGCCATCTTGTTGATGCTCCCATCCACATCTAACTGGGCCGGCCTGTAGCCCAAGAAGGAAACACACGAACAGAAATAGGGCACCGTGGTGGTCCGTCGTCACTCGTCCGCCGTCCTCGTTTCAGTCGAACAAAATCCACTTCCTTGCGCCGCGCCGCTGCTAGGGAAGGAGAGCTGCGCCACTGTCTATGGCAGTATGGCACCACCAGGCGCAGATCTGAGCTTTGAGGGCGAGATGCGTCTAGAAGAAGAAGAACCCATGGCGGGTGCGGATGCGCCTGAACCTGAAGTAGAGGCTACGACCGGCTTGGGGGCAGATACCGCAGTCGCCGCGCCGGAGCAAGCGGCAACCATTCAAACAGCAAGTTCAGTGCCACGACAGGTTAGTGTTCTGGTCTTCTAGACATCTAGCCTTCACTCGATAGTAGTAGCTCATCTTTGATTGGTTGTTGCAGATTTGCAATTGATTCATATTTGTTTAATTAAGCAATTATTTATTTATTTATTTATTTGTAGGGACACGGTCAAGTAAAAAGATTGAAAGTTGTTGATTTGAAGTCTTTGTGGACTAGAGCAGCAAAGAGACCAAAACCATCTATAGGTAGTAACTCAATGCCGATACTGCAAACAGTGGAAAGCAACATTCAAAGTGATTCCCCTTCTGTGCAGTTGCAAACAAATAATGAAATTGAAGTGCGACCAGTGGTAGCAAGCACAGATGCAGTGCCAACAACGGAAGTACAAGAAGATCAACATGAGGGAACTGATGATGAATTTGATGATGATAATTATGAAGAAGCATTTTATGATGTTAACTGGCTTCCACATGATCCTAGGGAGAGGATTCCCATATCAAGTTATAATCCCAATGATCAAGCTGATGCGAGGAAAAGATATATTGCATTAGGGGCATGTCAACCTCGAGGACATGATTTTCCAAGAAAAGATATTGGAGGTAAACGTCGCTTTGTACCCAGTTGGTTTGATACTTATGGTTGGCTTGAGTACAGTGTAAAATTAGATGCTGCATTTTGCTTCATTTGCTATCTGTTCAAGAGTAAAACAGCTAAAGGTGGAAATAGTTTTGTGAATGGAGGCTTTAGGCTTTGGAATCATACAAGTAAATTTGACAAACATGCTGCTTGCAAGTCACACCGTCTTGCTCAAGAGAAATTTGATAAGTTCTCTATAAATGGAACATCAATAGCAAACACATTAGTGAAGCGAACCACAGAAGAGAAAGCTATGTACAAAGCACGTTTGAGTTATTCACTTAGGTGCTTGAGGTTTCTTTTGAGGCAAGGGTTAGCATGTCGTGGTCATGATGAAAGTGAGGACTCTCTTAACAAAGGAAATTTTCTAGAACTTCTCAATTGGCTAGCAGAAAGTTTTGAGGATGTTAACAGGGTTGTTCTAAAGAATGCTCCAAAGAACAACAAGCTGACATCCCCTAGGATACAAAAAGAGCTCATTAACTGTTGTGCCAAAGAGACTACTAAACTTATCATAGATGATCTTGGTGATGACTACTTTGCAATACTTACGGATGAATCTAGTGATGTATACCAGAAGGAGCAGTTAGCTCTTTGCTTGCGATATGTTGATAAGAAGGGACAGGTTGTTGAGCGATTTCTTGGTGTTGTCCATGTGGGGAACACTACCTCTGCAACCCTTAAACTTGCTATTGAGACTTTACTTATGGAACATTCATTGAGCTTGTCTAGAATTCGAGGGCAGGGATATGATGAGGCAAGCAACATGAAGGGTGCAGTTAATGGTCTGAAGAAATTGATTATGGATGAGTCTCCCTCGGCTTTTTATGTTCATTGTTTTGCACATCAGCTTCAGCTAACCCTGGTGGCTGTTGCCAAGGAGAACCAAGATTGCAAATGGTTTTTTGAGCAGCTTGGACTGTTGTTGACTGCCATTGGGAACTCTTTTAAGAGGCTGCAATTGCTTCGAGCTGCTCAAGCTGAAGAGGTTATTGAAGCATTAGAGTTGGGTGAAATTGAAAGTGGTCGTGGCTTGAATCAAGAGATGGGGTTAGCTAGGCCAGCTGATACTCGTTGGGGATCGCACTACAAAACGATACAGCATGTTATTCTTATGTATCGTTCAATCCGACGGGTACTTCAACAAATTGCAGAAGATCCTGAGTACAGAGAATCAGCAAAGGCTGAAATAGCATTGTTTTCATTTGAGTCATTTGAATTTGTGTTCCTTGCACATTTGCTGGACACCATACTTGGGTATACGGATGACTTGAATTGTGCCTTGCAAAAGAGAGATCAAGATATTCTTAATGTTGTTTCACTCATATCTTTAACAAAGACTCAACTTGAGTTGTTACGACAGGATGATGGATGGGAGAAATTTCTTGCTGATGTCACTTCTTTTTGTAATAAGCGCAACATTGAAGTTTCTAAAATGGATGGCAGATATGAGCCAGTTGGAAGATCAAAGAGGTGCTATGTCAAACTCACAAATTATCATCGTTTCAAAGTTGACATGTTTCTGGGTGTCATTGATAGGCAGCTAAAAGAACTCAATGATAGGTTTGATGAGGTAAACACTGATCTGCTGATTTGCATGTCATCGTTCAATCCCAAAGATTCATTTGCTTCATTTGACAAGGACAACTTAGTAAAACTTGCAAAGTTTTATCCCAAAGACTTCTCGGCCACCGACTTGAGGCGTCTAACCTTTCAGCTTGGTAACTTTATTACTGATATGCGTGGTGATGAAAGATTTAGCAAAGTGAAAAGTATAGCCGAGCTTTCAGTCTTGCTTGTTCAAACAAATAAGCATATTTTACATGCGTATGTCTACAAACTTCTGAAATTAGTCCTATTGCTACCGGTTGCAACAGCAAGTGTTGAAAGAGCCTTTTCAGTGATGAACTTCATAAAGAACAAGCTAAGGAATAGCATGAGGGATCAGTACTTGAATGATTGCCTAGTTACATTCATTGAGAAGCAATTTTTTCTATGTGTTGCTGATGAAGATATCATCTCTCGATTCCAAAAGCCGCCTCGTCGAGTAAATTTGTAATGTTCCTTTATTAGTTGCGACTTCACAAATATTGTATGTATTAATTAATTGTAGCAATGTACTCTGCTCTAGCATTATTTGCTTTGAATTGATAGACATTTAGCTTTACATATGCCACAATAGTTTGGTTCTGTATGTGCATATATATATAGTCTGTACACCCAATTTTCAATTCCTGCGTCCGCCACTGCTGCCACCCCATCCATGTCTCAGTTGCCCGTGTTCAGCCCTCGCTGCCGCGTGCGTTGTAGGTTGTAGCTGGCCAATGCCAAATTCTATTTGGCTTGCCAACGGTAATGAACAAAGCAACGGGAAAAAAAAATCAGGGCCTATTTTGGTTAGGCTTTCCGGTGGCATGAACCAAACGTAAGAAAAAAAATATAGTTTTCAAACCTAGTATTTGTGTTTCTTACAGCAAGAGCTTTGGAACAAAACCCCGTATTGGTTGATTTCAAATACCATTTTTCTCGTAAAGTTGGAACTTTTTTGAATTGAGCAGAACAATGTTCCATACTCATGAGAAAGTTGATCCAAGTGAGGAGAAAAATGTTCTAAAGTAAATATAAATACATTGCATCTTCATGAGGAAATATTCTTGGTTGAGGAGGGGAAAAAATCAAACTTCATGAGAAAATGTTCCAAGTTGAAAAGAAAATGTTCCAGCTTCATGGTAAATATTCTGAGGCCAAGATAGCATGTTCTAGATTTAGAAGAAAATGAAATGTTCTGGAACATTCTTCTCATAAATATTCTAGTTTAACAAGAAAATGGTTGTAGTTTTACGAGAAAATAAAATGTTCTAGGTTCACTAGGAAATGTTCAAGCTTTAGGAGAAAAATGTTCTGATTCAACAAGACAATGTTGCAGATCTATGAGAAAAATGTTCTAGACTGAAATGAAGAATGTTATGAGTTCACCAAAAAAAAAATTCATGTTCACTTCACGTCAATAACGTTGTAGGACTAGAGGAAAAATGATGCAGTTTTATGAGAAGAATGCTCTAGCTGGAAAATCAAAATGTTGAGAATAACACATGAGAAAAGTGTTCTATCTTTATGCAAAAATGTTCTAAGTTCACGGAATGAATGTTCGTACCATCGAAAACATAATAGAGTCAAATTATTTAAAGGGTAGATTCAATAAATAAAATGAAGAGATGACGAAAAAGAAAGAAACCAAAGAAACATATAAACGGGACTATTGCTTCTCTTATTGGACCAAAAATGAAAAAAAAAATGGTCTGACTGCCTGGGCCTGGGCCTGGCTGCCTGGGCGAGCCGAAACTTCCATTCCAAGCCGCGCTCACCGATCGAAACGGGCTGAATTCCTGGATCCATCAGCATCTCCTCGAGACATCGCGGGCCGTCCTACAAGCCGAGGACTCAATCAAAAGACAAAAACGGAAAAGGCCGCGGCGCCAACCAGAACGGCGGCGGGTGAGAGTGAGAGTGAGATGCTACTTGCCAGCCTGTAGCGGCCCAACACGCCGGGCGCAAACGCAACTGCGACGCCGCGCTCTGGCGCGGGTCAGGGTCTCAGGGACCGGCCAGGGGAGGCACAGGCCACAGGCAGCACCAGCACGCAGCACGGCACGGGTCTTGGTTCGGCTTCGAGCCGTGCGCCCGCCGCGGCTGCCTCCCGAGTCCAGACTGACGGCTGGCACGGGTCGCCACCTGTGCACTAAAGAGGACATGCTAGGACAGTAGCAAGGCTGATGAATGATATGGGTTTGTACTATATAGAGAGTGAAAATAAACAATTCCATTTGCACCAGAAATCTGGTGCCGTTGTAGCCCGTATTGTACTGTACCTACACTACGCACGGAAATCGGAATGCTATATCTGTTTTCTTTGGGCATGGGCGCATGGCATATCGCAATTTGTGAAAAAGCAAACAATAGTATATGCGAAAAGGGTTTCGGAGACTCTCAAAGATGCCTTGCAACCAAAAAAAAAAAACAAAGCAGGGGAGGCATGTAAACGCATAATTACGCCCCATCATTTTGTCAAGAGCACTGTGCATGATGAACCAACTCTCGACCGCCTTTAATCAATCCGTGCGTTATGCATGCCCATGCTTTTGTTTCCTCATCTTGCCTCTTCTTTTGGAAGTCATGTATAGGCCCATGCAGTAAAAGTTCGGCAAACGCTCTCCCCTCTTGTCCAGTAACAGTAGTAAAGTAAAGATAGCAATAAGCTCAGAGAAAAAAGAAAAAGTAAAGAGAGGAACGAAGCATCGCACTGCCCTTTTCAGCTTTATTTGGTCCTACACGTACACACGCCTCAGCGTCACTGTTGTAACGCAAATTGCACGACAAAAACACATCTGTCGAGAGAGCAAGCGCGACATTCGTCGTCGTCGCGTCGATCTCTCTTGTCGTGACCTGATAATATACGCGTGTGTAAACATGCGCGATCGCAACGGTTTTGTCGTTGAGGTAGAGTGTCTTTTTTTCCCCCGCCTCCAGTTCCATGCATGCTCTTTCTTGATATTTATGTTCCTTTTTTTTTTTTCCTGCGTGCAGTACCTGTACGTGTGATAATCCGGTACGGATGTTGCCTGCATCATGCATGTTTCGGGGCCTGCAGTGCAAGGCATCATGTTGCGCTGGACAGGCTTTTTGAGTCTTTTTTATGACTTTTTGGAGATGGTTTATTATTTCAATACAACATGAGCGTTATTATTTCTCTGAGCGGGACTAGTTTATTTAATCTGCGGGGACGACAGACAAAATGGTACCCGTCACCAATCGGCCTCTCTGATCCTGTGTTCCAGTTTGCGTACATGTATTTAAACGTGCCCGATCATAACGTTTTTGTCGTTTGAGGAAAAGAAATATCTTCAGTTTCGTACTCTCGTCCACCAGCATCATCATCATGATTTGAATTCGGTGCGGATGATGATCCGCTAGCAAATTGTTTTAACATATCTGCGGGTGCTACAAGGGACAAATGTTTTCAAATAATGGGACTTCGAATCGAAATTTTGCGGTGCAGATAAGCCAGGGCCCCCCCTGAGACAGCGTTGTCCTGTCCTGCAGGGTCACTTGCGACTCCATCAACGACGGCTGCCGCGCGCTAATTACCGACGCCATTTTTCTGTGGCCTTGGGCTGGGGGTCTCCGCCGTCTCGCAACAACGTCCACCGTCTGGTCGCCCGTCCAACACAAAACGGAAAGATGCGCCAAGGAAAGCTCAACCCTAGCTACCGGCCTATCTATTCCGGATCCGGCCTATCCGATTCTGATCTGATGCTCATCTTTAATATCCTCGAGAAAACAGCATCTGTCAGTTTCTTGTTACACTAGTTGAATGTCTAGCCTTTTGTGTGCTCTTGATTTTGCTACTAGGGCCTTGTTTAGATTGGGGTGAAAAAATTTCATCGCACTGTAGCACTTCGTTTGTATTTGGTAATTATTATCCAATCATGGCCTAACTAGGCTCAAAAGATTCGTCTCCTAAATTACAGACAAACTATACAATCAGTTATTTATTTTACATACATTTAATGCTCTATGCATATATGTAAATATTCGATGTGATGGAGAGAGAGTGAAAAAATTTAGAATCTAAACAAGGCCTAGGACTGATAAATGTTGGAATAATCTCTAGCTTGCAGGAAGAGGCAAATAACGTCCTTGTATTGTATGGAATGACATGTGACAGATGACGTCCCAACTAGTAGTAGGAGTCCATCATGGCGGTGTTTAGGCTATCCGTACTCATGGATCTCTATATTCATCCTCTATACGTCCTACTCAGCAAGATTATCTTCTCTATACTCAATTCTCCCGCACCCATCCATCCTCTATATCATCTTCTATCCACTCTATTCACTGTGGGATCCACTTGTCACTTTATCTAAATATATCCATGTGTGATCTAGTTTTGAAGGATTTATTGAGACGAATTTAATGGTGCAATCGAAGTTTAATTTGGATTTTTGGTTTGTGAGTTATAGCATTTTTTTCCTTTGTTTAGCTAGTGGGGCCCGCCACTGCCCACTATAGAGTAAGCACTGTACCACTCTAAATATAGAGTGAGAGAAAGGATAGAGTATCGTTTTAGAGTACCCAGTGCAGCAGTTTTTACTCTATATTCATACTCTAAAGCTTTAGAGTATCCCTTTAGAGTACCCACTATGGGTAGTCTTAGGCAGCGTGATCACCTCCATTAGCCATTAGCCATTAGCAATTGCCGTGTCAAAGTTGATGAGTTACTATTATTCAGCGGTGCACTACTAGTGTCGTCCCAGGTTAGACATGAAAGTTACATTTAGATGCTATATGTCTCGGACACGTACTCTTCCTAGCTTGCTTGTTTGTATTTTCTTTGTCACAAAGACGGGTCGTCGTTGGGCGATATATAGATATTCTTCTACGCACTGTATATAATAGGAGAAAAAAGATGTAGCTGAAAAGCGAGACACTGTCATGTTTTTTGTTTGATAGAAAAGTACACGCGCTAATGAGAAGCATTATTAGCAGGGTAAGAAAACACATCAGGCATGGACATGAAGCGATGAAAAGCTCGATTTGTCTTGTCGTCCATTCTAAAAGCGACGGTGCTCCTGCTGGTCAATGGACGGTTCAGGCGTTCAGCAATGGCTGGCTTTCTTTAGGGCCATGTTTAGTTGGCAAAATCTTTTTGAAAAAGCACCGTAGCACTTTTCGTTTGTATTTGACAAACTTTGTCCAATTATGGATTAACTAGGCTCAAAAGATTCGTCTCGACATTTACAGACAAACTGTGCAATTAGTTATTTTTTTATCTACATTTAATGTTCCATACATATGCCGGCATATGCGATGTGACGGGAAATCTTGAAAACTTTTTACATTTTGACACAAACTAAACAAGGCCCATGAAAACACAGCAGAGTCAGCAGGGATGAGCTCTCCGCTGACGCTGCAGCAGTGTCTGTAAACTACGCCATGGACACCGATAAGCATCCAAAGCCAGGGAATAAAGAAGGAAATGTTGCGACGACACGAGCAGGATTGCATTGCAGGAATGATACTTTACCTCAATCGCTCTCCTTCCTCTCTCTCCACGACCCATATAGGCCCACCACAGCACAGGTCCACAGTGCAGCTGCATCCTCTGCTCCTGCATGCAATGGGGCTGGCTGGCTGACCGGGTGGGCATCTCTCGCGCGCTGCACACTGCATGGCACTGGCATGGGTGCCTGCCAAAAGCGCCCGAGGACTCTCTCGTCTGTAGCGTGCGCGTCCACTAGCAAAAGCAAAGAATATTTCACCTGGAGAAGGGCGCTCCGCCGTTGGACTTTCGGGTGTGTTTAGTTGTGTAAAAAGATGTAAAAAGGGGTAAAAAAAGTACTGTAGCACGTTTTGGTTTTATTTGGTAAATAGTGTCCAACCGTTGACTAATTAGGTTCAAAACGTTCGTCTCGCAAAGTACAACAAAACTGTGCAATTAGTTTTTTATTTCATCTACATTTAGTACTCTATACATGTATCGCAAGTTTGATGTGACGGGGAATCTTTTGTTTGCACAGTATTTTTTTTTTGAGGAAGTAAACACAGCCTTCGTCGTCTCATTTCTCATCTGATGACTGATGATAACATGACGCCTGTTGGCTTTTGGCAGCAAAGCATAGCAAGAGCCAAGGGGGGCCAAGGCCAAGACCAAAGACAAAGAGGACAAGGGCAAGCCGGCAAGTGGCAACTCGGCAGGCACGCGAAGTACTAGTAGCGTAGAGTACCCCCAGCTCCCGTAACAGCGGAGGAGATCAGTGTGGATGATACTGACAAAATTGCTCGCGATCGCAAAATCACGCGCGCCAATTCAGAGCCATTTTCAGATAGAGATGGACTCGAAACTTTGAGAATCATCCACTTGCGACGTCAGACGATTCGGATTTCGGAAGGGGTGGATTTTGCGGCGGGTGAAGGGTGACTCATCAGATTCGCAGACCGGAGATTTGTTTCGTTCGAGTAGGGCCTTGTTCACTTCCCCATCCCAACCCAAAATATTTCCTCTTACACACATCACATCAAATCTTTCGACGCATGCATGAAGCATTAAATATAGGTAAAAAAGATAACTAATTGCATAGTTTGTCTGTAAATGTCGGGACGAATCTTTTGAGCCTAGTTAGTCCATAATTGGACAAATTTTGTCAAATAACAACGAAAAATGCTACAGTAACTTTTCAGCTACTTTTCGCGAAGTGAACACACCCTAGGAAACGTACAGATTCTCCTGTTAAAGGGGACCTCGTCTTGTCTCTGCGTGCCTGCATGATATAATTGCATACTCCCTCCGTTCTTTTTTTTCCGTCCGGAAAGCGTGTCTGTGAGGGAAACACGGTTTTCTAAAGACAAACATTTAGGGACAGATGGAGTATACTCGAGTGTGTCTACTCCACATCCATGTGTTTTATGCAGCTTCAACAATTTTTTTTTGAACCATAGGATGAAGATCCAACCGTCTCTGGCCTTCTTCTACCTCTGGCCTCCAGCCTTCTTTTACCTCCAGACGCACTGCAGAACTCGCCCCCGCCACCACCCACCGCCTCGCCCCTGGCCACGACTATGTCGGCACAAATCACAAGTAACAAAATTCGCGGCTGTGTCGGCACAAATCACAAATCACGAGAAACAATTTTTTTCCTATGAAAGGACAAGGACAAAATTTGGGGAGAGGCTTGCCGGAACTCTAGCCACCGCCGCCGCCGTCTTTGTCTCTGGCCAGGACAGATCCGTCTCCGGTCAGCAAAGATCCTGGAAGAGAAGGAGGAGAAGAAGACCTACCTCGACGGATCCACCATGGTCGTGGCCGGATCCGCCATAGCCAGCGAGCTCGCATGCGGGTGGGGCTCGCGGTGGAGGTCACCGGGGAGGAGCTTGTCAGGCGTCGGGGAGAGAGAGAGAGAGAGAGAGAGAGAGTTGGGCTCGACCGCCGGCAGGAGCTCGCCGGGCACGCACTGCATCGGGGAGGCCAAGTGGGCGAGAGGATGAGAGGAGGATCCGTTCGCTTCCCTTTTAGAATCAGAGTTGAGTGTGGCATTACACGTCGGAGGCACACTCAAATTCGTGTGTTTATGGTTGCTAAAACACCCGTGTGGTGTTTAGCATTTCTGATAAGGAAAATAAGGTCTCCTTTAGAACATAGAAATTTCACAGGAATTATGGGGGTGTTTAGTTTCCCTTTCATCCCAAAAATTTTTGGGTTTTGGTCCATCATTTTGCATAATGGAATTAAACACCATGCAAAATTTTTGGCAAAAAGGTGGTTATTCTCCATTTTGGATTTTGGCCTCAAGAGACAAAAAAAAAACCCCAAAAGCACCTGGGAGCCCATGCCTACCCCCGCCAGCACCCGGAAAAATTTGGCATTTTGGATGGTGAAAGGTCCTTGTTTGGTTTTGGTAATTGAGTGACAACCTTATGTGGACTAATTGTGTTTATGTGAGATACACAAGGAATTAGTCCACAAGTGATGGTGTCATGAAGGAGCTCATTGCATATGAGACATGACATGGAGTCATGTGACCAAGGTGGCAAAGATCAAGATGAGGTTTGGCTTGATGGACCGGTTGCAAGTGTGAAGGACAAGTCAGAGGCTTTAGAGCAATGGACCGCGGGGCGGTGAAGCTTGAGCAAGACTTAGCGCCGATGGACCGACGCAACAGTGAAGAGCAAGTGAGGTCAAGATCGATGGACCAACAAGGTCACATGATGATATGAAGTGGATCATATTATTTGTGATATGGTTGGTGCATGTGTTGCATCAACGTCGGAGGAGATAGAGTGGAATGCGCAAGGCAAAGGTATAACCTAGGACATTTTCATTTCACCGGTCAAGGTGTGTAGAGAAGTTGATGACCGGATTTAGGATAGATGACCGTACTATTAAGAGGGGCAAACTTGTTTGCATATCGGTCATCTAGTGCAACTCGAGTGATCTAACTTTGTATCGTTGCTAGAATCGAGTGGTGTGGCAAGTTGAGTGGCTAACTCCTTTGAAGAAAATAATTATGAAAATGCTAAAATACGTGCACAAAGTGGTGAACACTTGTCGGTGTTGGCACATTTACAAATGAGGTGGAGTTTGAGCGGCGGGATTCAGGCGTTTTCGAGGAATTAAAATGACTATTTTTCCTTTACGCCGAAGTCGAGAATTGGAGGCGAAGTCGCGGAATGTTTTCGAGCTGAGAAGCGCGCGTCGGACGCGGCGCTCGGCAGCAATAGACGCTGGCCCTGAGAGCATCAGACGCTGACGTCAGCGTCTGGTGGCTAACACCAAGTGACGCCCTGCTGAGGAAGCAGCGTCAGACGCGGCTGTGGTCGGGCGACAAACGCCAGACGTCAGCGTCCGTCGCTGGTGACGTCAGCAGTACGTGGAGGCGCCCAGAAGAGAAGCGTGTGTCAGACGCTGACGTCAGTGTCTGGTAGCTAACACCAAGTGACGGCCTGCTGAGGAAGCAGCGTCAGACGCGGCTGTGGTCGGGCGACAAACGCCGGACGTCAGCGTCCGTCGTTGGTGACGTCAGCAGTACGTGGAGGCGCCCAGAAGAGAAGCGTGCGTCAGACGCTGCGGGCGCGTCCGACGCCTAACCGACTGACGTGTCCGACGGGCTCGAGCGAATACACCCTCTCTGGACTGCGTCTGGTGGCGCGTCAGTAGTGCGCACCTGACGCGTCCGACGCGTTGAAATCAAGTGTGTTCGGTGACTTTGCCGTTGGCGGCAACGGTCGATTCAAACGGTAAGTGACACGTGGCCGCAGCAGGAGCGTCGGACGCTGGTGACCGCGTCTGTTGCATAGGCGATAGACGTGTCTGTTGCCCCCGAAAAACGTCCAGTGAAGTGGCAACGACTATATTCGTTTGTGGGGGTTATAAATAGATGGTTGGTCGGCCTTGGGCGGTTTGCTGAGCACCCTTGAGCCTTGGTGGCTTGTGTTGGTGTGCTTGAGAGCCCTCTAACTCACTTGAGCTTGGTAATGTTCATCGGATCGAGTGAGAGAGCGATTCTAGTGCGTTGCATCGTGAGGATTGCATCGAGTGGCACTAGGTGTTCGAGTTGCAAGCCGGTGGTGCTTGTTACTCTTGGAGGTTGCCACCTCCTAGACGGCTTGGTGGCGTGTGACTCCGTCGAAGCTCGCAAGAAGATTGTGCGAGGCTCCGGGAAAGATTTGTGAGGGGCATTGTGCTCGCCCCGCGGGAGCCGTGAAGAGCAACTCTAGTAAAGTGGTCCGACCAGGTCAAGTGCTAGAGCTCGTGGCTTGGAGGATCCCCATCTTGTGAGTGGATGTGCGACACCCGCTGAGGATTTGACTCTTGACAGTCAATTAGCTCGCGATCCAACAAGTGGGTGCATCGCCACAACGAGAAGAGCAAGAGGATCGGCGACAACTTTGGAGCTTGTCTCAATGGGGACTAGCGTGTTGGCAAACACGTGAACCTCGGGATAAAAATCATCGTGTCAACCTTGTTCATCCCGTTGGTTTGAAATCTCCGAAACACAAGCTTGTATTACTTTTACTTTATATACATATTGCTTGTGTAGTTGCTCTTATAACTAGGTTGCTTGTGTAGCCAGCTAGTTACCTTCTTGCCTGTGTAGCTAGAAGTAAGCTCCCCTTGCGTGGTTAATTTGGTTTGTGTAATCTTGTTAGTCACATTGCTTAGTTTGTGTAGCTAAGTTATTTGCGCTCTCTAATTTGGTATTGGTTGCCTTGTTATTGAGCATTGCTAGTGAGCCTAGGAGCTTTGTGCTTTTGTTTACTAGTTGTGTAGGAGCTCTCTCGGTTGGCAAATTATTAGTGCATAGGTTTGTGTGACCTTGCTATAGAATTGAGTAGGTGAGCTCTTGCTAAACTTGGCACCTTAGTTGCTTAATTAGGAACTTTGCAAGGTGCTAGTGAACTTAGGTAGAGGGGTGTAGCTAGATCGGTAGATTTAATTCCGCACTTGTTTCGGTTAGTCAACACAAGTAAATTTTAGAAAGGACTATTCACCCCCCTCTAGTCCGCCATCTCGACCCTACAGATGGAACTAAGGCTGCGTTTAGTTCGCGAAAAGAAAATTTTTGGGTGTCACATCGGATATGTCGGAAGGATATCGGGAGGGGTTTTCGGATACTAATAAAAAATAAATTACAGAACCCATCAGGAAACTGCGAGACAAATCTAATGATACTAATTAATCCGTCATTAGCACATGTTGGTTACTGTAGCACTTAAGGCTTTTCATGGACTAATTAGGCTTAAAAGATTCGTCTTACGATTTCCCCGATAACTGTGCAATTAGTTTTTTTTCGTCTACGTTTAGTACTCCATAAATGTGTCCAAACATTCGATTCGATGGGTGGAGGCAAAAAAAAATTTTAAGAACTAAACCAGACCTAAACACATCTATGAAAAATTTGACATTTTACATTTTATCATTCCAAAGTACTTGACATTTTGTATTTTGTATTTCATGGAAACTAAACACGTACAAATTCCACGAAACCAGTTTACGCAGGAAACAGGAAACTTTCAAACAATCCAAAGTGGGAGACGGCCAGACGGGGACGAAAAAGGAGGAGCAACTTGAGGACTTGCCAGCTGAGCATTTGTTCCCTTTGACTGACTAGAGTAGTTTATTTATTTATGTTAATGTTGCATGCATCTTCTTTATTATACTACTGCGCACAGCAAACGAGCAAACTGGCAGCATCGCAGGATCCAAGGCGGACGACGATTGTGCGGAGCTGCATGCTGCCGCCGTGCCACCGTCCTTGTTGACACTGCTACTACTACCAGCTGGGCTTGCTCTGATTGTGATGGCCTTCTCTTGTTTTTTTTTTCTATTTGCCTTCTCTTGTTTCTTGTGATGGATGGTTATGGTTATCAAATGTTGGGATACTCATGCCCCAGTGCCAGTATGTTGACAGCACAGTGCGTCAGTGACTGTCTAGAACCGGGACAAGGATGGCCCCGACCGAACTTGCACAACACAAGACAAGCATCATCACCGAGCCAAAAGAAGACAAGGAGGAGCAATATTTGATACATATATGAAGTATTAAATGTAGACGAAAAAAAACTAATTACACAGTTTGGTACAAAATCACGAGACGAATCTTTTGAGCATAATTAGTTCATGATTGGACACTAATTGACAAATACAAACGAAAGTGCTACAGTAGTCAAAGCCAAAAATTTTCGCGAACTAAACACACCCTAAGCTGCTGCTGTGCCCCTGCCTCCCTCCCTCTCAATTTCCCGTTCAGATTCACCAACCGCACACGGAACCATGAATGGGCACACATGGTCCTTGAGCTCCAGAGATCCTTGTGGTGGAGTGGAATGTCATCATAAATAAATGGACGGACGGACCCGGACCCGTTCATCGCCTCATCTCGTAGTACCGTGACCGTCACATTGCGTGACGAATGCATGCAGGGCCCGATGCTCGGATTCTCGCATGGCTTCACAAAGCAGTAGTAGTGCAGTACTGACGTTATCGGGGTTTAAAGGATTGTACTCCTGCTACTAAATACACTCCGTACAGGGATACTATACCACGACCGTGATAGGAAAAAAAATACGCGGTACACGCGTAGCATACATCGTACAAGTGCAGTAGTGCTCGTACTCCGCACACATATTTCTGCGTACACAACCACTCCATTTTTAAAGCATTTTACCTGACCGTTTTTTTAGGCCCAGTTTAGATCAAAATTTTTTTTGCAAAAGAACAGTAGATTCCTCGTCACATCGAATCTTTGGACGCATGCATGAAGCATTAAATATATATAAAAAATAAAACTAATTACACAGTTTAGACGAAATGGACGAGACGAATCTTTTAAGCCTAATTAGACCATGATTGGACACTAATTGTCTAATAACAACGAAAGTGCTACAGTTGCATTTTGCCAAAAATTTTGCCAACTAAACAAGGGCTTAGGCTTGAGCTCACCATAAAAAGTCAAGAACATCCGCCCATCGCCTCGAATCCAGCGCCGCACCAAATCCGGGACAAGAATTTACCACCTCTCATGCATCGCGTTGCCTGCCTCGTGCTCCGACTCCCCGGGCCCACCCGGCCACCCCTACTTCTCCTCTGGACTCGGGTCTTCCACCCCACGCCACGCACTGCTACTACTACTACGCCGCAGACGGCAGACGCAGTGAGCCGAGCCCTCCGGCCGTCGCTTCCGCCCCACTGCCACCATTACTGCCGCCCCCTCACCCCCTCCGGGCCCGACGAGACGAGGAAGCCAGGGTAGAGAAGCCGCGGCCTAGCCTACCCTAGCCACGCCCCCCTGCGCGCCATGCCGGGGGACCGCTCGCCCACGGCGGAGCGCCGGCGGGGGATCCGGTGCCTCCTCCTGCATCCCCGCGGCGAGGCCTCCTCGTCCTCGCCTCCGCCCCCGCCCCCGCCGCCGTTGGCGCCGGAGGAGGGGAGGCGGAAGGGGTTCGCCTCGGCGGCGCTGCGCGGCCTGGGCTGCACGTCGGCGGCCGCGTCGCAGGCGTACGCGCCCGGGGCAGGGGCGGCCGCGGCGGCGGCCGTGCGGTCGTCGGCGGACTGGCACGGCGGGCGGCGGCGGCGGAGGGGCAAGGACAGGAGGAAGGAGCGTGGCGGCGGCGGGGGCGGGGGCGGGGTCGGGGGAGGAGGAGGAGGCGGAGGCTTCGTCACCGGGGGGATCGGCGCCGACGTGTGGTGCGCGCCCGGGATACCCTTCGCCGCGGAGGCGTCCTCGGTGGACTGCGTGGTGGCGCGCCACCAGATGGTTGGGAGGGGCGGCCGCGGCGCCGACGGGGAGAGGCCCCACAGAGAGGTGTGTGTTTGTGTCCACGGATTCCTCGCTTCTGCTGCCACTTGCTTTGCTTCGATCTGTTCGTCCTCAGATTTCGTTCGTTTCGAAAGAATTCCTTCGTTCACTGTGGCTGGGGGCCGTTCTTTGTTTAAAATAATTATTATCGTTTTCTGCTGGGATCGTTGCGTGCTTTCTGTCAGGTTCACAGCATTTCTGGTCGCCTTCGAAATTTGATTAATGCCATTAATCCCCTATTTAATCTTGGCAACTGTGATTACGGGCGGTCGTCAATATGGTTCAAAGGTCAATGTGATTGGTGGTTGTTCTTTGTTCTCTGGACTCGTGAATTCTTTTATTTTGGCTGTGTTTGGATCCAGAAAAGTACACTATGCAAAAAAAAAAAAATCCCGTCACATTAAACTTGCGATACATGTACGAAGTACGGATAAAATCAAAAACTAATTGGACAGTTTGGTTGAACTTTGCGAGACGAATGTTTTGAGTCTAATTAGTCAATAGTTGAACAATTATTACCAAATACAAACGAAATGCTACAGTAAATTTTGGCACACCAAATTCAGGAACTAAACACAGCCTTTAATTCTATATATATATATATGCAAGTGGAATCTTGGCCATGTTCTGCTGTATTGATGAGCTCTCACCTGAACAGCGGCCGTGCCTGTCCCGGAGGGCGTCCGTGCAGGAGCAGATATCCTCGTCCTTCATGGACTCGCCGCCGCCGCCGCATCTCGACGGCCCCTTCTTCGGCGCCGATCTCATCCCCTCCGGCCGCCTCCGCCGGATGCGCGGGTACCGCCACTCCCCCGGAGGCCTCGAGGAAGAGGTACGGCGCACCATTGCATTGCACGCAGACAGACGCAGACGTTTGCTCTTTGCCTCTCGCCGTCTCGCGCTTGCTTACACACATCAACCGCATCCGTTCCATGCCCCGCCGACTCCAGCGGATGGTGCGTAGGCCAGGGTCGTTAGGCGCGTGATCATCTGACTTCTGACACGTTTCTGTGCGTGATGCGTGCGTGGTAACTGACTGGGGCCGTGTTTAGTTCGGCCGAATCGGGAGGTGCAGATTTTGCACAGTACAAGATTCCACTGTAGCATTTCGTATAAGATTCCTCACTGTAGCATTTCGTTTGTATTTGTAAATTTTTGTCCAAACATTGATTAATTAGGCTTAAAATGTTCGTCTCGTAAAGTACAACAAAACTGTGCAATTAGTTTTTTATTTCATCTATATTTAGTACTCCATACATGTGCCGGCATTTTGATGTGATGGAGAATCTTCTTTTTGTATAGTGGAATTTGGAAGAAAATTTAGCATCTAAACAAGGCGCCTCTGGGCGGTTGGGTGGGAGTTGGAAGTGGTTGACTTGCTCCTTTCGTGTGCTAAACGTGACGTGAGATGGCGGCCTTCCTAGAGATTGTTAACTCAACCGGTGCCTTAACAGGCACAATGATTGTTGGTGGTTGCAGCCGTGACCCGTGGACATTGGTATTGTCATGAGCATCTATATTAGGGTGTTAACAATGGAGTTGCGTAGCAGCAGAATTTGATTACACATAGAGAAGTGTTTATAGCCAGATAGATTAGCTGCTTACTACCTTTGTTCCAAAAAAGAATGTAACTCTAGTTTTGTTCTTAGTCCAACTATTTTAAAATTTTGACCAAATTTTTAGAAAAGTATGCCATGATAAATCTAATGGTACTTACTATTTGATTTTATAATTGTTTGTCTTTTTTACTTTTTATTATAGAAATTTGGTCAAACTTGAGATACTTTGACATAGGTCGATGTTGAAGTTGCATTCTTTTTACTTTTAGAAATGTTTGGCATTGTTCATTTCCTCGGGACCAGCTGATGTCAGGTCGAGGTCCTGCTGATTTTTTTGATCGGATATAACTTGGTCACACACAACCCACACACTCCACACTCACACCACACGCACACACACGTGTGCGCGTCCTTACACACGTATAGAAGAGATTGGGAGACTCTCCAGCCTCCAGTGCGTCGGAAATGTGCAGTTCCACCGAACGCGCACGCGTGCGTGTACCCTCGGAAATGTGCAGTTCCACCGAACGCGCACGCGTGCGTGTACCCTGCTTTTTCTGGAAAAAATCCAGAAAATAGGTGTGACACCAGGGTTTGAACCCTGGTGGGTAGCGTCCTACCACTAGACCACATGCCCATTTGCAGGTCCTGCTGATTTTAGTCTTAGGATAACTGCAGTTGATGAAGGAATGAAACCAAGAGAAATGTGGCCATTGAAAGAGACCTTGCAACCATAGTGAGGTTTGATCCTGTACCTTCCAACGCCAATGACAAAGTATGAATGCTGGATTCTCTATGCTGAGCTGGGCAAAATGTTCACTTATTCTTTATTGTGCTTTTGGAGAATGGGGGCAGTAGTGGTGGAACACCTGACAATTACGGCCAATAATATGGCTCGATTCTCTTTTGGCATACTGTTCTGGTGGATCGTACAGTATGTTCAAGGAAGGAACAGGAATGCTGGTTTCAATGGCTGATGGGTGGTGCTAGCAGTTAACCATTTATGATTAGTGCCAAGCCTGCCTTGCTGGACTGAACTATTATTTTCTGTCTGCTTAGGGGGACCGACCCTTCATGCTTTTTATCATTTGCCTGTTGCTTCAGTCATGATCAGATCTGGAGTTGTAGTCATTCCTTCTATGTGGACACCTGCCTAGTGATGGCCCCTACCTAAATCATTCAATACCAAGATCCACAAGCATTGTCGGTCTGTACAGGCGCCAATTAACAGATATTGGAACACACTGTTAATCTACTTAGGTGTCATTTCCTAACCTGATTAACAGATGCCTATTATAGAGTAGATAGCTGAAAGTGAATTGTTCTACAGTCGCTTTTGCACACTAGACCTTTTGTGTTCTTTGATGGATCTTGTAGTCTTTTTTTCCAAAACAATGTTCTGTGGAGCCATATTTCCTACTGTCTCTGCCTTTGATTGGCCATGAGAGCATATTGTAGAGTGGACATAGTACCCTTGACATTGACAAATAAAGGTTGCAATAGTTGCAGTTTTCTGGCAAGCACATCATGTGAAATATGTTACTACCATGATAGTATTTGTCGCCAAGTGATGATCTTGAATTCATCCATTCCTCACTGTCTGCACCATAAATATTACCATTTCCTATATATTTCTAGCTATAGGAACCTACTAAGATATAATCTTACAGACTAACTTGAATTGAAAGCATAGATATGAAATTTTCTATCCAGCCATTAAAATTTCATGCATATGTTCAGTTGGCTGATTTATGCCACTCTTGAACTTCCGTCTGCAATTGATACAAATGAAAGTCATCTTTGGTTGCAGTGAAGAGTATAATGCATGGTCACTCTTTCTACAATGTTTACTAGCTAAAGTAGATAATAATGATGTAATCTGCTCCTTAGACATCACATCCAGCTGTCAACCCCAGCAGTTTCTTATTCCTCGTTTTTCCTTGTATTTGCAGATAATGATGTTTCAGACAAGAGTGTTACTGGGAGGAATGAACATGTACGATCGCTACCAGGATTGGCGCCTTGACGTTGATAACATGACATACGAGGTATGTACCCCCTTATGTTGTATCTATGTGTGACCACTGCCATCAGTCGATGATCAGACACTTTGCTTTGCAGGAGTTGCTCGAGCTTGGAGACAAAATTGGATACGTCAACACAGGGTTACGCGAGGACGAGATTACTCGCAACCTTAGGAAGGTCAAGCACCCATCCTTCAGTTCCTTCCGGTTCACAACAGAAATGGAAAGGAAATGCAGCATTTGCCAAGTATGCCCATTCCTCCATTTCTTTAAACATGGTTCCATGGATCTTCTTTATGCAAGCACCCTGTGGTTCAATCTTAAAACTAGTCTGATTTAATACTATACTTCGCAGGAAGAATTTGAAGCAAATGAAGAGATGGGAAGGCTAGACTGTGGCCATAGCTACCATGTGTACTGCATCAAGCAGTGGCTCTCTCAGAAGAACACTTGCCCAGTTTGCAAGACTGCCGTCAGCAAGAATTGAAATCCAAACTCCAGGCACGCTATCGGTAGATCTGGGTGGATTCGGCAAATTCTGTTGTCCTGTACAGCCCCTTATATATATATTATTATTGTACAAACACAATTCATTCGTTGCATCTTGCAGAAAGAAAATGCCATGTTTTGGTCATGTTCCATCAAACTACGGATTCTGATACCCTCTTATCTAGGGTGATTAGGAAAGGTTTTTGCAGTAACAGTTATGACGAGCCTTTGCTTTCATAATGTATCTAGGCTCTGTTTAGATTCCATTGTCTTAATCTTAGCTCTTATGGTTCTACACAGGTGGTCTAAAGTGATATCTAAAATTTAGTTTAACTTCACAAAATTTCATTAATTAATTCATCAAACTTTTTAAGTATACTAAAATGGTCTAAAGTATAGTTGGCTACTGAACTTTTAGACCGGATGAGCAGCAACAGCAATCGGCCGATAAGCCTTGTCGCTACATCTTAGGATGGGCCGATAAGCCTCGTCGCTACAACTGCGAGTGCTGATAATCTGATATCATGTCATTCCAAGCTAAGCAGTTAGATCGGCGTCATTAGATTGGCACCAGCTGGGAGCGGCGCGCCTTGCAACTTGGCCGATTCCCAGCTGCAGGTGGCACGCAGGGGAGGTCCGCAGCGGCGGCAGCGCGCGTGCGAGAGCTCGGTCGGTGCTCTCTCGGCGCCTGCGGCGTGCGGATGAGCCCGGCCAGGGCAGAAACGGCACGCATGCGAGCTCGGTCAAGGAGGCCGCAGCAGCGTCCCAGCGATCTCCGCATGCTGCGAGCCCGGCCTCTGTTTGGGCAGCTGAGACCTACGTTGGTCTGATGAGTAGTGTGCAATAGACTGATGGAGATCTCATTTTTGGTTTGGTGCTTTCTTTTTGTTGTGGAACTGCCACATAGACACGAGCTGTTTTTGTCGACAACTGTTGCCGGTGAAAGCCATCGTGCAATTACAGCTACACTTAATTCATCTCATACAGTCCGATGATCCTTTCATTGAATCCTTTTACTTGTCAACCGGCTGAAACGTGCATATGACCACGCCACTCACACAAGCCCTTCAAAAGTAGTTGAAACTACATTTGCAACCTCGAATTCAACTACATACATACATCGGTTCTTAAGGTTTCACCGAGGTGCCAACAACCAGCAAGGTTCGTCTTCTCCTGCTATGCCTATGGGCTAAGAATGACAATCTGTGAGTTAAAACAGCCATCTAATGGCAGAAACCAAGGTAACCAAATCCCGTGTGCAAATGGGAAAAAAGAAATCCTACCTTTAGTTCCATTCTGGTGATTTTACTATGTACTTCGGTGTGGTCTTGGACATTGTAATTATAGATATGAATGACAAAAACTCATGATGACACTTCGTCATGTTGAGAGAGGAACTGTATTATACATGGGTATACTTCATGGACAGCCTGCGCATAGTATAGATAACCATAATGTGAAGATGAGTGCAAGAAACCAAAGGTGGACTCCTAGCTTTGATTAACCACTTTTTGTCGACATACCTTTCTGCCTCCAACTAAGTCATAATGTGCATAGTGAGGGCCTTCGGGTTCTCCAAAAACCTTGTATGTAACCAAATGCTGAGGAATTAGCTTCACAGTTTCTGCACACACAAACAAAAATTAAGAGTTGTTTCTCTAAAGGGATTCAGAAAGAATATCAAGTAAGGATATAATCTATGAGCATCAGGCTTTTGGCTAAAGCCACCACCCATTGTGGTTTTTTGAAACTGTGCTATGAGCTAACACTGTAGCGCCTTAGTCCTAGGCTGTCAGCTTGTTGGCTAAGCCCAATTAGGCAATGAATTCTAATGGCAATGATCATTGCACTAGATCAGAACAAAGCTGCATATTCTTTTGGTTGAAAACTATCACTCACGCTTTAGGGCTTGTTTGAATGCACTTGTATCTACCTCAATCCACGTGCGTTGAAGTGGATTGGGGTGGAAATTAAACTAAGTTTCACCCTAATCCACTCCAACACACATGAACTAAGGTGGATAGTGCATCCAAACAAGGACTTAATGTTTTTAGTACTATAAAAAGGAGGATTCATTTCTCATCTCCTATTTTTGTGATCATGATGAATCCATTTCTCATCTCTTATTTCGATGTAGCAGTGCCAAAGCTGTTTGGGCAGTTGTTGCACATTGTATTGGAGCTGATAATGTCCCTAGATCTCTTAGTCAATGTTGGGAATGGTGCAACAAATGGTTGCCTTCACGAAAACAATATCATGCTGTGGGTGTTGCAGCCATTTGCTGGGCTATTTGGAAAACACGAAATAGAGTGTGCTTTGAAGGGCAAGTGGTGACAAATCCTATCACGATTATTTGCTATGCATGCTCAATCATGAGTTACTGGGCAGGTCTATTTCTTGAAGATGACAAGGAAGCTTTGATTGCCGCCTCCAATACAATGCTGAAGATCGCTATGAAGCTGCTGGACAAAAAGGCGATGAGGAAGAATCAACATCTACTGACGGACGGCCAGAAGGACAGCCAGGAGGAAGGGAAGAACTGATCCAGATGTTATAATCCCCATGCTTTGTAGGTGCTTTTTTATGATGGTGCACGGCGATCCTTGTGAACTTTCGGTGGTTACTGCTTGGCTTGTGAAAGCCATCCCTGATGGGTTGATAATAGCCTTTCTGTTTGTAGGTCGATGTTCTCTTTAAGTTCAATGTTGCTCGGTCTATGGTCGCCTGATATAGGCGTTTGGTGTAGGAAGTATGCGTTGTAAGGATTCTGGCTGGTCTTTTACTTTCTTCTGTCACACTCTTATATGCTGTATTTCCGTTGCAATCAATGGAAATGGGGAGGGTTCCTTGTGTCAAAAAAAAGAGGAGGATTCCTTATTGCAAAACAACAAAGCAGAAATAGAGCTTGTAGACAAACCGTAAACAGCTTCTGGGGGACAAATCAGATCCTTGTCTCCAGCAAGGGCAAGCACCGGGACCTTGATTTTGTTCAGATGCTCTTTGAAGAAAAAGGTACCAGTCCTGTTGCGCAGCCCGCCATCACGGAACGCGGTCGTAAGCTGTAACAAAACCTTTGCTGGTACTGTGCCTGTATGCCATGAGACACACACAAAGTTGTAACAGGAAATTGTTACGAACATAGATGAAGGTCACCATAACAGCATAACTGAACCAAGTGTCTGTTTTGAAAATTACCATTTTAGGTGACAACAATGAAATTTACTATTACAGCACAAGATTAGATATTCCTTCGAATGTTCATAAATAGTTCAGAACTAAAGCATAATCACAAACATAAAAATAGCATCTAACCTCTTATATCTGGGAACTACTTACAACAAACCAAATTGTATAGGAGATGCATACAAAATACAATGAACATTTTCGCATGATACTCTGATATTACTAAAAAGAGCCACATGGCTTATATTGATAGCCTATGCAGATTCTTTTTTTTCTCTCTCTTGAACGGCAGGAGATCTAACCGCCATTACCTATGCAAGTTCTTAGCAAAAAAAAAGATATTAGTAATACTGATATGACACTTGTATGTTCATTTGTTCCATGGACAACAAATAAGTCGGAAAACCTTCATGCGAAACAATTCAAGTCTATATTTCAGTTAAATATCATCCGACTAGTACCTTAAATACAAACAAGCACTTGAGAATTTCAATAACAAACAGCAAGATACGCCTTTACTTACAAAAGTTATTCAAGACAAGCTTTGAAAGCAGTTCAGGGTCCATCATTTCCTTGGCTGAAATTTGAGAGTGAAGCAGTGACAGAATATATGGTGCACGAGATGATATAGGATAGGTAGTAGACAGTAATGCTCCTAGTGGGATAGCAGGAACACGCAACATCTCAGCTGGATCTGCCTAATAGAGAATACAATGAAGATTAGGTTACACATATGACTTTGGGGGGGGGGGGGGGGGGGGGGGGGGGGGGAGGGAGAGTGTCAAAGCTGTTTGATGGCTAACTTACAAACGGCAATAACAACTTCAGTGAGGAATTGGATGTTGTGTAGTCAACTGATGCAGCCAAAGTAACAATTGCTGCCAGCTCTGGCTCAGCCCCTTGGGATCCTTATGAAGCAGAACTAGATGAATTAGTTCCATATATTGGTAACAAAATTTTAAACAATCTGATGTACAAGCAAACGGAGCAGAACAAATATAAAAAAGAGAAGAGCTACCAATCGCACTGACATCTGATGTAAAAAGCAATGGAGATAGGACCACGAAAAAAGAAAACATAGGGCCTGTTTAGTTCCCGAAAATTTTTGGGAAACGCTACTGTAGCAATTTCGTTGTTATTTGACAAATATTATCCAATCATGGACTAACTAGGCTTAAAAGATTCATCTCGTGAATTTCGTCAAAACTATGTAATTAGTTTTATTTTTTATCTATATTTAATACCTCATGCATATGTCCAAAGATTCGATGTGACGGGAAATCTGAAAAATTTTGCAAAATTTTTTGGCAACTAAACAGGGCCATAACTGATGGAGTGCTATCAATGATAAGAGATGTCATTTGGTCTCTGCACAGAACTAGTTACATTTCATATGTGAATATGATAGATTACTATTTAAATTGAAACATATTGCGCTCAAGGTAACTACTGGCTCTAGATCAGAGAGTGATGGCATGGTCCTTTGATTCAAATGGTATTCTTATGCTAGGTAATTTGTATTGAAAATAACATAGAGCCAGGAATTAAAAGCCCATGAGAATTCAAGCGGAAGCTATTTAAACAAGGATGATTCCTGACAAATTTAAGAGGCAGTATGCAAACATCCAGTAAGCTATCAGTAATGCCTCAGCCACTTTCAAAGATGTACCAACAAATAGTTCCCTGTTATTGTTTTGAAGAAGGAAATTACCAAACCAGTGCTTATTTTACATATGGCATTAATCTAAAAGGAAGCAAGTTCTGTACACCATGAGGGACGGGGGATGGGGGTGGGTGAGGGGGGGGGGGGGGGCGGGGTGAGGACATTCTAAGGTTTTTGAGAGTCAACATTAAAGAATTAACATTGCTAATCCCCTGGATGTCGGGGAGCAGAGGTAACTAATGAACTGGGAAAGGCGAACAAGAAAGGAAATGAATGATGATAATTCATCATTTTAATAACTCCAGTAACATGATATTAATATTACAAGGAAACAGTGTCAGGAGAGAAAAAAATTGGACAACGATTTAGCATGAATGGTGCTTTACTGCTTTTGTTGCATTCGCGATGGGCTGTGGGGTTGTGCAGAAGCCATTTTGATAGATCAGGATGTCACGTGGTACAGATAATTGCAGTAGAACCATTGTTATCCTAGGAGAAGTGAAAATAGCATGCCAGGCAGGATAATTGCAAGATATTATGATTGCATGACTTTGGCTTTTGTACTTAATATTTGTATGTATTACGTACACAATGGTCAAACATGATGACACCAGAGAAAGTTTTTAGAGGTTCCAGATCTCGGTATCAAGATCAATAAAATTTGCAGTCATTTATATGCTTGTGATAATATCCACAGCTACCAATGATAAGGTTATGTTTGCTTTGTTACACTACAGCCTTACTAGTTGACGACATACCTTCTATTCAATGAAATGAAAAACTTCGTCAGCACTGCTAGATATGTAAGAGGAGAAAAGGAGACATGTCAAGAAAACATACCACACTTTGAAACCATCGCATACAATAAGATTCCTCCCATGGAATGACCAATGGCAAGCAATTTCCCATCCTTCGGTACACTCTGTTTTCTTATGTAATCCATCTGAACAAACAAAAAATATTGCACACTTCTTAAAGGGGTTTCCAAGGTACCACCTGACTAGTATACATGAAAGAATGTCTACAAACCGCAGCAGGTACATCCTCCTCCAGATAATGGTCAAAGTCCCAATCATAGCTTATAATAAGCTCCAATTGTTTCTGTAGGTCTTCTATGGTTGCGGAGAGGCGTTCTTGCCAGCCAAACAGGTTAGGGGAAACACTCTGTTGGCCTTCCCCCAGAATCTTCACAAGGCGCTGACTTAAATTGCTAATTTGATCAGATATCACTGATGTCTGTGGCAATTCCAACAAACTTAAAATCCTTTCTGAAACCTCCTCAAGGCTAGCTAAGGAGGCATCGGGAGCAAGTTCTGACACTCGATCAAAAAAACTGTCAGCTATGTTTTTCAGCCGGCTATCTTTTACATAACCTGAGAATGTTTCACCCAATTGTGCCAAAGCATTTGACAACTTTGTCACCAGCTGTGGTTCTTCTGATATACTTGTTCCTACCATGTTCTTTTCTGCTATTACTGGAACTTCAGAAATTTGAGGTTGAGAAGTGGACATATTCTCAGCAGGAACAGCAACACTTGCTTTTGCTGTAGAACTTTCATCCAAACTAGGATCAGGGGTGATGTCAGACTCGGTGTTAGCTGCAGCTAGTTCTGATCCACGCATGCTCAGGCCTGCACCACGCACTTCAACAATCCATGTATCAAATCCTTGCATGGACATATGACGAGCAAATGAAGCCTGACAGCATTTCATATGTATCGATTAAAATCAGGGGCCAAAGGGAAGCCATAATGGGGGAAAAAAAGATATATAACCAAGAACAATAACAACAATACAAAGAAAACAGTTACTCCCTCTATCCCAAATTATAGGTTGTTCTCGTTCTCTAGGTGCATAGCTTGATAATATGCTATGTCTAGAAAAGCCAAAACAACCTATAATTTGGAATGGAGGGAGTAATTCATAATTTTTTTTTGTTATTGAGTGTAACATGTAACCAGAGAGAGCACACAAAGCCTGAACAAAGAAAATCATAAAAAGAATACCATTGTTGTTTTGTAGTAGGAAAACTAAGATTATTATAAATAATCCATTTCCTGTTGTAGAAGTAGAAGAGCAATAACAACATACATGGGCAGCCACTAGGACATTAAGATAGTACACAAAAGAAAACTAACTAGCATGTTGTCGTACAAGGTTGATTCTCATCACTGCTACATAGCTGGCAAGTTGATACTCCACAAGGGAAAAGTTTTGCCAATAGCATCCAAAGCCTGACAATAATTACTATCAGTTACGCAAGAAAATGCTCATTGTTTTCTGATAAAATTTCAGTGTGCTGCATATTTCTTATTCTCACTACATTCCATACTAGCTACCCCTCCGTTCCAAATTATAATTCACTTTGGTTTTGTCCAAAGTCAAACTTCTTTAATTTTGGCCGAGTTTATAGAAAAAAAATTACCCAACATATAAAACAACAAATTAGTTTTATTAGATTCTTCATGAAATAGAGCATCTATTTGACCTTGTAGAAGTTGATATATTTTCTAATAACTTTGTCAAAATTAGAGAAGTTTAAGTTAGGAAAAAGCCAAAGTGAACAATAATTTGGAACGGAAGGGGTACATATGAACTTTTGTCATTTTGAAGTTGTGTCACTATCTTGTTGGTTGATCTGCTCTATGCCCCAGCACGTGCTATCAATGTATTTTCATTAGCATTTTGTATGCTCAGAACTAAGCTACTTCTGAATTCAGAACTAAGAAGTTCCACCTGCTCCATATTTGATTTTCCCTACTATTTTTTCGAAACACCAGCAGAGTCTGCATTTGGAAGCTTTAAACGAAGCCAGTTTCTCTATGAGCAATGTCTTGATTCATAGCGACTCCTAATTCATGACAAATTTTGTTCACAGAAAACAAGTCTATACTCTTTGCACGGTAGTTTATCCACACACCACACCAATAGCTCCATTATGGACAAGCTCACTCACCCCAGGGGACAGGTCGAACCCAATGGCGTTCGTGGCCACTCCAGACAGCAGCATCAGCGGGTGGTTCCTCTTCGGCGCCTGTGCAAACCAAACCAGCACAATCAGCAACGAGAAAAACCCAACGAAGCACCACCAATCGCACTCGCACAGAAGCAACTATCTCTATTGACTCATCACCTCAGGCGGCGGACGGTACCGCCAGAGCGCGAGCCGCCACTCGGTGCCCGGACAGGCGCGTAGTGCAGCTCGTCGGCCGTTCTCTGCCACATGCTCGCAGGCTGCGGCGGCGGCGGCGGAGGCGGAGGCGACTGCTCCCGTTTGCGAGGGCGAGGAGGGCGGCGGCGAGGCGCGGGAGGAGGCGAACGCGCGGAACCGCGGAGGTGGCGGGGGCGCGCACGGGGAGGCGCGGGAGGCCCTGGAGGAGGAGAGGTGCGCAACGGCGGCAGCCGCGAGGAAGGCGCGGAGGTCGGCCGCGTGCGGCAGCCGCATGGTATCGGTCTGGCTCGCTCGCGCGGCATCGGCGGTTGGGATCCTCTGGTTCTGGACTTTTTTTTTTTTTCCGTTGCTAGCGCACGGACGTCTGGCTCCAGGGCCACGTCGACGCTGCAAAAACCACGCGAGCGCCCCCACCCGTCCCGCCCCGTACGCCCCCGCCCCACGAAAAAAGAAAAAGGCGACCCCCGCCCCGCTCCCGCACCCACGAACCCCCCCGGCCCGCCCCCCGCACGGAGCCCCGCCGCCAGCTTACACCAAGCCCCCCTCTCACCGCGCGGGGAGTACGGAGAAGACCGCCCTGACCCACCCCCCGCACGGAGAAGAAAGGCACCCCCCACCTCCCCCGCACGCACGGATGTGTCCCGCCCCTAACCTCGCCGACCCTAGCACCCTCTGCCCCCGCCACCAGCTCACCACCATAGTCCACCACCCCCCGAACTGCAAATAAGGGAGAAAAAAAGCTATTGCAACATCAAAGGACGCTTGATGAAACAAACGAAAAAAACTGTTGAAATAAAACGAAAAAAGCTATTGAAACATCGGAAGACACCTAATGAAACATAAACAGAAACTGGTGAAACAAATAAAAAAAACTGTTGAAACATCAAAAAAACATCTAATGCAACAAAGGAGAAAAACTACTGCAACAAGGAGAAGACAGCTACTGCAACAGGGGAAAAAGAAAGCTATTGCAACAAAGGAGAAGAAAGTTGCTGCAACAAGGATAAGAAGCTACTGCAACAAAAGAGAAGAAACTACCGCAACAAGGAGAAAGAAGCTATTGCAACAAAGGAGAAGAAGTTACTGCAACAAGGAGAAAAAAGCTGCTGCAACAAGAAGAAGAAGCTAATGCAACAAAGGAGAAGAAGCTACTGCAACATCAGAGAATCGTGCTTCACATCATTTGTTGCATGTAGCTTAGATCTGACTCGCCACAAGGAGAAGAAGCTGCTACAACAAATGAGAAGAAGCTACTGCAACATCAGAGAATCGTGCTTCATATCATCTGTTGCATGTTGTCGATAAAACCTGGTCGGCAGTCTACCGAGGGGTATGCCCAAGGTAGTAGATTGTCGGCAGACAGGTGTGCAAGCCACGAACGAGATGGTGATGCAGAACAACATGCGAGTTTACTCAGGTTCAGGCCGCCGTGTGGGCGTAATACCTTACGTCCTGCTCTGCTTTGTTATTGCTGTTTCAAACAACGTATTACAAGCTAGATTGCCCTAGAGTGTGTTTCGATGTTTTCTAAGGGGGTCCCCTGCCCTCCTTATATAGTCCGAGAGGCAGAGTTATAGATATGGAAACTAATCTTAGCCGGTTACAATTGCCATATGGAGCCGGATAAGGATTCCTAACCTAACCGACCAAGACCTTGCTTGATCCCCAAGTCTGGTTTGATGCCTTGCGCGAGACTCCATCTCGATGATCTGGATCGCGCGTCGTCATATAATGGGCCGGACCGTCTGGTCTGGGCTTGCCCATGTCTAGCCGTAAGGGTATAGGGGTTTATACCCCCACACATGTAGCTTAGATCTGTCTCGCCACAAAACCGTAGCCACCATCAAAACCATAGACCCAGAGGGGGACGAGGAGGAGGAGGAGGAGGAGGAGGAGGGGGAGGAAGAGGAGGGACCAGATCGAGATCCAGAGGAGGGAGCGCGGGGGAGGGGCGCCTCAGATCCAGATCCTTTCCCACCTACCTCGTCGGAGCCCATGGATCTCGCGGCGCGCGAGGACGAGAGCATCAGGGAGGGAGCGGAGGGCTGCGGGCTCACCGGATGCCGCCGCCGTCGCCCCTACTCCAGTGGCAAGGAGGCCGAGCATGTCGCAGCGGGGGGAAAAGCGCGGGGGAGGAGGGAGGGGAGGAAGGAAGGAAGGGGAAGGGGAGGGAGGAGGGCGGGCTCGCCGCCGGAGCAGCACAAAGGCGTGTACGGGGAGGAGCACGCGGGCGGAGCGGAGCAACCGAGAAAAGAAATGGAGCGGGGAGGAGGCGAGCGAGTGGGGAGGAGGGAGGTGAGCGAATCGACGAGCGGATAAGGACGAGCAGGCGGGGCGGTCGAGTGGACGCACGCTCAAGTGCGTGCGGTTGAGTCGGGTCGTGCCCGTCGGGTGCGTCCGACGTCGTCCGGACGTCCTCACTGTATCATTACCGTTTTTTTTCATCGGTTCTGGACTTCTGGTGTGTTCTCTGTCGTTCCCCTCCCAATTCCCATCCTTTCCTCGCCGGTTTGGTCCGTGCCCCACTGCCCGCGTGGCTTGGTGAACCGAGTGGCGGCCACGTGAGAAACATGCGGTGTTTGTTCGATGGATTGGTGGGACACGGACCACAACTACCGCCGTCGTCAAGGCGGGGATTCATTGGGTCCTTCGTCTTCTCTGGTACTCGTAAAATTGTTTTAAATCAAACTTTCAAACTTTGATCGGATTTCTACAAAATTCCATCCAAAATTTATGACACCAAATTAGTATCATTAGATATAATATAGAATATATTTTCATAATATACTCATTTTATGTTATAGATGTTGTTCTTTTTTATAAAGGTAGTCAAACTTAAAATAATTTTATTCGCAGAGATTCTAGAAAATGATTTATTTGGGGACAGAGAGTAGGAATTTCGATTGTAGAGAGCACCTTGATCTTGTTGCCTTTGACCAAAATGAAAAGAGGCCCAAAGATAATCTTCATACATCGCCATGTTCATGGTACTGGGAGTGATAATGACACATGGCGTCGGTCCAATGCAATATGCAAAATTTTATAGGGACAAACCCTTAAAAATAAATGAATTTAGGAATAATTTTTTAGGATTTATTTGTATGTAGATATTCGGGGACATAAAGTTGCATTAGGTTCAATACCAAATCAGTCTTAGTATTGAAATTGGCCATGATTTAAATTTGCTGTTTAGATAACTATTAAATTGCCTTTTGGAATCGGTCGATCGTGAAGAAAAGGAGAAGGGCCGCCAACCTCATGGAAGAAGAGAAGGGCGCCAACCGCCATACATTCACCATGGAGAAGAAGGGAAGAGCTCACCGACCATGAGCAAGAAGAGAAGGGGCGTAGAACAGCAGCTGCGTAACGGTCCGCAACAATGGCTATGACGACCCTTTTCTTTTTCCCCATGACTTGTGTTATTATGACATGAGAAGACCCTAATTGATGAACGTCATGGGTGATGAGGGCAAAGTCGACCAGATTAGGGTGAATGCTTTTACAAGAGATACATATTAAAGACGTCACCTAGATGAGATTTGGTGTAAGAGAAAAATATTTCCTTGGTCCTAAAAAAGTTGTGTTTTCTTTCCTTGGCCCTTTTTGTTTTGAACTTTCCTATATGGCTCCAAAATGAAATTTGATTCCTTTCTTGTCCCTTCTGTTAGTTTGAGGCTCAAACAGTGTTAACTTATACGCATAATTACCCTTTTACCCCTAGCGCCAAAGGCCACTGTATAGCATCCACCATACATGTCTTTTAGGCTGCCTACTATCAAAAATTTTCTAAAATAAGATATAATATATTTTCAAGCATGAAATCACTATTTTTTTCTATATTTGCACATGACATACGTCACACTGACCATTTGAAATGCATATAAAATCCACAATTGCAATCCAGGTGCACACATACACAATGATGACAAATCAATAGATGGAACATTAAGTAAGTTGAGGTCATACATGAACAAGGTGCACACATAGGTACACCAGATGTCTAAGTTCACATATATTGGCTCACAGTAACCCAGCCAAGTCAACATGCAGTACATGGCATCGTATATGAGAGAACATGCATATCAAAAAAACAAAGGCTAAGCCTTCTTTTGCTTCTTGTACTCATTGCAGGGATATGTGATTGTATTTTTTTGCTTCTAGTACTCATGGAGGGGCTATGAAGTGGCACATTTGAAGTGTTAGCATCCTTTGTACCTACCCTTCCTGCTTCTTTGTGGATTTCAACTTCTTTTTACCCTTAGCCTTCATAGGTGAGGGATACTCGATGAAAAGTGCTTCAGGTTAATTTGAGTCACTTCTTGACCTATAAACATTCAATTTTAGCAACAAATGGTGTTAGTTCAATATAAAATAGTCAAATAAAAAACTTTATAATTAGGAAAAAAATATCTTCTGGATGGTCTAGAGTTAGATTTATTATGGTTTCTCTTAGTCTTACTTGGAATCTCCAAGCTTTGGCTATGATGATAGAGAGCATCTATTTAGTCTCCTAACCAAGTTGCCATTAATAGTAACACAAAATTTCAGCACTAGTGTCAATTACCTTCTAGATGGTTCAAGAGTATAATCATTGCTAGTTCTATTTTTTGTTAGTTGTTTCCAAGTTTTGACTAGAGGGACAAAGCTCATATTGAAAATTTATGACAAGTTTGAAATAACAAATAGAGGAAGTAATAAATTGCAAACCTTTGTGGAAAAGACATGGATGCCGCCGATGTATCATCCTCCAAAGGAACAATAGAACTTTAAGCTGATTTGGCCCTCTTCTTTGGTGGTCCCCTACAAGAACAATAGATGTATTTGATTTAACAACCTATAGTGCATTATTTGGTACATTCTCTAAGTACATTGCCTCTTCATCTACACCTACATGTTCATTCTATGTTCATTCTGTGGTTGCAGGGTTTCTAAGGTAATCATCCTCATCAGGCTCTATGTTGTTTTTGGGTTGGCTACTGGCTCATATGGATCAGAAGGACCTTGCTATACAATGAACATGATGATAACCTTGCTCTTGCGGTGCTTACTAGACATAGACATAAACTCTTGGTCAGATTTTATTTTAGGGAAGGTTTTTAGAGCTTCATCGTAGTACTAAATGAGCTACTTCCATATAACCTGGAGGATATTTCTCTACAACTGATTCTACCAAATCCTTTTAATTTGTTCTATCTAAGTCCACAACCATTTCAAAGCTAAAACATTAGACATCCTTTCTATGTCTCTTATTGTTGCCTAACAATTTGATTTCTAACTTAAAACTAGAATCAAACCTGTTAACACAAGGAATCTGCTATATTTACATCCATGCTAGACTCACCCTCGGAGTAATTCCTTGTCATCATCATCTCTGTCGGTTGCCTATGAAGCCTGCCCATCAACCGCCTGGGACGTCTGGGCTACAGCGGCTGTTGTCCCCGTGCTAGACTCCTGGGTCACGCCAGCCGCCAGGCCCTTGGGGGTGCCCTAGCTCGCGCCAACCATCATGGGGCCTCCCTGGCTCACGCTGGTCGCCAGGCCCATGTTGCCTCAGTTGCTCGTGGCGGTGGCTAGCCCCGAGCCTGTGCCCTGGCTCGTGGTGCCAGCCACCCCCGAGGCGGTGCCTAGGCCCGTGCGAGCGACTCGGGCAGCTGCGACCAACCTGGCCGTCGTGCTGTGGCACCGAGGTATATTCGGAGCCGGCCTGGCTGCCGACGGGAGCTCATTGGTGTTGTAACAGAACTGACCAATTATACGAAATTAAGTAAGAAAATCACTCGTTGAAGCAGATAATTTAGAAACTTAAACCCGTATAACCCGGTAGTCCGTGAAACCACGAAAGATTTCAAACTAACCAACATACAAACCAAGATCGTACAAGTTTAGCAGCCACAGTCACATATTACATAAAGTTCGCAATAACACTAAGATACATCGGAGTTTAAAATATGGAGTTATTACAAATCAAGTTCATAATGAAATAGCGGAAGTAAATAGTTTTAAAACCACACACACTTTTAGTTCAGATACAGTGCCAGGAGGGTCAAGTCCAATCAAAAGCATCAGGTAAGACATATGGAGCGACCATGCCCTTGGTCCTAGTTGTCGCCCATCGCTACCGGTCTAAGAAGGGCTAAACAGTTATTCGATCCTAAACCTAACTGGGTAAGAATACAATAAGATAGGCAATGATAGTAATAAATGCATCAACAGTTTCACTTAACTCCTATAACTTAATGCAAAAATATATAAAACTCATATATAAAATATTGTTTTTATAAAGTAGGAGACTTAGAATGCTCCGGGGCTTGCCTCGCTCAAATGAACTAGGTTGATGGTCCACGCACTCGGGCAGTTCCTCTCCTTGCTCCTCTACCTCTGGCACCTCCTATGCCTGGATTTTCTGTGGGTCGGCCCCGACCTGCTCCTCTTGTACTGCTACTTGTACTTCCTTATGCGATCCTGTATGATGCAATTGTATAAGTGATTATGCAAGTGGTGCATTGGATGCGATGGCATATAATGATCGTGATTGAATGCAATAGAGATGAACACACTTAGATTTATTGGATAGAATAGAGGTCAAACTTTTCTACTAGGTAGTCAATATCATCCAAGGACAAGTACCACGAGTACATGTCATCTACTGCATTCTCTTCTACTACTAACCCTCGTTAGCTTCCGCTAACTACCATGAAGCCCCAACACATGTGCTACTACACTTCATCATCACAACTATACTAACATGCCATGTGACAATCAGCAAGTTATTAGATGCTTCAAAGATACACCAAATCTACACCATTAAACTAATCATGCATAAAGAATATTAGTTTATTTCACTTTAAACCAATGTTACAAAAGCAACATGTATTTCTAGTGCATAGAAAAATTTAGAAAATTACAGTAGTATAGTAATACCCTAAGTAGCCTACCATAAAATTTTCATGGCATTTGGATAAGTAAAACTGCCTACACAAAAATGACAAGCTAGGGTATATAAATGAGCATGAAAATACTTTGTACTATGAAAAGTTCAAACAACAAATTTTTGTATTTTTCCCATGATCTACATAGTCTACAATCATTGTACAAAAAGTTTCATATACATGTTTTATTCATATTTTTTGCTCTAGCAGTTTTACAAGAAATAGAAAATAAATGCACAAAAAATATATAGCTATATTTTTCTATAGAACATGCATGATATATATTTTTCACAGCAAGTATATATCAAGAATATATTAACAAAATTGGAATCATATTTTTCTGATGTATATTCTATTTATTAGGCAGTTTCCAAGAAAATAACAATTACAAGAATTAAATAAAGCCCTATATAAAAGTATCACCAAATCAACATGCAATATTTTTAAACTATAGATCTATTCCTAAGGAGCACAACAAAATTTGTTTCATCCAATGTGGAGCAATATAACACAAGATACGATTTTTACAAGCATTTTCACATTTTCTGAAAAATCATTTCTTAAATCCCTTTAAAAATCCGGTTCTGAAAACGTTAAGCGCACCCAGCGCGGTGCCCCCAGACCCACACCTGGTGGCTAACAATGGGCCCCGGGACCCACCTGTCATACACCCGCGGGGGCGGAGATCACCGGCGGCGAGAGCTCGCCGTCGGTGAGGTCTCTGGCCACGGGGCGAGTACCACGGTGCTCCCCCACAGCGAGGCAAACCAGATGCACTAGAAGGGTGAGCCGGTGGAGCGCCGGTACGGGCTCATCGACGGTGATGGCGGTGCGGCGGTGCTGCCCAACGGCAAACCGTGGCTACCGGCCATGCCAGGGCACGCGGGCTTGAGCATTAGCCCGGGGTGCAAAGGCGATGCTGGTGCTCGAGATAGAAGAGAGGGAGAGAGAGGGTGGAGGGGGCTCCGGCCATGCGCGGCTGTGAGTGGCGGCCATGGCGCCGTGGCAGAGGAGACGCTCAATTAAGCCTTACCCCGAGCGAAAACGGTGGCGAGGGCGCGAGCACGAGAAGGAGGAAGGCGAGGCGGAGCTGCGCGTAAGACGAATCGGGCAATGGCGGTGCGGTGCAGGAGCACGATGCTGGCGGGTGATGCGGCGGCGCGCGGTGGCGGAGGAAGCCGCTCGGCTTGCTGCTGCTACTATGGGGCAAAGAGAGGCGAGTGGGGAATGGAAGGAGGGAGAAGCTCGGGCGAGCGGCTGGTAAGGCGAGGACGTGGTTGCGGGGCCCGCCGAAGCGCCAGCTGCCGTCGTCGCCGGCGCATGGCGGCCACGCGGTGGCTGTCCTCTGCCACGGTCGGGCACAGGCGCTGGCGCGCGCGCGGGCGGGGAGGCGAGCGGGGATGGGGGAGCTGGGCCGGCTTTGGCTGGCGGGCCGAAAGTGGAGCGCGCGGGCCAAATAGGAAAAGAAATCATTTTTCAATTTATTTTCCGAAGAACAGCAACATTTTCACATTTTTGAGCAACAAAAATTCATGTTCACAAGTTGGTCCAAAAATAAAAGTTGTTTAGAATTTTTAACTCTACAACTTTTCTTAAAGGTGTATTTTAAAATTCCAACTAGATTTTATAATAGAGATTTAAAGTTTATTTAAATCAAAATCCTATTTTTCTAAATTATTTTTAAAAGCAAAATTTGAGAAAACTTTGAATACGAAACTTGCTCCAAATTACATGCTAAACATTACTAAATTATTTGCCTTACCAAACAAATGTGTTTATTGACCTAACAAGCATAATCATGGCATAGCTTTATTTAAACAAACAAATGCAACATCGATGTTTCGGAGCTATGTTTCATATGTTTCAAACCAGTGTTTCATTTATATATCATGTGATTATGAATGCAAGATGATGCTCATGCTCATGATTTGCAGTGCCTAATGCATGCTTAACACCAGAGATGTTACAGCCCTCTCCCTTATAAGAGTCTCGTCTCGAGATTTTGAGTTACGAACCATTTGTTATAAAAATCTTTATAAGCGTTTTGCAGATATTCTCCTATTTCCCATGTCGCGTCACCGTCATCATGATGATTCCACAGTATCTTATATGTTCTCACCACTTTATTCCGAGTGACTCGATCCTTAGTGTCCAAAACCCGAATCGGTTGCTCACGGTATTCTAAGTCTGATTTGATCCGAATGCCCTGATGTTCTATCCTCTCTTCTGGAACACGCAAACAATTCTTCAATTGCGATACATGAAAGACTAGAAAAATCAAACCCATCGCTTCTGGTAGCTGTACCTTATAAGCCACGGGACCCTTCTTCTCTATTATCTTATACGGTCCTACAAACCTAGCAGCAAGCTTTTTCTTGATCCCAAACTGTTTCTTCTTCATTGGTATAACTTTCAAATAGACATAGTCACCAACTTTAAACTCTAGCGGTTTTCTTCTTTTATTTGCGTAACTTTTCTAACGTGATTGTGCAACCTTCATGTTTTGTTGGATGATACAGACCTTTTTCTCAGCCTCTTCAACAAAATCGATCACATAAAACCTTCTCTCTCCAGGCTCAATTCAATTCAACGGTGTTCTACACTTCCTGCCATACAATACTTCAAATAGAGTCATTTTGATACTCTCTTAGTAACTATTGTTGTAAGCGAACTCTGCCAAAGGTAACCATGATTCCCATGAATCCCTGGACGATAACATACAAGCTCTAAGCATATCTTCTAGAACAACATTAATTCTCTTTGTCTGTCCATCTGTCTGTGGGTGGTAAGTTGTACTACGAACTAAACTAGTACCCAAACCCTTATGTAGATGCTCCTAAAAATGAGCAGTAAACTGTGATTCTTGGTTAGACAGGATAGTCTTCGGTATACCATGCAATCGAACAATTTCTGTAATGTGTTTCTCAGCATACTGAGGTGCTCGAAATGCTGTCTTAACCGGCAAAAAGTGAGCTGATTTGGTAAGACAATCTATAATCACCTAAATCGAATCATTTCCCTTCTGAGTCATGGGAAGACCGATGAAATCCATACTTATATCATCACATTTCCAATCCGATACTGACAAAGGTTGCAACAAACCCGCATGTCTCATGTGAAGAGCTTTCACTCTACAATACGTGTCACAACGAGCAATATATGCTAAAATCTCCTTCTTTATTTTTGTCCACCAATAACGAGGTCTCAGTTCTTGATATATTTTGCTACTTCCAGGATAGATAGACAGCTTTGAAAGATGAGCTTCATCCACCAGTTTATTCTTGAGCTCTCGATCCTTAGGTACAACAAGACGGTCATCGAACCATAACACTCTTTGTTCATCCACTCTAAAGTGCTTAGTCGGTTCTCTCTTCATTTTCTCTTTGATATGAAATATTTCCTTGTCTGTTTTCTGACCTTCAATGATCTTACCCTCCAAGATACAACTAACCTGGATATTATGCAACACAGCAGGATGCATCAAATTGAACCCATCATCGAACAATGGTTGCACAGTAAGAGAATGTGACTTCCTACTTAAGGCATCTGTGACTACATTTGCCTTTTCCGGATGATAGTGTACATTCAGGTTATAATCCTTAATCAGATCTAACCATCTTCTCTGCCACATATTCAACTCAGACTGAGTAAATATGTATTTGAGACTCTTATGATCTGTGAAGATGTTGCATACATTACCAAGCAGATAGTGTCTCTAAATCTTTAGAGCATGCACAACAGCAGCAAGCTCTAAATCATGAGTCGGATAGTTAACCTCATGTTTCCTCAACTAGCGTGAGGCATAAGCAACGACTCTTCCATCTTGCATAAAAACACATCCTAAACTATTCTTGGATACATCGCAAAATATATCAAACGACTTTTCTATATCAGGCTGCGCCAGAACAGGAGCAGTGGTTAGCAATTCCCGCAAGGTGCGGAAAGCTGCCTCGTACTCCTCTATCTAAGCGAACTTATGATCCTTCTGTAGCAAGCTCGTCATTGGTTTGGCAATCTTCGAGAAATCCGGTATGAAATGACGATAGTAACTGGCTAAACCAAGGAAACACCAAACTTCATGAACTGTGGTTGGTGCCTTCCAATCCATAACCTCTTGTACCTTGCTAGGATCTACTGAAATTCCATTTTCCAATAACACGTGACCGAGAATAGAAACTATCTTCAGCCAAAACTCACACTTACTAAACTTGGCGTACAACTGATGGTCTCTGAGTCTGGTCAAGACAATTCTTATATGCTCTGCATGATCTTTTTCATTCTCTGAGTATACTAGGATGTCATCAATGAACACAATTACAAACTTATTCAACTCTGACATAAAGACTAAATTCATCATATATATAAAGTATGCAGGAGCATTTATCAAACCAAAAGACATGACAAGATACTCGTACAATCCATATCTGGTGGAAAACACGGTCTTGGGTATATCTTGTGGCCTAATCTTGATCTGATGGTACCCTGATCTCAAATCTATCTTAGAGAATACCTTGGCTTTTGACAATTGGTCAAACAAGATATCAATTAAAGGTAGTGGATACTTGTTTTTAATTATCACCGCATTAAGTGGCCTTGTGGGGGTATAGACCCGTATACCCTCATGGCTCCACATGGGCTGCGTCAGACAAGGTGGCCTAACTCACCAGAAAGGGCTGCGTGGATCTCTGAACTGCTCGGTATACTGCTGACCACATCTCGTTGACAGTGGCGCGCGCAGGTAGGGAGTGTACGTGCAGACTCTATGGCGAGCCAGATGGTCAACTTCCCTGCTTCCATGGTCCTTCCGGCGGGACTAACATTCACGATTGGGACGTTCACCTGGACCATCGGCGCTGACGGCCCCGCTGAAGCCGTGGAGGCGGTGCAGGCTCCTCCTGCGCCAATCGAGTCTACATCGACAATGGCGGATTCAATCTCGGGACCAGTCTCAGGGTCGCCTCCTCCAAACACCCGCCAACCGCTTCCCTGCTATCAAGGGAGGCGTCTTGACAATACCGATCTGGTCGAGTCCATCGATCGGGTCAACACAGGTTTGGTTGAAACCCTAACCTTAGTAGATTTGATCAGAGATTGGTCTGCTGAGGATCACCGTTCCCAACCAGCTTGGGCTAGCCGCCAGAGGCACCCTGACCCCAACCTCGTGATCACGACGACTCCAGAAGAGTGGACGGTTCATTACCGACCAGTACCCGCAACCGGCCTGAGGTCGGGGGATTACGAAGCCCTAATGGAGCACTCACCCAACACCTACCCATACGGGCTGGCGAACATGGGATCCAAGTACACCGCCCACATACCATACCTGTTCGTGGATCCCACTGAGTGTAACCATATTTTGGGTCTCTGTCTGATAGACCTGCCTAAACCAGACCACTCTACGCCTACTGTTAACATGGTGGAGATCAGGTAGATCGAAGAGGATTCACTCTCTACAATCCTAGAAGAAAGTGCCGAGTCTACCGAATCTCACGAGACTAGCTATACCCGCACCCTCATCGATCCATATGGGTAGGAGTTTCCAGCCTTTCCACCCGGGTTCGGAGGCGCCGTCTTCACCGTTAGCAACAATGAGCCCCCTCGCGACGGAGAGATCGATCAAGAGAGGGTTGCTCGAGAGGAAAGAAACACCGATCGTAGGGCTCTAAGAGTTGACCTGAAGAATGCTGAAGAAGATGCGGCTGACACAGCTACAGGTGGCCAGCGCGATATCCGCCGTGATCTGACCAACGCTTTCGACATGTGCGACAACCAGCAAGTGTTCAAGACACCGAGTGCCAACATTGCTGTTGTCATGAATGAACTCAATAAGCTCCCTGAATCCCTGACACTTGATACTGTCAAGGCTTATTTGAAGGCAGCCATAGTCCAGGTCAACGAGAGGCATACACCCGCTCCATTGGACTCCACCACCCGACGTCATCGCCAATAAGACTCCTGGCAATGAGGAGGTCCTTATCTTTACCAGGGCCACGACGTAAACTATGAGGCGCACCGTCCCCAAGATCAAGGCGAAAGGTGCAATGCCGACCAGCGAGGCGAGCATGACGCCGAACAAGGGGGCGAACGTAATCAGCAAGGCGGGCATGGTGCACGTCATGGAGGAGAGCGTGTTGCAAACTATGGTGGTAGTCATGGTAGACAACGCGGTGCCAACTAGGAAGTGGAGCAGCCTGGAGGTGACCTTCGTGACCATCTCAACGCCCATCTGAATTTGAGGGATCGCATCGAAAACAATCGAGAAGAGTGTCATGCATCTGAGATGCAGCGCAGGCAAGAATACAATGAAGCACATGACGCACCCGGCCGTGGCTACGCACTGCGTGCTGGCCATATCCCCGGCCTCCGGCCATTCACTGATCGGCTCCGTGCTGTCATCTGGCCAAGAAACTTCAAGCTCCATGATATGGACACCTATGACGGGAAGGCCAATCCCGAACAGTGGATAACGTTGTACAAACTTGTTGTCCGAGCAGCACATGGCGATGAAGACATGATGGCCAATTATTTGCCTGTGGTCATCAACCAGTCTGTGAACCAGTGGCTTCTCAGCCTGAGGGAAGGCTCCATCGACACCTGGGCTCAGCTCAGAGGGCTTTTATTGACAATTACATGGCCACTTGTCAGCAGCCCGGCAACAAGTATGATTTGGAGAAAGTCAGAGACTACCCAAATGAATCGTTGTGCGACTACATCCGCTGCTTCTTCAGAGACGCGGATATCCATCCCTAACATTAACAGCGATGAAGCTATCTCCGCATTTATTAGAGGCCTCCGCCACCATGATGCTCTCAGGACCCAACTTCTCTGCAAGAGGCCCGACTTAATTCAGGACCTTCTCATGGTGGCGAAGAAGTGGGCAGATGTTGATGAGGCCGACTAGCAGATCAAGGAAGACGTTAGTCAGGCTCCCCGTCCGGACCAGAAAAATCACTGCCCAGATGACCAGCGCGATGATCGGTGTCATGACGACCGGCGCGATGATCGGCGCAACGACAACCGTGACCACCGCAACGACAATCATGATCGGCGTCGGCATGACGACTTTAGGGGGCGGCAGAGCCGCAACCGACCAGTTGACAACGCCGTCAATGCCATCAAGCTAGCACCCAAGCGCAACTGTGAGGATGCCTATTCCAAGGTCCTTCAAGGTCCCTACCCGGCTCATCTGGACTCCGGCCATACAATGGGGGATTGCAGGGGTCTGAAGTCTATCTACCGCTCGGACTCCCGCAAAAGGCATCGCGGCGGCGATAAAGATGTGACAAAAACGACCATCGGGACGATAAGAGACCTGATGAGGAGGACAAGACCGAAGAGGAACATGACAAGGACCCTCATCATGCCTACAAGAATCCCGATAGAAGCGTCCACAATATCTTTGGTGGGAAAGTTGCCCTGGAGAACGGGTGACAGAGGAAGCTTATCGCCCGAACTGTTATGGCCCTTAACAACCCCGACGGGAAGGTTGCCGACCCCAGGTATCAAAACTGGTCGCACCAGCTCATTACGTTCAGCAGAGCTGACCAGTGGGCCAATATTCCAGAGCAAGGGCACTTCCCCTTTGTTCTGGACCCCATCATCAGGAATGTGCGATTTGAGAAGGTGCTCATCGACGGCGGCAGCACCCTCGACATCCTTTTTCGCAATGCTCTAACGAGTTAGACATTAAGCAGGAAGACCTCGAGCCTTACGACGCACCTTTCTAGGGAGTGCTCCCAGGGCAGACCTCTTAACCTTTGGGACATATCACACTAGCAGTCCAGTTCGGCACCGCCGACCACTTTCGTATCGACTGCATCAATTTCATCGTAGCAGATTTTGAAGGAACATATCACGCCATACTGGGCCGACCATCCCTGGCCAAGTTTATGGCGATACCGCACTACGTTTACCTGCTCCTGAAGATGCCAACCGAGAAGGGCGTGCTCTCTCTTAGGGGTAATGTTCTCATCGCCTACAACTGCGAGAAGGAGGGTTATGCAATTGCTGAAGCCCTCGAGCTCTATATCTACATGCAACAGTCCATCGCCGATGCCAAGAAGATTCCTCCCACCGATTGTAACAGAACCGACCAATTATACAAAATTAAGAAAGAAAATCACCCGCCGAAGCAGACGATTTAGCAAACTTAAGCCCGTATAACCCGGTAGTCCGTGAAATCACGAAGGATTTTAAACCAACTCACATACCAGCCAAGATCATAATAAGTTTAGCGGTCACCATCACATATTACATAAAAGTTCGCATCACAGATACATCAAAGTTTAAACATAGTTATTAGAAACCGAGTTCGAATAGAAAGTAGCGGAAGCAACTAGTTCAAATCCACACACTCACATGGAGTTCGAAGTAAAGTGCCAGCTGATGATCATCTCCAACAAAAGCATTAGATGAGACATAAGGAATGACCATTGCCCATGGTCCTAAACATCACCCATCGCAGGATAAAAGGCAGTTGATACAGTAGCCGTAATACATCTGCCCATCTGCAACAAGTGAGAACAAAATCCTGAGTACGAGAAGGTACTCAGCTAGACTTACCCGACATAACCAAAATAAAGTGACAGCAAGGATTATGAAGGGCTTTATAGTGGAGTAGGTGACTTATTTGCAAAAGGCAAGTTTAGCATTTTAAGAATCTTTTCCAAAAGCATTATATCAAGTTAATCATTATTAACCCATCGACTACATTTGCACCTATACTAAAGCAAGCATATGATTAAGCAATTAATGATAACCAATGATCATTATCAACTTCCATAATGTCATATCCATTATAACTGTCTAAGTGTTCCATCAACATTACTACGATGAAGTAACTCAAGTCAAGTGTTCACTATCCAGTGAACGATGGCGATTCGAATCGATTATTAACCTGCTGGTAATTTATTCCTCACACAAACCTCACTCACCCGCTAAAGTGAGATATTGGTCACCGAGTCAACTATCCAGGTAGAATCTCGAGTTCGCTAGGAACCACATGTACCCAGGGGCCGACCGACTGCCTTTCGGTCTTATCATCGCGCCCCCATATCCTACCACACCTTATCCGGTACAGTGTGCTGCGGGCAATCCACTTGGCCCAAATAATCTCTCAGTTTCACAGTCGAAAGGTACGTTATTCAGCCAGCTAAATGTGAGGCATGCATTCAACATGACCCAAGGCCCAACAATGGTCGGTCCTTAATCGACATAGACGGAAATCACTACAGTCCGAAATCCTATAAGTTTCCATCCGGTTTCAACTTCAAATTAACACTTAGTTATCTCATGATGACATAATTATCCAAGCAGATCTAGGTAACCACCTATAGCTCACAGGTGATAGGAAATCACCCGACTTCTACCGGTCTAAGCCAGCTAAGCATTGACTCGACTGCGGATACCAGGGTAACAAGGATATAGTATAACAAAGATAAACAAGTTATAATGCAGCAACGGTTGCAAACAACTCCTGAACGTAATGCATCAATTAAAGTAAAGCATTAATTAAATATTAGCAAACCGAGGGAGGAATACTCTAGGGTTTGCCTCTCTCGAAGGAACTCAGGCGGTGATCAGGGCACTCCAAAAGCTCCTCAACATCCTTCTCGTCAGCCTCGGGCACCTCCTGTGGCTGCACCTCGAGCTACTCTTTCGGCTTCTCGGGTACGACGACTGGATTCTCTGTTTACGATCCTGTATGATGCAGGTGCGTAAGTGCTTATGCAAAAAGGTGCATTGGGGTGAAAATACACACAATGAATATGCTTGCATGCAAGGTAGATGAACATGATTTGCTTTATTGGGTAGAGTATAAGTAACATTCTCATACAAGGTAGTCAACATCATTCAAGAACATGTACTATAAGTACCTGTCATCTACTGCATTCTCTTCTCCTACTAACTACCATGTAGCCACACATAAGCACTGCCACACTAATACTACAACCACTGTACTAACATGCTAAGTCACCACATCCCGTTAAAATGCTTCAAAGATATACCAAAGATTCACTAATTCCCTAATCATGCATAAGGCAAGATTTAGTTAAACCCTAATTAACACTAGATTTGAATAGAAACATCTATTTTGATAGTACAAAAAAATCTGAGAAAATTATAGTAGCATAGCACTACTCTAAGTAGACAACCAAAAAATTTTCATGACATTTGGATAAGTAAAATAGCCTACACAAAAATGACAAGGTATGGCATAAATATGAGCATGAAAATACTTTGTATTATGAAAAGTATCAAACAATAGATTTAGTATTTTTTCTAGGTTCTACATAGTAAATAATCATTGTATAAAAATTATCACATGCTTGTTTTATACAAATTTTGCTCTCTAGCAAAAATAACAAAAATCAGCCATAATTAGCACTAGAACTAGACATCACTATTTTCCTACAGAACATGTATGCCATATATTTTTCATGTAAAGTACATCACTAAAGAAGATTAACAAAACTGGAACTATATTTTTCTGAGCAACAATGAATTGGCTATGTATTTTCAAAGTTAACAGCAATATTCAAGAATAAAATAAAGCTCTATATAAAAGTATCTCAAACTGCAAATTTCATATTTTTATAATGTAGATAAAATGCTAACAAACATTACAAAATTTAGTTCACTTGATTTGGAGCAAAAATGAGCACACAACCATTTTCTAAACCATTCTTTTCTCAAATAATAAAAGAAAAATAGAAAAGAATTTTTTTCTTATCGCTACTGGGCCGGCCGACCGGAACTGCCTGGCCCATGGCCGCTTTCGGCCTTCGCCAAAAGGGCAGGAGCGAGGCGAGTCGGCCCGACTTGGCCTCCCTGCCCAAGGCCGAATCTGGCCCAACGGAGGGGAACCGAGGGGAGGCGGCCGGCGGCGGACTGCGGCCGTGCTGAGGCGCGCAGAGCAGTGCGCGAGGTTCGCGGCGAGGAGATGAACGCGACGTGCTAACTCAAACGGGGTAAGAAGGAGCGAGGAGCTCCGACCACGGCGAGGCAGCGCGCGATTGGCGCTCATCAAGATGAAATAGGCGGCGTTGAGCTGCGTCTCGGAACGAGGAAGGCGGCGCGGAGCTGCGGAAGCAAGAAATTTCTGCGGAGACGGCTTGTCGGTGGCAGAACGTCGGCGAGAAGAGCGGCGGCGCGGGCGTGGCAAGGGAGCTCCGCCTCCGGGGCGTATTTTTGAAATGGAGGGCGTGAGAAGTGGAGTAGACAGGGAGGAGCTGAGCCGAGCGGCTTTGAAGGCGGGCGTCAGATGGCTGGGGCCCGCGGAGCGCCACCCGGCCGGCGACGCCGGCGTATGGCGACCACGGGGCGGCCGACGCTTGTGCACGGTTGGGACGTCGCGTCCGCGCGCAGGAGAAAGGCCGAGCCGGCTTCGGACAGTGGGCCGGATGGGAGGCGGCGGCCCAGAAGGCGAAAAGAGCGTTTTTCAATTTCTATTTTCAAATAAATTTCAAACAACAGTTTCAAACCAAATTTTGAGCAAGAAAATGGCATTTTCTGGAAATGACCCAAAAATAAAAGTTGCTTAGAATTTAATCCTCTACAACTTTGCTTTAGGGACCAACTAAAAGTTCTGCATAGATTTTGAACTTGAATGTAAAAGCTAAATATGAAGGGTTTTTGACCATTTTTGGAAGTATTTTTAATAGCAAAATTTGCCAAATTTTGAATACCAATGTTGCTCCAAATTGCATGATAAATATTCCTAAATGATTTGCATTTATATCCACACATGTTTTATTGGCCTGGCAAGCATAATCAGGGCAAAAATTATATTAACAAGCACATGTGACATTCATGTTTCAAAGTAATGTTTCAATCATTATTTCATGCAATGCTAATGAATGCATGACAATGCTTATGCTCATGATTTGCAGGTGCTAAATGCATGCATGATACCGGGGTGTTACACCGATCTAGAGATTTCAAGCAAAGAAGCCACCCGTGCTGCTGTAAAGTCCAAGGAGACCAAAGAGGTGGAACTGGTCCCGGGCGACAAGTCCAAGACGGGTTGCATCAGGGCCACCCTGGACCCTAAATAGGAAGATGCACTCGTCAGCTTCCTAAAGGAGAACATCAGTGTGTTTGCATGGAAACCTGCAGACATGCCCAGAGTACCTCGGGAGTTGATCGAGCACTCCTTGGATGTTTCGAAGACCACCAAGCCAATCAAACAGAAGCTACGACGGTTCGGTCGGGGCAAAAAGGAGGTAATTAGGGTAGAAGTAAACCGGCTCTTAGCTGCCGGCTTTATCAAAGAGGTGTATCACCCGGAGTGGCTTGCCAACCCGATTCTTGTAAGAAAAAAGAATAACGAATGGAGGATGTGCGTTGATTACACCGATCTCAACAAACACTGCCCTAAGGACCCCTTCGGTTTGCCTCGTATAGACAAAATCGTAGATTCTACTGCTGGCTACGAGCTCTTATCTTTCCTAAATTGCTACTCTGGTTACCATCAGATCTCTCTGAGCGAGGAGGACCAGATCAAGACGTCCTTTATCGCACCCTTCGGTGCTTACTGCTGCACGACGATATCGTTTGGGCTCAAAAACACAGGCACAACCTATCAACGGGCCATCCAACAGTGCCTCAAGGACCAGATCAGAGATCAGCTTGTTGAGGCATATGTTGCTGATGTAGTGTGAAGATCAAAGTAGCCTCTACCCTGGTCAACGACCTCGACCAGACCTTCAAGGCACTCAATAAGTTTCAATGGAAGCTGAATCCCAAGAAGTGCATATTTGGTGTGTCGTCTGGCATACTACTCGGCAACATAGTTAGCCGTGAGGGCATACGGCCTAACCCGGAAAAAGTCAAAGCAGTCATGAAGATGAAACCGCCAAAGTGCGTCAAGGACATCTAGAAGCTAACAGGGTGCATGGCCGCTCTAAGTCGATTCGTATCGTGGCTCAGCGAAAAGGGCCTGCCATTTTTCAAACTCCTCAAGGCAAAGGAGAAATTTGAGTGGTCAGAGGAAGCTAACACTATTTTTGCAGAGCTCAAACAGTTTCTCACATCTCCTCTGGTCCTGACGGCGCCTAAGGAAGGCGAGACTTTGTTGCTCTACATTGTGGTCACCAATCGGGTAGTCAGTACTGCCATCGTCGTCGAGCGTGAGGAGGTCGGGCACGTGTACAAGGTCCAGCAACCAGTATACTTCATCAGTGAGGTACTCAATGAGTCTAAGACCCGTTACCCCTAGGTCTAGAAGCTGCTCTATGCTATCCTGATTACCTCTCGCAAATTGTGCCATTATTTTGATACTTACCCCATCGAAGTGGTCACTGAGTTTTCGCTGGGGGATATCTTGCGCAATGAAAACGCCAATGGGTGCATCATCAAATGGGCGTTGGAGCTTAGCCCATAATCACTGGAATTTCAAAGCCGCACGACTATCAAGTCACAGACGCTGGTCGACTTCATTGTCGAATGGACATATATGAATACACCTGTCTCCGACAGCTCCCCCGAGCACTGGAAGATGTATTTTGACGGCTTCCTCAATATCGACGGTGCCGGGGCAGGGGTGTACTTCATCTCGCCATCTAGGGACAGGCTGAGCTATGTCCTCAGGATCCACTTCAAGGCCTCCAATAATGCCACTGAGTATGAGGCAGCTCTACACAACCTTATTATCGCCATCGAGCTCGGCATAAAAAGGCTCATGGTGTTCGGTGATTCCGCTCTTGCCATAAATCAGGTGAACAAGAACTAGGATTGTACCAACGAATGGATGGATGCTTACTGTGCGCAGATCAGAAAGCTAGAGAACAAATTCTATGGTCTGGAGTTCCATCACGTGGTCCGGGCTGACAATGAGGCAACTGATAAACTGTCAAAGCTAGGATCAACCCGGGCAGCGATTCCCATGGAGTTTTCATTCATGACCTTGTTAAGCCGTCCATCAAGGAAGAAGAGAAGCCCGTGGCTGAACCACCGACACAGACTAGAGAGAACCGTTCATCAGACATCTCACCTCTGCAGAGGTTCTTCAGGACAAAACCGAGATGGAACACCTCATACGGCGTAGCAAGCATTATGTGCTGGTCGAGGGGAACCTTATGCGCAAAAATACGAAGGAGGAATTATTGCAAAAATACGTGTCCTAGGAACACGGATTGAAGATTTTGGAAGAGATCCATGCTGGCACTTGTGGCAACCATGCCGCTTCGCGCACACTGGTTGGCAAGGCTTTCCGAGCAGGTTTTTATTGGCCTTCAGTTGTCGTCGATGCCGAGAAGCTGGTACATCATTGGGTGTGCCTGGCAGACTCATGTTCCAGCCCACATACTACAGACCATTCCAGTGTCCTGGCCTTTTGCGTGCTGGGGACTGGATATGATCAGGCCTTTCAAGCTGGCTTCGGGAAGTTACTGTTGGGTTTACGTCATTATCGACAAATTCTCCAAGTGGATTGAGTACAAGCCCTTGGTGTTAGGGACTGCGAAGAAGGCAGCTGAGCTGCTCGATGAAATTATCCACCGCTTTTGCCTGCCTAATAGCATCATCACCGACCTAGGGTCCATGTTCACCGGTAATGATTTCTGAAACTTCTGCGATGACAGAGGCATAGTAGACAAGTACGTTTTGGTGGCACACCCAAGGGCTAACGGGCAGGCTGAGCGAGCAAACGATATGATCCTTGATGCTCTAAAGAAAAGGTTGTACAGGGCAAAAGATAAGCATACTGGGAGATGGTTGAAGGAGCTATCGGCCGTGGTCTGGGGACTGAGGACCCAGCCCAGTCACAATACTGTCGTCTCCCTGTACTTCATGGTCTTTGGCTCTGAGGTCGTGCTGCCAGCTGACATTGCTTTTCAGTCACCACGGGTCAAGAACCATGATGAGGAGAGGTTGACCGAGGCCAGGGAGCTCGAGGTTAATTGCGTCGAGGAACACCACCTTGACACCTGTGCGCGCACGGCTAAATATCTGGAAGGCTTGTGCAGGTACTATAACCGCAATGTCAAGGACAGATTCTTCGTGGTCGACGATTTGGTTCTGCAAAGGAAGTAGAAGACAGAAGGATTGCATAAGTTAGTGTCACATTGGGAGGGCCCTTATATGGTCAAGCAGGTCACTCGACCTACTTCTTTTAGGCTATGTGATCTCAACGGAGTCGACGTCCTGAATTCGTGGCATTTCGATCACCTTAGGCGCTTCTACGCTTAATCCGCTACTAAGAAAGATATGTACTCTTTTTGTACCTCAAGTATTCAATAAATGTTTCATCCTATTTTTGTGGCCATCTCTTCTGTGCATCGTATTATCTCCTAAATTTTTGTTCAGTGGTTTGCCGACCAGTTTTTTCTCCTACTTGAGTTTCCCAGAGCCGACACTGTCTCCGACTTCTCCCCACACGTGCATGAGATCCGTTCTCTACATTTCGGGTGGCCGACAGTAGCTCCCTATGGTGGTCAGTAGTCATATGCGTGCTTGGGCTCCGTGCCTCACGCTCCGGATTGTTGATTAGGCATAGGCTGGAGTAATTCTAGGACAAAATAACTACTCACGCTTACCATAAAACATGATAAAAACAGAGTTTTCACAACTAAAATCACAACCATGTATTATACAGAGATATAATAACAAGTCCACATGGGCACCGAGTGCTCTATGTATTTACAAAAACACCGACTGCTTTGTTATAACTTAAACTGCAAAACATAAGTTTTTTCTACCTCTAATCTATTGACTGGTCTACCCAATCTCGCCATATAGGTCTACGTCGCTAATCATCTTTGCGGTCGTTGCCTGGGAGGTGGCTCTAAGCTGCTCTGCCTTCATCAGGTCAGTGTTGCTTGACACGTTGGCTTCAAGCCTTCTTAGGTCCACCCCAGGGTAATGTGACCGCACCACGGCCAGGACATGGGCAGTCACGTACTCGCTAGCATCGCGGATGTATTGCTTGAAGCAGGCCCAGGAGCTCTGGCACTTCTCGACAATGGCCTCTGGTCGAGCTGGTTGGTCGGTTGGCCCCTCTTCTAGTTCCATGCTGATCAGGTCCAGCACTGGCTTGATTCCTTCTTCAATCGCCTTGCATTTCGATGCCAAGTGGTCCTTTTCCTTCATCAGTGCCTCTAGGTGTGTCTTGGCGTTTTGGCACACGACTGCATTCCAGCATAAGATCATGCTGAGCATGATGAAAAATACTGAAGGGAATCAAAGATTGAGTGGTCGACAACTTACTTGCAAAGTCCTCGTCCAGCTTGGTCACCTGCTCCTTCAACTTGCTGCTTTCCGCTGGTCAGGCGAGCAACCTCGTCCTTGCGCTCCTTATCGAGTTGGGTGTTTTCTCCATTAGCTCGTTGTTGCTCTCCGTTAGCCGAGCTAGCTTGTCAACATGGAGTGTCTTCTCTGCCTCCATGCCTGCCAAGCAGAGCGTGAGCTGTCAACCAGTCATAAGGGGAATAATGTACGAAGATTTTGTCATATACCTCTCTTTTTCTGGTCAAGGAGGTGGCACTACTCATCTACGCTGGTCTGTAGCATGTCCCGTTCGCTCCGGACCTGCTGTAACGCCTCTTACAGGCGTACTATGTCCCCCTTCAGGGCCTTATTTTCTTCCACTGTCGGGACGATTGTGTCGAAGCACCGTTTTTGGTACTTCGATGTTTTTTCAATGCTCTGCAACATAATGAAGTATCAGTAATAGCAATTTCTGAGCAAAAGCTTGATGGGCAAGGTCGGGGTTCCAGTGCTCTTACCTTTATTTGCCCCATCAGGTCGTCTACTGTCCGTTGCAGTTTGTGGACGGCTCGGTCCGAGTTGTCTTTTTCATAGAACACCCACTCATCACCTCGCTTTCGCGCAACCCGGACGCATTGGGGCGCCACGTTTTCTTCTTCTGGACGGATGATTTCTTCGATCTCCGCCTCCACCTCAACTGCAGCAGCTTCGACTGCTGGAGCCTCCGTGGTGGAGTTCCTGGTGCCACTCTTCTCAACCACTACAATGCCCATTGTCCCGCCTGAGGCGGCATTGGGCTCCTCGGCAGTGGGAGTGGCTCCTCACGTTGCTGCTCGGGGCTGCGCTGGTGAGCAGTCCCGCTAGGATCAGCATGCTCCTTGATAGCATGACTGCTCTCCCCAACTGACGGCGATTGGTCGCCAGCGGGGTGCTCCACATCTTCCGTGGACTCCGACCTACACCAGCCTAATAAGCTACTGCATTTGGATATTAGAAAGGGGGTTATGAAATTACTTATAGTTCCGACCACCTGAATGCAGCCCTGAACGGTGGACCGCTTCGGCTCCCGCTCCCTGTAGTACGGGCCCTAGCCGTCTGGCTGCCGCTCGCCTACTCCCTCCCAGCTTGAATACACTCGGGGACTGCTGAGCCAGCACGCCCCGTGCTCGGTATGGCCATCTGGGCTGGTGTTGCTGCTCGGGGTGGTGTGGGCGCCCTTGGAGGCATCGCTGCTCAGGGAGGAGTGGGCGCCCTTGGCGGCGTCGGCGTGTGAGGCGCCCCTTGTGCCCTCTGCCGGCGTGCTAGTGGTATCTCGTCCTCCTCATCTTCCTCGTCGTCGGTCAAGCCGGCTACGACTCTGCATCATTTCCGGCTGCTCTCCTCGTCGTCGATAATCAATGGACCCCCGTGCCTAGGGGGTCAGTGGACTTCCTCTTCTAGGGAGGCCCCTCTGGTGCGGGACGCTTCCCAGCTGCCTTCCTCATCATCTGTGGTTCACGTGCGTCTACGCCGACTAGCTAGTCATTGGCGGGCACGTCGGAGACGTACACTGCTACTCGGTCCAGGCCACGGATCTTGCAAGCATCAGATCAGGAGTTACAGTTGTGGACCAGCAACTATCAATATCAAATTAACATTGTGGGTGATTTTAGACATACCTATGGTGGAGGCGCTTTCAATTTGTATGCCTTCATCGTGTTCGATAGCTAGCGGTATCTTGTCAAGTCGAACAGGTGCGCCAACCACCATTTCACCTCATCGCATGAGAGGTTCCTTGCAGACGCCCTGGTGGGGTCACCTGACCCTGAGTACTCATACAATGGGTGCACCCGCTCCTTGCACGGTTGCACCCGCCTGTAGATGAAGTTCAGAGCCGTTGTTGGCCTGTCAAGCTGGCACCTATTAAACATCCCGAGCAGCTCTTCAACCTGTACCATTTTGTCGACCAGCTCTCCTGCTACTCGGGCATCTGCGTGACGTCACAGGCGATGAATGGCTCATGTTCTTGCTGTACGTAGAACCATTTCTTGTACCAATCCAACGTGGAAGAGCGGAGGGGTACATTGAGGTACTTGGCCTTCATTCCGTCATGAAGGTTTAGGTAAGCTCCCCCAGCTACCTTGGATCATCCCGCACCTCCTTTCTTCTTCAGGCAGAAAAAGTGCCACCACAGATTGAAGTAGGGCTGGATGCCGAGATACGACTCGCAAAGGGTGATAAAAACCAACACAATAAGAACAGAGTTTGGGTGGAGGTTGTAGATGCTAATCCTATAATAGTCTCACAACTTTCAAAGGAAGAGATGGCACGGATTCCTAAATCCGCGCTAGTAAAAATCCTCAAAAACAACTATTTTGCCAGAACAGGGGTCTGGATAGCTCTCACCATATGACGTCCTTCATCCGCCGATTGCGGCCTCGGCCATTATGCCAGCAGTGACGAGCTTGACGAGGGTGGCCTCCGTGCTCATCGACTTGTTTCACTCCGCCGCCATCAGCTGCGCTCTTGCTCCACGGCTCCCGCACGCCATCCTCCTTTTCTTCTTCGTTTGCATAATGCGGTTGCGGTGTGAGGGGTGGTGCTGGAGTGGTTGGATCTGGCGGCGATTGGATCTAGGGTATGGCTTGCGAACATGGCGGCGATGGAACTGGCGGAGAAGGCAGAGCAAATTGTGTGGAAGACGAACTGACCTGAATAGATGTAGTAGGAGAAGTGAGGCGCCGCCATGCGGGTATTTATAAGAGCGGAACGACCCTTTGACTTCCAGGGTTTTTGGGTAACTGCGCCCGATGCGCCGCTTCCGCTCCCTCAATCATTATCTCCAAGCGAGCCGTATGTGGGCCTTGACTGTGGTAAGGACCCTAGAGTGGGCCTGTTTCGCTAGATACGGTCCAATTCTAGTGTGCCAGTTCATGTTATGACCCCACAGCTGAGCTGGGGACTGAATCTGCAACAGAGCTGCGGAATGGGCTCACAACTGAGTTGGGGGTTGCCTCATAGTGGAGCTAGGGGCTGCCCTGTGGCAGAGCCATAGGATGTTTTTTAGGGCCCGCAGCTGAGTTGGGGGATGTCTCGCAGCAGAGCTGAGAGTTCTACATGGCAGAGCCATGGGTTTTTATCCACAGCAAAGCTATGGATTGGGTCCACAGCTGAAGGGTCGAGATGGCGGACTAGAGGGGTGAATAGTCCTTTCTAAAACTTAATCGTGTCAGCTAACCGAAATAAGTGCGGAATTAAAATTATCTGTCTAGCCAAGACTACACCCCTCTATCTAAAACTTGAGCACCTTACAAAGGATCCTAATCAAGCAAATAAGGTGCCGGACTAGCAAGAGCTCACCCCTAGGAGTAAAGTCACACAAACCTATGCCACTAGTACTTTGCACACCAAGGGAGCTCCTACACAACTAGTGAAGCAAAAGCACAAAGCCCCTAAGCTCACTAGGAATGCTCAATAACAAGGCAACCAATGCCAAATTAGAGAGCGCAAAATACTTAGCTACACAAACTAAGCAATGTGACTAAAAGGTTATACAAACCAAATTAGCCACATAAAGGAAAAGCTTCTAGCTACACAAGCAAGAAGATAACTAGCTAGCTACATAAGCAAACTAGTCACAAGAGCAGCTACACAAGCATAAGTATATATGAAAGTAAATTCAAGCTTGTGTTGCACGAAGGCAAACCACCGAGAAGAGTAGACAATGTTGACACGGTGATTTTCTCTCGAGGTTCACTTGGTTGCCACCATGCTACGTCCCCGTTGTGTAGACCAACACTTCGTGGTTCGGCAGCTAATCGGTATTCACAACCGAGCTCTCCCAAAGAGCGCCGCAAGAACCCACCATCAAGTGTGGTAGCTCAATGACACGATCATCTAGAGTTGCTCTTCACGATCCCCACGGGGTGAGCACAATCCCCCTCACAAAGCTTCTTCGGAGCCTCGCACAATCTTCTTGTGAGCTTCGACAGATCCACAAGCCGCCAAGCCGTCTAGGAGGTGGGAACCTCCAAGAGTAACAAGCACCACCGGCTTGCAACACGAACCCCTAGTGCCACTCGATGCAACCTCACGATGCAATCGCACTAGAATCGCTCACTCACTCGATCGGATGAACACTATCAAGCAAGAGTGAGTTAGAGGGCTCCCAAGCACTACCACAAAAGCCACCAAGGCTATAGTGTGCTCAGCACCCGGCCAAGGCCGGCCACCACAAGTATTTATGGCCCCACAAACGAATATAGCCGTTGGCCCCTTCACTGGGCGATTTTCAGGACGACCGGACGCACCGGTCGAATTGACCGAACGTGCTGCACCGCGTTCGGTTACTCACAGCCGTCCACGTGTCGCCCTGAGTTCAATGTCGTCTGCGTGATCCCAACGGTCACTTGCACGCCAACGGTCAAGAGATCGACCGGACGCGCCACCTGCACAGACCGGACACGCAGGTCATGCACAGCGCCTGTGCCCGCGAAGCACCAACCGGATGCGCTGCAGAACTGACCGGATGCGTTACACTCGGCATCTGGTTTGAGTTTAGTAAGGGTCCACTCATGATCGGACGCGTTCGGTCGATCGTGACCGGACGCGCCACCGCGTCCGATCGACCACGCGATCTACAGACCCTCTGAGCGCCTGACCGGACACGCCGGTCCCACGAGTGACCGGACACGCCAGTGCAAAACCCTAGCCCGCGTGCCTCTGCAGCAGCTGCTACTGACCGGACGCGTCCGATTAAGCCAAGACTGCGTCCGGTCACAACCAGTGACCTCCGTTCGCCTCCATTTCTATCCACGACAACTTAGAGAAATTCTCCACCTCTGGCATAGTGGAAAATAGGCGTTTTATTTCCACAAAAAGCGCTCAAACTTCACCTCCTTTGCAAATGTGCCAACACCAACAAGTGATTACCACCTTGTGCACGTGTGTTAGCATTTTCACAATCATTTTCTTCAAAGAAGTTAGGCACTCAACTTGCCACGCCACTCGATCCTAGCACGTATGCAAAGTTAGATCGCTCAAGTGGCACTAAATGACCGATGTGCAAACAAGTTTGCCCCTCTTAATAGTACGGCCATCTATCCTAAATTCGGTCATCAACTTCTCTACACACCTATGACCGGTGAAATGGAAATGCCCTAGGTTATACCTTTGCCTTGCGCATTCCACTCCATCTCCTCCGATGTTGATGCAACACATGCACCAACCAAATCACAAATAATATGATCCACTTCATATCATCATGTGACCTTGTTGGTCCATCGATCTTGACCTCACTTGCTCTTCACCGTTGCATCGGTCCATCGGTGCCAAGTCTTGCTCAAGCTTCACCGCCCCGCGGTCCATCGCTCCAAAGCCTCCGACTTGCCCTTCACACTTGCAACTGGTCCATCAAGACAAGCCTCATCTTGATCTTCTCCACCTTGGTCACATGACTCCATGTCATGTCTCATATGCAATGAGCTCCTTTATGACACCATCATCTGTGGACTTAATTCCCTATGTATCTCACATAAACACAATT